>CM077151.1:193222654-194627174 GCA_039583875.1 Platanthera guangdongensis
CTTGCTCTGGACAACTCGGGGCTGGTTTCTCCTATATTCCCAAGTGCAGCCCAATTTCCAGCACTTCCCTGGACCCAAGTCAGCTCTCCTGACTCAAAAACACGCACAAGTGGCCTAGTGCGAATCGGGACCTTACAGGTATAAGGGAGATATACTCTGGGAGCCACATTGTTCTTGATACTCAGTACACCCGGTATCACCAAGATGACAGTGGATCTGTGGAGGAGCATGTATTGCCTGGCAATAAGAGGGAGATCATCTTCTATGTGACATACTGCGAGACATGCAGCGAGTAAAGGTAGAGTGCAAGAGCCCAGGAGGGTTACTACAGTCACTACCGTTCCGGAGTGGAAGTTTGAGGATATTGCTATGACTTCGTACACGGATTGCCTCGCTCCCCACTCGGGGCACGATTATATTTGGGTCATTGTCGATATACTGACCAAGGTGGCCCCATTCATAACTATCAGGAAGGAAAACTCAGTTGCTGCTTTGGTGAGGTTGTTTGTGAAACAGTTCGTCAGGTACCACGGGTCCCCAGGACGATTGTCTCGATCATGACGGTCGATTCACTTCTAGGGAGTGTGAGCGGTGCAGGCATACTGGGATCGCAGCTTGCTTTTAGCACCGCTTTCCATCCACAGACCGACGTCAGATATAGCAGACCATCAGGATCATGGAGGATCTGCTATGATTGTGTATACTGGATTACAGGGAGGCCATGGGAGAGACTGTTGCCACTATTTGAGTTCTCCTACAACAACAGTCACCAGGCAAGTATTGGGATGGCACCTTATGAGGCTCTTTACGGGAGGAAGTGTCGGACACCCTCTATCTTGGGTTCAAGATGAGGACCCATGTCACTTGGATTGAATACATTGAGGATACGGATGCTCAGATACGTGTGATCAGGGACCGATGATGGAGGCTCAAAGTAGGCATGCTAAGTACTATGATGCGCGACATCAGATGGTGGAGTTCCAAGTGGGGGACAGAGTGGTTTTTGCAGATACGTCTGGTGCATGGTTTCTCAGGTGCGAGGCACAAGAAGCTTAGCCCTCGATATATGGGCCATATTTGATCTTAAAGCGGATCGGCCCCTTGGCCTACAGGCTGAGCTGCCGCCAGAGTAGGGACCTTACACGAGGTCTTCCATGTATCTTCACTACAGAGAGCTCTCCTTCGGCTGGAGCAGCATATCACCACTATAGTAGGCCCATTAGCATCTGACAGATCAGTTCGTTTTGAGCCGCTCCAGATCGATGATACTATGGTCCGAGTGCTGCGGAGAAAGAAGGTTCCCCTGGTGAAGGTGTTGTGATCAACCATGGACGAGGAGAGCACACTTGGGAGCCGAGGTATCTGATGCTAGAACGGCACCCGAGCTCTTTACCTTAGGTAATACTTTAATTTTTGTTTAAAGTACTTAAATTTTTCTTTATGTTTTGAAACCCCGTAGACCCAAACTTAAATTTCAGGGCGAAATTACTTTTTTTGTTTATTGGGGTTTGTAACATCTCATTCCCATTTAAACCCCTCTACTTAGTGTGGGTTAGGACATGTCGTGGGACATGGGTTTGGGCTAGGTTTTGAACCATTGAGTTAGGTTGTAGCCACATGGGACCCATTATTGGACCCATGATAACACAAGTGAACTAGCCAAATTGGGGTATTAACCACACATGGTTCCACCACTGCACCCATAACCCTAATAATAACCTAAGCGAACCATAAGCCACATCTTTGGGTCACAATTGACCCATGTTGACCCATGTCAACCCTAACACTAATTTGGTCAAACCCACACTTAAGGCCCAATTAGCCCATGTAGGGCATCACCTGGTCCAACCCATGTGGGGTGGTGCCATAGGGTCTATGACCCTCCAAGTGAGGTCAGCCCACTCGCCATGTTGACCAAGTCAACCTAAAAGTCAACATGTCAACAAACTGGCCTAAAAAGAGAAAAGAAGAACCAAGCCCACCCTCGGTGGCTAAGCCCATGAGCCAAGGCCCATGACCATCCTAAAGGGTTAAATGACAGCACCTAACCCTCCTGAAATTGGGAGAGAAATGCATGCATGGGGGCAATTTAGGACATTTTGGAGAAAAAGACGAGAGAGAAGAGAGGGAGAGGGATAGATGGAGATCATGTAACCCTGATCCCTCTGCCCAAGATGTTGGTTGAGCTTCCAAGGTTTATTCCAGCAAGGTGGGAGCTAGTGGACACCTCGTGGCCAGGAGGAGATTCCAAAGCCATGGCTGACCACCGCCTTAGCTCAAACTTCTCCAACAGCAACTCCCAGCCAAGTCTAAGCCCACCATCATCTTTAGGAGGTGGAAACAAGTGGAGTTCGACTGCTGAGCAAGGGTTTGGCTGGAGAAACCGAGAATCGGCTAGTTCGTCGGAGCAAGCTTCGACCATGGTGCACCGCCACCCACCCGCACCGCGTCGCCAAGCCGGCTGCATGTCCGTTTCACCTCACCTTACCCATTTCTTAGCTTTCTAGCTCAATTAGGCGAGACATCAGGCTCAATCATGCCCGATACCATGAGAGAATTGTGAATTTTCTCGAGTTTTTCTTCTTGCTCGGTATCGTCGGAGGAGCTGCCTCCGGCAGCCCCACCGCCGGGAAACGCTAGCCCACCTCCTCAACGGAGGAGGTGGCAATAATCGGCGGCGGTGGGGGCAGGCCTAGGTAGACGAAAAAGGCCAGGAAACTTGCCCAGGACGGTTCAATCTAAACCGTTGGCTATTTGGGACGATAAACGGATGCCGTCCATTTAATTCTGGATTGATTATTTATATTGATTAATATGAACACTGTTATTTCTATCACACATTTACAGTGACTTTGCATGTTAAATTAGGTTCCTTAGGGGAATTTTAGAACTAGTCACCGACATAACATTTGTATATCTATGTCATAACTTGTTTTTGACACCATAAACATGAAGTTGGAGTAGTAGGGCCCCCTGTAGGACCAATCAATCTACCAAGACTGGTCCCTAGGATAGGGGAAATCTTAAAACAAATGCCCAAGACAAACCATAAGTCACCGTGACTTCAAAATTTTGGCCGGCTTGTGTTAGGTGTAAAACTAGTGTCTGATCAAAAATGGAATTTTTTTGTCAGAATTTACCTATAGTATTTGTTGAAAAATTAGAAATTAAATTAAGTGTATTTTTGGAGACATATGACTCCAAATGCACCCAAATTTGGGTGAGATGTTCATTAGGTCAAGATAAATCCATGAAAATTCTAGGTAATTTTGACCTCTGCATGTTTGGGATATCCCACATGCATGACATTGGCATATTCAAATTGGGATGCCAATAGCAAAAACAGAAAAATGTGGATTTTGCCCAATTGGGTCATTGCAAGTCCATGAAACTTTGAACAGAGGCTCATAGGAATGGAATATACCTCCCATAGGAAATTTGGGATTTTTGGGATTAAAATTGAATTAATTGGAATTATTGGAAAATGTGTCTAGTTAGAAATAAATTGGAAAATAGAGCAAATAATTCATTAAATTATGGATTTTGACAAAGCTCTAGTTGGCAAAGTTCACCTCTGGAAAAATTTATGGCACTGTTTATAATGTTTCCTTGGATTTAAAGTAGATTTTATCATTTTACCTCTTTTGAAAATTAATTAAAAATAAGGGAATTTTTGTTTTAAAATTATGAAAAATTTTACCGTGGTTTAGTATTGAGTTTTGATTTCAGATAAATTATTTGAGAATTATTGAATGTATGTATATGTTTAAAACCGCTAATAATGGAATTTTGATAATATTGTCTAAATTAATATAAGTTAGGTCAGATCATTGATTAAGATTGGGAAATTTTGCACTTAGCCTTATTATATCACCATGAACACCCACAAAGTTTCTTAGAAGTTTTTGCTGAATAGTTGAGGTACTTTATTTGGAATGTGATTGAATTGTAATATTAAATGAGAAATAAATAGAATTTACATGTAAATATTATTAAATCTCATAGGCATCAATATTTAACCTTATAGAACACCTAGTAATTCCTTTGGTAGGTTGAACCATTATTTGTAGTACTTCATGTTCATGATGACCCAGTCGCACATTAAGGAAATAATTTAGGCCCCTTAATCCCGTAGGATATATAATGTACCCCAGTTCAATCATTATCATACACCGTACGAACCATGATAAATTTTTAGGGGCATCTGACCCAATAGTTTGGATGACACGTCTACAGATCTACTTAGGCCACGGGTGCGCTTAGCAAAATATAGCACATGTCACTAGGACCCACAGGGGATATGATAGACAGGTGATTGATAACTACATTGCGAATCCAAACCCGTGGTTGGATGCACCAGTAATTGAATCACTCCAACCCATCGAGGGATAGAGAGAAATGCCCCAAGTACGTAACTAGAACTATAGTCCGCGGAACGACCTAGGATTTCCCAATAATTTCTTAATGCATTAGGTTCTTCGAGAGTAACACGAGAGCGATGGATGGATCAAGGATAGATTTAAGGATATTTATTTTAATATCTACCCATGATCCATACACAGCTCTCGTTGTTACTCTGGAATGAACCTAATGAATTAAGAAATTATTGGGGAATCGGCGGTCTTCCCGGACTCCGTTCTAGTTACTGTACTTGGGGTCTTTCTCTCTATCCCTCGATACTATAGAGTGACCTACTGGGCACCACCAGGTTTGTCTTCGCAATGTAGTTATCAACTCAACCTTCTATCATATCCCCTGTGGGTCCTAGTGACATGTGCTATATTTTGCTAAGCGCACCCGTGCCTAAGTAGATCTGTATGACGTGTCATCCAAACTATTGGGTCAGATGCCCCTAAAAATTTATCATGGTTCTTACGGTGTATGATAATGATTGAACTGGGTTACATTATATATCCTACGGATTAAGGGGCCTAAATTATTCCTTTAATTGTGCGACTGGGTCATCATGAACATGAAGTACTACAAATAATGGTTCAACCTACCAAAGGAATTTACTAGGTGTTCTATAAGGTTAAATATTGATGCCTATGAGATTTAATAATATTTACATGTAAATTTCTATTATTTCTCATTTAATATTACAATTCAATCACATTCCAAATTAAATACCTTTCTTTCAGCCCAAACTTCTAAGAAACTTTGTGGGTGTTCATGGTGATATAATAAGGCTAAGTGCAAAATTTCCCAATCTTAATCAATGATCTGACCTAACTTATATTAATTTAGACAATATTATCAAAATTCCATTATTAGGGTTTTAAACATATACATACATTCAATAATTCTCAAATAATTTATCTGAAATCAAAACTCAATACTAAACCACGGTAAAATTTTTCATAATTTTAAAACAAAATTTCCCTTATTTTTAATTATTTTCAAAAGAGGTAAAATGATAAAATCTACTTAAAATCCAAGGAAACATTATTAAACAGTGCCATAAATTTTTCCAGAGGTGAACTTTGCCCAACTAGAGCTTTTGTCAAAATCAATAATTTAATGAATTATTTGCTCTATTTTCCAAATTTATTTCCTAACTAGACACATTTTCCAATAATTCCAAATAATTCAATTTTTAATCCCAAAAATCCCAAATTCCTATGGGAGGTATATTCCATTCCTATGAGCCTCTGTTCAAAGTTTCATGGACTTGCAATGACCCAATTGGGCAAAATCCACATTTTTCTGTTTTTGCTATTGGCATCCCAATTTGAATATGCCAATGTCATGCATGTGGGATATCCCAAACATGCAGAGGTCAAAATTACCTAGAATTTTACCATGGATTTATCTTGACCTAATGAACATCTCACCCAAATTTGGGTGCATTTGGAGTCATATGTCTCCAAAAATACACTTAATTTAATTTCTAATTTTTCAACAAATACTATAGGTAAATTCTGACCAAAAATTCCCATTTTTGATCAGACACTAGTTTTACACCTAACACAAGCCTGGCCAAAATTTGAAGTCACGGTGACTTATGGTTCTGTTTGTCTTGGGCATTTGTTTTAAGATTTCCCCTATCCTAGGACCAGTCTTGGTAGATTGGTCCTACAGGGGCCCTACTACTCCAAACTTCATGTTTATGGTGTCAAAACAATGTTATGACATAGATATACAAATGTTATGTCGGTGACTAGTTCTAAAATTTCCCCTAAGGGACCTATATTTAACATGCAAAGTCACTGTAAATGTGTGATAGAAATAACAGTGTTCATATTAATCAATATAAATAATCAATCCAGAATTAAATGGACGGCATCCGTTTATCGTCCCAAATAGCCAACGGTTTAGATTGAACCGTCCTGGGCAAGTTTCCTGGCCTTTTTCCGTCTACCTAGGCCTGCCCCACCGCCGCCGATTATTGCCACCTCCTCCGTTGAGGAGGTGGCTAGCGTTTCCCGGCGGTGGGGCTGCCGGAGGCAGCTCCTCCGACGATACCGAGCAAGAAGAAAAACTCGAGAAAATTCACAATTTCTCTCATGGTATCGGGCATGATTGAGCCTGATGTCTCGCCTAATTGAGCTAGAAAGCTAGAAATGGGTAAGGTGAGGTGAAACGGACATGCAGCCGGGCTTGGCGACGCGTGCGGTGGCGGTGCACCATGGTCGAAGCTTGCTCCGACGAACTAGCCCGATTCTCGGTTTCTCCAGCAAAACCCTTGCTCCAGCAGTCGAACTCCACTTGTTTCCACCTCCTAAGATGATGGTGGGCTTAGACTTGGCTGGGAGTTGCTGTTGGAGAAGTTTGAGCTAAGGCGGTGGTCAGCCATGGCTTTGGAATCTCCTCCTGGCCACGA
Organism: Platanthera guangdongensis; assembly: GCA_039583875.1. NCBI lineage: Eukaryota > Viridiplantae > Streptophyta > Magnoliopsida > Asparagales > Orchidaceae > Platanthera > Platanthera guangdongensis. The sequence continues at coordinate 193,229,478 of CM077151.1, forward strand.
GGTGTCCACTAGCTCCTCCACCTTGCTGGAATAAACCTTGGAAGCTCAACCAACATCTTGGGCAGAGGGAATCAGGGTTACATGATCTCCATCTCCTCTCTCCTCTCTTCTCTCTCGTCTTTTTCTCCAAAATGTCTAAATTGCCCCCATGCATGCATTCTCTCTCCAATTTCAGGAGGGTAGGTGCTGTCATTAACCCTTTAGGATGGTCATGGGCCTTGGCTCATGGGCTTAGCCCACGAGGGGTGTGCTTGGTTCCTTCTTTTCTCTTTTAGGCCAGTTTGTTGACATGTTGACTTTTAGGTTGACTTGGTCAACATGGCGAGTGGGCTGACCTCACTTGGAGGGTCATAGACCCTATGGCACCACCCCACATGGGTTGGACCAAGGTGATGCCCTACATGGGCTAATTGGGCCTTTAAGTGTGGGTTTGACCAAATTAGGGTTTAGGGTTGACATGGGTCAACATGGGTCAATTGGTGACCCAAAGATGTGGCTTATGGTTCGCTTAGGTTATTATTAGGGTTATGGGTGCAGTGGTGGAACCAATGTGTGGTTAATACCCCAATTTGGGCTAGTTCACTTGTGTTATCATGGGTCCAATAATGGGTCCCATGTGGCTACAACCTAACTCAATGGTTCAAACCTAGCCCAAACCCATGTCCCCACGACATGTCCTAACCCACACTAAGTAGAGGGGTCTAATTGGGAATGAGATGTTACAAACCCCAATAAACAAAAAAAGTAATTTCGCCCCTGAAATTTAAGTTTGGGTCTACGGGGTTTCAAAACATAAAGAAAAATTTAAGTACTTTAAACAAAAATTAAAGTATTACCTAAGGTAAAGAGCTTCGGGTGCCGTTCTAGCATCAGATACCTCGGCTCCCAAGTGTGCTCTCCTCGTCCATGGTTGGATCACAACACCTTCACCAGGGGAACCTTCTTCTCCCGCAGCACTCGGACCATAGTATCATCGATCTGGAGCGGCTCAAAACGAACTGATCTGTCAGATGCTAATGGGCCTACTATAGTGGTGATATGCTGCTCCAGCCGAAGGAGAGCTCTCTGTAGTGAAGAGACATGGAAGACCTCGTGTAAGGTCCCTAACTCTGGCGGCAGCTCCAGCCTGTAGGCCAAGGGGCCGATCCGCTTTAAGATCAAATATGGCCCCATATATCGAGGGCTAAGCTTCTTGTGCCTCCGCACCTGAGAAACACCATGCACCAGACGTATCTGCAAAACCACTCTGTCCCCCACTTGGAACTCCACCATCTGATGTCGCGCATCATAGTACTTAGCATGCCTACTTTGAGCCTCCATCATCCGGTCCCTGATCACACGTATCTGAGCATCCGTATCCTCAATGTATTTCAATCCAAGTGACATGGGTCCTCATCTTGAACCCAAGATAGAGGTGTCCGACACTTCCTCCCGTAAAGAGCCTCATAAGGTGCCATCCCAATACTTGCCTGGTGACTGTTGTTGTAGGAGAACTCAACTAGTGGCAACAGTCTCTCCCATGGCCTCCCTGTATCCAGTATACACAATCATAGCAGATCCTCCATGATCCTGATGGTCTGCTATATCTGACCGTCGGTCTGTGGATGGAAAGCGGTGCTAAAAGCAAGCTGCGATCCCAAGTATGCCTGCACCGCTCACCACTCCCTAGAAGTGAATCGACCGTCATGATCCGAGACAATCGTCCTGGGGACCCCGTGGTACCTGACGAACTGTTTCACAAACAACCTCACCAAAGCAGCAACTGAGTTTTCCTTCCTGATAGGTATGAATGGGGCCACCTTGGTCAGTATATCGACAATGACCCAAATATAATCGTGCCCCGAGTGGGGAGCGAGGCAATCCGTGTACGAAGTCCATAGCAATATCCTCAAACTTCCACTCCGGGACCGGTAGTGACTGTAGTAACCCTCCTGGGCTCTTGCACTCTACCTTTACTCGCTGGCATGTCTCGCAGTATGTCACATAGAAGATGATCTCCCTCTTTATTGCCAGCCAATACATGCTCCTCCACAGATCCACTGTCATCTTGGTGATACCGGGGTGTACTGAGTATCAAGAACAATGTGGCTCCCAGAGTATATCCTCCCTTATACCTGTAAGGTCCCGATTCGCACTAGGCCACTTGTGCGTGTTTTTGAGTCAGGAGAGCTGACTTGGGTCCAGGGAAGTGCTGGAAATTGGGCTGCACTTGGGAATATAGGAGAAACCAGCCCTCGAGTTGTCCAGAGCAGGACACAAGTAATGAATTCTCGACATAGTGATTTTCACGCCCATGTCACGGGCATGACCGGTCCAACACGGGCGTGACCATGCCTGTGACTATCCAGTTAGTTGTCGGGTACTCGAGTAGTTGTCGAGTACTCGAGTAGTTAAACACAGGACACGCCCCCTGTCACGGGCGTGACCATGGGCGTGATCGGGGCGTGTTCTCCGGTCGATGATTGTGGGTGAGTTCGACGAATCCTCGAGTAGTTGATAGGGGTCACACCCGGTGTCACGGGCGTGACCATGGGCATGACTGGGGCGTGTTCTACGGTCGACGATTTTGGTTGAGTTCGACGAATCCTCGAATAGTTGATAGGGTCACGCCTGGTGTCACGGGCGTGACCATGGGCGTGACCGGGGCATGTTCTCCGGTCGACAATTTTGGTTGAGTTCGACGAATCCTCGAGTAGTTGATATGGATCACGCCCGGTGTCACGGGCATGACCATGGGCGTGACCGGGGCGTGTTCTCCAGTTGAAGATTGTGGTTGAGTTCGACGAATCCTTGAGTAGTTGATAGGGGTCATGCCCGGTGTTACGGGCGTGACCACGGGCGTGACCACGGGCCTGACCATGGGCATGATCGTGGCGTGTTCTCCGGTCGATGACATTAGTTGAGTTCTATGAATTCTCAGTAGTTGATAGGGGTCACGCCCCATGTCACGGGCGTGACCATTGGCGTGACCGATGGAGTTTCACTTTAAAAGGGTTTAGAAAACCCTAGCAGTTTCACTTCTCTTTACAGCCCGATTTTCTGAGAAAACTTCTATAGAAAGAGAACTGTTGGAGCAAGTTCTAAGGAGGGAAAATCCGCCATCGCCGTGAAGGAGAAGATGTCACCGCGAAGGACTACACAATCCATGGCCGGAAATGGTGGTACCGCTGGAACCGAGGTGAGTTTCCTACCCTCTCCCTTGGTGCTAGATCTGTAGATATATAGGTGAGATGACGACTTGGTGGAGTCTTGACTTGTGAGAAGATGTTTTTCTCTAGGATGAGGCCGATCTAGGGCTTGTGCCCTTGGTTAGTGGTGTCTTCAACCTCTCTGATCTCCTATGTGGAGATGGGGGACGGTTTCGTGAAGATTAAGGGCCTCATGAGGGTGAATAAGGGTGGAGGAAATTTCTGGAGGAGATTTGATAGGATCGACTTGAGGAGGAAGATGAACCGATGTCGTTCATTCCGCCTCAAGATGCGTGTTGAATCTGTATTCTGCGCGCTGCGATATTCTAGGCCATTTTCATGAAGGATATGTCCAGATCTAGGCTTACGACTAAACACAAAAGTTGAATCCCTTGAAAATACCTTTCCAACGAGTGGCTGCACGACTTCAAGCGATGTCTGTAGCCACTGGAATGTCTGAACGAAAATGGTGTTCAATAAATCCTGCATGCAGAAATTGTGTTCTGTACGCAGCGGACCTCAACACTTGTTTCTAATAGGATACACTCAAATCTTGGTTGAGGTATGAATACGAAAGTTGTAGCCCATGGAAATACCTTTCTATTGAGGTATTATACATCGTCATCGGATTTCTGTAGCTTCGGGAATCGCCGGTCAAAGTTTCTGCCAGATTTACTCTGCACCTAAATTCTGGGCTTATATAATATGGATTTGGATTCGGTGAAATTAATATTGCAAGTTACATGACTTGGATGAACTCTTTATGATTAATCATTTTAGTTGCATGATTGATGGAGTTTATTAATCAGATTTCATATAATCCAATTGCGAAGCAAGCTTACTTAAACGAATTGACTTGATAGAAATTGATAGATGGTTATTTATGCGCTTCATGTTTATAATATGTTGTTATCCTTTGGAAAGATTGATGGATATTTATACGCGCATCATGTTTATAATATGTTTGTACTTTTGGAAAGATTGATAGATCTTTATATGCGCATCATGTTTATATTATGTTGTCATCATTTGGAAAGTCATGTAGAAAAATAAATTATGGCCATGAGTATGTTTGATTAATGAAATGAGTTTAGTAGTCCAATACTTAGAGCATCGTCTCCCTACGGGTACTATTGTGAGAGTATGTGAGTGCGGTGTTGACCGTCACTTGTTTGGTTTGTGTTGAGATAAGGTGTGGATGGATGGTTGGGTTTTGTCCTCGTGCTTACTTCTGAGGCCCCTTCCATGTTATGGCGAGGAGGCATTTGCATGCGGTGTGAGTCGACACGCAATGTCGTAATCGTGGGTTAAGTATAGTGTGGCAGGTTTATGGGCTCGCCAAACGTCACACAGACGGGAGTTGACAATTAGACTTTGGGCGGTTGGGTTGTGTCCTCTGTGTTCACGTCCCGGGGCCCCTTACGTGCCAAGTGAACGGTTGGGATGTGTCCTCGTGCTAACTTCCGAGGCCCCTTTCGGGTCACACAAGGCCAGTTCGGGCTGTGTTGTTGGTGCATATCTACCCAAGACCCCGCTGGGCCATAGTACGGATGGGCTCCACTGTTGTGTTCTTAGCGTTGAGGCGTATGGAGGCCTAGGTGAAGTAGTGTGGATACCCGCCTAGTAGTAGAAGTGCCCGTTCTACTGTCACCGCCTGCCCACGGCGGCTGATGCCTGAGAGGTTAGCTACCTGCTCGAAAAGTGGGAACTACAGTCTGTGTCGACATGGCAGTTGCATGTGTGTGAGCATGGGTGAGTCATTGCATATCATACATAGCATTTCATAACATTGCACAACAAGATCCTCATCGTATAAGTTTGTATGGGCACTCTTATACGATGAGTTACCTTTATGTAACCCGATCCTTAACTTATAAGTTTGTATGGGCATCCTTATAAGTTAAGTTACTTTCCTACTACTGTTACCTTACTTGTTAGTTTGCTATAGCTCTTAAATAACTGCTAGATTATGATATTGTTACTCTTACACTATTGCCACCTGTTTGTACTTTTTTTATTATTTGCATATATATTATCCTTGTTCCTTCTCCCCTCCCGGTGTCGAGGAGTCACCAGGGGAGAGGATGTGAAGCCACTTAGTCGTTTCGACTAACGGTTGCTACGTCTTCCTTTTTAGGAGGTCACGACACAATTAGAGCAGCCGCAAACAATGCAGCACGACTGTCAGGCCAGGATGACAGGGCCTGAAGGGACGGTACCGTCGCTACCGTCGGTTACTGATGTGAGTGTTGTGAGACTCTGATGTAGCCTGTTTGGGCAGTTGATAGCTGTACTCTGTTATATCGTAGAAGCATGTTTTAGCTTCTCTTATTGTACTATTTGGACTTATATGCTTAGTGTGGATTGACTTCTCTTGCTTATATTTGGTTGGGTTGGCATATTATATTGATATTTTTGTAGCCGGCAGAATAGGCGTCATGTGGTACAGGTTAGCCCATGTGCTAATGCTACCGCAAGGCGGCTGTTCCGGGCATAAGACCCCCCTTCGTGCCGTATTTCGGGATCCGGGAGGGGGGGGGCTTTCAAATGGTATCAGTTTGCCACGATCCTCAACTAAAGAAGTCTTTCAACAATGGAACCACTCCCGTTCGATTAGTCAGTTTGGGGACAAACTGACTTAGCGGAAGCAGTGGTTTGCCCATATGTAATTCACGCTAATTATGTCCAACGTTGATGTTGGGTCCGGCGTTCCTTCACTTGAACCGTGGCGCTTTGCTACTTATTTAAAAAAAATTAAGTAGCGCCCTCTCCAACAGTCCGGGATTTTGGTGCAGTTGGGTATGCGCTTGATCCTTCAATTGGTATCAGAGCCAGGTTACAGGTTCAAGACCGGGGGAGTGCTATTAAATCCTGATTTTTCCCTTCTACCTGTGTGGGTCCGGTGGGTCAGGCAACCGTGGACATGTGGTAACCCCACCTCTGAGCCGTGCAACCGTGGACATGTGGTAACCCCACCTCTGAGCTGTGTGGGCCATGTGGTAACCCCACCTCTGAGCCATGTGGGCCATGTGGTAACTCCACCTCTGAGCCGACGGGTTGTGCTGGACGCCGGGGGGGGGGGGGGATCGTTGGGTCCGGTGTTCCTTCATTTGAACCGTGGAGCTTTGATACTTATTTAAAAAAATTAAGTAGCGCCCTCTCCAACAGTCCGGGCTTTTGGTGCAGTTGGGTATGCGCTTGATCCTTCAATTGAACCTCCCTCTGATACCAATTGTTGGGTCCGGCGTTCCTTCACTTGAACCGTGGCGCTTTGCTACTTATTTAAAAAAATTAAGTAGCGCCCTCTCCAACAGTCCGGGCTTTTGGTGCAGTTGGGTATGCGCTTGATCCTTCAATTGTGGTATCAAAGCAGGTCACGGGTTCAAGACCGGGGAGCGCTATTAATTACTGATTTTTCCCTTCTACCTGTGTGGGTCCGGCGGGTCAAGCAACCGTGGACATGTGGTAACCCCACCTCTGAGCCGTGCAACCGTGGACATGTGGTAACCCCATCTCTGAGCTGTGTGGGCCATGTGGTAACTGTTGGGTATTGTATCCACGATTACCTAGATTTGAGGAAGCCACCTGTCAAGCTAAGATGAATTCACAATGTATTTGACGAAACATCTTAAGTTGTACTTGCAGTTCCTCCACACTAGGTGCACACCAATGTCAGGGTGCAGTAGGTCAATATACACGGGTCTGCACGACGTAATCCCTCGTTGAGCAGATCAGTGTGTTGGCCTATGTGTACTCTCTCTATTGGAGTGCACTTACTCTCAAGTACAGGGCCGTTCATATGCAAGAAGAGACAAGGAGCATGGAGGATCAAGGAGCAGCTCCTAGGTGGAAGACGAAAATTCGTCCAAGGCAAATTCGACGAGAATCACCAAGTGATTCTCGCCGATTCGGCGAGAATCACTAGTGATTCTCGCCGAATCGACGAGAATCATCAGTGATTCTCGCCGACTCCTTCTGGCCATCTCAAAATGGTGCCAAGTAAGATTCGGCGAGAATCACTTGTAATTCCCGCCGAACCAGTGGCCAAGCAGCCCATGTACACAAAGTAAAATTCGTTGAGAATCAATAGGTGATTCGACGAGAATCACAAACGATTCTCGACGAATCGTCGAGAATCACTTGGTGATTCTCGCCGATTCGTCGAGAATCGTCTGCGATTCTCGCCGATTTTCACTTGGCGTTTTCTCAGGTTGCTGCTGGACCGGATTCTGCTTCTAGACTAATTTGAACCGGAATCTGGGGATTTCTTTTGTGGGTCCCACAACGGTCAAATTTGTTGTATCTACAGGGTATAAATACATGGGTATTTTGAATAGTAAAGCAACGGAGAAAGAGAAAGAAACCGAGCCGCCACGAAACCCTAATATCGCGAACTCTCTCCGCCGCCGTCGTCGCCGTCGGGCAAGTAGGTCGCCGTCAACAATAGAGATTCCTTCGGAATCTCCTGCGACAGAAGCTTAGCAAGGCTTGAGTCTCACGCGTCTATCCAGAGATCCTTTGTCTCTCGATTTGTTGATCGGAAACACTTCCCATCCGAATCGATCGAGACGACCGATCCTCGTGTGACCGTTGGAAGACCGAGCTTGCTTCGCAACGAAGTTTGGATCTCCAAGTTCAGCAGCCGCTCGTCATCGTAGCCGCCGATCCCGAAGCTAGCCGCCGCTCGTGTTGCCGCTGCCGGTTCCGGAAGATCCTCTCCAAGAGAGACCAAGGTTGTAGACTCTTAATCGACTTCAAGAACACGTCGTCGGACAAAGAGGAACACCGTAGTCTCCAAAAGAAGTTTGTATCACGTGTACTCTCTACATTTATTTTCGTTGTAATGGAACTTTTGTTCCGTGTTGTAAGGGTTGGGTGCAACCCATTTTGTGGGAGTATTGACTCTCACGTGTGGAAGGGATCCTTCCGTTAGTGCGGGGATTGGATTTCAATCCCGTTGGAGAAGTGACCGAGTCGTCCCTTGTTGGGGAGATAGGTCGAAGGGGAAAGTGGATGTACCCAAGTCGGGGAACCACTATAAATTTGTTGTGTATTCTGTGTGCTGTGCCTTTTGTTTTTATTGTGCAGGTACATCCGTAAATTCCGCAAAAGAACCACACGTCACCTATTCCCCCCCCCCCCCCCATAGGTGCACTTAGCTGACACTAGGTGGACTTTCAAGTGGTATCAAAGCGAGGTTCCTCATCAAAAAGGTTAACACCTTGAGTAGAATCCTGCCACCAGTATCAGAAGCATGGAGCTAGAGTATGAGATGCCGCCACTCAAACTCCCCGCATGCACAAAGGATTATTATCCCATCTGGCGAATGAGAGTGTCATGTCACCTTGATGCTATCGATCCTCGAGCATCCTTCATCCTGGAAGAGGGTCCGTTTATTCCCATGAAGACCTCCGACTCTGGGATCCAAGTGCCCATGTGCATTGCTGAGATGTCAGAAATGGAACTCTCACTTTTTCAGCTGGACCAGAGGATTCGACAAATTATCATGGATGTCTGGTCTGGAGCCTCTCGCTCTAGATTGGCAAAATGTAAAACGGCTAAATCTCTGTGGATGATGATCTCAGAGCTGATGGGGGGGTCAGAGAAAGCTGAAATATGCTGCCAATCAGAGGATGAAGCGTATGTGGGGGTCCTCACTTCTGAAGATGAATGCAAGGATCCTTCGGATTGCATCAGAGCTCCAGTATCCGTGTCAGAGACTGAAGAAGATAGTGAGGAAAGCAGCTCCGACGAGGACGAAACATTGGTCATTGATTCTAATGACAATAACTCAGATGAGCAGGTATCATCTTCATCTTGCCCCATATCTTTTGACTTTTCTGAAGACAGAAACTGCCCTCCTCCAGAAAATACTGATTCCCTGAAGAGAGCCCTTCAGGAAAGCAATCTACTTGCTGAGGAGCAAGCTCGAGAGATTGCTCGACTGAAGATCTTGTTGGTTCTCCAATTGGCGTCCAACAAGGTCAAGGACTCTAAGATCTCAGCTCTAGAGAATAGTCTAGATAATGAGAAACGTATTGTATCTAACTTTTCCAAAGTTGATGCTATAAAGAGAAAACAAGAAACCGGGTGGATCTCCCAGATTATTCAGGGATGGAGAAATGGGGAAACAGTGTTCCGACCTCCCACTCCAAGCGGGAAGGCAACTCATCATGCCTTCAGGTATGACCACAGGAATAATCGTGGTCACTGCAAGGGTGATTTGTCCCCATGTGGAAATGTCCATAGTGCAAGAGGGGTCATGGCCACCCATGAGGAAATACCTAAGGCTCATTCTGAGCCCTTTGTATTCACGGCCACTGCCACAACAAAGTGTGGATCTGCATGTCCTAGTTCACAGAAGAATTCTCTCCATTCGAGGACACGGGATAGGGAGAATAGAAGTCATGATGTCAGGCTTCATGGTGCCTCAGCAAGGGAGATGCCTGAAAGAATGGCACCACCTTCTCGGCCTCATAACGCTCACAACATGCATTTGTTCCACCCTTCCTCGTGTCACGATGGAAGAGGAATTTGTGTGACAAGAACATGCCCTATCCCTTTTAGACCTAGGACCGTGACTACATCAGTCACTAGATCAGGTCGAAAACGGCGATACAACATTCACCCTTGTTGGTGCTGCGGAAAAGTGGGACACTTTGCCATTGACTGTTGGCACAACCTCTCTGTGCCCAGAGCAAGGGCTTATCCACATTATAGGGACAGAGGCAGTCTTCCAGACAGGTTTTCTCAAGGAAGGCAGTTGCATGCTTATGCTAATAGAAACCTAGGACCCAATATGATTTGGGTTCCTAAGGTAAAGTAATTCTGTCTTGCAGGGCAGTCCAGGTCCCCGTGAATACGAAGGGGACTGGACAGTAGGTGGCTCAAGGCTAACGTGGAACAAGCGTCTGCAATAACGGATGTGCTACCTGTTTGAGCATATTCACCTTGAGCCTCTAATGTGTTCTACCTGTGGAACTAAAACGATAACTCTCAAAATCCCAGGTAATTTTGATCAGTTCAAGGACTTGTGTCATGATGCATCCTCATTCAAAATAAATATATATATTTCTATCCTTGTGTATACGTATACTCATGATTATCACGTATGTGTGCACCTTTATGGAGAGATTAACTCGAGGCATGCAAACCTTTACACATCCATAAAAGGTTAACAAAGATATGTCATTGTAAATTTCGACAAATCACAATTGACATCAAGAAGCGTCTGGAGAAGTCTCGCTCAAATCCAAATAGATTGTCGTTACAATAAACATTTATTTATTAATCTTACATTAACTTGACATCCGAAGGATTTGAAAATGTTACAATGCTTCCCAATGTGGTAAAGAAAAATATCAATATCACTTTATATACTCGGAATCCCGCCGAAGGAGCTCACCGACCCTTGGCATTCTCCCTGAATCCCGACGACTTAGATAAATCCCGCCGAAAGAGTCACTCCACCTGTTCGCCTTCTTCACGACTCGCGCAAGAGAACTCCCGAAGACCCTCGCCTTCTTCACGAGAGTGTTCTTCCGCGGATTCGCCGAAACCCGCAGCCCTCCGACGCTCTCGTCGAAGTGAGCGAATCGCTGTTGTGTTTCCATCTTCTTCCCGTGCGATTCTAGCAAGGTCGAACCCCACAAGGTTCTAGCGAAGTGTCCCTGTGACCGCAAGATTCTAGCAAGGCCGAACCCCACAGGATACTCTTCCATCCACCGAAGATCTTCCCGAAGCTCATCAACCCACTTCCGTGTAAGCCCGTAGGTAACCTCCTCCTCACCCGCACTTGGACGCGCTCACTAGTGATGCTTTCTTTTTGAATGTTCATTAATGCTTAGAGTAGGACTTCTCTCTAGATCTTCAATGGCTCCAAGGACGACTGCAGGCTTGATTTCTGGCTGCGAGCTGGTTCGCACTGGATTTTCTCATGCCTCGGACGAGTTCCGGAATATCATTCTAATGCTAGAAGAGGCTGGGCTAACCTTCGTATTGGAGCACCCTTGCAAAGTTCTGGATAAAGAGGTGCTGGAGTTCTTCTCTACCGCAAGACTCCGAGATAGAGACTCCATCATCAAGAGCAAGGTGGCTGGGACAAAAGTTAAGATGTCTGCCGATAAGCTAACTCGCTACCTGCAGCTTTCAAGTTCGGAGCAGGGGGACTATCTAGAGGATGAGGACAAAGCCAGAACTCTCTTATTCTGCGGTCTTCCAAGAGGCACTCGATCAGTAAAAAGAAAAGAGATGAATGAAGAAGGGAAGCTCCTATCTGACGTTATTGGAAAAGTGCTCATTTGCAAGCCGGGCTCCCATGATCATATCTCCGGAGATATGTTCAAAATCCTCATCGCTGTGGTATACCGCAAGAGGTTCAACTGGGGAGAGTTGCTGTTCCAAAAGATCAAGGACACTCTAGGCACTCCGAGTTTCGGCCGCATCATAAGTCTATATCTCAACCAGCTCAACGGAGACAAGTTCGACATGAGCAAAGGCGTCCCTCTCCACTACTTGAAAAGGATGGATGCAAGTGTGTTTGATCGATGGGAGCGGCGCATCGGGCAGCCTGCTGTGGAAGAGCACGAGGAAGTATTTCCAACAGTCTCCCACGGTGAAATTCCTGATACTGTGACTGCAAGAATCGAGGGGGAGACTCTACCCCCTCATACGGATGGAATATCTGAAATCGCCCAGGTGGCCAGGGATGCTGTGGCCGATATTCAAGAAGAATGTGACCGTGTGCTGGAGACTGCTGACCAAGAAGTGGAAGAACCTGCTGATATTGATGAATTCTTGGATGAGGACGGAGAGGACGATGTAAATGAGGGCCATGAAGTGTTGGAGTCTCCAGCTACTGTTGAACCTCCTTCTGATAAGTCTGCACCAGTGGAGGGGGAGTTAAATAAATCTACAGAGGCCGCCCACACTCCTCCTGTAGAGACTGTGATGGTATCCAGCTCCACTGATGCGTCTGCAGAAATGCAAGGCCCACAAGTACCTCCGACCATCCCGTTACACGATGACCTAGCCACTCACACTGTACACATCATTCAGGGCATCGTAAATGAGCTTAAAGACTCTTTTGATACAGCTTAGAAAACTCTGCTGAAAAGGATTAAGACTTCTGAAAATCTGATGCTCAAAAATATGGTGGAAATCAACCATAAGCTGGACATGATGGAGAAGAAATTTGAGGAGAAGTACACCGCGGCCGGCGAAGCTGTCACACTCTTAATGGCCGGTTTGAAAAAGAGTACTGATACTTTGGCTATTCTAAATCAGAACGCACACGTTGTAGCCAACAATATTCAGAAATTTGATGGTAATATGGTCACCTTAAATGCCAATCAGCAGACCCTGATCACTGAATTCACCAAGACAACTAAGCATATTGATGACTCTCTGCACTCATATGCCAACTGTATAGCTGTCGAAGCCAAAAAGGGGAGAAAGAGTATATCGCTAAGCTGGCCGAGCTCCAAGAAAGCATGGATGCAAACTTCGCACAATCAAGCAAATACGTCTATGAGAGCTGCTGGTGGATGCTCCAACAGGCGCTAGGTACGTTAGGCGTCGTCCTACCTGACAACCCTGCCGGTATTCATGTCCCTGAGACATCTAAGGCTGCTGAGGAAGTAAGTGTTGCTGAGGATGTTAGTGCAAGTGATGCTGCAGATATTCCCACACATGAAGCTGATGCTAGGGCTCTCTCCAAAGCTAAATTGAGGAGCATGTTTGACCAAGAGGCCTTAGCAAAAGCCAGGGGAAAGAGAAAAGTTCAGGAAGGGACCTCCAAGGAGACTCCAGCTGAGAAGCGAATCAGAATGAGTGAGGAGGATGTACGAAATGAAAGGTGGAGTCCAGTTTCAAGGAACATCATCTTAGACACCTTTCGGCTGCAAGAAAGAGGAGAGATCAATCGAAATGAAGCATATAGCCAGTATGAATGGGAAACGCACAAAGCATTTGAAGCGAAACGCAATATCTTTTTCAGAAACAACAAGGATCCAGACAAAGTTGCTCCTCCTAGGTACTACCCGAAGCCCAAGGAATACATGGAAAGGCAAAGCAAAAAGTACTTGGCTCAAACTCTTAAGGGTGACGTAGCTAAGGACAAATAGTCATCATTTTATAGCTGGTCACTGTGTCTTAAGAACATTTAATGATTATTACTGTCGTATGAACGATTCTGGATTATATGTGAATATATTTCTCTTGGTATATATATATTTAAATGTGTGAATGACTCAAGTCCTGTTCTGATTGCATATATTCTCTTGTGTTGCATGTTTAATTTTTGAATGCTATGTTATTATTTGATAGGTGTTATTTATCTTACCTAGTAGGGTTTTGGCTTCGTCAAATAGGGGGAGATTGTTGGGTATTGTATCCACGATTACCTAGATTTGAGGAAGCCACCTGTCAAGATAAGATGAATTCACAATGTATTTGACGAAACATCTTAAGTTGTACTTGCAGTTCCTCCACACTAGGTGCACACCAATGTCAGGGTGCAGTAGGTCAATATACACGGGTCTGCACGACGTAATCCCTCGTTGAGCAGATCAGTGTGTTGGCCTATGTGTACTCTCTCTATTGGAGTGCACTTACTCTCAAGTACAGGGCCGTTCATATGCAAGAAGAGACAAGGAGCATGGAGGATCAAGGAGCAGCTCCTAGGTGGAAGACGAAAATTCGTCCAAGGCAAATTCGACGAGAATCACCAAGTGATTCTCGCCGATTCGGCGAGAATCACTAGTGATTCTCGCCGAATCGACGAGAATCATCAGTGATTCTCGCCGACTCCTTTGGCCATCTCAAAATGGTGCCAAGTAAGATTCGGCGAGAATCACTTGTAATTCCCGCCGAACCAGTGGCCAAGCAGCCCATGTACACAAAGTAAAATTCGTTGAGAATCAATAGGTGATTCGACGAGAATCACAAACGATTCTCGACGAATCGTCGAGAATCACTTGGTGATTCTCGCCGATTCGTCGAGAATCGTCTGCGATTCTCGCCGATTTTCACTTGGCGTTTTCTCAGGTTGCTGCTGGACCGGATTCTGCTTCTGGACTAATTTGAACCGGAATCTGGGGATTTCTTTTGTGGGTCCCACAACGGTCAAATTTGTTGTATCTACAGGGTATAAATACATGGGTATTTTGAATAGTAAAGCAACGGAGAAAGAGAAAGAAACCGAGCCGCCACGAAACCCTAATATCGCGAACTCTCTCCGCCGCCGTCGTCGCCGTCGGGCAAGTAGGTCGCCGTCAACAATAGAGATTCCTTCGGAATCTCCTGCGACAGAAGCTTAGCAAGGCTTGAGTCTCACGCGTCTATCCAGAGATCCTTTGTCTCTCGATTTGTTGATCGGAAACACTTCCCATCCGAATCGATCGAGACGACCGATCCTCGTGTGACCGTTGGAAGACCGAGCTTGCTTCGCAACGAAGTTTGGATCTCCAAGTTCAGCAGCCGCTCGTCATCGTAGCCGCCGATCCCGAAGCTAGCCGCCGCTCGTGTTGCCGCTGCCGGTTCCGGAAGATCCTCTCCAAGAGAGACCAAGGTTGTAGACTCTTAATCGACTTCAAGAACACGTCGTCGGATAAAGAGGAACACCGTAGTCTCCAAAAGAAGTTTGTATCACGTGTACTCTCTACATTTATTTTCGTTGTAATGGAACTTTTGTTCCGTGTTGTAAGGGTTGGGTGCAACCCATTTTGTGGGAGTATTGACTCTCACGTGTGGAAGGGATCCTTCCGTTAGTGCGGGGATTGGATTTCAATCCCGTTGGAGAAGTGACCGAGTCGTCCCTTGTTGGGGAGATAGGTCGAAGGGGGAAAGTGGATGTACCCAAGTGGGGGAACCACTATAAATTTGTTGTGTATTCTGTGTGCTGTGCCTTTTGTTTTTATTGTACAGGTACATCCGTAAATTCCGCAAAAGAACCACACGTCACCTATTCC
The DNA here is from genome assembly GCA_039583875.1 of Platanthera guangdongensis. Classification (NCBI taxonomy): domain Eukaryota; kingdom Viridiplantae; phylum Streptophyta; class Magnoliopsida; order Asparagales; family Orchidaceae; genus Platanthera; species Platanthera guangdongensis. Next base: position 193,244,635 of record CM077151.1, read on the forward strand.
CCCCCCCCCCCCCCATAGGTGCACTTAGCTGACACTAGGTGGACTTTCAAGTGGTATCAAAGCGAGGTTCCTCATCAAAAAGGTTAACACCTTGAGTAGAATCCTGCCACCAGTGTCAGAAGCATGGAGCTAGAGTATGAGATGCCGCCACTCAAACTCCCCGCATGCACAAAGGATTATTATCCCATCTGGCGAATGAGAGTGTCATGTCACCTTGATGCTATCGATCCTCGAGCATCCTTCATCCTGGAAGAGGGTCCGTTTATTCCCATGAAGACCTCCGACTCTGGGATCCAAGTGCCCATGTGCATTGCTGAGATGTCAGAAATGGAACTCTCACTTTTTCAGCTGGACTAGAGGATTCGACAAATTATCATGGATGTCTGGTCTGGAGCCTCTCGCTCTAGATTGGCAAAATGTAAAACGGCTAAATCTCTGTGGATGATGATCTCAGAGCTGATGGGGGGGTCAGAGAAAGCTGAAATATGCTGCCAATCAGAGGATGAAGCGTATGTGGGGGTCCTCACTTCTGAAGATGAATGCAAGGATCCTTCGGATTGCATCAGAGCTCCAGTATCCGTGTCAGAGACTGAAGAAGATAGTGAGGAAAGCAGCTCCGACGAGGACGAAACATTGGTCATTGATTCTAATGACAATAACTCAGATGAGCAGGTATCATCTTCATCTTGCCCCATATCTTTTGACTTTTCTGAAGACAGAAACTGCCCTCCTCCAGAAAATACTGATTCCCTGAAGAGAGCCCTTCAGGAAAGCAATCTACTTGCTGAGGAGCAAGCTCGAGAGATTGCTCGACTGAAGGTCTTGTTGGTTCTCCAATTGGCGTCCAACAAGGTCAAGGACTCTAAGATCTCAGCTCTAGAGAATAGTCTAGATAATGAGAAACGTATTGTATCTAACTTTTCCAAAGTTGATGCTATAAAGAGAAAACAAGAAACCGGGTGGATCTCCCAGATTATTCAGGGATGGAGAAATGGGGAAACAGTGTTCCGACCTCCCACTCCAAGCGGGAAGGCAACTCATCATGCCTTCAGGTATGACCACAGGAATAATCGTGGTCACTGCAAGGGTGATTTGTCCCCATGTGGAAATGTCCATAGTGCAAGAGTGGTCATGGCCACCCATGAGGAAATACCTAAGGCTCATTCTGAGCCCTTTGTATTCACGGCCACTGCCACAACAAAGTGTGGATCTGCATGTCCTAGTTCACAGAAGAATTCTCTCCATTCGAGGACACGGGATAGGGAGAATAGAAGTCATGATGTCAGGCTTCATGGTGCCTCAGCAAGGGAGATGCCTGAAAGAATGGCACCACCTTCTCGGCCTCATAACGCTCACAACATGCATTCGTTCCACCCTTCCTCGTGTCACGATGGAAGAGGAATTTGTGTGACAAGAACATGCCCTATCCCTTTTAGACCTAGGACCGTGACTACATCAGTCACTAGATCAGGTCGAAAACGGCGATACAACATTCACCCTTGTTGGTGCTGCGGAAAAGTGGGACACTTTGCCATTGACTGTTGGCACAACCTCTCTGTGCCCAGAGCAAGGGCTTATCCACATTATAGGGACAGAGGCAGTCTTCCAGACAGGTTTTCTCAAGGAAGGCAGTTGCATGCTTATGCTAATAGAAACCTAGGACCCAATATGATTTGGGTTCCTAAGGTAAAGTAATTCTGTCTTGCAGGGCAGTCCAGGTCCCCGTGAATACGAAGGGGACTGGACAGTAGGTGGCTCAAGGCTAACGTGGAACAAGCGTCTGCAATAACGGATGTGCTACCTGTTTGAGCATATTCACCTTGAGCCTCTAATGTGTTCTACCTGTGGAACTAAAACGATAACTCTCAAAATCCCAGGTAATTTTGATCAGTTCAAGGACTTGTGTCATGATGCATCCTCATTCAAAATAAATATATATATTTCTATCCTTGTGTATACGTATACTCATGATTATCACGTATGTGTGCACCTTTATGGAGAGATTAACTCGAGGCATGCAAACCTTTACACATCCATAAAAGGTTAACAAAGATATGTCATTGTAAATTTCGACAAATCACAATTGACATCAAGAAGCGTCTGGAGAAGTCTCGCTCAAATCCAAATAGATTGTCGTTATAATAAACATTTATTTATTAATCTTACATTAACTTGACATCCGAAGGATTTGAAAATGTTGCAATGCTTCCCAATGTGGTAAAGAAAAATATCAATATCACTTTATATACTCGGAATCCCGCCGAAGGAGCTCACCGACCCTTGGCATTCTCCCCGAATCCCGACGACTTAGATAAATCCCGCCGAAAGAGTCACTCCGCCTGTTCGCCTTCTTCACGACTCGCGCAAGAGAACTCCCGAAGACCCTCGCCTTCTTCACGAGAGTGTTCTTCCGCGGATTCGCCGAAACCCGCAGCCCTCCGACGCTCTCATCGAAGTGAGCGAATCGCTGTTGTGTTTCCATCTTCTTCCCGTGCGATTCTAGCAAGGTCGAACCCCACAAGGTTCTAGCGAAGTGTCCCTGTGACCGCAAGGTTCTAGCAAGGCCGAACCCCACAGGATACTCTTCCATCCACCGAAGATCTTCCCGAAGCTCATCAACCCACTTCCGTGTAAGCCCGTAGGTAACCTCCTCCTCACCCGCACTTGGACGCGCTCACTAGTGATGCTTTCTTTTTGAATGTTCATTAATGCTTAGAGTAGGACTTCTCTCTAGATCTTCAATGGCTCCAAGGACGACTGCAGGCTTGATTTCTGGCTGCGAGCTGGTTCGCACTGGATTTTCTCATGCCTCGGACGAGTTCCGGAATATCATTCTAATGCTAGAAGAGGCTGGGCTAACCTTCGTATTGGAGCACCCTTGCAAAGTTCTGGATAAAGAGGTGCTGGAGTTCTTCTCTACCGCAAGACTCCGAGATAGAGACTCCATCATCAAGAGCAAGGTGGCTGGGACAAAAGTTAAGATGTCTGCCGATAAGCTAACTCGCTACCTGCAGCTTTCAAGTTCGGAGCAGGGGGACTATCTAGAGGACGAGGACAAAGCCAGAACTCTCTTGTTCTGCGGTCTTCCAAGAGGCACTCGATCAGTAAAAAGAAAAGAGATGAATGAAGAAGGGAAGCTCCTATCTGACGTTATTGGAAAAGTGCTCATTTGCAAGTCGGGCTCCCATGATCATATCTCCGGAGATATGTTCAAAATCCTCATCGCTGTGGTATGCCGCAAGAGGTTGAACTGGGGAGAGTTGCTGTTCCAAAAGATCAAGGACACTCTAGGCACTCCGAGTTTCGGCCGCATCATAAGTCTATATCTCAACCAGCTCAACGGAGACAAGTTCGACATGAGCAAAGGCGTCCCTCTCCACTACTTGAAAAGGATGGATGCAAGTGTGTTTGATCGATGGGAGCGGCGCATCGGGCAGCCTGCTGTGGAAGAGCACGAGGAAGTATTTCCAGCAGTCTCCCACGGTGAAATTCCTGATACTGTGACTGCAGGAATCGAGGGGGAGACTCTACCCCCTCATACGGATGGAATATCTGAAATCGCCCAGGTGGCCAGGGATGCTGTGGCCGATATTCAAGAAGAATGTGACCGTGTGCTGGAGACTGCTGACCAAGAAGTGGAAGAACCTGCTGATATTGATGAATTCTTGGATGAGGACGGAGAGGACGATGTAAATGAGGGCCATGAAGTGTTGGAGTCTCCAGCTAATGTTGAACCTCCTTCTGATAAGTCTGCACCAGTGGAGGGGGAGTTAAATAAATCTACAGAGGCCGCCCACACTCCTCCTGTAGAGACTGTGATGGTATCCAGCTCCACTGATGCGTCTGCAGAAATGCAAGGCCCACAAGTGCCTCCGACCATCCCGTTACGCGATGACCTAGCCACTCACACTGTACACATCATTCAGGGCATCGTAAATGAGCTTAAAGACTCTTTTGATACAGCTTAGAAAACTCTGCTGAAAAGGATTAAGACTTCTGAAAATCTGATGCTCAAAAATATGGTGGAAATCAACCATAAGCTGGACATGATGGAGAAGAAATTTGAGGAGAAGTACACCGCGGCCGGCGAAGCTGTCACACTCTTAATGGCCGGTTTGAAAAAGAGTACTGATACTTTGGCTGTTCTAAATCAGAACGCACACGTTGTAGCCAACAATATTCAGAAATTTGATGGTAATATGGTCACCTTAAATGCCAATCAGCAGACCCTGATCACTGAATTCACCAAGACAACTAAGCATATTGATGACTCTCTGCACTCATATGCCAACTGTATAGCTGTCGAAGCCAAAAAGGGGGAGAAAGAGTATATCGCTAAGCTGGCCGAGCTCCAAGAAAGCATGGATGCAAACTTCGCACAATCAAGCAAATACGTCTATGAGAGCTGCTGGTGGATGCTCCAACAGGCGCTAGGTACGTTAGGCATCGTCCTACCTGACAACCCTGCCGGTATTCATGTCCCTGAGACATCTAAGGCTGCTGAGGAAGTAAGTGTTGCTGAGGATGTTAGTGCAAGTGATGCTGCAGATATTCCCACACATGAAGCTGATGCTAGGGCTCTCTCCAAAGCTAAATTGAGGAGCATGTTTGACCAAGAGGCCTTAGCAAAAGCCAGGGGAAAGAGAAAAGTTCAGGAAGGGACCTCCAAGGAGACTCCAGCTGAGAAGCGAATCAGAATGAGTGAGGAGGGTGTACGAAACGAAAGGTGGAGTCCAGTTTCAAGGAACATCATCTTAGACACCTTTCGGCTGCAAGAAAGAGGAGAGATCAATCGAAATGAAGCATATAGCCAGTATGAATGGGAAAGTCACAAAGCATTTGAAGCGAAACGCAACATCTTTTTCAGAAACAACAAGGATCCAGACAAAGTTGCTCCTCCTAGGTACTACCCGAAGCCCAAGGAATACATGGAAAGGCAAAGCAAAAAGTACTTTCCTCAAACTCTTAAGGGTGACGTAGCTAAGGACAAATAGTCATCATTTTATAGCTGGTCACTGTGTCTTAAGAACATTTAATGATTATTACTGTCGTATGAACGATTCTGGATTATATGTGAATATATTTCTCTTGGTATATATATATTTAAATGTGTGAATGACTCAAGTCCTGTTCTGATTGCATATATTCTCTTGTGTTGCATGTTTAATTTTTGAATGCTATGTTATTATTTGATAGGTGTTATTTATCTTAGCTAGTAGGGTTTTGGCTTCGTCAAATAGGGGAGATTGTTGGGTATTGTATCCACGATTACCTAGATTTGAGGAAGCCACCTGTCAAGCTAAGATGAATTCACAATGTATTTGACGAAACATCTTAAGTTGTACTTGCAGTTCCTCCACACTAGGTGCACACCAATGTCAGGGTGCAGTAGGTCAATATACACGGGTCTGCACGACGTAATCCCTCGTTGAGCAGATCAGTGTGTTGGCCTATGTGTACTCTCTCTATTGGAGTGCACTTACTCTCAAGTACAGGGCCGTTCATATGCAAGAAGAGACAAGGAGCATGGAGGATCAAGGAGCAGCTCCTAGGTGGAAGACGAAAATTCGTCCAAGGCAAATTCGACGAGAATCACCAAGTGATTCTCGCCGAATCGACGAGAATCATCAGTGATTCTCGCCGACTCCTTCTGGCCATCTCAAAATGGTGCCAAGTAAGATTCGGCGAGAATCACTTGTAATTCCCGCCGAACCAGTGGCCAAGCAGCCCATGTACACAAAGTAAAATTCGTTGAGAATCAATAGGTGATTCGACGAGAATCACAAACGATTCTCGACGATTTTCACTTGGCGTTTTCTCAGGTTGCTGCTGGACCGGATTCTGCTTCTGGACTAATTTGAACCGGAATCTGGGGATTTCTTTTGTGGGTCCCACAACGGTCAAATTTGTTGTATCTACAGGGTATAAATACATGGGTATTTTGAACAGTAAAGCAACGGAGAAAGAGAAAGAAACCGAGCCGCCATGAAACCCTAATATCGCGAACTCTCTCCGTTGGCGTCGTCGCCGTCGGGCAAGTAGGTCGCCGTCAACAATAGAGATTCCTTCAGAATCTCCTGCGACAGAAGCTTAGCAAGGCTTGAGTCTCACGCGTCTATCCAGAGATCCTTTGTCTCTCGATTTGTTGATCGGAAACACTTCCCATCTGAATAGATCGAGACGACCGATCCTCGTGTGACCGTTGGAAGACCGAGCTTGCTTCGCAACGAAGTTTGGATCTCCAAGTTCAGCAGCCGCTCGTCATCGTAGCCGCCGATCCCGAAGCTAGCCGCCGCTCGTGTTGCCGCTGCCGGTTCCGGAAGATCCTCTCCAAGAGAGACCAAGGTTGTAGACTCTTAATCGACTTCAAGAACACGTCGTCGGATAAAGAGGAACACCGTAGTCTCCAAAAGAAGTTTGTATCACGTGTACTCTCTACATTTATTTTCGTTGTAAAGGAACTTTTGTTCCGTGTTGTAAGGGTTGGGTGCAACCCGTTTTGTGGGAGTATTGACTCTCACGTGTGGAAGGGCTCCTTCCGTTAGTGCGGGGATTGGATTTCAATCCCGTTGGAGAAGTGACCGAGTCGTCCCTTGTTGGGGAGATAGGTCGAAGGGGGAAAGTGGATGTACCCAAGTCGGGGAACCACTATAAATTTGTTGTGTATTCTGTGTGCTGTGCCTTTTGTTTTTATTGTGCAAGTACATCCGTAAATTCCGCAAAAGAACCACACGTCACCTATTCCCCCCCCCCCCTAGGTGCACTTAGCTGACACTAGGTGGACTTTCAGTAACCCCACCTCTGAGCCATGTGGGCCATGTGGTAACTCCACCTCTGAGCCGACGGGTTGTGATGGACGCCGGGGGGGGGGGGGGGGGGGGATTGTTGGGTCCGGCGTTCCTTCACTTGAACCGTGGCGCATTGCTACTTATTTAAAAAAAATTAAGTAGCGCCCTCTCCAACAGTCCGGGCTTTTGGTGCAGTTGGGTATGCGCTTGATCCTTCAGTTGACCTTAAGATTAGCCAACCTGACCATACGTTTGCATTTTATGTGTAGATTTCAGCGCTCGTTGAGCAGGTGGGAGGAACTCCTGCGCCCTCTATACCCACTCCCACTCAATTCCAACAATCTGAGTTGGAGCAGACGCTCACTGCTATCCTTGATGCTTTTAGGGCGCAGCAGCCCCCGGTGCAACAACAGGCTCCGAGCTCCAACTGGCTGAGCACCTTCCGGCCTCTCTCCCCTCCTGCCTACCTTGGGACGGAGTCAGCCGTACATACAGAGGAATGACTAGACACGGTACAGGAGTTGTTGGCTGGTATCCGTTGCCCGGCCAACATGGCAGTGACATGGCGCAGGAGAGGAACCCCCAAGATGTGATTACATGTATGATTTAATTAATTAACATATTTTCATGGTCTAACTTGAATTGATTAAGACTTACTAGACACCTATCGATAAGTTTTGGTTGTTAGTACTTAGGCAATGTGATAATTGGCGGGAAGACGGCCTATGCGCTATTCGATACTGGTGCCTCACACTCCTTTGTGTCCGAGGATTTCATAAAAGACATGGAGGGTGTACAGTACTTTACCGACATAACCCGACGAGTACGCCTTTCGGACGGCTCGGAGATGACCGCAACCGCCAAGTGCGAGTTGGAGTTATTTATTGATGGGAAGGCCTTTGATACGCCTACCACGGTCCTGAGAATGCCGGAGTTTGACATCATTTTGGGCATGGCATGGCTGGACTGGCACTTCGCGAGGATTGACTGCGCGGAGAAGCAGATCTATTTGAGACATGGAGACTCCAACGTCATCTTCCAAGGTTTTGGATTCGCGCCTCGTATGATGTTATCTTCCGTTCAGGTTGTAAAAGCTCATATGAAGGGGGACGAGGTCTTCATGATCTGGTTCGAGTTGAAGGAGGAAGCATTGGAATTAAAGAATGTACGGGTAGTGCGGGATTTTCCTGAGGTATTTCCTGAGAAGCTACCAGGAGTACCTCCGCATAGAGATGTTGACATCCAGATTAATCTAGTGCCGGGTGCCAAGCCTGTATCCAAGGCCCCGTACCGAATGGCCCCGGAGGAACTCGCGGAGTTTAAAGTTCAATTGCAAGAACTGGTGGAGTCAGGGTTCGTTCGCCCCAGTTCGTCACCCTGGGGAGCCCCTGTACTATTCGTGAAGAAGAAGGATGGAACCCTGTGTTTGTGCATAGATTAACGGGAACTCAATCGATTGACGGTGTAGAAACTTATCCGCTACCTCGGATCGACGAGTTGTTCGATCAACTAGTGGGATCATATTGGTTTTCTAAACTGGATCTGCGCTCTGGATAATATCAGTTGAGGATACGAGAGGGGGATATCCAGAAAACGGCCTTCAGTTCAAGATATGATTTGTATGAGTTCACGGTAATGTCGTTTGGGCTCACAAATGCCCCTTCGGCCTTCATGAGTCTGATGAACAAGGTGTTTGAGCGATATTTGGACATCTTCGTCATTGTTTTCATCGATGACATCTTGGTCTACTCAAAGACGTAGGAGGAGCATGTCGAGCACCTGGCCTTGGTGTTCAAGAAATTGAAGCAGCACCCCTTGTACGTCAAATTTAGCAAGTGTGAATTCTGGCTCAAGGAGGTTGCTTTCTTGGGGCATGTGATTAGTGGGGCATGATTAGCAGTGGATCCAGCAAAGGTTCGAGCCATGAAGGAGTGGTCGCCCTTGAAGTCGGCGGCCGATGCACGAAGCTTTCTTGGACTTGCTGGGTACTACCGCAAGTTCGTGAAAGGATTCTCCAAGATTGCCCTTCCTCTTACTTTTTTGACGAAGAAAGGTGTGCCATTTGAGTGGACTCCCCAATGTGAAGCGGCGTTCTAAGAGCTGAAGGATAAGCTTACCTCAACCCCCATTCTTGCACTTCCATCTGGGAAGGAAGGATTTCAGGTTTACACTGACACATCGTATCAAGGGATGGGAGCGGTACTGATGCAGCACGGGCACGTGATCGCATATGCTTCAAGACAGTTAAAGAAACATGAAATTAATTACCCGGTCCATGATTTGGAGTTGGGAACAGTGGTGTTCGCCTTGAAGGTTTGGAGGCACTATATATATGGCGTCCACTGCGAGATCTTTTCAGACAACAAAAACTTGAAGTACGTTCATACACAGAAGGAGTTAAACTTGAGGCAACAGTGATGGTTAGAGTTTCTGTTTGATTATGAGTTCACCTTAAACTATCATCCCGGAAAGGCGAACTCGGTAGCCGATGCATTGAGTAGAAATGTGCCAAGCTCTAGCCCAGAGTCTCAGTTGATGAGTATGGAGTTGGCTCTGATGATTGAGGAGATGGATATTACTTTGGTATTCAAGGCTCCTTCGGCAGAGTATGCAGAGTATTTGGCAAGTATGAGCATAGTTTGTGATATATGGGACCGGATTCGGGTGGAGCATGGAATGGATGCGGCCTTGGCCCCCGCAATCAAGGCAATTGAAGATGGGACTACTGATGATTATACACTAAAAGACGGCCTTGTTTATTTCCGTGGCCGACTCTATATTCCCAAGTGCGGCAAAATCCAGGAAGATATCTTGAGAGAGGCACATAGCTCTCAATATTTAGTACACCCGGGTATTGCCAAGATGTACGCCAGCTTACGGAAGACCATGTGCTGGCCGGGAATGAAGAAGGATGTTCGTTACTATGTTACACATTGTGAATCTTGTCAAAGGGTGAAGGCCGAATGTAAGAGTCCCGGTGGTTTGTTGCAGTCGTTGCCCATCCCCTTGTGGAAGTTTGAGGATATCTCCATGGACTTCATCCATGGGCTACCTCGCTCCCGCTCCGGGAATGACTCAGTGTGGGTTATTGTTGATTGACTGACAAAGGTTGCCCGGCTCATTCCAATGAAGAAGGGAGCACACGTTGACGTTTTGGTACACATCTTTGTGGAGCAGTTCGTATGGTATCATGGCGTACCCAAGACAATTATTTCGGATCAGGATGGTCGGTTTACTTCCAAGGAGTGGAAGGCGGTGCAGGCGTATTTGGGCTCGCGCCTAACCTTTAGTATTGTATTCCACCCTCAGACAGACGGGCAGTCTGAGCGGGCCATCAGAACATTGGAGGATTTATTGAGGTTATGTGTGTTGGACAGAGGAGAGCCGTGGGAAAGACTCTTGCTCCTAGTGGAATTCTCCTACAATAATAGCCATCAGGCGAGCATCGGTATGGCGCCCCATGAAGCCCTTTACGGAAGAAGGTGCAGGACTCCCTTTTCTTGGGTGCAGGGTGAAGATCTGAAGGCATTGGGAAATGAATATATAAATGATGCTGATGCGGCGGTCAGATTGATACGGGATCGCATGTTGGAGGCTCAAAGTCGATAGGCAAAGTACTATAACGCAAAGCACCGGATGGTGGAGTTCCAAGCGGGTGATAAGGTGTTACTGAAAATCCGACCGATGCATGGAGTGTCACGTGTACGTGGTGTGAAAAAGCTCAGCCCAAGCTATGTTGGGCCTTATACCATATTGCAAAGGATTAGCCCGTTGGCTTATCGGTTGGAGTTGCCGCCAGAGCTAGAGAACCTCCACGACGTGTTCCATGTGTCGTCGCTTCGGAAGGCATTGTTGCGGCCCGATCAATACATCCCCACAACTGATGGTGTTGTGGCGTCTGATAGGTCGGTGCGACTGGAGGCGGTGTGGATCGTAAATACGAGACAAGAATGTTGCGCCACAAAAGTGTTCCCTTGGTGAAAGTGTTATGGTCAAATCATGGGAAGGAGGAATATACATGGGAGCCAATGGATTTGATGCAGCAACACTACCCGGAGTTGTTTGCTCAAGGTAATTTTATTTAAAAGCATATGTTGATTTTTCTGTTATGCTTTTCTCCCCTAGCCTAAGCCTGATTCCGTAGACAAAATCTTTTATTTTGTTTATAGGATTTGTAACGTCCCAATTTACACTAGGCCCCTTGTGCGCATTTTTGAGTCAGGAGTGCTGACTTGGGTCCAGGGAAATGCTGGAAATTGGGCTGCACTTGGGAATGTAGGAGAAACCAGCCCTCGAGTTATGCAGAGCATGACACGGTTAGTGAATTCTCGACATAGTGAGTTTCACGCCCGTGTCATGGGCGTGACCGGTCCAACACGGGCGTGACTATGCCCGTGACTATCCAGTCAGTTGTCGAGTACTCGAGTAGTTGTCGAGTACTCGAGTAGTTGAACACGGGACACGCCCCCTGTCACGGGCGTGACCATGGGCGTGACCGGGGCGTGTTCTTCGGTCGACGATTGTGGGTGAGTTCGACGAATCCTCGAGTAGTTGATAGGGGTCACGCCCGGTGTCACGGGCGTGACCATGGGCGTGACCGGGGCGTGTTCTCCTGTCGACGATTTTGGTTGAGTTCGACGAATCCTCGAGTAGTTGATAGGGGTCACGCCCGGTGTCACGGGCATGACCATGGGGGTGACCGGGGCATGTTCTCCGATCGACGATTTTGGTTGAGTTCGGCGAATCCTCGGGTAGTTGATAGGGGTCACGCCCGGTGTCACGGGCGTGACCATGGGCGTGACTGTGGCGTGTTCTCCGGTCGACGATTGTTGTTGAGTTCAACGAATCCTCGAGTAGTTGATAGGGGTCACGACCGGTGTCACGGGCGTGACCATGGGCGTGACCATGGGCGTGACCCGGGCGTGTTCTCCGATCGATGACTTTAGTTGAGTTCGACGAATTCTCGGTAGGTGATAGGGGTCACGCCCCATGTCACGAGCGTGACCATTGGCATGACCGATGGCGTTTCACTTTAAAAGGGCTTAGAAATCCCTAGAAGTTTCACTTCTCTTTCCAGCCCGATTTTCTGAGAAAACTTCTGTAGAAAGAGAACTGCAGGAGCAAGTTCTAGGGAGGGAAAATCAGCCATCGCCGTGAAGTAGAAGATGCCTCCGCGAAGGACTACACGATCCATGGCCGGAAATGGTGGTACCGCTGGAACCGAGGTGAGTTTCCTACCCTCTCCCTTGGTGCTAGATCTATAGATATATAGGCGAGATGTCGACTCGGTGGAGTCTTGACTTGTGAGAAGATGTTTTTCTCTAGGATGAGGCCGATCTAGGGCTTGTGCCCATGGTTAGTGGTGTCTTCAACCTCTCTGATCTTCTATGTGGAGATGGGTGATGGAGACTACGGCGCGCAACACCTTGAAGACGGCACACTAACAAATGATCGTGAAGAGCATCGCCATAATAGGCGTCCGGATCGCAAGCCGATTTATTAATAATTAATAATAATTGTTATCAAATTATTATTAATTATTAATCCATGCTTTGTGTGTTTTTTTAATAATTGCACTTTTATTTCATGTAATATGTACATTATGGTTATGATATAAAATCATGATGTATGTGTGTGTTTTATTTTCATGTTTTCATGTTTGGGCTGCATGTAGCCAGTTGGAGTGTTGTTGTTGTTGTAGCCTATGTCTAGGCATGTCCCCCCCTCTATTTGGAGAAGATTGAATGAAACGAAATTTGAAAATCCTTACCTCTTGAAGCTTCCTCATTCCTCATCTCTTGGATGATCTTTCTCTTGCTCCCCCTTCTCTCTCCTTGGCCGCCGGCCACCTCTCATCCCCTCTCTCAAATTTCAGCTTTTCCTCCTCCCTCCCTCTTTATCCAACCCGTCCACCACTCCTCTCCTACCCGAGACACCATCCACAACTCCCAAGGCCGCCACCTCTTCCTTTTCCCTCCAACAAGAGCCGACCACCCTCCTCGTTCCCCCTACCCTAAACACCACCATCAGGGCCAACCCAAGCTGCCTCCGCCTCCACCAAGACAACCGCCACCTTATTTCTCTCTTGCCATACTTGAAGATATTTACTTCCATATTAAGAAGATTTCGACGGGACTTTCCATTTCCAGCGTAACGCGACGAAGGCGGACGAATTTCACTCCAACCGACGTGATTCCGGTGGAGCCGTTGAAGAACGATCCTCGCCGAGTGAATCGGAATCATCCATTCTGGTTGGGTAACGAGCCGTTCCACTTTCGTGTGTTTTTTTCCTTAAATAATCTTGTGGTGGAATTTCTGGCATTAAATTTTGAAATCATTTGAAATTTCGTGATTAGCTTTAATTGTTTTGCGTTGTTTTCTTGATCGACTTAATTTCGTAAAGGGTTTGGCGAGCCCTCGTTGTCTTTTGTTGGGAGAGATCTACCTTTTTCAAATTCGTGATTATTTTCGGTAGATCTCTTTGGGTACAACCTTCGCTCGTCCGGATCCAATATTGGTCCTTTTTATCTCGATCGGATACCGGCCTATCGCCCTTATTTGATCTCGAAACGGTTTGGCTAACCGTACGCTAGCGTGAAATTGAATGAATGTGATAGCGTGGAGCGGCGTAGAACAATTGTGTGAGCGTAGAATTCATCGTGAAGAGATAGTCGTGCGCGTCTGTAGTTATAATTCGGCTGTAACGCGTACGTCAACATCAATTTGGTATCAGAGGGAGATTCTCGTCAATTTCCTAATTGGCACTCCTCCCCCACTTCAAATTAAAAACAAATAAATTTCAAATTTCAAATTTCAGATTTCAAATTTCGAATTTCAAACTTCAAATTTCAAAATTTCAAATTTCAAATTTCAAATTCCAAAATTTCAAATTTCAAATTTCAAATTTCAAAATTCGAAATTCAAAATTTAAATTTCAAAATTCAAAATTTCAAATATTAAATTTCAACTTTCAAAATTCAAAATTTAAATTTTAAATTTCAAATTTCAAATTTCAAATTTTCAAAATTTCAAATTTCAAATTTTCAAATTTCAAATTTCAAAATTCAAAATTCAAAATTTAAATTTCGAATTTCAAATTTCAAATTTCAAAATTTCAAATTTCAAAATTCAAAATTTAAATTTCGAATTTCAAATTTCAAATTTTCAAATTTCAAATTTCAAAATTTCAAATTTCAAATTTCAAAATTTAAATTTCAAATTTCAAAATTCAAAATTCAAAATTTAAATTTCAAATTTCAAAATTTCAAATTTCCAATTTCAAATTTCAAAGTTTAAAATTCAAATTTCAAATTTCCAACTTCAAAAAAAAAAATCCAAAATTATGGCCTATGACGTTCACGTTTCCTGTTTGGACTTTTGGTATGATAAAGCCATGACTAAGTTTCCCCCTAGGCAATGCCACACTTGTCCTACTTATGATGGTTTAGGGTGTCATAAAAGTTTTAGGGATTGGCTTAAGGGTATAGAACTTCATTTTAAGTGTTACGGATGGGATGACCCCCAAAAGATTCACTTTGCCCGAGAGCGGTTAATAGGTCAGGCCCAGTTATTTTGGCTGAATGAAGAGCGTCGTGTTGATGGTTATCAACATAATTGGCAGGCGATGTGTAGCCTCCATTCGGATCGATTTGATCCCGCCTATCTCCGTACTACCAACACCAAGCCTGTCAGTGAGTATCGTTATGACACTAGTTCCATACCAAGCTGTATGACTGACTATAAACCAAATGCCCAGATCCAACAGCACAAAACTGAATATTTGCCCCCCCTTCAACAAGGGAACAAGTCGGTCTCCGATTATATGCAACTCTTTAAGGATTTGACAGTTAGGAGCGGTGTGAAAGAGTTGCCTGATTTAGTTATAGACTCCCCTGATGAGTCTAAGGTCGTGCCTAGGACAGTGCCCGTCACTGAGGACGAGGCTAAATACACTGTCGATTTTAGTGACGATGAGGATATTGGTTACCCTAGTGACCTGGATGAGGATTCCACCATTGAGGAATCATCCCTACTCCCCGTCGACGACATTTTGCAGCCTACGGCTACTCCTGCTGAGATTACACCTAAGTCAGTAGGCATTTTACCTGATGATGAGAGTTTACTTAGTAGTGACTTAGGATATGATCTGTTCGGACTCGAGCTGGATCCTCTTAGACCGAGATATATTGAGGAGTGTTCTGATGATCCTGAAATATTGGACGTTCCGACTGATTGGGAAGACTTACCGTTGGTGAACGAGTTATGCTTGGATGATTTTAGTGCTATGAGCCCGAACGATATTTCTTTGATGCAAACACCTTTATCTGACGTTCCCGATTTAAAGCTTCAGTCGGGCTCAATTCTACCCTTGTCTGAGACCATAATTGATTCTAAATTAAATAACTTGGATAGTGTGTCAGAAGAAATTGTAAGCAGGGAAGTTACATTATTGGACAACTTTTTGGATTGTACCCTGGGTTTGATTTTACCGACTCGTCCCCCTGACCCGTTGACTCGACGTACTGATCATTTAGGACATGGGTGTGGTACGATTGATTTCTGGAGTTTTACAGTGCCCCCTGAGTTCATTCTGCCAGTTCCCCCAGATGAGGTCCCATTAGTGCCTCCAGATCTCATATTATTATTGTCGACCTATGACCCGACCACTGATTCTGAATTACATGATATATCTAATGAATTGGTAGACATGTCGGACGAATTTTCTGTAAGGGAGAATCCATTGTTTGAATTTTCATATGACTTTAATGGCTTTCAACCTGGTGATATTTCTTGGACGTTAAACCCATGTTTTGACATTGAGAAGGACTTAGCTCCTCCTTGGGACATGTCCCCTTTGACGGCCTATTACCCTACGAGTCCATCGTTGGTCACACCCTCATATGTTTTAGATTTTATTTCAGTGGCGACTATCTCCTTTATCCTAATTTTATCCTCCATGAATTTTAAAGAAACTCACTTATCGAATTATACGTTTCGGATAGGGCCGCTTTTAGTGCCTCCTGATGAGATTCCCTCGGCACCACCAGATTTCGTTCTGTTGGTGCCGCCTTATGTTGTTTCGTTATCACCGAATGCACTAAGTACGTTTGCGCATGATGATGCTCGCAATGAATTTCATTTACGTAAGCACTGTAGTGAAGGGCCAACCACGTTACAACAATCTATTCAAATTCTTGCTAGCTTACAAAAAAGAGCGTCTTACGGTATAATTTGCGATTTTGACTTGATGCGTCTCGTCCCTGAACGGTTGCCTTCTTGCACTATAGAAAGTGGGCGAGTTGGCGAGCTGGACCATTTGCGGAATTTAATGACATTAGGAGAACGCGCACTACTTTTGAGGTTTTTCACTGATTGGGGTGATACCCCTATTTTTAATGTTTCTGATTTAACGCTGCATGTTTTTCCACCACTTGAGTTATTTGCCTGTCCGTTTGGCTCCACTTTGTTCTCGTATGGGTTGGGTAGTGAGTTTGTGCCTGGATCGCTTTCTTTTTCGGTCTTCACTGGAGGTACGTTTGTAGTTGATGTTGAAATTTTTCTTCCTTTATTGCCTAATGATTTTCCGAGGTTCCCCAGGACCATCGTTTTGCATTACAGGATACTCCAGGTTGAAGTGCTTTCCTCTACTTGTGGCGATGTTGGCCACTACCTGCGTCGTTGGCGTGATCGTCCAGTCTCCGATGTCCATTGGCCGTTTGGATCGAGGGTAGCTCGTTTGGTTGTAGCTCTCCCACGCTGGTGCAGTAACATCCACTCATCGGTGATGAGTATTTTCGAGCGGGGGAGGATTGATGGAGACTACGGCGCGCAACACCTTGAAGACGGCGCACTGACAAATGACCGTGAAGAGCATCGCCATAATAGGCGTCCGGATCGCAAGCCGATTTATTAATAATTAATAATAATTGTTATCAAATTATTATTAATTATTAATCCATGCTTTGTGTGTTTTTTTTAATAATTGCACTTTTATTTCATGTAATATGTACATTATGGTTATGATATAAAATCATGATGTATGTGTGTGTTTTATTTTCATGTTTTCATGTTTGGGCTGCATGTAGCCAGTTGGAGTGTTGTTGTTGTTGTAGCCTATATATAGGCATGTCCCCCCCCCCACTCTATTTGGAGAAGATTGAATGAAAAAAAATTTGAAAATCCTTACCTCTTGAAGCTTCCTCCTTCCTCATCTCTTGGCTGATCTTTCTCTTGATCCCCCTTCTCTCTCCTTGGTCGCCGGCCACCTCTCATCCCCTCTCTCAAATTTCGGCTTTTCCTCCTCCCTCCCTCTTTCTCCAACCTGGGCACCACTCCTCTCCTACCCGAGCCACCATCCACAACTCCCAAGGCCGCCACCTCTTCCTTTACCCTCCAACAAGAACCGATCACCCTCCTCCTTCCCCCTACCCGAAACACCACCATCAGGGCCAACCCAAGCTGCCTCCGCCTCCACCAAGACAACTGCCACCTTATTTCTCTCTTGCCATACTTGAAGATATTTCCTTCCATATTAAGAAGATTTCGACTGGACTTTCCATTTCCAGCGTAACGCGACGAAGGCGGACGAATTTCACTCCTTCCGGCATGATTCCGGTGGAGCCGTTGAAGAACGATCCTCGCCGAGTGAATCAGAATCATCGATTCCGGTTGGGTAACGAGCCTTTCCACTTTCGTGTGTTTCTTTCCTTAAATAATCTTGTGGTGGAATTTCTGACATTAAATTTTGAAATCATTTGAAATTTCGTGATTAACTTTAATTGTTTTGCGTTGTTTTCTTGATCAACTTAATTTCGTAAAGGGTTTGGCGAGCCCGCGTTGTCTTTTGTTGGGAGAGATCTACCTTTTCCAAATTCGTGATTATTTTCGGTAGATCTCTTTGGGTACAACCTTCGCTCGTCCGGATCCAATATTGGTCCTTTTTACCTCGATCGGATACCGACCTATCGCCCTTATTTGATCTCGAAACGGTTTGGCTACCCGTACGCTAGCGTGGAATTGAATGAATGTGATATCGTGGAGTGGCGTAGAACAATTGTGTGAGCGTAGAATTCATCGTGAAGAGATAGTCGTGCGCGTCCATAGTTATAATTCGGCTGTAAAGCGTACGTCTACATCAATGGGGGACAGTTTTGTGAAGAGTAAAGGCCTCATGAGGGTGAATAAGGTTGGAGGAAATTTCTGGAGGAGATTTGAGGGGATCGACTTGAGGAGGAAGATGAACCGATGCCGTTCGTTCCGCCTCAAGATGCGTGCTGAATCTGTATTCTGCGCGCAGTGATCCTCTAGGCCATTTTCATGAAGTATACGTCCAGATCTGGGCTTTATACTAAACACAAAAGTTGAAGCCCTTGAAAATACCTTTCCAACGAGTGGCTGCAGGACTTCAGGAGATGTCAGTAGCCACGGGAAAGTCTGAACGAAAATGGTGTTCAATAAATCCCGCATGCAGAAATTGTGTTATGTACGCAGCGGACCTCAAGGCTGGTTTCTAATAGGATACACTCAAATCTGGGTTGAGGTCTGAATATGAAAGTTGTATCCCATGTAAAAACCTTTTCATCGAGGGGTTACACGTCTTCACCGGATTACTGTAGCTTCGGAAATCTTCGGTCGAAGTTGCTGCCCAGAGTTACTCGGCACCTAAATTCTGGGCTTATGTAATATGGATTTGGGTTCGGTGGAATTAATATGGCAAGTTACTTGACTTGGATGAACTCTTTTATGATTAATCATTTTAGTTACATGATTGATGGATTTTATTAATCAGATTTCATATAATCCAATTGTGAAGCAAGCTTACTTAGACGAATTGACTTGATAGAAATTGATAGATGGTTATTTATGCGGTTCATGTTTATAATATGTTGTTATCCTATGGAAAGATTGATGGATCTTTATACGCGCATCATGTTTATAATATTTTTGTACTTTTGGAAATATTGATAGATCTTTATATGCGCATCATGTTTATATTATATTGTCATCATTTGAAAAGTAATGTAGAAGAATAAATTATGGCCATGAGTATGTTTGATTAATGGAATGAATTTAGTAGTCCAATACTTAGTGCGTCGTCTCCCTATGGGTTGTATTGTGAGAGGATGTGAGTGCGGTTTTGACCGTCACTTGTTTGGTTTGTGTTGAGATAAGGTATGGACGGATGGTTGGGTTGTGTCCTCGTGCTTACTTCCGAGGTCCCTTCCATGTTATGGCGAGGAGGCATTTGCATGCGCTGTGAGTCGACACGCGGTGTCGTAATCCTGGCTTAAGGATAGTGTGGCAGGTCTACTTGCTCGTCGATCATCACACCGACAGGAGTTGACAATTAGACTTTGGGCGGTTGGGCTGTGTCCTCGGTGTTCACGTCCCGGGGCCCCTTCCGTGCCAAGCGAACGGTTGGGCGGTGTCCTCGTGCTTACTTCTGAGGCCCCTTTCGGGTCACACAAGGCCAGTTCAGGCTGTGTTCTTGGTGCACATCTACCCAAGACCCCGCTAGGCCATAGTACGCATGGGCTCCGCTGTTGTGTTCTTAGCATTGAGGCATACGAAGGACTAGGTGAAGTAGTGTGGATACCCGCCTAGTAGTAGAAGTGCTCGTTCTACTATCGCCGCCTGGCCACGGCGGCTTATGCCTGAGAGGTTAGCTACCTGCTCGAAAATTGGGAACTACAGTCTGTGACGACATGGCAGTTGCATGTGTGTGAGCATGGGTGAGTCATTGCATAGCATACATAACATTTCATAACATTGCACAACAAGATCATCATCGTATAAGTTTGTATGGGCACTCTTATACGATGAGTTACCTTTATGTAACCCGATCCTTAACTTATAAGTTTGTATGGGCATCCTTATAAGTTAAGTTACTTTCCTGCTACTGTTACCTTACTTGTTAGTTTGCTATAGCTCTTAAATAACTGCTAGATTATGATACTGCTATTCCTATACTGTTTCCACCTGCTTGTACTTCTTTTATTATTTGCATATATATATTATCCTTGTTCCATCTCCCCGCCCGGTGCCGAGGAGTCGCCTGGGGAGCGGATGTGAAGCCACTTAGTCATTTCGACTAACGGTTGCTATGTCTTCCTTTTTAGGAGGTCACGCCGCAGGTAGAGAAGCTGCAGACTATACAATAGGCCAGCCAGGCCAGGATGACAGGGCCTGAGGGGACGGTACCGTCGCTACCGTCGGTTACTGATGTGAGTGTTGTGAGACTCTGATGTAGCCTGTTTGGGCAGATGATTGATGTACTCTGTTATTTTATAGAAGCATGTTTTAGCTTCTCTTATTATACTATTTGGACTTATATGCTTAGTGTGGATTGACTTCTCTTGCTTATATTTGGTTGGGTTGGCATGTTATATTGATATTGGTGTAGCCGGCGGAATAGGCGTCTTGTGCTACAGGTTAGCCCGTGTGCTAATGCTACCGCAAGGCGGATGTTTCGGGCATAAGACCCCCCTTCGTGCCGTGTTTTGGGATCCGGGGGGGGGGGGGGTCTTACAATACCACCTCATGTGGGTATATAAACTCGACCACAGAAATGAATGAGGTCATCAAGCAAAGAATAATCACCTGTCCTGCCCCCATCCCGGCCCTGAACACTGGCTCCAAAGCTGCATCCAACCTTTGTTGTACCCTGATTCGCTCTTATATATCACATTCAAGGACCAGAGAGTTCAAGTACTCCCGATAAATCTCTGGCTCAGACTCTGAAATGATAGAAATGTGCAGATCCTCTAGCATCTGCAGCAGATCCATAAACATCACCCGAGGCTCTTGTATTGAGGTGCTGGCTATCCTACTCAAGGAATCTGCCACGGTGTTCGCTTCCCCGGATGATAATGCATGGTGTAATCATAGTCGCATAAGAATTCAAGCAACCTTCTAAGGCGCAGGTTCAGGTCTTTCTGCGTGTCAACATACTTGAGGTTCTTCTGATCCGAGAAGATGTCACAATGAACCACGTATAGGTAATGTCTCTAGATCTTTAATGAAAATACCACCGCCCCGAACTCTAAATCATGCACGGGGTAATTTTGTTCATGCTTCTTCGACTGTCTCGAAGCATAAGCGATGACATGCCCGTGCTGCATCAAGACCGCACCCATCCCCTGATATGATGCATCAGTATAAATGTGACATCCTTCCTTCCCAGATGGAAGTGCAAGGATGGGGGAGTTGCCTTCTTGCACTATAGAAAGTGGGCGAGTTGGCGAGCTGGACCATTTGCGGAATTTAATGACATTAGGAGAACGCGCACTACTTTTGAGGTTTTTCACTGATTGGGGTGATACCCCTATTTTTAATGTTTCTGATTTAACGCTGCATGTTTTTCCACCACTTGAGTTATTTGCCTGTCCGTTTGGCTCCACTTTGTTCTCGTATGGGTTGGGTAGTGAGTTTGTGCCTGGATCGCTTTCTTTTTCGGTCTTCACTGGAGGTACGTTTGTAGTTGATGTTGAAATTTTTCTTCCTTTATTGCCTAATGATTTTCCGAGGTTCCCCAGGACCATCGTTTTGCATTACAGGATACTCCAGGTTGAAGTGCTTTCCTCTACTTGTGGCGATGTTGGCCACTACCTGCGTCGTTGGCGTGATCGTCCAGTCTCTGATGTCCATTGGCCGTTTGGATCGAGGGTAGCTCGTTTGGTTGTAGCTCTCCCACGCTGGTGCAGTAACATCCACTCATCGGTGATGAGTATTTTCGAGCGGGGGAGGATTGATGGAGACTACGGCGCGCAACACCTTGAAGACGGCGCACTGACAAATGACCGTGAAGAGCATCGCCATAATAGGCGTCCGGATCGCAAGTCGATTTATTAATAATTAATAATAATTGTTATCAAATTATTATTAATTATTAATCCATGCTTTGTGTGTTTTTTTTAATAATTGCACTTTTATTTCATGTAATATGTACATTATGGTTATGATATAAAATCATGATGTATGTGTGTGTTTTATTTTCATGTTTTCATGTTTGGGCTGCATGTAGCCAGTTGGAGTGTTGTTGTTGTTGTAGCCTATATATAGGCATGTCCCCCCCCCCCCCACTCTATTTGGAGAAGATTGAATGAAAAAAAATTTGAAAGTCCTTACCTCTTGAAGCTTCCTCCTTCCTCATCTCTTGGCTGATCTTTCTCTTGCTCCCCCTTCTCTCTCCTTGGTCGCCGGCCACCTCTCATCCCCTCTCTCAAATTTCGGCTTTTCCTCCTCCCTCCCTCTTTCTCCAACCTGGGCACCACTCCTCTCCTACCCGAGCCACCATCCACAACTCCCAAGGCCGCCACCTCTTCCTTTACCCTCCAACAAGAACCGATCACCCTCCTCCTTCCCCCTACCCGAAACACCACCATCAGGGCCAACCCAAGCTGCCTCCGCCTCCACCAAGACAACTGCCACCTTATTTCTCTCTTGCCATACTTGAAGATATTTCCTTCCATATTAAGAAGATTTCGACTGGACTTTCCATTTCCAGCATAACGCGACGAAGGCGGACGAATTTCACTCCTACCGGCATGATTCCGGTGGAGCCGTTGAAGAACGATCCTCGCCGAGTGAATCAGAATCATCGATTCCGGTTGGGTAACGAGCCTTTCCACTTTCGTGTGTTTCTTTCCTTAAATAATCTTGTGGTGGAATTTCTGACATTAAATTTTGAAATCATTTGAAATTTCGTGATTAACTTTAATTGTTTTGCGTTGTTTTCTTGATCAACTTAATTTCGTAAAGGGTTTGGCGAGCCCGCATTGTCTTTTGTTGGGAGAGATCTACCTTTTCCAAATTCGTGATTATTTTCGGTAGATCTCTTTGGGTACAACCTTCGCTCGTCCGGATCCAATATTGGTCCTTTTTACCTCGATCGGATACCGACCTATCGCCCTTATTTGATCTCGAAACGGTTTGGCTACCCGTACGCTAGCGTGGAATTGAATGAATGTGATATCGTGGAGTGGCGTAGAACAATTGTGTGAGCGTAGAATTCATCGTGAAGAGATAGTCGTGCGCGTCCATAGTTATAATTCGGCTGTAAAGCGTACGTCTACATCAATGGGGGACAGTTTTGTGAAGAGTAAAGGCCTCATGAGGGTGAATAAGGTTGGAGGAAATTTCTGGAGGAGATTTGAGGGGATCGACTTGAGGAGGAAGATGAACCGATGCCTTTCGTTCCGCCTCAAGATGCGTGATGAATCTGTATTCTGCGCGCAGTGATCCTCTAGGCCATTTTCATGAAGTATACGTCCAGATCTGGGCTTTCTACTAAACACAAAAGTTGAAGCCCTTGAAAATACCTTTCCAACGAGTGGCTGCAGGACTTCAGGAGATGTCAGTAGCCACGGGAAAGTCTGAACGAAAATGGTGTTCAATAAATCCCGCATGCAGAAATTGTGTTATGTACGCAGCGGACCTCAAGGCTGGTTTCTAATAGGATACACTCAAATCTGGGTTGAGGTCTGAATATGAAAGTTGTATCCCATGGAAAAACCTTTTCATCGAGGGGTTACACGTCTTCACCGGATTACTGTAGCTTCGGAAATCTCCGGTCGAAGTTGCTGCCCAGAGTTACTCGGCACCTAAATTCTGGGCTTATGTAATATGGATTTGGGTTCGGTGGAATTAATATGGCAAGTTACTTGACTTGGATGAACTCTTTTATGATTAATCATTTTAGTTGCATGATTGATGGATTTTATTAATCAGATTTCATATAATCCAATTGTGAAGCAAGCTTACTTAGACGAATTGACTTGATAGAAATTGATAGATGGTTATTTATGCGGTTCATGTTTATAATATGTTGTTATCCTATGGAAAGATTGATGGATCTTTATACGCGCATCATGTTTATAATATTTTTGTACTTTTGGAAATATTGATAGATCTTTATATGCGCATAATGTTTATATTATATTGTCATCATTTGAAAAGTAATGTAGAAGAATAAATTATGGCCATGAGTATGTTTGATTAATGGAATGAATTTAGTAGTCCAATACTTAGTGCGTCGTCTCCCTATAGGTTGTATTGTGAGAGGATGTGAGTGCGGTTTTGACCGTCACTTGTTTGGTTTGTGTTGAGATAAGGTATGGACGGATGGTTGGGTTGTGTCCTCGTGCTTACTTCCGAGGCCCCTTCCATGTTATGGCGAGGAGGCATTTGCATGCGGTGTGAGTCGACACGCGGTGTCGTAATCCTGGGTTAAGGATAGTGTGGCAGGTCTACTTGCTCGTCGATCATCACACCGACAGGAGTTGACAATTAGACTTTGGGCGGTTGGGCTGTGTCCTCGGTGTTCACGTCCCGGGGCCCCTTCCGTGCCAAGCGAACGGTTGGGCGGTGTCCTCGTGCTTACTTCTGAGGCCCCTTTCGGGTCACACAAGGCCAGTTCAGGCTGTGTTCTTGGTGCACATCTACCCAAGACCCCGCTAGGCCATAGTACGCATGGGCTCCGCTGTTGTGTTCATAGCGTTGAGGCGTACGAAGGACTAGGTGAAGTAGTGTGGATACCCGCCTAGTAGTAGAAGTGCTCGTTCTACTATCGCCGCCTGGCCACGGCGGCTTATGCCTGAGAGGTTAGCTACCTGCTCGAAAATTGGGAACTACAGTCTGTGACGACATGGCGGTTGCATGTGTGTGAGCATGGGTGAGTCATTGTATAGCATACATAACATTTCATAACATTGCACAACAAGATCATCATCGTATAAGTTTGTATGGGCACTCTTATACGATGAGTTACCTTTATGTAACCCGATCCTTAACTTATAAGTTTGTATGGGCATCCTTATAAGTTAAGTTACTTTCCTGCTACTGTTACCTTACATGTTAGTTTGCTATAGCTCTTAAATAACTGCTAGATTATGATACTGCTATTCCTATACTGTTTCCACCTGCTTGTACTTCTTTTATTATTTGCATATATATATTATCCTTGTTCCATCTCCCCGCCCGGTGCCGAGGAGTCGCCTGGGGAGCGGATGTGAAGCCACTTAGTCATTTCGACTAACGGTTGCTATGTCTTCCTTTTTAGGAGGTCACGCCGCAGGTAGAGAAGCTGCAGACTATACAATAGGCCAGCCAGGCCAGGATGACAGGGCCTGAGGGGACGGTACCGTCGCTACCGTCGGTTACTGATGTGAGTGTTGTGAGACTCTGATGTAGCCTGTTTGGGCAGATGATTGATGTACTCTGTTATTTTATAGAAGCATGTTTTAGCTTCTCTTATTATACTATTTGGACTTATATGCTTAGTGTGGATTGACTTCTCTTGCTTATATTTGGTTGGGTTGGCATGTTATATTGATATTGGTGTAGCCGGCGGAATAGGCGTCTTGTGGTACAGGTTAGCCCGTGTGCTAATGCTACCGCAAGGCGGATGTTCCGGGCATAAGACCCCCCTTCGTGCCGTGTTTTGGGATCCAGGGGGGGGGGGGGGGGTCTTACAATACCACCTCATGTGGGTATATAAACTCGACCACAGAAATGAATGAGGTCATCAAGCAAAGAATAATCACCTGTCCTGCCCCCATCCCGGCCCTGAACACTGGCTCCAAAGCTGCATCCAACCTTTGTTGTACCCTGATTCGCTCTTATATATCACATTCAAGGACCAGAGAGTTCAAGTACTCCCGATAAATCTCTGGCTCAGACTCTGAAATGATAGAAATGTGCAGATCCTCTAGCATCTGCAGCAGGTCCATAAACATCACCCGAGGCTCTTGTATTGAGGTGCTGGCTATCCTACTCAAGGCATCTGCCACGGTGTTCGCTTCCCCGGATGATAATGCATGGTGTAATCATAGTCGCATAAGAATTCAAGCAACCTTCTAAGGCGCAGGTTCAGGTCTTTCTGCGTGTCAACATACTTGAGGTTCTTCTGATCCGAGAAGATGTCACAATGAACCACGTATAGGTAATGTCTCTAGATCTTTAATGAAAATACCACCGCCCCGAACTCTAAATCATGCACGGGGTAATTTTGTTCATGCTTCTTCGACTGTCTCGAAGCATAAGCGATGACATGCCCGTGCTGCATCAAGACCGCACCCATCCCCTGATATGATGCATCAGTATAAATGTGACATCCTTCCTTCCCAGATGGAAGTGCAAGGATGGGGGAAGAGGTGAGCCTATCCTTTAGCTTCTGAAATTCCGCCTCGCACTTCTCCGTCCAAATAAAAGCTGCCTCCTTCGTCAAGGACGTGAGGGGGAGTGCTATCCTTAAGAACACCTCCACAAACTTGTGATAATATCCTGCGAGTCCCACAAAATTGCGTATGTCCGATGCTAACTTTCGTCGTGGCCAATCTCTAACTGCATGCACATTGTCTGGGTTTACGACAAACCCTGCCCCACTGATAGTATGCACAAGGAATGCCACCTCTTGCAACCAGAACTGGCACTTAGAGAACTTAGCATACAATTTGTGGTCTCTCAGCTTCCCCAAAACCAACGCCAAATGCTGAGTATGGTCCTCCTGTGTCCGGGGGTAGATTAGTACATCATCGATGAAGACTATAACAAATCTGTCAAGGTAGGGCTCGAAGACGTGTTTCATCAAGCTCATGAATGCAGAAGGTGCATTTGTGAGCCCGAAAGGCATCACTATGAACTCGTACAATCCATAGTGGGAACTAAAGGCCGTCTTCGGAATGTCCTCCTCCTAGATCCGCAGCTGATAGTACCCAGATCTCAAATCCACCTTGGAGAACTAGAAGGCTCCCTGAAGATGATCAAAAAGCTCGTTAATTAGTGGCAGCGGGTATGTGTTCTGGAACATCAACCAGTTTAAATCCTGGTAGTCGATGCAGAGATGCAGTGAGCCATCCTTCTTCTTGACAAATAACACTGATGCTCCCCATGGTGATGAGCTCAGTCGGACAAATCCTGACTCTACCAGCTCCTGTAGCTGTGTCCTGAACTCTGTTAGCTCCTTTGGGGCCATCCTGTACGGTGCTTGAGATACGGGCCTCGCTCCTGGCACCAACTGAATGCGGAAGTCCGTGTCCCTGGCCAGTGGCAATACCAGCAATTTCTCAGGAAATACGTCGGAGAAATACAGAACCACCGGGATGTCCACAATAGAAGTCTCTGCTCCCGCCATCTCGAAGCAGGTAATGTATACTTACTCTCCTTGCTTGTGGGCTTTGACAGCCTGTATAGATGATAATAAAAGGTCGGAGACAAGTCTAATACCTTCGACGATGATATAGGAGTCCCCGTGCCTCAATGTGATCCTCCTCGACGGGCAATCGATATGGGCATGGTTCAAATGCGACCTAGTCATGCCCAGGATCAAATCGAAGTCTCGTATCCTTAGGATCATAGCTGGCGCTTCAAATATCTTGCCGCCGATTTTTGCCTCCATGTTGCTCTTCACAGATGATAATAGTACCGATCCATCAGGTAGCCTCACCCTCATAGTCGAGCCTGTGAATCGTTCCACGCCATCTAGTCCTTCCACAAAGGCTTATGATACGAACTAGTGTGAAGCACCCATATCGAACAGCGTATGAGCGGGCTTGCTGCTGATAAGGACTATGTCTGAGGTTGATTTGAGTTTCAAAGGGGTAGTTATTATACAAGGTCAAGCACTATAAATTGGAAAAATCTAAATTTCACAAAACAGTTTATGTACCTGTGACGACGTCCTCAGGATTCCTTAGCTCGGCGATGTCTAATGCGTACATCTGCTCTTATCCTCTGCCTCGGCCAAAAGGTCCTCGGCCTCGGCCCTACTGTACTGGAGTGGCCACTAGAGATGGAGGAGGAAGTGGACGAAACTGATGCTGGCACTCAGATTTAATGTGTCCCGGCTGATGGCACCTGAAACAAACTACCGGTCGCTGGCCACGATCATCCTCCCTCATCTGGCCATGTGTCTGTGGTGGTGGAGGAGCTGGTGCTATAGGGGGTCTCTACTACTGCTTGTAGTTGGGACGATAATGTCCCCCGCCTGTCTTGTGCCTCATAATTTATGAGTCTGATTTATATAGGGTTTTTTGGACTCATCTGGGCTAGTTTTCACGCATTTGCACTTCACTTTTAGTTATATATCGTTCATATTTCATCTTGTCTATATTTCCATAGAAAGTGCACACTTTGCCCCGTGGTTGTGTATTTTTGTACTTTTAATTGTTTGTACTCCTTATTGTGCTTGTCTGAAATGTCTGCACATATCAGTGCTGGGTTTAGGGGTCGTGTGCATGTTCCGGGGATGTTTGGAAGCAGCAATACTGCGCACGATCATCGGATATAGTGCGCTGGACCACTGGTCGTGCGCCGATGATCGTGCGCAATGTACCCTGATTTCCAGAATCTACCTGGGGTAATCGCACGACCACTGGACACAGTGCGCACGACCACCGGTCGTGCGCCACTTATTGTGTGCATTGATTCCTCTTTTCCTGGAGTTCCGTCTGGGTAATCGCATGACCATTGGACATAGTGCGCACGACCACCGGTCGTGCGCCATTGCTCGTGCGCAGTACCCCAGTTCTTCTTCCTAATATGTCATGCCAGTGCGCACGATCACTGGACATAGTGCGCACGACCATTGGTCATGCGCCCGTGATCGTGCGCATTGTTCAATTCTGCTTTCTATAAATATGTAGGTGCCACCCTAATTCCGAGGAGGGCGAATTTTCCTCCGTCGTTTTCGTCTCCGAGGAGGGATTCCGCCGTCCTCCTTCATTCTCCACCCTAGGGAGGTTCTCTAGGCATGCTTTCACCGCCAAATCTAAGTCGAAGCTTCCTCTCGGCCTCCTCCTTCATCCTTGAGCTTCAAGAAGAGCTAGACCTAGCGATCTCCACCAAGCTAGAGAAGTTGTGGAATCCTCGACCGACTCGTGACACGAAGAAGACGTGTCCATTGAGAGTGAGTGACAGCTCCTCTACCCCGGACGCAGTTGAGGACCGAGCTTGGACGCGGATTGACAACCCGGCGATTCCAAAAATGAATCCTCAGCAAGAGTTCGGATCTGGTCGATCTCGCACACTTTTCTTCTCTTGTTGTTGAATAGTATAGTTGATCTCTTATTTATGATGAAGTTGTACTTATTTTGATATATATTTGTATCAAATCATGTCTATGTGATTTCATATTTATGTTATTTTCTTGAGGTGCGCCTATCTTTCCTTCCACCATCCACCCTTGCCGCACTAGCAATCGCTAGTGGCGTGCGTAGCGAAGAGGTGCTCACGACCCTCATTCCACCGTTCTAACCACCTCATCCGCAAGCCTACTCGTCCATCCGCCCGGCGATTTGGTGCATAGCGGCACGACTAGTCTTCCATCCCGCCTGGCAAAGCATTGCATAGCGGCGTTGCATAGGAGTAGTTGTTAGATTTTTACTTTCTTTTTCCACAAATATCAAAACCCCCATTAGTTTACTCCGACCTAAGGACTTCAATCTCAAGTCCTCCTCGAAATTAACTCCACCTTACTATGTTCCTTGAGAGATCGATACTTGGGAAAACTCGCCCATTTTATATTACTTGTGCGACCGATTCACTGTCGTGATCTTTAAGTATCAAGTTTTTGGCCCCATTGCAGGGAACACAGTCGTATGAGTTTTGGAGAGGGAGATAGGAGATAGAAGCCCTTTTCCATTTGTATATTTCATGTTTCTTCTTTGCTTCAGTTTTTAGAATCTGTTTCTTGTTTTTATTTGTTCCTCTTCTAGTTTTAATTTTTCTGTAGCAGGTTGTCCTATTCTTTTATCTCTATTGTGTAGTTAATTGTTGCTTTGAAACTTTCTATTGGTGAATTCTTCTTGTTGCACCATGTATTCTTATATGACTATTCTTTGCCGATGGTGCGGGGATTATAGGCATGGTAGTGATGAGTGCCCCACTGAAGATTGGGAGCATAATTCTCGTTGTTCTGTGTATGGAGCACCGTCTTCCTATGGTACTTCACACACCCAACCAAGGTCTTATGGTCACTCCTCTTCTACACATTCATCTTTTTCTTATTCCTCTCCGGTCCCACCTGGATCGAGGAGTAATGGAAAACGATGTTTGTGTTGCCGTAGCACAGACCACGTGTTGAATGATTGCGCAGAATTTCAGCGCCAGTTGGAGGAGGATGATGAACCGGGTATCCGATTCACTCTATCACCCTCTTAAATGGCCTCCCCTTCTGATTCTGATGATATATTCGCAGCACCACCTTGTCTATGCGGGACAGCTGCAGATATGCCCATCAGACATTCTGCTGATCGGTGTGACGACATTGTGGCGCCGTCTCTCCCCATGCACTCTTCCCCTCTTGCTGATTCACCCCCGGAGGAACCCGCACATATTTTCTCTAATGTTGTTGTTCCTCCGCCTTCTTTGCAATAATTATCTATCCCTATTTTTAGTGAGTCGGTTGATGATGTTTGGTCGGATTGTGATTCTGTGCCTGAGGATGTGCCCATGTTTGACGAGGATATTATTTTCATTAATGGAAAGTATTACGTCTTGGAACATGTGGACGCACCGAGGTGTGTTGATGAGGAGATCCTCTTTATTGATGAAGTTTCCACTTCCTTGATGGATGAGGAGGTCCAAACCACCACCGAGGACCTCGAGCTCGCGGATTCCCCTCACCATGACTCATATGACGCCGACAATGAACTATGTTTGGATCCTGCTGGGAGTGAGACCGGGACCAATCCCCCTATTTCTGATTCTTTTAGTTATTCATCTCCTTTATTTCTTGATCCCATTTCTGTATCTGAGCCTGTGCGCGTTGAGTCTTCGCAGGTGTTTCAGGAGGACTTGGAGCTTTCAGCTCGAGTCATGGATGATAGCATCCTCTTTTACGAGGAGGTTGATTCCTCTTCTATTGAGGAAGCTCCATTCATCGCTTTTTCCTCCTGCAGTCTCCTTGTAGACGATGCCTTGCTAGGCAAGGATTTATTTTGTGATAAGATGAGTGAGGACCAGTGCTCCTCCGCTTCTTATTTCTTATTTCCTCTGCCTGCGAGGAGCAGGTATGATTATTTAGGCAGAGGTGTAACTGTTCTATCGTCGTATTGGTACCCGTTACCGAAACGGATATTGGAACAGTTACCTGTGCATTTTTCTTTTCATAGGCCCATTAGCTAGAACCTTTTCGTAGCCGAATAAGTCGTGCTGGGATGACAATAACCCCAGTACTTATCTTTCATTTTCTGCATTTTGTTTTTCATGTCTATTTAGTTTTAGTATTTCTTTGTAGTTTGTATATTTTTGTTTTGTTTTTGCGGAGCTCGCCCCTGTAGGTATTCATGGCAAATCGCATTGGCGGGGTTGTGATTCTTTGTATGGCGGGCCTGCTTTATGTTTCGACGCGTCTTCTGGTATGCTCACTGGTGGATCATTGGGTAACCTCTTCCCTTAGCTCTTTATGATTTTAATTTCTCTATCATATGCTGTGTAGTTTAGTTTAAGTCTGGTGGAGAGCCAGTTCTGTTACCTTTTGCACGTGCACATCTCATGTGCATACTAGAAGCTTTTATAGTTTTATTTTGATTAGTTCATTGCACTGCACACCACTGCATCCACTTGAGCGCGTGCTTAGCTGTTAGTGTGCCGCAAGTTAAACTGATTTCTTCGTTAGATTTGGGAAAATTATGGTGATGGCTTAGGATTGTGAGACGGGGTAAAATGTTGACCCTGCAGTGCTCCTAGTCGAGTGTCGTCTCGTGTAGAAATTAGAGTAGATTTAATATTTCTGTATGCTTTTAGTTTTTTATTTTTCTAATTGCGTAAATACGTTTTATTCTACTCAAAAATTGGTGAATCCGGTGTGAATCCGACGGTAGCTTAGGGATGTGTGTAGACGACCGTTAGGTTCGTATTACTCGAGTCGAGAGGATGGATAGTCTTTCTCGTTGGCTAAGAATTTGCCCCAAGCTATTCTTGCAGCATGGGTATAGGTTAGTTCACTCGCATGAGTGTGATGTAGGCCATCATTTTGGCCCGGTTGAGCTTTGCACCATTCCTAACATCTTATCCTCGCTAGCCCTGTTGTGCCTACCACTCCTTTTGATTCAGCTCCACCATGATTTCATCATAGCCTCATAGCCAATCCTAGTTGCACACCCAAGTTGAGCTTTAGAGTTTTACATTTTCATTTTGGGATGTGATGTGGTGATATTACATGTGAATATGTGGATGTGCTCAAAAGTTTTATTTGCTGAAATTGTTAAAATAAAATAGGATTCAATATATATATATATATATATATATATATATATATATATATATATATACAAAAAAAATTAATTAATTGTGAAAATGAAAAGTGAAAAGAAGAAAAAGTTCGATTGAAAATTCTTTTTGAGATGAGATTGTATTTGGAGTAGGCGATACACACACCCATTTTTGAAAAATTAAGTCTGGGGGTGTGGTGTACTCGCATGTATTTTGATTAGCAGAGGGATTCTTTTTATGATAGCTCATTTGGGTTAGGTGTTTAGGCTTCCTGTTTATCTTTGTTTACCTAACCAAATCCCAAGCCCCATCTCTTCACCTAAAGTCCTACTGATTCGTGTGTGAACCAAACCAGTATCGAGGAGAGAATACGAAAGGGGAAGCATATTGTAAGACCCCCCCCCCCCTTTTCATTTTAAAACCCCGGGGTCTTATGCACATAACCGCCGTTTTGCGGTGGCCCCGACTCTCGGGAAGGCCTCCACTACAAAACGCTGATTCTTCCGGCCTTTTAGATCAACAAGAGAGAGCTATATAATATAGTTTCGGATAAAACTAAGTCCACATCACATGTATTAATTGTAAATGAAATCACATCGGTTCCATAAATAGAAAAGAGAGTGTACTGCAAGGTAAAAAATGGAAATATAAACGGGCTTAAACCCGGTACATCAGATCCTCACTACAATCTCTCGTGGAAGCTATAAAAAGACTATCACCCACGGAGCTGGTCACTGGTGCTCCGGTACTAGACTGTTCCACCTCCATGCACACCATACTCCGCTGGTGTTGGTCCCTGAGCTGCTGGTCCCTGTCTCCCATACGGAGCCCCTGTAATGTTGTGGTTCGAAAACCATTAGTCATAAAGACTAAGCCCTATCATCCCCTACCCCTCCCCCCATAGCTCCTAGGCACTAAGCTAGGAGGATGAAAGGGAAGCTACAAAGGTGGAGAGTACAAAGTGGAAGGTGACAGTGGAACTAATCTAGCAGTTCTATAATAGTATGCATTAAGGTAAGCAAGTAGAATAAGCCAGTAGAGTAAGCAAGTAGAGTAAGCCGCATATGTAAAAAAATAAGGTAGGAAGTAAGTAACCTTAACTTATATGAATGCCCATACAAACTTATAAGTTAAGGGGTCTTCTGCAAGCCTCCTATCGTATAAAAATTCTCATACCAATTTATACGCTAGGGTGTCGGTTGTATGCAAGTATGAGTGTAGTGATATGCTATGCCATGATTCATGCAAGTGCAACCCACGCACATGAATCTATGTACACAGACCTTTAGTTCCACCTATTTGGGCAGCTAGCTTCACTCCCAGGAACCTCCGTAGTGGCAAACGGAGACAGTGGGTCGGGCCCCCCACTCCTAGGTGGGTATCCACACTACCAGGCCTAGCCTCCCGTACGCCCCTAGAAGAACACAACCTAGAGTATCCGCGTACTAATACTGGCCATATCCACCAGACTTTATTTGGCTATGTGTCCCACACCGCCGATTCAACGTATCGACGTCGGTGTGAACGACCGTCCGATACCAAAGACCCACCACCTTATTTTGTATCCAAAACCTTTTGAACCACTGGCTCCGCGGACTCTCCGTTCGTGCATCTACCTTCCGAACGAACTGTCCGGATGGCAATCAAAACAACCTAATCAAACTCCCGAGCTGCCAGGGTGTGTGAATATGTAAGCCTAGTTATACTAGTTGCTCTTGAAGTGTTTTATTCTTACTGTTTAGGTTAGCCCAGGATTGCCCAAGGTATTCCCCGTGAAGGGCTCTCGAAGGCACTAGGAACTACGATGAGATTACGCCCAAAGATCCCTTTCGCAAGGCACTTATTATTATTGGTTGCAATCAAATTTCCGAAAATCCTTACTTGTTGTACTCGATCTAACCGTACAGTATTTGACACTTCCTCCCCTCGGGAAATATGATCTTTCGTCGATCCCGAGCACCACTTAACACTAGCCAAACCAACACCCTACTCATCCTATCTTCCAATGGTAAACTGATTTTTAATTATCCAACCAGCAAACACCTAACCCCAACTCATGTGCCCAAATTCATATTCCAAATTAAATTCTGCAGTTTTACTAAATGCAGACCAACACAAGCTATATGACGTGTAAAACAAGATGTTCTCAAAATATTCATCCAGTATCCCTATAATAATTATTGCGGGTCTATCATGATATGTTTGGCCTAAATCTAGAAATTCATATTTTTTCTAATTTATCTGGTTATTTATTTAATTATTCTGGTAATCCAAAAACCCCAAGTTTGAACACGATGTACCAACACCAGACAAATAAATGCTCCACAAAATTTATGATAAATATAATATGACTATTGAACATAAAGGCCAAAATTTTTCAACTCTTCAACAATATTTAAGCCCCTAATTAATTAATTCAATAAAAACACAATAAATGGAAATAAATAGAGAAGTGCCCTAAATATTATCCAAAAATTACAGAAACTTTACCAAGGCTATAGAATGATCTTAAATCCTCACTGTCCAAGTTTCATAACATTTTAAATTAGTTTACTCATGATTTTATCAAAATCATCCTTAGGGGCAATACAAGGATTATAACTACAAGTACATGCTAATTTCTTCAAAACACCCTAAGACTACTCTACCCAAGTTTCCTCACTGTTCAATGAGTTTTAGTAACCTATTTTATCTCTACAAGTTTTGTGCCCTAAACTAGGGTTTGGGTTTAGAGGGGTCTACCCTTTCCCAAATCCCATAATATTTTTAGCAGAGGGCTTTAGGTAACCTAACATCCTCCCTACCAAATTTCAAGCGAAATTAGGGTCATTTGACCTCATTCCCTTCACAAGGCATAAAAGTCATTCCTTTGGGTTTGACCTTAAGTCCTAAGGCAAATTCACTGCAATCTACCCCATTTTCAAGGAGTGGGTGATAGAAGTCATGTCAAGTCAGTGCCCTCAAATTTCATCCTTTGTTGAGGTGAGATGGCCACTCAAAACCTAAATTGCCCATTTGACCAAAATATCCCTATTATGGCAAGGCTGGGGTTTGCTTATTTTCTACTCAAACCATCTCCATATGTGATGAAATTTTAACTAGAGCCTTATGAAGACCCCAAGGACCACTCACTAAAATTTGGGAGGGTTTGGAAGTATTTAGACCACCTAATTAAATTACCCTATTATTATTTAATAAATGATAAAACCATAGACAAAGTATCTCCAAAAATTCCCATTTTTGGACAGGCCCTAGATATAGCTAAGCGTGACCCCATGCCCAAATTTCAGGTCATTTAGACAAGGGATGAACAGTGGGCACCCTTTTAATTCTCAGGATAGCCCTAGGTATAGGTCCCACCAAAATCGGTGCCCTAATCCAACCAGAGGTCCAAATTAGTTCAAATCAATTTGAATTAAAGTAGACACCTAGGGATACAAATTTCATGTTGGTCACTTTTTCAGTAGAGTGGCCTAAGTATTTTTAAAAATTAAAACCATTAATTACAAAAGTGTGACAGAAATCATCAAGATGCATTATTTTATCATATAGTTTGAAAATCATTAAGGCACGAATCTTGAAGCAATTTTGACGGCATCTAGTCGTCATCCACCTCCAGCTGATGACCTGGATTGGATCTTCTAGGAGAATCTTCTAGCCACTGCTGCCGGCCATCCGGCCACCTCCCTGGCCGGCCGCTGCCACCACCACCTCCGTTGAGGTGGTGGCTAGCGCCAGGTGGCGGCACAGCCGCCGGAAGGCCTCTCCCGGCGATCCTGAGAGTTCGTTTTTCACGAAAAAGTTATGAAAATGCGAGCTTCAATCGCGCTCAATTGAGCCCGATTTTCACTCTAAAAGATCCCTACGATCTATCCACAGTGAGAGAGGAAGGGGAGGACCTTGCTTGCGGCCTGGAGACGCGTTGATAGCCGGGAAGCCATGGTTATGGCAGCAACGCTCGGGTTTCTGCAACTACACATGGAAGTGACTCTAAATTGTCAGGGTGAGAGTGGAAACGACTCCTTAGAGCCCACTGAAGCTTTTAAAATCATCAGATAGGGAAGGGGGGTGTCATGGCATCAATGTCATTAATGGTCAAGAATGGCTTGGCTCGGCCATGGTGATGGGGGGTGAATCTCCCTTGGGGTGGCCAGGAAACGGCTGGAAACTTCTCCTCTCCTCCATAGGAGTTGAATCCAGCCACCAAAGTTGGCCCTTGGCCTCCCCATGCATGAATGGCCTTCTCATTCTCCTTTCTCTCTCCTCCATTAAAGGGAAGATGGAGTTTTCTCTCTCATGGTCATCAAGGCCGAATTTTTGGTGTCTCCTCCAACCTATTGGCAGCCCACTAACTCATAATAATAATAAAAATGAGGTTAGCCCAAGTGGGGGAAATGGGTTGAGCTTGGGTTAGCCCATTTAGGCTAATTTGACCTAACACTAGAATAGAGTTGACCCTGGTCAACATGACCATTTGGGTTGACCACAATGGGTCCTTGGTGATCCATTGGCCTGCCCTAAGGTCCAGGAAGACTTGGGTAGGGTTGGTAGGGCATCTTGGGGGTCACTTGAACCATAGTTAGGGCACTTGACCTTTTTGGAGGTATGGTTGACTTAGCTCAACTTAGCCTCTTTGGTTGACCTTAGTGGGTCCTTGGTGACCCATTGGCCTCTCCTAAGGTCTAAGAAGACTTGAGTAGGGTTGGTTGGGCATCTTGGGGGTCACTTGACCCTTAGTTAGGGCACTTTGACACTTTTTGAAACTAGGGTTGACTTGGGTCAACTTAACCACTTTGACTGCCCACAGTGGGTCCTTAGTGGCCCTTTGGACTACCCAAGGTGGTTTAGGGTATCATGGTTGGTTCATGAGGTCAAGTTGGATCCCTAAAGTTAAACCTTAGGTCTAAATATTGAGGATGAGCTATAGACAGACCAAGGTGACTTTCAACTTGACCCTTGTTCACTTGGTCCCTTGGGCTTCCTATGATTTTGTCATGACTTAGTCATGACCAAAACCACTCTTAGGGGTCTAGTTGGAAATGAGATGTTACAAATCCCAATAAACAAAATAAAAATTTCGTCCCCGAAATTCAGGTTGGGCCTGCGGGGTTTCTAGTGAGAGTAACTGAATGTAACATCTCATAGGAAGTTGAAAGTGTACTTTACCCGGAGAGATCCGGATACCTATGCTTCATCATACCAGAAGGCTTCAAGGTATGCTCCTCCTACCCACGGTTCCTCTACAGGACGTTGACCAGCGGGACCTTCTTGCGCCGCAAGACCCGCACCGCTATATCATTTATCCTGACCGGCTCATAGCGGACCGATTGATCAAAAGCTGTTGAGCCATCTATATAAAGAACCTGTCATTCTGTCTGTAGTAGAGACTTCCTAAGAGAGGAGATGGGAAAGACGTCGTGCATCCATGCTAACTCCGGCGGTAGCTCTAGTCGGTAAGCCAATGGGCCGATCCGCTCTAGGATCCTGTAACGTCCCATATTCCTTGGACTAAGCATCTTTCGCCCGTATACCCACAAGACTCCATGCACCATACATATCTTCCGGAATAAATAGTCTCCATCCAGAAACTCTACTTGGTAATGTCGCGCATCGTAACATTTGACCGTTCTGCCCTGGGCCTCCAGCATCCTATCTTGAATCAGTCGCTCCTGCGTATCTGGGTTCTCCACAAATTTCGAGTTAAGTGCCTTTGGATCCTCATCCTAGATCCATGATAGTGGAATCCTGCACCTCTATACAAGGGTGGAGAGCTGTGTTGAATGTCGACCGAGAGCCCAGATAAGCCTGGACTGATCTTCTCTCCTTGGACGTACATTATCCATCCTGATTCGACACGACCATCTTGAGCACACCATGATAACGAACAACTACTCACAAATT
This sequence comes from Platanthera guangdongensis, assembly GCA_039583875.1. Classification (NCBI taxonomy): domain Eukaryota; kingdom Viridiplantae; phylum Streptophyta; class Magnoliopsida; order Asparagales; family Orchidaceae; genus Platanthera; species Platanthera guangdongensis. Next base: position 193,282,536 of record CM077151.1, read on the forward strand.
TTATGAAACACCCACAGGAGTTTTCTTTCGGGTCAGGGTGACCCTAGATATCTCGGCCAGTCTATCATTGATGTTCCAATTATAATTTTGCCTGAAGTGCGGATGAGGAATCATGTGTATGAAAATCCCTAATTATATCCTCGAACTTACACTCTAACTCGGGCAGTGACTGTAATAGTTCCCCAAAAGTTCTTGCACTTAACCATCATCGGGCGACAGACCTCACCGTGCATCACAAAATCCATGACGCCCTTCTTCACTCCAGGGAGATACACGTTCCGAGATACACCAAACTTCCGATGATTAAATTTCTCATTTGTACGGGTAGACAATGACTCTATAAAATCTCCACTTCACAATCAGATTCTTATCCCAACGAATACGCCCGAGTAGCACCGAATACGGTTTACGTCCATTTCACTATATTTACAACGCAAATTTTTCTAGATGAGGTCTACGGGAAACCCAAGTCAATAACTAATTTGCCCAATAAACAAAAGACAAGCCCCCAATAAACAAAAGATAAGCCTCTACCTACCTTGGGCTGAGTATCTTTGATATTACCATGTTATATCTATCCTAGCTGGGTGCACAATCCTTAGGGCATCAATCTTTGACTTGGGTTTCCAACCTGAATCTTTTAATATACTCCATACTTTAAACCCTCCGAGTCATATTTACAATAACCTTATCTGGGAAAAAATGTTCTCAATCCAAACTGGGTCTCTTCCGAACTTGAATTCCTATCCAACCTTCGGTGTTTGTCGTGGTGGTTGTCTCCAGGTAATCTTGTTACTGGTATGAGGGTTGCGACTATGTGTCTTATACCGTTCTGCTAATGGATTATTGGTCTCAATTCTCCTTAAAGCAGTCCTACCGGTTTGAGTAATCTATGATAGGGACCGTAGAGCCACCTGAGTTTATGGCTCAGGTAGCCATTCTCGAGTTATACTCCTCCTTTATTCTCTTTAGGTATCTCCTTATCTTAACCAAGTTCATACCCAAGGTCTATTTCAGACTAGGGCATACTATAAGTTATCGTGGTTAGTCATGTCTCCTAGTGGGTTGACTCTAACTTATTGACTAGAGAATTATAAGATGGGATCTTCGCAGCCGGAGGTTCTCCCTGCTGGGGGCAGGGTTTGCAGCAGGCTATAAAGAAGAATTCCAATTGTTAGCTAGCGTACAAATGGAATAAAAGAAGGAGAAAATGGACTTCTACATGTGATTTCCCTTATGGGCACACCACTGCTTCCGCTGCTAGTTTGTCCTCAAACTAAGCTCGCGCGGTGGTGGCCTAAGGTTTTTTTGGACTACTTCTCTTTCGATCGAGGTTTCCTCTGATACCACTTGTAAGACCCCTTTTTTCTTTTTAAAACCCCGGGGTCTTATGCCCAGAAACGCCGTTTTGCGGTGGCCCCGACTCTCGGGAAGGCCGCCACTATAAAACGCCGATTCTGCCGGCCTTTTCGATCAACAAGAGAGAGCAGTATAATATAGTTTCAGATAAAACTAAGTCTACATCACATGTATTAAATGTAAATGAAATCACATCGAGTCCATAAATAGAAAAGACAGTGTACTGCAAGGTAACAAAACGGAAATATAAACGGACTTAAGCCCGGTACATCAGATCCTCACTACAATCTCTCGCGGAAGCTATAAAAAGACTATCACTCATGGAGCTGGTCGCTAGGGCTCCGATACTAGACTTCCCAGCTCTATGCGCACCGTAATCCGCTGGTGCTGGTCCCTGAGCTGCTGGTCCCTGTCTCCCATCCGGAGCCGCTGTAATGTTGTGGTCCAAAAACCATTAGTCATAAAGACTAAGCCCTATCATCCCCTACCCCTCCCCCCATGGCTCCTAAGCACCGAGCAGGGAGGAGGAAAGGGAAGCTACAAAGGTCGAGAGTACAAAGTGGCAGGTGACAATGGAACTAGTCTAGTAGTTCTATAATAGTATGCAGAAAGGTAATCAAGTAGAGTAAGCCAGTAGAGTAAGCAAGTAGATTTGGATAAGGTGCTCAAAAACCAAACTAGATTTTTTGATCAGGTGTCTTGCCACCACTGAGTTTTGATAAGGTCTCAGAAACCAGCACAAAACCTTTGAAGGGAGTTTTGAGAAACCCTTTTACAACAGAAAAAGAAAGAGGTGAGATGTTCTTCTCTGTCAACAATCAGAGAGAAGACTAGTGGATGATGTTGTCAAAGCTCCCCCTGAGATCTGGAAGTTGTTCAGGAAAAGAAGCTTCGCACTAGGGTGATAGGCCTTCAGTAGATGAGATCTCCAGCAAAGGATGATTCCAGCAGTTGCTGAAATGTGTAGTGTCTGGAGTCTTGATGGATGAAGCCTCTGAACACTTGAGTCAAAAGAGATCTAGAAAATCTTCTTTTCTGTATGTTGATCTCCTTCAGTGGTGTGTGTTCTGAATGAATTCTGTCTGTGTGTCTGTCTGTGACTGTTCTCTTTCTGTGTGTAATTGTTTTGAGTAGAAGAATAATATCCTCTTTTATTCCTTAGATCTGAAAAGAATGAATTGATTCTCTGTCTCCAAGATAGCCATTAGCCACTCATTAATGACTTCCTTAAATGAATTTTGTCTATGGAGGAAAGTCCTAGAAAGCATTCCTTTAAATCTCCCTTGAAACTTACTCCAGATTAATTGAAACGGCTACAAGATCCTTGAAATAAATGTTGGGAATAAATAAGATAGAATTCCATAACTGTCTGAATTTGAATCTTGAGAATCGTCGATCTCTCTAGAAAATCGTCGACCTGAGCTCAACTATCATCGACCTGAGCTCAGAGACTGGAACTAGACTGGAAACAGAAATCGTCGATCTGAGCTCAACTATCGTCGACCTGAGCTCAGAGACTGGGAAAACATCTAGAGACAGAAATGTCGATCTGAGCTCGAAGATCGTCGAATGGCGTTCGACGACTCGTTGAACTGAGCTCAGAGATAGTCGAACTGAGTTCGACGTTTCATCGACCTAAGCACGACGAAAATAACTTAGTCTCCTGAATTTGAATATCTGATCTGAGGGTCTTGGGGGCAGCTTTCAGGCCTAACTTCTAACCCTTAGACTCAATCTAATTGACCTTAAAAACTATACAAGGAGGTCAAAACAATTTTCCTAAGGACATAGTGATCCTTGCCCAAATCAGTAATAGGGTGTTCCAACATTTTGCCACTCTGCCAAGATCGTCAGACGTTAGCGGAGGACTGCATTCTCCTTTTCGCCGGGATTGACAAGGCTCCTGATTACCGTACTCGCTTCCGCAGTCCGCCCAGCTCGCCCACAGGCAATCATCTCTAGATCGCCCAGCTCTTCAGGCAGACTCAAAGTTCAGTCCGCCCAGGCCCCGGCCCTCTGGTAGGATCGCGCCTCGCAGCAACAAAAGGAAGCATCAGCCCGCGAGCCCAATCCTCCCCTCTTACGCGTACTACCCTGTATTATCTTTTTGCTTCCTGTCACTACTACCCGATTCTCCTGTACCCCGGGTAGCCGGTTATTTTAGCCCTCCCCATTTGGGCAGGCCCCCTAATATATAAATAGGGGGAAGCGGTGCACCCAAAGCAAGTATACTCGCTGAATTATCACTGGACTTGGTGCTTGTCGCCGAATTTGGCCAGGAAAGAAACATTTTTGTTGTTTTGGCCCAATTCATCGTGTATGGTCCTCAGTGTGGTTTTAGGACTTGTTTAAGTTTTTCTTCGGGTTTTGACTTGGGATTTGGTTAGGGTTTGATGTTTCTTCGACTGTGAAGCCTTGTAGTGGATAAAGGATGGCCAACTGAATGTCGGTTTTTGGAACAATACGCTTGGTGGTTGTTTGGTCTCTGTTTTGAGGACTGATGGTTTGGGTTAGGACTAATGGTCACCACCGCATGGTCTTCTTTTTTTGAGACAATTGGGTCTTGGAGCCTGGTAGAGGAAAATTGGTCACCGACTCCGGCCCGATTTATATTACCAAGTGTTAATGATTCACGTTTTCGAGCTGTTTTGTGCTCAGTTTGCTTCTTAGATCAATCTATGACATTTATGTTAATCCTTGCAGATTTTGTCGAAGCATTGTATCTCCTCGCACTTGGTGTACTTTTCTTATGTTACTATTGAGAACTCTCTCACTTGTCTCCTTTGTTGATTATTTTAGCTGAGGTGTGAGCATTTCTTATAGTAGGGTTTGGTAACCCTTCAATTTTCATTTGTTTATATCTAATTGCTTCTTTTGCCACTTGTATTTTCTTACAGAGGTGTTCTTCTGTTGAATGCCTCGGGTTCAGGGCTATAGTCAGTTGAGCGGCTAGTTTTGGTAGTTTGCTAGTGGACTGCTTGTTGCAGAGGTTTTCCTCACCATTGTGAGGTCGTTTTTGGTTGTTCCCTTGTTAGTACAGACATACATACCTTCAGTGGGTTCGTGTAAGGTTATTGATGCCTACTGGTGGATTTCTTTTGAATTATTAAGTACTTTGCTAAGTTGTTGAGTTTGCTCTTTTGAGATTATTTTTACTTGCTCTCTGAGAAGAATTTATGATAGGTTGCATGTTTGATATTTTAACTTATAAAAATATTACTACTAGTGTTTCATACATGCCATCTTCCTAAAACTAAAACACTATTTTCTAGCCAACATAAAGACTTTTTTCATACTTATAATAAATCTAGAGTCTTGCATAGCACGCGTTGTCAATCAGGGATGTTTATGCTCGCGTAGGGTGTTAAATGAACATAATTGAACTATTTCCACAGCGTATAACTATATATTTTTAGTGGACTAGTTTATCCACTAAGCCGAGTGATATGGCTAATTGCTTAACTTAAACTGGATCTTCTCTAAGTAACTCCAAAATCTTTCATAAAGGTGTTTAGTTGGAGTTTTTCCTGAACGTCTGCTGTTATCCCCTACTGACGTGACATCATGACACACATTTTCCTTTACTCTGATATATTATTAAATGCGAAGAAAATGCGGGTTGTGATAGTTGGTATCAGAGAGGTGGGTTGTTAGACAATTGGTCGAGCAACCGTCTCAGATTTTGTGTTAGTCGTCTAGCATTAATTCATACACACACCGATATGTCATCAATACGTCTTGGCTGAAGCACGAACACTACACTAATAAGCATGATTGGAAGTATACGAGGAATATTATATAGTATTGGATGCATAATATGTATTTGTATATAAATCCATCATATGTATTTGTATATAAATCCATAATATGTATTTGTATATAAATCCATCATAGCTAATTTATCACACAACACTTTGTTATGGGATGGTGGTTAACATGTGATGGTTTATCACATAACCACCCATGTGATGGTGGTTATGCATCCCAAACATGTGATGGTGGTTATGGTTGATTCTAATGAACAGGGAAAACCAGTTGATCAGAAAAGATATAGGGCTATTGTTGGGTCCTTATTATATCTTATAGCTAGTAGGCCAGACATTATGTTTGCTACTTGTATTTGTGCTAGATTTCAAGTAAACCATAAAGAACCAAACCTTATTTTACTAAAAAGGATTTTAAGATATATAAAGGGTCATCCTAATCTAGGACTCTGATATCCTACCGAGTCAGAATTTGAATTAACTGGATTCTCAGATGTTGATTTTTCTGGATGTAGAGTTAACAGGAAAAGCATATCTGGAACTTGTCAGTTCCTTAGTGATAGGCTTGTGTCCTAATTTTGCAAAAAGTAAGCTTCTGTGTCCGCATCAACTGCAGAAGCTGAATACATAGCAGCAGGTAGTTGTTGTTCACAGATTTTGTGGATTCAAAAACCAACTTCTGGATTATGATTTCAACTTAAAAAATTCAACCATATTTTGTGATAATACCAGTGTAATTTCTAATGCACAAAATCCAGTTCTGCATAATAGCACCAAGCATATAGAGATAAGTCATCATTTTATTATAGACAATGTGGAGAAAAATAATTAATCTTGTCTTTATCTCTACTGATTTACAAAGGATAGATATTTTTACCAAACCCTTAGATGAAAAGAAACATTTGTTCTTCCTAAATTAGCTAGGTATGATTAATGGAGAAGCCTTAATTTGATTTTTGTCTATGGTCTAAGAATTATCCATTTTTCGTCGTGGTAAGATCGACTAACTGTGCAGTCTTCGTGCAGTGTTCTTTGAACAGAGATCAATGAACCCTTCTTTACGAAACTTTATGTCTGAAGGTGATTGACAAACTTGTTTCAGAAAAAAATTTCGTCGAACGGAGAATGATGAACTGTTTTCCCCTCTTCAAACTTTGATCGATGCTTTTATTTCTTTATGATATTTTTCGTCGAACTGAGTTCGAAGCTTTTCTTTTTCGTTGGACGAAGTTCGCCGCTTCATCTTTTGAAAACTTATAATTATGTTTTCATCGTACTCCATCCGGAGCTTTCCAGTTCTTTTGAACTTGATCTCTTGTTTTTGCAGGCAATGGAGATTTCAACAGCGACACTTTCTGGAATAAAATTTGATGGAGGCTTCGACTTTGATATGGATTCATTCAGCCATTCTGATCAAGTTTTCAAGAACATCTTACAGTTGTTTGATGCTCAACAGTTAAGGAAGTTCATGACCATAAGGATTAAACTTTCGGTGCAGGAGATAAGCAAATGGGTATTCTCATCATCATCTCCAGATTTCACAATCTTTATTGGCTCCATATCTAGACAACAGGTTCCTCTCATACCTGTTATTTTAACTGAAGTTTTTGGTTTTATCAATGGGGAAGATGATATAGAACTATCTAGCACTGAGTTTAATGATATGCTAGTCAGAATGTGTAACTCCCAGGGAAACCCTAATAAAATGATGAAAAAGAACTTGTCTGTTGAATATAAGTTCTTAGCAGATGTTGTTGGAAAAGTAATCTTGGGCAAGCACTCTGCCCATGACTACATAACCAAGCATCAATTTCTTTTGATGAGTGCCCTGGAAAATCAAAAATCAGTGAACTGGGGAGTTATCCTCTTTGATTCTATTAAGAAGATGGTAAATAACAAGGATGTTGGGTATGGGAGAATTCTTGGGCTTTTATTGCAAGCCAAGTGCCCAGAACTTTTGGTCTCACAGACCATATTTATTAATGCTTACAAGAGGCTCACATCAACCCTCTTTGGAAGATGAGAGAGGGTTATCACCAAGCCCTCCAGGGCCTTCTCCTCCAGAGCTTCTAAGGACACAAGGACTGATACAGTCACTCCTTCAAACATGGAAGAAGTTTCTGCTCACATCCCTCTTCAACAACCATCCACTATTATTGCAGTTACACCTTCTACTCCCATCCCTCCCGCCTCACCATCTTGACCACCATATTCTCCACACTCACCAGTCCACATTTCTAAGGATACACCATGTCCACCTCCTACATCACTTGTACCATCACATCTTGATGATATACCATACACTTCTCTTCATATAGATCCACTACTGTCATCTCCAAATTTTGATCTACTATCAAATCCATCTCCACAACACACTCCACAACATTCACCTATACATGATATCTTCCCTGATGTCATCCCTCCATAAAATATTCCACCAACATTTCCAACCATCCCACATTCAGACATCCCTCAAGCCTTCTCAATCTTTTCCCCATGTGGTAACAGATCCACCTCTACTCACTCTACTTCTGATCCAATGTTTTTGGATTTCTCTGACATAGCCAATGACCTTATTAAATTCATTACACCCACACTTAAGAAGCTCATAGATGATGATATTGCCCCTCTTGTTACTTATATTTCCATTCTTTCTGCTCAGCTAGCTTTCTCCTCCACTGTCCCTTCTTCTGGGGGCCTGGGTTCAGGTCTCTCTAAATCCAGGCAGGGGGAGATGTCCTATGAAGAAGCTACTGCAGCAGCAACAACTATAGCGACAATAATTCCAGCAGTAGTGGTTGAAATTTTTGATGATACTGAAATGGTTTGTACAGTAGAAGAGACAGCAGCAGAAATCATCACTGTTAGTGATTTTATCATTAAACCCACAGTTGATATTCCTCCATTACTACATTCTTTAGATACAGTTTGTAGCAGCAATTTACCATTTTTTGCATATGATTCTTTTGAAGCAATAGCATGCTACACTGCCCCAATAAGTCCTATAGTTTTGGAATAACTAAAGACAAGCTTTATAGTTATTGATAATATTATAGAGCAAGTAACTGATATAGAGGTAAAGGCTTTCTCCCCACCAACATTTGCTTGGGTTGAATCCCCCATGTCAGATATGGATGATATTATGTTTGAAGACATAGATACAGTAGATACTACTCTACAGGTTAATACATAAAATATAGATCCAGAGCTTCAGCTTGAAAAGGAAGAGACAATTGTATAGCCATAGGCTGAAATAATAAATACAGATATATAGCCAAAGGCTCCTCCAGCAATTTCTACTGAGTTGCTAAAATAGATTGAAGCTCTCTATGATAATCATGCTAGTGAATCTGATGATGATGAAGAGTTAGATGACGCAGAATATTCTGTTCCTAAGAAGAGAAATTTTAAGAAGAAGGTTCCCTCTAGAGCTGCTGCTAAACCTTCTCCTATAGCAGATACCCCTTATTATATTTTGCACAATATTACTCTTACTTGAGACTCCCCTCACTATATGAGGTATTCTAAGAATGAGCTGAAAGCTAGAAAGAAGAGTTGGAGATACTCTCCACCCCCATAATTTAGGAGAGGTCCTCCTTCTCCTCCTCCTCCAGTAGTAGTTTCTACAGGAAGTGTTTCACAGTCTCAAAGGTATACTTCCTCCTCTCAACATTCAGGATCTTCTTATCAGAAGCAAGATAGACCAACTAGGTCTGATTCTCAAAGAAGTCAAAGCAGTCAACAACATTCCACTCAAGAGAGACCCCCTTCTCAAACATCTGATCTAGAGTTGGATCTGAACTTTAGAATGGCCATGTTTAATGAGCTGATAGCTCTCTCTCAGATTAATTAAGCCAAAGCTGAAGGGATGTATTCTTCTTTATTTTCAACAATGTTATCTTATAGAAAGAAGGAATTGGATAAGTATCAGGTAAAGAATCTTTTTAATGTTGATGAATATATGTATATCCATCCAGAGGCAGTTGTGCCTAGAGCTACTTCCCTAAAGATCATGGTTCTCAAGACTTGAAGATGACACAACACGAAGATGAAAATCCAACCAGGAAGATGATCTTCACCAAACCTTCTTCAGAATCTTCTTCAGATGCTTCAAAGGAAGGAAGATTTATAATCTTTTGCTTATGCATTTTGAGCTGTATATATATATTCACAATGCACAATTGTTTATATTTGCTGAAGTTCTATAATTCTGTTAGATATTTTTCATGCTTGGTGATTTTCTTTATTTTTTTATAGTGACCTCGCCCAAATAGGGGGAGATTGTCGGAACCCTACTTGTGATTTCGGCTAGGTTCACTATTAGGATTGATTAGATGACCCAACATGTATTTTCTAGGGTCATATTTTATTTCCATGGTCAAGGTCAGCAACACATACTTAGATTGTCAGTACCCTCCTTCAGGAGACTTTAGAGAAAGAAGTCTTCAGAGGAAAAGTAGTTAAAAAGAATGCAGAAAAGACGTTCGACGATAGCTGAACTCAGCTCGACGATCGTCGATCTCAGATCGACAAACTCAAAGTTCCTTCTCTAAGTTTAGCTCGACGAAAGTCTAGCTGAGATTGACAAACTATGATCTCATATCAGAAGTTCAGCTCGACGAAGGACTATCTCAGTTCGACGAACTTGGAGCTCAGGTCGACGAAATCCTTGCAGAGTTTGACTAACTCCTTCCAGGTTCTGTTCGACTAATCTTCTCTACAGTTTCTCAGTTCGACTATAGCAGTTTGATTTCAAATTATATTATATTAATACAATAATACTCTGATATTAATGCTCAATATTCTCAAGAATATAGTTGGTACATGGCAGCATTAATTATGGATTTCATAGAGTTATTACTCTACCAAATTTTTGGGGACAGTTAGGGAAATGCATTCAATACTAAATTAGTCGTTCTAACTCCAAAAATTATGCAGAGGATTTCAAGGAAAGAATTTAAAATTCAAATGTCTTTTAATTTGCAATCAATATATATAAAGTGATTTTCAGAAGATTACAAGGAATCAGAAAATCAATAATTAGTCAATAAGATAGAACAGTGTGTTGAAAATTGTGAAGTGAAAGTGGGTGAATGGAGCACTTGGACCTATCCGCGCAGACTGCACAGACAGGTTGGTGGACAGCTAGTCGGTAGGGATGTTGCAGACAGTTTGCTCTATAGCGGCCTGGGCAGTCTATTCGTGCAGACTACGCGGACAGCAACGGTGGTTAGCCAGGTCGGCTTGTGCTCTACAAGTAGCTGGATCCCAGGAAGTAACCAGGCGGATAGTGACTATATCCGCAAAGTCTGGTAAGAAGCGGACTGAAGAACTAGAGCTCGGAAGACTGGCTTAGCGAATGTCTTGGTCTTGCTCTGCTGAAGCGACAAGTGGAAGCCGTGGAGACCGCCAGACAGTGCAGACTGATACTAGAGCTCGTCGTGATAGGCAGACTAGTTCCAGTGTCTACCAGTAAGTGTGGACTAGCCCTTGTGGCCAGTGGTGTGGACTTGGTTGGTTCTAAATCAAGTCCATGTTTGGCTCAGTCCGGGGAGATCGCGTAGTGGAGTGCGGACTGCTTCTTAGTCTGCCAAGCTCGGCAGAAGTGCTGTGTGCCTTAGTTGCGAGTTTGGGAGATGCGGACTGGAGTTTGTGTCTGCAACTGTATGCGGACTGGAGCTGTGGTCCGCTGAGTCCGACAACTACCATGCTGGTGTGTACTCGTGATTTGCGGACTGAAGTTGCCTGCAGGGATATGCAGACTAGTGTTGTCCGCAGTATGGGCTGACTGAAGCTGTGAGTCCGCTGAGTCCGGCATTTGCCTTGTGGCGAGGCTGTGGGCTCGGGATAAGCGGGCTGGAGTTGTGTCCGCAGATTGACGGACAATGTTGCTGCAGAGTCCGGCTGTAGTGGTCCTGGCTTGGCCTTTGGCGATAAGGCGGACTGGCGAATGTGTCCGACCTTGGTAAAGCTATTGCAGTCTATCCTGTATAAGGAGGCAGCGGACTGGAGTGTATCCACGGGTCTTGCGGATACACGTACGTCTTGATGCTGGATGTGGCGGTAATCCTATTTGCTAGGGCGGTGACCACACTCATCACCGTGCCTATAAATAGGACCCATGTCACATTAGGAACACACATCCTACCGAAGTAAGTGAACAGTAAATTGAGCTAGTAACAGTTGCTATGGACTGGAATTTTGTGCCTGCGCGGTTTGGTTGAGTTGACCGAGTTGTGTTGTACAGGTTGTGCGGATAGTACTGGAAAGCCAGGACTTAGCTCTGATTGCGTTCAGGGACAGTGCAGACTCTGCGGTTAAGCAATAGGCGGTAAACAGCAGGTTGCGGACAGCGACCAGACGATCTTCTCTTTGGCAACTTGGTTCGGGGTTCAATAAGTCGCCTGCTTTAGGAGGACTGTTCTATTCGGCATCGCAGCTTGTGCGGTCTGGCGGCTAGGCGACCTCGCGGTCAGGCGGCTTGCAGATCGGCAGCTAGACCTAGCATTGGAATAAGGGGTTGTCCGCACAGCTTAGGTTGCAGTCTGGTGACCTGGAGGACTATGCGGATTCCACAGCAGTAGACCAGTGGCTTGGTGTTTGAGTCTGTGCGGCTTGTGTCTTGTCTTGTATTTGTAGTCTCTACTTTCCCTTTGGTGGTTGTTTGGTGAAGCATGTCTCGCCATGTATGTCTCGCCTTGTAAAGAATTTAGCTGGTAATCAATAAAGACTCTTGTGCTGCATGTGTTTCTGGTTGACTGACTTTAGTTGAGATAACCCCTGCTCACTCCAAGGTCTAGGGAAATTTCTGCATGATCTAGGTGTGATCTTGATAGGTCTGAAATATTAATTTGGCGTCAGGCTATCTGGTTGACCACCTGGAGAATATTCAACATGGTATCATAGCCAGGTTGTTAAATTTCAACATGCTATCAGAGCTAGATTGGAGTGGATAAGCAGTGTTCAAATGAAGTGGTTGTTGCTCTTATGAAGAGGGAACCGGTGGTAGAACCATGGCAGCGGAAGATGCAAGTTGTCTTGGAACTGAACTCCTTACAGAGACGAACTTTGAAAGGTGGAAGTCTTGTATGAAGAGATTTCTTCTTGGCGAGGACATTTGGGAGGTAGTATGCGGAGAAGATAGACATGAGGCTACTTTTGGCAATGCTGAATAGATGAGAGCTTGGAAGGAGACAAATGCAAAAGCGGAGTCTATTCTCAAGCAGGTGATATCATCGGAGCTCTTGGACCACATCTGTGGATGTCGGTCAGCTGTGGAGGTTTGGACTTCCCTTGATGGGTTGTTCAGGAAGGAGGTGAAGGTTGCTGCAGAGGATGGTCCTTCTACTTCATATCAGTAAGAGAGGAGTGCTTCTCCTAGGTGTGATGGGAAGAGGAAGGAGGGACCAAGGTGCTATAAATGCATGCAGCATGGTCACCTCAGAAAATAGTGCATGGTTATTTTTCTCTCGGCGAATGTAGCTCATGTTGGAGGCAAGGAGAAGAACTTAGTTGGGTCTTCAACAAGTTCGGTGCTGATCGGATGAAGGCCAGTGATATTACAGCTATCTGGCATGAAAGATTGGGGCATATAGGGATGGACAAGATGAAAGCAATGGCAGAAAGAAGACTCGTGAGAGGCTTGCCTAGATTGTCATCCTATGGCGATGGTCAGGGATGTTCGGGATGTCAGCAAAGTGAAGCTTATCACTTTATGGTTAATAAGGCACAATCCAGATTTAAAGTACCTTTGGAGTATGTCCATTGTGCTCTGGTTGGACCGACCCTCACCGCCAGTCTTGGAGGCAGCAGATACATGCTGATATTGGTTGATGACTATTCAAGGTATACTTGGGTATACTTCATGAAGGCAAAGTCGAACATGGTGCGCTTGTTTGTGGAGTTCAAGAAGCTTGTGGAAGGACAGCTTGGCCTGTGGATCAAGAAGTTGAGGACAAGCATCAGTGGTGAGTTTGGCTCAACTGAGTTCTCGAACTATTGCAAGAACAAGGGATTCGGAAGGAGCTTTCTTATGGACATACTTCACAGCAAGGAAATGTTGCAGCTCGGATGATCCGTTAGTTGACAGAGATCTGCAACTATTGGATTCAGAGTAAAGGCATTCCTAAGGCACTTTGGGCAGAAGGAATGGCCTGTGCTGCTCATGTCAATAATCAGATGCCTCTTAGTCCAATCTATGTGAAGACACCATATGAGCAGATGTTCGGGGTGAAGCCCAGTGTGAAGAAGCTAAGGGTGTTTGGATCTACCTGCTACGTACATGCTCCGGATGCTCTCAAGACAAAGCTAGTCTTTGTTGGGTATGATGAGCAAAAGAGAAGATTCAGGTGTATGGATCCTGCAACGAAGAGACTCATCGTGTCAAGAGGCGTTGTCTTTGATGAGCTGACGTCGTACTGGGATAGCTCTTATGTGGAGCTAGAGATGAGCAGGTCAGATGGTGGGCTGAAGGAGGCTGCTGCTATGGTTCAGTTGGAGCTGCTTGAGTCACCAGGAGCTCTAGTTTATTCTAGCTCCGGGGCAAAGGCGTCAGGGTCAGGAAGCAGGGGGAGCAATGCTCCAAGTACTTCTGGCTCAAATACGGAGGCTTCTGGTTCAGTAAGCAGGGGGAGCGATGTTCCACATAGTTCTTGTTCGAGAGCGGAGGCTTCTGGTTCAGGTAGCAGTGGGAGCATTGCTCCTGGTGCTCCTGGTTCCAGTGAGGAGGCGTCTTGTTCAGGAAGCAAGGGGAGCATTGTTCCGGGTTTCCCCTAAAACGGAGCTGCTACAAGAGGAGCAGCAGAGGTGGTTAGCCATGATCAGGTTCTTCGGAGATCGAAGAGGATCAGTAAGCCACCAGCTCGATATAACAAAGGGAACACGGCGGGATTGGTCCCATGTTTCTTTGTAATCCCTCTGGTCGAGCGAGTGCCTTTTAGCTGTGATGTACCCACTAGAATCAAGGTGGTGATTGACACCAAGGCTGAGGAGGTGACTACTCTCAGAGATGATGAGGCTTGGGCATTTGTGCCCAAGGTTGTTGGTGATACACCTGTGATGCACGAGTGCAGGTTGAAGCTGATGAAGATGGCAGATGGAAGCATGGCTCCTTTTGGGAGATGTTGGAGGGCTCCCTCATGGTCCATGATCTGCAGTGCGAGGACTATGTCTTGGACATCTCTTCGTATATGCTATCAGAGGAACCATATGCATGGTTACGGGAGCTGCTGAAGTTGTTCACCACTTCTCACTTCAAGGGGGAGTTTTGAAAATTATGAAGTGAAAGTGGGTGAATGGAGCACTTGGAACTATCCGCGCGGACTACGCGGACAGGGTTGGCCGACAGCTAGGTCGGCAGGGATGTTGCAGACTGTTTGATCTGTAGCGGCTGAGGCGGCCTATTCGCGCAGACTATGCGGACAGCAGCGATAGTTAGCCAGGCCGGCTTGTGCTCTGCAAGTAGCTGGATCCCAGGAAGTAACCAGGTGGATAGTGACTATATCCGCAGTGTCCGGCAAGAAACAGACTGAAGAACTGGAGCTCGACAGACTGGCTTGGCGAATGCCTTGGTCTTGCTCTGGTGAAGCGGCAAGTGGAAGCCGCGGAGACCACCAGTCAGTGAGGACTGATACTGGAGCTCACCGAGACAGGCGGACTAGTTCTAGTGTCCGCTAGTAAGAGCGGACTGTCCCTTGTGGCCAGTGATGTGGACTTGGTTGGTTCTGAACCAAGTCCATGTTTCGCACAGTCCGGGGAGATCGCGCAGTGGATTATAGACTGCTTCTTAGTCTGCCAAGCTCGGCAGAAGTACTATGTGCCTTGGTTGGGAGTTTGGGTGAAGCGGACTGGAGTTTGTGTCCCCAACTACGTGCGTACTGGAGCTGGGGTCCGCTGAGTCCGACAGCTACAATGCTGGTGTGGACTCTGGATTTGTGGACTGAAGTTGTCTGCATGGATATGCAGACTAGAGCTGTCCGCAGTATGGGCAGACTGAAGTTGTGAGTCCGCTGAGTCCGGCATTTGCCTTGTAGCGAGGCTGTGGGCTCGGGATAAGCGGGCTGGAGTTGTGTCCGCGGAATGACGGACAATGTTGCAGCGGAGTTCGGTTGTGGTGGTCCTGGCTTGGCCTTTGGTGACAAGGTGGACTGGCGAATGTGTCTGGCCTTGGTAAAGCTATTGCAGACTATCCTGCACAAGGAGGAAGCGGACTGGAGTGTATCCGCGGGTCTTGCGGATACACGTACGTCTTGTTGCGGGATGTGGCGGTAATCCTATCGGCTATGGCGGTGACCACACTCATCATCATGCCTATAAATAGGACCCATGTCACATCAAGAACAGACAACCAACCGAAGTAAGTGAACAGTAAATTGAGCCCGCAACAATTGCTACAGACTGGACTTTTGTGTCCGCGCAGTTTGGTTGACTTGACCGGGTTGTGCTGTGCAGGTTATGCGGATAGCACTGGAAAGCCGGGACTTCGCTCTGATTGCGGTCAGGGATAGTGCGGACTCTGCAGTTAAGCAACAGGTGTTAAACAGTAGGTCGCAGACAGCAACCAGACGGTCTTCTCTTTGGCAACTTGGTTCGGGGTTCAACAAGTCGCCTGCTTCAGGCGGGCTGTTCTATTCGGCATCGCAGCTTGTGCGGTCGGGCGGCTAGGCAACCTCACGGTCAGGCGGCTTGCAGATCAGTGGCTAGAGCTAGCATTAAAATATAGGGTTGTCCGCGCGGCTTGGGTTGCAGTCTGGCGACCTGGCGGACTCCACAGTAGTAGACCGACAGCTTGGTGTTTGAGTCCGCGCGACTTGTGTCTTGTCTTGTATTTGTACTCTCTGCTTTCCCTTTGGTGGTTGTTTGGTGAAGCATGTCTCGTCATGTATGTCTCACATTATAAATAAGTTAGCTTGTAATCAATAAAGACCCGTGTGTTGCATGTGTTTCTGGTTGACTGTCTTTAGTTGAGATAACCCCTGCTCACTCCAAGGTCCAGGGAAATTTTCGCAAGATCAAGGTATGATCTTGATAGGTCTGAAATATTAATTTGGCGTCAGGCTATCTTGTTGACCACCTGGAGAATATTCAACATGATGTCAGAGCCAGGTTGTTGAATTTCAACACAGTGTACAAAAAAAGTGAAGAACACAACACAGCTCTCATATACACAGAGTTCTTCTTCATCTGCTTCAGGATTTCAACAGTCAACAAATCAAAATCAGTCTAAAAGCTTGTTGAAGAGCAACATCACTTTGAAGGCCCACACCCTGAAGCAAAGCTTCCACTCCTGATCAGATCCACATGACTCAGGGGGAGCTTTGACATCATCAACAATCCACTATTCTTCTCATAGATTTGAGACAGAGAAGACAAAATATTTTTCATTTTTCTTTCACTGTGTACAAGGTTTTAACTCCCTTCAAAAGTTAACATTTTGGTTCACAAGTCACCTGATCAAAAGACTTGGGATTGGTTTTTGGGGCACCAGATTAAAAGCTCAAAGGGTTGCTAGATCTCCCTTAGAAAAATAGATCTTCTGGTGACAGGGCACCTGAGAAAAAAATTTTGGTGGCAGGGCAGCTGATCAAAAACCTGTAGTGGATTCCTACCAGGGTGGTAGAAGAGTGGATGTACCCAGGTTTATTGGGGAACCACTATAAATTCCTTGTGTCGTCTGGATTGCCCTTACTTCTTTCTATTTGTGTGTTGTGATGTTTTTTTCTTATATATTTATTTATCACCTATTTTAACTCCGTTGTAAAAACTAATTAAAATTTTAAAATATACTATTCAGCCCCCCCCCCCCCCCTGTAGTGTAAAGGAGATCTATCTCTCACTTTCAGTTTTCCATTGCAGGCGGCTGATTTCTGCTGGAATAAAAGTGAGACGCCCAGGTCACGGGTGTGACCAAATTTACATGGGCGTGCACTTTGATTTTTCGACTTTTTCATGAAAAATTTTAGAAAACAAATTTAATCTAAGGTAGAAGATATATATAAAAAAGGGAATTTTATTAAAGAAAAATAACTAAAAATAACAAAAATAAACTTAAACTACATAAATAAGCTTTCACAACCCGCATTTTTCATCGCCCAAAAGTTATTTCAGAGTAATGGATAAATGCGCGTCATGATGCCACGTCAGCAGGGGATAACTACAGACGCTCAGGCAAAACACCTACTTAACCATGAAGAAAGATTCTTTAAGTTAATTAGAGTTAAAGTCAATTTAAGTATAGTAGTTAGCTGTATCCCTCGGCTGAGTGGCTCATCTAGTCCATAAGAAAAGTAATTATGCACGGCGGAAAATACTTCTATTATCAGATTAGGCATCCTACAAGAGCTTAGAGGTTCCAAAAGGACACCTCAAGATATGCAAGTTCTAAATTTATAATAGTAATAAAAGTGAATTTGTACGATCGTTAAATATAGTGATTTAACATTTTAAATTATGCAATGCATGCGGTAATAATAGTAATTTTTCTTTTATACTTGAAAATAACTACCATGCAATCCTAACATAAAACATCCCAGAGAGCAAGTAATCCAGATCCACAGAATGAAAACGAAGCAGCTAGCAAGTATCCAAAAATAACAATCCTGTGGGTGTCAACAAACTGACACGAACCCAGAAAAGGAAAGTATGTCTGAACCAGCAAAATAAGATAAACAACAAACTACCTCGCTATGTCGAGGCAACAACAACGGCCAACACTGCCACACAAGCACTCTGAAACCAGCACCAAAGAATCAGCTACAGCTCTGAACCTGAGGCATTCCAAAGACAGAACACCTCAGCAAGAAAGTATAAGTGATGGAAAAAGAAATAAACCACAAGTAATTAAGTCAAGGGGTACCAACCCAAGACCTAAGAAAAGATACGTAAACGAGTACAGCAGTAGGGTACAAAAGTAAAAGAAAAAAAAAACTTACGTGAAGCGTCACGTACAACAAGATTACCCCAAACGTACAAGGCTAATTTTTAAAATGTATTCTATCTAAAGAGGAAGAAAACGACAAATTAAGAGTGGGCGCAAGGAAAACAAAAGTAGAGGCTAAAATGGCTTTAAATCGAAATGTGCTCAACAAGAAATTGTAGATCTCGCCGAGACGAACAGATTTTATGTTAACTATTTTTCTACACGACACCGTTTTGACACTCAAAACGGCGGTCGAATGCAGACTGGAACGAAATTCTCGAGATGAATAGAAAACTACTCGAGAACTAAAACAGGATTACTCGAGAAGTAGAAAATAGGTACTTGAGAACTAAAAATTCAGCACTCGAGAACAGGGAAATGCTAGTACTAGAGTATTAAAGCATTACTCAAGTACTAAAATACGTTACTCGAGAACCAGAAGCAACTTACCTGAGAACAAAAACCAAATTACTCAAGTACTACCTACAGCCACCTGAGAAGAAGCCAGAGTACTCGGAACAAAATTGAATGAACAATTGGTTTTTACAGATATATCCAAAAAATTAAACTATAGAGTTGAATAGTAAAATACATTTTTGAATAGTGCTTTAATATTAAAATAATCATATTTATATATTTTTGAACAAGGAAACACGTGTTCAGAACGGAGGCCCAAACGCCCGCTGAATCAAATGAAATTCGCACCGTAGGAAAACACTGACGCTACGAACTCAATGGAAAAGACAAAACCAGAATCCAACGATCCGTTCTTGAGATATAAATTTTCTAAGTCTACG
The DNA here is from genome assembly GCA_039583875.1 of Platanthera guangdongensis. Taxonomy (NCBI): domain Eukaryota; kingdom Viridiplantae; phylum Streptophyta; class Magnoliopsida; order Asparagales; family Orchidaceae; genus Platanthera; species Platanthera guangdongensis. The sequence goes on from CM077151.1 coordinate 193,301,372, forward strand.
ATGAACATAAATTCCACAAAACTTCAGAAAATCGCTGAGGCTCGAATATCGCTCGGATAGCGACGAAACTTGACGAGCAAGTCCAAAATTATTTAACTAAATTTTCAAATGCAAAACTTTTCAATTTTAAAAAGAATTCGGCCGAATCGACCGCACAGACGCGAAACTGCCTTAACGGCATTACGCCGTCAACTCGACGTTAAAAGTAACGTCACGATGTCATAAATATGACGATACCCATTCAAATAAAATCATCAAAAAATCGGGGACGTTACAGTCAATCCCCCGAAAAGAAGTTTCGTCCTGAAACTTAACACAACTATAAAACCAAACCAAAAACGAGAAAATCCAACACCACCAAAAATATAGAGACATACCAGGACAAAGAGAAGAGGTGTGGATAAGATTCCCTCATTACTAACTCCAATTCCCACGTCGCGCTCTCGACATCTTGATTTCGCCAGAGAACCTGAACCATGGGGATGGTCTTCCTCCGCAACACTCGATCTTGAGAATCTAGAATACGAACAGGTCCCTCTACGTAAGAAAGGTTGGGTTGAATATGGGGCACCAAGTCGAGGACTTGACGATCATTACGAATACACTTCCGCAACTGGCCCACATGGAACACATCGTGGACACCATGGAAGGTAGCGGGCAACTCCAGCCTATAAGCTGATACACCGATGTGTTCAAAAATCTGAAAAGGTCCCACGTACCGGGGGTCTCACTTGTTGTTCCTTCAAAACCTTTTAACACCATACATCGTAGAGACTCTCAGAAAAACCATGTCCCCAACCGCGAACTCCAGATCAACCCTACGTTGATTAGTATATTTCTCATAGCGTTCTTGATCCACACGGAGCCTTTCTCGAATATGAGTCATGGAACATTTCAGCTCTTACAGGGCTTCCGGACCTAGCAGCGGTCTCTCACCAACTTCATCCCATAACAAAGGAGTCCTACAATGCCTCCCATACAAGGCCTCAAACGGGGCCATCTGCAGACTCTCTTGATAACTATTATTGTACGCAAACTCCATGAGTCTTAGACGTTCATCCCAAGCACCACCGTGGTCCAATATATAACATCTGATCATATCTTCCACTATCTAATTAACTCATTCCGTCTGGCCATTCGTCTGCGGATGATAGGCTGTGGGATCCCTCAAATCGATACCCAGCCCCTCCTGCAAACTCTTCCAAAAACGAGATGTAAATCTAGAGTCTCGGTCTGATACGATACTGACAGGCACTCCATGCAATCTGATAACCACTTCAAGGAATAATTCCACTATCTTCTTCACAGAATATCCAATATTAAAAGGGACGAAGTGAGCACATTTAGTGAATTTATCGACTATCACCCAAACGGAGTCATGTCCATAGGGAGATTTCGGTAGACCGGTAATAAAATCCATCGAAATACACTCCCACTTCCAACTTGGAATATCCGGCAGTGTTAATTTACCACCCAGCCTTCCATGGTCAGCCTTGACACGCTGACACGTATAACATTCTGACACAAACTTTGCTATATCATTCTTCATCCCCGACCATCAAATAATTTGCTTTAGATCCTTATACATCTTAATGGAACCAGGATGGTAGGCTACACTAGAACCATGAGCCTCATCACAGATCTTAGTACGAATGTCATCAAAGGCAGGGATGCCAAATCTACCCGATACTTCAAGGTATAAAACTCATCCAAGGAGAAATCAGGTAGCTCTCCCTTCTCAGTTCTATTCCGGAGGTGTAGGAAATCTGGATTGCTCTTCTGATGTGCTCTAGTTAGGGAAATCCAAGAGGGCTCTTCTACTTTTAAACCAACAGACACAGTACTACTCCCAACCTCAATGTCCATCAAAAGGAATTCTTCCACCAAGGACTGTACAGTAAAATTGAAAATTTTGGAGGTCTTTCCACTCAAAGCATTGGCTACTACGTTAGCCTTTCCTGGATGATAGAGAATTTCCACTTCATAATCAGCCACATATTCTGACCACTGACGCTAGCGCAGATTTAGTTCCTTCTGAGTGAAGACCTACTTCAAACTCTTATGGTCCGTATAGATCTTGCACATCGTGCCATACAATAAGTGTCGCCAAAGCTTCAGCGCATAAATTACAACAGCGAACTCCAAATCGTGTGTAGGATAATTTCTTTCTTGAATCTTCAATTGCCTTAATCCATACGCGATCACCTTTCCATCTTGCATCAAAATACAGCCAAGTCCGATGTGTGATGCATCCATATACACAACATACTCAACTCCTTCAGTAGGTAAGGTTAAAACTGGAGCAGTATATAATCTCATCTTCAACTCTTGGAAGGCTTCTTTACACTTATCACTCCTAATGAATGCAGTATTCTTCTGAGAAAGTCTGGTTAGAGGGGCTGACAACACTGAAAATACTTCAACGAATCTTCTATAATAGCCGGCCAGGCCTAAAAAGCTCATAATCTATTTAGGTGTACAAGGTCTCTCCCATTCCATTATAGTTGTAATCTTGGTTGGGTCCACAGAAATACTATCCTCGCTTACAACATGACCCAGAAAGGACACCTGAGGTAGCCAGAACTAACAGTTGCTCAATTTCGCATATAACTTATGCTCCCTCAGGGTCGATAAAACTAAACGCAAATGTTGAGTATGCTCCTCAACACTACGGGAATATACAAAGACATCAACTATAAACACAATAACAATTCGGTCCAATAAATCCTTACACGCCCTATTCATCAAATCCATGAAAACAGAGGGTGCATTGGTCAAACCGAAAGATATCACCAAAAACTCATAATGTCCATGTCGTGACCGGAAAGCGGTTCGTGGAATATCCGACTCACGAATTCTCAACTTGTGGTATCCTGAACGAAGATCGATCTTTGAAAATACCAAACTACCACACAACTGATCGAACAGATCATCTATCTTTGGCAAGGGATACCTATTCTTAATGGTCACCTTGTTCAATTCTCTATAATCGATGCAAAGCCTCATCTATCCATCTTTCTTCTTTATGAATAAAACAGTAGCACGCCATAGAGAAGAACTTGGTCTAATAAAACCACACCTCAGCAACTCATCAAGCTGAGTACGCAACTCATCCAACTGACGTGGAGTCTTACGGTACGGTGCTTTGGCAATATGACGAGTACCTGGCTCGAGGTCTATTACAAACTCTATCTCCCTCACCGGAGGAAGCCCTGGCAGACAGTTAGGGAAAACATCTAGAAACTCCCGCACCACCGAGATATCCTCAAGACGTGGTTTAACAAAAGCTGTTTCCAGAGCAAAAATAGAAACCAAAAATGCCTCGCAACCAGACCCTATAGCACGACAAGCACGTACCGCAGAAATGATAGGGGAAACCTTGTCCTGAAATCCATAGACGCTCATAGGTTTTCCATTGTCCATCCTGAAGTCCAGTCGCTTAGCCTTACACAGGATGATCACATCATACTTGGACAGCCAGTCCATCCCCAAAATCACAACAAAGTCAGACAGATCCAAAATCATTAGATCCGCAAAGGCCAGGAAATTGCCAAGAGAAATTGTGCATCTTAGAACTCCTTTAGTAGATATCACTGAATCACCAGAGGGAAGCCTGACATTGAAGGAGTCTCCTAACTGATCCGCGTTCAAATGATGTTCATTTACGAACCTCCGGGACATAAAGGAATGGGTGGAACCCGAATCGAAAAGAACGCGCGCCCACCGATTCCGCACCTTAAACTCCCCTAAAACCATAGCATACATAACTAAACGAGCGATAACTAGGGCAACAACGAGGAATAATAAAGATAATCAAACTTGGGCTAACCTGATATGACTTGAGTCGAGGTTTGAGCATCTTCCCTGGTCAGAACATTCAGCTTTCCTTTTCCTTTGTCCTGGTTCGGCGACGGCGATAGTGCCCGAAGTGGAGCAGGCTGCAGTGGAGTATAAACCTGGGGGCATGTAGTCTTCAGGTGCCCCTTCTGCCCCCACTGGAAACAGACCTTGTCCTTCTTCGAGCAATGACTCACATCGTGCACCTTCCTAGCACATTGCGTGCACACCAGATCTCCTTTAGGTGTGCCTTGGATGGCGAGCACCTACTGCTGCTTCATGGTGGCAGTCCTCTGGAAACACCTTTCGAAAGGGTGGCTTGGTCGACCACAGAAGCTACATACTTCCTTACTTTTCTTCTTCGAAGAAGGGCCAGATGCCCTGGAGCTTCCATCCTCCTCACTTTTTCTATTCTCCTTTCTCGCCTTAGTACCTCGATTCTTGGCATTCTCGATCGCCTCGACCTTCAAAGCGGCTTCCACTGCTTCAGCATAGCTTTCAGCTCGATAAGATCATGTCAATTGCTGGACATCGCTTCTTAATGCTCCGAGGAAACGCTTCACTCTTGCTGCCTCCGAGGCTACCAAATCAAGACCAAATCTGCTCAGCTTACTAAACTCGATCTCATATTCGCTCACAGTGAGCTATCTCTACTTCAAATGCAGGAAATTGTTCATCAATCGTTCCTGCTTGACCGAGGGTAAGAACTTCTTCAGCAGCATATTCTTGAAGGACTCCCAAGAACTACCTTAAGCCAAACTTTCCTTTTCTCGAATCCACCAGGTCTTTGTCATGCCTTTTAGCTGGTAGGCCGCAAGCATCACCTTCTGGGCTTCCACAATTCCCAAATACATAAACATCTCATCCATAGTGATAATCCAATCATCCATAACCATGAAATCGGCACACCCGTCATAAGTGGGAGGCCTCAATCGCTGGAAATGCGATATAAGGTTCATCTCCGGTGGTAGCATCATTGGGGGTACCAAAGGAGCAGGATTAGCAGGAACGGCTTGAAACACGGTAGAATCTTGTACAACGAGTTTCTGCACGGGGGCGGCAGACAACAACGACTGAATCTGCGACAGCATCGCAACTAACTGCCACGACAGAGCTTCATTGCTCTGACGCAAAATCTCGATCAACACCTCACTCTGCGCACCCGACGACTCACACTCGGACTGGGGATTCAACCTCATCGCAGGATGCTTTGGCAGAATTTCTAAAAGGCAACAAACAACTCATCTAAATCCTAACTTGCAACTATGTCAGTCAACTAGTTCAGACCATACTTAAAGACACTTGGTTGCGCTGCAAGTTGCTCTGGGATTTTATAATGATGTTATGTCCTACATATGATGATATCCTCTCATCCTATTTAGTCATGTGCCTATGAGATGAATGCATGAATTTCTTTATTCTTCTTTAAAAATCATGTGTGTACATGTGTCATCCTATAAACCTTAACCTAGCATGGGTGCACATGCGATGATATGATATGTATGCAGTGTTATGCATTCTATAAAGGCCTTAATGCATGCATGAGCGGCATACACATGAAATGTTATGCATCCCATACTACATAACATCGCATGCATTGAGAAAAGAAAAAACATGCTAATGGTTACCCATGTGATGATGGTTGTGCATCTCATACTACATAACCGTCACATGTTACCTCCTATGGTGGATAAATATACAAACACATATTATGCATCCCATACTACATAATATGCCTTGTATTGTAACACACCCTATCCATCGTATAGCATATAGCAGTAGGTCCGGCCGGACGCCATATACCACAGACAGATCAGGTGGTTACTCAATGGAAACCATCCAACTAATATCAACGTCCTACACAGAGCACTCTAGCAGAAGCAATTAAAATAGTTGCATTAGTAAAGAACCCAACACTAGCATGAATGTCCACTGACAAGCCACGGAATGAACGTTCAAATACAGAAGTACTATGTCTTAAGGCCTTACAATTGTTTACTCAAATAGAAGTGTTTTCCAAACCTCGGCACGCAGGCCAGCCATACATGAATAAAATAAAACAATAAGCATTAGGACTTCGAGGGCAAGCACAGTAACTTGGGCTTTAGCCCGCTATTTATCGCTCGTCTCCGCAACACCTGCAAGCACAAACCACTGCAACGATGGCAAACCAAAGCAACGGTCAGCAATGCTGACCAAATTATAACTATCCCGCTCCCAATTCGGGGCAGCAATGCTCCTTCCATGCACTTTATTAGCATAACCAAGCGGTATATATATACATTGCATCACAGGCGTTGGCACGCACGGCCACACGCCCCGTGCACTCAGGGCACATTCTCGGTGAACCAGTCAATGTCACGTCAATTTAAGCCATATACACCCCGGTCTCACCACTGCCACTTTGACGGCCAAACTATGAGCATTTTGTCTTCCCGGCATGGGTCACGTCAATTTAAGCCATAGACCGTCAAAGACTCTCATCTATGCCAACGGCTCACACCGAACGACATAGAACGGGTACGGTTCCGCCTAACCCGTGCTCACATCGCAACGACAATTTAAGCCATATGCGCGGGTCAAACTTCTCCGAGTCCCGTTTTCGTCACACAGTTCACATAACCCAGTTATGTTCAAGTTGGCTCCCCGGCCACCATGTTAGCAGAATCACGCATCCACCCAGTTTTCTGGGTGCGCCTTGGACCTAATCCCCAAGGCTTCCTGTTGCAATCTACCGCGTAGAAAACTCGAAAAACAAACATTCGCATGGAGTCTTCTCCGGCCATTTATGCAATGCAACATCACCGATCCAGACCAACTTGTCCAGGTAGGCTTCACACATCATGCCTATATCCATTCTCGATTACAGACTCAACATGTACAAAACAGGGACTATTCATGTCTACCTGAAGGAATGCCTCAAACTCACCGCAAACTCGCGAGAGCGGGCTTCCCTATACAAAAGATGTAGAGCTTCACATGCTCAAGTAGAGAATCATTACCCTAGCGTTCTTCCTTGGCGCAATGGAAATGTACGCGGATGAAAATCACTGCAATCTCCTTGCCTCCGTAGATCCGAAGTCGGCTCGCGATTTGGAGCTCCGAAACTCCGCCGGCAATCGGATTTAGCTTCCTTTCTTCTTACTTGCTCTCCCCTCTCTCTAAACTTTAGAAAGAGAACCACTCAAGAGAAATGATGGTTTCAAAGGCCCAATCCCGGGTATATCCCAGTAGGAACAACCCCAGCCGTCGGATCCCAAAATAAGGAAAAGAACAGCTACGATCCGTAGCTGAAATGTAAAACCTAGGCCAAACACGGCATGCGACACTCCTGTGTCCAGGGCCGTGTCCCTCATCCGCCGTCAAAATCGACACGTCTCGAAAAACACACGGGCACTCGACAAGCCTGTGTTCGACCTGACACGCCCGTGTCCGACTTGACCAACCCGTGTTCCCGGGCGTGTTCCTCCATCAACACAGGACCAACACCAACCCGAGACTCACACGGGTCTTGGACACGCCCGTGTCCTATTTGACATGTCCGTGTCATCCCGAACACGCCTGGGCTCCAGGCTGTGTTCACAGTCTCGACATTTCATCGAGCGCAGTTCGTCGACCACCCGACAGGGCCTTGGACACGATCGTGTCCTAGGCCGTGTTCCGTGTCTCGATATTTCGTCGAGCCAAAATCGTCGACTTCACTAGCAGATCATCGACACGAGCTCGACACGCCCTGAGACACGCCCATGTCTCAGGCCGTGTTCGCTGCTCGACGATCGTCGACTCCAGAATTCGTCGACCTCTCGGCCAAATCGTCGACCCAAACACGACACGCCCTGTGACACGCCCGTGTCCCAGGCCGTGTGCCACCTGCCAAATTCCAAATTTCGCCCAGAATGCCTCCCGTCACTCTTTTGAGTTTCGGGGTGCTACAACTCTCTTCCTCTTAGAAGAATTTCGTCCACAAAATTACATGAAGGAAAGATAAGCATAAAACTTAAATGGTACCTGAGCAAAACAACTCCGGGTACTCCTCAAGCATAGTCTGCTCTCACTCCCAAGAGAGCTCCTCCCGACCGCAATTATCCCAACGAACCTTGACCATCCGGATCTCTTTATTGCGTAGCCGCTTGACTTTCGAGTCCTCAATACGTACGGGCTTGACCTTCGTCGTCAACCCACTATCGATTGGAACTTTATCGACCGCGATCACTTTCGTATGCTCTTGCCCGTCTTCCGTAGCACCGATATATAGAATACATCATGTAGACCACTAAGCTCCACTGATAGCTTCAACCGGTACGCTGCTTCACCAATCCGCTCCAGAACCTCAAACGGTCCAAGGTACCTCAGGTTTAGCTTCTTCAAGCGCCGCACCCGCGAGACACCCTTGAACGGCTTGACCTTCAAGTACACACAATCGCCAATAGCGAACTCCACGTTCCTGTGCTTGGCATTATAGTACTTAGCCTAGCGGTCCTGAGCGATTAGCAACCTCTCCCGAATGGTTCTCACCAAAGAAGTAGCATCCTCCACCTCTTGTCGCTTGTACAATTTTGACTCACCCGTTTCCAACCAAGATAACGACGTGCAACATCTTCTACCATAAAGGGCCTCGAAGGGCACCATTTGTATGCTTGCCTGTTAGCTATTGTTGTACGCGAACTCCACCAAGTATAGGTGGTCTTCCCACTGCTTTCCAAAGTCCAGGACACACATGCGAAGCATGTCTTCCATTGTCCTATTGACCCTCTTGGTCTGCCCATCCTTTTGCGGATGAAAGGTTGTGCTAAAACTCAGCTTTGTTCCCAACATCTGCTGCACCAACCTCCAATCGTTGGACGTGAACCGCCCATCCCGGTCACTCACGATGTTGCGGGGCACACCGTGAAGCCGTACTATGTTATCCACATATAGCTTTGCCAATTTCTCAACCGGATCATCCTTCCTATGCGGAATGAAGTGCTACACCTTTGTTAGATGATATACGACCATCCAAATGGCGTCGTTCCCCTTTTGCGACCCTAGCAACCCGTGCACAAAGTCCATAGTAATGTCGTCGAACTTCCACTCCGGAATAGGCAAGGATTTCAAGAATCCTCCCGGCTTTTGGCACTCCGCTTTCACCAAGGCGCAAGTTTGACACTTTGTCATGTAGAGTGCCACATCCTTTTTCAATCCTGACCACCAGAATAATTTCTTAACATCGCGGTACATCTTCGTGCTCCCTGGGTGAATTGAGTACTTGGTATGATGTGCCTCGTACAACAATTCCACCCGCAAATTGCCCACATTTGGGATGCACAGACGACCGTCTTTCCAAAGTAATCCATCCTCAACAACGAATTGGGAATTTGACCCATCCAGAGCTTCAACCATGATCTGCTTCATATGGCCATCCAAATCCAAAGTCTGCCAAATCCGATCAGCCAGGTCATACTGGAGTTCAGTCCAAATCAATAATGCTTCAGCACTTGACTGCTTATCCACGCAAAAGATCTCCAACGCCTCCAACTCCCGAACCAACCGCTCATCATGGAGCGACAGCCAATTGGCTTGAGCTGGGGCCCGACGACTCAATGCGTCCGCAACCGCATTGCCTTTATCAGGCACGTAGTGGATCTTTAATGTATAGTCCCCCAGGAAGTCCATCCACCTACGCTGCCGCATGTTCAAATCTTTCTGATCCAGCAAATATTTCAGGCTCTTGTGATCGGTGTAGATATCAATCTTCATACCGTACAAATAATGTCTCCACAGCTTCAAGGAAAAAATCACGGCCGCTAACTCCAAGTCGTGGATCGGATAATTCCTCTCATGCACTTTCAGCTGTCTCGAGCCATACACTATAACGCTTCCATGTTGCAGTAGCACGCAACCCAAACCACTGCCCTAAGCATCAGTATAAATCTCAAAGCCTTCGGTCCCACTCGGCGAACTCAGCACAGGCGCTGTGGTCAACCGACACTTCAACTCTTCAAAAGCCTGTGCGCACTCCGGCGTCCAAACGAACTTCTGCTCAAATAGTGAAAGGTAACGCTATCCGCAAGAAGTTATCCACGAAGCGCCTGTAATAGCCGGCAAGCCCCAGAAAAGTTCGGACTTTCGCTACCATAGCAAGCACAGGCCACTCTCGTATCGCAACAATCTTCGTCAGATCCACTGCAATACCCTCTCCACTCACTATATGACCGAGGAATTCCACTGAGGACAACCAAAACTCACAATTAGAGAACTTGGCGTACAACTGATTCCTCCTCATCTTCTCCAAAACCAAATGTAGATGCCTGAAGTGATCCTCCTCACTCTGCGAGTACACCAAAATATCGTCGATGAAGAAGATCACAAAATGGTCTAAGTACTCCCTGAAAGTCCTGTTCATCAAATGCATGAAAACTGACGGCACATTCATTAGCCCAAACGGCATGACCGTAAACTCATAATGCATGTATCTCATACTAAAAGCTTTTTTGGTGATATCACTCTCTCTTATCCTCAGCTGATAATACCCAGACTTGACATCCAACTTTGAGTACACCGTCGACCCGACTAACTGATCAAAGAGATCATCAATCCTTGGGATCGGGTGCTTGTTATTCTCTATTAGCTTGTCTAGCTCTCGATAATCAATATAAAGTCTCAAGATTCCGTCCTTCTTCTTCACAAAAGGACCGGTGCGCTCCAAGGCTACGAACTTGGACGCACATAACCTTGCTCCAGCAACTCTTGAAGTTGCACCTTCAGCTCCTCCATCTCCTTAGGCGCTAACCGATACGAAGAGCGTATGACCGGTTTGGCATCACACCAAACCTCCTTAACCATCTGAAGAGCAGACACCAACGTCATGCTCGACCCCTTTCAAGCCCACAAATGTCATCTCACGACCAGTTCCCAAAATGACTTTATTGCGATTTCGATCAATGTATGCTTGCTGCTCCGAGAGCCAGTCCATACCAAAGATTACGTCGAGCTCCCTTAACGGTAGTAACGACGCTTATAAGTCAAAGTCTTGACTCCCTATCCGCACCTAAACGCAACAGATTCTACTCGCGCGCAATGAGCATCATTAGACAACAACGCATCCAATTTGTCTTTTGCCATCAAAAGAAGTACTCCGACGCGCAATACAAATCCTTTGGTCAAAAGGGAACGCGAAGCTCCCTAAGAGAACGGTGCTCTCGCCGAATTAATCGAAAATCAGAACAAAGCTTAGCACAAAAACTTCTAAGCTAACATGCACAAGGGAAACAAGTATTTAAAGTTAAACAGCTATAACTTTAAGCCGTACCTGTCATCACGACAGCGTGCTTGTTCTCGGACTTGGGATGTTTGTTCCAGCAGTCTCAGGCAAAGTGCCCCGGCTTTCCACAATTAAAGCATGCGCCCGGGGTTCGACCCGTACTCATTCCAGAAGCACCAAATGGAGCTGGACCCGAAGTCCTAGCCTACTTATACCACCTACGGTACGCAGACTTTGAGGAGTTCGGCATTTTGAACTCCGTCTTTTGCATATCCAAGTCTTTGCTTTCTTGGATTCGATTCAGATCTTTGGCACTTTGTCCTATACCTGCTCCTGACATAGCTTTCTTTAACTTCTGAGCACCATTCCGACAGTCTCGGGCAAAGTGCCCTTCCTTGCCACACTTAAAATAACCATATGGAGTCTGACCAGTAGACATTTTGGACTTCTTGTTCCTCCTCCTTCGGTATTCAGATTTTGCAGAATTTGGAGAGCCTAGTACCCAGAGCTCCGACGTCAGATTGACTTTTGCCAAATCTACTTCCAAAGATCTAGCCGATTCCACCAAGATTAATTTTGGTCCTAGCAGCAGAACTCGTAATTCGCCGCACATGCCATTATAAAACCTATCCACCATCGACTGCTCGCTCCCCACTTCAGAGCCCGGGTAGCGTCTTATCATCAGAAAAGCTTGCAAATATTCCTCAAGTGAGTGCGTACCCTGCACTAAAAGCATGTTCAACTACTGACCCAACGGTCCTATAAATGTCATTTGCTCCATCACACGACCCGGTGTTGGAATTACATCAAAAATAGGGGACTGCACACGACTTTCATTTTGTGAACCAATCGCAGCGAACACTGCTTCCACCACCATTCTTATGGTTTCAGTGGAGGGAAGGGTTGCAGGTACGTCACCAGGTGCACTATAATCCTCAGAAACCGGATGTTCTGATGGCCCATCACCGCTTGTGGTCACCTATAGTCGTACGAAACACCGTTAAGAGACCATACAAAATTGCAAAACGCAATTATAGGAACACGCAGGTTCCTCAAACACGTGTATTTTCATTCCTAAGTGGACATTCATGGGTTCTTTTGATGTTATAATGATGACGCGCATACATGTGCTCACCACCCCTTAAAAAGAATTCATCCACGAATTCATTTAAGCCTGACCGAAACCAGTAGTCTGATACCAAATTGTAACACCCCCTATCCGTCGTATAGCATATAGCAATAGGTCCGGCAGGGGCCCGACGCCATATACCACAGACTGACAGGGTGGTTACTCAATGGAAACCATCCAACTAATATCAACGTCCTACACAGAGCATTCTACCGAAAGAAATTAAAATAGTTGCATTAGTAAAGAACCCAACACTAGCATGAATGTCCACTAACAAGACACAGAATGAACGTACAAATACACAAGTACTATGGCCTTATGGCCTTACAATTGTTTACTCAAATAGAATTGTTTTCCAAACCTCGGCACGCAGGCCGGCCATACATGAATAAAAGAAAACACTAAGCATTAGTCCTTCGAGGGCCAGCACAGCAACTTGGGCTTTAGCCCGCTAGTTACCGCACGGCTCTGCAGTACCTGCAAGAACAAACCACTGCAACGGTGGCAAACTAAAGCAACGGTCAGCAATGCTGACCAAATTATAACGATCCCGCCCCCAATTCGGGCCTGCGATGCTCCTTCCCTACACTTTATTAGCATAACCAAGTGGTATATATATACATTGCATCACAGGCGTTGGCACTCACGGCCACACGCCTCGTGCACTGAGGGCACATTCTCGGAGAACTGGTCAATGTCACGTCAATTTAAGCCATAGACACCCCGGTCTCACCGCCACCACTTTGATGGCCAAACTATAAGCATTTTGTCTTCCCGGCATGTGTCACGTCAATTTAAGCCATAGACCGCCGAATACCGTCATCTATGCCAACGACTCACACCGAACAACATAGAACAGGTACGGTTCCGCCTAACCCGTGCTCACATCGCAACGACAATTTAAGACATATGCACGGGTCAAACTTCTCCGAGTCCCATTTCCGTCACACAGTTCACATAACCCGGTTATGTTCAAGTTGGCTCCCATGCCACCATGTTAGCAGAATTACGCATTTTTCCAGTTTTTCGGGTGCGCCTTGGAGTTAATCCCCAAGGCTCCTTGTTGCAATCTACCGCGTAGAAAACCCGAAAAACAAACATTCGCACGGAGTCTTCTCCGGCCATTTATGCAATACAATATCACCGATCGAGACCAACTTCTCCGGGTAGGCTTCACACATCATGCTTATATCTGTTCTCGATTATGGACTCTACATGTACACAACAGGGACTATTCATATCTACCCGAAGGAACGCCTCAAACTCAACGCAAACTCGCGAGAGCGCGCTTCCCTATGCAAAAGAAGTAGAGCTTCACATGCTCAAGTAGAGAATCGTTACCCTAGCATTCTTCCTTGGCGCCATGGAAATGTACGCGGATGAAAAGCACCGGAATCTCCTTGCCTCCGTAGATCCGATGTCGGCTCGTGATTTGGAGCTCCGAAACTCCGCCGGCAACCGGATTTAGCTTCCTTTATTCTTCCTTGCTCTCCCCTCTCCCTAAACTTTAGAAAGAGAACCACTCAAGAGAAATAATGGTTTAAAAGGGACAATCCTAGTTATATCCCAGTAGGAACAACCCCCAGGCGTCGGATCCCAAAATAAGGAAATGAACGGCTACGATTCGTAGCTGAAATGTAAAACCTGTGCCGAACACGGCCTGCGACACGTCTGTGTCCCTCATTCGCAGTCAAAATCGACGCCTCTCGAAAAACACACGGGCACCCGACACGCCCGTGTTCGACATGTCATGCCCATGTCTGACTTGACACGCCCGTGTTCCCGGGTATGTTCCTCCATTAACATAGGACCAACACCAACCCGAGACTCACACGGGTCTTGGACACGCCTGTGTCCTATTTTACACGCCCGTATCATACCCGAACATGCCTGGGCTCCAGTCTGTGTTCACAGTCTCGACATTTCGTCAAGCACAGTTCGTCGACCACCCGACACAGCCTTGGACATGCCCGTGTCCTAGGTCGTGTTCCGTGTCTCGATATTTCGTCGAGCGAAAATCGTCGACTTCCCTGGCAGATCATTGACACGTGCTCGACATGCCCTGAGACACGCCCGTGTCTCAGGCCGTGTTCGCCGCTCGACGATCATCGACTCCAGAATTCGTCGACCTCTCGGCCAAATCGTCGACCCAAACACGACATGCCCTGGGACACGCCAATGTCCCAGGTCGTGTGCCCCCTTCCAAATTCCAAATTTGGCATAGAACGCCTCCCGTCACTCTTTTGAGTTTCGAGGCATTATACATATACTTCTTATCATGCTATGACTGTAGTGACTATGCTTCGGTTAAGACGTACTGATGACACATCGGTGTGTGTATTCAAATGAAAGCAGGAAACAAACTAAGCGAGATAGGCTGGTTCGACCAACTTGTCAAACCAACCTGGCTCTGACACCAACTGTCACAACCCACATTTTTCACCGCCCAAAAGGTATATCAGAGTAAGGGATAAATGCACGTCATGATGCCACGTCAGTAGGGGATAACTGCAGACGCTCAGGCAAAACACCTACTTAACCATGAAGAAAGATTCTTTAAGTTAATTAGAGTTAAATTCAATTTAAGTATAATAGTTAGTCGTATCCCTCGGCTGAGTGGCTCATCTAGTCCACAAAAAAAATAATTATGCATGGCGGAAAATACTTCTATTATCGGATTAGGCATCCTACAAGAGTTTAGAGTTTCCAAAAGGACATCTCAAGATATGCACGTTCTAAATTTATAATAGTAATAAAAGTGGATTTGTACTGTCGTTAAATATAGTGATTTAATATTTTAAATTATGCAATGCATGCGGTAATAATAGTAATTTTTCTTTTACACTTGAAAATAACTATCATGCAATCTTAACATAAAATATCCAAAGATTGCAAGTAATCCACATACACAGAAAGAAAATGAAGCAGCTAGCAAGTATCCCAAAATAACACTCTTGTCGACGTCAACAAACTAACATGAACGCACAAAAGGAAAGTTTTTCTGAACCAGTGAAACAAGATAGACAACAAACTACCTCGCTATGCCGAGGCAACAACAACGGCCAACAATGCCGCACAAGCACTCCAAAACTAGCACCGAAGAATCAGCTACAGCTCTGAACCTGAAGCATTACAAAGACAGAACACCTCAGCAAGAAAGTACAAGTGATGGCAAAAGAAATAAACCACAAGTAAATAAGTCAAGGGGTACCAACCCAAGACCAAAGAAAAGATACGTAAACGAGTACAACAGTAGGGTACACAAGTAAAATAAAAGAAAACTTACGTGAAACATCACGTACAACAAGATTACCCCAAACGCACAAGGCTATAAGGGAAAACAGATCAAGATTAAACCATCGGAAGAAAAACAAACCCCTATTAGCCACCTGTGGTCAACTCCACCAAAAACAACACAGGCGAGGTGGTCAACTCATCTGGACATAACCCCAAAGACAATTTATTTGTCTAAATACGGGGGAGACTGGATATTCCACCATACACCGAAAATGCCCAAACACCCGGTAGAGCACCACACGGTGCTAATAGGGAGATCAAACGTGCGGCAGTGGATTTACCCACTAAAAACACCCACAACAAAGAAAAACACGGAATGAAATCCCCGTAACGATCCGGGTTTAGAGCTCAAAGGCACACCATAACACAATCGTGGACTGGTGGCTTGTCTCGCCCCACGGCATCGCCACGAAGAAAAACCATGATAGACATCTCAAGTCAACAATGGCATGTCGGATTCTACTAAATGATTCTAGAATTGAAGCGGTTGATCAACCTTTAGGAAGAACTTAAAATCCTAAACAAACTCTAATGCACTATACAAGAAAATTACGTACATTATTAAAAGCGGGATTTAATCACGTCATCTGAAACATACAACCTTTAAAAGGCTAGATGGCGAAATCAAGAAAATGATGATTATATTACAATCAGTCAAAAGATCATATCAGCAAGATATATCAGTAAATTATTTGAATAATCAAGATTACAAGAAGTTAGATATTCCTGCAAAAAAATGTAAGTAAAGAAGGGAAGTGAAAAAGGAAACCATCACTTGCCTTGATTTTACCGGAAATATTCTCTGAATCACTCCTTGATGTATATCGGGGCTAAAGAGGACGAGAGAAGTCAAAATCTAAGAAGAACGGCCAAAAACAAGGGTTAGGGCCAAAACCCTAGTGAGAAATTTTCAAGGAAAGGGGAAGATTTTACCACAATGGCGTAGCTCTCGACGAGAGCTTTCCGGATCTATACTCGGTTGAAACCTTTGAGCACCGGAGCACCGTCGGCAGTCACCGGAAGATTCACGAACAGCTTTCTCTCTCTCGCCCATGCCTCTCTGGTTCGGTTCAGAATTTTGGAGAAGATGAAGTTTTAAGAGTATATGTATTTATATCTATATATACATGTATTTTTAAAATTTATTCTGTCTAAATAGGAAGAAAACGATCAAATTAAGAGCGGGCGCATGGAAAACAAAAATAGAGGCTAAAGATGGCTTTAAATCAAAAAGTGCTCCACTTGAAAGTTGTTGATCTCGTTGAGACAAACAGATTTCATGGTAACCATTTTGCTACACGACACCGTTAACACTCAAAACGGCGCCCTAACGCAGACTAGAATGAAATTCTAGAGATGAATAGGAAACTACTTGAGAACTAAAACAGGATTACTCGGGAAGTAGAAAACAGGTACTCGAGAACTAAAAATTCAGCAATAGAGAAGAAGAAAACGGCAGTACTCGACTACTAAAGCATTACTCGATTACTAAAATACGTTACTCGAGAACCAGAAGCAGCTAACCTGAGAACAAAAATCAAATTACTCGAGTACTACCTACAGCCACCCGAGAAGAAGCCCGAATACTCGGAACAAAATTGCATCAACAATTGGTTTTTACAGATATATCCAAAAAATTTAACTATAGAGATGAATGGTAAAAGACATTTTTGAATAGTGATTTAATATTAAAATAATCATATTTATATATTTTTGAACAAGGAAACACGAGTTCAGAACGGAGGCCCAAACGCTCGCCAAATCAAACAAAATTCGCACTGTAGGCGAGTAATGACGCTACTAACTCAATGAGGAAGTCAAAACCAGAATCCGATGAGCCATTCTTGAGATATAAATTTTCAAAGTCTACGGCGAATATAAATTCCACAAAACTTTGGAAAATCGCCGAGACTCAAATATCGCTCGGATCGCGACGAAACTTGACGAGCAAGTCCAAAATTATTTAACTAAATTTTCAAATGCAAAATTTTCCAATTACAATAAGAATTCGGCCGACTCGACCGCACGGACGTGAAAATGCCTTAACGGCATTGTGCCTTCAACTCGACGTTAAAAGTAACAGCACGAGGTCATAAATATGACGATACTCATTCAAATAAAATCATCAAAAAATCGGGGGCGTTACATAAACTACGTAAAAATTACGAATATTTACAACTTATCAACCTTTCATCTCCATTGGGTCGCGTCTTGCCCATTGTTTCAAAGGTTCTGGCGCGAGTGGAAATGGTGAGAAGGGCAACAAGAAAAGGGTGTATCTCTGCAGTAAAGGCGATGGTCTGGGGGTAGGTGAGGGGGCCTATTTATAGAAAATGAATTTAATGGCCGAGCCTACCGGTCAGTCCGGCTCGGTGACCATGACTCGCCAACCCTTGCGAAATTGTTCTATCCTTTGGCAAGCTGAATCTAAAGTGTTGCATATTATGCATAATCAATAGGTAGTAGGTTCTAAAAATTGTTCAAGTTATTACAAACAATAGTTCTTGCTATCTAGAGAAATAAAGTACAACAACAACAACAAGCAGAATAGTTATTTCAACACGCTCGAGCTAGAGGCTGGAGGGACAGTACCGGTAGGCTCAGCTAGGGAGCCATTTCATTCTACCTCGGCCTGACGTCCACACCCCCGGAGGTCGGCGCAAGTTGTTGAACTTGCGGACCAGCTCCAGATCCTGGTGGATGAACCGCATGTTCTCACTGATCCTTTTCATGTACGAGGTGGGAGAAGTCATCTCGCTTGCCGAGCTCCGCTTCACCTCTTCTGCGAGGAGCACGTAGTCCTGCTCTAGTGCTTATAGCCTCTGCTCATTGAGATCATTCTCTTCCTAGATCCTACGCAACGCAAGTCCTTGCTTCTTCAGGACTTTAACGAATCACCTCCTCAGCTCGGCAAGTTCAAGCAAGGCATCTTGGAAGTTTTTTGTATTACTGGGGCAAGGTGTTGGCAAATTGAGTTCCAGATCAGAAGATTTTTCAGCCTCAGATAGGGAGATCTGCAAGCACAATTAATCCTGGTGAATGTATAATAGGCAACTATTGGATCCATTGCCCAAAATGTCCCAAACTTGGAAGTCAGATTTGTTGAAGTCAAACATGTCAATGTTATACACAAAGTTGTACTTGATGTATTTTCAAGTTCATGCATGCAAGTTAGTCCTTGTAAAATTGATAGGACAGGTATTCCAAGTGATATGAAAGGCGGTCACAAAGTAAAGATGCTTTATAGGCTGGAAATCGCATAATTCGATAGGCATTGAGTGAAGCCAGTTCACTCAATGCCAGAGGCCATGAAGTGCTTAGTTAGTTATGGATAGTAAAAGCTATGTAGTATGCAATGCAATTCTGTGGCCAAGTCCACAGGCATTGAGCAATGACACACTTCACTCAACGCCATCTTCGAGTATATCTAAATATGTCAAAGCCTCCGTGTTGGTGGGCTGAATGTTCGACAAATTCCAGAAGTGTCGAGTGAACACAGCTCACTCGACGCTAAAGTAGAAGGCGTCGTGTTATGACACAGCCTAAGATGATAGAAAGCGGGCAAGTACAAAAGCATTGAGTGATGAAGCTTCACTTGACACTCTCAACGCCAGACAACAAAAGCATTAAGTCATGCTGCTGTAGATAAAGCCTAAGATGATGGCAGAAATCGACTAAGTGCAGATGTGTTGAGTGAAGATAGTTCACTCAAATCCTAATAAAGAAGACATGCAAAGGCAAAATATGTTTAGTGAGGACAGCTCACTCAACGTCTTCAGAAAGGTGAAGAAATGTCCAAGTCAGAAAGCGTGGAGTGAGGAAGGCTCACTCAAAACTCTCAGCACCTTGAGGCAGAATGTTTAGCCAAGTCAGAAAGCATTGAGTGATGAAGGCTCACTCAATGCTCTCAATGCCCATGATGCCGAATGGTTCATAAAGTTGACTAAGGGTTCTAGCATTGAGTGAAGCTTGTTCACTCAATGCACTCAATGCCTAGAGTGAATTTGAGAAATTGGCTAAGTCTATAATTGACGACGTTAGCCAAAGTCAATAAAGTCAACAGAGTTCATATAATTTGCGGGAATGCTACAGAACATGCCAAATAGCACCGGAGGGCTACTATACGTCTTCTTCCATTAAAGCAAGTTGCAGCTGTCAACTGCAGGTGGTCCCCACTGCTTCTTGGAGCTGTTAATCGGCGGAAGATAAAATGGACAGCTTCTCAAGGAATAACTTTAAATTTTAGGGTTTATCTTTTTGCGGCTAGACTTAATCTTCCTCAATATTGTTGTTGAGCTAAAAGCTTGAAGTCATTCCAGCTGAACCCAAAAATTCATTCCAGATAGCTATAGCATTTTCTTCTACTAGAGCAAATTGAGACTTGTTTCTGATAAAGAGAAGAAGTAGAGATTTCAGTTTACTGCAAGTTCAAGTTAGCAAGTTGAAGAACTCAAGACCACTCTTCAGTCTTCTTCAGCAAGTTCAGAAACACTTTTCTGAGATACTTCAAGCAGAAGTAGATATTTAATGAAGACCTTATCCTGAGTGTTACGAAGATAGTTAGAGCTGAGATAACTGAGCTCTAGTATAAGAAATAGAGAAATTGCTCTATCTCAAATTAACTCAAACTATTTCATTTCTGTAGGATCCTTTTGGATCTGAGTTGTAAGGCCTTTGTGCCTAAGGTAGGCCAAATTTTCCTGAGTGTAGGATCTGATTTTGCATCTAAGTGTAGGACCTTTGGGTCTAAGGTAGGATCCTATGTGGATCTGAGCTATAGGGATTTTGAGCCTGAGGTAGGGAAGTTTTTCCTGAGCTGTAGGAGATTCATACTCTATCAGGGTACGACCTTTAGGTCTAAGTGTAGGATCTAGATTTGGATCTGAGGTAGGGCCTTGTTCCTGAGCTGTAGGAGAGTCATTCTCTCTGGGGTAGGGCTATTCTCCATAGCTTGAGTTGTAGGAATTGGATTCAAGTCTGAGGTAAATGATTATTTGATCACTGAGTGTAGAAGCAAGTTTGCTCTGAGGTAGGGCTTTTTGCCTGAGTTGTATGTCTTGGAGTAGACTAAGAGATCCTACGAGATCTGAGGTGTAAGATCTTTGGAGCTAAGTTTTTGGAGCAGTGCCTTGTCTAACTGGAAGTTAGAAATATGGGAGGAGAGTGGATGCACCCATAATCTGGGCAACCACTATAAATTTTATGTGTTTTTTTTGTGGTTTGTCTTGAAAGCCTAAATCTACTAACTAAATGCACACTAAGTTAATAAAACTTTTAAAAAACTAGAAAAACTCTTCACCCCCCCCCCCCCCCCCCGCCCTTTAGGTTGTTAGTTACCTTGAAATTAAATATTTTCAAGTAGTATCAGAAAGATGTTGCTCAAAAAGGTTTTAACAGTCTGAGTGATCTCCAAGGGTAACTACAGTTCTATACTTATGGGTTCTAGAGAGAACCATAAGTTTCCATGTTCCATGAAACTCTCCATCTGTAGGAAGGAAAGTTTTGGAAACTCGAAGGAGAGCATCAGGCTATTTATGGAAGCCTATGGCCCAAGGAATTTTGTGACAGTCAACGAGGGACCCTTCATCCCTATGAAGGTCTCAGTTCTGGATGTGAATGGCTAGACACCTAAGACATATTCAGAGACGATAAAGGATGAAGTCATTTTAGCTATATTGGACTAGAGGGAACAAAACATTATTGTTAGCGTCATGATCATTCAACCTTTCAGAACTTGGTCCACTGCCAGACCTCCAATGAGTTTTGGGACACTCTTGTGGTCTATATGGATGGTACTGAAGAGGTAAGAGATGATAAAAAGTCCATGATCAACCAAGAGTATGTGGCTTTCTGGCAATCCCAAAAAGAGAACATAGTTGCTTGCTATGAAAGATTTTACAGGATCATAAATGAACTGAGAACCTATTGGAGGGTCTTCAGTCATTATGAGATAAATGACATGTTCCTAAGGTCTCTCACTAGAGACTGGGATACAAAGATTTGTGCTATAAGAGAGTTGTCCAAGCTTGCTGAGACTCCTCCCCAAATATTGTTTAGAAAGTTGCTCTCTTATGAGATGCAGGTGGCTACTAGGAAAGAGGAGAAGGACACCAGTAGATCCCAGGCCAAGGAAAAATACTTGGCCTTCAGAGTAGATAGAATCAAGATGATTAAGTAGAGGATTCCCTCTTCTCCAAGAAGACTAGCTGATTCAGACAGCTCAGAGTCAGATGCATAGGACTGTAGTTTGTCGGATGAGGACATTGTTGCCTTCTCCAGGCACTTTCAGAAGCTGATGAAGAAGAAAAGTGGAAGAGCAGAACTTCCACCTCTTCCCATCATAGGAAGAATCACTCCAAGACTGACAGGTATGATTCTATATCTAGTAAATATAATTCCTCTAAAGTTGTCTACTATTGTTGTAGCAAACCAAAGCATGTTATAGCTGACTGACCAGTGAAGAGGAAGGAGGCTGGTGAGAAGAAATTGCACCAGCATAAGGGAAATTAGGAGAAGACCTTCCTTACTAAGAAAGAGAAGAGCTGGACAGACTCATCTTTATCTGAGTCTGAAGATGAAGAAGCCTATATTGGGCTGGTTGCTGTTGCTGCTGAACACGAAGCTGTAGTAGCAGATGAAGATTTTCTTGCTGCTAGGATAGGTGTCAGGGCCCCTCTATCACATTCAAAAAGTGTTTCAGAGGTTGATGAGGAATAAGAAGATGCCTACAGCTACTATGGGATGATGGCAATGACGATGAGGAATCCAGCCAGGATCAGCCTGGCCAAAACAAGGTAAATTCTCTATCAAGCTCTTCTTCTAAGTCTTGATATGAGACTAGTCCCTGTACAGAGGCTTATTTATCCAGTTGTGAAGGTGATTCCGAATCAGAAGAAGATGTCAATCAATTTATTGGCATGTATGGATAACTTTTGGATTCCTTCAAGAAGTGCAAGAAGTTCTCTAAGAAGCAAGGTGTGGGAATTGCCTCTCTACAGCTAGCTGTTTCCCAGCTGATGGAGACAACAATTTTACTGGCTCAGAAGGACATAGAACTTAGCCTACTTATGGTCATGAATCGCATCCAGATAATCTCCATCAAGTTCAAGAATAGTATCAGTAGGGATCTTGAAGAGATGCTAGGGAGGGAGAAAAGAATAGTGGCTAGCTATTCTAAGTCAAGTACTGTGTTGCCCTTGATAGACTCCTCCTTTCAAAAGGGTAAGAAGGGGTTGGGATTTAAGGGAAGCACAAGAGTTGCTCCTTCCAAAGGGAAGGGAAAAGCTCCAGCTCCAGCTCAGCCTCTTGCTTCCAAGACACACATTCATTTTAGGAAAGTTCAGTTGCCTTCAAACAGGTATGACCAATAGATCATCAATGGTCACTGGATAAATGGCAGATCCACTGGTGCGAACAAAAATATTCACAGTCATGGTGGAAGGTATAACAGGGTGAGTGCCTTTATGGATTCCCAAGAATAAATTCAAATGGGCCATCATGGACTATTTATCTTTGGTGTTACAACCCCACTCTCAATAATGTGGTTGCAGCCAAGTTTCAGAACAATATCGCTAAGACTAAGACCAAGGGTAAGTCTATCAGCAAGCCTAATTTGGGTATTTCTGATGTTATCAAGAGCATGTTTTCTGCAAAGAAGATTGTTGTTGATGGCACTCAGAACAGGACAAATAAGCTAGCTGGAAGACTTACCTTCAGTCAGATCGTTGCTGAAAGGAATCTGAAGAAGGAAGCTGCTCCACTTCCTACTGTTAAGTCAGCAGTTAACCACACTGCAAATCTTGCATAGAAAAGAAGATATAACATTCATGAATGTTGGTGATGTGGAAAAGTGGCCCACTTTGATGTAGACTGCTAGCATAATCTAAGTGTGCCAAGAGCAGTTGTTAGTCCACCAGCCATAAAATCTGTTGGTAGACAATGTCATTTTCAAACTAACATGCACCTAGGACCCAAAAGATATTGGGGTCCTAAAGTAAAATGAATCGTGTGATGCAGGTTAATCCAAGTGCCAATACCCCTACATAGAATTTGGAAAGTGGTTGTTCCAGGCACATGATTAGGATATGGTGCAACTTAAAGGAGCACACTCCAGTGAATGATGGACCCATGGTTATCTTTGGTGGTTCAGATAGAGGGGTGACAAGAGGCTGTAGTAAGATTACCAATGGCATAGTCACTATCACAAAAGTGGCTTATGTTTAAGGGTTGCAACACAACCACATATGCATAAGCCAACTCTCTGATCCTGTCTATGTTATTGTCTTCCACAAAGATGAGTGCCAGATTAAAAGGTCAAGTGACCAAGAGGTCATCTTTACAGATAATAGGAGTTGAAATGTTTATTGTTTAAACTTTCTTTGTCTAGATACAAACTCTCCTATTTTTCTAGTGGCAAATGAGAAAGTCTCATATTATGTCCAATGGAACAAGATGCTAGCTCATTGGAATTACAAGACTATTGGCAAGCTCTTTAGTCAAGAGCAAGTCAGGTATGGTCATAATGTGATGTGTACCAAGGAGGGGATTTGCTCAGCATGCTAAAAGGGCAAGCAGACCAAGGCCTTCTTCAAGAGCATGGGACCAAAGACTCCGTAAGGTGTTTATACCTCTTGCATATGGACTTGTTTGGTCCTATGCTAGTTCACAATCTTGGTAGGAAAGTCTACACCCTTGTAGTGGTTGATGACTCTTACAGGTATGCTTGGGTGTTCTTTCTTAAGAAAAAGAATGAAACCCTTGATGTCTTCATGAAGTTTGTCATTCAAATTTAGAATGAGTTTTACAGTACTGTAGTCAAAATCAGAAGTGACCATTAGACTGAATTCCAGTTTGATAGCATGATAAATTTCTGTGAAGAGCTAGAGATTCATCAAGAATTTTCTTCTCCAAGAATTGTAACATCTCTCAAACAACTAGATCCCTAAGTGTGGTTTTTGTCATGACTAGGTCATGACAAAACCCTAGGAAATCCAAGAAGACCAAGTGAACCTAGAAATGAAGGTGAGATCACCATGGTCTGCAAATAACACTTTCCAATTACCTAACCTAGGGTTTGACTTTAGGGCCTCACCTTGACTCCTTAACCACACCACAACATCCCTAGACCTTTAGAAGGTTCATTGGGTCATCAAGGACACATTGGTGTCAATCAGAGTGGTTAAGTTGACCAAAGTCAACCCTAACCCTAAAATGGTCAAAGTGACCTACCTAGGGGCAGAGGACCTTCCCGTAGCCAATTTGACCCCACCTAAACATCACTAGCCCTGCAAGAGGTCTATTGGGTCACTTAGGACCCATTACGGTCAACCCAAATGGTCAAGTTTACCAAAGTCAACATAAACCCTAAAGTGGTCAAAGTGCCCTAAATAAGGGTCAAATGACCACCAAGGTGTCACACCCACACTAGCCCAAGTCTTCCTAGACCTTAAGAGAGGCCAATAGGTCACCAATTACCCATTGGGGTCAACCCAAAAGGTCCAATTGAACAAAGTCAACTCAACCCTAAAATTTGAAACTAACCTAAATGTCCTAACCAAGCCCAAGCCATTTGGGCTAAGCCCAATTTGAGTGGCCCATTAACTTTAGGGGGCTGATATTTATGTGGGATGCCACCTAAATTTCAAAGGGGGTGACTAGGAGAGAGAAAATGGGGGTTTTCCCCTTAATGGAGGAGATAGAAAGAGGAAAAGACAGAGAGGAGTTATGGAGGGAGATCATGAGCCACCCCATTCACCTCCTCTAGCCTCCACTCATTCCTCCTAACCCTTGGGAAGAGATTCCCATTAGTTTCTCATCAGCCACCATCAATGAAGGAGCCCAACAACAATGCCCAGCCACTCCTTTGTAACACCCCAAAAAGGAGTTGCTGGTAACAGGCTAAAAGTCAACCTAAGCTCGACGAAAACGTCGAGCAGAGCTCGACGAAAGCGTCGAGTAGAGCTCGACCAAAGCGTCGAGCAGAGCTCGACAAAACAGTCGAGCATAGCTCAACAAAACATCGAGCATAGCATGATGAAATTTTCTTTGTCTAGTGTTATGTCCAGTTCGACAAACTTAGACTTCGTTCGACAAATTCTCTCCTGCTCGATGATTTTTGTTCGACGAACTTGACTTCATTTGATGAATTGTCAAAATAATATGTCGTCGTAGTAGCGACTCGTATCAGGTGGCTATTGTGCGGCCACTGATCGGTGGTTGACTTTGTCAGCTCAAACTCGAGCCGTTGCTTTATTTTGATGAGAAGAAATCGTATGGCTTGGGTAAAATCCAAGGCCTTATCTATAGAGTAAAGGGATTCAGGAAATCATTATTTCCTTTCTCTCTTTCTTCCTTACTTCTCGAGTTCTGGTGCAGAGAACTCTTGGCTTGTGTTAGGGTTTGAGTGAACTTTTTGAGTTGTTGGAGGAGATTTTGGGGCTGGAACCAAGAGTCGAAGCTAGAATCGCGAAGGGGAAAGTGAGGCTATCATTTCCTTCCGCGTAGAAAAACTTTGTTATGTCTCCGAAGAAAACACCAAGGGAAATGATCTTCCTCCTTCGACATGTCAAGTCCTTATTTTGGCATATGCATGGAATTTCGTCACCAAAAGGTGGAATGTTGAGGTATTTCCCTTGGGTTGATTCTTGAAATCCCAAAAAAGTTTGTGCATTCAGTGGGTTGTGCCTGTGAAGTGGAGTAGCAGGAAGTACTGGAGTGGAATTCTAGGAAAATAACCTCAAAGTGCAGTGTTGTATGCTATGACAGTCCAGTGTCTCTGGCACTATAGGTGGCTGCAGGGTTTTCTGGATAGTTGTTCCAGATATGGTTTGAGATGGATACAAAAAGTTATTTTGTTGCTAATACAAGGGATGGTGGTTGTCATTGGCAATAGCTCCTAGCTAACATATGATTGTGATGCCAGTCCTTCGGGGACATTGTGGCTATTGTGAGATATGTGCTCTTAAATTCTAGTGTGCCGAACGAATAAGGGGATGCCGACCCGCGTCAGTCTATACATTGAACTGGCGATTTGAGCAATGAGAAAGGGCTGAACTGTATCCGCATTATGGTTGTCTAACTTGAGTGCCTGTGTTATTGGCTTCGTTAGAATCACATAACGAGGGTATTGTGTTGTTTGCCATCAAGACTAAAGTCTCCGTACATGGGCCGTGGAGCATGAATGCTCAAAGTTTAACGTTGGGTCTGGGACCTGAGAATAGTGGTGGGACACTAGTTTTCCGGTACACCGATAATGTGCCCTAAGTGCACGGAGCGCCGGGCCGTGCAGTTGACGTTTGTGATATATTAATTATGCATGAGAGCACATCTTGTGATATATCTACTTGTGAAAATGATATGCCTGCATGGAAGGAATACCACTGCCTCGGAAAGGGGTAGGATCTTATAAATTAGTCAGTTGAATGTTGGTCGTTGCTTTGTTAACCACCGTTGCGGCAGATTGTCCCCATACAGGTGTTGGAGATCCGAGCGAAAAATAATGGGTTGAAGCCCTTGCTGTTGCTGCTGCTGCTGTGCTGGCCCTCGAAGGCCATATAAAGAAAAGTTCAATATTTTCATGTGTGGCCGGCCTGCGTGCCGATGTATGTAATCCACACCTGTGAAGATTCACTATAAGGCCTTAAGGCCAAACATTTTGTGTATGTTGTAAACATTCCATGGAGATATATAAATGTGGTTGTTTATATATTGTGGACATTCATCGTCGTTGAATTCAATAGTAACCCCTAATGCTTCCGCTAGAATGCTTTGAGTTAGGATGCATGTTCTGGTTTTGATATTAGCATTAGGTGTATCAGCTTATCTTGGTATTCCTTTTTCGAATTCTTTGTCAAATTCTTTTGCGGGGTGGCGAGCACGTGTAAGTGCGACTCGTTATAATATAAATGAACTCAAGAATGTCCACTAGGGAATGCAAATACACCTGTTTGAGGAACATGTGTGTTCCTATTCTGTTGTTGTTGCTTTTGCCAAGTCGCTAAAGTGTGTCTTTTACACAAATAGGTGACTCGAAGTGGAGCGGGGCAGTCTGAGCCCCTATTTTCTGATGAGAGTATGGAACCAGTTAAGGTGCCTACACCTCCTCCGTCTGCGGAGACTGTAGGCTTAGTTGCTGAGGCATTGTTTGTTATGATCTAGACACAGCCTGCGGTGATGCAAGGATAGGTTGGTGTGAGGCCCATACCTGTTGAGGCTGTTGATCAAAAGTGTACTAATTGGTTCTCAGTAATTTTCAATTGATTAAAGTTGTGTGCATGTGTCTAAATGTCACCAAATTTCTTCATAGGTCTATTCCCCAAACTAAGATCACATGGACTGAACTCCAAGTCCATACAAGTAAATATCACCCTATGTCCTTCACAAACCCCTAAAGTTCAACCTTTGGGTTTGAACTAGGGTCCTAGGGCAAATCCACCCTAATCCACCCCAAACTCCAAGTGAGGGTGTTTTAACTGACCTTGAGGTTCTGGCCAATGTCCCATCCTATTTTGGTGAGAATTGGCACCTCCATGCCCCAATCACCCTTTTGCCCTAATTTACCCTTAAGGGACAAAACTTTGGTCACACTATTTCTTATTCAAATCAACCCCAAATGGTCTGAGATTTTTATAAGTGATATATAATGACCCTAAGGACCATCCACCATTATTTTGGTGAATTATGAGGTAATTAGGCACAAACAATAAATCATACATGGATTATTAAATTTTTGCAAAAACTATAGAATACATTTTTGAAAAAATTCCCATTTTTGGATATGTCAAATGTATAGTTAATAGAGTCCCCCATTCCAAATTTCAAATCATTTGGAAGGATGGATTGATGGGGGCACTCAATTTAGTCTCTGATTATCCATATGTGTAAACTGCACCATTTTTGGTACTATAGTGACACCACTGACCCAAATGGGTCAAAATCAATTTTAAAATAAAGTAGACTTCAAGCTCTACAATTTTCATGGCGACTACCTTTCCTAAAAAGGCATCTAAGTGCCTTATTTGACAACATCAAAGTGAGCATGATAATGGGGTAAATAATTACTATATTGTATAAATATAATAATAATTTAAAACACATTGTTCATCTTCTTCTCTAACCCGCAAAAAAAATGCAAACTGCCTGTAGCTATTCACGTGAGCCACCACCGTCCATCCGACCAATTCCCTGGCCATCCACCGCCACCACCACCTCCGTCTAGGTGATGTCTATCGCCCGGCGGTTGTTTGGCCGTAGGAGATGGTAGTTTCCGGAGAACCCACCACCATGAAATTTCAGAAAATCTCCACATTTCCTCACTTGGATCAGCTCACTTAAACCTGATTTCTCAGCCTAATTTGATCTAGGATTCTAGCACAATGGGAGAGGAGGAGAAGTGGACCTTGGTTGGGGTTCAACGACGGCAGTGGCGGAGGTTGACCGTGGCATTTTTTCTCTCCCGCGAGCGTGTCTGATTCCTCGATCCTCCACCAAAACCTTTGATCCAATACATTATTTTGACTTCCATGGACGTTTTGAAGGTGATGGGATGGACACAAGTTTGAATGGGGGTTGTATGGGCGATTTATATTTTTCCATGGGAGGGGAGGTGAAGGGTGTAACACCTCCATCAGTTACATGACAAATAATAGAAGGTCCGGTCGGGGCCCCACACTATATACAACAAACAGACTGGGAGATTACATGTTAATATCAAAAACCAGAACAAGCATCCTGAAAGTGTTCAGTTGTGTACCTAAATCACCTAGAGAGGGGGGAATAGGGGAGTTTTGCGTCTTTTGCGGAATAAAAATTTTAGAGATCTAAGCACATAAAATAACAACCACCAAGCAATCACAGAGGACATAGAGATTTATAGTGATTCCCCAACCTTGGGTACATCCACTTTCCACTCACCGATCCAGCAAAGCACTAGACTCAGCTACACCACTATCTCAGATTGAGACCAATCTTACGCCTCAAAACAAAGTTCCTACAACTCGATCCACAACACGGATCTACACTCGGAAGATGAAAACTTCCTACAACTCAGAGAACAAAGCTCCTACACTCGGAGAGTAATCTCCTACAGGAATAAATTGAGAATATGAAGTACAAACAATAATATTTATCAGATCTGGAGATTTCGGCCAAGGTCTTCTTCCTTTGAACTTTGTAGCACAATCAGAAACGTTTGAAGAAGTCTCGGCAAGATCCTAATCTAAAAATTCTTGACTCACACGATCAGGGAGAAGATGAAGAAGTTGAAGAACAATCTCGATCTATAAGTCGACTGATCTGAATCATCTTGAACGAAAGCCCTAGGCGATTTGCACGATGTTGAGCGGCGTCATCTTCCGTTTAGGAAAGAGAAAAAAGGATTTAGATTTCTTAGAGTATTTCTTTTCAGCACTTATTAGGGTTATTCGAAATGACAAGACCTTATATAAGATCTCCCTAACGGTCATAATTAGCATTAATGACGTCCACGTGGACCAATCACGTCAAGTCATTTGAAAATCCCTTCAGTTTAGGACTTAACGAATTTTCTGAAAAACTGACTGAATTACTCAAGTAAAATAAGAGCTACTCGAGTACAATGATGAGTTCTCAAGAAGACATTATTAGACTACTCGAGAAGAAGTCCTTCAGAAAAATCATAACAAAATTCATCATCACTCGAGTGGAAAAAGGTTACTCGTATGCTAGAAGTATTACTCGAGTGGTGGAGATGAACCACTCGAGAAAAAGACTTGGAGAGAATTCTAGGAGTTTAAAACTAATTACTCGAGTACTAGTTCTAGACTTCTCGAGAAGTAAGCAGACTTCTCGAGTACATAAACTTTACTACTCGAGTGAGGTAAATACAACTCGAGAACTTTGCTTCTGTCACTCGAGACAAAGAGCTTATCTACTCGAGTGGTGAACTTGACTACTCGAGTATAAGACTTAGAAAAATTCTTAGATAGAAAATCTGTTAACTCGAGAATAAGATGGGTTCTACTCGAGTAATGAAACTGGCCACTCGAGAACTATGTTCAGACTTCTCATGAACCATTCCCTTACTAGAAAGTCAAACTTAACTTACTCGAGTACTATCAAGAAATCTACTCCAGTACTTAAGATCTTCTCGAGTTAAATACTGCGAAGAAAATTATTTCTTGAAAATTTTCCTTTCTTCTATGGAATCAGCAACATGTCTTTCTCCAACAATCATATTGCTTGAAAAATGAAGTGTATCCCAATAAAGAGGCTGCACATGAGTCAACATCATGGATCACACAATGAGGGATTACATTGTATGGTCCTGTGTTTGTTGACCCATTGTAGACTGACATTAGTCTACACTTTGCAATTAAGTCCTACAAACACATAACTCAAACAATACATCAAATACAACCTAATTCATCTTAGTTTAAGGGTGACTTCAACAAATCTAGGTTATTGTGGATTCAATACCCAAAAATCTACCCCTATTTGTAGAAGTCAGAAACCTCTACACTAAGTTGAAATATATAAACAAATAAAGAGCTAAATATACAGGACAGAAAACAAAGTAACATGCACAGGGATTATAAGCAAAGAGTAGATCAACAAAATTATGGATGTATATAAATAGAATTGTCCAAAAATCATTTCTACACAATTCTCATCCACACACTTGTAACTTTCTTCATTCTTAAGCTTGATGTTGCTGTTGTTACTGTATGTCATTCTTTTCTTATTGCCTCCATTGATAGTTGTATGGCTTTGGATAGTATTTGGGAGGTTTTGGAGGTGCAACAGGATTATTTCTTCCATGTTCTCTATCATAGAGTCTTCTCTTGGTTATAGATTTTTCATACAAGTCCCATTCTTAGGAGCTGTAATGATCATGTCTATTCTCATTGAACTCCAATACTAACTCGAGAGTATCAAGGATAAGTGACTTTGTGGTAGGACTCCAAATCTCTGCAAATTCAGGAGCTTTCCTTTTCTCTGCCTCCGGAAGTGGAGTGGATCTGCTGGAAGAAGCTCCATAACCATACTTACTTTTCTTTAGTATATGAATTTCAGGAGGAGCTTGAAGAAATATATCTAGTGGATCTGATTCCCAAACCTGAGTATAAGATTCTGGAGGAGGGGCTTCAGAGCCTTCAGGTCTTGGAGAGAAAGTAGACTGAGGAACTAGAACCGGAGCAAGAGGAGCTAGTGGATTCAGATGATGAGGAATAATGTTTGGATCTGCTTAAAAATCAGGGAATATCTGGTTGTACATCCACACAGTTGTATCATAGGTATGAAATTTTACACCGTGGATGTGATTTTGCACATCATCATGAATTTCCTTTAGCTTCGATTCCCAGAAAGTTTGCTTGGCAGCATCTGAGGTTTCAAAATATCCTTTGACCAATGCATCCCTCTTTCTGACTTCTACAGATAGTTCATTTATGGCACCTTCTTCGAAAGTACCCACTTCGTCATAGATTTTGAAAGTGTGCTCTTGGGCCATCTTTTCTAACTGAATCTGATTAGTATTAAGAGTAATAGATTGTTCCATCACTTTGCCAACACTGGTAATGTTGTGATACAAAGCTATTCCACCTATCTTGAATAATTGTCTCAACTCATCAATATTGTGCTGAATTTCAGCAAATCCTCTGCTCATCTCTTTTTCAAGAGCAGAAATTTTCTCTTGAACTACCTTCAAGGAGTCATCAAAATATTTTCTTTGGTCGAGCATCATCTGTTCTATCTTACCTATTAGATCATTTGTAGCAGGAGGTGGAGTTGCAGACTGAGGAGCTGGAGGAGGAGGAGGAACAGTCCATGGAATAACTTCTTCAATGATGACTGAGCTCTGAGCTCTGGTAGTGTGAATCAAAACATCTCCTTCTTCATCAATAAAGGTGGGAAGAGGGAAATCCAAGCTCTTCAGAGGAGCTTCAACTGGTTCTAGGGTTTGTTCTTTCTCATTAGAAATCAGTATTGTCTCATCTTGTGCTATGTCAGTAGCAGGGGATTTGGGAACAGGTGATTCTGGAGATAGAACAGGAGAGGGTGATGGTACTGGAGTGGGTTCCTTTGTTGGTTCTATAGGTTGTTCTTTCTGGAGGGGAGGAAGAGGCTCCTCAGTGATGATTTCATCAAACATCTGGTTAATGGCTTCTTCTGTAGAGAGACTGGTTTCTTGGACTTGTGCATCTAATGGAGAATCTTCTGGAGTGGTTGGAGGAAGAGAAGCAGCAGTAGGTGGAGTAGGTATTCTGTCTTCTTATACAGAAGGAGGAGGCTCCCCCTCAACAGTTGCACTAGATGTGCTGGCAATATGAGGTTGAGTGGGAGATGGAGTCCTGTCCTCTGTAGCTGGATGTTCATGAGTTCTGGCAGACTGGGCAGGATTCAGTAGCTTTAGTTCCCATCTCTTAATAGAGTAAATGGATACTTTCTTCATGTGGTGAAGGGTTTTGCCTTTGGATAAATCAAAAACTTCAGGATTTATCTCATGCAGCATCAAAGAGATGATCCTGGCATAGCTAGGAGCCTCGATGCTCTCCCTTATCTTATCAAGAATTAACAAACAAAACTGAAATCTCTTTCTACAGATGATGGTTGTCATGATGTCAAACAGATTAAGTGAGATGTCTCTTATAGAACTAGTCTTGCATAGGAGAATCTTTCCAATGATGTCCACCCGGAATTTGCTTTCTAGGTTAAGATCTGATCGACGAATGGTAAGAACTTATGGCGATAGCCCACTGAACATGCAAGCTCTGTAAGAGTCTTCATGACTTAGATGTTCTTCTTCGTCAACTATGGGTAGCCGAAGAAGTGTTGAGACAGAGGTCTTGGTAAGCTTTATCTTGATTCCCTTGACCTTAGACTTAAGGACATTGTCATTTCTTCTTACTTTGATGTTCTGAAAGAATTCTTCAACTTCTGGAAATAGGATTTTGCAGGGGTGCTGGAGAACAAATGTCAAGCCGTCGGTGTCAAGGAGAATGATGGAGATTTCTGAAATCGTCAGACAGTTCGGCAATACAGCGATCACAAGTTCACTTCCAATCCCAATCTTTTAAGGAGGTGCCATGATCAAGAGATTTGTGAGAAATTCACTGCGGGGAAGAAGACGGCCGCGTGCTCTATGACAGCGGCAGAAGGCGAACAGACTTTCGTCTTACTCGATAGAGAGGGTTTTGAATTCGTGTAGAAAATGAAATTTAGTTTTTCTATTTATATTACCCAAATTATTTGATGATTAAGAAAGAAATTAATCTAACATACCTTTGAAAGTGACGGTATAAGCTTCAGGTTGCGAATAAAGAAATTTGAGTAAAAGTTGAGAAAATGTCTTCCTGATACTCGACTGGACCGGCAGTACTCGAGTGAGTTAATGAATGTACTCGAGTGATATCTTCATACTTCTAAAGTGGGAACTCAGTACTCGAGTAGTGTTACTAGAGTGAATTGTGGAGTACTCGAGTAGTGTTACTCGAGCGACTTGCAGAGTACTCGAGTAGTTTAAAGAAGTACTCGAGTGACTTTCTTCTTACTCGAGTCATTAAGTCAGAATTTTGAGAAAGTTCAACTTTTGATGTATTTCTTGATCTTTGAGCTATGTTGTGAGTCCACCTTCCCTAATCTTCTTTGTTGAGCATTCCAAGTTCTGTTTTGAAGAACGTGAACTTGGTCTCATCCAGTGACTTCATGAATATGTCTACAATCTGCCTGTCAGTCGGGACATATTGTTGATCGATGTCCCCATGCTCCACATGCTCCCGGATGAAGTGGTATTATAGCTCTATGTGCTTTGTCCGGCTGTGAGAGACTAGGTTGTTGGCTATTGCAATCGCGCTGGAGGAGTCGCAAAACAAAGGTTTTTGGACCATGAGATTGTAATCTTCCAGCTGATTCTTTATCCATAGCAACTGTGCACAACAATTTCCTGCGGAGATATACTCCGACTCGGGTGTGGAGATTGCAACACAGTTCTGCCTCTTACTACTCCAAGAAATGAGCCTTCTTCCAAGAAATTTGCAAGTCCCGGAAGTGCTCTTCCTGTCATCTTTGCCACATGAAAAATCTGCATCTGAAAAACCAATTAGTTCGCTATCATTACTTCTTGGGTACCATAAGCCAAGATTTGGTGTACCTTTAAGGTATCTCAAAATTCGCTTTGCAAAAGCATAGTGAGATTCCTTAGAGTTCACTTGAAATCTAGCACATACACATGTTGAGAAAATTATATTAGGTCTACTAGCAGTAAAGTAGAGCAAGGATCCAATTATGCTTCTGTACTTGGTTTCATCAAAAGGTTTCCCTTTCTCATCCTTGTCCAGAGACACAGCTGAACCCATTGGAGTCCTCATAGAGGTTGCGCTCTCCATTCCGAATTTCTTAATTAGCCCTTTAGTGAACTTTGTCTGTGAGATGAAAATTCAATCTTCAGATTATTTCACTCGAAGCCCTAGGAAATACTTCAGCTCTCCCATACTGCTCATTTCAAACTTCCCTTGTATACATTTAGAAAACTTCTTGCAGTGGTTTTCGTCAGTAGAGCCAAAAATAATGTCGTCGACATAAATTTGCACTAGCAAAATCTTGCCTTTTATTTCCCTCAGAAATAATGTCTTATCTATCATTCCCCTTATGAACTTATTCTCAAGAAGAAAGCTAGACAGCATCTCATACCAAGCTCGAGGAGATTCGTTCAAACCATATAAATATTTAGATAACGGAAAAACATAATCAGGAAAGTTAGAGTCAACGAAACCTGGAGGATGTTCCACATACACCCCTTCTTTTATGTCACCATTAAGGAAGGCAGACTTCACGTCCATTTGATAGACAGTGAAGCTCTTAAGAGAGGCATATGCTAGGAATAACCTTATTGCCTCCAGCCTTGCTACTGGAGCGTACGTCTGGTCAAAGTCGATTCGTTCTTCTTGGCGATATTGTTTGGCGACGAGTCTTGCCTTGTTCATTATGATCGTTCCATCCTCATCCATCTTGTTCCTGTAGACCCACTTTGTACCAATGACATTCTTACCTTTGGGTCTTGGAACAAGTTCCAGACTTGAAAATGCTTGAACTGATTTAATTCTGCCATAACCCATGATGCGTCTGAGTTTGCTTCCTCAAACTTCTTCGGTTCAACCTGTGAGAGAAAACTTAAATATAAATTCTCATTAGATGTACCTCTGTGAGTTCTAACACCATCCCAGGGATCTCCTATGATTTGGTCCATTGGGTGATCCTTTAGATGTCTGAGATCTAGAGTCCTTGCATATGGAGTGTCTTCAATCCCCGGAATGACTTCATCAACTTGGATTATTTCTTCATCTTGATCATCAACCTCTGCAATCGGGGTTGGAGTGGTGATCGTGATGAACTTTTCACCTCTTTCTTCACTTGGCTCACCCAAGTTCAGTTCTTTCATCCTTGAACCTGTATCTTCAATGAACACACTAGAAGAGTTGATTTGTAGCAAGCTCATCTCATCAAATACAACATGAATGGATTCTTATACAACCAGAGTTTTTCTATTAAATATCTTATATGCCTTACTATGGCTACTATACCATACTAAAATACCTTCAAAACTCTTTTCGCTAAATTTAGTTGTGTGATACTTCCCATTGTTAAGGACGAAGCACTTATAGCCAAAGATTCTAGAATATGCAACAGTCGGTTTCCTGCCCTTTAGAAGTTTGTAAGGTGTCTTATTGTGGTTCTTGTTTATGAGTGCTCGATTTTGCACATGGCATATAGTGTTGACGGCTTCAGCCCAGAAGTATTCCTGTAGTGAGGCATCACTCAACATGGTCCTGCAGGCCTCTATGAGTGTTCTATTCCTTCTTTCAGCTACTCTGTTCTGTTGAGGAGTACGAGGAGAGGAAAACTCATGAAAGATACCTAATCTTTCACAAAATTCTGTCATGGCCCCAGACCTGAACTCTGTTCCATTGTAACTTCTGATTTTGACCACGGAACAATTGTATTCAGTCTGGACTTGCCTGACAAAATTAGTAAAGATGTCAAAGGTATCTGACTTGTGTTTCAGAAAGAACTCCCACGCAAAGCGCGAGTAATCATCAACAATAACTAATGTATAATCATTATGTCCCAAACTTCTAACTTGCAGTGGACCGAACAAGTTCATATGAAGTAGATGTAAACATCTATTAGAATCTTTGCCAATAATGCTTTTAAAGGTTGCCCTTGTTTGCTTGCCTTTTACACATGCATGACAAGGTCTATCTTTAACGTATTTGACATTTGGGTCATCACTTAATAAATTCAGAGAAAATAATTTATTAATAATTTTGAAATTAATATGTGCTAGTCCTTGTGCCATTGGTCACCAAGAGATGCACTATCTTTAGCCATAAAACACACTAGTGTAGAAGCGTCTATACAAATGAAATTCAAACAAAATATATTTCTGCCTCAAGTGCCTGATAGAATCGTTTCCATATTGTCAATCGATTTTATCAAACACTTATCAGCATGAAATTCTACAACGTATCCTTTATCGCAGAGCTGGCTTATGCTTATAAGATTATGTTCCAGTCCTTCAACATAAGCCACATCTGAGAAGGATACACTACCGTTAGAGATCATACCATAGCCTTTAGTAATTCCTCGGTCTGAACCTCCAAAGATGACCTTTGGCCCGTTCAAGACTGGAGAATAGTTCTGAAGAAGGCTTCTTGTCCTAGTCATATGCCGAGAGCATCCACTGTCCAAGTACCAGATAGGAGTTTTGTTGGCCTTTGGACATACCTACAATTACAAATCAATTTTCCTTAGGAACCCAAACACGTTTGGGTCCTTGGTCTCTTGTTAGAACACTACCCCTACGAGTGTTAGCATTATGAGTGGTCTTTCTCATATTGTCAACTTGAGGAGCTGCAAAATTCCTGGAATTAAACCAACAGTCAATGGAAAAGTGACCAATTTTGCAACAGCACCGATAGTCAAACCTGTTGTATCTTTACCAGAAATTCTCCTGCTTGATCTTTTGAGATGGTGGTCTAGCAGGGGCAGCATTCTTGGAGGAAGAAGGTTCATGGTGATGACAATCACATGATTTCTTGTCCTTTAGTGGCTTTTCCACAATATGCTTTACCTTTGGTGCATTCTTAATGTTATGACCATGATTATAAGGGCCATAGCTCTGAAGAGTGATTTCTTCATAGGGTGCCTTAAAGACACTCTCACCAAAGTTTCGGGGACGAGTCCATCCTTGGTAACGAGACTTGGGCTCTACATAAGTAGGCCTAGCAAAGTGACCATATGATGAGTCAACATCAAACTCATTTGATTGAAATATGACCTTCTTGAGAGAAGTCTAAACTTGATTGGCTTTCCACTTTTCTTTGGCCAAAGCCTTCTTGGCCGCCTTATTCTTTCTCTGAGCCTCATTCCTACTAGAAGATTCACTAGGAGCTTCAACATGGCCTAGCCCAGCACCCTTGGCCTTAGTTGAGAATTCAGCAACAAAAGGAAAGACAGTCTTGGGCTTTGAGAACTTTCAACAAGTTTTTTTTAGCTTCAAGTTGTGCTTCCAGTTCTTTTATGATCTTCTCCTTAAGGTCTTGGTGCTCGAGATCCTTGTTATATTCTTCAATTGTAGCATTGAAGTTATCTCTAAGTGAGTCGGTCTTAGCGACTTCCTCTATCAAGGTGCTCTCTTCAGCCTTCAGAGACTTTATCTATTTGGCTTGAGTTTTCACGACTTTTCGACATTTGTCGTAAGCCTTGGTCAACTCCTTATACTGGGCCATGAGCTCAGACTCATCGTCAGAAGAGCTATCCTCATGATCATGTTCAAAAACATTAGATTCAAAAAGAGGACTGTGAGAATTTAACTTCCCAGTGAACTGGGGTTCTTGTTCATCATCAGTCTGAGCCATTAGCCCAAATTAGGCTTCCTCTTCTTCACTCGACTCAGATGAGTCAGTGTCGCTCAGAGTTTTGCCCTTTTTGGCTATTAGGCCCTTTTCTGTTCTCTTCTTATTGTAAGAATATTTCTTTTCCTCTCTCTTTGCACCCTCCTTCTTTTTGTAGGGGCAGTCAGCAATAACGTGACATGCCTTATTGCAGCAATAACAAACGATATCAGTAGAAATATGTTCGTTCTGTTAAGTAGTATACCTGTCATGGCTGCTTGTGACTTTTCTGTGTCGAACGCCATCATGGAGTGATCTTCTATAAGAGGCATCCTTGCCTTTTCATTGCTTCTTTTTGTTCAAGAATTTATCGAACTGTCTTGATAGTAGATAGAACTCTCCTTTAGATATTTTTGAGCCTGAGGTACTTGGCTCCGAGGTTTCTTCTTCACTTACTTCTTGTGCTGGGGCAGGAGAGGCAGTCTTGGACTTCCTTGAGGTTATAACGCCCCCGATTTTCCAGTGATTTATTTAATTTCTTATTTGACGTATTATGACGTCAGAGCGTTATGTTAGCGCGTGTTGGTCATGTAACGTTGTTAGAGCGTGCTTTTAGCTCTTTAGGTTCCCTGCGTGGCTTGGTGATGCCTGGTAGCAAGATTCCATAGCGAGCCGGAGTCTGTTTGATGACTCGGTGGAGCCTCTTGGGGAATGCTTGTGTTTTGGCTTCGGGAGGAATTTGCCCGAGTTTTGTTCGTCGGATTTTGTTACCGACTTTGTCGTAGCGCGTTTGCGTTTGTTAGGTTCGACCGGCCAAATTTTGGGATTTGCGTCGGGAGTGGAAGATTTTACATTAGGAAATTAGATCGGCTAATTTTAGTCTTGCTCGTCAAGTTTCGTCGCGTTCCAAGCATTTTTGGAGTCTCGGCGCGCGATTGAAGTTTGTATGTTTTTGCGTACGCCGTTAACTTTAGAAATTGTTAGTATCTCGAAAACGGTACATCGGAATTCGATTTCGACTTCGCCGTTGGGTTCATAGCGTCGTTATTCGCCTACGGTGCGAATTTCGTTCGATTCGGCGTGCGTTTGGTCCTCCATAATGATATAAGGTTATATCATTGTTAATAATTATAAATAAATATTATTTATATATATATTTATATATATAAAGATATAAAAACATAGAAAGAGGTGTGTGAGGGATTCGGTGAGATTGATTCTCACCGAATTCGGGAATTCGGTGAGAATTCTCGCCGAATCGGAAATTCGGCGAGAATGATTCTCGCCGAATCGGAAATTCGGCGAGAATGATTCTCGCCGAATCGGAAATTCGGCGAGAATGATTCTCGCCGAATCGGAAATTCGGCGAGAATGATTCTCGCCGAATCGGAAATTCGGCGAGAATGATTCTCACCGAATTCTTTTGGTTCGGTGAGAATCATTCTCACCGATCAGCAGCCCCTTTTCTTTTTTTTCTAAGTGTTTATATTTTTTTTTCTTCTTTTAATATTTTATTAAGTATATATATTTATATATATATATGAGAGAGAAGGTCTTCTTCTTCTTTCCCCGAACCCGCGGACTCCGGTGCGACATTTTAGGCGAGTGCGGAACCCTCGTTCGCGGAACTTCCGGCGGCCGCCACCGCCGCTCCGGTGGACGGAATTTCGATCCGATCGCGGCATTGGAAAGCTCTCGGCGAGAGCTTCGAGATCGCGGTAAGCTTTTCCCATTTCGGTGACCGTTTCGCCTTAGATTTTCCGGCCCTAACCCCGATTGTCCGTTGTTTTTTCGTAGATCCCGTCTCCTCGTGCCTCCTTTTGGACGGATCTACGTGTTGGAGTATTTTGGGAGGACGTTTTCAAGAACGATTTGAGGCAAGTGGGTTTCTCCCCTCTTGCGTGCCTCCATGGGTTGTATTTCGCTTTATTATTTCTCCTGGTCGTAGAATATCGGAATAGTATAGGTGAGACTAGAAATATTCCTAGGTTAGGGCGTGTAGCCGGCCTAAACTAGGAAGTTTCAGTAGTTATTTTAAGAAATAATTCGGCGGGTAGGGGGAAATAATTCGGCGGGTAGGGGGAAATAATTCGGCGGGTTTTGGTTGTAGAACTTGGTAGTTTTTAAGTGGTGTTGTCGGCTAGTTTTGGCGCCGAATCGTGGATCCTTAGCATGTGGTAGGTGGGTTTCTGAAGGAGTATGGTACCGGGGGAGTTCGAGGCGTGGCCACCACCATTCCCTCCTTTGGACATTTTAGGTTCCTGTAAGCGGTTGGAACTCTATGTGTGTGGACCCTGTGGCGGCCCCTTTAGTACTCTTGAGACACCTGGACCTGGTTGTTCGGTTGTGAGTGTTCTTAGTCTCCGACACAGGTTTGGGATTTGTGTCAGTGCTAACGATTTACAAGTTTAGGACTGTTAGTTCCTTTCATACTATTCATTTGATGCATTTTGGTTTCCTTTTTGTCTCTGCAGGCTTGAGCGGAGTTTAGTACGTTTTAGTACTTGTTGCATTTCTCTCACTTTACTGACTGTTTTACTTACATTTTGTCCCTTTTTGGATTCTTTAGCTGAGATTTTCAGCATTTCTCTTGCAGGATTGGTAACCCTTTTTCTTTCTGCTCTTTTCATTCGATTATTATCTGATGTTTCTTTGCCTCCTGTTTTATTATTTCTTGCTGAGGTGTTCTTCTTTTGAATGCCTCAGGTTCAGGTCTGTAGCCGGCTGTGCGGCTAGTTTCAGGAGTTTCCTTGTGGACTGCGTTGTGGCAGTGTTTTCCTCACTTGTTGAGGTCGTTCTTTAGTTTTGTAGTAGTACAGACATACATGCTCGCCAGCGAGTTCGTGTCAGGTTGTTGACGCTCGTTGGTGATTTTCCTTTGTGATACTAAGTCTTTGCTTAGCTGCTAGTTTACCTACTTTGTGGTAGTTTCACTTGCTCTCTGGGAATGTTTTATGCTAGGTTACTAGTTACTTTAAAACCTATAAAGAACTATTATATGTATTGCATGATCAGCATGTTTTATAAAAGCTCAATCATTATTTTCCAAATGCGTAAAAAGACTGTCTTCTTTATAAATATTATAAATTGAAATCTAGGGTCTTGCGTAGTGTAAGTTGTCCTCTTAGGACACTTATGCGCTCTTTTAGGATGTTAAGAATAAATGAAGTATTTTTCCGCTATGTATAAAAATAGTTTTCAAACCGTGAACTATCTGATCCACTGAGCCGAGGGATACGGCCAATTAATTTAAAAATCAGTTTTCTATTCATTTTAACTTATGATTTGAAGGATTAGAGGGTCGCCTGAGCGTCAGCAGTTATCCTCTGCTTGACGTGGCATCACAGCTCGTAGTTATCTTGTGCTCTGATTTAATTATTAATGAGAAAATGCGGGTTGTGACAGTTGGTATCAGAGGGAGGTTGCTTGACAAATTGTCGGGCAACCTGTCCCTATAAGTATTAGGTGTTTAGAGTCATATCATACACACACTGATATGTCATCAGCACGTCTTGGCTGAAGCACGAACACTACACTCATAGCATGACATGAAGTATACAAGGCATATTATGTAGTATGGGATGCATACTATGTGTTTGTATATGGATCCACCATAGGAGGCAACATGTGAGGGTTATGTAGTATGGGATGCATAACCTCACCACATGAATGCGGCTAGCACATTTTCTTTTTCGTTGCATGGAAATGTTATGTAGTATGGGATGCATAACATTTTCATGTGTACGCCGCTCATAACATGCATTAGGGCCTTTTTAGAATGCATAGCACAATCATGCATAGCATAACATTGCATAAGCACAACGTGCCAAGCTAAAGATTTGCAGGATGACATGTGTACACACATAATTTTTGAGTCAAAAAGAATATAAATTCATGCATTCCCGATCTAGGCACAAGAGTTAGTGTGATGATAGTGAATCATCGTAGGTTAAGCATAACATCATTATTGAAAATCCCAGAGCAAGTTAGCAGCATGAGCAAGTACTTAAGTATGTATTGTTTGTACTATGTTGTTTGGTTCTAGTGGGTGGGCTAGGTGTCTAATTAGTGTTTTGTTGTTCCATTAGAATGTCGAGGCGTCCTTCGACAAGGTTGACTCCCCAATCGGAGGGAGAATCTTCAGGTGCGCAGAGCAGCGCAATGATAGAAGGTCTGCGACAAAGCAATGAAGCCTTGTCAAAGCAAGTAGTGGATTTGCAGTCTCAGGTCCAGTCCTTGTTAGCAGTTATGGCAGGGTAGATTCCGAGAATTCAGGACCCTGTTGTGGGTCAAGCTGTCCCTGTTCCCCCCGCTCCTCTGGTGCCTCCGGTCGTGGTGCCACCAGAGATGACCTTTATTTCTCAGTTTCAGCGACTTAGGCCTCCGACGTATGATGGCAAGGCAGATTACATGGTCTTAGACGATTGGATGATATCAATCGAGGAGATGTTCTCATACTCCGGGATCA
This sequence comes from Platanthera guangdongensis, assembly GCA_039583875.1. Classification (NCBI taxonomy): domain Eukaryota; kingdom Viridiplantae; phylum Streptophyta; class Magnoliopsida; order Asparagales; family Orchidaceae; genus Platanthera; species Platanthera guangdongensis. Next base: position 193,344,211 of record CM077151.1, read on the forward strand.
CTGATGATCAGAAAGTGATGTTAGCCGCATATCAGCTCAAAGGGTTGGCAAAGGGCTGGTGGCTGAGGGAGAAAGAAGGTCTGAAGGACGGGTGTTCCTGGGAGTCCTTTAAGGAGCTACTTCTGAGCAAGTTTCTGCCATCGGTCGAGAGGGACCGTCTGATGAATGATTTCCTGCACTTTAAGCAGAGGCAGCTCACGGTTAGTGAGTACGAAATCGAGTTTAGTAAGCTAAGCCGATTTTCCCCAGACTTGGTGAGTTCCGATGAAAGTAGAAGCAAGCGATTTTTGGCTGGGCTAAGGAGTGACGTCCAGCAATTAGCAAGTGCCTATGCGACCTCAAGTTATGCTGGTATGGTGGAAGCTGCCTTAAAGGTAGAGGCAATTGATAATGCCAAGAATCGAGGTCAACAACTGAGAAAAGATAAAAGAAAGTCTGATGAGGGTAAGAGTACTCAGGTCCCTGACGCTGCTCCGAGGAAGAGAAACAAAGAGGTATGCAGTTTTTGTGGCCGACCGGGCCATCCATTGGAAAGGTGCTATCAAAGATTAGGAGCTCAGAAGAAAGAGCAGATTCATGCGATCCAAGGTATCCCAAAGAAAGACTTGTTTTGTTCTGTATGCAAGAAGGAAGCCGGGGCACGATGCTGCCCATTGCTGGAAGAAGGCAAGGAGTTGTTTCTTGTGCGGTCAAGAGGGTCATCTCAAGTATCAGTGCCCGCAAGCTCAGCTTACTCTGCAGCCAGTTCCTCTTCAGGCCTTGCCGCCGCCGCAGCGAGTGGACAAGGGAAAAGGAAAGTTGAACGTGGTCTCTATGGAGGAAGCTCAGGCATCCATGCAGGTGATATCAGGTTAGATTCTCCCCTAATTTTAATGTTTAGCTCATAGTTATAGTTTTGAGCGTTTGCTTCCTTAGTCGCGTGTGCAATTTTATAGGATGATTTAAGGTAAAGAACCGCTGGGCGCGTGTTCTGTTCGATTCCGGCGCTACACACTCATTTGTGGCTAGGGCCTTCGTAGAGCGTTACCGTTTGAATCTCGATCGTGTTGGTGATGCGTTCTGTGTCAAGTTTCCTTCAGGCGAATCTGTAGTTTCGGATCAGGGTATTCAGAGTTGTCCGATTTTACTAGGCGATTTTCTCGCGATTGCTGATTTGAAGCTGTTGGATCTGGAAGACTTCGATGTGATCCTAGGCATGGACTGGTTGTCCAAATATGATGCTGTGATCCAATGCAAGGGTAAACGCTTGGACTTCAGGATGGACAACGGTCAGCCCGGGAGTGTTTACGGTTATCCGCGCCAGGATTCTCCGACTATATCGGCGGTATATGCTCGGAAGCTTGTCGGTTCCGGATGTTTTGCTTGTTTGGTTTCGGTTTTAGAAACCAAGGTTAGTTTGCCGCGTTTGGAGGAGATCCCGGTGGTTCGTGATTTTTCTGATGTCTTTCCAGCTAATCTTCCTGGTCTCCTGCCTGATCGAGACGTGAAGTTTGTTATAGATTTGGAGCCGGGTACGCGTCCTATTGCCAAGGCGCCTTACCGGATGGCCCCACGCGAACTGGAGGTGTTGCGTATCCAGTTAGATGAGTTGCTTGAGAACGGATTTATAAGGCCGAGTTCTTCGCCTTGGGGTGCTCCTGTTTTGTTCGTCAAGAAAAAAGATGGATCGATGAGGTTGTGCATCGATTATAGAGAGCTAAATAAGGTAACGATCAAGAATAGGTATCCGTTGCCGAGGATAGATGATTGGTTTGATCAACTGTGAGGCAGCGCCGTGTTCTCTAAGATTGACCTTCGTTCGGGCTACCACCAGTTAAGGATCCGTGAATCAGATATCCCGCGGACTGCCTTCCGTTCCAGACATGGACATATTGAATTTTTGGTGATGTCGTTTGGTTTGACCAACGCACCTTCTGCTTTCATGGACATGATGAACAGGGTTTTCAAGGACTTTCTGGACAAGTTTGTAGTCGTATTTATAGACGATGTGTTGGTGTATTCGCGCAATGTTGAGGAGCATGACCAACACTTGCGTCTAGTTTTATCTGCCTTGAGGGACCATAGGTTGTTCGCCAAGCTAAGTAAATGCGAGTTTTGGTTGCCTCAGTTTTCTTTCCTGGGTCATGTGGTTAACAAGGACGGAATCTCTGTCGACCCAGAAAAGATAGCCGCAGTTATGGAATGGACGAGGCCTGCCACACCCAAAGAAATAAGAAGCTTCCTAGGGTTGGCTGGCTACTATAGAAGATTTGTAGAGGGTTTCTCTACATTATCTGCGCCATTGACCAAATTGACGCAGAAGAATGCAGCATTTGTGTGGAGCGATAAGTGCGAAGAGGCGTTCCAAGAGCTAAAGAATAGACTGTGCACTGCTCCGATATTGACATTGCCTACGGAAGGATTAGACTATGTCGTTTACGTGGACGCATCCCACGTGGGTCTTGGTTGTGTGCTGATGCAAGAAGGAAAAGTGATTGCGTATGGGTCAAGACAGCTTAAGATTCATGAAAGGAACTACCCTACGCATGACTTGGAATTCGCAGCAGTTATTTGTGCATTGAAATTATGGAGACACTTGTTGTATGGCGCGCAGTGCAAGATTTATACAGATCATAAGAGTTTGAAGTACGTCTTCACTCAAAAGGAGTTGAACTTGCGCCAGCGCAGATGGTTAGAGTATGTGGCTGATTATGAAGTGGAGATCCTATACCATCCGGGTAAGGCTAACGTGGTAGTCGACGCCTTAAGCAGGAAGACAGGGAAAATTTTCAATCTCTCCACTGAGTTGTTAGTAGAAGAGTTCTTTTTAATGGATATTTCAGTTGGTAGATGTGACTCGCCGATCAGTTTGGAAGTGTCTGAGCCTTCATGGATTTCTCTTACGAGGCTTCATCAAAAGGACGATCCTGATCTACTGCACCTTCATAATAGAACTGAGAAGGGGGAGCTGCCTGACTTTTCGATCGATGACGCTGGTACTCTAAAGTACCGCGGTAGATTTTGCGTCCCCAATTTTCGAGATATTCGAGTTAAGTTGTGCAGTGAGGCACACGGTTCAAGTGTGGCCTACCATCCAGGGTCTACAAAAATGTATAAGGACTTGAAACAGATTGCCTGGTGGATTGGAATGAAGGGTGACATTGCAAGGTTTGTGTCAGAATGTTTTACGTACAAAAGAGTTAAGGTTGATCATGGAAGGCATGGTGGAAAGTTAGTGCCTTTAGAGATTCCAACTTGGAAGTGGGAGAGTATCTCAATGGATTTCATTACTAGTTTGCCGAGATCTCCCCGAGGGAATGACTCTGTTTGGGTGATTGTTGATAGATTAACAAAGTGTGCGCACTTCGTACCCTTTCAGATTGGTTACTCGATGAAAAAGATAGCAGAACTATATTTGAATGAAGTTATCAGGTTACATGGAGTACCCGTAAGTATAGTATCAGATCGAGACTCCAGGTTTACGTCTCGTTTCTAGAAGAGCCTTCAAGAAGGATTGGGAACTGACTTAAGATATTCTATCGCATATCATCCACAGACCAATGGTCAAACGGAGCGTGTTAATCAGATTGTGAAAGATATGATCCGTTGTTACATATTAGACCACGGAGGAGCGTGGGATGAACGCTTGAGGTTGATGGAGTTCGCATACAATAACAGTTATCAAGAGAGTCTGCAAATGACTCCTTTTGAAGCGCTATATGGAAGACGATGTAGAACTCCTCTATTTTGGGCAGAGGTTGGTGAGAGGCCGATGTTAGGTCCAGATGCCTTAGAAGAAATGGAAGTCTCTGTAAAGCTTATTCGAGAGAAGCTTCGGATAGCTCAAGAGCGATACGAGAAGAACGCCAATCAGCGTAGGTCCGTTTTGGAATTTTCTGTGGGGGACATGGTATTCCTTAAGGTTTCCCCGATGGTTGGAGTGAAGAGGTTCGGTAAGAACCATAAGTTGGACCCAAGGTATGTGGGACCATTCGAAATTGTGGAGCGGATTGGTGTGTCAGCCTACAAGTTGAATTTGCCCGAAAATTTTCCTGGCGTGCACAATGTTTTTCACGTGAGCCAACTGCGGAGGTGCGTCCTAAGTGACAGACAAGTTCTGGATGCAGTGCCCCAGTTGGAGCCTAACCTTTCCTACGTGGAAGTTCCTATTCGTGTTTTGGATGTGCAATATCGAGTGTTGCGGAGAAAGACAATATCGATGGTAAAGATTCTGTGGAGAAACCAAGACGTGGAGAGCGCGACTTGGGAGTTGGAGTCAGCTATGAGGGAGGCGCATCCTCATTTGTTCTCCTAGCTGTGCTCGGTAAGCATTCAATAACCCTTGGTTATTTTCTTTTCCTTCTTTGGTAGAAGTGTTTTGTGCGTAAAGTTTCGGGACGAAACTTTCTTTTAGGGGGAGTGACTGTAACGCCCCCGATTTTCCAGTGATTTATTTAATTTCTTATTTGACATATTATGACGTCAGAGCGTTATGTTAGCGCGTGTTGGTCATGTGACGTTGTTAGAGCGTGCTTTTAGCTCTTTAGGTTCCCAGCGTGGCTTGGTGATGCCTGGTAGCAAGATTCCATAGCGAGCCGGAGTTTGTTTGATGACTCGGTGGAGCCTCTTGGGGAATGCTTGTGTTTTGGCTTCGGGAGGAATTTGCCCGAGTTTTGTTCGTCGGATTTTGTTACCGACTTTGTCGTAGCGCGTTTGTGTTTGTTAGGTTCGACCGGCCAAATTTTGGGATTTGCGTCGGGAGTGGAAGATTTTACATTAGGAAATTAGATCGGCTAATTTTAGTCTTGCTCGTCAAGTTTCGTCGCGTTCCGAGCATTTTTGGAGCCTCGGCGCGCGATTGAAGTTTGTAGGTTTTTGCGTACGCCGTTAACTTTAGAAATTGTTAGTATCTCGAAAACGGTGCATCGGAATTCGATTTCGACTTCGCCGTTGGGTTCGTAGCGTCGTTATTCGCCTACGGTGCGAATTTCGTTCGATTCGGCGTGCGTTTGGTCCTCCATAATGATATAAGGTTATATCATTGTTAATAATTATAAATAAATATTATTTATATATATATTTATATATATAAAGATATAAAAAGATAGAAAGAGGTGTGTGAGGGATTCGGTGAGATTGATTCTCACCGAATTCGGGAATTCGGTGAGAATTCTCGCCGAATCGGAAATTCGGCGAGAATGATTCTCGCCGAATCGGAAATTCGGCGAGAATGATTCTCACCGAATTCTTTTGGTTCGGTGAGAATCATTCTCACCGATCAGCAGCCCCTTTTCTTTTTTTTTCTAAGTGTTTATATTTTTTTTTCTTCTTTTAATATTTTATTAAGTATATATATTTATATATATATGAGAGAGAAGGTCTTCTTCTTTCCCCGAACCCACGGCCTCCGGTGCGACATTTTAGGCGAGTGCGGAACCCTCGTTCGCGGAACTTCCGGCGGCCGCCACCGCCGCTCCGGTGGACGGAATTTCGATCCGATCGCGGCGTTGGAAAGCTCTCGGCGAGAGCTTCGAGATCGCGGTAAGCTTTTCCCGTTTCGGTGACCGTTTCGCCTTAGATTTTCCGGCCCTAACCCCGATTGTCCGTTTTTTTTTCGTAGATCCCGTCTCCCCGTGACTCCTTTTGGACGGATCTACGTGTTGGAGTATTTTGGGAGGACGTTTTCAAGAACGATTTGAGGCAAGTGGGTTTCTCCCCTCTTGCGTGGCTCCATGGGTTGTATTTCGCTTTATTATTTCTCCTGGTCGTAGAATACCGGAATAGTATAGGTGAGACTAGAAATATTCCTAGGTTAGGGCGTGTAGCCGGCCTAAACTAGGAAGTTTCAGTAGTTATTTTAAGAAATAATTCGGCGGGTAGGGGGAAATAATTCGGCGGGTAGGGGGAAATAATTCGGCGTGTTTTAGTTGTAGAACTTGGTAGTTTTTAAGTGGTGTTGTCGGCTAGTTTTGGCGCCGAATCGTGGATCCTTAGCATGTGGTAGCTGGGTTTCTGAAGGAGTATGGTACCGGGGGAGTTCGAGCCGTGGCCACCACCATTCCCTCCTTTGGACATTTTGGGTTCCTGTAAGAGGTTGGAACTCTATGTGTGTGGATCCTGTGGCGGCCCCTTTAGTACTCTTGAGACACCTGGACCTGGTTGTTTGGTTGTGACTGTTCTTAGTCTCCGACACAGGTTTGGGATTTGTGCCAGTGCTAACGATTTACAAGTTTAGGACTGTTAGTTCCTTTCATACTGTTCATTTGATGCATATTGGTTTCCTTTTTGTCTCTGCAGGCTTGAGCGGAGTTTGGTACGTTTTAGTACTTGTTGCATTTCTCTCACTTTACTGACTGTTTTACTTACATTTTGTCCCTTTTTGGATTCTTTAGCTGAGATTTTCAGCATTTCTCTTGCAGGGTTGGTAACCCTTTTTCTTTCTGCTCTTTTCATTCGATTATTATCTGATGTTTCTTTGCCTCCTGTTTTATTATTTCTTGTTGATGTGTTCTTCTTTTGAATGCCTCAGGTTCAGGTCTGTAGCCGGCTGTGTGGCTAGTTTCAGGAGTTTCCTTGTGGACTGCGTTGTGGTAGTGTTTTCCTCACTTGTTGAAGTAGTTCTTGGGTTGTGTAATAGTACAGACATACATGCTCGCCAACGAGTTCGTGTCAGGTTGTTGACGCTCGTTGGTGATTTTCCTTTGTGATACTAAGTCTTTGCTTAGCTGCTAGTTTACCTGCTTTGTGGTAGTTTCACTTGCTCTCTGGGAATGTTTTATGCTAGGTTGCTAGTTACTTTAAAACCTATAAAGAACTACTATATGTATTGCATGATCAGCATGTTTTATAAAAGCTCAATCATTATTTTCCAAATGCGTAAAAAGACTGTCTTCTTTATAAATATTATAAATTGAAATCTAGGGTCTTGCGTAGTGTAAGTTGTCCTCTTAGGACACTTATGCGCTCTTTTAGGATGTTAAGCATAAATGAAGTATTTTTTCGCTACGTATAAAAATAGTTTTCAAACCGTGGACTATCTAATCCACTGAGCCGAAGGATACGGCCAATTAATTTAAAAATCAGTTTTCTATTCATTTTAACTTATGATTTGAAGGATTAGAGGGTCGCATGAGCGTCAGCAGTTATCCCCTGCTTGACGTGGCATCACAGCTCGTAGTTATCTTGTGCTCTGATTTAATTATTAATGAGAAAATGTGGGTTGTGACAGAGGTGTCTGCTTTGAGAGCTACAGACTTCTACTTGGATGAAGACATGTACTTCTCTTCTTCAGCTTTTCTTGAATAAAGTTGCAGCTCATATGACATAAGCTTTCCGAAGAGATTTCGCGGGTCTGCCTCAGCTAGCTTTCCAAATTCCCGAATAACACAAACCTTGTTATCCCATTCCTTAGTCAGGGATCTTAAGAATTTATCATTCAGTTCTCCATTGGTGAAGACTCGGGAGTAGACTCTTAGTCCGTTCACTATCTTGAAGAAGTTTTCAAATGTATCTACAAATGTATCCTTGTGCCCTTGTCGGAAGACTTTATATTTTTTATTTAGAAGGGATCTTCTATCATCACTAACTTCTTTTGTGCCTTCCATCAAAGTGACGAGGGACTGCCACATTTCCTCAGCGGACTAGCAGTGGATCAGGTTCTGTAGCATCGAGTCATCAACTGCACTTGCTATAATATTTTTGACCTTCTTGTCTAGAGAGACAAGTGCAATCTCATCTTTGTCGAGTTCCATCAACTTCTTAGGAACTTTCTTTGTTGGATCTATAGTGGAGACGGTCATAGGAACATAAGGACCTTCTTCAACAATCATGAAGATCCTTGGATCCACATCTTCCATGAAGAATCTAATCCTCTCTTTCCATATGGGAAAGTTGTTCTGTGTACACAAGGGAAGCTTAGCAAAGTCTGGTCTTGTCCATGCTTGAATAACTCAGAAGATAACTTAGCTCAGATCTGATCAAGGTGTTAACCTTTTAATGATCAACCTCCCTCTGATACCAATTGAAAGTGTTCAGTTTTCTACCTAAATCACCTAGAGGGGAGTGAATAGGTGAGTTTTGCATCTTTTGCGGAATAAAAATTTTAGAGATCTAAGCACAGAAAATAACAACCACCAAGCAATCACAGAGGACACAGAGATTTATAGTGGTTCCCCAACCTTGGGTACATCCACTTTCCACTCACTGATCTAGCAAAGCACTAGACTCGGCTACTCCACTATCTCAGATTGAGACCAATCCTACACCTCGTAACAAAGTTACTACAACTTGATCCACAACACGGATCTACACTCGAAAGATGAAAACTTCCTACAAATCGGAGAACAAAGCTCCTACACTCCGAGAGTGATCTCCTACAAGAATAAATCTAGAATATGAAATACAAACAATAATATATCTCAGATCTGGAGATTTCGGCCAAGGGCTTCTTCCTTTGAACTTTACTGCATAATCAGAATAATTTGAAGAAGTCTCGGTAAGATCCTGATCTGAAAATTCTTGACTCACACGATGTAAAGCCCTAAAACTCAAAAGAGCGATGAGAGGCATTTTCAGCCAAGTTTGGAAGTTGGCAGGGGTCACACGGCCTGGGACATGGGCGTGCCCTAGTGCGTGTCATTCTCACATCGACGATCTGGCTGAGAGGTCGACGAATTTTGGAGTCGACGATCGTCGAGCGGCGAACACGGCCTGAGACACGGGCTTGTCCCAGGACGTGTCCTTCTCGGGTGGTTGGTCGAGCTGAGTTGGGTGAGAAACATGGCCTGGAGCGCAGGAGTTTTCGGGTATCACACTGGCGTGTCATTTGGGAAACGGGCGTGTCCAATAACCGTGTCCTTCATGGGTTGGTGTTGGGCCTGTGTCAATGGAGGAACACGGCCAACGACACTACCGTGTACTGGATGACACGGGAGTGTCAATCCGTACACGGGAGTGCTGAGAACTTGTGTGGTTTTTGGGACGCGTCGCTTTAGACGGCGAATAGGGAACACGGCCCTGGACACGGGCATGTCACAGGCCGTGTTCGGCCCAGATTTTGGATTTCCTTGGAGAATCATGGCCGTTCGTTTCTTTATTTTGGGATCCGATGGCTGGGGGTTGTTCCTGCTGTGATATACCCGAGAATAGGGTTTCAAATCCCTCATTTCTCAACACAATCTCTTTCTAAAGATCTAGAGAGAGGGGAGAGCAAGGAAGAAGAAGGAGGCAAGATCCGGTCACTGGCGGAGCTTCAGAGCTCCAAATCACGAGCCGACTTCGGATCTATAGAGGCAAGGAGATTTCGGTGCTTTTCATCCACAAATATTTCCATGGCGCAAAGGAAAAACGCTAGGGTAAAGATTCTCATCCTAGGACATGTGAAGTCTCCTTTTCCTTTGCATAGGAAGCCCGCTCTCGCGAGTTTCCGGTGAGTTTGAGGCATTCCTTTGGGTAGACATGAATAGTCCCCGTTGTGTACATATACAGTCCGTAATCGATAATGGACATAGGCAAGATGTGTGAAGCCTACCCGAACAAGTTGGTCTGTATCGGTGATGTTGCATTGCATAAATGGCCGGAGAAGACTCCGTGTAGATGTTTATTTTTCGGGTTTTCTACGCGGTAGATTGCAACAAGGAGCCTTGGGGATTAAATCCAAGGTGCACCTGGAAAACTGGGCAGATGCGTGATTCTGACAACATGGTGGTCTGGGAGCCAGCTTGAACAGAGCCAGGTTATGTGAAGTGTGTGATGGAAACGGGACTCAGGGAGGCTTGACCCGCGCATATGGCTTAAATTGACGTTGCGATGTGAGCAACGGGTCAGGCGGAACCGTACCCGCTCTATGTCGTTCGGTGGGAGCCGTTGGCATAGATGAGGGTCTTCGGCGATCTATGGCTTAAATTGATATGACCCATGCTGGGAAGACAAAAATGCTCGCAAGGCAGGTCGTCCAAGTGGCGGTGGTGAGACTGGGGTATCTATAGCTTAAATTGACGTGACATTGACCAGTTCACCGAGAATGTGCCCTGAAAGCACGGGGTGTGTGCTCGTGCGTGCCCACGCCTGTGATGAAGTGTTTATCTATACTGCTTGGTTATGCTAACAATGTGTAGGGAAAGGAGCATCGCCGCCCCGAGTTTGGGGGCGGGATCGTTATAATTTGTTCAGCATAGCTGACCATTACTTTTGTTTGCCACCGTGCGGTGGATTGTTGCTTGCAGGTTCTATGGAGACGAGCGGTAAATAGCGGGCTAAAGCCCAAGTTGCTGAGCCGGCCCTCGAAGGCCAAATTTTGAGTGTTTAATTGTTATATTCATGTGTGACCGGCCTGCGTGCCGTGGTATGGATGACACATTTTATTTGAGTAAACAAATGTAAGGCCTTAAGGCCGTGTACTTGTGTATTATACTTCATTCCTATTGGGCTTGTAGTGTACATTCATGTTTTTTGTCTGTATTCTTTAATTTGCAACTTTTAATAATTTATTCCGCTAGAATGACTCTGTGTAGGATGTTGGTTATTAGTTGGATGGTTTCCATTAAGTAACCACCCGGTCTGTCTGTGGTATATGGCGTCGGGCCCCGACCGGACCTACTGTTATATGCTATGCGACGGATATGGGGTGTTACACACAATCAGATAGAAGATGAAGAAGTTGAAGAACAATCTCGATCTGTAAGTCGACTGATCTGAATCCTCTTGAACGAAAGCCCTAGGCGATTTGCACGATGTTGAGCGACGGCGGCTTCCGTTTAGGAAAGAGAAAAAAGGATTCAGATTTCTTAGAGTATTTCTTTTCAGCGCTTGTTAGGGTCAGTCGAAATGACAAGACCTTATATAAGATCTCCCTAACAGTCATAATTAGCATTAATGACATCCACGTGGACCAATCACGTCAAGTCATTTGAAAATCCCTTCAGTTTAGGACTTAACGAATTTTCTGAAAAACTGACTGAATTACTCAAGTAAAATAAGAGCTACTCGAGTACAATGATGAGTTCTCAAGAAGACATTATTAGACTACTCGAGAAGAAGTCCTTCAGAAAATTCATAACAAAATTCATCATCACTCGAGTGGAAAAAAGTTACTCGTATGCTAGAAGTATTACTCGAGTGGTGGAGATGAACCACTCGAGAAAAAGACTTGGAGAGAATTCTGGGAGTTTAAAACTAATTACTCGAGTACTAGTTCTATACTTCTCGAGAAGTAAGCAGACTTCTCGAGTACATAAACTTTACTACTCGAGTGAGGTAAATACAACTCGAGAACTTTGCTTCTGTCACTCGAGACAAAGAGCTTATCTACTCGAGTGGTGAACTTGACTACTCGAGTATAAGACTTAGAAAAATTCTGAGATAGAAAATCTGTTAACTCGAGAATAAGAAGGGGTCTACTCGAGTAATGAAACTGGCCACTCGAGAACTATGTTCAGACTTCTCGTGAACCATTCCCTTACTCGAAAGTCAGACTTAACTTACTCGAGTACTATCAGGAAATCTACTCAAGTTCGTAAGTTCTTCTCGAGTAAAAAACTTAGAAGAAAATTGTTTCCTGAAAATTTTCCTTTCTTCTATGGAATCAGCAACACGTCTTTCTCCAACAATCCTAGTGCTTGAAAAATGAAGTGTATCCCAATAGAGAGGCTCTACATGAGTCAACACCATGGATAACACAATGAGTGATTACATTGTATGGTCCTGTGTTTGGTGACCCATTGTAGACTGGCAATGATCTACACTTGGCAATTAAGTCCTGCAAACACATAACTCAAACAATACATCAAATATAACTTAATTCATATTAGTTCAAGGTTGACTTCACCAAATCTAGGTTATTGTGGATGCAATACCCAACAAATCCTAAGTCAAAGCATTCTAGCAGAAGCATTAGGGGTTACTATTGAACTCATCGAGCATGAATGTCCACTATATATAAACAGTGAACTTTTATTTTGTGGAAAATAATGAACTTTTCTTTATTTGGCCTTCTAGGGCCAGCACAGCAGCAGCTGCAGCAAGGGCTTCCGCCCATTATTTCCGTTGTGCTCTCCAGCACCTGAATGGGGACAGTCCATAGCAACGGTGGTAAACAAAGCAACGGTCAGCATTCAGCTGACCAATTTATAACGACTATACCCCTTTCTCGGGGTAGTGGTATTCCTTCCCTGCTGGCATAACATTTTCACAAGCATATATATACCACAAGATGTGCTCTCACGCATAATCAATATATCACAAATGTTGACCGCATGGCTCGACGCTCCGTACACTCAGGGTACATTATCGGTGTACCAGAAAACCAGGGTCCCACAACCGTTCTCAGGTCCCAGACCCAATATTAAACTTTGAGCATTCCTTCTCCACAACCCAAGGCCGGATACTTTAGTCTTGATGGCGAACAGCACAAGACTCTCGTTATGTGATCAAAACAAAGCCAATAACAAAGGCACTCAAGTTAGACAACCATAACGCGGATACAGTTCAGCCCTTGCCCGTTGCTCAAATCGCCTGTTTAATGTCTAGACTGACGCGGGTTGGCATCCCCTTGTCCGTTCGGCATACTGGCCTTTAAGAGCTCATAGCTCACAATAGCCACTATGTCCTCGAAGGACTGGCTTCACAATCACAGTTAGCTAGGAGCTATCGCCAGCGACAACCACCATCGCATGGCATTAGCGACAGAACACCTTTCTATACCCAGCCCAAATCATATCTGGACCAACAATCCAGAAATTCCTGTAGCCACTTGCAGTGCCAGAAATACTGGACTTTCATAGCATACAACACATGAACTTCGAGGGTATTTTCCTGGAATTCCAGTACAGTACTTCCTACTACTCCACTTCAGTGGCACAACCCACCGACTCCACAAAAACTCGTTTATATGCGGAGTCTTCTCTGGTGCACTAGATAAAACATCACCAATCTAGACCAACCTGTCCAAATGGGCTTCACACAGTATGTGTATTCTGTACTACACATCTCTGGAAAAATATGCCAACCTTATTGGGGATTCCAAGAATCAACCCAATGGAAATCCTTCAACATTCCACCTTTTGGTGGGGGAATTCCATGCATATGCCAAAATAAGGACTTCACATGTCCAAGGAGAAAGATCATTACCCTTGGAGTTTTCTTCGGAGCCATGACAAAGCTTTTCTATGCAGATGGAAATGATCTCCTCACCTTCCCCATCTCGATTCTAGCTTCAGCTCTTGAATCCATCCCCAAGATCTCCTCGATCAACTCAACAAGTCCACTCAAACCCTAGCAGCAGTCGAGAGTTCTCTGCTCTAGAACTCGGGAAGTAAGGGAGAGAGAGAGAAAGGTAATAATGATTTCCTGAATCCCTTTCCTCTAATGATAATGCCTCGGGTTTTACCCCAGCCATACGATTTCTTCTCATCAAAACAAAGCAATGGCTCAGGTTTGAGCTAACAAAGTCATCCACCGCTCAATGGTCACACAACAACCACCTGACACGAGTTGCTACTACGACGACTTCTGATTTTGACAATTCGACGAACGGAGTCAAGTTCGTCAAATGCAAAAAGTCGAATATGAGAGAATTTGTCGAACGGAGTAAAAGTTTGTCGAACTGGCCATAACACCTGACAAAGCTACTTTCGTCGAGCTCTGCTCGACATTTTGTCGTGTTTTGCTAGACGATTTCGTCGAACTTTGCTCGACAATTTCATCGAGCTCTGCTCGATGCTTTCATTGAGATCTTCTCGATGATTTCATCGAGCTCTCGACGCTTTTATCGAGCTCAGGTCGACTTTTAGCATGTTACCGGCAACTCCTTTTTGGGGTGTTACAACCCTCCCCTCCTTACAAAAATTTCATCCCGAAATTTATGACAGCATGCAAAATCCAATAACAAATATGTTACAACATATATTTTATTCACCAAAACATCTTACAATGTTTTAGCTAAACAACTCGGGAAATTCAGCACACATGATCTGCTCCCGCTCCCATATTAGCTCTACACGGCCACAGTTGTCCCACCGAACCTTGACCGTCCTGATTGTCTTGTTCTTCAGCTACTTAACCGCTTTATTCTTGATCTGAATGGTCCTAACCTTCCTCGTTAGCCCAGATTCGACTATTACGTGATCATTTGTAATCACTTGAGCTGGATCCTTCACGACTTTTCGAAGCACTGATATGTAGAACACATCATGTAATCCACTCAATTCCGCTGAAAGATCGCAGAGCAACTGGGGGATCTAGATCAGCAAGAAGAGTAGGAACAGTTTGACCCACAGCAGGGTCCTGCGCTCTAGTCCGCTACCGGACGATGATAGCCAACAATTATTATATCTGCGATTGCATGTCCACTATCTGTCTTCTAAGGGCGACATTACTCTATCGTAGTCCTTCAATCACTGCTTCTCTCTGGGCACCAAAAGACTCGCACTCTGACTAGGGAGTCGACCTCGTCGCAATATATTTGGCCGACATTTCTACAGAACAAACGGATATCTAGTCAAAACCTTGCCTAAGACATCACAAACTGGGAAGATATTCTCTTTGCAAAACTATTTCGGGGTCATATTCTACTGATACGAACATACAACTTATCAAGGACCAAGCTTAAGACACCTAAGCCAATAAACTTGAATATCATAACCCAGATCAGATCAGAAACAAACAGACTCAAATCATATCAGGAACGAACAGATACTTGCTCTTGTTGTTACCTTGCTCTGGGAAATTAATGAAATGATGTTATGCTTCTAACTTGTGTTTATAATATGAATGCGTGAATGTTAAGTTTCAATTCAAATCATGTGTATACATATGTCATCATGCAGATCTTGAACTTGGCATGTGTGCTTATGCGATGATATGTCATGTATGAAGTGTTATGCATTCTAAAAAGGCCTTAGTGCATGTTATGAGCAGCGTACACATACAATGTTATGCATCCCGTACTACATAATATTGTATGTAACGAAAAAGTAAAATGTGTTAATGGGCAGCCATGTGATGATGGTTATGCATCCCATACTACATAACTGTCACATGTTGCCACCTATGGTGGATCCATAAACAAACATATATTATGCATCTCATACTACATAATATGCCCCATATACTTCTTATCATGTTATGAGTATAGTGTTCATGCTTCAATCAAGATCTACTGATGACATATCAATGTGTGTATGCAATGAAATGATACGATTAGTGTTTTTCTTAAGGGAAAGTTGTTCGACAGGGTTGCCAAACCAACCAACCCTCTTGCAAAACCTCCCTCTGATACCAACTGTCACAACACGCATTTTCTACATATTTAAATAATACGTCAGAGTAAGAGAAAATATGCGTCGTGATGTCACGGCGTACAGGGGACAACTGCAGACTTTCAAGCAACCAAGTCCTCGCATTTACTTTATGTAAAAGACTTATGAAATTAAGTTAAAAAACACATATAAGTTCTTTGAGTTTAATGACCGTGTCCCTCAGTCGGGTGGATCACTAGTCCATAGGTGAGATAATATATAAGTTTACGCAGCGAAAAATACTTTGTTTGATTCGTTTGTTCTCCTATATGAGAATGAAAGCTTAGCATAATGTAATGATGATGTGACTTCTACATTTAATATAAAAAAAGACTTTTATAGCGCTTAAAAGTAGTAAATTTTGCAGTTAAAAAGTTATGTCATGTCAATATTCCAGAATGCAGTTTTGTATACTTAAAAGTAACTATATGCATCCTAACATAAATACTTCCCAGAGAGCAAGTATCAAACTATCAAAAGTAACTGCAATAAAAGCAGCAAGTAGTCGAGCACAAAAAAGTCTAAGACTATGGGCACCAACAACTGACATGAACTCATAGGAAAATCTGACAAGTCTAAACAAAGACAACTACCTCAATGCTCTGAGGTGGAATTAAATGGCCGCAGCAACTCGCAGCACCAGAAGCACAACTATGTCAGCTAAACCTGCTATTACTCTGGACCTGAGGCATTCAATAGAAGAACACCTGAGAAGCAAGTTACAAGTGGTGCAAAAAGTAAAGGTAGACCAAACAAACCTCAAGGTGAATGAAAATCTACAAGACGACTGCAACAAAAGGTCAGTAGCAGAGCAACAGAAACAAAACAGTAAATCTAGCTAAGAAAGAAAGGCTAATCACAATAGCTGGACATAACAGAGTGTCAAACATCAGAATTTCATACATTCATCTTTCTTTATTATTCATTGTATTCATCATTTAAATGAGGCTGATTAGCTCAACAGGAAGGAGTACTGTGCTGGGGAAAAAGGTCCACAACGCGCATAACCCAGCCAAAAGTTACCATGCTGAGGGAGAAACCCCAACGCGCATAGACCAATAGCTATGGTAAAGTGCCTGGGATGAAGGTCCACAACGCGCACAGGCTCAGCCATAAGGCTTTGTCTCGAGGGAGAAACCCCAACGTGTACAAAACATCAGAGTTTTCTTTAGTTACATAATTATACACGTAGAGTTTCTTTTATTCATCATAGACTGACGGTGAACAGATGATAAATCAACTCTTAATGAGACCGACACATCGAAAGAAAACTTACCAACTAGGACTTACCTGACGAGATTTCAAAGAGAGTAAACAAATGACTTGGACTGTGTAAGGACATTGTAAGGGTTAAGCAAGGTGCGGCGCGATCAAAATAACGGGACGCACAAGGTGTCACAACGATCAAAATGATTGGATAGTTAAAGTGACACGACCACTAAAATTGTTTACCCACCCTACGGGATAAAAATTGGGAGTAATGGTTCTAGGTGAACCACACGTCATAATCCAAGAAAAATAAATTAGATATTCAAAGACAAGTTTCTAGGAAATTTAAACATGCCCAACCCTCAAAATATGTCAAAAAATTTAGAAGAAAAGGAATATGAGGGAGAGCAAGAACACCACTTGCCTCGGTTTCTACTCCTATCGGTCTTACAATATACTCCACGTCGTGGATCTAGCCAAAAGAGGGTGCGGGGAAGTGAAATCTACAAGGATTTGGCCAAAAGAGAGGTTAGGGCCAAAAACCCTAACGAAGAACTTCCACGAAACCAGAAAATTCAAGAAACGGAAAAAGTTTTACCACGATGGCGTTGCTCTCTATGAGAGCTTTCCGGATCTATATCCCGTTGAAGATTTCGAACACCGTAGCACCGTCGACGGCCACCGGAACATTCATGAACTGGAGGAAGTCACTGCTTTGGTTTTGATTCGGTCACTTGGAGAAGATGAATAGGATTTTCTGTAACCTAATGCCTTTATATACTTTATAGTTATGATAAGATTAACAATATTAATAATAATAGTCATAGTAATAAAAATAATTATTTAATGTGCAGGCGCGCAGGAAACGAAAATAGAGACTTAAGATGACCTCGAATCGAAAAGTGATCAACAAGAAAGTTGTAGATATCGTCGAGACGAAGAATATCCATGTAAATCAGTTTGCTATAAGATAGAATTTTGACCCTCAAAATGGTGCCCGAAAGCAGACTGAAACAGATTTCTCGAGAAGGGGCTGAGATTTCCCGAGAACACGCTTAGAGTTCTCGAGAAGGACATACAGTACTCGAGAACAATTTCTTTGGATTAATCGGGAGGGCCTAAAGACATCCCGAAAACAGAAAGCAGAGTACTCGAGAAAGATGAACACTACCCGAGAACTAACTGCAGATCACTCGAGAATAATGAACATTACCCAAGAACTAACTGCAGATTACTCGAGATTTAAATTGCATGAACAGTTGCTTTTTGTCCTGGTGAATAGTGAAATTGCAAATATACCGTTGATGAAACACTAGGAATCAATAGTACTTTTCATTTTTGAATAGTACTTTAATATTATAATAATCATATTTTTATATTTTTGAACAAGGAAATATGAGTTCAAAACGGAGGCCCAAACACGAGCAGAATTAAACGAAATTCACAATGCACATGAACACTGACTCTACGAATCCAATGGCGAAGACGGAACAAAAATCCGACATGCCGTTCTTGAGATATAAAATTTCAAAGTCTTAGGCGATCATAAATTGTACAAAACTTCAGAAAATCGCCGAGGCTCGAATATCTCTCGGATCACCACGAAACTTGACGAGCATGTCAAAAATTAATTAATTTAATTTCCCATTGTGAAATTTTCCATTTTCGACAAGGATTCATGAATTTGGCCGACTCGATCGAACAAATGTGAAAACACACTAACGACGACACTCTGTCAAATCCACGTTAACGTACCGCCCCCTTACGTCATTATGACGTCACCAAGAGGATTAAATAATTGTCGGAAAATCAGGGGTGTTACACTCCTACAGCTCAGGCACAAAGGCCTACCTCAGATCTATAGGATCCTACAACTCAGAGAGAATGACTCTCCTATCTCAGGCACAAAAGCCCTACCTCAGATCCAAATTGTATACTACTCTCAGGCCAAAGCCCTATCTCAGGCACACATGCCCTACCTCAGATTCTCAACAGAATCCTACCTCAGGCTAAACATCCCTACCTCAGATCCACAACTGGATCCTATTCTCAGGAAAATCTGACCTATAACTTTGAACCAAAAGAATCCTACAGAATGAAAGTGGGTTGTTGAGTTGATTTGATAGAAGAGAAATTTCTCTATGACAATCTTCCTAGACTGAGATAAACTCAGCCCAACTTTGACTCCAAGAATATATTCCCTTTGTATACTGCTTCCTGAAATGAGAAATACTCAGCCCTATATTCTGCTCAGCAATAAGAGAAGATCTTCAACAAGCAGATGCTTGTGCTGGAAGTAACCTATAGAACCCTGCTTGGCTTCTTCTTTCCTTCCTAGACTGAACCAGAAGTTCAATCCTAACTTCTTCTTCACAGCCTCTAGAAAGTGTTCTTCAAAACTATAAAGCTGGAACTATGAAGTGGTTGCAACAAAGGTTATCCTTTACTGCACCTTCTCTCTCAAAGATTTACTCTGAATAACTGTTTATGGTGGAGATGACAATAACTAACTTTGATTATCTTCTAGTTGCTGCAGCTAGGGTAACAACCTGTTGCTCTAGTTTACTCATAGAATTTCTCTAATCTAGCTATTAAATGTGTTTTTCTCAATAGATATCTCTTAACGACTTTCAAATTAGCTGCAGCTTGGCTCAGGCCTTGACTGCATCTACTTCCTCAGAGAATATCTCTGATCTTGCTTGTAAAGGCAGATGAAATACCTGTTCTAAGTATTCTTCACACAGCTTATCTTGATAGTAGAAATCAGTTATCTATACTCCTTCCTCTTCCTCAAAAAGTAAACTTTCTTATCTTACTGGTGCAGGTGAGAATGACACAAGCTATCTCTTTGAACTCTTAGATCTGAAGCTTGAACTTCTTCTTCAGGGCTCTGCAACTATGGCTGAGGAAGAAGATGAAGACCAGCGGTATCCTTGAGTTAATTTCTTCATTCTAAACTCAGCCTTTTCTATTCCACCGATCAACGACTATTTTGACCAGTGGGACCCACTGAATTTGACAGTTGTACTTATACTTTAACTGCTAAAAGTCATATTGTAGGCCTACAGCGCCGTTTGTCGCGTACTATAGTCATCCCGCCTTATTTTGAATTTTGTTGACTTTGTTAACTTTTATTGATGTCAGCATCTATGGACTTAGTCAAAATTCCAGCACATTAGTATAGGCGTTAAGTGTACAATCTCCACTCAATGCCAAAATACTTAGACAGATTTTTATCACTAGACGTTGAGTGAGTAAGCTGGACTCAACGTCAAAGCACTTAGACAGATTTTTTGTCACTAGGCATTGAGTGCGTAGGCATGACTCAATTCCAAAAATCTTAGACATATTTTCTGTCACTAGGAATTGAGTGATTAGGCTTGACTCACTACCAAAACACTTAGATAGATTTTTTTTTCTATTCTTTCCTTGAGCTTCGAGCAAACGTGACGTTTTTTTCTCTGACATTGGGTGAGCCTTCATCACTCAACTCCATCTAGACTTTTGTAGTCTTAACTGTCTAGGCATCGAGTGAGCCTTCATCACTTGATGCTTTTGGACTGCCAGATTTCTTTACTGTCAAAGACAAAGCTTTGACTATCTGAGCTTTACTCAACGCTTTTTGCAGTATGGCATTGAGTGAACTACCTTCACTCAACGCCTGTGGACTTAGCCAAATTTCTTTACAGTCAAAGACAAAGCATTGACTATCTGAGCTTTACTCAATGCTTTTTTGTAATATGACGTTGAGTGAACTGCCTTCACTCAATGACTGTGGACTTAGCTGCGTTTCTCCCTTACAAATAGTCAGGCTTTGACTGACTTGTCTTCTTTCAAGACTTTTTGGCATCTGGCAATGAGTGAGCTTGCTTCACTCAATACTTGTTGACTTAAACCACATCTTTGCCTCTAGCGTTGAGTGATCTTGCTTCACTCAATGCCTATGGACTTGGACAGATTTTCTGTCTCTCCACCAGCCAGCACTATGACCACCTATCACCATCACTTAGAAAGCTTGTCTAACATTGTTCCAAGGAACATCCTGTACAAGATGAGCTTAAACAATATCAAATACAACTATTCTCTTAGTGATGTGGGTAATGCTTCTTCAAATCATGTCTATGAAACATTGAGGAAAATATTCCCAACACCTGCCATATTATTTAAGTCCCAGATGAGCCGAGCCCCTAGCGTCGAGTCCACTCGACGCCTTCTGTCGGTATCGAGTCCACTCAATGCATTCCACCCCGACGTCGAGTGAGGCTTGTTCACCCGACCACTCTTAGAGTTGAGTGACATCTATGCAGATCTGTCTGCTCGCCCAGGTGGTGTGGAGAGGAACACAAGCGAGTGGAGCTGCAGGATCGCACTCGCCCATTGATCTCGATAGGGAATTGGCGAGTGGGGTATTTCTATCCTACACTCGCCCAGTGCCATGGGGAGGCTCCGAGTGCTAGCTCTATCGAGCATTTTTCACCCCATGCGAGTGGAGGATTTCAAGGGCCACTCACCTAAGTGTTGTATGATATTTTTTTTACCATTCTACTCATGTTGGACTACCCATATCCTTTTAGAACATCGGAGTTACATTGTTGGCAGGCCAATATGTAATGCATATAGCTGTTTAGAACAACAGAGGTTGGCTGTTGGCAGAACATTTTCAGAAAACTATAAATAGACCCAAGGGGGTACTTTAGAAGGCATGCTTACTTGTGCATGATCTTCTTACGCTTTCCGAGGTATCCTTAGATCAGCACCTGGATAAGGAGGGGAAGCTCTCTACGTTCTTTCGGGTGTGTGGTGGGACCTCCGTACTGGATCCTTGGGTCAGTTTCTTGCTCCAAGTCTCTAGCTGTTTGATTTTGTGAGGGAGAAGTAAGTACGAGATCACCCCTTCCATAAGGGTCCGACTTAACAGAAGCTGATTTTCGGTTTCAATAATTCATATGTGTATGAGCCCCATTTCAAGAGATATCACACTACACTTGTGGAGTTCTCTTATAAGGCCATGGCCGAAGATTATTGACAGAGAAGATAGGTATATTATAAGAAGGTGACAGCTCTTTCGGACCCAAAATGACTGTTGAAGCCTGAGCTCAGGCAAGGATTGACAACCCTTGTGTCCGGTCGGAAACCTTCGATGAGTCTTTGTGCTTTGGTTGAATCCTCTCCCCCTCTTCATTGTAGCGTATTTTCTCTTCAATGATTTGGTTATAAGAACGATATTGTCTACACCTTAATTTTGCTCTAATGTTAATTTTCATGTCTATATGAAAATTTGTTGTGGTTTGTGCAAGTGAGGAGTGGATCCATCTCATTTCCATCCCGCCATAGTGAGTGTAGCTGCACTAGCAATTGCTAGTGGTGTGAATTGTGAAGAGGTGTACTTGACCCTCAATACGCCAATGCGAATCATCTTATATGCTTGCCTTCTCGCCCATTTGCCTACCAAAGCAAAGCATATCGACTTATATTAGTCTACATCCACATTGCAAAGCGGTGATTGTGACCTGTATTAGTTTATTTAGTTTCCTTTTTATTTTCAAAACCCAAATCAAAGCTCTTTGTTAATTTGTAATCTTTATAATCAGTTTTATAAATGTTAGAATCACGCCCTAACCTGCGTTCCTTCGAGATCGATACTTGGGGAAATTCTTCCTATATTATATTACTAGAGGACTGGTGCACTTGTCATTTACGCATCAAATTTTTGGTGCCATTGCCGGGGAGTGCAGGTGTCGTGTGAATTTTTTTGTTTAGAAAATTATTATAAGGGTTGTTGTATTTGATCTTTGTTTTTCTGCAATGAATTGGACACAAGGGGGATGCCCTGGTGAATTAGTTTAGTTCGATTCAAAGATAGAGTGGATGCTTTGTGCGTGTTGCTGCTATACTGTTGTCATGGATGCAATCTGGAACAATGGAAATGATCACAGGGGACAGGATGCACACAATGTTGGTTAGGCTATTGATGAACATGATATAGTCCGACTGAGGCCCAGGATGATGTGAGATTACACTATTTCCACTGTGGGGTGTGTATATCCTAGGTTTGGCCCAGCTATCACGAACAATTAATTTGAAATTAAGCCGACTATCTTAAATATTACCTGAAACATTGCCTAATTGTTTTGGATGACCTGTAAAGACCACCATCTTCACTTATTAAATTCTACGAAATCCATGGGACATTCTGGTATGTCGGTTTCTCCGACAACATAGCAAAGCTGAGGCTATTTCCATTCTTCCTGCAGTGCAAAGCCAAAGCATGGATCCACATCATTTTACTAGGAGCTGCTGCTACATAGGACGCGCATTCTTCAAAATTTCTTTCCAAATTCCACTCTATCAACAAGATTGTAAGCATGAGGTGGGAGTTTGCCACTTTTGCCTGGATGATCAGTGGAATTTTGCTGAATCTTGGGAGAGGTTCATCGACCTGCTAAGGAAGTGTCCTCAACATGAGTTCCAACCTTGGAAATTGGTGGAGAACTTTTATTCTGTGATAGAGCGGAACTACCGAGTCATTATTGTTTCTACTATTTGAGGGACCCTGATGAACCACACTCCTGAAGATGCATTAAGAATCCTTCAGGACACTGCTTCCTACAACTCTTTCTAGACTGTCGGTAGGAACACCTTTCACACCCCGCATTTTCTCAATATATAAATATATTATTAGTGTGAGAGAAAATGCACATCATGATGTCACGTTGTGCAGGGGACAACCACAGATGCTCATGTAGTAGGGTCTCTTCATTTATTTTTATAAAGACAATAAACATTTTGTGTTGAAGAACATGATTGAAGTTTAATGTTTTAAGGACCGTGTCCATTTGTTCAGTGGATTAACTAGTGCATAAGTAGAAAGGTTTATACGCAGCGAGAAAATATAGAGTTTAACTCATTTTATCCTACATTAGCATGAAGACCAAACAATATGTTAATGATATGCAAGTTTCTAAATTTAGTAAAAGTTGGAAAAGGGCTTTTAAGAATATTCAAAATAGGGTGATGTTTAGTTGAAACAAATGTTATGAGTATGAGTAAAGGTGCAGATTTTTATACATATAAAATAACTAATATGCATCATAACATAAAACATTCCCAGAGAGCAATTTCTCAAACGGAGAAAGTAGTAGTATCAGAAACAACATATAAATAGTCTACATATAAAGAAACTAGTGCCAACAAACTGATATGAACTCATAGCACCAACAGAAAATGTCTGAGATACACTATAAGATCAAGAATAAACAACAGACTACCTCTTAGTGATAGTCGGCCAGCTCTACCTGCTACTAGTCTGAACCTGAGGCATTCAAAAGAAAAGAATGCTTCAGCACAAAAGTGGCAAAAGGCTGCTCAAACAGATTTCAAAAGGTTAATAAGCTTAAGAAGATTACCAACCCAACAAGAATAGATGTAAAATAATAGAAATCAAAGACCACATAAATGGAAAGTATAATTAATTCAGCACAAATAGACAATATTAGAGAAAGACTTGCACCAAGTGCAATACGTATTCATATTATTAATTAGTTATATATATATACTAGTAATAGGTACGGGCCTCCGGCCCTCGTGCCATACACGATAGTACACGACCAGCAGCTGCGGGCTTTGCCCGCCTCTCACGACGGGCTTCGCCGCCCGCCCACGGCGGATTATTTTAATTATTTTAAATTTAATTGTTTTAAAATGAAATTAGAAATTAATAATTTATATTTTTATTTTAAAATTATTAAAAATTAATAATTTATTTATTATTAATTTTTTTTATTATTTTTTATATTAAAAAATAATGAAACTGTGTGCAGCACGAGCTCTGGCCCGTGCCACACGCAGTTTCTTCCTTCCAGCCGGCAGCGGAGCCGTCGGCGGCCTGCCCGGCAGCCACCGGCGGGCTCGCTAGAGGCCGACGAGGCCGCCGGTGGGTGTCGGGCAGGCCGTCGTCGGCTCCTCCGCCGAACGGGATGTTTTTTGGGTGGCGCACAGTTTTTTTTTGGGGGGAGGGATTTGTGGATCGGGTTTTAGGAGAGAGAGAGGGGGATGTTTTTTTGGGTTTTTTATGTGCAAACCTAATTTGCTATTTGCAGCCCCGGATACAACGGCTTTGAATCAAAAGATTGTAATCCTAGGGCCCTTGTTTCTTCCCCTATTTTCGAACTCACGCTATTGGCAGACCACCATATATCTTTTTAGAATAGTATAGATAATAAAAGAGACAGATCAGCTCGAAGAGTGAATCATAATCACCAGGCATAAAATAGTACTAAGGTGGTGGCAATCATTCCAACACAAACCATCAGACAAGAACATCCAAGAAAAAATTACTGTGGTGGTGGTCATCCATCAAACCCAACCCAACTATCCATAACAAAGCCATCACGTGCAATGATTCACAAACATATACTATGGCGATGGTACATTCCACTAGCACCCACAGTCCAAATAATATTATTACAAAATCTGACACCGCACAAGACTTGGCATCGGATCACCATGATAACACAAGGAAAAAAACCCAGAAATTTCAAGTAAAACAACCCTTCATGATGAATTCATCGAGATCATACATCCAAATCAGCGTGATCACTTGACGAACTCATTAAACCACTGGACAAATTTACGTGAACAATCGACGAACTTGACATAACCACTCGACAAATTTGACGTAGTTACTCGATGCACTTGACGTAATCACTCGACGAATTTGATGTAACTACTCGGCAAATTTGATGTAACTACTGGACACATTTGACAAACTACTTGACAAATTTTACATAACCACTCGATGAATTCGACGTAACAACTCAACGAACTCGACGAACTTAGCATAAATACTCAATGAATTCGACGCAACCACATGACGAATTTAACTAAGGACAAACTGAAATCTTATGGACTTAGACTAACACCAAGAAAGATACAATATCAACAGGTATTGGAAATGTTGAAAAGAAAGAGAATAAGGAAACAAAAGAAGACTAAGTAAGAGGGATAGCCCATAACTTGCCTCAAATCTTCCAATTAGCTGCCTCCTAAGCACTCCACATCAAGGATAAGCGGAATGAAAACCACTAGAACAAAATCTCGAAGGATTCAGACGAAACAAAAGTTAGGGCAACTCACTCTAATGCCAAAAATTCATGAAACCATAGATACTCACCGCAATCACGTAGATCTCGACGAGGGATTTCTAGATCTATACTCCGAGGAAGATTTAATACACTAGAGCTCCCGTGGAGGCCGTCGGAAAGCTCCTCGAAAGAAGAAATCCTTCCCCCTTTGCGTGCTCTGGTTTGGAGAAATAGTAAAAGAAATGGAATCGAATTCTTGTGGTTGGGCCGGATTTTATATAGAAATTATACGTATATATATAACATGACAAACACACACACACACACACACACACACACACAGATATATATATATATAACAATTTTTTGATGATTTGGACTGAGACCAACCTGGTTTTCGATAAAATTTGCACCGAAGGTAAATACTAGTCCTACAAATCCAATGGAAAAGTCAAAATCAGTGTTCAACAATCCAATATCAAGTTACGATTTAATTCCATAGTTTATCGCAACGATAAATCCATTCAATCTTTGAAATTTCATCGGGCTTCCAATAGATCTCGGATCTTAACGAAACATGACATTCACGATTAGAATTAATTACTTTAGTTTTCTAATGTCTGAAAAAAATCTACACTCCGACAACCTAGAAATTCAATCGACTTGAGCAGAAGGACACATAAACACACTAATGATGACGCACCATTAACTTCGAATTAACGTAACGGCCTTACGTCATTCTTACGCAAAAAGAAGACAAAAACTAAATTTAAAAATTAGGGGAGTTACAACCCCCCCCCCCCCACCCCCGAAAAGGAAGTTTCATCCCAAATCTAGAAATGCAATTCATACCTAAGAAATATATAGGGGCAAATTAAAATTTTGCTGGCAAGAAATACTCACCAACGAAAACTAAGAGAAAAGATACGGATGAGATTCCTTAATTGCATATTCTAATTCCCAAGCCGCCCTCCTAACATCGTGATTTCACAAAAGAACCTTTACCATGTGTGTCATATTTCTCTGCAATGCTCGATCCTGCATCTCCAGAATACGGACAGGCTCTTAGACATAAGAAAATTGGGCTACAACTATGGGACATAATCAAGGACATGATGATCACTAGGTACACACTTTCGCCATTGGCTCACATGAAAAGCATCGTGAAAACTAGGGAAAGTAGCCGACCATTCCAGCCTATACGAAAACACTTCGGTGCGCTCAATAATTTGGAATGGTCCCACATACCTGGGATCCAACTTATGGTTTCTTCCAAATCACTTAACACCTGGCATCGGATAAACTTTCAAGAAAAGCATGTCCCTAACTACGAACTCCAGATCAACACTTCACCGATTAGCATACATTTCATAACACTCCTGAGCCACACAAAGCTTCTTGTGAATATGTGACACAACAATTCACATCTCTTCCAAGGCTTCTGGATCTAACAACGGTCTCTCACCTACCTCAACCCAAAATATTGGAGTTCAACAGCACCTCCCATACAAAGCTTTTAAGGGCGTCATTTGCAAACTCTCCTAATAACTGTTATTGTAAGCAAACTCTATAAGTCCATGAAATTTGTCTCAGGCTCCAACATGGTCCAGAATATGGCATCTAATCATATCTTACAAAATCCAATTCACTCTTTCTATTTGACCATTAGTCTACGGATTATAAGCGGTAGAATACCTAAGGTCAGTGCCAAAAACTCCCAACAAGCTTCGCCAAAAACGAGACATATATTAGGAATCCTGATCTGACACAATACTCACTGCCACACCATGCAATTTGATGACCTTATCCGAATAAAGCTCTGCTATATTCTCCATGGAATAGTCAAAATTGAAAAGCATGAAGTGAGCACACTATGTTTATCTATTGAAAATAACATACACAACATCATGGCCACGGGGAGACCTCGGCAAACCGGTAATGAAATCTATAGAAATACTCTCCCACTTCCATCTTGGAATATCCAAAGGTGTCAACTTACCTCTAGGCCTACTATGATCTACCTTAATACTTTGACAAGAATAACATTCTGATACAAACTTTGTTGTATCATTCTTCATGCCTGACCACCAAACAATCTGCTTTAAATCTTTGTACATCTTCGTAGAAACAGGATGATAGGAAATACTAGAACTATGCGCTTCATCACAAATATTTGCCTGAATATCCTCAACAACGTGAATATAATACCTAATCTGGTAGTTTAGTGTACCGACCTCATCAAATGAGAAATCTGGCAATTCTCCCCTTTCGGTCCAACATCGATTATGCTATAAATCTGGATCATCTTTCTGATGTAACATCGTAAGTGCAATCCATGAAGGCTCTTCAACTTCTAAGCTAGTCGGCATAATACTATTTCTAAAAGTTATATTGATTAATATAAACTCCTCCACCAAGGAATACATGGATAGGTTGAATACATGCATGGACTTTCTTATCAAGGCATCATCCACCACATTAGCCCTGCCTGAATGATAAAAGATATCAATGTCATAATCTGTGACAAACTCTAAACATTGGCGTTGGCGTAAATTCAGCTCCTTCTGAGTGAAGACATATTCCAGACTTTTGTGTTTCATATAAATCTTACATGAAACCCCGTACAATATATGCCTCCATAACTTTAGAGCATAAATGACTATTACAAACTTCAAGTCATGCGTTGGGTAGTTCCTTTCGTTAACCTTCAGTTGTCTTGATATATACCAGATCACCTTTCCTTCTTGCATCAAGACACATCTGAGTCCAATTTGTGATGCATCCATATAAACATCATACTCCACTCCATCGGTAGGATAGGATAAAATAGGATTAGTGCACAATCTCTTCTTCAACTCCTAAAAAACTCCTTCACAGGAATAGCTCCAAATGACCGCTGCATTCTTTTGGGTATGCTTGGTCAAAGCTGCAAACATCTCTGAAAATCCTTTAAAATCTCGTATAATAACCTGCCAACCCAAAGAAGCTCCATATATTCTTAGGAGTCGTAGGCCTATTTTTGTCCAAAATTACAACTATCTTCTCTGGGTCCACATAAGTTACATCTTTGTTCACCAAGTACCCCAAGAAAGATACTTGAGAGAGCCAAAATTCACATTTGCACAACTTTGCATACTGTTGGGTTTCTCTATAAGGATGGCACAACGTTTGTGCACGCAGCGGAAAAGAAAAACATCAAGAAAAACCCAAAGAGATGTGGATCGGGCCATGAACGTTGAATCAAGAAGTTAGCAAAAACTAGGCAAAAATTACCTCGGTGGCGTTGAGTCACAACTCAACGGTGATGCTCCAAATTTCTTCTGCGTGCTTGTGGCGAGTTCTACGTAGAATAATGTCCACGCTTCTACAGAAGTCCACACGAGCGGGAGAACGCCGATCTATCTGTCGCACGGATTATCGGGAAGGAGAAGACCGCACCTCTGCTATTCCACGGACTGCTAGGTCCGCTCCAGGAAGAGCAGCACCAGCGACGGTCGCCGGAGAAGAGGAGGTCAGCGGAGCGAACACGGCGGCGGCGGAACCCTTCCGTCGGCAGCGGGATTCGGGATCGGCGGAACGATCGCGGAACGGTTTCCGTCGGGTTCGATTCGCACAGCAGCCAAAAGCTTAAGTCCCGATAAAACCCTAAGTATCCCTTTTATACCAAAAGCATAAAAGACTTAGAAACTTCGCTATCCGCAGACCACCCAGAAATGGGGTTCCAGAATCGGCGAGTATCAGACGGTGAGAATCGGCGACAATCGGCGAGAATCACTGAGCAGGTTCGGCGAGAAGCAGTCGACGAGTATCACCTAGGATCGGCGAGAATCAGAGTACAATACTCGACGATTCTCGCCGATCGTCGAGCCGGGCTCGACGATACATGATGATACTCGTCGATCGTCGAGCCGCGCTCGACGACACTCGTCGAAATCGTCGATCGTCGAGAATCAGAGTAACGATTCTCGTCGATCGGCGAGAATCAGAGAACCATTCTCTACGATTCTAGTCGACCTTCGGTCGACTATTCAAACCAGCTCTCCAGGGCAACAATTGACCAACTCGACGATCCTTTAAGGCAACACTTTGCCCATGACCCGATTCAGGTCGGTGATTGGCAACCTTTACCAACACAGTCAATTATCCAACTTCCCCACATCTCTTATGTGCGACCCTGCAGGCTCATATCGCGTTGGCAGTGAGATTACATGTTTGATGACTTCCAGATCACAATGGTAACTCCAACAGACTCCCACTTGATCTCGAAAGTATCAAAGCAAAAACCTCACAAACAATGAGCAGCATCTAGCAATGCATCATTGCTCCCCAAGCAATAAGAGTTCATAACTCATAAGACTTTATGACCAATGTATCAGCGTTGTCTTTGTCCCTTTGTCCCTTACATCCGGAAAGAACTAGAGGCATGGACCGTGTCACCCTTGTAATAGCTCAATCCAAGTTTCTTGATCCAGGACGGACTTCCAGAGAATGGTGAGTCCAATATCACATATTGACTCAACCAAGCATGGCCATGCATTTCTCAGTCCAGTTCCATCAAGGGTCCCATGGATGCAACTCCTGTCATACAGGAGGACAAATCCCATATCTGCTCACACACAAACACCCAAATGATTCGTAACATGCCCAACAACCACCCTTATCATCATCCTTTCTCAAGGAAGACTTTAGATGACATCAAAGCACGCTCTTCCTCACTTGATGAATGCTGTGACTTCAGGTCAAAGGATCACAACACAATTGTCAATTGAGACCTACTCGTGACACGATTGGATGACAATCCACAGAGTTGTCTCAGGTTGGGTCTGTCCAGTACAACTTGTTCACTAACACGTACCCACGTGATGACTTGATATCACAATATCATGACCTGTGAGAACCGGTCATCAGTCAACACACGTGCTAGTCTCCATGTAACATCATCACCCTTAGCTTCTATGATGATACTCGACCAGGGACCTTTAAGAATGAAGCTTCAAATAAATCATGGGTTCTCACATTCAAGTCACGTACTTGATGTCCCATGGAAGCGAACATTCTAAGGGTATCTATTATGTTAACAATTAACTATCATATAGAAAAAGACATAATAAAAAAACTTGTCATTAATTATAAGAGAAAAATTAGGTACACAGTTCATCATATGAACAAACAGCCAACAAAATACAAGATTACATGCAACCCACAAGATTCTCGCTAGAGTTGATCATTTAGGTATCGTATACCCATCGATCTAGTATGACCATCATGCTTTCTCTGCGCGAGAGGCTTTGTTAGTGGATCCGCAATGTTCTCCTCAGTCGGCACTCTACAAATGTTTACATCTCCTCGTTCGACAATCTCACGAATAAGATGAAACCGCCGAAGTATGTGCTTGGAGCGCTGATGAAACTAGGTTCCTTAGATTGTGCAATTACACCATTATTATCACAGTAGAGAACTACGAGACCAACAATGCTAGGAACTACATCAAGCTCGCCGATGAATTTCCTAATCCATACAGCCTCCTTCGCCGCATTAGCTGCTGCGATATACTCGGCCTCAGTTGTAGAATCAGCAACTGTCTCTTGCTTGGAACTCTTCCAGCTCACAGCTCCTCCATTCAGGCAAAACACAAAACCTGACTGAGACTTGGAGTCGTCTCTGTCAGTTTGGAAGCTAGCATCTGTGTAACCACTTACAACGAGCTCTTCCTCTCCACCATACACCAAGAACACATCCTTAGTCCTTCTCAAGTACTTCAGGATATTCTTGACTGCAATCCAGTGACACTCACCGGGGTCTGACTGATACCTGCTAGTCATGCTCAAAGCAAAGGAGACATCGGGCCGAGTACATAACATCGCGTACATGATTGATCCAATTGCCGAAGCATATGGAATCAACTTCATGCGGTCCTTATCTTCACAAGACTTTGGACACTGGTCCTTAGAGAGATTCACACCATGAGACATGGGCAAAAATCCTTTCTTGGACTCAAGCATGTTGAACCGCTTCAACACCTTTTCGATGTACGTACTCTGGGTCAAACCCAGCAACTTCTTCGATCTATCTCTATAGATCTTAATACCTAGTATATAAGTCGCTTCACCCAAATCCTTTATTGAAAAGCAGTTCCCTAGGTTGTTCTTAACAAATTTCAGGGTAGGAATGTCATTCCCAATCAACAGTATGTCATCTACATATAATATCAGGAAGACAACAATGCTCCCACTGATTCGCTTGTAAACACAAGGCTCATCTTCATTCTTGATGAAACCAAACTCTTTGATTTTCTCATCAAAATGAAGATTCCAACTTTGAGAGGCCTGTTTCAGTACATAAATGGACTTATTCAGCTTGCATATTTTAGTGGCTTCATCTAGGGATACAAAACCCTCGGGTTGTGTCATATACACTTCCTCAAGGAGGTTTCCATTAAGGAAAGCCGTTTTGACATCCATCTGCCAGATCTCGTAGTCATAATACGCAGCAATAGCAAGCAATATCCTAATGGACTTCACCATAGCAACAGGGGAAAAGGTCTCATCATAGTCAATACCATGAATTTGCTTGAAACCCTTAGCCACCAATCGCCCTTTGAATGTCTGTACATTCCCATCCATGTCGGTCTTCTTCTTGAAGACCCACTTGCACCCTATGGGTCGTACCCCTTCAGGTGGTTCCACCAAGTTCCAAACTTGGTTTGCATACATGGAGTCCATTTCGGATTTCATAGCCTCAAGCCATTTGTCGGAGTCCGGTCCATTCATAGCCTCTTGGTAGGTTGCTGGTTCATCATCATGATCCATAAGCAACACATTACCTATTTGAGACATGAGAAATCCATATCTCTCAGGCTCAAACCTCGGTCTACCAGATCTACGTAGGACTTGTGTTCCCTGAGCAGGTTCTCTAGCTATAACATCTTGTAGTCCTGTCTCAGAATCCAATTCCGGTTCATTCACTACATGTGGTTCTTGAACTTCTTCAAGCTCTACCTTTTCAGTCTTTCTTGATAAGAACTCTTTCTCCAAGAAGACACCAGTCCTTGCGACAAACACTTTGCCCTCAGACGGTAGGTAAAAGTAATACCCTTTGGTTTCCTTAGGATATCCCACCAGATAATATTTATCCGATTTGGGTTCCAGCTTGTCAGGCATTTGACGTCTCACGTATGCCTCACAGCCCCAAATTTTAATGAACGACATACTAGGACGCTTCCCAGTCCATATCTCATATGGTGTCTTCAGAACCGTTTTCGTTGGAGCGCGATTCAATGTCATTGCAGCATTCTCTAAAGCAAAACCCCAAAAGGAAACAGGCAAGTCTGCATGACTCATCATCGAACGTACCATGTCTAACAGAGTACGATTTCTCCTCTTAGACACACCATTATGTTGTGGTGTTCTAGGTGGAGTGAGCTGTGATACAATACCACACTCTTTCAGATGATCACGGAACTCATGACTCAGGTATTCGCCACCTCGATCAGATCGGAGTGCTTTAACCCTTTTACCCAAATGGTTTTCTACTTCATTCTTGAACTCTTTGAACTTTTCAAAGGTCTCGGATTTGCACTTCATAAGATACACATATCCGTATCTACTGAAATCATCAGTAAATGTAACAAAGTAGAAATACCCACCTCTAGCCATGGAACTCATGGGTCCGCATACATCACTATGTACAACACCCAAGAGATCCTCAGCCCTCTCAGTATAACCAGTGAAAGGAGCTTTAGTCATCTTGCCTAACAAACAAGAATCGCATCACTCAAATGATTCATAATCAAATGAGTCCAAAAGTCCATCTCTATGGAGCTTGGATATGCGCTTCTCATTGATATGGCCCAAATGACAATGCCAGAGATACGTAGGGTTTGAGTCATTTGTTCTTAGTCTTTTATTGTTTTCTACATTACAGATCAGATGGTCCAAGTTCAAAACATAAAGACCATTAAACAATTGGGCTACAGCATAACAAACATCATTCTTAAATATAGAACAACAATTGTTCTTAATTATAAAAGAAAATCCAATCATGTCCAAACATGAAATAGATATAATGTTTCTAGTTATGGCCGGAACAAAATAACAATTATCAAGTTCTATTACAAGCCCACTGGGCAAAGAAAGACGATAAACCCCTACGGCTACAGCAACAACTCTTGCTCCATTGCCGACGCGGAGGTCCACCTCCCCTTTACTCAGCAATCTTCTCCTTCCCAGTTCCTGCACATTTGTACAAATGTGAGAACCACATCCGGTATCCAATACCCAAGATGAAGGAGCAGAAAGGTTTATCTCTATAACGTAAACATTTGAAGTGGAAGTCATACCTCCCCTCAATTTCTGCAGACCCTCAATGTACGAAGGACAGTTCCTCCGCCAATGACCAGCCTTGCCACAGTGGTGGCATTTCCCTTCCTTCACCGTGCTTTTCTTCTTCATCAGTGCAGAAGACTTGGGCTCAAGAAATGACTTAGGTCCTA
Source organism: Platanthera guangdongensis (assembly GCA_039583875.1). Classification (NCBI taxonomy): domain Eukaryota; kingdom Viridiplantae; phylum Streptophyta; class Magnoliopsida; order Asparagales; family Orchidaceae; genus Platanthera; species Platanthera guangdongensis. The sequence continues at coordinate 193,378,266 of CM077151.1, forward strand.
CCTTCGTCTTCTTAGAACCCTTGGCCTTGCCCTTGCCCTTATGCACCATCAGTATGGGGCTGGCAGGCTTGGCCTTATTCATGTTCATTTCGGCAGTTCTCAACATGCCTAGGAGTTCGGGCAGTGTCTTGTCTATTTCATTCATGTTATAGTTCAAGACAAACTGCTCATAACTGTCCGGCAACGATTGCAGGATCAGATCCGTGGCCAACTCTTGACCAAGAGGAAAACCCAGCCTTTCAAGGTTCTCTATATACCCAATCATCTTGAGTACGTGAGTCCCTACTGAGTCTCGAACTCCCATCTTGCACTGAAACAATGCTTTTGTGATGTCGAACCTCTCTTGACGAGCCTGCCCTTGAAACATTTTCTTGAGATGCTCGTCAATCTCCTTGCACCCCATGTTCTCATGTTGCTTCTGAAGCTCAGAGTTCATAGTGGCAAGCATAAGGCATTCGACATCTAAAGCATCGTCAATATACTTCTTATAAGTATCTTTCTCAGCACGGGAAGAGTTCCCGGTCGGCACCTCGGGGGCTTCTTCTTCCAAGACATAGAGCTTTCGCTCTTGCCTGAGAACAATTCTCAGATTCCTGTATCAGTCCATGTAATTAGTCCCACTGAGCTTATCCTTCTCAAGGATGGCTCTCAGAGACAACGTGGAGTGTGAAACACTTGCCATGTAATTCTACAAGAATTTATGCAGAATAAAATCAGTACCAAAATTTCAAATACAATTTATTTTAATTTGGACTTCAATTAAAAATACTCCCACTATTTTATTCGAAATGATAGCCCTCACTAACAATTCGGAGAGTTCATGCGAGCTACTCTCTTAGTGGACAAGATCCGTATTTCACCAACACTATGAGTCCGCTTTGGCGTTCCTCTCACGATGCGGTTATTTAGGTAGGCAACGCTTGCCAATTGCATCCTCATGCAATTCTTGTATGGTTGGTGAATAACTCCTTATTCGCATCCATCATATGGTGCATGCCAACCCTATGCCTCTAGGCACTCAACCTTTGAGGTCACCTAGTTAAGTATGACCCGATGTCGACAGTGGGATATCACAATTATCCGCTCGCACCCTTACCAAGATAGATTAATGCACCTTGCTTTGGCAAGCCCACACTTCATCGATCGAGGCAGGAAGAGTGTCATCCATCGGAAGGCATCCAAACACTTAATATTAGATGAAGGGATTTTCAATTATAGGTTAACAATTAACCATGATCAACATTTGATCAATGTGCACATCCAAAGAAAAACAATTCTAAACCACATGCATCCCTTATATGCACATCCTAACACCATCAACAATTGATAGAAGGAAGGGATAAATCTGAACATCCGGAAACTTCCAAATCCTCAGATTTACATGCATTGGACAAAGGCAAAGACAGCTCAACTTAGAGCAGTAGACAAGCTCATCTCTCTATGTTGGATTCAAAATCCAAAATATACTCGAGGGATGGTTACTGCTAAGGAGAACACAATTTCTAACAATTAGAAATTCCACGCAATTCCAGACGTTCTTGGCGGGGAACCAAGACTAAATCTAGGCATTTAGAACACTTCTAAATCCCTAGGTTTACACGCACTGGAATAACAAACTTCCAATACAACGATCATGGCCGAACCTGGCTCTGATACCACTGTTGGGTTTCTCTATAAGGATGGCACAACGTTTGTGCACGCAGCGGAAAAGAAAAACATCAAGAAAAACCCAAAGAGATGTGGATCGGGCCATGAACGTTGAATCAAGAAGTTAGCAAAAACTAGGCAAAAATTACCTCGGTGGCGTTGAGTCACAACTCAACGGTGATGCTCCAAATTTCTTCAGCGTGCTAGTGGCGAGTTCTACGTAGAATAATGTCCACGCTTCTACAAAAGTCCACACGAGCGGGAGAACGCCGATCTATCCATCGCACGGATTATCGGGAAGGAGGAGACCGCATCTCTGCTATTCCACAGACTGCTAGGTCCGCGCCAGGAAGAGCAGCACCAGCAACGGTCGCCGGAGAAGAGGAGGTCAGCGGAGCGAACACGGCGGCGGCGGAACCCTTCCGTCGGCGGTGGGATTCGGGATCGGCGGAACGATCGCAGAACGGTTTCCGTCGGGTTCGATTCGCACAGCAGCCAAAAGCTTAAGTCCCGATAAAACCCTAAGTATCCCTTTTATACCAAAAGCATAAAAGACTTAGAAACTTCGCTATCCGCAGACCACCCAGAAATGGGGTTCCAGAATCGGCGAGTATCAGACGGTGAGAATCGGCGACAATCGGCGAGAATCACTGAGCAGGTTCGGCGAGAAACAGTCGACGAGTATCACCTAGGATCGGCGAGAATCAGAGTACAATACTCGACGATTCTCGCCGATCGTCGAGCCGGGCTCGACGATACATGATGATACTCGTCGATCGTCGAGCCGCGCTCGACGACACTCGTCGAAATCGTCGATCGTCGAGAATCAGAGTAATGATTCTCGTCGATCGGCGAGAATCAGAGAACCATTCTCGACGACTCTCGTCGATCGGCGAGAATCAGAGACCCATTCTCTACGATTCTAGTCGACCTTCGGTCGACTATTCAAACCAGCTCTCCGGGGCAACAATTGACCAACTCGACAATCCTTTAAGGCAACACTTTGCCCATGACCCCATTCAGGTCGGTGATTGGCAACCTTTACCAACACAGTCAATTATCCAACTTCCCCACATCTCTTATGTGCGACCCTGCAGGCTCATATCGCGTTGGCAGTGAGATTACATGTTTGATCACTTCCAGATCACAATGGTAACTCCAACACATACAACATGTCGTCAATTAGAGTAGATAATACTAAGTGAAAATGCAAAGCATGCTCCTCAGCACTCCTAGAATACATTAGAAAATCATCATAGAAAATGACCATCAAATGATCTAAAATCCTTGATCACTCTATTCATCATATCCATAAAAGCAGATGGTACATTCATTAATCCAAAGGACATTACCAAGAACTCAAAATGCCCATATTGTGAATGAAAAGCAGTTCACAGAATGTTTGACTCAAGGAACATCAACTGATGGTAGACTGAACGAAGGTTAATCATTGAGAACACAAAACTACCCCACAAATGGTCAAACAAATTGTCAATCTGAGGCAACAGATATTTGTTCTTGATAGTTACCTTATTCAACTCTCTATAATCTATGCACACTATCATCAAACCATTCTTTTTCTTCACAAAAAGGACCAAAGCACCCCAGAGTGAAGAACTAGTCCTAATAAAGCAACACTATAACAATTCATCTAACTGGGTATGCAACTCTTCCAACTCATGTGGAGCCATAGTGTAACGTGCCCTGACAATAGAACGAGTACCAGAATCAAGATCAATAACAAACTCTACATCTCTCTCAAGTGGGAGACCATGAAGACTAATTGGGAAAACATCGGAAAACTATCGCACCAAGAAAATATCCTCGACACACGGAAAATCAGGAGCAGCTTCCAAAATAGAAACATGATAAGCAATATAACCAGACTTTAAAATTTCTGAGCATGTACCACAGATATGATTGGGGAGTCCTGACGCGAAAAGCCGAACACCATCATGGGTTGGCCATTATCCATATTGAAATCCAAATGTTTGACTTTCATTGAATGACAACATTATATCTGGACAACGAATTCATACCCAAGATCACATCAAAGTCTTCCAAATCTAGCACCTTCAAATTGACATACGCTAAGAATCCACCTAAAATAATCGGGACATTCTGGATACCCTAATTCGACACCACCGAATCACTAGATGGAAACTTAACATGAAGCAGATCGCCAACTTAATTGATGGCCAAACAATGTTGGTCAACAAAATTCCTAGCCAAGAAAGAGTGAGAGGCACCCGAATCGAAAAGAACACTTGACCAACAATTTCTACTTTAAACTTGCATGATATAACCTGGGTGGAAGACTAAGCTTCTTCCTTGGTCACCACATTCATTTTACCATTTTACTTATCCAGTTGTTGCAGTTGGGTAGTGGAAAATCCTGAAGTGGAACCGACTACATCGTCGGCTGGGACTGCAGGCACCTAGACTTCATTTTCCCCTTCTACCCACACTAGAAGCAAGTCTTATCCTTTGACCAATAATGGGCAACATCATTCCCTTTCCACTTACCCGAAGCATAGGTTAGATATCCTATTGTTGTGCTCTAAATCGCAAGCACCTTTTGCTGCTTCTAAGCACCCTACCTCATGAAACACTTTTCGAAAGGGTGGCCTGAATGAACATAAAAGCTATACTACTCTTTGCTCCCTTTCTTTGGAGCAGGGATAGATGTCCAAGGGCTTCCACTATCCTCAGCCTTTATTCTTACCTTTCTCCGCAACATGCCATGATTCTTTATATTGTGAATAGCATCAAGCTTCAAGGCATCGTCCACTACATCCGCATAACTCTCAGATCGGTAAGCGCTATATAACTGTTGGATGTCACTTCGAAGAGCACCCAGAAAATGTTTAAGTCTTCCTTCCTCAGTGGCTACCAACTCCTGAGCAAACCTTCTTAACATGCTGAACTGGATCTCATACTCACCATTTATGAGTTACATCTACTTGAAATGCAAAAAAGTGTTCATCAGCTTGTCATGATCAACCGACGGTAGGAACTTCTTCAATAACATCCCCCTAAACACTCCCCATAAGTACCCATCTGTGAGGCCTTCTATTTCTCTGATCCGCCAGCATTTAGCAAGATGCTTCAACTGATAAGCAGTCATCATAACCTTTTGGTTAGTAGAAATTCCCGAATAGGAAAACATCTCCTCAATAGATATGATCCAATCATCTAACACCATGAAATCAACCCCCCTATCATAAGTTGAGGGTCCTAAGCACTGTAAATATGTCATGCAGTTCATCTAAGGTGGTAACAGAATATGAGGCACTAGGGGAGCAGGAGGGATAGCTACAGTCCGACCCACCGCAGGGTCCTTCACCCCAGGTGGCTCCCCTTAAGTGGCATTCAACAATGTCTGCATCTATGCATGCATCGCAATCACCTTCCTCGACAGAGTCACATTCCTCTGACGCAGCACCTCAATCATTGCTTCACTATGCGCACCCAAAGACTCACACTCAGACTGGGGATCCGACCTCAGCCTTTGACACTTTGGATCCATTTTCTACTAATACGAACGAGTATCTCATCAAAACTTAGCTTAATGCTTGAATTACTTAACTTAGATCAAACAAAAGATGTGTCGCTAATTTTTCTTTCTAGTACCCTGCTCTGAAATTTTCTATGAATGATGTTACGCTTAACATAGAATGATATACCATCATCCCTTCACTATTGTGCATATAGTATGAATGCATTAATGGTTAAAATATTCATTTTAAATCATGTGTGTATGAATGTCATCATCTAGATCTTAACTTGGAATGTGTGCCAATGATATGTTATGTTGTGTATGTTGTGCTATGCATTATAAGAAAGGCCTTAATGCATGCCATGGGTGACGAACTGATGAGTCTAATATTTATAGTGTTTTTCGGACTCATCAGAGCTAGTTTTCACGCTTGCGCGCTACACTTTACGATCATTATTGCTTATATTTGATGTGAATTGTATTTCACACAAAGTGCACTATTTAGTCTCGTTGTGTTGTGCAATTGCATAGTTCATTGCTAGGGGTAAGCACTTGGTTCTCCCCCACTGATTTTCTTTGCATGGTTATGTTTTTGTGAGTTTTGGTGGCCTATGCCTCAATTGTGTTCTTCCTGTGCAGGTGGGCAGAGCCCCATTTCAATGGAGTTCTTTTGTGTAGGAATTGCACGATCGTGAATTTTTATTCATAAATGGTTGTTACGACCGTGCAATACCTACAATATTCTGGTGCTTTGCTCTAGGTCGTATGATTTTCTCACGCACGGTTATTTTGTTCATGCGTGACCAAATCGCAAAACCATCTCTTTTTTGTAAAAAACTTTTTTGATTTATTGCCCCTGTGTTTTCTTCACGCACGGTTGGATTCAAAAATGAGCAAAGGAAAATGCACACTCTTTTGTTTTGCTAGGACAATACGTGATTTTACTCTGCCCGTGAGTTTTGTTCTAGTACGAGATGGTTTCCAGTGCATTCTCATATACACACAGGCGTGTTGTCTTTCTGGCTGGGCATGGTCGTGCGTTCGACCATGCGTTCCTTATTTTCTAACTAGGTACTATTTAAGCCACAAAAGTTCGCCTTAATTTGGACCGTCACTTCATTTTCGTGCCCAGAGCTCCATTTTTGTGCCCCCTCTTCGCTCCAAAACCGCCCATCATCCTGAGGTCCTCTTACCACTGTTTTGAGCTAAATCTCAAGGTAGGAGTTCCTCTCGGCCTCCTCTAGTGTTTGCAAGCCTCCATGGTTCATCTCGATGGATTTCTCTCTTGGGTTACAGTTCTTCGGCGAGTTCGTGGATGAAGGCGATTGATAGAGAAGAAGGGTAAATTAGTGGAGAGTGACTAAAACGGAGGAATGGCAAAAATCAACTATAGCCGCTTTCCTATTGGACGAAGGGGAGAGATTTCGGTGGGAAAAGCTGGAGCTGCATCTCTTGGTTGGAAGAAAACTCACTGATGTTTCGATGGATGAGTTCTCGAGGTTATTCCTGGCAAGGTACCTCCGCTCGGCGCAAAGGATCGACATGGAGAATCAGTTCCAGAGACTAATGCAGGGATATAGTAGCTTGGATGAGTATCTACACGAGTTCACGAGGTTGGGTCGTTATGCTAGTTCTACTTTTATTGACGAGGAGCATAATAACAACTGGTTCTATGAAGGTCTGTGTGATGACCTAAGGGTACTACTCTCTGGTCCTATGATGCAGGGTTTCCTAACTCTGGTTAATACTGCTCGATCTATGGAGAAGGATATGAAGAGAGTTCAGGATAAGAAGGACTCAAGCTCGAAGAAGTCGCAATTAAAGGTGTCGTGATCGTCAAAGTCTGGGTTTCGTAAGTGGAACAAGAAGGAGAGGACTTCGGGTCCAGCCCTACCTCCAGGTGTGTCTGGAGTTACTACAGTGCGAGGACTGATTACTTGTTATAGTTGTGGCAAGCTAGGACACTATGCCCGAGACTATTGGATTGGGTGCCTGAAGTCAAAGAAGAAGCCTGGAGCAACTAATTCCGAGAAGGGAAAGGCGGTGGAGTCAACCGCATCTCACTACGCTCCAACCCAGCTTAGAGTCTACAACCTTGGCCAGCAGGAGGCAATAAAGCAGGCTGATGTGGTGATTGGTATGAATTAATTGAATAACATGTTTAGCTTTACATACTTGTTGCCTTATGTGCGTTAGCATGTGACTTGTTATGCTAGGTTTTGTTTTGATCTTTAATTGTCCGATGAGAGCACTGTTTAATACGGGAGCTTCACGATCTGTTTGGTCCGAGGAATTTGTATCGCGCATCGGAGTACATTCTTCGATGGCAATGGATAAATTGGATGTGTTGCTGCCTAGCGTGTGTTCTATGTGTGTGGATAGAGTTTGTTGCATGAAGGTACGAATTTGGAGTCGAGAGTTTGACTTGCAAGCATCGCTACAACCGATAGTGGAGTTTGATGTGATCTTTGGTGTGGACTAGTTCTCGGAGTAGGGGGAATACATCGATTGCAATCGCAAGATGGTCAGACTGGGTGTGGATACAGAGCATGGGATGATAATCTCTGGCATGAGAGGATGTAGCAAGACTTCGATGTCTGCTATCCAAGATGTTATGGCTATTCGTAGTGGTGCAGAGTTTTTTTTTTCACTTTAATGGGGGCTTCGAAATCCCAAGCCAGTCTGGATGGTATCCCAGTCGTATTAGAGTTTTCTGATGTTTTTCTTGAAAATCAACTTCACCATCGAGCTAGTGCTAGGCTTCAAGCCTGTGTCACACTCCCTATACCGCTTAGTGCCTAAGGAGATGGCAGAATTGAAGGTACATCTGCAAGAGCTGTTAGATAAAGGATATATGCGTCCATGTTCGTCGCCTTGTAGCCCGCCAGCCCTTTTTATTAAAAAGAAGGACGGAAGCTTACGCCTATATATTGATTACCGAGAGTTGAATAAGCTGACAGAGAAGAATAGATATCTGATCCAGAGGATTGATGATCTATTCAATCAGCTGGTCGGGTCGACTGTGTACTCGAAACTAGATTTGAAATCCGGGTACCATCAGCTGAGAATTAGAGAAAGTGATATTCCGAAGACGCCTTTCAGCACACGTTATGGGCATTATGAATTCACTGTCATGCCATTTGTACTAACGAATACACCATCCGTATTTATGGATTTGATTAACATGACATTCAGAGAATACTTGGACCAGTTCATGATAATCTTCATCGATGATATACTGGTGTACTCACAGTGCGAGGAGGATCATTTCAAGCATCTTCATATGGTTTTGGAGACCCTGAGGAGGAACCAACTGTGTGCCAAATTCTCCAAATGTGAGTTTTGGCTGTCCTGGATAGAGTTCCTTGGTCATGTGGTTTGTGGAGAGGAAATTACAGTAGATCCGGTGAAGGTAGATGTGATACGGGAGTGTCCTGTGATGTCTACTATGTCGGAAGCCGGAGTTTTCTGGGGCTTGTCGGATATTACATGTATTTTGTGAAGAACTTCTCGCGGATAGCAGTGCCCCTCACTACTCTAACAAGGAAGGATCAGAAGTTTGTTTGGTCGCAGGAGTGCGCACAAGCTTTCGAATAACTAAAGTGTCGTTTGACCACGATGCCTATCTTATGTTCGCCATGTGGTTCAGAGGGCATTGAGATTTACAATGATGCCCATGGGAGTGGGTTAGGCTGTGTTCTGCTTTATCACGGGAAGGTGATAGCCTATGGGCCGCGTCAGTTGAAGGTACACGAGTGGAATTACCCAGTCCATGATTTGGAGTTGGCGGCCATGGTATTCGCTCTTAATCATTCGAGGCATTATCTGTATGGGGTTAAGGAAGATATCTATTCAGATCACAAGAGCCTGAAGTATCTGAAAGATCAGAAAGACCTGAACATGCGTCAGCGAAGGTGGATAGAGTTCCTTGGGGATTACACCTACAAGATTCATTATATTCCTGGGAAGGGGAACTTTGTGGCAGATGCTTTGAGCCGTAGGACCCCTGTACAGTACAACTAGATACAGATGCAGGACGAGCGGCTCATTCGAGATTTGTAGGCCTTGGAGATCTCTTGTATTGACAAGGGATCTAGTACTAATGCGTTTTTGAGTTGGACGGAAATTCAATATGACCTCGTGGACAGGATTCAGTAGTCCTTGGAGTTGGAAGTGAGCTTGAAACGTCACTGGGTGGAAGCCGTTGATGGGTATAATGACCAATTCTCTATCGACGATGGCCTTTTATGTAAAGGCAGTCGATTGTGTGTCCCCAATTTTTGGAAGTTACGAGAAGAATTGATGTATGAGGCACACTTTACGAAGTACTCGATTAACCCCGGGAGCACAAAGATATTCAAGGACATGAAGAAACTGTTCTGGTGGCCAGCTACGAAGAAAGACATAGTGTTATATATGGTGAGATGTCAATCGTGTGCCTTAGTAAATGCCAAATGCCAGAGGCCTGGCGGATTCTTGAAGTCCTTGTATATACCGGAGTGGAAATTTTGATGACATCTCTATTGATTTTGTGCACGACTTACTGAGATCGCACAAGGGGAACGTCGTTGGCTTGGGTAGAAATGGGAGAATCGAAGCTGTGCAAGCTATGGGATGTTTAAGATGTTACTTCAACAATACAGTTTATTCGAGAATGGATACTGATTGCTCAAGATGGGCAGGCTAAGTACTACAATGCCAAGAATCAGAATGTGGAGTTTGCAGTGGGCGATTGGGTATACCTCAAGATAAAACCATTTAAGGGCGTATCAAGGAATCGACGCTTAAATAAGCTTAGTTTGTGGTATGTTGGACCTTTTCATATCTTGGAGCTGGTTGGTGAAGCTGCCAATAGTTTGACTCTTTCGTTGGAGTTGAATGGTTTTCACGATGTATTTCACATCTTAGTGCTACGAAATGCCATTCAAGAGCCTACTCAAGTGGTTGCGGCGAAACAAGTGCCGATCGACAGTGGGTTGACAATAAATGTCAGCCCCTTCTGTATCGAGGATGTAGAGGTCAAGTAGCTGCAAAATAAATCCATTAGAATGGTCAATGTCCTTTGGGACAACTGTGGCAGAGAGGAGCTGTCTTGGGAGCACGATCAAATAATCCGAGTGGAGTTCCCTAGGCTTTTCCTCTAAGGTAATCAGATGTACTATTTACTTTTTATATTTTCCCGTAACGTCAAATTTTGGGACAAAATTTCTTTAAGTGAGGGAAATTTGTAATCCCCAAATTTCATGAGGCGTGAGATGCTTCTCTGGGGGTTATCGCTCGGCGGAAGTAAGTTACTGTGCGGTAGTAGCTCTAGGGTTTGCATCGAGAGCATTAAGTTCTCGAGAAAATGCTGAGTTCTCGAGAAAGATCTTACCGTGTGGCGGAAAGTTGTTACCGCACGGCGGTAACAGGGGAATTAATCTGGCAGACCTCTCGGAAAGCTATCACCCGGCGATAGTGTTTCCGCTGGCGATAGCTGGGTCAATTTAATTGATACGGTTCTCGGGATCCTACCTTGTGGCGGTAGAAGTTAGCGCGTGGCGGTAGCGGGTGCTGTCGTGTTATGACCGACGTCCCTATCGCGCGGCATTAGCGTCCTATCGCATGGCGGTAGTGAAACCGTAACGGCGTTGGTGACGTGTTAGCCTGTGATTGGTGGATTTGTGCTATTGCGCTCGAAACGAGGCATTGAATTAAGGTACCGCATGATGGTAGCTAGTTACCATGAGGCGGTAGCTTTATTTATATGTCTGGTTTGGTAGTTTCCACTTCATTTCTTTTGGAGTTCCTAGTATTCATGGAGGAGGAGCACCGGTGCCGCAAGGGAGATCTCACCGTCGTTGAGGTTCTAAAGCCCCGATTCGCAAGCCAAGTCTGGATCTGTGGAGGTAAGATCATTGCGGTCGCATTCGTCTATCTAGATCTTTGGCATGACACCAAAGAGAGCGCGAAGGGTAACGATTCTCAAATTGGACATGTGAAGTACTCTTCCTTTTGCATAGAAAACCCTCTCCCTTGAGTGTGCGGTGAGTGTGAGGTTTTCCTTCGGGTAGTTACGGTATATTACCGTAGTTTTTGCATATAGAGTTCGGAATCGAAGTATGAACATAGGCATGGTGTGTGAAGCCCATCTGGACAGGTTGGTCTGGATTGGTGATGTTTTTCATTATGCTTGTATTAGACGGAGAAGACTCCATCATGTTTGTTTTTCGAGTTTCTACATGGTAGATTGTAGCAGGGAACCTTGGGGACTAACTCGAAGGAGCACCCGAAAAACTGGGTTGAATATCATTTCAGCCAGGTACCGTGTGGCGGTAGTGCTACCGCAGGTGGTAGCTCCTTGAGAGCTTTGTTTGTTGCCTATGTCGTGGAGACCTGGGGCCTGAGATATGGGGATGAGAGCTCATAGAGCCCAGCCAGGTGGCCTGCGAGCCACCCGTCTATCATAACAGGGTTATGTATTGATTTGAGAAATGGGAATGGGGAGCCCGAACTGCGTCGTGGTTGTTTGCCCCGGTCATGTAAGCAACGGGAAAGGGATGAACCTACCGAGTAGCTATGTGTAACACCCCAAAATCCCAGGTTGAGTTCAAGTTGGGTGAAACGGCCTGAGACACGGGCATGTCTCAAGGCGTGTCCTACTCGGTATGAGTGAACTGCCGGGCAAGTCATCAACGAAATGGGTTCGGCAAAATTTTTGAGATGGAACACGCCCTCCGACACGGGCGTGTTGGAAGTCGTATCACCCTCTGGCCGACGAGCTTTGCTCGACGAAGGGCATGTTGGGGGCGTGTTTGCTGACGTGTAAGGGCACACGACCTATAACACGGTCATGTCCCAGGCCGTATCCTTCTCTTGAGTTAGCCAGGGCAGTGAGGCATGGTGAACACAGGTAGGACACGGGTGTGTCTCTAGGCACACAGCATGTGACACAGGCGTGTCACATGGCCGTGTCTTGCTCGGGTTAAGATGGGTGTGTTACACTCGAGGTACACGACCACAGACATGGGCATTTCATAGGGCGTGTCAGGTCACACGGCCTGTGATACGGGCACGTCACATTGGCGTGTACTGGTTTGGATGAGTCAGTTGTGTCCCGCTTAAGGTACACGGGCATGTCACAGGCCGTGTCAGCCAAAATTCAGACTTTTGCACCAAAATCATGGCCGTCCATTTTCTTCAGCTGGGATCTGATGGCCCAGATTCCTTCCCCCTACTTTAAGGTCGAGAATGAGAAGGAAAAGCACATTCTCATCTTGGCCATACTCTTTCTAAGAACCTAGAGAGAGAGAAAGGAGGAGGAGGGGAGTCAGCCACTGGTGGAGCTGTTGAGTTCCGATTCGAGATCCAAGGCTAGCGTTGTGGAGGCAAAGCCGTTGCGGTGCTTTCCAGCCAGCTAGGATTCCATGGCTCCAAAGCGATCGTCAACGGTAACGATCTTCCATCTTAGCCAAGTGAAGGCTTCCTTTTTGGCATTTGCATGGGATTCCCCCACCATAGGGTGGATTGTGAAGGGAGTTCCCTTGGGTTGATTCTTGGAATCCCCAATAATTTGGCATATAGATGCGGAAATGGAGTACGGAATAGGCATGTTGTGTGAAGCCAATCTGTACAGGTTTGTATGGATTGGTGATGTTGCATATACGCACCGAGGAAGACTCCGTGGTTAAACGTGTAGTTTATGGAGTCGAGGGATTGGACCTGTGAAGGGCAGTAGCAGGAAGTACTGGAGTGAAAGTCCAGGAATAGACCCTTAGGATGCTTGTGATGCTTGATGGGTTGTGCCTGTGAAGGGTAGTAGCAGGAAGTACTGGTATGGGAGCCCAGGAAAATACCCGCACGTGTTTGTGATGTATACTGAAGTCCAGAGTGTCTGGTACTACAGATGGCTGCAGGGATGGCTGGTTGAGTGAACCAGCTAAGGTTTCGGCTAGGGATGGAAAGTGAGTTCTGCCGCTACTGGGAGTGGCTCCTAGCTAACATATTATTGTGAAGCCAGTCCTTGGTGGACAGTGTGGCTATTGTGAGCTTGATGAGCTCTTGAAAAAGGACTCATGCCAAAAAGGATAGGTGAAACCGACCCGCGCCTTATACTTTTCCTCGGGTATGTTGTACTCGGTGATGGTAAGGTGACTTGAGCAACGGGGGGTGGATGATCCGTACCTATTTTATGTCCGTTTGACTCGAAGACCTGAAAGTGCGGTCAATTGCAGCGCATAATGAGAGTCTTAGGCCTGTGTGCCAGAAAGACTAAATGCTCAATTTTACCGTTGGGTTTCGGCACTGATACGGTGGTGGGACCCCGGTTTGCCGGTACACCAAGAATGTGCCCTGAGTGCATGGATCGTCGGGTCAGGGGTCTGACGGTTGTGATGGAATGTTTGTGCGTGAATGCACAATGTGTGATATGTATATCTGCATACGAATTGTTATGCCTGCAGGGAAGGAATACCACTGCCCTGGGAAGGGGTAGGGTCGTTATAAATTGGTCAGCTGAATGCTGACTGTTGCCTTGTTTGCCACCGTTGGGCGGCTATCCTTGTACTGGTGCTGGAGAACCGAGTGGGACATATAAAGGCTGAAGTCCCTGCTGCTGCTGCTGCTAGCCCTTGAAGGCTAAAATGAAAAATCTTGTGTGTTGTTCATGTGTGGTCGGCCTATGCGCCGATGTTAGGAAGCCACTTTTGTAAAGAGCAAGTGTAAGGCCCTAAGGACAAATGACATTGTATTTGATACATCCCTATATAAATGTGGGTGTTTATAGTAGTGGACATTCTTGGTTGGAGTTCAGTTTTATGTTAAAAGCTTCCGCTTGAATGCTATGAGTTAGGATGCGCAACTCTGATATCAACCTGTGACTTCCCCGCCTCTTTGTATCATATGGTGTGGGCCCCGGCCGGACCTTCTATTATATGTTATACAAATTGATGGAGTCATTAAATTTTTGGGATCAGCTGTCTCGGTCTTCCCCTTTCGAATTCGTGGTCGCATTCTTTTGTGGGGTGGCCAGCACGTGTACGTGCGAACTGCGTTAACACTAATGAACTCTTGAATGTCCACATAGGAAAGCAAATACATGTGTTTAAGGAGCCTGCGCGTTCCTATTTTGTTATTATTGCTGGTGTGAGGTCGCTAATGTGCGTGTCTTGTTCACCTATAGGTGACTCGAAGTGGTGCTGGGCAGTCGAAGCCCAGCATTCTAATGAGAGTATGGCACTAGCTGAGGTGCCTACTATAACACCCCAAATTCCAGAGTTGGGAAAAGTTTGGGTGACACAGCCTGGGACACGGGCGTGTCCCAGGGCATGTCCAGCTCGGGTGAGCAGTCGGCGAGTGTTCGACGAAATATCATTCGACGAAAATTAAGGGAACACACACTCTGACACGGGCGCCATAGAGGTCGTGTCCTCTGCGGGTCAATAAACTGAGGTCGACGAAGTAGAGCTGGGGCATGTATGGTGCCGTGTATGGGCACATGACCTGTGACACGGGCGTGTCACAGTCCGTGTCCTTTTCTGGATGTGCCCAAGACATTGAGGCCGGGTTAATACAGGCACGACATGGGTGTGTCATGGGGTACATGTCTTGTGATACGGGCATGTCACTAGCCGTGTCCCGCTCGGGTTGAAGATGATTTTGTGCAGCCTGATATACACGGCCATAGACATGGGCGTGTCTGAAGGCATGTTATGTGACACAGCCCGTGACACGGACGTGTCACATGGGCGTGTACTGGTCTGGATTAAGTCGGTTGAGCACCGCTTGAGGTTCACGGCCTGGGACACAGGCGTGTCACAGGCCGTGTCAGGCAAAAAATATGAATTTATGGCAAAATCGTGGCCGTCCATTCCATCAGCTGGGATCCAATGGTTGAGCTTACTCCCTGTGTCCTTAAGGTCGGGAAATGAGTTGGAACAACTCATTTGATAATTGCCATTCTCTTTCCATACACATAGAGAAAGAGAGGAAGAAGGAGGAGGAAGGAGAGCTGGCCACCTGTTGTGCTGCAAAGTTCCGACGAGAGATCCGAGGCCAGCGTTGTGGAGGAAAAGCCATTGTGGTTCTTTCCAGCCAGCTAGGAGCTCATGGCGCTGAAGCGGTCTTCAAGGGTAACGACTTTTCTTCCAAGCCATGTGAAGGCTTCCTTTTTGGCATATGCATATGATTCCCCCACCAGAGGGTGGCTGATTATAGGAGTCTGTTGGGTTGATTCATGGAATCCCCACTCGTTTGGCATATAGATCCGGAAATGGAGTATGGAATAGGCATGCTGTATGAAGCCCATCTGGACAGATTGGTCTGGATTGGTGATGTTACATATACGCACTGGAGAAGACTCCGTGATAAACGTGTAGTTTAGGAGTCGACGGGTTGTACCTGTTAAGGGCAGTAGCAGGAAGTACTGGAGTGGTAGTCCAGGAAATACCTGTATAATGCTTGTGCTGATGCATTGTACCTGTGAAGGGTAGTAGCAGGAAGGACTGGATTGGGAGTCCAGGAAATACCCTTGTAATGCTTGATGTTCATGGTAGTGCCTGTGAAGGGGAGTAGCAGGAAGTACTGGCATGGTAAGCTAGGAAAATACCCTTTATTCTTGGAATGCTTGATGGGTTGTGCCTATGAAGGTGAGTAACAGGAAGTACTGGCTTGGCATCCCGGGAAAATACCCTCAAGTGAATGTGATGAATGCACGGTTAAGCCTAGGGATGGAAATTGAGTTCTGTCGCTAACGCGAGGCGTGGCTCCTAGGTAATCGATAAATGTGAAGCCAGTTTCGTGAGAATGGGTTGGTTATGTATGAGCAGACGAGCTCACCTAAAGGAATCAGGTAAGGTGAAACCGACCCGCGCCTTTTATGTAGCCGCGAGTACGCCGTACTCGGTGATGGAAAGGCGACTTGAGCAACGGGCGGTGGATGATCTGGCCTGTGCTATGTCCGTCCGACATGAGACCTGAAGGTGCGGTCTGTTGGAGCGCATAGTAAGAGTCTTAGGCCTGCGCGCCATGACACAATGGGGGGCTACAGGCCAATCCCGGTGCATTAAGACTAAAATCTCCGGTTGCACGCCATGGAGTAAAATGCTCAATTATTACCGTGGGGTTGCGACCCTGAAACGGTGGTGGGACCATGGTTCGCCGGTACACCAAGAATGTGCCCTAAGTGCACGGATCGTATGGCCGCGTGGCTGATGATTGTGATGGAATGTTTGTGCGTGAGTGCACAATATGTGATGAATATATATATGCATGAGATTGCTTTGCCTGCAGGGAAGAAGTGTCACTGCCCCGAAAAAGGGGTAGGGTCATTATAATTTGGTCAGCTGAATGCTGACCATTGCCTTGTTTGCCACCGTTGGGTGGGCTGTCCCTGTGCAGGTGCTGGAGAACCAAGCGGGACGCATAAAGGCTAAAGGCCTTGCTGCTACCGTTGCTGCTACCGCCGCTAGCCCTTGAAGGCTAAACTTAATGCTATGTTTGTTTATACGTGGCCGGCCAGCACTCCAATTCTTGAGGCCACTGTTGTGTAAAGCCTTGTAAGGCCATAAGGCCAACTGACTTTGTATTTGGACATTCCTGTTTTATATAAATGTGGAGCTTTTATATGGTGGACATTCATGTGTGTGAGTTCCATTTTCATGTTATAGGCTTCCGCTAGAATGCAATGAGTTCGGAGCGCAACTCTGGTATCACTCGGTGACTTCCCCACCTATTTTATGGTATATGCTGTGGGGCCCCGGCCGGACATTCTAGTATATACCAGTGAACAGATAGAGTCGTTACATTTTGGTATCAGCTGTCTCGGTGTTTCCCTTTTGAATTCGTGGTCGAATTCTTTTATGGGGTGGCGAGCACGTGTCCGTGCGAACGTTGTTAACACGAATGAACTCGTGAATGTCCACTCGTGAATGTACACTTTAGGAATGCAAATACATGTGTTTGAGGAACCTGCACATTCCTATTTTGGTTGTTTTGCTTGTATACGGTCGCTAATGTGCGTATCTTGTTCACCTATAGGTGACGCGAAGTGGTGCTGGGCAGTCGGAGCCCCAGCGTTCTGATGAGAGTATGGCACCAGCTGAGGTGCCTACACCTCCGCCTTCTGCGGAAACTGTGAGATTAGTTGCTGAGGCTTTGTTTGTCATGCTTCAAGCACATCCGATTGGGCAGACGCAACCAGTATTGAGGTTAGAACAGGTTGTGTCGAGGCCAGAACCTGTAGCGGCTGTGGATCCTCGAGCAGCTGAGAAGCAGTTTATGAGCTTTAACCCGCCTACGTTTTCGGGAGTGGGATCTCCTTCGCAGGCTGAAGATTGGTTGTCGCGCGTCAAGCGGATAATGACGGCGATCGGGACGGAGGAACATCAGAAGGTCACCTTGTCCACCTTCTTGATGGAAGGCGAGGCGTGGTTGTCGTGGGACGAGATGGAGTTGCATCACTTAGCGTGAAGGCCGTTAACACAAGTGTCGATGGAGGAATTCTCTCAACTCTTCCTAGCTAAGCACCTCCCGGCGGCACAGTGTATTGCCATGGAGAACGAATTCCAATGGCTGATGCAATGCGAAAGCAGTGTTGAAGCTTACCTGCATGAGTTCACGAGGTTGGGACGGTATGCGGGTTCGATTTTTGTTGATGAGCATAGCAAGACGAATAGGTTCTATGAAGGATTGCGGGATGAGCTGCGATTCCTACTCTCTAGTTCTGTTAATCAAGGCTTCCAGGCGTTGGTTGACACTGCTGTGCACGCTGGAAAAGGACATGAAAAGTGTCCAAGGGAAGCGGTCCTTGGCTGTTACAAAGCTAGAATTCAAGGTGCCCCGACCTGGAAAATCATACTATAAGAAGAAATGGGGCAAGAGGTCCAAGTCAACTGGACAAGCTCCTTCTTCGGTTCCATCGGGAGCAACGTCGGGGGCAAATTCAAGGCCAGAGACTCGCGTGTGCTTTACATGTGGACTGGTGGGGAATATATCCCATGATTGTCGGGTGGTACCGCCAAAGAGTGAAAAGAAGGCGGGAGCGTCGTAAGCGGAGAAGGAAAGGTGGTGGTAGAGTCCTCTGCCTCCCAGGCGCAGCCCCGAGTATACATTCTTGGCCTGCAGGAGGCCATTAAGCAGAGTGACGTCGTCATAGGTACGAGTTAAGTTATTGCATTGCTTTGTTTATCGCATGCTTTGTTTTGTGCCTACTTCTATGCGGCTTGTGTGTTTGACCTGATTGTCACATGGCTTTGTGATGATTCGGAATATGCTGGCGCGAGCTCTGTTTGATATGGGTGCTTCGCATTCTTTTCTGTCTAAAGAGTTTATAGCGCAGCTTGGGATACCTAGTCGTGTGAAGACAGATAGCGTCAGGGTGGTGTTGCCGAATGGTTGTTCGATGCTCGCGGATCGAGCTTGCGATGTGGCGGCTCAAATAGGAAGTCGGGATTTCTGTTTGACTGCATCTGTATTGCCGATATCGGAATTTGATGTGATATTTGGTATGGATTGGCTCACAGAGCAGATTGCCTTAATTGATTGTAATGCCAAAGATATCACGTTGTGCCAGAATACCGAGCAGGAGACTAAGTTCGCGGGGATGCGAGGAGTGGGCGGGACGTTGATGTCTGTACTCCAAGTAGTCAAGGCTGTTTGAAAGGGCATGGAGTGCTACTTCACGCTGATTCAGGCTGTTGAGCCCAAGGCTGGTGTGAGCGATGTTTCTGTAGTATCGGAATTTGCAGATGTGTTTCCCAAGGATCTCCTTGTGCTACCACCCCAGCGAGAGATTAACTTCACGATCGAGTTGGTGCCATGTGCGAAACATGTATCCCGCTCGCCATATTGCGTCACGCCAAAGGAAATGACGTAGTTGCTGGAGCAGGGTTACATACGCCCAAGTACGTCACCTTGGAGCGCACCTATGCTTTTTGTGAAAAAGAAAGACGGTGGTTTGCGGTTATATATTGACTACCGCGAATTTAATAAGTTGACTTTGAAGAATAAGTATCCGATTCCACGGATTGATGACTTGTTCGATCAGCTGGTGGGATCAACCGTCTACTCCAAGTTGGATTTGAAGTCTGGTTATTACCAGTTGAGAATTCGGGTAGGTGACATTCCCAAGACCGCATTTGGAACACGTTACGGGCATTATGAGTTCATGGTCATGTCGTTTGGGCTGTGCAATGCACCCTCGATGTTTATGGACTTGATGCACTTAATATTCCGAGAATACCTTGAACTGTTCGTGATTGTGTTCATTGATGATATCCTGGTGTAGTCGAAATCGAAAGCCGATCATGAGAACCACTTGCGGTTTGTGTTGCAGATGTTGAGGAAGAATAAGCTCTACGCCAAGTTCTCGAAGTGCGAGTTTTGACTATCGTCGATGGCTTTTCTGGGCCATGTGGTAAGCGGAGAGGACATCGTAGTGGATCCAGCAAAGATAAGCGCCATACAGGAGTGGCCAGTGTTGTCTTCGGTGGCCGAAGTCAGGAGCTACCTTGGACTAGCGGGCTACTATCGAAGATTTGTTACAAACTTCTCGCAGATCGGTTTGCCTCTAACCACACTGACAAGAAAGGATCAGAAGTTCGTTTGGATGCTGGAGAGTGCGCGTGCTTTTGAAGAGCTAAAATGTCGGCTAACCACGAAACCTGTGTTGACATCGCCATGTGGTACTGATGGATTTGAAATCTACAGTGATGCTTCAGGGAGCGGCTTTGGCTGTGTTCTTCTGCAAAATGGGAAAGTGATTGCTTATGACTCTCGCCAACTGAAGGTGCATGAGAGAAATTATCCCATCCACGACTTAGAGTTGGCAGAGGGGATCTTTGCACTGAAGTTGTGGCGGCATTATCTGTACGGCGTGAAAGTGGAGATCTATATAGATCACAAGAGCCTAAAGTATTTATTGGAGCAGAGGGACCTGAATATGAGACAATGAACTGGTTGGAGTTCCTTGGGGACTACACCTTTGAGATCCATTATACTCCCGGGAAGGGGAATGTCGTCGCTGATGCATGAGTCAGAGAGCTCTGGCAAGGGCGAGTTGGTTGCAGAAGCACGATGAACGTCTCAACCAGGAGTTGGAAGCGTTAGAGATTTCTTGTGTTGACAAGAATTCTACAGCCAATGCATGTCTGAACTGGAAAGAGGTGAAGTGTGACCTTGCAGACCGGATTCGACGAGCAATGGAGCTGGATGAAAGTCTCCAACGCTATGCGAAAGAGGGGCCAGAGGGCAAGTTCTCCTGGGATGACGGCCTTTTGTGGAAAGAGGGCCATTTGTGCGTCCCGAGTTTGGGTAAGTTGAGGGAAGAACTGATGTATGAAGCGCATTATACGAAGTACTCAATTCACCCTGTGAGCACGAAGATGTTCAGAGATATGAAACAGCTGTTCTGGTGGCCAAGGCTAAAGAAAGACATCGCTCATTATGTGGCCAAATGCCAAACTTGTGCTATGGTAAAGGCGGAATGCCAGAAGCCTGGTGGTTTCTTAAAGTCGTTGTCGATTCCAGAGTGGAAGTTCGACGATATTTCCATGGATTTCGTGCACGGGTTGCCGAGATCTCAGTGCGAAAATAATTCAATCTGGATGATTGTCGACCGGCTGACGAAAGTAGCACACTTCCTTCCAAATAGGGGGGCAACTCAGTAGAAAGTTTGGTAAAGCTTTATGTTGAACAGGTTGTGCGGCTACACGGTGTTCCTCAGGGCATCGTAAGTAATCGAGATGGGAGATTAACATCGAATGACTGGAGGCTAGTCCACCAGCTATTGGGCACAAAGTTGACATTCAGTACGGCCTTTCATCCCCAAACAGATGGCCAAACTGAGAGGACCAACAGAACGATGGACGATATGCTCCGGATGTGCGCCCTAGACTTTGGAAAGAGATGGGAAGATCATCTCTACATGGTGGAGTTTGCCTATAATAACAGCTACCAAGCGAGCATCGGTATAGCACCATATGAAGCTCTGTATGGTCGGAAGTGTCGTACTCCTTTGGCTTGGGCGGAAGCAAGTGAATCCAAATTGTACAGGCGTAATGAAGTCGATGAAGCGAACTCAACCATACGCACTCTTCGGGAAAGGCTATTAATAGCCCATGATCGGCAAGCGAAGTATTACAATGTCAAACACCGGAACGTGGAGTTTGTGGTGGGCGACTGAGTCTATTTTAAGATAAAACCCTTCAAAGGCGTGCCCAGGATTCGGCGACTGAAAAAGTTGAGTCCGAGGTTTCTTGGTCCATTTTAAGGGGTGGAGCGCATCGGGGAAGTGGCATATCGACTAGCTCTTTCAGCAGACTTGGGTGGATTACATGATGTGTTGCACATCTCGGTGCTTCGGAAAGCCGTCAAAGATCTAGCTCAAGTGATCTGGACTGATCGTGTGCTGGTGGAGTATGGTCTAACGACGAACGTTAGGACCATTCGAATCGAGGATCGTGCCGATAAACATTTGCGGAACAAGACGATCGGGATGGTCAAAGTCCGGTGGGACAATTGCGGCTGTGAAGAGCTAACATGGGAGCGATAGCAGACCATGCGAGCTGAATTTCCCGATCTCTTTATGTAACTGTTATGCAGTGTGTATTGCGTTGTACCAAACGATTATGGAATGAAATTCGTGTGTTTGATCTCCTTCCTATGTGCAAATTTCGGGGACAAAATTTTGTAAGGAGGGGAGGGTTATAACACGCCAAATTCCAGAGTTGGGAAAAGTTTGGGTGACACGGCCTGGGACACGGGCGTGTCCCAGGGCGTGTCCTGCTCGGGTGAGCAGTCGGCGAGTGTTCGATGAAAATCCATTCGACGAAAATTGAGGGAACACGCCCACTGACACAGGCATATCAGAGGCTGTGTCCTCTGCGGGTCGATGAAGTTGAGCTGGGGCGTGTCTGGTGCCGTGTATGGGCACACGGCCTGTGACACGTGCGTGTCACGGGCCGTGTACTTTTCTGGATGTGCCCAATACATTGAGGTCGGGTGAACATGGGCACAACACGGCTGTATCATGGGATACACGGCTTGTGACACAGGCGTGTCACTAGTCGTGTCCCGCTCGGGTTGAAGTTGATTTTGTGCAGCCTGATATACACGGCCACAGACACGGGCGTGTCTGAAGGCATGTCAGGTGACACGGCCCGTGACACGGGCGTGTCATATGGGTGTGTACTGGTCTGGATTAAGTCGGTTGAGCACCGCTTGAGGTACACGGCCTGGGACACAGGCGTGTCACAGGCTATGTCAGGCAAAAAATATGAATTTGTGGCAAAATTATGGCCGTCCATTCCTTCATCTGGGATCCAATGGCTGAGCTTCCTCCCTGTGTCCTTAAGGCCGCGAAATGAGTTGGAATAACTCATTTGATAATTGCCATTCTCTTTCCATACACCTAGAGAGAGAGGAAGGAGGAGGAGGAAGGAGAGCCGGCCATCGGTGGTGCTGTGAAGTTCTGACGAGAGATCCGAGGCCGGCGTTGTGGAGGAAAATTCGTTGTGGTTCTTTCCAGCCAGCTAGTAGCTCATGGCGCCGAAGCAGTCTTTAAGGGTAACGACTTTTCTTCCTAGCCATATGAAGGCTTCCTTTTTGGCATATGCATATGATTCCCCCACCAGAGGGTGGCTGATTACGGGAGTCTGTTGGGTTGATTCATGGAATCCCAACTCGTTTGGCATATAGATCCGGAAATGGAGTACGTGATAGGCATGATGTGTGAAGCCCATCTAGACAGGTTGGTCTGGATTGGTAATGTTACATATACGCACCAAAGAAGACTCCATGATAAATGTGTAGTTTAGGATTCGACGGGTTGTACCTGTGAATGGCAGTAGCAGGAAGTACTGGAGTGGAAGTCCAGGAAATACCCGTATAATGCTTGTGCTGATGGGTTGTGCCTGTGAAGGGTTGTAGCAAGAAGGCCTGGATTGGGAGTCCAGGAAATACCCTTGTAATGCTTGATGTTCATGGGTAGTGCCTGTGAAGGGGAGTAGCAGGAAGTACTGGCGTGGTAAGCTAGGAAAATACCCTTGATGCTTGGAATGCTTAATGGGTTGTGCCTGTGAAGGGGAGTAGCAGGAAGTACTGGCTTGGCAGCCCGGGAAAATACCCTCAACTGAATGTGATGAATGCACGGTTAAGCCTAGGGATGGAAATTGAGTTTTGTCGCTAACATGAGGCGTGGTTCCTAGGTATCCGATAAATGTGAATCCAATTCCGTGAGAATGGGCTGGTTATGTGTGAGCAGACGAGCTCACCTAAAGGAAACAGGTAAGGTGAAACCTACCCGCACCTTTTATGTATCCGCGAGTACGCCGTACTCGGTGATGGCAAGACGACTTGAGCAATGGGGGTGGATGATCAGACCTATGCTTTGTCCGTCCGACATGAGACCTGAAGGTGCGGTCTGTTGGAGCGCATAGCAAGAGTCTTAGGCCTGCGGGCCATGACACAATGGGGGGCTACGGGCCAATCCCGGTGCATTAAGACTAAAATCTCCGACTGCACGCCATGGAGTAAAATGCTCAATTATTACCATTGGGTTGCGACCCTGATATGATGGTGGGACCCTGGTTCGCCGGTACACCAAGAATATGCCTTGAGTGCATGGATCGTCGGGCTGCGTGGCTGATGATTATGATGGAATGTTTGTGTGTGAGTGCATAATATGTGATGAATATATATATATGTATGAGATTGCTATGCCTGCAGGGAAGAAATGCCACTGCCCCGGGAAAGGGGTATGGTCATTATAATTTGGTCAGCCGAATGCTGACTGTTGCCTTGTTTGCCACCGTTGGGTGGGTTATCCTTGTGCAGGTACTGGAGAACCAAGCGGGACGCATAAAGGCTGAAGGCCTTGCTGCTGCTATTGCTGCTACCGCCGCTAGCCCTTGAAGGGTAAACAAAATGCTATGTTTGTTTATACGTGGTCGGCCTGCACGCCAATGTTTGAGGCCACTGTTGTGTAAAGCCTTGTAAGGTCATAAGGCCCACTGACTTTGTATTTGGACATTCATGTTTTATATAAATGTGGAGATTTTATATGGTTGACATTCATGTGTGTGAGTTCCATTTTTGTGTTATAGGCTTCTGCTAGAATGTAATGAGTTAGGATGCCAACTCTGGTATCACTCCGTGACTTCCCCGCCTATTTTATGGTATATGATGTGGGGCCCCGACCAGACCTTCTAGTATATACCTGTGAACGGATGGAGTCGTTACACTTACACGTCCCCTTCTACGAAAACTGTTCGATTAGTTGCTGAGGCCCTGTTTGCGATGATTCAAGCACAGCCTACTGGGCAGGCGCAAGGGCAGGCGCTGCCGGCATTGAGGCCAGAATAGGTTGCGGCGAGGCCAGAACCTGTTGCGGCCGTGGATCCTCGAGCAGTCGCGAGACAATTGAATCAGTTTATGAGCTTCAATCCGCCTATGTTTACGGGTTTGGGATCCCCTACACAGGCAGAGGATTAGTTGTTGCGCGTCAAGAGGATAATGACGGCGATCACGACGAAGGAAGACAAGAAGGTCACCTTGTCCACCTTTTTACAGGTAGGAGAGGATAGTTTATGTTGGGATGAGATGGAAGTACACCACTTATCGGGCAGGCAGTTAACATAAGTTTCGATTGAGGAGTTTTCCCGAATGTTCCTGGCAAAGCACCTACCAACGGCACAGCGCATTGCCATGGAAAACGAGTTCCAAAGGCTGACGCAAGGAGAGGGCAGTATTGAAACTTACCTGCATGAGTTCACGAGGTTGGGACGGTATGTGGGCTAAATCTTTGCCGACGAGCACCGGAAAACTAATAGGTTCTATGAAGGATAGCGGGACGAGTTGCGATTCCTGCATTTGAGTTCAGTGATCCAAGGGTTCCAGGCATTGGTTGATACTGCATGCGCGCTGGAGAAGGACGTGAAGAGGGTGCAAGGGAAGCGGGCCTTTGCTATGATAATCCTAGAGTTCAAGGCGCCCCGACCTGGGAAATCATATTCTCAGAAGAAATTGGGCAAGAGGGCCAAGTCGTCAGGAGAAGCTCCTTCTACATTTGCATCAGGTGCAACGTCGGGGGCCACATCAAGGCCAGAAACTCGTATGTGCTTTATTTGTGGACGAGTGGGGCATATAGCCCGTGACTGTCAGGTTGTCCCGCCAAAGGGAGAAAAGAAGGCGGGAGCGTCTTATGCTTAGAAAGGAAAGGAAGTGGTGGAGTCCTCTGCATCCCAGGCGCAGCCCTGAGTCTACAATCTTGGCCTGCAGGAGGCAATCAAGCAAAGTGACGTCATCACAGGTACGATTTAAGTTATTGCATTATTTTGCTTATTGCGTTCTTTGTTTGTGGCTTGTGTGTGATGTGATTTCCATAGGCTTTGTTATGATTCGGAACACTCTAGCGAGAGCACTGTTTGATACGGGTGCTTCGCAGTAATTTCTATCTAAGGACTTCATAACTTGAATTGGAGTGCCTAGTCATATGAAGATGGAGAGCGTGAGGGTATTTTTACCAAATGGGTGTTTGATGCTTGCGGATTGAGCTTGCGATGTGGCGGTTCAAATTGGATGTCCGGATTTCTGTTTGACTGCATCTGTACTGCCAATATCGGAATTCAATGTGATCTTTGGTATGGACTGGCTCGCGAAGCAGCATGCCTTTAATGATTATAATGACAAAGAGGTCATACTGGGACAGAGTACCGAGCATGAGACTAAGTTCGCTGGTATGCGAAGAGTGGGCGGGACCTTGTTGTATGCACTCCAAGTCGTCAAGGCTATTCGGAAGGGCGCGAAGTTATTCTTCATGCTAATTCAGGCTGTTGGGCCAAAGACCAATGTAAGTGATGTTCCGGTTGTCTCGGAGTTTGCAGATGTGTTTCTTAAGGATCTTCCTGGGCTACCACCCCAACGGGAGATCGACCTCAAGATTGAGCTGGTACCAGGTGCGAAACTTATGGCCCGCTAGGCATATCGCGTCGCGCCAAAGGAAATGGTTGAGTTGAAAGTCCAATTGCAAGAGTTGCTGGAGCAGGAATATATACGCCCAAGCATGTCACCTTGGAGCGCACCTGTTCTGTTTGTGAAAAGAAGGAGGGTGGTTTCCGGTTATGTGTTGACTACTGATGCTAAAGATCACGGCAGTGAACCGATCGCACAAGTAATATAAAATGGGTGAGTTTTCCCAAGTATCGATCTCTCAAGGAACACAGTAAGGTGGAGTTAATTTCGAGGAGGACTTGAGATTGAAGTCCTTAGGTTGGCGGTAACGATGGGGGTTTTGATATTGCGGACAAAGAAAGTAAAAATCTAGCAACTACTCCTATGCAACGCCGCTATGTGATGCTTTGTCAGGCGGGATGGAAGACTAGTCGGGCCGCTATGCACCGAATCACTAGGCGGATGGGCGAGTAGGCTTGCGGATGAGGTGGTTAGAACGGCGGAATGAGGGTCGTGAGCACCTCTTCAATACTCATGCCACTAGTAATTGCTAGTGCGGCAAGGGTGGATGGTGGTGGATGGAATATGACGCAACTCAAATAAAGAACGATTATACAAAGTCACATAGACATGATTGTATAAAAACGTTTTACAAACTAAGCATACTTCATTATATAAAAGAGTTCAACTACACATTCAACAACCAGACAAGAAAAGAGTGTACGAAATCGACCGGATCCGAAATCTTGCTGAGGATTCACGGTTAGAATCGTCGGGTTGTCAATCCGCGTCCAAGCTCGGTCCTCAACTGCATCCGGGGTAGAGAAGGGTTGTCACCACCTTCCAATGGCCCGTCTTCTTCGTGTCACGATCCGGTGGAGGATGGCACAACTTCTCCTAGCTTGATGGAGAAATCTAGTTCAAGCTCTTCTTGAAGCTCAAGGATTGAAGGAAGAGGCTGAGAGGAAGCTCTGGCTTGGATTTCGCGGTCAAAGCTTGCCCGGAGCACCTCCTTAGGGTGGAGATTGAAGGAGGACGGCGGAATCCCTCCTCGGAGACGAAAACGGCGGAGAAATGTCGAGCGATCCCGAATTAGGGCGAGACCTGCGATATTTATACAGAGCAGAATTGAATAATGCGCACGATCACAGGCGCACGACCAGTGGTGGTGCGCACTATGTCCAGTGGTCGCGCACACTGGCATTGCAGATTAGGAAGAAGAACTGGGATAACGCGCACGAGCAGTGGCTCACGACCAGTGGTCGTGCGCATTAAGTTCAATGGTCGTGCGATTAGTGGCGACCGACCGGACTTTAGAAAAGAGGATCAATGCACACGATTAGTGGCGCACGACCGGTGGTCGTGCGCACTGGGTCCAGTGGTCCTCTTTTCTAGACAGGACTCTAGAAAAGAGGAATCAATGCACACGATTAGTGGCGCACGACCGGTGGTCGTGCGCACTGGGTCCAGTGGTCTTGCGATTACCCCAGGCTGATTCTGGCAAACAAATAGTAGTGCGCACGATCAGGGCCGCACGACCAGTGGTCGTGCGCATTATATCCCATGATCGTGCGCAGTATTCCTGTTTCACAACCATCCCGGAAACACGCACACGACCCCTGTACCGATAGGAAAAACAAATCACTAATCTATGCAGACATTCTAGGCAATCACAAAAAGGAGTACAAACAATAAAAGTAACAAAATACACAACCACGAGCATAAATGTGCACTTACTCGTAAAAAGGACATAATAATAATTATGAAAAAATAAAGCTCTAAAGTGAAGTGCATCAACGAGAAAACAAGCCCAGATGAGTCCGAAAATAGGTATATAAAATGGACTCATCACACCCCCAGAATTAACTATTTGCGCGTCCCGAGCCAACAAAATCTAAGCAGATATGGAAAACTACTAGCTAATAAAGAAATTGCGATACTGAGTACCATACAAAGTCGCATGCTCGCACGCGTAAAAATATAATAGAAGAAATTTCTAAGTATGCAGAATAGTTTATATTTTTCACAATGCGTATCAAAATTTTATTACTACTTAAAAATAGAATCATAGTGAATCAACAGGTAACGCATAAGAATAAAGTAGGCAGGCCACTAAGGTGAGCTTTGCCAAAGATCGGGGCTCAAGATCACCTCCAAAGGAATCCACCAATGTCGGGGACCCTACGCTTGCCCGTTCACACTCTCTCCACGACACTAGTTTGACTAAAATGCAAATCCGTAGGACTTTAGGAGAATCACGAGGCTTGGGTTACGGTGAGGTAAACAAAGATAAACAGGAAGGCTATGCACCTAACCCAAATGAGCTAGCCTAAAAAGAATCCAACCACTAACCACAATATGTGCAGGTACACCACAACTCCAGACTTAACTTTTAACAAATGGGTGTGTGCACCGCCTAATCCAAAAATAATCACATTTCCAAAAAGATTTTCAATTTAAACTTTTTCTTTTCACTTCTTTTTTTTCTTTACAAATTTGTTTGCTGTTTTTTTTCATTTTATTTTCACATTTCAGCAGAAATAGACTTGGGAGCACTTCCACATTTTCACAAATAATAACACCACATCACATCCCAACATGAAAATATAAAACACTAAACTCAACTTGGGTGTGCGACTAGGATAGGCTATGGGGCTTTGGTGAATGAAGGTGGAGCTGAATCAAAAGAAGGGTAGGCACAACGGGGCTAGCGAGGATATGATGTTAGGAACGGTACAAAGCTCAATCGGGCCAAAATGATGGCCTACATCACGCTTACGCTAGACTAACCAAGTACCCATGCTTCGAGAGTAGCTTGGGGCAAGTTCTTAGCCACCGAGAAAAGTGATCCTTCCTCCCGACTCGAGCAAAACGAGTCTAGTGACGGCTACACACATTCCTATACTACCGTTTGATTCACACCGGATTCACCAACTTTTGAGTAGAACAAAAAGTATTTACGCAATTAGAAAAATATAAAACTAAAAGCATACAGAAAAATTAAATCTACACGAATTTCTACACGAGACGAGAGCAGTTGACTAGGAGCATAGCAAGGTCAACATTTTACTCTGTCTCACAATCCTATGTCAGCACCATAATTTTCCCAAATCATACAAAAGAAACGAGTTTAACTCGCAGCACGCAAAAAGCTAAGCACGTGCTCATGTCGGTGCAGTGGTGTGCAGTGCAATGAACTAATCAAAATAAAACTATAAAAGCTTCTAGTATGCACATGAGATGTGCACGTGCAAAACACAACAAAATTGGCTCTCCCCCAGACTTAAACTAAACTATATAGCATATGATAGAGAAATTAGAATCATAAAGAGCTAAGGGAAGAGGTTACCCAATGCTCAGCTAGTGAGCATACCAGAAGACGCGTGGAAACCTGAAGCAGCCCCGCCATACGAAGAATCACAACCCCGCCAATGCAATTTACCATAAATACCCGCAGAGGTAAGCTCCGCAAAAATAAAACAAAAATATACAAACTACAAAGAAATACTACAACTAAATGGACATGAAAAACAAAATGCAGAAAATGAAAGATAAGTACTGGGGTTATTGTCATCCCAGCACGACTTATTCGGCTACAAAAAGGTTCTAGCTAATGGGCCTATGAAAAGAAAAATGCACAGGTAACTGTTCCAATTTCCGTTTCGGTAACGGGTACCGATACGGTGATAAAACAGTTACCCCTCTACCTAAATAGTAATACCTGCCCAACACAGGTAGAGGAATTAGGAATTAAGAAGAGAAGGAGTGCTGGTCCTCACTCTTCTCAACACAAAACAAATCCTTGCCTAGCAAGGTTTTGTCCACCACAAGTTCGCTGGGGGCAAAGGTGACGGCAGGGGCATCCACTGTGAAGGACGTAGGAACCTCCTCACACAAGAGGATGCACTCGTCGACAGCCTGAGCACAAGGCTCAACGTCAACCCAACTTACCCGTGGTGATTAAACCTACACAGGCTCAGATAAGGAAGGGGGGTCAAGAAATAAAACAGATGAAGAACATAAAGAAATAATCGGGGGAGTGATCCCGGTTTCACTCCCCAAAGGCTGAGGTAGAAAAATATCATCAGCAATGTCGACAATGCTACAAGGCTCGGCCAGATCCATAGAGGCCTCCACCAAGACTTGGACTTCCTCATTTGGTATCGATGGAGAATCCTCGACACCAGGAAGGTTGTCCTCCTCCATGGGAGTGGAAACAACCCATGTATTACAAGCCTCAACTTGTGTTGCATCGTCGAATATGTCGTTAGAGATGACTGAAGTAGAATGCACAAAAGGAGGAAGAACTTTGCATGGGTAAAACTCAAGCGCAGGTTCCTCACAAAGAATCGGCTCCACGCTTGGAGATGTATGCACAGGAGAGATGGGCTCAGCCATGTCGAAGCCTAGATAAGCCACACATCTGGAGGTTGTGTCCACATCATTCCCTTCAACAAATGAAGGTGACAGGGATACATAACCAGATGATGAAGGTGTGCCACCAAGGGTAGGAGTCGGGATGATCCGGATGTCCGGCTCATCATCCTCTTCCATAATACGGAGGTACTCGGCACAATCCTTCAGGACATGATCTGTTCTACGACAATACAAACACTTTCTCCCATTACTCTGCGGTCCTTGTGGGACCAGAGAGGAATAAGAGAATGGTGTATGTGGCGAGGACGATTGACCATAAGCTCGAGTCACAGTGTTTGAAGTGCTGTACGAATACAGCATCTCATGCATTGTGCGCTGAGGCTTATGCTCAATATCTCTCGTAGAGCATTCATAACTAGCATGGGAAGGCTTTCCACACCAATGACATTGGGCATATGAATGTCCCCACATGGTGTCGAAACAGCAGATTCAAAATAAATTATGCAAATTACTAAATCCAACAATATATTACTACAATTACCTAAACAAACAAGAAAAAGGCAGGCAAACCAGAAATAGAACAAAACAAAAGCGATTTACAAAGGAAAAGGAAAGCAATCTCACGTCTCCCTCTCCAGAAACTCACACGACTGTGTTCCCCTGCAATGGCGCCAAAAACTTGATGCTAAAGATCACGACAGTGAACCGGTCACACAAGTAATATAAAATGGACGAGTTTTCCGAAGTATCGATCTCTCAAGGAACACAGTAAGGTGGAGTTAATTTCGAGGAGAACTTGAGATTGAAGTCCTTAGGTTGGCGGTAATGATGGGGGTTTTCATATTGCGGACAAAGAAAGTAAAAATCTAACAACTACTCCTATGCAATGCCGCTATGCGATGCTTCGCCAGACGGGATGGAAGACTAGTCGGGCCGCTATGCACCGAATCACTAGGTGGATGGGAGAGTAGGCTTGCAGATGAGGTGGTTAAAATGGCGGAATGAGGGTCGTGAGCACCTCTTCACTAGGGACGCCACTAGCAATTGCTAGTGCGGCAAGGGTGGATGGTGGTGGATGGAATATGACGTACCTCAAGTAAAGAACGATTATACAAAGTCACATATACATGATTGTATAAAAACGTTTTACAAACTAAGCATACTTCATCATATACAAGAGTTCAACTACACATTCAACAACCAAACAAGAAAAGAGTGTACGAAATCGACCGGATCCGAAGTCTTGCTGAGGATTCATGGTTGGAATCATCGGGTTGTCAATCTGCGTCCAAGCTCGGTCCTCAACTGCGTCCGGGGTAGATAAGGGCTGTCACCACCTTCCAATGGCCCGTCTTCTTCGTGTCACAATTCGGTGGAGGATGGCACAACTTCTCCTAGCTTGATGGAGAAAGCTAGGTCAAGCTCTTATTTAAGCTCAAGGATGAAGGAGGAGGCTGAGAGGAAGCTCTGGCTTGGATTTGGCGGTGAAAGCTTGCCTGGAGCACCTCCCTAGGGTGGAGATTGAAGGAGTACGGCGGAATCCCTCCTCGGAGACGAAAACGGCGGAGAAATGTCAAGCGATCCCGAATTAGGGCGAGACCTGCAATATTTATACAGAGTAGAATTGAATAATGCGCACGATCACAGGAACACGACCATTGGTCGTGCGCACTATGTCCAGTGGTCGCACGCACTGGCATGGCAGATTAGGAAGAAGAACTGGGATAACGTGCACGAGCAGTGGCGCACGACCAGTGGTCGTGCACATTAAGTTCAATGGTCGTGCGATTACCCCAGACAGGACTCCAGAAAAGAGGAATCAATGCACACGATCAGTGGTGCATGACCGGTGGTCGTGCGCACTGGGTCCAGTGGTCGTGCGATTACCCCAGGCTGATTCTGGAAAACAAAGAGTAGTGCGCACGACCAATGGTCATGCGCCTTAGATCCCATGATTGTGCGCAGTATTCCTGTTTCACAACCATCCTGGAACACGCACACGACCCCTGTACCGATAGAAAAAACAAATCACTAATCTGTGCAGACATTCCAGGCAATCACAAAAAGGAGTACAAACAATAAAAGTAACAAAATACACAACCACGAGCATAAATGTGCACTTACTCATAAAAAGGACATAATAACAATTATGAACAAATAAATCTCTAAAGTGAAGTGCATCAACGAGAAAACAAGCCCAGATGAGTCCGAAAATAGGTATATAAAATGGACTCATCAACTACCACGAATTGAATAAGGTGACAGAGAAGAACAAGTATCTGATTCCACGGATAGATGAACTGTTCGATCAGCTAGTGGGATCAACCGTCTATTCCAAGTTGGACTTGAAGTCTGGATATTACCAGTTGAGGATTCGAGAAGGTGACATTCCCAATACCCCATTTGGAACACGATACGGACATTATGAGTTCACGGTAATGCCATTTGGGCTATGCCAAATTGATGCACCGAACGTTCCGAGAGTACTTGGACCTGTTCATGATTATGTTCATTGATGATATTTTGGTGTACTCTTAATCTGAAGATGATCACGCAAACCACTTGCGATTGGTGTTGCACACCTTGCGAAGAAATAAGCTCTATGCCAAATTCTCGAAGTGCGAGTTTTGGCTGTCGTCGGTGGCTTTTCTTGCCCATGTGGTGAGTGGATAGGGCATAGCTGTGGATCTGTCAAAGATCATAGCCATACAGGAGTGGTAAGTGTTGTTTACGGTGGCCGAAGTCAGGAGCTTCCTTGGACTGACAGGCTACTATCGACGGTTTGTAGAAAACTTCTCGCTGATTGCTTTGCCTCTGACCACACTGACGAGGAAGGATCAGAAGTCTATTTGGACGCCGGAGTGCGCATGAGTTTTTGAAGAGCTGAAGCATCGGGTGACCACTACGCCTGTGGTGACGTCGCTGTGTGGTACCGACTGATATGAGATTTATAGTGATGCTTCAGGGAGCAGCTTCGGCAGCATTATTATGCAAAATGGGAAGTGATTGCTTATGGCTCACGCCAATTGAAAGTGAATGAGCGAAATTATCCCGTACACGACTTAAAGTTGGTGGTGGTGATCTTTGCACTAAAGTTATGGCGACATTATCTTTATGGCGTAAAAGTGGATATCTATACGGACCATAAGAGCCTAAAGTACTTATTGGAGCAGAAGGAACTGAAAATGCGACAACAAAGGTGGCTACAGTTCCTTAGGGACTACACCTTTGCAATTCATTATACTCTCGGAAAGGGAAATGTGGTCGCTGATGCCTTGAGTCGGAGGGCTCCGGTAAGGGAAAATTGGTTGCAGAGGCACGATGAATGTCTAATCTAGGAGTTGGAAGCGTTGGAGATTTCTTGTGTTGACAAGAATTCTTCAGCCAATGCACGTCTGAACTGGACAGGATTCGACGAGCAACGGAGCCGATGAAAGTCTCCAACACTATGCAAAGGATGGGCCAGAGGGCAAATTCTCCTGGGATGACGGCTTATTGCGGAAAGAGGGCCGATTGTGCGTCCTGAGTATGGGTAAGTTGCAGGAAGAGTTGATGTACGAAGCTCACTTTACAAAGTACTCAATTCACCCTGGGAGCACAAAGATGTTTAGGGACATGAAGAAGCTATTCTGGTGGCCAGGACTAAAGAACGATATCGCTCATTACGTAGTCAAATTCCAGACTTGTGCTTTGGTAAAGGCGGAATGCTAGAATCCTGGCGGTTTCTTGAAGTCATTTGCAGATTCCGGAATGGAAGTACAATGATATTTCAATGTATTTCTTGCACGGGTTGCCGAGATCTCAACGCGGGAATGATTCAATCTGGGTGATTGTAGACCGGTTGACAAAAGTGGCACACTTCCTTCTGAACAAACAAGACGATTCAGTGGAAAGTTTGGCAAATCTCTATGTGGAGCAGATCGTACGACTACATGGTGTTCCTCATAGCATCGTGATCGATCAGTATGGGCGGTTTACTTTGAATGATTTGAGGCTAATCCATCAACTATTGTGCACGAAATTGACGTTCAGTACTTCCTTTCATCGCCAAACGGATGGCCAGACTGAGAGGACCAAGATAACTATGAAGGATATGCTCTGAATGTGTGCCTTGGACTTTGGTAAGAGATGGGAAGATCATATCTATCTGTAGCTACTAAGCGAGCATCGGTATGGCACCGTTTGAATCTCTGTATGGTCGCAAATGTCATACACCGTTAGCTTGGGCAGAAGCCGCCGAATCCAAACTGTATAGGCGTAAAGAAGTCGATGAAGCTAACTCGACAATACGTATTATTCGAAAGTGGCTACTGATAGCCCAGGATAGATAAGCAAAATACTACAATGCCAAGCACCAGAACATGGATTTTGTGGTGGGCGATTGGGTATATTTGAAGATCAAACCCTTCAAAGGTGTGTCCCAAATTCGGCGTCTGAAAAATTTGAGTCCGGGATATCTTGGGCCATTTGAAGTGGTGGAGTGCATTGGAGAAGCTACATATCGGCTAGCTCTTTCGGCAGACTTGGGTGGATTACATGATGTGTTTCACATCTCGGTGCTTCGAAAAGCCGTCAAAGATCCGGCTCAAGTGATCGAGACTGATCGTGTGCCGGTGGAGTATGGGCTAACAATGAAGTTTAGGACCATTCAGATCGAGGATCGCACCGATAAACAGTTGCGGAACAAGTCAATCGGGATGGTCAAAGTCTGATAGGATAATTGTGACCGTGAGGAGCTAACATGGGAGCGAGAGCAGACCATACGAGCTGAATTTCCCGAATTATTTGTGTAAATTGTTATGTAGTGCATCTCTTGTTGTAACGGGCATGGTAATAGTGATAACATAACATTTTGTTTTTGCTTTCCTTACTGTGTGCAAATTTCGGGACGAAATTTATTGTAAGGATGGGAGGGTTGTAACACCCCAAAATCCCAGGTTGAGTTCAAGTTGGGTGACACGGCCTGAGAGACGGGCGTGTCTCACGGCGTGTCCTACTCGGTATGAGTGAACTACCGGGCGAGTGGTCAACGAAATGGGTTCGTCAAAATTTTTGAGAGGGAACATGCCCTCCGACACGGGCATGTCGGAAGCCGTGTCACCCTCTG
The DNA here is from genome assembly GCA_039583875.1 of Platanthera guangdongensis. Taxonomy (NCBI): domain Eukaryota; kingdom Viridiplantae; phylum Streptophyta; class Magnoliopsida; order Asparagales; family Orchidaceae; genus Platanthera; species Platanthera guangdongensis. The sequence continues at coordinate 193,413,821 of CM077151.1, forward strand.
GTCGACCAGCTTCGCTCGACGAAGAGCAAGTTGGGGGCATGTTTGCTGCTGTGTAAGGGCACACGGCCTGTGATACAGACGTGTCCCAGGCCGTGTCCTTTTCTAGAGTTAGTCAGGGCAGTGAGGACTGGTGAACATAGGCAGGACATGGGTGTGTCTCTGGGCACACGGCCTGTGACACAGGCGTGTCACATTGCCGTGTCTTGCTCGGGTTGAGATGGGTGTGTTCCACCAGAGGTACATGGCCACAGACACGGGCATGTTTGAGGGCGTGTCAGGTCACATGGCCTGTGACACGGGCATGTCACATGGCTGTGTACTGGTCTGGATGAGTAGGTTATGTGCCGCTTAAGGTATGTGGCCTGTGACACGGGCGTGTCACAGGCCGTGTCAGCCAAAATTCATACTTTTGTGGCAAAATCGTGGCCGTCCATTTTCTTCAGCTGGGATCTGATGGCCCAGATTCCTTCCCCTACTTTAAGGCTGATAATGAGAAGGAAAAGCACATTCTCATCTTGGCCATACTCTTTCTAAGAACCTAGAGAGAGAGAGAGAAAGGAGGAGGAGGAGGAGGAGGAGGGGAGTCGGCCAGTGGTGGAGCTGTTGAGTTTCGATTCGAGATCCAAGGCTAGCATTGTGGAGGCAAAGCCGCTGCGGTGCTTTCCAGCCAGCTAGGATTCCATGGCTCCAAAGCGATCGTCAAGGGTAACGATCTTCCTTCTTATCCATGTGAAGGATTCCTTTTTGGCATGTACATGGAATTCCACCACTAGAGGGTGGATTGTGAAGGGTGTTCCCTTGGGTTGATTCTTGGAATCCCTAATAATTTGGCATATAGATTTGGAAATGGAGTACTGAATAGGCACGCTGTGTGAAGCCCATCTGGATAGGTTGGTCTGGATTGGTGATGTTGTATATACGCACTGGTGAAAGATATGGTACCTAAACACCTAGAGGGGGGTGAATAGGTGACCTAATCCTTTTTGAACTTTAATGGCAGCAAACAGTTAATATCACAGATTTCTAACTATTCTATCACAGCAAACACACAGCATACACAGCAACAATCACATCACAGCACAGTAGACATAGTGTTTTATAGTGGTTCCCCAAGATATGGGTACATCCACTTTCCCCCTTCGCCTATCTAGTAGTATACTAGATTCGGCCAAACTCCTCCACTGTCTCAGAACCCAAATTGGTTCCTACACCTCAGGCCCAAAGCCTTACAACTCAGCTTTATCCCAAAGCCTACACTCAGCCACAAAGGCCTACACTCAGCCACCCAGGCCTACACTCAGCCAATCAAGGCCTACACTCAGAGATAACAATCTCCTACACTCAGGCCAAAGGCCCTACCCTCAGCCTTTATAATTATAGGCTTACAATTCACTCAGATCCAAAGGATCCTACAAGATAAAAATGTATTACAAATATTAACTCAACAACTCAGAAATAAAAGAGGGGAGTTGAGAGTTTCTTGATGAGTTCTTGGAAGAACTCAGCTGGATTCAATCTGACTTAGCTTTCTTCAAAGCTTCTTGAGTAGAACTGAATAAGACTGAATCTTCCTGCAGTAGTTCCTTGACCTCTGCCACTTAAGATCCAGAATGAATCTGAATCCTTCTTCTCAGCCTAGTTCCAGAGGCTGATTTCTTGGATGGAGCCCTCTCTCTCCAACTTCTTAGATCTGCACTTGGACTGCAATATCTTCTTGTGTTGATACTCTATGTACCACTTTAATAACTTGTTCTTCAACAATATGATCAACTGAACAACATAATTTCTGTAAACTGTATGAGCCTATTTATAGGCCTTCTTCATGGTAACCGGCTGGTCCGGTTCATAACTGACTTCTGATATCTCTGACAGATGCTGTAGACCGGCTGGAACGGCAGCTGTCAAGTCATCCAGTCATTTCTTGAAAATCTCTAACTGTCTGAAAGTGTCGAGACTTTCTGTCTTTAAGTGTCGACACTTATAGTCCAAGTGTCGACACATGCTGTGTAAGTGTCGACACAAGTCTACAAGGTGTCGACACAACTCCTTGTATGTCTCGACACAGATTCTTCTTCAGGTGTCGACACTAAAATTGAGTGTCGACACAAATACTTGATCTTCTGTCTTTTACTGAATTCTTCTAAGTGTCGACACATCACCTTTGTGTCGACACATCTTCATGTGTTGTAACTGTTAAGTGTCGACACTGCTTCTTGGTGTCGACACATAGTTTTTAATGTCGATACTTGTTGAGTGTCGACACAGCTCCTTGTGTCGACACACCTTCTTTTTGTTGAGACTTCAGCTGAGTGTCGACACATTCCCTTAGTGTCGACACTTGTACTTAGAATAATTTTGTTGATCTTTCTGATCTTTGCTAAGTGTCGACACAGCTCCTTGTGTCGACACTTTCTTCAAGTGTAGAGTCTTTAGCTAAGTGTCGACACATTGTGCTGGGTGTCGACACTTACTTCATGTGTTGACTCTTCTAGTTGTGTGTCGACACATTGTGCTGAGTGTCGACACTTACTTCAAGTGCTGACTCTTCTGTTCAGTGTCGACACATTGTTCTGAGTGTCGATACTTTAACTTAGTCTCTGCAGACTTTTGCTGAGTGTCGACACAGCTCCAAGTGTCGACACTTTCTTGTGTAGACACAACTTCACTGGGTGTCGACATAGCTCCTTGTGTCGACACTTTCTGTCTGCACTTTTCTTCACTGAGTGTCGACACAGCTCCAAGTGTCGACACTTACTGTCTGGTGTCGACTCTGCATCCCAGGTGTCGACACAATGACTGCAAGTGTCGACACTGCTTGTCTGGGTGTCGACACAAGCCTTCTTAAGTGTCGACACTTTCCCTCTGGGTGTCGACACAAGGACTTAGAAACTTTTTGCTTCAGTCCAGTGATTACTTAACCTGCACAAACAAACTCAACATACATCAAATACATTATGATGTATATCATTGAGTTGGGTGAGGCTTCTTCAAATCAGGTACATTTAGCCAATGTACCCAACAATCTCCCCCTATTTGGAGAAGTCATAACCCTTAGTCAATGATATACACCATTTATAATTAAAAATTACAAAGTGATGTAAAGAAGGATAAAGTACAATAGGGTTAACATAACATGTATAAATCACACATGTATACACATACATCAACACAGAACAATTAAGAAATAGACATATTCACACAACAAACATGAATTATATTGATCATATATTGTTCTAACATTTGTCTTATACATTTCCAATAGTTCACAAAAATGTTTTACATTCAAAAGATTACACAATAATCTTCAAGTAAATTCTTAATCTATTTCTGGTCAGGTTCCTTGATAACTATTCCCTTGCCAGCTTGGATTTGAGCTTTGATAGGGGCATCAACAGTTTCAGCATCAGCAGACTTCTTGCCTTTTAGATCTTTAATTTTAAGTTCTTCTGCCTTGATCTTATTCCTCTCAAAATAGTGATATGGCTTAGGAAAGTACTTGCTAGGCTCCACTGCAGTAGGAGGTAGCTTTCCCATCTTTGCCTTCCTTCTATACTGAACTATTGCTTCCTGCCTGATCTCATGTTTTCTCCATTCTGTTTCAGAAAACCATTTGTTCCTGTCATGATTATTGTCCTTGGCAGCTTTCTAGGCAGTTAAAAGGTAGGGCTCCACTGTTCAAAGTCTGGCCTTTGTTCTGCTTGTTCCCTAAACCTCTTCTTAGACAACCTTGTCTCTTCCTCCTTCTGTAATGCCTCTTGCATGGCTTCAGTAATAGGCCGAACCACTTTATCCAGAATAACATTAGACTTTCCTTCAGTTGGGCTATACATCTGCTGAATGCCAGCTTGCACCATGTCAAAATCTGGTGGAGGATATATCACTTGAGCTACCTCTGGTTGCTCACCTCCAAGATATGCAGTTTGAATCCCAGATTCAGCAACATTGTCATCATCACAGAGTGGAGGATAGCCCAGTATAGCTCTGATGGAATTTGATATCCACTTTGCATGGTCAGAGCTAGCTTTGACTAAAACTCTCTCCCCCTTTATGACTTCTCTAGCCATCTGATCTCTGACATCATCCTTTTGAAATCTGATTTGACTATCCAAGTATTTGATTCCCTCTTTAAAGAATGGTTTGAGCTTTTGAAGTTAATCAGATATAGATTTCTGGGAGGCTTGGATTGCAGACTGAACAGCAGAAATTTCTTCTTGAAAGGCTTTATCAAAGTCAGCTTTAATTGTAGTAGAAGATGTAGAAGGTTCAGCAGCCTTGTTCTGCAACTCAGTGACTATAGCATTATGGGAGGCAGTCAAATTATCATTCATTCTTAACTGATTTTCAAGAATATATCCTTGTTTCAATGCTATGTCATCCACTTGTTCTTTGATCTTCTCTTGGTGTGTTGCCAAATACACCACTGCATTTCCACCTTTGTGGAAGCATTCATTCATTTCCTTCTTGTTAAGGTTCATTTCAAACCTTATAGACTTTATATCTTGGGTCAGATCAAATTGTAATGACTTCTGCCCTTCATCCACATAAGCCTCTATAGCTTTTCTCTGTTCATCCAGTTTTATCTGCATTGCAATCATTAATGCACTATAATCAACAGTTGGAGCTTGTTGAACTATAGGCTGTGGGGCTATAGATTGCAGAGCTTTCTTATAACACTAACTTCTCCTTTTAAAGACATACAGTTTCTTCTTCTTTGCCCTAGCACTCTCCTCATCTTCAGAGGCAGAAGTGCTGGCTATGTCAACCCTATCCTTAGGGCTTGGAGGTCTGTCAGCTTGCACATCAGGTGCCTTCTCATTTTCTGGGCTTAAAGGCTCTTCCATTACTCGCACTTGCTCCCCCTCAACAGCAGCATGATCTTTTTCAGCAGCATCCTTGTCCATGTCAAAATCTGCTTGATCTAGATTGAGAAATAAATCTTCCATGGTGTATTCAGGGGGTGAAGAAGCTGGAGACATTCTTTGCTCTTCAACTACTGGATCAGGAATCTCTTCTTGTACAGTAGATGTGTCTTCTATAACAACATCTGGAGCTTGACTAGGCAGCTAAGTTTGCTGAGGAACATCAGACAAATCAGCATCTTCTTTAAGATATTCTAAAGTATTTAGGTCAGTGAGTACCTCTTGTATGATGGTGGTGGCTTGCTCACTGTCTAGTGTAGAGGGTTCTTCTACAACTGGAGGCTCCCCCTGGATCTCAGCAATCTCTTGATGGTGGTGGCTTGGCTCTTCCTCATGCTCATCTGGAGTGAATACAACATGTTCTTCACTCCCAGAACTGCTAGTGGACACTTGTTCCACAGGAGCTGTTTTCCTTTTCTTCTTTGGAGGAGTGTCTTTCTCAGTAATTGTCTTCTCTGGGGTTGGCAGTTCCTTGGACAACACCCTGTCCCATCTTGAAAAGATCCTTTGATCCATCTTCCTCATGTGGTTTATCTTGCTGCCTGCAGCAGTATTCATTACCTCTAGTATGGTACCAGCTAGGTAGAGACAAATGATTCTGCCCAGATTGGGCTTCTTCAAGCTCTCCTTAATCTTCTCATAAACCACTATAGACCAGTCTGTTTTCAGAGTGAAGATTATCCTTGTCATGATTCCAAACATATAGGCAGACACTCTGTCATGCCCTCCAGGCTTACTGAGTAAGACCTTTCCAACAATCTCAGACATGAATTTTCCTTGATTATTCATGCCTTTCCTATTAAATACAGAACCAATCTTCATCTTTGGATCAAGTCCACACCAGGTTAGAGCTTCCCTGGTCTTGGATGCAGTAATTTCTTCTTCATCTTGAGTTTTTGGTAGCTGGAGCACCTTCCTCAGATTTTTAGGTGAAACCTTGACCTTAGTTCCATGACCTCTGGATTTGATTCCGTATCCAGATTCATCTACTGCAGCTCCATTAACGAATTCAAGAACCTCTTTCTTCCATATCTTAGTAGGTTCGGAAACTAAGTACTCTAACCCAAAGTCGGCGACTAGGGTTACTACTGCCTGAATTTCTTGATCGGCATCGTCGAACGCGCCGCGCACAAGCTCATATCCTTCGTTAACGTTCTCCTCAAGCTTAGGTGCCATTAGGGTTTGTAGAATTTGTCTTTAGAAAAGAGAGGTGTCGACACAGTAGTTTTGGTCTCGAGACTTTGAAAGCGTGTCGACAAACAAAGACAGAACCCTATTTATACCTTTCTAACTTTGAAGATGAACAGGCGGGACAGCTAACTTAAAATGTGTCGACACTGACAATAAGTGTCGACACTAACTTATAATGTCTCGACACATATGTGTCGACACAAGTTTAGGCAACAGATTTTATGTGTCGACACATGTTTATGTGTCGACACAACATAACTCGACACATTGTCGAGACTTTACTTAGAAAATTCTGAGTAAAACATAAGTGTCGACACCACTTTGGATGTGTCGACACCTACTGGACATGTGTCGACACTAACATTCTGAAGTGTCGACACCAACATCCTGGATGTGTCGACACCTTTTTCCTGAAGTGTCGACACCACTATTCTGTGTCGACATAGACTTGTCTATGTGTCGACACCTTTTTACTTAGCCAATTTTAATTCTGTAAACTTACTCTAAGTTTATCATTCCTAGTTCAATTTTGAATCTGTTGAACTTAGCTTCTTCTAGGGGCTTAGTAAACATATCAGCTATTTGATTATCAGTTTTAACATATTCAAGTAAAATATCTTCTCTTTCTACATGCTCCCTAAGAAAATGATATTTAATTTCAATATGTTTAGTTCTACTATGAGATACAGGGTTATTAGCTATTGAAATAGCACTTGTAGAATCACAGAAAAGTGGAGTTCTACTTACCTGAAATCCATAGTCCTCTACCTGATGTTGAATCCACAGAAGTTGAGCACAGCAACTTCCTGCAGCCACATACTCTGACTCTGCAGTGGAGATAGCCACACTGGTTTGCTTCTTGCTACTCCATGAAATTAGTCTCCCACCTAGGAATTGACAGGTTCCAGTAGTGCTCTTTCTATCCTCTTTGCATCCTGCAAAGTCTGCATCTGAATAACCTGTTAGATCAAAATCTCCATTCCTAGGGTACCAGAGCCCTAGATAGGGAGTGCCCTTTAGATATCTCAATATTCTTTTGACTGCTGTCAAATGAGACTCTTTAGGGCAGGCTTGATACCTGGCACAAACACATGTAGCATACATTATGTCAGGTCTACTAGCAGTAAAGTATAATAGGGAGCCAACTATCCCTCTATACAAGGTTTCATCTACAGGTTTCCCTGCATCATCCTTGCTAAGAGACATACTTGACCCCATAGGAGTCTTCATGGTGCTTGATGAATCCATACCATATTTCCTTATGAGTTCTAGGGTGAACTTTGACTGACAAATGGACAAACCACTCTCAGTCTGTTTAACTTAGAGACCCAAGAAAAACTTCAGCTCTCCCATACTACTCATCTCAAACTGACCTTGCATAAGTTTTGCAAACTTTTTGCAAAGGCTGCTTTCATTAGACCCAAATATAATGTCATCTACATATATTTGGACTAGTATGACTTTGCCTCTAGATTCCCTAAGGAATAGAGTCTTATCTATTTTCCCCCTTGAGAACTTGTTCTCAATGAGGAAACTAGATAGGGTTTCATACCAAGCCCTAGGGGCTTGCTTTAACCCATATAAAGCTTTCCTAAGTCTATAGACATGATGAGGTAGAGTTGGATCAACAAAACCTGAAGGCTGTTCCACATAGACTTCTTCTTTAAGATTACCATTTAGGAATGCTGACTTGACATCCATTTGGTAAACCTTGAATCCTTGATAGGTTGCATAGGCCAAGAACATTCTTATGGCTTCCAGTCTGGCTACTGGAGCAAAGGTTTGATCAAAATCAATACCTTCTTCTTGCCTATATCCTTTAGCAACCAATCTTGCCTTATTCTTAATGATGACCCCTTGTTCATCCATCTTATTCCTGTAGATCCACTTAGTTCCTATTACATTGTGGTCTTTAGGTTTAGAAACAAGTTCCCAGACCTTGCACCTCTTGAACTGATTAAGCTCTTCTTGCATTGCTTCAGTCCATTGTGGATCTTGTATTGCTTCTTCAAACTTCTTAGGTTCAACTTGTGACAGAAAGCTGGAGTAGATTGCTGCATTCATGTTTCTACTCCTGGTTTGAACTCCTTGTCTTGGATCTCCAATAATCAGCTCTACTGGATGATCTCTAAGATGCCTGTGGGCTGGAGGCATCCTAACTTCTGGTTGAACCACTTCAGCATCTGCATCATGTTGTATACCTTGGATTTCTTCAGCAATTGGCACATGTAGTTCTCCCCCTGGACAACAGCTACTGTCTTCTACTTGCTGTCTTGCAGCAGGCACTTCTTTTATAGTAAGCTTGTCCATTTTCTTTGTCAAACTTGTGGGGCTGCATACACTACTAGACAACTCATTATTAATAAGTTTAGTCTCATCAAAACCTACATGCACTGATTCTTCAACAACTTGTGTAGTCAAGTTGTAGACTCTATAAGCCTTACTATTATTGTTGTACCCAACAAAAATTCCCTCTTGGGACTTGGCAGCAAACTTAGTTAAGTAAGACTTCCCATTGTTAAGTATGAAGCATTTACAACCAAAGATCCTAAAATAGGATAGGTTTGGTTTCCTGCCTTTCACAACTTCATAGGGGGTCTTGTTTAGCCTTTTAGTGATGGTAGCCCTATTTATAACATGGCATGCAGTATTAACTGCTTCAGCCTAGAAATATTCTGGCAGTGATGTATCACTTAGTAGGGTCCTACCAGCCTCTATCAAGGTTCTATTCTTCCTCTCAGCAATGTCATTTTGCTGAGGTGTTCTAGGTGAAGAGAATTCTTGAAATATCCCAAAGTCTTCACACAGTTTTGTCATGCTATCAGACTGAAATTCAGTACCATGGTCACTTCTAATTTTGACCACTGTACTATTTAGTTTATTCTGAATTTGCTTGACAAAGCTATAGAAGACACTAGGTGTTTCAGATTTCTGTCTTAAGAAGAACACCCAGGAAAACCTTGAGTAGTCATCTACAACTACAAAGGTATAGACCTTCCTACCTAAGCTGTGAACTGGCATTGGACCAAAGAGATCCATATGCAAGAGGTATAAACACCTCACAACATCTTTGTTTTCTATGCTACTAAAGGTGGATTTAGTCTGCTTGCCCTTTTGACAAGCTGAGCAAATACCATCTTTGACACACTTAACTTGAGGACCATTCCTCACTAACTCTTTGCCAAAGAGTTTACTAATAGTCTTGTAGTTAAGATGGGCAAGTCTCTTGTGCCATTTGACACAATGAGAGACTGTCTCATCAGCTACAAGACAAACTGGAGAACCATTGTTCTCAACCATAATGTCTAGGCAGTAGACATTCCTCTTCCTATAACCTGTCAAAATGATCTCTTGATCACTTGACCTCTTGATATGACAACCATTTTTAACAAATGAGATGTCATACCCTACATCACTTAATTGACTTATACTTATTAGGTTGTGTTTCAACCCTTTAACATAAGCCACTTGAGTAATGGTAACTAAGTTTGTAGAAATGTTACCAAATCCTTTGATGATTCCTTTTTCAGAACCACCAAAGGTTACTTTTGGACCATCTTTTATTGGAATATAGTCCTTTAGTAATCCTCTTGTTCCAGTCATATGTCTGGAACATCCACTGTCCAAGTACCATGTAGGGGTATGGCCACTTGGACTCACCTGCAAAACAGATTAATGAACCTTAGAACCCAAAGAATTCTTGGGTCCTTGGTACTTGTTAGTCTGCAACTTGACAAAACTAGCTACTGGCTTTCCACCAGGTAGCTTGCTACTCACTTTGGCACTAACATTGTGCCAACAGTCTACTGCAAAGTGCCCAACCTTGCCACAGCACCAGCATTCAAACTGATTGTACCTTTGCTTAGGTACAGCCTTTGCTGTCTTATCTACAGCAGACTTGTTGAATGTTGGGGCTTTGCTCTTGGACTTAGACTTGGACTGCTCAGTCCTTGCAGGTCTAGTAAAGCCCAGTCTAGCCTTGCCTTTATGATGAACAAAATCATCAATTAAAGGTAACACTGACTTAGGTTTAGAAAACCTAGCAACTAAGTCCTTCTCCCTCTGAAGATTGATCTCCAGACACTTAATTTGATCATTCTTAAAGGTGATAGTGCCCATCTGAATCACTGTTATGTGTTTCAGCCTGGCTATTTCATTAAGCTTTTGATCAAATTGCTTCTCAGAATCTGTTGCAGCAGCTTTAAGATCAGCAATTTCCTTTGCCTGACTTTTGGCAAGGGACTTGCTTTTCTTGTAAGCTTGCAACAGCACTTTATATTCATCTATAAGCTGATGAATATCATCCTCAAACTCAGATACATTCTCATCACTTGATGAAGAAGAATCTGAATCTGAACTAGAACAAGAAACTGAACTTGAACTTGAACCTTGTACCTTACTGGGTCCTGGCTGCTACAAGATTTTGGCACTCTCTTTCAAAGCCATTAGCCCTTGGCATTGACTGTCTTCTTGTTCATAAATAGACTCCATGATCTGCATGAATTCTTCCTCTTCTTCTTCAACAAACAGCCCTATGTAGGCTTCAGCCTCAGACTCCGTTTCTGAAGAAGAGATATCTGATAGAGTCTTCTCTTTCTTGGCTACAAAAGACTTCTCTTTCTTGCCTTTGAAGTGAGTCTTTTTCCTGTCACTAGATTCCTTTCTCTTCTCTGGACAATCTGCAATAACATGGCCCTGTCTATTGCAGCAATAACACACTATCTTAGATCCAGTTGCCTTGCTTGACTTTTTCCTCTTCCTTTCTTTCTTTGAAGGCTTTTTCTCCTGATAAAAGACTTCCTTTCCCTTTGAAGAAGAAGGTCTTGACCTCCACTGTTTCTTCTTCAAGAATTTCTGAAAGTGTCTAGTGAAAGCAACAAAGTCTTCATCACTTTCACTGCTCTCAGTCTTTGTGCTGACTGACTCATCTGATTCTGATTCAACTACCTCTGGAGGTGGAGTTGATGACTTATTCCTGCACTTTCTGGGAACTTCTGTCTTGAAAGCAACAGTTCTTTCCTTGTGCTCAGTCCTTGTTGATTTCTCCTCCTCCTTCCTCACTGTCAATTGCATTTCATATGACAACAACTTGCCAAACAGTGTAGGAGGAGGAATTTCCCCCAACTTAGTCATTTCTCTAATGGCACAGATCTTTGTGTCCCAATCTTTGGTTAGGGAACTTAGGAACTTGTCATTTAGTTCATAGTTACTGAACTCTCTTCCATAAGACATGAGTTCATTAACTATTCTGTAGAACTTCTTGTAGCACTCAGTTATGCTATCACCTTTACCTTGTCTAAAACTCTCATACTCCTGATTTAGCAAGGATTTTCTATCTTGTCTTACTTCTTCAGATCCTTCCATATACACTATAAGAGTGTCCCATATCTCCTTGGCTGTCTTACAGTGTATAAGATTCTGAAATGTTGCATCATCTATGGCACTCACTATAATGTTTTGTGCCCTCTTGTCCATTGTGGCTAGGACAATCTCATCTTTAGTCATCTCAGAGAAATCCTTTGGAGTTCTCTGATTTGCATCTAAAACTGAAATCTTCATGGGCACATAAGGCCCTTCCTTTACTGTGATGTAGATTCTAGGGTTTGAGGCCTCCATAAACAGCCTTACCCTTTCCTTCCAGATCCCAAAGATCTCTTTCCTGCATATGGGTAATTTCATGGAACCCAATTCCTTGTGATTCTCAGAGGAACCCATGTTTCTTGATTTTCTTGAATTTCTTGAATCTGTGTTTTGCCTTACACTGAATCTGCCAAACAGGATCTCCTCAGACTGTTAGTCCTTTTTGAGGAACCTCGCTCTGATACCACTTGAAAGATATGGTACCTAAACACCTAGAGGGGGGGTGAATAGGTGACCTAATCCTTTTTGAACTTTAATGGCAGCAAACAGTTAATATCACAGATTTCTAACTATTCTATCACAGCAAACACACAGCATACACAGCAACAATCACAGCACAACACAGTAGACACAGTGTTTTATAGTGGTTCCCCAAGATATGGGTACATCCACTTTCCCCCTTCGCCTATCTAGTAGTGTACTAGATTCGGCCAAACTCCTCCACTGTCTCAGAACCCAAATTGGTTCCTACACCTCAGGCCCAAAGCCTTACAACTCAGCTTTATCCCAAAGCCTACACTCAGCCACAAAGGCCTACACTCAGCCACCCAGGCCTACACTCAGCCAATCAAGGCCTACACTCAGAGATAACAATCTCCTACACTCAGGCCAAAGGCCCTACCCTCAGCCTTTATAATTATAGGCTTACAATTCACTCAGATCCAAAGGATCCTACAAGATAAAAATGTATTACAAATATTAACTCAACAACTCAGAAATAAAAGAGGGGAGTTGAGAGTTTTTGATGAGTTCTTGGAAGAACTCAGCTGGATTCAATCTGACTTAGCTTTCTTCAAAGCTTCTTGAGTAGAACTGAATAAGACTGAATCCTCCTGCAGTAGTTCCTTGACCTCTGCCACTTAAGATCCAGAATGAATCTGAATCCTTCTTCTCAGCCTAGTTCCAGAGGCTGATTTCTTGGATGGAGCCCTCTCTCTCCAACTTCTTAGATCTGCACTTGGACTGCAAGATCTTCTTGTGTTGATACTCTATGTACCACTTTAATAACTTGTTCTTCAACAATGTGATCAACTGAACAACACAGTTTCTGTAAACTGTATGAGCCTATTTATAGGCCTTCTTCATGGTAACCGGCTGGTCCGGTTCATAACTGACTTCTGATATCTCTGACAGGTGCAGTAGACCGTCTGGAACGGCAGCTGTCAAGTCATCCAGTCATTTCTTGAAAATCTCTAACTGTCTTAAAGTGTCGAGGCTTTCTGACTTTAAGTGTCGACACTTATAGTCCAAGTGTCGACACATGCTGTGTAAGTATCGACACAAGTCTACAAGGTGTCGACACAACTCCTTGTATGTCTCGACACAGATTCTTCTTCAGGTGTCGACACTAAAATTGAGTGTCGACACAAATACTTGATCTTCTGTCTTTTACTGAATTCTTCTAAGTGTCGACACATCACCTTTGTGTCGACACATCTTCATGTGTTGTAACTATTAAGTGTCGACACTGCTTCTTGGTGTCGACACATAGTTTTTAATGTCGATACTTGCTGAGTGTTGACACAGCTCCTTGTGTCGACACACCTTCTTTTTGTTGAGACTTCAGCTGAGTGTCGACACATTCCCTTAGTGTCGACACTTGTACTTAGAATAATTTTGTTGATCTTTCTGATCTTTGCTAAGTGTCGACACAGCTCCTTGTGTCGACACTTTCTTCAAGTGTAGAGTCTTTAGCTAAGTGTCGACACATTGTGCTGGGTGTCGACACTTACTTCATGTGTTGACTCTTCTAGTTGTGTGTCGACACATTATGCTGAGTGTCGACACTTACTTCAAGTGCTGACTCTTCTGTTGAGTGTCGACACATTGTTCTGAGTGTCGACACTTTAACTTAGTCCCTGCAGACTTTTGCTGAGTGTCGACACAGCTCCAAGTGTCGACACTTTCTGGTGTAGACACAGCTTCACTGGGTGTCGACACAGCTCCTTGTGTCGACACTTTCTGTCTGCACTTTTCTTCACTGAGTGTCGACACAGCTCCAAGTGTCGACACTTACTGTCTGGTGTCGACTCTGCATCCCAGGTGTCGACACAATGACTCCAAGTGTCGACACTGCTTGTCTGGGTGTCGACACAAGCCTTCTTAAGTGTCGAAACTTTCCCTCTGGGTGTCGACACATGGACTTAGAAACTTTTTGCTTCAGTCCAGTGATTACTTAACCTGCACAAACAAACTCAACATACATCAAATACATTATGATGTATATCATTGAGTTGGGTGAGGCTTATTCAAATCAGGTACATTTAGCCAATGTACCCAACAACTGGAAAATACTCTGTGGTTAAACATGTAGTTTATGGAGTCAAGGGGTTGGACTTGTGAAGTGCAGTAGCAAGAAGTACTGGAGTGGTAGTCCAGGAATAGACCCTTGTGATGTTTGTGATGCTTGATGGGTTGTGCCTGTGAAGGGTAGTTGCAGAAAGTACTTGTATGGGAGCCCAGGAAAATACCCGCAAGTGTTTGTGATGTATACTGAAGACCAGAGTGTCTGGTACTGCAGATGGCTGCAGGGATGGATGGTTGAGTGAACCAGCTAAGGTTTCGGCTAGGGACGGAAAGTTAGTTCTGTCGCTACTGGGAGTGGCTCCTAGCTAACCTATTATTGTGAAGCCAGTCCTTGGTGGACAGTTTGGCTATTGTGAGCTTGATGAGCTCTTGAAAAAGGCCTCATGCCAAACAGGAAAGGTGAAAGTCCACCTAGTATCAACTATCTTCACCTATGGGGGGGGGGAATAGGTGACATGCAGCGTTTTTGCGGAATTTAAACTTGTACCTGCACAATAAAAATAAACAGCACAGCACACAGAATATACAAGCTATTTATAGTGGTTCCCCGATTTGGGTACATCCACTTTCCCTCTTCGACCTATCTCCCAACAAGGGACGACTCGGTCTCTTCACCAATAGGATTGAAATCCAATCCTTGCACTATCGGAAGGAACCCTTCCACACGTAGGAGTCAACACTCCCACAACACGGGTTGCACCCAACCCTTACAACTAGGAACCTACGTTCCTTTACAACAAAAGTTAAACTAGAATGTACAAAAGATACAAACTACGTTTGGAGACCAAGGTGTCCCTCTTCGTTGACGACGTGTTCTTGAAGTCCACGAAGAGTCCACAACCCTAGAACTCTCTTGGAGAGGATCTACCCGGAACCGGCGGCGGCAAGATGGGCGGCGGCTAGGTTCACGGGATCGGCGGCGGCGACGATGTGCGGCTGCTGTACTTTAGAGATCCACACTTCGTAGCGAAGCTAGCTAGGTCTTCCAACGGTCACACTAGGATCAGTCGTCTCGATCGATTCGGACGGGGAAGGTTTTCCCGATCAACAAATCAAGAGACAAGAGATCTCCGGTTAGACACGTGAGACTCTAAGCTTGGCTAAGCTTCTATCGACCGGAGATCTGGAAGAAACCACGATCAAGACCGACGATTAACTCTCCCAAGCGGAGACGGCGGCGGCGGCGGAAATCGCGATTCTAGGTCACGTCGCGGCTGCTCTTTTTCGAATCTTCTTCTCTACCTTACTGTTCAAAAATACGCGTGCATTTATACACAAGTATACTCCTAAATGACCGTTGTGGGTCCCACCTGAAGGAAACCCTAGTTCCGGTTCAACACAGTGCCAGCGGCAGAATCCAGTCCAGCTGTTTCCAGAAAAATTGCCAAGTCAAAATCGGCGAGAATCGAAGGTGATTCTCGACGAATCGGCGAGAATCAGTTAGTGATTCTCGACGATTCGTCGAGAATCACTAATGATTCTCGCCTTATCACATGATGATTCTCGACGAATAGTACTTGGCCATGATCTGCTCAACGATGGGTTCGGCGAGAATCACTAGTGATTCTCGCCGAATTTTACTTGGCACCTCTTTGAGGTAGCCGGATAGAGTCGGCGAGAATCACTAATGATTCTCGACGATTCGGCGAGAATCACTAGTGATTCTCGCCGAATCGGCGAGAATCACTTGGTGATTCTCGTCGATTTATACTTAGACGATTTTTTGTCTATCCACCCAAGAGCTGCTCCTTGACCCATCCTTGCTCCTTGTCTGCTCTTGCATAGTTACAGCCCTGTACTTGAAAGTAAGTGCACTCCAATAGAGAGTGTACACGTAGGCCAACACACTGATCTGCTCAACGAGGGATTACGTCGTACAGACCCGTGTATATTGACCTACTGCACCCTGACATTGGTGTGCACTTAGCGTGGAATAACTGCAAGCACAACTTAAGAGGTTTCATCAAATACATTGTGAATTCATCTTAGCTTGACAGGTGGCTTCCTCAAATCCAGGTAATTGTGGATACAATACCCAACAATCTCCCCCTATTTGATGAAGCCAAAACCCTACTAGCTAAGATGAATAACACCAACCCGATAATATAAACAACATTCAGAATTTAAATATGCAGCACAAGATAATATAGGCAAACAGATAAAGACTTGAGTCATTCATAAATTCAAATACATATATATATATATAATCTCAGGAATGTTCATATACTAACAATAAACACTAATTGTTCTTAAGAGAGAATGACAGGCTATAAATATTTGACTATTTTTCTTTGGCTAAGTCATCCTTGAGTTTTTGAGCCAAATACTTCTTTCTTTGCCTCTCCATATACTCTTTGGGCTTCGGATAATATCTGGGAGGAGGAGCTTTATCTGCCGCAGTATTGGTCCTGAAGAAGATGTTTCGTTTCGCTTCATACGTCTTGTGCATCTCCCACTCATACTGGTTGTATACATCGTTTCGATTGATTTCCCCTTTTTCCTGTAGCCAGAATGTGTCCAATATGATACTCTTGGATACTGGGCTCCACTTTTCGTTTCTTACTTCCTCCTCCTTTAGTCTGATTCTCTTTTCAACTTGTGTTTCCTTTGATGTCCCTTCTTGCGATTTCCTCTTGTCCCTGGCTTTTTCTAGGGCTCCTTGATCAAACATTGCCATCAGTTTTGCCTTGGAGGAGGCCCTAGCAGCCTTATGAACATCAGCTTCACTTACAGGAACTTCTTCAACACTGGCGCCCTCATCAACCACAGTATAATCTTCAGGAGCAGGAGCACCCTGGGGATTTTCAGGGATATTAATGCCTAACGCTTGTTGGAGCATCCACCAGCAACTGTCATAGACATATTTGTTTGACTGTTCAAGGTTGTTGATCATGACTTCCCGAAGCTCAGCCATCTTAGCTATATATTCTTTCTCCCCCTTTTTGGCTTCGACTGCGATGGAATTTGCATAGGAGTGCAGTGAGTCATCAATATGCTTTGTAGTCCTGGAGAATTCAGTGACCAAGGCTTGTTGATTGGTGTTGAGAGTTACCATATTGCCATCAAACTTTTGAATGTTGTTTGCTACAACATGAGCATTCTGATTTACTACGGAGAGAGTATCGGTGTTCTTTCTCAATCCGTCCATAAGAAGAATGACAGCTTGGCCGGCCGCTGTATATTTATCTTCAAACTTCTTTTCCATCACGTCCAGTTTGTGATTGATCTCCACCATGTTCTTGAGCATGAGATTCTCCGATTTCTTGATTCTTTTTAACATTTTATCCTGAGCTTTCCCAAAAGAGGCTCTAAGCTCATCCACTATACCCTGAATGACATTCACGGTGTGAGTGGCTAGATTATCTCATAGTGGAAGATCCGGAGGCACTTCTTGGCCTTGCTCTTCAGCAGAAGCACCTGTAGAGCTGGACACGATCACAGCCTCAAAGGGGGGAATGCTTGCGGCCTCTGTAGATTTCTCGGACTCCCCCTCCACTGCTGCACCAATGTTCTCAGGGACGAACTCAGGAGCGTGCTTGTCAGATGGAACTTCAGTGATATCCTGAGTCTCCAATGCTTCCTGTCCCCCATTGCCTTCTTCCTCACCTTCATCATTCATTTGATCATTCTCATCAGCATCACCTTCCAACCCTTCGTTAGCAGTCTCCTCTACAGCATCACTTTCTTCTTGTATATCCGCCACTGCATCTCTGGCTATCTGGGAGATGTCAGATACGATATTAGCATCAGTGGGTAGAGGCTCCCCCTCAATTCCTGCAGTCAAAGCATCAGGAATTTCACTGGGGATAACTAAGGAATCAGCCACAGTGCCGTCCTCGGCTGGAGATGCTTCTTGTTATTCTGCCACGACAGCCTGCCCAATACGCCTCTCCCATCTGTCAAAAACACTCGAGTCCATTTTCTTTAAGTAATGTAGAGGAACACCTTTACTCATGTCATACTTATCTCCATTCAACTGATTGAGATACAGACTGATGATTCGGCCAAAGCTAGGAGATCTCAGGGTGTCCTTTATCTTCTCAAAGAGCAATGCCCCCCAATTGAATCTTTTCCTGCAGACAATTTCCACCAGGATCTTGAACATGTCCGCAGATATGTGGTCATGAGAGCCTAGCTTGCATATGAGTACCTTCCCAACGATGTCTGACAGAAGTTTCCCTTCTTCATTCATATCCTTTCGCTTTATCGACCGAGTTCCTCGAGCGAGCCCACAGAATAATAGAGTCCTGGTTTTGTCATCTTCCTCAAGATAATCCTCGTGCTCCGAGCTAGTGAGCTGCAAGTAGTGGGTCAGCTTGCTGGCAGACATCTTGATCTTTGCCCCGGCAACCTTGCTTTTGATAAGAGAGTCGTCATTCCGGAGTTTTGCGGTTGCAAAGAACTTCAGCACTTCCTTGTCCAGGATTTTACAGGGATGCTCTAGTACGAATGAGAGTCCAGCCTCCTCTAGCATAAGGATGATGTTCCTGAATTCATCTGAGGCATGAGTGAACCCTGTGCGAACCAGCTCGCATCCAGTGACCAGCCCAGCGGTTGTCCTTGGAGCCATAACAAATCTAGGGAGAGAAGCCCTACTCTACGCTTAATCAAAAGGCACAAGGGAAGCGACACTAGTGATTAAGTCCAAGTAAGGGTGAGGATGTGGTTACCTAAAAGCGTAGACGGTGAGATAGTTCGATGAAGACGATGGACACCTGGTAGGTGCACGTGACGGGATCGACGAGATCGACGGGATTTTTGCACGCTGAGATTGACGGAGTTCTTCGCGAGTTGCGATCGGTGAATCTTGCGGGATGTCGACGGAAGGGGAAGAATCAGCGGAAGACCTTCGGTGAGAAGCTTGCGGGAAACCTTCGGTGAATCGGCGAGAATCTTGTGGGATTCTTGCGGGATTCGGCGAGATCGACGGGATTCTTGCGGGATTCGGCGAGTTTCCTGCGGAGAAGGTCCTTCGGCGGGATTCCTACGGAATGTGAAGGGTCGGCGGGAATTCTAAATACCAGGCGAGAATTCTAAATATACAATATGCCCATGTATGAAGGATCGACGAATTAAGGGGATTCTAACGGTTTCCGTGTGTTTGGCGGAAGGCTTCGGGTTAAGCGGGTTTCGAGTTTGTCTAAGTCGATTTGAAAATCTTCTAAACATATAAATACTCCTTAAAGCCAAGCTATTAGGGTTTGAACCGGCTTTTCCATACATTTATTGATGGCAATCTTCGCTAGTTTTCAGTGAACTAATTCACGCCTGTAGATGTTAGATCTCGAGTCTACCAGTGGAATTTCCGATAGGTCTTCATTGTTGTATCTATGGTTTATGTTTACCATGTTAACATATCCTTAGATGTACACACATATAAGTGTAAGTATAAGTATAAATATATATATATATATATGTAAATGTGGATACAATATGACTCAAGCCCTGGAACTGATCAAAAGTACCTGGGATTATGAGAGTTATCATTTAGTCCCTCAGGTAAAACATATTAGGAGCTCAATGTGAGTATGCCCATGTAGATATCACATCTGGTATTCCAGACACTTGTTCCAATTTAGTCTTGAGCCATCTACTGTCCAGTTCCCATCATATTTACGGGAACCTAGACTACCCTGCAAGAAAGAGTTACTTTACCTTAGGAACCCAATACATATTGGGTCCTAGGTTCCTATTAGCATAAGCACTCGACTGCCTTCCTTCAGAAAACCTGTCAGGAACACTACCTCTGCCCAGAAAATGTGGATAGGCCCTTGCCCTTGACACAGAGGGGTTGTGCCAACAGTCTATGGCAAAGTGTCCCACTTTGCCACAGCACCAACACGGGTGAATGTTGTATCACCGTTTCTGACCTGATCTAGTGACTGAGGTAGTCACGGTCCTAGGTCTAAACGGGATAGGGCATGATCTCCTCACAAAATTTCCTCTTCCATTGTGACACGTGGAAGGGTGGAAGGAATGCATGTTGCGAGCGTCATGAGGCCGGGGAGGTGGTGCCTTCCTTTCAGGCATCCTCCTTCCTGAGGCCCCATGCAAACTTACACCATGACTTCTAACATCCCTGTCCTGTGTCCTCGGGTGGTGAGAAGTGTTCTGTGAGCTGGTACATGCAGATTCACACCGAGTTGAGGCAGTGGCAGTGAATACAAAGGGCTCAGAATGAGCCTTAGGTATTCTCTCATGGGTGGCCACGACGGCCCTTGCACTACGGGTGTCTCCACATGAGGACAGATCACCCTTGCAGTGACCACGATTATTCCTGTGATCATACCTGAAGGAATGATGAGTTGCCTTACTGCTAGGAGTGGGGGGTCGGAATACTGTTTCCCCATTTCTCCACGAATTGATAATCCGGGAGATCCACCCATTTTCTTGCTTTCTCTTTATAGCATCAACCTTGGAAACGTTTGATACTATCCTTTTATCATTCTCTAGACTACTCTCTAGATCAGAGATTTTAGAGTCCTTGACCTTGTTGGATGCCAATTAGAGAACCAACAAGGTCTTCAGCCGAGCAATCTCCTGAGCTTGTTCTTCAACAAGTAGGTTGCTCTTCTGAAGGGCTCTCTTCAGAGAATCAGAATTTTCTGAAGCAAAGCAGTTCCTGTCTTCAGAAACTTCAAGAGAGACGGGGCAGGATGAAGAAGTTACCTGCTCATCAGTGTTATTGCCATTAGAGCCAGTGACCGTTGTGTCATCCTCATCAGAGCTGCTTTCCTCACTGGCCTCTTCAGTCTCTAACACTGACACTGGAGCTCTGATGCTGTCCGATAGATCCCTGCCTTCATCTTCAGAGGCGAGGACCCCCACATAGGCTTCATCCTTTGGTTGACAGCAGATTCCAGCTTTCTCTGACCGCCCCCATCAGCTCTGAGATCATCACCCACATAGATTTAGCCGACCCACATTTTTCCAATCTAGAGCGAGAAGCTCCAGACCAGATATCCATGATAATTTGACGAATCCTCTTGTCCAAATTAAATAATGAAAGTTCCGTCTCCGACATCTCAGCAATGCACTTGGGCACTTGAATCTTTCCTGAGTCGGAGGTCTTTATAGGAATAAAAGGACCCTCTTCCAGGATGAAAGATGCTCGAGGATCGATAGCATCCAAGTGATACGACACACTCATCCTCCAGACGGGATAAAACTCCTTTGTGCATGTGGGGAGTCTTAGTGGCGATATCTCATGATCCAGCTCCATGCTTCTGACACTGGTGGCAGGATTCTACTCAAGGTGTAAACCTTTTTGATGAGCAACCTCCCTCTGATACCACTTGAAAGTCCACCTAGTGTCAACTATCTTCACCTATGGGGGGGAATAGGTGACGTGCAGTGTTTTTGCGGAATTTAAACTTGTACCTGCACAATAAAAATAAACAGCACAGCACACAGAATACACAAGCTATTTATAGTGGTTTCCCGATTTGGGTACATCCACTTTCCCTCTTCGACCTATCTCCCAACAAGGGATGACTCGGTCTCTTCACCAACAGGATTGAAATCCAATCCTTGCACTATCGGAAGGAACCCTTCCACACGTAGGAGTCAACACTCCCACAACACGGGTTGCACCCAACCCTTACAACTAGGAACCTACGTTCCTTTACAACAAAAGTTAAACTAGAATGTACAAAAGATACAAACTACGTTTGGAGACCAAGGTGTCCCTCTTCGTTGACGACGTGTTCTTGAAGTCCACGAAGAGTCCACAACCCTAGAACTCTCTTGGAGAGGATCTCCCCGGAACCGGCGGCGGCAAGATGGGCGGAGGCTAGGTTCACGGGATCGGCGGCGACGATGATGTGCGGCTGCTATACTTTAGAGATCCAAAGTTCGTAGCGAAGCTAGCTAGGTCTTCCAACGGTCACACTAGGATTAGTCGTCTCGATCCATTCGGACGGGGAAGGTTTTCCCGATCAACAAATCAAGAGACAAGAGATCTCCGGTTAGACACATGAGACGCTACGCTTGGCTAAGCTTCTATCGACCGGAGATCTGGAAGAAACCACGATCAAGACCGGCGATTAACTCTCTCAAGAGGCGACGGCGGCGGCGGCGAAAATCGCGATTCTAGGTCACGTCGCGGCTGCTCTTTTTCGAATCTTCTTCGCTACCTTACTGTTCAAAAATACGCGTGTATTTATACACAAGTATACTCCTAAATGACCGTTGTGGGTCCCACCTGAAGGAAACCCTAGTTCCGGTTCAACATAGTGCTAGCGGCAGAATCCGGTCCAGCTGTTTCCAGAAAAATTGCCAAGTCAAAATCGGCGAGAATCGAAGGTGATTCTCGACGAATCGGCGAGAATCAGTTAGTGATTCTTGACGATTCGTCGAGAATCACTAATGATTCTCGCCGAATCACATGATGATTCTCGACGAATAGTACTTGGCCATGATCTGCTCAACGATGGGTTCGGCGAGAATCACTAGTGATTCTCGCCGAATCTTACTTGGCACCGCTTTGAGGTAGCCGGATAGAGTCGGCGAGAATCACTAATGATTCTCGACGATTTGGCGAGAATCACTTGGTGATTCTCGTCGATTTATACTTAGACGATTTTTCGTCTATCCACCCAAGAGCTGCTCCTTGACCCATCCTTGCTCCTTGTCTGCTCTTGCATAGTTACAGCCCTGTACTTGAAAGTAAGTGCACTCCAATAGAGAGAGTACACGTAGGCCAACACATTGATCTGCTCAACGAGGGATTACGTCGTACAGACCCGTGTATATTGACCTACTGCACCCTAACATTGGTGTGCACTTGGCGTGGAATAACTGCAAGCACAACTTAAGAGGTTTCATCAAATACATTGTGAATTCATCTTAGCTTGACAGGTGGCTTCCTCAAATCCTGGTAATTGTGGATACAATACCCAACAAAAGGTGAAACCGACCAGCGCCTTATACTTAGCCTCGGGTACGCTGTACTCGGTGATGGCAAGGAGACTTGAGCAACGGAGGGGGGGGGGGGTGGCTGATCCATACCTGCGTTATGTCCAACCGACTCGAAGACCTGAAAGTGCGGTCAGTTGTAGCGCATAATGAGACTATTAGGCATGCGCACTAGAAAGACTAAATGCTCAATTTTACCATTGGGTTTCGTCCCTGATACGGTGGTGGGACCCTAGTTCGTTGGTACACCAAGAATGTGCCCTGAGTGCACGGATCATCGGGCCGTGGGGCTGACAGTTTTGATGGAATGTTTGTGCGTGAAAGGATAATATGTGATATGTATATCTGCATTGAAAGAAAACGGTTGTCAACCTAAATCACCTAGAGGGGGTGAATAGGTGAGTTGTGCGTCTTTTACGGAATAAAAAATAATTAGAGCACAACACAAAACTATCTACCAATATCACAGACGACACAAGATTTATAGTGGTTCCCCAACCTTGGGTACATCCGCTTTCCCTCACCGATCTAGCAATCAACTAGACTCGGCTACTCCACTATCTCGGATCAAAAAAATCGATCCTACCCTCGGAACAAAGTTCCTACAAACTCGATCCAAACAAGGGGATCTACACCTCGGAAGATAACACTTCCTACAAACTCGGATTGAAAAACTCCTACACTCGAAGAAACTTTCTCCTACAAGATTAATAAAGTGTTGGAAAATTATACAAACAGTAAATCCAATCAGATCTGATGAAACGGCCGGAAAACTTATTCTTATGGACTTTGCAGCACTATCAGAAATCGGTGAAGAGAGTCTCGGCCCAGATCTGGATCTTCTTGCCTTTATAGAATCAGAGAGAGAAGATGAACGGTGATGTCGATCTTGATCTGTAACTTTCTTCAGATTAAATCCTCTGACCTTAGAAGAAGTTGGCCGGAGAAGATGGTGGCGGCGGCGGCTTCCGTTTCGGGAAAACAGGGATGAGTCGGCTGAAGAATATTTCTCGAAAACAAAATGACAAGAAAGCTTGGAGAATACTTAGGGTTAGTCATTTTCTGATAAGACCTTATATAGAAGAGACTAACGGTCATAATCGGTCATAATGATGTACACGTGGACCAATCATGTCGCGTGATTTCAAAATCCCGTCAGAAAATGGACTTAGACAAATTTCAGAGAAGGTTCAGCCATGTACACGAGTAAGTGAATAGCTACTCGAGTAGTTGAATAATTACTCGAGTACATGAAGGAGAACATACTCGGCTATATAAATATAGGTTACTCGAGTAGGTAGAAATCAACTACTCGAGTAAGCAGACAGAACTACTCGAGTATGTAGAGTGACTTACTCGAGTACATAAAGGATCTACTCGAGTACAAGAAAAATTACTCGAGTATATTACATAAACTACTCGAGTACATGAAGTACTACTCGAGTGGGATACTTGGAATGAATTCTGAAGATGTCAGCAAGAGCTACTCGAGTAGTTGAACTAAACTACTCGAGAGGAAGTAATCTACTCGAGTAGGTGAAAGTTCTACTCGAGTAAAAGACTTAGAAAATTCTGGGGTAGGAAAATATCAAGGTACACGAGTGAAACATGATCTACTCGAGTAGGTATAATGAACTACTCGAGTATGATTCTATCTACTCGAGTATGTGAGTATACTTACTCGAGTCCATGACTTAGAAAAATTTTGATAAGTGAACCCTTTAATACTCGGGTATAAAGAGTAATCTACTCGAGTATATAAGCACGCTACTCGAGTATATGACTATGTCTACTCAAGTAGGTGACTTAGCTACACGAGAGATGCACTTAAGTACACGAGTACAAGGTTCCTTTACTCGAGTAAATTATACCCAAACTACTCGAGTAGTTATAGACCTACTCGAGTAAAAGACTTAGAGAAATTTTTGATGTTGGAAAACTGTTTCTTCTAGAGTAGTCAACTTCCAATTCCTTTCCCATAGTCCAATAGCTTGAATATGAAGTGTATCCCAATAGAGAGACCACACATGAGTCAACACCTTGGAGTATGCAATGAGGGATTACATTGCACAGTTCCTGTGTTTGGTGACCCACTGTGGACTGACATTGGTCTACACTTCCCAGTGAAATTCCTGCAAACATATAACTCAAACCAAGCATCAAATACAACTTAATTCATCTTAGTTCCAGGTTGAATTCATCAAATCTGGGTTAATGTGGATGTAATACCCATCATGCATATGAATTGTTATGTCTGTAGGGAAGGAATGTCACTGCCCCGGGAAAGGGGTAGGGTTGTTATAAATTGGTCAGCTGAATGTTGACCGTTGCCTTGTTTGCCACCGTTGGGTGGGCTATCCTTGTACAGGTGCTGGAGAATCGAGCGGGACATATAAAGTCTGAAGTCCCAGCTGCTACTGCTGTTGCTAGCCCTTGAAGGCTAAAATTAAAATCTTGTGTGTTGTTCATGTGTGGCCGGCCTGTGCGCCAATGTTTAGAAGCCACTTTTGTAAAGAGCAACTGTAAGTCCCTAAGGCCAAATGACATTGTATTTGATACATCCCTATATAAATGTCGGTGTTTATAGTAGCGGACATTCATGGTTGGAGTTCAGTTTTATGTTAAAAGCTTCCGCTAGAATGCTATGAGTTAGGATGCGTAACTCTTATATCAACCCATGACTTCCCCGTATGTTTTGTAGCATATGGTGTGGGGCCCCGGCCTGACCTTCTATTATATGCTATACGAACGGATGGAGTCGTCACACTATGTGGAGCGTCCGTGTGTAGTGATGCCTATCGTTGACATCGTTATGGGTCTTAAGCCTTGTGCAGACCGTAAAGACTAACAAAATGCTCATGTTGTTGTCGTCTGGAAAACGGTGCTGCGTCTGTTATTGTTGTCCGGAAATCGAAAATGTGCCCTGAGAGCACGTCGTGTGTGGCCGTTTGTGCCTACGCCTGTGGTGAAGTGTGCTTAAATTGCACTTTCATTACCATGTTTGGTTTTGCTAATACATTGCGTGGAAGAGTTCCGCCGTGCCGAGAAAGGGGCAGGGTCGTTATAATTTGGTCAGCTTTAGCTGACCGTTGCATTGTTTTCCCACTATTCGGTGGATTATTCTTATGTAGTAACTGGTGAGCCATGTGGCAAGTAGCGGGCTAAAGCCCTTGATGCCGTGGAGGCCCTTGAAGGCCAAAGAGAAGTGTTTTCCTTTACTATGTTCATGTATGGTCGGCCTACGTGCTGAAGTTTGTAAAGCACTTTAATTTAAGTTGAATATTGTATGTCCATAAGGCTAACACTCCTTGTGTATTTGTTCTTTCATTCCTGCTTTGGGCTATAGTGTACATAGATGTTTTGTGATGGGTTCATCTAACTTGTTTAAAAGCTTCCACTAGTGTGCTCTGTGTTAGGTCTCAAAATTTTATATTAGTATTTTGGAATTAATATGCAACTCCGCTGACTGTCCTGGTATATGGCGTGGGGCCCCAGCTAGGACTTCTGTTATATCGCATGTGACGGATGTGGGTGTTACAGGAAGTACCTTTTCTAGACCAGGCTGGCCCTGGTTGGATTCTTCATCAGACATTGCCATCACCCCATAGCAGCTGTAGGCATCTTCTTCATCTTCTTCATCATCTGAGTCACTGTCTGAATGTGACAAAGGGGCCATGATACCAATCTTGGTAGCGGGATAGTCTTCATTTTCTCTAGTAGCAACTAGCCCTATATAGGCTTCTTCATCTTCAAACTCTGTGGAAGGTACGTCTATCCAGCTCTTCTCCTTCTCAGCAATGAAGGATTTTTTCTTCTTGCCCTTGTGCTGGTGAACCTTTTCTCACCAACCTCTTTTCTCTTCATTGGGCAATCAACAATCACATGCCCTAGCTTGCTGCAATAATAACAGACAACTTTAGAGGAATTTTGTTTACTAGTTTTAGAATCATACCTGTCAGCCTTGGAGTGATTCTTCCTGTGATGAGAAGAGGAGGAAGGTGTTCTCCTCCACTACTTCTTCTTCATCAACTTTTGGAGCTGCCTGGAGAAGGTAGCAAAGTCTTCATCAGACATGCTGCTGTCTGATGAGCTTGACCCTGTGCTGTCAGAATTAGTAGGACTTCTTGGAGGAGAGGGAATCCTCTCCTTGTTCTTCCTGTTGTTGTCTGCTCTGAAGCACAAAGATTTTTTCCTTGGCCTGGGATTTGTTGATGGTCTCCTCCTTTTTCCTGGTAGCCAACTACATCTCATAATAGAGCAACTTTCCAAACAGTGTATGGGGAGGAGTATCAGCCATCTTGGCCATCTCTCTAATGGTACATATCTTGGTGTCCCAGTCTATAGTGAAAGACCTCAAGGACTTGTCATTAAGCTCATAATGACTGAAGACCATCCCATAGGTCCTTAGCTCATTTACTATCCTGAAGAATCTTTCATAGTAGTAAGCTATGCACTCTCCCTTGGACTGCCTGAAAGCCTCATACTCCTGGTTGAGCATGGACTTACTATCATCTCTAACCTCTTCAGTTCCCTCCATATAGACCACAAGAGTGTCCCACATCTTCTTGGAGGTCTGGAAGTGAACCTGATTCTGAAAGGTAGAATCATCTATGGAACTAACAATTATATTTTGGGCCCTCTTATCTAGTAGTGCCACTATGACCTCATCCTTCGTCATTTCTGAATATGTCTTTGGAGTCTGGACAGTTGCATCCAGAGCTGAGACCTTCATAGGGATTAAAGGTCCCTCCTTGACTATCACAAAGATCCTTAGGTCAGAGGATTCCATAAAAAGCCTAACCATCTCTTTTTAGATTCCAAAACTCTCCTTTCTGTAGAAAGAAAGTTTCATGGAACCTAGATCCTTATGGTTCTCCCCTGAACCCATAAGTATACTTTTTAGCTACCCTTTGAGATCTGCTCTGACTGTTATGTCCTTGATCAACTTCCCTATGATACCACTTGAAAGTCTATAATCTCAAGGGCAGCTAAACACATAGAGGAGGCATAGTTTTTCTAGTCTATTTTAACTATCTTTAATTTAGTGTGTTGTGAGTTAGTAGTTTTATGCTTTCAAGACACACCACAAAGAACACACATAGAATTTATAGCGGTTCCCCATATTATAGGTACGTCCACTGTCCCTCCCACCTTTCTAACAGCTTGTTATACTAGGAACTTCTCCAAAAAAAGCTCAGCTCCTTAGATCTTACAACATAGATCTCGTAGGATCTCTCAGTCTCCTCTAAGACTTACAACTCAGGAACAAAGACCTACCTCAGAGCAAATTTGCTCCTACAACCCAGTGATAAAATCATCACCTACCTCAGACTTGAGCTCAAGTCCTACAACTCAGGATATGGTGGCTAGCCCTTCCTCAGAGAGAATGAATCTCCTACAGCTTAGGCAAAAAGTCCTACCTCAGATCCAAAGTTGGATCCTTTCTCATACCTAAAGGTCCTACATTTAGAGAGAATAACTCTCCAACAGCTCAGGCAAACTTCCCTACCTCAGGCACAAAGGCCCTATAACTCAGATCGACACAAGATCCTACCTTTGACCCAAAGGTTCTACAACTCTGATCAAAAATTGGATCCTACCTCAGGATAACCTGCACTACCATAGATCCAACACTTTATCCTAACTTAGCCTTTATAAATTAGGCCTACATTAAGATCCAAAAGGATCCTACTGAAAAGAAATGAGTTTGGTTGGTGATGATTTGATGCCAGAGAAATTTCTTTGTGTCTACTTCCTGAGCTGAGTTATCTCAGCTCTAACTTCTTCACAGCACTAAGAAACGGATCATCAATAAACTGTTACTAGCGCTTGAAGTATCTCAGAAATCAAATCTCTGAACTTATTGTTGTTTTGTACTTCAAACAACATACTCTGACTGTAGAAATCTGAAGGCTCTACTCAGTGTTCTCTTTCAGAAAGCTTTTCTGATCTTGCTGTAACTGGTGAAGATTGCTACAGCTAACTGGCAGAACTTTTAGTTCAGCTGGTCTTTCTTCTTCTTCAAGCTCAGCAATAATGGCGAGGAATAAGAAGTTCATACTCTTGTTTTTGAAATGAGCAAAACCCTAAAAGTTAAAGTTCTCAGCAACCGATCATATCTCTTATATCTTCAACCGATTAACGACACTTTGAAGTAGTGGGGACCACCTGTAGTTGTTGGCTACATCTTGCTTTGACAGATGAATACGTATAATAGGCTTCTGATGCTATTTGTCATGTTCTGTAGCTTTCCTACGATGAATTTGAACTATGTTAACTTTGTTGACTTTTGCTGACGTCAGTATCTATGGATTTAGCAAAATTCTCAGAATCAATCCAGGCATTGAATTCGTTGAGTGAATGGCCTTCACTCAATGCATTTGGACTTGGTCAATTCCTACGCACCATCAGAAGTTGAGTGCGTTGAGTAAACTTGCTTCACTCAACGTATCTGGACTTAGCCAATCATTTTGCCTTGAGTAGGCGTTGAGTGCGTTGAGTGAACTGGCTTCACTCAATGCCCATGGACTTGGCCAATCTCTTCTGCACTTCCAGGCGTTGAGTGCTTTGAGTGAATCTTCATCACTCAATGCCCCTGGACTTAGCCGCAACTTTCTTTATCTACCAGGCATTGAGAGTGTTGAGTGAGCCTTCATCAATCAACGCTTTAGTCCTTAGCCGCTTCTCTGGAGTCTTCCAGCATGATGAGGCGTTGAGTGCGTTGAGTGAGCTGTCCTCACTCAATGCATCTAGACTTAGACAGATTTTTCTATCCATCTTTCCTTTAGCTTTGACATCACATGATGTCTTATATGTATTCACTCGACGCATTCGGACTTAGTAGATTTTTCTATCCATCTTTACTTGATCTTTGACATCACACGATGCCTTTGCTGTATTCACCCAAATGATTGAGTGAACTGCCTTCAGTTATGTGGAGTTGAGTGAACTGCCTTCACCCAATGCCTATGGACTTAGCCAAAGAATTGCTTTACAGACTGCTCAACATTGACTGTCCACACCTTACTCAGCGCTTTTAGGCATCTGGCAATGAGTGAACTGGCTTCACTCAACGCTTGTGGACATAGGTGATTATCAGCATTTCCAGCATCCTTCCTTGGAATCTGCCGTTCAGTGAACTGGTTTCACTCAGTGCCTGTAGACTTAGACAGATTTCTGTCTCTCCACATCTCTACCTTGTGACCACCGATCCAATCATTTTGATAACGACTAACCTGCATGCATGAATTTGAACATACATCAAATACATCTATATATATAACATTGACTTGTTTGACTTCTACAAATATGGGACATTGTGAGCAATAGACCCAACAGACGCTTAAAAAGAGTTGTAACTGCAGAAATGCGAGCAGCAGTAGCATCCAGTGTAGGAGTATCCGCCTCTCCAAGAATTTTTTGTCGAATCATATCATACGAGTCAGATAGGCAAAGTAAGTAGCAGACAACAAGAAGCTCCTGAAAGTGTTTATGTTGCTTAGCGATATCAGTAGAAAAAGGTTAATGATGATGAAGTTCAACATCGAGAGTTTGAACCTAATGATGAGTAGCAGCATGAGTCATGGCGGGTTGAGCAAAAAGATCCGCATATAAAGTATAAATGCGCAAAGTTTGTGCTACCTTGGAGTACAAAGCAGCAAGATGATTTCAAGCAGCCTTGACCATCTGATCATGTCAAATGACAGGAAGGCACTCATTAGACAAATTGTTGGCCAACCAAATATGGAGCAAATCATCAGTAGCATCCCAATCATCAAAAGAAGAAGTGCCAAAAGCAGGGGGATCATCAGTCAAATGATGACGCATACGCTGAGAGCGCAATGGAAAAATAAATGATACACTCCAATCAGGGTAATTTGGACCTGTAAGCTGGGAAGTGGTGCCCAAATTACCAGAGGTAGAAGTTGAAGAAAGAGAGAGAGGAGCGGAAAAAGTGGAAGAAGAAGATGGAATGTCCATAGAAAACAAATAGAAAATCGCACGGTTAAACCGAACAAACTGAGTGAACCAGAGAAAAAGGGAGAGACTGTGTGAGTAGAGATAACAACCCACACGAGAAGAAAACAAACCCGCAGGAGCACAGGAGAAAGAAATTTCATGAAAACTAGCAAAGCCGTGTAAACAGAAAAGAAAGCAAAGGGACAAGTCGCAGGAAAAGCAACAAGCAAGTGAGGATAGGGGGGAAGAAACCAAGCGAATAGAAGAAAATAGGAAGAGATTAGGAAAGCAAACAATGAGCCAATTAGAGCAATGGACCGATTAACTCAGATACCATGTAAAAAAGATATAAATAAAAGAAAGTTTTATTGCTCCAAAAAGATAAACAATACATAGGTATGCCCCCTTATTTATAGAAAAAGAGGGAGATGAGAGAATACAACAAGCAATGTGGGAATAAATACAAGCCGCACGGGCTGAGCGGTTTAACTTTGTTAAACCACTAAATTATACAACATATACAATCTCCTGGGAAGCCTCTGAACACTTGATATGGCTATCCTCCTGACTGCTACTGTTGCTAACCATCAGACCGCTACTACGGCTAACCTCTAGACCGCTGTTGTGAGTAACCACTAGACTGCTACTGCAGCTAACCACCAGACCGCTGTTGCGGTTAGCGATCAGACCGCTGCTGCGGCTAACCTCCAAACTGATATTGTTGCTAACCACCAGACTGTAGCTGCGGCTAACCTCCAGGCCGCTGCTGCGAATAACAACCAGGTCGCTACTGCAGATAGCCACCAGATCGCAGAGCGGGAAACCACCAGGCCACTACTATAGATAGTCATCAGGTCGCTGCTATGGATAGCCACTAGGCTACTACTGCAGATAACCACCAGACCATAATGCGGATATCCACCAGGCTACTGCTACAGACTCTTACTAAACTGCTAGGATAGAAATCAGACAAGCTGCTGGACCAAACCGCCAGACCGCAGAACAACTAGTCTGCTGCTACTAGAAAGGCTAACTGCACAGTCTGAAGTTCCAACAATATCAAAATCATCAGATCTAATAATGGTCCTTATTTTAAACTTCATGATTTTATGCCTCCAAATGAATTCTAGATCAAACATCATATGTTGAGACTCCACAACAAAATGGCATTGCAGAGAAAAACCATAAACACATTCTTGGGACCACCAGAGCTCTTATGTTTCAGTCTAATCTCCCAAAATATTTCTGGAATTGTGTTGTTACCCATACTGTCTATTTGATTAATCGACAACCCACTACTTATCTGTCTAACAAAATCCCTTATCATGCGTTATATGGTCATCTTCCTAATCTCTCAGACCTCAAAGTTTTTGGTTGTCTTTCCTATGTTGCAACTCTCTTGGCACATAAACATAAGCTAGACTCTCGGGCTAGAAAAGGGTGTTTCTGGGCTATAAACCTCACACTAAAGGTTCACATTATTTTATCTTCACAATTGTGAAATCTTTACTTCTAGAAATGTCCATTTCTACAAACATTTGTTTCCCATTTCCCAACCACAACATTAAACATCTACTTATGACCAACCACCATATGTTTTACTTATATATAATCATAACTTTATGTTTGATCCACCTAATACAATCATTTATATCCCTCATAACACTTGTAACACCCCTAGTTTACCATGTTTGAAAATAACAAATTTTCAGGTTACTTGAAAGAATTGGTTCCTAAACACCTAGAGGGGGTGAATTAGTGCAATTCCTTTGTACACTAAGGCAGAATATTTTTTCAGATAATCAAATTAATCTACCAGTTCTACAGCTACCACAATCACAGAATTCACAAAAATACACACCGTCACAGATTACACATAATTTTATAGTGGTTCCCCAAGGTCTGGGTACATCCACTTTCCCCCCTTCACCTATCTACCAGTGTGCTAGATTCGGCCTAACTTCTTCTCTTCACCTCAGATCCGCAGATCATACAGCTCAGAACCCAAATAAGGATCCTACAACTCAGAGTGAGTCCACACTCCTATAGCTCAGGCAATCTGCCCTACCTCAGCCTTCAACAAGGCCTACAACTCAGAGATAACAATCTCCTACAACTCAGGATCCCAGCCCTACCTCAGCCTTCAACAAGGCCTACCACTTGGAGAAAATAATCTCCTACAACTCAGCCTTTATAAAAACATGCTTATAACTCAGATCTTATAAAGATCCTACAGAAAATAGATTTAAGTTTGTAATATACCACCACCCTAGTAGAGAGAGAAAGGATGGATGGTTTCTTGATCAGTTCTTGGAAGAATCTGATGGCAGAGAAAAACCAGTCTTAGCTTTCTTCAAAGCTTCTTGAATCTGAACTCAGTAGTGTTGAACTCCTTTAAAGTTGATCTTCAATCAGCTTCTTTCTTGAAATTCAGATCTCAATCTGAATCCTTCTTGGCAGACTAGTTCAGAATCTGCACTTGAGGGACTTGTTGATATAAGTCCCTTTCTTTTCTTCAATAGATGGAGCTCTCTCTCTCCAAATTCTTCTTTTTCATGTATTCAGTATCAGTGTATTCTATTGATGGAGAATGCCTTTATATATACTTCCTCCATGGTAACCGGCTGATCTGGTTTTTAACAAACTTCTGACAGTACTGAGAGTTGCAGTAGACCGGTTGGTAATGGTAGATGTCAAGTCATCCAGTCACTTCTTGAAACTTTGTCTCTGTCAGCAAAGTGTCAAGACTGAACTTCATCATGTGTCGACACAAGTAGACTAAGTGTGGACACAAGCCTTTGTGGTGTCGACACAGCTCCCATGGTGTTGACACTGCTTCTCAACACAGCTTTTGTATAATGTGTCAACATTAGTTCTGTGGCGTCGACACAGTCACTTCTTTTCTTCACACAAATTGACTTTGTCGAAATTCTTCCATGTGTCGACACAAGTCATGTGTGTCGACACAGTTGATGTCGACAAAGTCTTCTGTGTGTCGACACTGCCTCTATGTGTCGACACAGTTGATGTCGACTAAGCCTTCTCCGTGAGTCGACACTGCCTCTGTGTGTCGACATAGTTTCTTCTGGTGTCGGCACAGCCTTTCCAAGTGTTGACACAATTAACTTCATGTGTCGACACAGCTTTTCTCTAGTGTCGACACAAGCCTTCATAAGTGTCGACACAGCTTCTTCTGGTGTCGACTCATGGACTTAGAAACTTTTTCCTGCATTCCTGCATTTTCTTAACCTTTACAAATAAACTCAAAACAACATCAAATACACCTTGATGCATATCATTGAGTAAGGTGAGACTTGTTCAAATCTGGTACACATTTTCCAATGTACCCAACAATCTCCCCCTATTTGGAGAAGTCATAACCCTTAGTCAATGATATACACCATTCATAACAAACACATATTATGATGTATAAAAATATTATATGACAGGGTAACCTATAAACAAAACATGTATAAAATGACATCACAGAAGAATGATGCAAACATAATGATCATCAATCATTGTTTTGTTTAATCTTACAAAAGTTTCTTATCAATAGTGTACATAGATTTTTAACACTAAAAATTACAATGTTGTAAGATCTAGTAAATTTATCCTAAGGCTGCTCAGGCTCCTTGATGACTATTCCTTTTCCTGATTGGATCTTGGCTTGTACTGGAGCATCAGTATCTTTTGCTGGCTTCTTGCCCTTCAGATCCTTCTTCTTTTGTTCTTCATCTCTTATTCTTTGTCTTTCAAAATAGTGAAAAGGCATTGGGAAATACTTGCTAGGCTCCTGAGCATTAGGAGGTAGCTTCCCAGCCTTTGCCTTTCTTCTATATTACAGAATAGCTTCTTGTCTAGCTTCATGCTTTTTCCATTCTTGCTCTGTGTCCCTTTCATGGGTCTTGTCTTTTACAGCTTTCCAGATAGTCAATATAATATTCCTTGAAGTAGGACTCCACTGCTCAAAATCAAGCTTCAACTCAGCCTGTTCTCTGAATCTCTTCTTTGACAGTTGAGCTTCTTGCTCCTTATTCACAGCTGACTCTGACATTTCAACTTTCTCAATGATAACATTTTTATTACCCTCTAGAGGGCTGTACATTGACTGTACTTCTTGGTGAATCATATCAAAGTATGCTGGAGGGTAAATAACCTGAGCAACTTCAGGTTGATCACCTCCAAAATAAGCAGGTTATATACCTTACTCAGCTACATTATCATCATCACAGAGGGGTGGATATCCAAGGGTGGCTCTGATGCTATTAGATATCTATTTAGCATGATCTGAGCCTACTTTGACTAATACTCTCTCCCCCTTTATGACTTCTCTTTCAATATGATCTCTGAGGTTATCTTTCTGAAATCTGACTTGTTCATCTAGATAATTAACCCCATCTTTATAAAATGACCTTAACTTTAGTAGCTGTGCAGAAATGGCCTTTTGAGATTGCTCAATATCTGTTTGTATAGCAGCTAGGCCTTCCTGTAATTGCTTGTCAAAATCTGCCTTGGCTTTAGCCCTTGCCTCAGTCGAGGCAGTAGCAATATTCTTTAACTCTGTAACAATCACACTATGTGATTCTGTCAGATTGTCATTCATTCTTAGTTGATTTTCAAGCACATAGCCTTGTTTAATAGCTATTTCATCAACTTGAGTCTTTATGCCTTCTTGTTGTTTGGCAAGATAGACTACAACATTGTCACCTTTGTGCAAACAATCAGTCATTCATTCTTATTTTGATTTACTTCTAATCTTATAAATTTAATATATTGAGCCAAGGAGAATTGCAGATCTTTATGAGTCTCATCCATATATTTCTCCATGGCTATCCTTTGTTCATCCAATTTTACTTGCAAGGATATCAACAAAGAACTATAATCAGTTGTTGGGGCAGGTTGAAGAGCAGTTTGTAAAGCCCTTTTATAGTTTTGGCTCCTTCTTTTGAAAACCATCAATTTTCTCTTTTTGGCTTGTATTTCTGCTTCATCTTCAGAAGCTGAGGTACTGGATGTATCAACTCTTTTCTTATGGCTAGGAGGCAATTCCTATTCAGTCCTAGGTAGCTCCCCCTGAGTCCCTTGCTCCTCCCGCTCAGGACTTACTTGCTCCCCCTCAATGTTAATTGGCTCCCCCTCAATTTCTGCTTTCTCCCCCCCTCAAATTCAGTTTGCTCCCCATCAGTTCTTGCTTGTACTATATCAGGAAACAACTCTTCAAGGGTAAACTCTTGTTGGGTAGGGACTTGGGGCATCACCAACTCAAGAGCATCTACAGCTGTAGATGTATCCTCCATGATAACATCTTGTGCTTGACTGTTTAGTTGTGCGTTCTGGTCAGCATCAATCAAGGACTCAGTTAGTATTTCATCCTCATTATTGAAAATTGATTGATTAACTTCTTG
Organism: Platanthera guangdongensis; assembly: GCA_039583875.1. Taxonomy (NCBI): domain Eukaryota; kingdom Viridiplantae; phylum Streptophyta; class Magnoliopsida; order Asparagales; family Orchidaceae; genus Platanthera; species Platanthera guangdongensis. The sequence goes on from CM077151.1 coordinate 193,450,161, forward strand.
AATTACCTCAAGAATAGTCTGTGTAGCCATTTCACTTTCCAAGTGGGTTGGCTCTTCCTCAAGATCAGGCTCCCCCTGCACCTGAGCACTATCTGCAATATCTTGTGCAGGAGATTTTTCAGGAATCTCTGGCCTCTCTTCATCAGGCATGTCCTTTGTTAGGACTCTATCCCATCTAGAGATTATCCTTTTGTCCATTCTTCTCATATGGTTGATCTTAGAACCAGTAATCTGTTCCATTACTTCTGGAATTATTCTAGCCAAGTATAAACTCATGATTCTTCCCAGATTTGGCTTCTTAATGCTTTCCTTAATTTTCTCAAAGATTACTGCAGACCAATCTGTGTTCAGTCTGAAGATAATCCTGGTCATTAGGCTGAACATATAGGCTGAAATCCTATCATGCCCTCCTGGCTTGCAGAGAATGACCTTTACAACCACTTCTGAAAGGAATTTTCCATACAGATTCATCCCTTTTTTGTTCATTGCTGATCCAATCTTCATGGTGGGATCCAATCCACACCACTGAAGTGCTTCCCTAGTCTTTGATGAGGGTACTTCTACTTCTTCTTGAGTTCTTGGGAGTTGAAGAGTTTTCCTCAAGCTCTTCAAAGTAAGTTTAACCTTAGCTCCCTAAACTGTATATTTGATCTTAAGTTCAGTAGAATCTAAAGTAGCTGCGCCATAGAATTCTAGTATTTCTTTCTTCCATATCTTTGTAGGTTCAGATACCAGAAATTCCAAATCATTTTCTGCAATTAGGGTTACTACTGCTTTAATTTCGGGTTGTGCATTATCAAAGGCATTGCGTACCAGCTCATAGCCTTTGTTGACATTATCTTCAAGCTTTGGCGCCATTGGGGTTGAGTGAAAGCTTGGATTGAGAAGAGAAAAGTTGTCGACACAGGGTTTTGGTCTCGAAAATATGGAGAGTGTGTCGACAGAATATGTTGTTGACCTATTTATACCCTTCTAAATCATGAAGGTCAAAAGTCGCGTCAAAATTCTCTAAATGTGTCGACACATGTGTCGACACAGACTTCTAATGTCTCGACATAAATTCTATTTGTCTTTGTCGAGTTCGACGATCTGAGGTCGACGAATCTGTGCTCGACGATATGTGTCGATTCTGTGCTCGACAAAATCTGCGTGTTTACTCTAAGTATCGACACCACTTCTGGATGTGTCGACACTACTTCTATGAAGTGTCAACACCGATTCTCTAGATGTGTCGACACAACTTTCCTGGAGTGTAGACACCAACTACTATGTGTCGACACAGACAACTTTTTATGTCAACATAATTTTACTTAGCCAAATTTAATAAACTAATTTATGTTCAACATTCCTAATTCAATTTTGAAATTATTGAATTTAGTTTCATCTAAAGGCTTTGTGAACATGTCTGCAAATTGTAAATCAGTGTTAACAAATTCTAAAGAGATATCTTCTTTCTCTACATGCTCTCTAAGAAAATGGTATCTTATTTTTATATTCTTTGTTCTACTATGAGAAACAGGATTATGAGCAATAGAAATAGCACTAGTAGAATCACACAATAAGGGAGTTATACTTACCTGAATACCATAATCTTCTAACTAATGTTGTATCCAAAACAGCTGTGTACAGCAACTTCCTGCAGTAACATACTCAGACTCAGCTGTGGAAATTGCCACACTAGTCTGCTTCTTACAGCTCCATGACACCAGTCTTCCTCCTAGAAATTGACAGGTGCATGTTGTGCTTTACATATCTACTTTGCAATCTGCAAAGTCTGCATCTGAATAGCTCATTAGTAAAAAATCTCTATTCTTAGGATACCAAAGGCCTAGATTAGGTGTGCCCTTAAGATATCTCAAAATCCTTTTGACAGCAGTATAATGAGATTCTTTAGGGTAGGATTGGTACCTAGCACAGACACATGTAGCATACATGATATCTGGTCTGCTAGCAGTCAGATATAGGAGGGAGCTAACTATCCCTCTATATAAAGATTCCTCTACAGGTTTCCCTGCATCATCTTTGCTTAGAGACATACTTGTCCCCATTAGAGTTCTCATGGTAGTGGATGATTTCATACCATACTTCTTAATTAACTCCAGGGTGAACTTAGACTGAGATATGGACAGACCATCATCAGTCTGTCTTACTTGGAGACCCAAGAAGAACTTAAGTTCTCCCATACTGCTCATTTCAAATTTCTCTTGCATAAGTTTTGCAAATTTTCTACAAAGGTTATTCTCAGTAGAACCAAATATTATGTCATCAACATGTATTTGGACTAGGATAATCTTTCCTTTAGATACTCTAACGAATAGAGTCTTGTCTATTTTCCCCCTTGAGAATGTGTTCTCAATGAGGAAAGTAGACAGGGTTTCATACCAAGCCCTTAGATCTTGTTTTAACTCATACAAAGCTTTCCTAAGTCTATAAACATAATTAGGTTTGAGTGGATCAACAAAACCTTAGGGCTGCTCTACATAGACCTCCTCTTTTAAGTCTCCATTCAAGAATGCTGACCTAACATCCATTTGGTATACTTTGAAGCCTTTATATGATGCATAGGCAAGGAATAGCCTGATTGCTTCCAACCTTACCACTGCAGCAAAAGTCTGATCAAAGTCAATGCCCTCTTCCTGCCTGTATCCTTTGGCAACTAGTCTTGCCTTGTTCTTCACTATGATCCCACTTTTATCAAGCTTGTTTCTATAAATCCACTTTGTCCCTATGACATTGTGGCCCTTTGGTTTTGGTACCAACTCCCAGACCTTGCACCTTCTGAATTAATTTAACTCCTCCTGCATAGCATCAATCCATTGTGGGTCTTGAATAGCTTCTTCAAATCTCTTGGGTTCCAGTTGAGATAAAAAGCTTGAGCAAAGAACTGTATTTAAGTTCCTGCTCCTTGTTTGTACTTCATGTCTTGGATCATTAATGATCTGGTGTGCAGGATGATCCTTTAACTGTCTAACTGCTGGTGCTAATCTATCAACAGTTTGACCTTCTTCAATCTCTTCATTATGCTGCACCTCATGGTCTTCATTTTCCTCTTGTGTGTCTTGTACTCCCCCTGGACAGCAACTATCATTTTCCTCATCCTGCTTTACAGTTGGATCTTCTCTGATAGTAAGCTGGTCCATCTTCTATTGTATACCTGTGGAGCTACAAGAACTACTTGGCAACTCACTGTTAATAAGTCTAGATTCATCAAATATGACATGAACTAACTCTTCTATAACTTGAGTAGCCAAATTGTAGACTCTATAAGCCTTACTATTGTTGATGTACCTCATAGGGTGTCTTTTTGTGGATTTTGGAGATGGAAGCCCTATTGAGCACATAGCATGCAGTGTTTACTGCCTCAGCCCAGAAATATTCTGGGAGAGTAGTATCACTCAGTAGTGTTCTTCCAGCCTCAATCAATGTCCTATTATTTCTTTCAGCAATGCCATTTTGCTGAGGTGTTCTGGGTGAAGAGAATTCCTGATGAATCCCAAATTCTTCACACAACCTTGTCATACTTTCAAATTGGAATTAGTTCCATGGTCACTTCTGATTTTGGCCACTGAACTATCTAATTCATTCTGAATTTGTTTGACAAAATTGTAGAAGACATTTGGGGTTTCAGATATCTACCTCAGATAAAATACCCATGAAAATCTAGAATAGTCATCTACCACCACAAAAGTATAGACCTTCCTACCTAGACTATGAACTGGCATAGGACCAAATAAATCCATATACAATAGGTATAAGCACCTCATTGAATCTTTGGTTTCTAGGCTATGAAAGGAGGATCTGGTCTGATTGCCTTTTTGACAAGCTGAGCATATCCCATCCTTATAGCACTTAACTTGAGGACCATTCTTCACTAACTCTTTACTAAAGAGTTGGCCAATAGTCTTGTAATTCAGATGAGCTAGCCTCTTATGCCATTTGACACAACGAGAGACTTTCTCATCAGCCACAAGACAGATAGGAGAATTCTTATTCTCACACACAAAATCTAGGCAATACACATTTCTTTTTCTATAGTCAGTCAATATGACTTTTTGATCACTTGACCTCTTGATAAGATACCCATTCTTGACAAATGAAATGTCATATCCTAGATCAATCAGCTGGCTTATGCTTATTAGGTTATGTTTAAACCCTTTACATAGGCCACTTGAGTGATTGTAATTAAGTTGTTAGAAATATTACCAAAACCTTTGATGACTCCTTTTTCAGAACCACCAAAGATTACTTTAGGCCCATTCAGCATTGGTGAGTAGTCCTTCAGCAATCCCCTTGTTCCAGTCATGTTCCTGGAACATCCACTGTCCAAGTACCATATTGGGGCATGGCAACTTGGACTTACCTGCAACAAAGATTACTTAACCTTAGAACCCAAATAACTTTTGGGTCCTTGGTTCAAGTTAGCCTGGAACTTAACAAATATGCCTGCAGCTCTTCTAACAGGCAGACTGCTATTCTCCTTGACACTGGTGTTGTGCCAACAGTCTAAGGCAAAATGGCCTATCTTACCACAACACCAGCACTCAAACTTATTATACCTCTTTTTAGGTACAATCTTTGTTGTATTGCTGACAGCAGATCTTTTGTTTTGTGCTAGGGCTTTGCCTTTATTATTGGACTTAGCAGCCCATGCAGTTCTCTTAAAGCCTATTCCTGCCTTACCCTTTTATGACACAAAGTCATCTATTAAGGGTAGGATAGATTTTGGCTTAGAGAAACTAGCCACAATCTCCTTCTCTTTCTGAAGTCTATTTTCTAGATTTTTAATCTGATCATTTTTGAATGTGATTGTTCCCATCTGAATAACTGTTATGTTTTTCAGCTTGGCAATCTCATTCATCTTTTGATCCAGCAGCTTCTCTGAATCAGATGCAGCCAACTTAAGAGCTGCAATTTCCTTAGCTTGATGTTTGGCCATGTTTTTGCTTCTCTTGAGTGCCTGCAGCAAATCCCCATATTCATCTATCAGCTGATGAATATCTCCTTCAGATTCAGACCCATCTTCATCTCTTGATGGAGATGCATCTGATTCTGACCCAGTGAAGTAATTAGAATCTACAGATACACTTTTTGCCTTACTGGGGCCAGGCTGATCCTAGCACTGGTCTTCTTCAGACACTACCATCAATCCTTTGCACTGATGGTCCTCTTGCTCATAGATAGAGTCCAGTAATTGCATGAACTCATCCTCTTCTTATGTTGCAAACAAACCAATATATGCCTCAGGCTCAGATTTAGATTCTGAAGTTGATTGATCTGTCCAACTTTGCTCTTTCTTAGCTACCAAGGATTTCTCCTTCTTGCTATTGTGCTGTGACTTCTTTTTATCAGCAGTCTCCTTCCTTTTATCTGGACAGTTAGCCACAACATGTCCTGGTCTGTTGCAGCAATAGCAAATAATTTTTGATGTAGTTGACTTGCTGGGCTTTTTCCCACTCTTGTCCTTCATGGATGATTTCCTCTTCTGATAATAGTCATCCTTGGACTGAGATGAGGATGGCTTAGATTTCCAATGCTTCTTCTTTAAGAATCTCTGGAACATCCTTGTGAATGCTACAAAGTCTTCATCAGAATTACTGCTATCTGTACTGTGATTATCAAAATTTTCTGAAATCACCTCTGCATCTTTCTTAGGAGATGATGGAGACATTCTCCTATTCTTCCTTGTGGCTTCTACCTTGAAGGCTACTAACTTTTCTATGTAGTCACCCTTTGTATTGTTCTATTCCTCCTTTCTGGCTAACTGCTGCATCTCATAAGATAGCAATTTTCCAAACAGTGTTGGAGGTGAAATCTCTGCCAGTCTGGCCACTTCCCTTATGGCACAGATCTTTGTATCCCAATCCTTAGTCAAAGACCTAAGGAATTTGTCATTCAGTTCATATGTACTGAATATTCTTCCATTAGACATTAATTCATTTACAATCATGTAGAACTTCTTATAACATTCAGTTATACTTTCAGACTTGGCCTGTCTGAAACTCTCATATTCTTGATTAAGCATAGACTTTCTATCTTGCCTAACCTCTTCAGAACCCTCCATGTACACAATCAATGTGTCCCACATCTCCTTGGAGGTTTTGCAGTGAATTAAATTCTGAAATGTTGAATCATCAATGGCACTCACTATAATATTCTGTGCTCTTTTATCCAATGTAGCCAAGATGATCTCATCCTTAGTCAACTCTGAAAAATCCTTTGGAATTCTTTCATTGGCATCAAGAACAAAAACCTTCATTGGAACATATGGTCCTTCCTTAACTGTTATATAGATTATAGGATCAGATGCCTCCATAAATAATCTGACCCTTTCCTTCCAAATACCAAAGATTTCCTTCCTGCAAATAGGCAATTTCATTGCACCAAGTTCTTTATGGTTTTCTCCTGAACCCATTTTGTTGAACTTATTCTGCCTCACAGATCTCACTCAGACTGTTAAGTCTATCTTTGAGGAACCTCCCTCTGATACCACTTGAAAGAATTGGTTCCTAAACACCTAGAGGGGGGTGAATAGGTGCAATTCCTTTGTACACTAAGGCAGAATATTTATTCAGATAATCAAATTAATCTACCAGTTCTACAGCTACCACAATCACAGAATTCACAAAAATACACACAGTCACAGACTGCACACAGTTTTATAGTGGTTCCCCAAGGTCTGGGTACATCCACTTTCCCCCTTCGCCTATCTAGCAGTATGCTAGATTCGGCCTAACTTCTTCTCCTCACCTCAGATCCGCAGATCTTACAGCTCAAAACCCAAACAAGGCTCCTACAACTCAGAGTGAGTCCACACTCCTACAGCTCAGGCAATCTGCCCTACCTCTGCCTTCAACAAGGCCTACAACTCCGAGATAACAATCTCCTACAACTCAAGCTCACAGCCCTACCTCAGCATTCAATATGGCCTACCACTCAGAGAAAATAATCTCCTACAACTCAGCCTTTATAAAAACACGCTTACAACTCAGATCTTATAAAGATCCTACAGAAAATAGATTTAAGTTTGTAATATACCACCACCCTAGTAGAGAGAGAAAGGATGGATGGTTTCTTGATCAGTTCTTGGAAGAATCTGATGGCAGAGAACAACCACTCTTAGCTTTCTTCAAATCTTCTTGAATCTGAACTCAGTAGGGTTGAACTCCTTTGAAGTTGATCTTCAATCAGCTTCTTTCTTGAAATTCAGATCTCAATTTGAATCCTTCTTGGAAGACTGGTTCAGTATCTGCACTTGAGGGACTTGTTGATATAAGCCTCTTTCTTTTCTTCAATAGATGGAGCTCTCTCTCTCCAAATTCTTCTTTTTCATGTATTCAGTATCAGTGTATTCTGTTGATGGAGAATGTCTTTATATAGACTTCCTCCATGGTAACCGGCTGATCTGATTTTTAACAAACTTCTGACAGCACTGACAGTTGCAGTAGACCGGTTGGTAATGGCAGATGTCAAGTCATCCAGTCACTTCTTGAAACTCTGTCTCTGTCAGCAATGTGTCGAGACTGAACTTCATCATGTGTCGACACAAGTAGACTAAGTGTCAACACAAGCCTTGGTGGTGTCGACACAGCTCCCTTGGTGTTGACACTGCTTCTTGACACAGCTTCTGTAGAATGTGTCGACACTAGTTCTGTGGTGTCGACACTGTCACTTCTTTTCTTCACACAAATTTACTTTGTTGAAATTCCGCCATGTGTCGACATAAGTCCTGTGTGTCGACACAGTTGATGTTGACAAAGTCTTCTGTGTGTCGACACTGCCTTTGTCTGTCGACACAGTTGATGTCGAATAAGCCTTATCTGTGAGTCAACACTGCCTCTGTGTGTCAACATAGTTTCTTCTGGTGTCGACACAGCCTTTCCAAGTGTCGACACAATTAACTTCAAGTGTCGACACAGCTTTTCTCCAGTGTCGACACAAGCCTTCATAAGTGTCGACACAACTTCTTTTGGTGTCGACTCATGGACTTAGAAACTTTTTCCTGCATTCCTGCATTTTCTTAACCTGCACATATAAACTCAAAACAACATCAAATACACCTTGATGCATATCATTGAGTAAGGTGAGGCTTCTTCAAATCTGGTACACATTTTCCAATATACCCAACATTACTCGAAGATACCGCTCGATGATAGCTAGGTACCGCTAGCTGTAGCAAGCGTCGAGTAGCGGGCGTCATGTTTTGTTCATTGAGAACCAGAGGTGTCAGGATGCTACCACTAGGAGATAGAGATACCGCTGGCACCAGTCTGCCACGTGTCGAGAGATGCTGAGGAGGTTGTTGAGAAGAAAAGATGTGCCGGATAAGACCACCGCCACCGCTTATGCTACCGCTGGATGATAGCATGCTATCGCACGACACTAGTGAATTTAAAGAAGAATGGATGATCAAATCGGGCCATCCCTGTGTTATGGCCTGAGGATCTTGTGGCTGAGCTCATAGCCAGGATTTTTATGAGGCTGAGGAGATTATTTCTCTTCTTATTTCTCTTTCACTCTCTTTCTCTCTCACTTTCTCTTTGACTTTAAGAAAGAAAAAGAATAAGGAAACTAGAGGAAGGAGAAGGCTGAACCAGTCCTTTGGAAGAGCTTAAAAAGAGTTTTTGTGGTCGGATTTGAGAGTCGAGGTTAGATCTGTGGAGAGGAAGGTGTTTCGGACGTTTCTATCCAGATCTCTTGTGATTCTATGTCTCCTAAGCGATCGACATGGGTAACGATCTTCCTTCTTTGATAAGTGAAGTCCTTATTAGGCATGTGCATGGAAACCCTCAACAATTGGTCAAGAACGGGAAATTTCCAAAGGGTTTATCAGTGATATCCCCAGTAGTAATTGTCATGACCCGTCTTAACAAAAGTTAGAGTGTGCTTCGGGCAGGCCATGATGCCACACGCATGGGCGGAAAGAAACCATGCCTGCTAAGGAGAAAGCAGAGAAAACTGAAAAAAGTTTAAAAAAAATAATTTGAAGGAAAATAGTTATTTTTATGCGGAAGCTTTAAAACATGCTAGTGTGAAACAGGTGCACATGCATTTTAATAAAATCCATGATACAAGTTTTGATACAGATTTTTATGCAATATCAATTTTAGATAAATGAGCATGCAAACATAGAACCTTAAACTTAATGTTGATCATGCTCGAGGATCTGAAGGCGCTACACAAACGATAATGCAATTCCAAAATAAAAAGGAAAAGTTTCAGAATATTGAAATAATCAGGTGAGCAAAGTAAAGTACAGAATAGTAGAAATAGAAATATACAAGTACCATTTTTTATGAAGCGATGCTAGCAAAATAGGCAAGTAAATGAGTTAATAGAAATAACTGGAATCAAGAGAATACTCTGGGGAATAACAGATTTGCTCATACAATATCATAAGTTGTAATCATTAAAGAGTGTAGGTAGTTTCTTGTGGGTGCACCTGGTTCACAATCAGTCTAAATGCAAGTCATATTAGAAAAACTTCCTCCTTGTCGTGACCATTGTCACGGCCCAAGCCCGGCTCAAGGAGTCTTAATGGGACCCGACTGGTACAACCATGAGGGCTATAACCCAAATGACCCTAACACATTTCAATGTTTGTTTATGATATTACAAGTTACATGATTCATACTTTGTTGATTTTAACAGAAACAAAAACACTTAAAGTGAAAGATCAGGTCAAGAATAAGTTTTACTCAGACATTCATAAGAAACCAGATTTGACGACATAGAAGGAAACAAAGAGTGAGTTTTGAATCTTGCGGGTTCGAGGGGTTAATGTTTCATTATCAAGAAGATTTTTCGGGTATATAATAGAGATAAGTTGAAATGTATCGGATCAGAGATATCAAGTACTCAGCTAGGTTAGATCATCCCTTGACACAGGTATTTTTCAAGAAAAAAATGGGTTACGAGCATGATATATCAAAACACCAATCATATACTTGCTAACCCAAATTTATTATAATTATTATCATGACAAAGTTGCTCGTGATTAATGCTCTATGATTCTTTAAATAATTCATCAAATGTGATGCAAATTATATAATTGAATATCCAATTAACTATCATTCACTAACTCATCTCCCAATTATCAAAATATCATCATTTATATTCACAACTCGTGCTTTTCCAATTCCGTGAACCTTAAACTAATAACAAGTCTATTTAGGGATCCAAGGTCTAAACTTATTTAACGAAACAACCAATCAATGGTGAATTCATATAAACATAAGATCAGACAAGGCAATACGGTTCAATATTTGCAAGAGAGAAATAATCTCTACTTGCCTGAAGGAGGCTAAATCTGAAGGAGGCAGCTAAGTGGCGAGAGCAATTCTAACAATCTTATTTCATACCTGATGAGTCCGATTTATATAGGGTTTTTTGGACTCATCTGGGTTAGTTTTCACTCATTTGAACTTCACTTTTACTTCTATATCGTTCATATTTCATCTAGCTTTATTTCCACATAAAGTGCACATCTTGGCTCGTTGTGTAATGCCCCGAAAATTGTATTTGAGTTGGTTGCGTAAAAAGGGATTTTTGGTGCCTATATAGGGGTACACGGCCTAGGACACAGGCGTGTCCAAGGCCGTGTCTGGCTGGTGTTTTGGCCGTTTTAATCCCGAGAAGGACACGGCAAGGAACACGGCTTAATGACACAGGCGTGTCATTTAACACTGTCGTGTTCCTACCCGTGTTAGTACCCATGTTTAGCAGGGTCGTGTCGGTTGGCGTGGCGGTTATGTGTGACACTCCCCCGGTCATGGGCGTGTCGAGGGACCCTACACGGGTGTGTCAATAAGACACGGGCATGTCTGAGCCCGTGTGAGTCTCTGCGTTCGACGATCGTGCCTGAATTGAGGCACACGGCCTGGGACACGACCATGTGCCAAGCCGTGTTCGGCTCAGGTTTGGGGATTTTTGATTGGATCTGAGCCGTTCATTTTCTTTAAATAAGATCCAGCGGCCCAGATAGTTTCCTGCTCTATTAAGGCTGGGAATAGGGGAGTTCATTCTTCATTTTCTCCAAACCATTCTCTTTCCAAGGAGTTAGAGAGAGGAGGAAGAAGAAGGAGGATTCCGGCCGCCGGCGGAGCATCGGAGCACCGTTTTGAGATCTGAGAGCGGATTCGTGGAGGAAAGATCGTTGTGAAGACTTCTATCCATGTAGTTTTTCCATGGCGCAAAAGCGGACTACAAGGGTAATGATTCTCCACTTGAGCATGTGAAGCTCTTCCTTTATGCATAGGGAATCCCGCTCCCACGAGTGTGCGGTGAGTGCGTGGTGTTCCATGGGGTTGATGTGAATAGTCCCCGTTATGTTGCATATAGAGTCCGGAATCAAAGTACGTGTGTAGGCATTGTGTGTGAAGCCTACCCGGACATTTTGGTCTGGATCGGTTATGTTTCATTTGTTATGATTTGCCGGAGAAGACTCCGTGCTTTGGGATTTCGGGTTTCTACACGGTAGATTGCAGTAGGGATCCTTGGAGGTTAGCTCCAAGGCGCACCCGGAAAACTGAGCGGAATCATTATTCTGCTAACTTGGTGGTCTGGGAACCGGCCTTGAACATAACTGGGTTATGTGATTGATTGTAATATTAGGATCCGAGAGAAGCCTGGCCCGTGCGTACGTCTTTAGGTGAACTACGCGGTTGTGAGCAACGGGCAAGTGGAATTGTACCTGGGCTATGTGGTTCGGTGCGAGAGACCCGAAAAGGGGACTGGCCATTGGCATAGTCGGGAGCCTTTGACAGTGGTCACGAAGTCTGAAATGCTCACGTGGTTGCCATCTCGGTGGTGGTGGTCAAGACGCTGAAGTATCAGGATTCACCGTTAATGTGCCCTGAGTGCACGGGGTGTTTGGCCGTGCGAACCTACACCTGTGGCGAAGTATGTTTTACATAATTGTTTAGCTGGGATAATGTTATGCACGGAAGGAGGACTGCCGTCCCGAGAAAGTGACGTGGTCGTTATAATTTGGTCGGCTTTTACTGATCGTTGCATTGTTTGCCACCGTGCGGTGGAATGTTGCTTGCAGGTGCTGCGGAGCCGAGTGCAAAATAGCGGGCTGGAGCCCATGTTGCTGTGCTGGCCCTCGCATGCCGTATAGAATAGTTGTTTTTATTTTGTCATGTGTGGCCGGCCTGCGAGCCGATGTATGTAAGACACTATTTGTTAAGTGAACTATTGTAAGGCCATAAGGCCGTGTCCCCTTTCAGTGTATTGGGTTTTCATTCCTGCGGTGTGGATGTGGACATTCATGATAATGGATTTAAGTTTTGGGTTATTTCAATTATTTAAAAGCCTCCGCTAGAATGCTCTGTGTAGGACGAGTAGTCTTAATTAGATAGTTTGGATATTTTTATGTAACCCTTCCGACTTTCCATGGTATATGGCATCGGGTTCCAGCTGGATCTTCTGTTTTATGCCATACGACGGATGGGGGTGTTACAATTTGGTATCAAACTTCTGGTTACGGTCATGCTTAAATGAATTCGTGGACGAATTCTTTTAAGGGGTGGTGAGCACATGTGTGTGTCATCGTTATAACATCAAAAAGGACCCATGAATGTCCACTTAGGAATGAAAAATACAATTATTTTGTGGAATCGATTGGTAGATAGATCTGTGCATTGGTTTGTAATTTTTATTCCGCAAAAAGACGCACAATTCACCTATTCACCCCCCTTTAGGTGATTTAGGTAGGCAACTATAAAATTTCAGACCGGTTGTCTAAATATGATGCGGTTATCCAGTGCAAGGTTAAGTGCTTGGACTTCAAGATGTACAACTGTCAACCCGGGAGTGTTTATGGTTTTCTGCACCTATTTTCTCTGATTATATCTGTGGTACGTGCTCGGAAGCTGGTAAATTCCGGATGTTTTGCTTGTTTGGTTTCAGTTTTGGAAACCGTTGTTAGCTTGCCGTGTTTAAAGGATATTCCGGTGGTGTCTGAGTTTTCAGATGTTTTTCTAGCTAATCTTCCTCGTCTTCCACCTGAGATGGCATGGAGTTGGTCATAGATCTAGAGTCAGGTACCCGTCCTATTTCTAAGGCGCCATAGCGGACGGCCTCGCGTGAGTTGGAGGAGTTGCATACTCATTTGGATGAGTTGCTCCTGAATTGTTTTATTAGGCCGAGTTCTTCGCCTTGGGGTGCTCCCGTCTTGTTTATAAAGAAAAAGGATGGATCAATGAGACTGTGTATTGACTATAGAGAGTTGAATAAAGTCACCATTAAGAATTGATATCCCCTGCCTAGGATAGATGAGTTGTTTGATCGGTTGCATGGTAGCTCTGTGTTTTCAAAGATCGATCTTCAATTAGGCTACCACCAGTTGAGAATCCATGAGGCAGATATTCGATGGACTGCTTTTCGTTCGTGGCATGGGCATTTTGAGTTTTTAGTAATGTCCTTTGGTTTGACCAATACTCCCTCTGCCTTCATGGATATGATGAACCGCATGTTCAAGGATTTTCTGCATCGTTTCGTGATCGTGTTTATAGATGACATTTTGTTGTATTACCGCAGTATTGTTGAGCATGCTGAGCACTTGTGTTTAGTTGTGTCTACCTTGAGGGAGCATAAGTTATATGCCAAGCTAAGTAAGTGTGAGTTTTAGTTGCCTCAGTTTTATTTCTTGGGTCATGTTGTAAATAAAGATTGAATTTCAGTTGACCCTGAGAAGGTAACTGTTATTATGGATTGGAATATGCCCACCACCCCCAAGGAGATAAGGAGCTTCCTAGGGTTGGTTGGCTATTATATAAGGTTTGTAGAGGGTTTCTCTCTGTTATTTCCGCCTTTAACTAAAATTATGCAGAAGAACGCAACTTTCATTTGGAGCGATAAGTGCGAAGAAGCCTTTCTGGAATTGAAGAAGAGATTGTGCACTGCTCCAGTTTTTTCTCTGCCTACTGAAGGGTTGGAATATGTTGTTTATGCAGACGTATCGCATGTTGGTCTGGGTTGTGTGCTGATGCATGAAGCCATGTTAATTGCATATGAGTCGAGACAGCTAAAGGTACATGAAAAGAACTACCCTATGCATGATTTAGAGTTTGTAGCAGTGATTTATGCCCTAAAGCAGTGGAGACACTTGTTATATGGCGCAATATGCAATATTTATACTGATCATAAATGTTTAAAGTATGTTTACACTTAAAGGAAGTTGAATTTGTGCCAGTAAAGATGGCTAGAGTATGTTGTTGATTATGATGTTGAGATCCAGTACCATCCGGGCAAAGCTAATGTGGTAGTTGACGCTCTGAGTAGAAAGACGGGAAAAGTTTCTAATCTTTCTATGGATTCACTGGTAGAAGAATTTCTCTTGATGGGTAATTCTGTTGGGAGTTGTAACTCATCAAGTAGTATGGAGGTACCTGAGCCTTCATGGATTGCACTCACAAGATTACATCAGATGGAAGATCCTCTATTGTGGCACCTCTACAAGAAAACTGAGAAAGGAGAGTCGCCAGATTTTTCGATCGATGATTCGGGTACTTTGAAGTACCACAGTAGATTTTGCATCCTCAATGTTGAAGATATTCATGTTAAGTTGTGCAGTGAGGCTCATGGTTCCAGTGTTGCCTACCACCCAGGTTCGACTAAGATGTACCAAGATTTGAAGCAGATCGCCTGGTGGTTCGGAATGAAAGGTGATATAGAGAAGTTTATTTCAGAATGTTTTACGTGCAAGCGAGTAATGGCCAATCATGGCAGACCCGGTGGCAAGCTAACGCCCGTGGAAATTCTGAGTTGGAAGTAGGAGAGTATCTCAATGGATTTCATTACTGGATTAACAAGATCTCCCCGAGGACATGATTCAGTCTGGTTTATTGTTGATAGACTAAGGAAGTGTGCTCACTTCGTGCCTTTTAAGATTGATTACCCAATGGAGAAGATAATTGAGCTATATTTAAATGATGTCATTAGATTACGTGGAGTGCCAATTAGTATTTTATCAGATCGAGACTCCGAGTTTACGTCTCGTTTTGGAAGAGTTTACAAGAGGGTTTGGGTACCGATCTGCGGTATTCCACGACCTATCATCCGTAAACAAACGGTCAAACAAAAAGAGTGAACCAAATCATGGAAGATATGATCAGATGTTACATTTTGTACCACGGAGGAGCATGGGATGAGCGACTCAGATTGATGGAGTTTGCATATAAAATTGGTTAACAATAATGTTTGCAGATGGCCCCATTTGAGGCCTTGTATGGGAGGCGATGCAGAACTCCTTTGTTTTTTGTCGTGGTCTGTGAGAAACTAATGTTGGGTCCTGAAGCATTAGAAGAAATATATGTTTCCGTGAAGATTATTCGGGAAAAGCTTTGTTTAGCGCATGAATGGTATGAGAAGAACGCCAATCGGTGTAGGTCTGATTTAGAGTTTGTTGTAGGGGACTTGGTGTTTCTCAAAGTTTCCCCAATGTCTGGAGTTAAAAGGTTTGGAAAGAATCATAAGTTGGACCCGAGGTATGTGGGACCTCTTAAGGTTGTTGAGTGTATTGGTGTATCAGCTTATAGCTTGAATTTGACCGCAAATTTCCCTGGTGTGCACGACATGTTTCATGTGAGTCTGTTGCGGAAATTTGTGCTCAACAACCGACAGATTATTGATATTGTGCCCATATTGGAGCCCAATCTTTTCTATGTTGAGATGTCTGTCCACATTCCGGATACTCAAGATCGAGTGTTGCGGAGGAAAACCATACCAATGGTTAAAGTTTTGTGGCAAAACCAGGATGTGGAAAGCCCACTTGGGAGTTGGAGTCAATGATAAGGGAGGCTTATCCTCATTTCTTCTCCTTGTTTCTTACAGTATGTATTTCCCCTTCTATAATCTTTGATTATAAAATCTTTGTGCAATCTTTTAGTGCATAATGTTTCGGGACGAAACATCTTTTTAGGGTGCGTGAATGTAACGCCCTCGATTTTTTGATATTTAGTTTAATTCATTATCTGGCATGTTTATGACGTCAGGGTGTTACGTCGATGCATTTTCGGCATTTGCCATTGTTAGAGCGTGGATTTAGCTCTTAGGTTTTCTGTGTGTGTGGCTAGGTTTAGCCTGTTTGCAAGATTTCCAAGCAAGCTGGGTCTGTTTTGGTGACTCGGTGGAGCGTCTTTGGAAATGCTTGTGTTTTGGCTTTGGGATATGTTTTCCCAAGTTTGGTTCATCTAATTTTAATTTTGACTACGCCATTGGGTTCGTAGCATCGGTATTTAGCTACGGGGCGATTTTCATAAAATTCCAGGTAAGTTTGGTTTTCGGGTCGTTTTGACGTTTTAATTAATGAATTATGATATTCTATATTAAAATAATTGAATAAAGTAGTATAAATAAAAACTCATCACTTCAAACCCTATTCACTTGCCTCCCTCGAGAAAACCGTCCGCTTTTTTCGGAAGGACGAGAGAGGCAGACTTCCTTATGCTTTGGCCGCCAATTTCTGAAGTATTGATGCTCGATTTCTTCTTTGGAGAGTGGATCCGGGTAGATCTCTCCTAGATCTACGTTTCTACGATAAGCTTTTCAATTTCTTGGATTTTTAGAGGTTTAGGTAGGCGGTATTGACCCTCTTTCATCCTCAAAAGTTTCAGGAAGTGTTGCTTAGGAAGTTTCAGGAGTGTTTCCGTGGCTGGATTGGCGATTTGAGGCAAGTGTTGACTTCTTCCCCTTGCCGAGCTTATCTATTCCTGTATATTTTTCATATTGTTCTTCCTATATATCATTCAATGTATATGTTTCTTGGAGTAGTTGTCAGTTTGGAGTGGTCAGCGTTCGTCGAATTGAAGCTAATTCGTCGAACGGAGTTCGACGAACAGAGGAATTTCGCCGAACGGAGTTCGTCGAGCTGAGCTATTTCGTCGAACGGAGCAAGATCAGTTGAGTATAACCCTAGGAGTTGAGTATAGCCCTTAGGAATTGAGTGTAGCCATAGCACTGAATCTACTTTCTAGCCTAATTCCAAAAGCATTAAGTGCGTTGAGTGCACTCAACGCGCCGTTGAGTGTGCTGCTAACACTCAACACCATCAGAATTTGACACCAAGTCAGAGAGCGTTGAGTGCACGCAACGTGGCGTTGAGTGTGATGAATACACTTAACTCCTTGTTGCGAGGTCTATGATGCTAAGTGTGAAAGCATTGAGTGCATTGAGTGCACTTAATGCGGGTTGAGTGTGCTGCATACACTCAATGACGTTAGAATTTGACAGTGTAAAAGCATTGAGTGAGTTGAGTACACTCAACACGGCGTTGAGTGTGCTGCATACACTCAACGCCAGCAGAATCAGATGCTAGGTCAGAAGGCGTTGAGTGTGCTGCATACACATAACATGGTGTTGATTATGCTGTATACACTCGACACCATCAGAAAATCTTGGAGTCTAAGTGTAAAAGCGTTGACAGCGTTGAGTGAGCTTAACTCACTTAACGCCGTCACCTTTTTTCGGCAAGTTAAGTAAAAGCATCAACAACGTTGAGTGAGTTAAACTCACTCAACGCCGCCACGCGGTGTTTAGGCATTGAGTGAGTTGAACTCACTCAACGCTATCGTCTGTTATTGCTATGCGTTTAAGTATTGAGTGTGTTGTGTTGTGGCGTCGTGTGCGTAGACTTCACTTGACGCGGCGTAGAGTGTACTCGACGCTTTTGCCTTAGCTTTGTGTCCTTTCATCGATTTGACATGTATCACTAAGGCTTAGTCTTGCCTAGATAGAATTGCCGGTTTTCTGCTGAATTTGTTGGGTTTGGGTTTATGGGTATTTGGTTATATTGGTTTTGTTTGGTTGGATTTGTTGTTAAATTTTCTCAACGTGGTCAGCAAGATAGCCCAAACACCAAATTAATATCTTCGGAACTACCCAGTTCGCACGCTGAACCTGCGGAAAACCCAAGGACTAGAGGTTGCACCCAACAAAACAATGGAAGCACAAGAAGGTCTTATTATGCATTCACTTCTTTACAATCCGAGGCATACATAGCGAGACATGATTTCGCTAGTATTACAGCTGTAAACAGAAAGAACCAAAAAACAAGCCTGGCGGACAGCACTCCAGTCCGCCGAGACCGCGAGGTCGCCGAGACCGCCGAGACCGCTGAGCTCGCCCAAGCTATGCTGCAATCCGCCGAATACCACGGAGTCCGCCGAGACCGCGAGACCGCGCGGACAGACCGTTATTCGCCTCCTGCTGAACCCGAACTGAGGAACTCCCCTACCCGCCTGAAGCCGGCGGACAGGTTATTGAAGCTGGGAAAGTTGAAACAGAACTGACAAGCCGCAGAGCGACCTCCTGCTGAGTCCGCAGAGACCGCACACTTCCAAGCACTGACCGAAGTCAAAGCCAAGCTCCTGGCTCCTTGAAGTTATCCGCGCGACCTGCACACAACAAACCGTCAGCCTGAAACAATCCGCGCGGACTGGAAAACACAGACCGCAGCACTCGCCCAACCCAATTTACTGTTCACTCACGTTACTTAGGTTGCTGTAGATGTGCCAGGGGGGTCCTATTTAAAGGCAAGGTGAGGAGTGTGGTCACCGCCCAAGAGATAGCGACACCACCCTCAGTCCGCGCGAACACAACCACCGTCCGCTGAGTCCGCATGGACTTAGCCGGATACCAAGGAAACTGCCAGGAGCACGGCAACCGTTGACGAACCCTCTCCAGTCCGCCCAAGCTAAGCGGACAAGGCACCAGCCCGCAAAGCTCCAACCACTGCAGGATAGCACCCTCTTCAATGGCAGTCCGCACCAACCCGAGGCAGTCCGCAAGACTCACACCTCAATCCGCCACAAGTCCACGACCAAAGGCAGACAGCAACAGTCCGCCCGGTCACAGCGGACTTCGCGGATACGGCGGACACCATGAACTTGGCACAATGTGTGACCAAGTCCAAAACCATCAAGGGCCAGTGCGAGCATGGCGGACACAAAGTCCCGTCCGCCAAACACCCTAGCACAGACCGCAACCAGTCCGCAAGCTCCTTGCACTTGTCCAACACAGCAGCTTCCTCCCGGACTCCAAACACCAGTCCGCCAACCGGTCTCCACAGCAAGACCTGCTGTAATCACCTGAGCTCGACAAGGCCTCAGCCAAGCTCAAAGCCCAGTCCGCAACAGCCAAAACCGCGGACACATCAGTCCGCAAGGCTTCCCGTGAACTCGAGCCAACCCGCCTACAGCGCAAGCTTGCACCCGCGACCACTGAGCAAAGCACCAGTCCGCAAGCATCTCTATCCGTAGATACCAGGCCGCACCAAACCGCGGACTCCATGCAACAACCCGCTCAGAACATAGCCGGCTTGCACCAGACTTTTCACCAGGCCGCAAACCTCAGTCCGCCCAGTCCGCCCAGTCCGCCAAAGCTGTCTGCCACAGGCCGCGCAGCCTGTCCCGTCACCCACTTCCACTTCACAAATTTCAACACTCCCCCTTGAAGTGAGAAGTGGTGACCAAGCCCAGCAAGCTGCGCAAGCGTTCAAAGGGACCCTTCGACAGCGGCTTCGTGAAGATGTCAGCAAGATTATCTTCACTCCGAACATGCCCGACCAGCAGAGACCCCTCCAACACCTTCTCCCTGATGAAGTGGTGATCAATCTCTATATGCTTGGTCCTGGCGTGACACACTGGATTGTTTACCAGTTTGAGAGCACTCTCATTGTCACCCCGGAGTAAAGTAGGCCCTTGCACTTCTTCATGAACATCCTCTATAAGCCTCCTCAACCAAACGGCTTCCCGAGCAGCCAAGGCCGAAGCCTTATACTCCGCCTCCGTGGTTGAAACCGATACTGAGTCCTGCTTCTTGCTACACCACGAGATGCTAGCTGATCCGCAAGTGAACACATAACCTGACATAGACCTTCGATCATCCGAATCACCGCCATAGTCAGCATCCATGTACCCGAGCAACGCAACCTCCGCGTCCCTTCTATAGAGGAGTCCCATGTCAGAAGAAGCCTTGACATACTTCAGAATTCCCTTCGCCGCCACTAGATGAGATTGCCTTGGTCCAGCCATATACCGACTTACTCGGCCAACAGCATAAGTTATATCCGGCCTAGTAATCGTCAGGTAAATCAAGCTCCCAACAAGAGCCCTGAACACCAAGGGATCAAGAAGAACCCTTCCCTCATCCCGTCGAAGCTTCAGCCCAGATTCCAGTGGAGTAGAGCACTTCTTCCCTTCGCCCATGCCAAACCGCTTCACAATGCGATCAGCATACCCTTTCTGTCTAATGAGAACCCCGCACTCCTTCCTCTCCACTTCCAGACCAAGAAAGTGATGCAACTCTCCCAAGTCTTTCATCTCGAAGCGTATATCAAGCTCTCCCCTGAGCCTTGCTACTTCCTCCTCCGAGTTCCCTGTGATGATCATATCATCCACATACAGCAGGACCAAGACTCTTAGCTCTCCCTTCTTCTTGACGAACAAGCTTGAATCCGAGTTGGAAGCCAGGTATCCACAGAATTGCAAGTACTCTGCAATCTTCCCATACCACGCTCGAGGAGCTTGCTTCAACCCATAGAGAGCCTTCCTGAGTTTGCAGACATAGTTCGGATGCTTCTCAGAGACAAAACCAAGCGGCTGATCCATGAAGATGTCCTTGTCAATCTCTCCGTAAAGAAAGGCATTCTTCACATCGAGTTGCCACAACCTCCATCCCTTGCTAGCAGCCAAGGCGATCACCACTCTTACAGATGTCATCTTCGCAACTGGACTGAATGTCTCCTCATAGTCTTCTCCATACTGCTGTAACAATCCTCTTGCGACCAGGCGAGCCTTGAACCGATCAATGCTCCCATCAGCCTTCTTCTTCAACTTATACACCCACTTGCAAGTAACCGGAGTAACGCCATCAACCTTGGGCACAAGGTCCCAGGTTTCATTCTTTTTCAGAGCATCAATCTCTTCCTTCATGGCATCATCCCACTCCTTCACTCCAGTGGCCTCGTTGAAGTTTGCAGGCTCTCGCTCATCCAGAGGACCTGCAAAGAAGCAGGAGACAAAGCTCACTGCATTCCCATCACAGTACCGAGCCGGTGTTTTAGCCACCCTCTTCGATCTCCGAAGACACGGCTCCTTGCTCACGGCTTCCGTTGCTTCTTCAGGCTCCACTCCTACCTGGGGCAAGCATTGAGCAGTGCTCCCCCTGCTTCCTGAACCAGAAGGCTCAGCCTCGGAGTTCGAAGCAACAGGAGCTGTTGGTGAAACAACAAGCTCCTCTTCCAAGCCTTCAGCAGCCTCCACCGGTGCTTCCTCAACCTTGCTACTTCCGGTTAGCTCCACCGAGCCACCTCCATATGACGTCAGCTCGTCAAAGACAACGTCTCTTGACACCACGAACTTCTTCGTCACAGGATCCATGCACTTCCATCCCTTCTTCCGCTCATCATAGCCAACAAAGACAAGTTTCCTTGCCTTCGCATCCAGCTTTGTCCGTGAAGCATCTGGGACATGCACGTAGCAAGTTAAACCGAACACCCGAAGGTGTCCAACACTCAGCTTCTCCTTCAGCAATAGCTCAATAGGAGTCTTCATGTTGATAGGGCTGAGTGGCATCCGGTTGATAACATAAGCAGCACAAGACATTCCCTCCGCCCAAAAGGACCTTGGGATATCTTTCGCATGCAGCCAGCATTTGCAGGTTTCCGTCAAATGTCGGATCTTCCGCTCCGCTACCCCATTTTGTTGTGGAGTGTGAGCACAAGTAAGCTCTCGTTGGATCCCGTGCTTCCTGCAGAAGTTAGAAAACTCGGAAGAGACAAACTCCCCCCCATTATCAGTTCTAAACTTCTTAATCCGCAAGCCAAGCCGGCCTTCTACCAACTCCTTGAACTCCACGAACAAACGGAAGGCTTCCGACTTCTCCTTTAAGAAGTACACCCAAGTATACCTTGAGTAGTCATCAACCAAGACAAGCATGTATTTGCTTCCACCAAGGCTGGAAGTAACAGTCGGTCCCATCAGGTCGCCATGAATACACTCCAATGGTTTCTTTCTCCTTGTTTGTGATTTATCAAATGGAAGGCGATGTGCCTTACCATATTGACAGCCCGCACAAACATGCCCATCACCAAAGGAGGACAACATCGGCAACCCCCTCACCAGACTTCTACTAGCCATCGCCTTCAGCTTGTCCATGCCAACATGCCCCAGCCTCTCATGCCAGATAGCCGCACTATCATTGGCTCTCATCCTATCAACATAGGCACTGGTGGAAAGAACAAACAAGTTCTTCACCCTCCTCCCAACATGAGCAACATCAGCCTTCACCGCTGATACGTTGCGAAGGAACCTCACGTCTGTTGGCCCAAACAGAACGTGATACCCAGCGTCCACCGCATTGGTCACCGAGAAGAGGTTCTTCTTCATGCCCGGCACGTGATACACACTCCTTAACGTGAGTGGCCCCTGATCACTACCCAAAGACACGACCCCTTCCTTCTCTACTGCATAAACAGTATTATCAGCAGTGATAATAGCTTCATTACCTGAGTAAGCCTGCATGGAGGTGAACTTCGACTTGTCTCCGGTGAGGTGATGACCACACCCGGAGTCGACGATCCACTCGCTGTTGAAGTCCTCAGCAGATAAGGCCCGGACACAAGTGCCCGTCATGAAAGCTCCTCCCCATTCTACTTCTTCACTTCGCGAGCAAGCTTCCTCCTTTCCCGCAGCATGCCCAGGCTGCAGTTTGACCTTGCAGTCCCGCTTGAAGTGCCCTCGCTGATGACACCGGTAGCACGTCAGATTCTTCTTCCAGTCCTTAGGAGCATTGCTCCTCTCCGGCGGATATGAAGTTGAAGTCTCCTTCTCAACAGCGGCCTGCACCTTCTTCTTCTTCTTCCCTTCCCATCCCTTTTTCTTGCCTGAGAAGAGAGCCTCGCTGCCTTCCTGATTCAGATTCACTCCAGCCATCTGCTTTGCTAAGCTCTCCTGCGAGGCAAGCAGATTTTCCAGCTCCAGCAGAGACGGCTGAGTAGCCCACCCTTGAACAGATGTAACAAAGGCCACATACTCCTTCCGCAAGCCATGGATAATGTGCCTCTTCATCTTTGCCTCAGAGATAGGCTCATCAGGATCCAGTGCCGACAGCTCAGCACACAAGCTCTTCATCTTTAAGAAGTACTTGGAGATGGAAAGGTCTCCCTGAGTTGCCCTGGCCAACTCATTCTCCAGGAACTGAAGCCGCGCCACATTCTTCCTATTGAACAACTCATCAATGGTTGTTCAAATATCAGCAGCCGACTCACACCCAATGATGTGATCAAACAGTTCCGGAGAGACAGCTCTCTTCAGAACGAACTCTGCCTTAGCATTAGTTCTTCTCCAGAGCCTCACCTGTTCAGCAGTACCTAAAGCAGCAGTAACTTCCTGTCTGTCGTCTCCACCGACAACTTCCCACAGCTCCTCGCCCAGAAGATAACTCTTCATGCACGACTTCCACTTTTTATAGTTAGTCGACGTTAAGAGTTCAATGCCCAGACCTCTTGCTAAGCTTCCTTCCATTGCGATCACCTGTTGGTACCCTTCAGTAGCTCCGAGCAACAACACAGGTTGATCACCACTCAATCACTGAGTAACAACGCTGGTTGACCTCCGCTCACGCAACTGAACCTCTGCAACCTCAGAAACCTGGCTCTGATACCATGTTAAATTTTCTCAACGTGGTCAGCAAGATAGCCCAAACACCAAATTAATATCTTCGGAACTACCCAGTTCGCACGCTGAACCTGCAGAAAACCCAAGGACTAGAGGTTGCACCCAACAAAACAATGGAAGCACAAGAAGGTCTTATTATGCATTCACTTCTTTACAATCCGAGGCATACATAGCGAGACATGATTTCGCTAGTATTACAGCTGTAAACAGAAAGAACCAAAAAACAAGCCGGGCGGACAGCACTCCAGTCCGCCGAGACCGCGAGGTCGCCGAGACCGCCGAGACCGCTGAGCTCGCCCAAGCTATGCTGCAATCCGCCGAATACCACGGAGTCCGCCGAGACCGCGAGACCGTGCGGACAGACCATTATTCGCCTCCTGCTGAACCCGAACTGAGGAACTCCCCTACCCGCCTGAAGCCGGCGGACAGGTTATTGAAGCTGGGAAAGTTGAAACAGAACTGACAAGCCGCAGAGCGACCTCCTGCTGAGTCCACAGAGACCGCACACTTCCAAGCACTGACCGAAGTCAAAGCCAAGCTCCTGGCTCCTTGAAGTTATCCGCGCGACCTGCACACAGCAAACCGTCAGCCTGAAACAATCCGCGCGGACTGGAAAACACAGACCACAGCACTCGCCCAACCCAATTTACTGTTCACTCACGTTACTTAGGTTGCTGTAGATGTGCCAGGGGGGTCCTATTTAAAGGCAAGGTGAGGAGTGTGGTCACCGCCCAAGAGATAGCGACACCACCCTCAATCCGCGCGAACACAACCACCGTCCGCTGAGTCCGCATGGACTTAGCCGGATACCAAGGAAACCGCCAGGAGCACGGCAACCATTGACGAACCCTCTCCAGTCCGCCCAAGCTAAGCGGACAAGGCACCAGCCCGCAAAGCTCCAACCACTGCAGGACAGCACCCTCTTCAATGGCAGTCCGCACCAACCCGAGGCAGTCCGCAAGACTCACACCTCAATCCACCACAAGTCCACGACCAAAGGCAGACAGCAACAGTCCGCCCGGTCACAGCGGACTTCGCGGATACGGCGGACACCATGAACTTGACACAATGTGTGACAAAGTCCAAAACCATCAAGGGCCAGTGCGAGCATGGCGGACACAAAGTCCCGTCTGCCAAACACCCTAGCACAGACCATAACCAGTCCGCAAGCTCCTCGCACTTGTCCAACACAGCAGCTTCCTCCCGGACTCCAAACACCAGTCCGCCAACCGGTCTCCACAGCAAGACCTGCTGTAATCACCTGAGCTCGACAAGGCCTTAGCCAAGCTCAAAGCCCAGTCCGCAACAGCCAAAATCGCGGACACATCAGTCCGCAAGGCTTCCCGCGAACTCGAGCCAACCCGCCTACAGTGCAAGCTTGCACCCGCGACCACTGAGCAAAGCACCAGTCCGCAAGCCTCTCTATCCGCAGATACCAGGCCGCACCAAACCGCGGACTCCATGCAACAACCCGCTCAGAACACAGCCGGCTTCCACCAGACTTTTCACCAGGCCGCAAACCTCAGTCCGCC
The DNA here is from genome assembly GCA_039583875.1 of Platanthera guangdongensis. NCBI lineage: Eukaryota > Viridiplantae > Streptophyta > Magnoliopsida > Asparagales > Orchidaceae > Platanthera > Platanthera guangdongensis. The sequence continues at coordinate 193,475,371 of CM077151.1, forward strand.
CAGTCCGCCCAGTCCGCCAAAGCTGTCCGCCATAGGCCGCGCGGCCTGTCCCGTCACCCACTTCCACTTCACAAATTTCAACATTTGTTTCGTGAATCATTACACCCGAGCATGTTTGGGTCTCATTTTTTGGGCTGTTGGGATGTGTTGGACCAAATGGCCACCACCGCAGTCTCGTTTTTGAGATGTTTGGGTCTGTTAGCTTTGGTTTGACCGGTTTGGTCCCGACTCAGATCCGGTTGCGTTATGGTGTTAATGATTCACGTGTTTATTGAGCCTTTGCCCCATTTTTGTTCCCTATAGATTAAACTTATGCTAATTCTGCATTTTCTCGCAGATTGTTTTTGGAGTATAACTCTGTTCGCACTTGGTGCAAATTTCTTTACCTTTTAACTTTATAAGTTAACTCTTTGCTCTAAATCTCTAGATAGTTTGATGTGTTTCTTTTGACAGCTATTCAGGTTTGGGAATAATAATCTTGCTACTCCTTGTTTTCAGATAGTTTTGTTTTCCACTTGTATTTCTTGCTGAGGTGTTCTTTCTTTGAATGCCTCAGGTTCTGAGTAGTAGTCGGTTGAGCGGCTAGGGTTGGTGTTTGGTGGTGGACTGCAGAGTTGTAGAGGTTTTCACTACCTTGAGAGGTAGTTCCTTATTTTCTTTTTAATACAGACACTAATACTGACCAGTGAATTCGTGTCAATTTGTTGAGGCCAACTGGTGGTTTTCTTTAGAATTGCTGAATACTCTGCTAAGCTGCTAGTTTTGCATTTTGTGGTTGTTTTTACTTGTTCTCTGGGAATGTTTTATGCTAGGTTGTATGTTAGGTATTTTCACTTATAAAGACATTACTACTTGTACTTCATACATCTCATATTTCTAAAATTAAAACGCTATTTTCTAGTTAACGTAAAAACTATTTCTATACTTATGTTAAATCTAGAGTCTTACATGTCATGAGTTGTTCTTTGGGGGTGTTTATACTCATGTAGGATGTTAATCAACATAACCAAACGTATTTTACCGCATCGTATAACTATACTTTTATTCATGGATTATTTGATCCACTGTGTCGAGGGATACGACCATCCCTTTTAAACTGGATTTTTACTTAATAACTTATGAATTTAACATAAACTGTTGAGTTTGGGGTATTTCCTGAGCGCCTGCAGTTATTCCCTGCATGGCATGGCATCATGGCCCGTGTTTTCTCTTACTCTGATATAACTTAAATGTTGAGAAAATGCGTGTTGTGACAGTGCGGATAGTGGACACCAAGAAATGGAGCTTGCGGCGGAAAAATGTCCCGTTGGTAAAAGTCTTGTGGTCTAACCATGGGATGGAGGAGTGTACTTGGGAGCCGGTGGACTTGATGCAAAAGCGCTATCTGGAGTTGTTTCCCCAAGGTAAGGTTTAAGAGCACATTATTTTTTTTGCTTTACTTCCCCATAGCCTTAGCCTGATTTCGGTGATGAAATATGTTATTTTGTTTATAGGATTTATAACGTCCCGTTTCGCGCTAGGTCCCTCGCACGAATTTTAAGTCAAGAGACTTGACTCAAGCTTGGGGTACACTAACAAAAGGTGGCAAGTGCGTCGGATAAAGTGTTGAGTTGAGTGATACCCAACGAATCGAAGTGGGATGGCCTAGGAGAAAATGGCCAAGGGAAATTTGTCGGATATCGTCAGGGATATCCGACGTCGAATATCGTTGGAAGAAAAGTCCAAGGGAAATTCGTCGGATATCACTAATGATATCCGACGAAGTCGTCGAGTAAGGGGACTATTCGTCGAGTATTGTCGTATGATACTCGACGCACTCGATACCAGGATTTGGAGAAATAGCTAAGTGGAATTTATTGAATATCACTAAGGATATTCGACGAATTCGTCAAATATCTAGAAGTTGGATTTTCGGACAAGGGGAATTCATCGAATATCACTAAGGAAACTCGACGAATTCATTGATTGTCACATAAGCGATTCGGCGAGAACAGTGAAGAATTTGTCGAGTATACCCAGTTATATTTGTCGATTCGTCGAGTATAAAGCCTGATACTCGCCGAATTTGACTTGTGCGTCTTTCGTCCTAGGTAGATTCAATGTCTTGTACAGGTGGACTGAACCGGGATTCGGGTTTCATATGGCTTGATTTCCTCGGACTGTTTTAGTCAAGAGAGACCCATTATGGGCAGTCCAAAACAATGACAACACGTGGCAGGTCAATTAGACCCTAATACATATTATATAAGAGAGTAAAATCCAAACCCTAACCGTCACTTACGATCTTGCCGAGCCATCACATCTTGCCATACGAAACTGACAGGAGCTGACAATAGGAGAATGCCGAAGTCACCAGAGTTTGTATTTCGAAAGGCCGACTTCCCTCCTCTTCTTGTGAAAATCAACACCAATGAAAGAGAGGATGACGCGAAGAAGGGTGATGAGGTCCATGGCCGGAAATGCCGGAACCGCCGGAAACGAGGTTAGCTTCCTACCCTCTCTCTTGGTGCTAGATCTATAGTTAATTCCTTGGAGATATGTTGATACAAAGGAGTTCGATTTGCAAGAAGAAGATTTCCTAGGAGGGGATTGTGCTAGGGCTTCTCCCTAGGGAATAGTTGTCTTCAACCTCTCCCCCATTCTAAGAGAAGACTGTGGACTTCATTTTGTGAAGAAAAACGATCCTATGAGGGTGAAAAGTGAGGAGGAATGCTGGTTGAAATTTTGGAAATATTGGCTAGAGTAGGAATACAAAGCGATGTTGTTCATTCTGCTTTGAGATGAGCAGAGAAATCTATTTTTTCGCCATCAAACTTTGAGGCCATGTTCGGGCATGGAACAGCCAGATCTGGGTTTTAGGCTAAACAGGAGAGTCGTAGCTCTTTGAAATACCTTTCCAATGGATGTTACGTGTTCTCATACAACATTTGTTTTCTCGAGAAATCCCAATCGAACTTGCTGGACTGATAGGCTATACGTGCAAAAATCTGTCTCTATATATAGTGGACTTTGTGGCTGATTTCAGGTATGTTACGGTCTGATCTGGGTGATGGACCAAATACAAAAGTTGTAGTCCTCGGAAAGACCTTTCCAACACTTAAGTGAGCAATATCTCGGGTTAGTGTATAACCGGATTGGACCAAGTAGAAGAATCATGGAAAGATAATGTCGAGGTTGGATGAGCCTAGTTATACGTAGTCATGATAAACAAACGGTTTAAAGCATTTTAATAAACAAATGATTAGGGGAAGTTTAGTGAACAAATGATTTGATAAGGTTTGATTATACATATGATGCACTTGTGAAATCCGGTAAGTATGTGCGTGATTATAATCCGATGAACGAAACAGGTTTTGAAAGAGGGCGAGATGCCCTATAATTGAATGTGTAATCTATACTTATGATATTATGCTTGATGAATACGTGATGAACTAATATAATTGTTGTGAATGCTTGATCATAAGAAGGAATCAGATGAGCTAAATCTCATGGCCATGAAATATGCTGAATCGTGATCTCAAGTATTTGATGGGATAAGTTGTATAGTCCACTGCTTAGAGTGTGTATCCCTATGTATAGCAGTATGGGATTGTAAGTTGTATGAGGTGGCTTGCCACCAGTGTTGATGATGAACCCTTAAGTTCCATGGAGCAAGAGAATGTGAAAGGGTGTAAGTGCATGTGTTTGAATGCACTGGATTGGTAATGATGAAAAGAGACTTTGGGCAGTTGGGATTGGTTCTCGATGCTCATTTCCGGGGCTCCTACCATGCCAAGTGGATAGTTGGGCTTTGTCCTTTGGTGATATGCTTCTATAGGCTCCTTTTATGGCACGGTAATGTGAAACTGCATGTGGTGTGAATCGACACCCGGAGTCGTAATCCTGGGTTAAGGATAGTGTGGCATATCTACGGGCTCGCCAGTCGTCACACTGACGGGAGTTGATGGATAGACCTTGGGCAGTTGGGCTTGGTCCTCGGTGCTAATTCTCGGGGCTCCTTCCATGCCAAGTGGATGATTGGGCTTGGTCCTTCGGTGATACGCTTCCATAGGCTCCTTTAGTGCCACGATGTTAGGCTAGTTGGGCTTGGTCCTTGGTACACACCTACCCGAGGCTCCTTCTGAACCATAATACGCATGTGATCTTTGTTGTTGTGTCCTTAGAGTTGAGTCGTATGGAGGTCTAGGTTAGGTAGTATGGATGCCTGCCTAGTAGTGGAAAAGCTCGTTCCACTGTCATTGTCTGGCCACAATGGGTGATGCCTGAGAGGTTAGCTACCTGCTCGAAAAGTGGGAACTACAAGTCTGTGTCGACATAGCAGTTCCATGTGCATGAGCATGGGTGAGTCATTGCATTGCATTCATATCATCACATTACATTATATACACAAGATCCTTATCATATAAGTTTGTATGGGCACTCATATATGATGAGTTACTTTACTGTTGAGTCGATCCTTAACTTATTTGTCTATATGGGTATTCATATAAGTTATGTTACTTTTTGTAGTACTTTCATATTATATACTGTTGTAGATGATAAAACTGCTAAGTTGTTTGATATACTCATTTTATGCAATTATTGATAAACTCTGATACTGTTTACTCCTATACCACCTGTTTGTACTACTGTTTATATATTTATATTGTACCCTTGTTCCTTTCTCTACCCGGTGCCGAGGAGTCGCCGACAAACGGTTTCTACGTCTTCAATTTTAGGAGGGAACCCTGCAGATAGAGTAACAACAGGTTACGCAGGAGGGCAGCTAGGCCAGGACGATAGGGCCTGATATGACGGTACCGTCGGTGACTGATGTTAGTGTCTCTAGAGAGACTCCTTTGTAGCATTCTGGGCATGTACTCTGAAATTATAGAAGCCTTGGTTGCTTCTTATTCCTATTGTACTTCTGGACTATTATGCTAGTGTGTATTTTGACTTCTATTTTATATTCTTTGTATTGGGTTGTCATGGATGATATGATTAGCCAGCAGGATAAGCATCTTGTAGTATAGGTTAGTCGTGTGCTAACTCTACCGCAAGGCGGCTGTTTTAGGCATAAGACTCCCCCCATACCATGTTTTGTATTCCGAGGGAGGGGGAGGAGTCTTACATGTAAGACTTATATGTAAAGGAAATAGTTTGTATGGCCTTGAGGCCAAACACTTTGTGTATTTTTATGTCATTTCTTTGTTTGTTAGTGGACATTCCTGGTGTTAGGTTCTTAAGTAATTAAAATGCTTTCGCTAGAATGCAACTTTGAGCTAAAATACATGAATGTTTTGGTTTTAATGCATGACTCCACTGAGTGTCTGTGGAATATGTCATGGGGCCCTAGCCAAACCTTTTGTTATATTCTGTGTGATGGATGGGGGTGTTACAATTTGGCATCAGCTTCTTGTGTCGATCTTTCTTATTCAAATTCATGGATGAATTCTTTTACGGAGTGGTGAGCACGTGTTTGTATGTTACCGTTAAAACATGAAAGAACCCATGAATGTCCACTTAGGAATGAAAATACACATGTTTGTGGAACCTTCGTGTTCCTTTAATTGCTATTATGTAATTTTGATAGTCACTTAATTGTTTGTTTCGCAATTATAGGTGACTAGAAGTGGTGTGGGGCAGTCTCAACCCCAACGCTTGACAGTGAGTAGTGCACCAACTGATTTTCTTATACCTCCTCCATCTGCGAAAATGGTTCGATTGTTAGTTGATATTGTCTTTGCAATGATCAATACCCAACCCAAAAGGCAAGTGCAGCCCCTTATTTTTGCAGTACCTTCAATGTCGGTTGGTGTACTTGAGCATTTTACAATAAGAAGAACCTCAGATCAGCAGTTGAACATGTCTTTGGTGCAGGGAGTTCACACGATTGATGAGTACTTACATGGATTTATCACGCTGAGGAACTATGTATGGTTTGTGTTGGAGGATAAGGAGACCAAGGTCAATAGATTTTATAATGGTCTGTGTGACGATCGACGACTTCTATTTGTAGGTCCAAAGCTATTTGGATTCCGAGTATTGGTGGAGTCGGCTAGATCTTGGAGATAGATTTGGTAAAAGTCCACCATACGCCATAGTTGAAGGTACCGAGTTCTACAAAGTATTTGAAGTCTGAGAACTGCAAGAGGTGGAAACAGAAGTCTTGAGCAACTACTAGTAAAGTTCCGCTTATTTGCTGCTCTTGTGGCAAGAAAGGACACTTTGCCCGAGAGTGTCGCAGTGGTCCTCCGACGATGGCGAAAATGGTGGGTGCTTCATTTATATAAATAGGGAAATCTCTGGAACCTACTACAGGTATGAATGGTTTATAGCTATTATACATGAGATACTGTATACCTTGTGAACTAAGGCGTGTTTTGCATTGTTATAATTTGGCCAAGTCCTAGTACTTTCTTATTCAGCATGAACTCCCTTTGACTTTGATTATTTCACTTTAATTATGCACTTTGTATGCGATAGTTAAGTGCCTTTGTATATGTTATTGTTCTGGTGTAGTTTGAGTGTGAATAGGAAGGGTAGTATTACGTTGCGGTTATGAAGTTATGACTTTGGATTGGAAGGATCTGTACTGTCAATATCTTAGATTGATGTGATCTTTGACATGGGCGGGCGCTCGGAGCAGTGTGTCTGCATTTATTGTAATTCGAAGGAAGTCACGTTATGATAGAACACTGAACAAAATATTAAATTTTCTGGTATGCGAAGATCGAGCAAGATGATGATGTCTGCTCTCCAAGTCTGGGACGGAACACTGAGCAAGATGTTATGAGTACTTTTATCTTGTACTCATAACATCTCATTAAATCAAATGTTACACTACTTTAACGAACATAAAAGCACTTTTAATACTTATATTAAATCTAGAAGTGTGTTTATCATGAATTATCTCATTGGATCTTCATACTCATATAAGATACGAATGAAAAAAACTAAGTATTTTCCACTCCGTATATGTATATTTTCACTCGTGGACTAGTTGATCCACTGAGACGTGGGACACGACCCTTAAGACTTAAACTATATTTTCATCATAACAAGCATGAAAATTTCTTAAAAAGTCCTAGGAGTAAGTTCTTGCCTGAGCGTCTACAGTTGTCCCTTGCACGATATGGCATCACGACATATGTTTTCTCTTACCCTGATACATTATTAATTGTTGAGAAAATGCGGGTTGTGACAGTTGGTATCATAGGGAGTTTTGTTTGACAATTTGGTCGAACGGCTATCTCCAGTAAAGTTCTAGTTATCTTGTCACATTGCATAAACACACCGATGTATCATCGGTACGTCTTGGCTGAAGCATGAACACTACACTCATAAGTATGACAAGAAGTATATGAGGCATATTATGTATTATGGGTTGCATAATATGTGTTTATATATGGATCCTCGTAGGAAGAAACATGTGATTGTTATGTAGTATGAGATGCATAATAATTATCATATGAATGCCCATTAGATTTCACTTTTTCATTACATGTGTAGGATCAAGCGCATAACTAACTGTTCCAAAAGCCTGGACTGTTGGAAAAGGTACTACATAATTTCTTAAATAAGTAGCAGAGCGACACGGGTCAAGTGAGGGAACGCCAGACCCAACAATCCCCCCCAGTGTCCAGCACAACCCGTCGGCTCAAAGGTGGAGTTACCACATAGCCCACACGGCTCAAAGTTGGGGTTACCACATGTCCACGGTTGCCTGACCCGCCAGACACAAACAGGTTGTAACGTCCCGAATCACTCTAGGCCCCTCGTGTATGTTTTTGAGTCAGGAGGGTTGACTCGAGTCCTGAGAAGTGCAGGGAATTGGACTGCACTTGTGGAGAAGTGGAGAAATCAGTGCAGAGAGACACAGGTAGTGACACGGGTAGTGACACGGGTAGAGACACGGGTAGTGACACAGGTAGAGACACGGGTAGTGACACGGGTAGCGACACGGGTAGCGACACGGGCGTGTCCCTACCCGTGTGCGTCGAGTTGAGCTCGACGAGGCATGTCGAGATCGGCGAGCCGTGTAGACATCATGTGACACGGGTAGCGACACGGGTGTGTCACTACCCGTGTGTGCTGAGTTACACTCGACAGGCCGTGTAGAGACTGACGAGCTGTGTCGACATCAGGTGATACGGGTAGTGACACGGACGTGTCCCTACCCGTGTGTGTCGAGTTCCACTCGACGAAAGGTGTCGAGATCGACGAACTGCGCGTCGACTTCGACGAATGAACATGACACGGGTAGAGACACGGGCGTGTCCCTACCCGTGTGCTCCAGTCGACGATTTTGATGGATCGTCGAGATTCAACCCGAGAAGGACACGGCCAGGAACACGGCCGTGTCAAATATTGAACCGACATGGAAACTGTCGTTGCCGCTTCGCTAGGCAGGACACGGGTAAGGACACGGCCGTGTCCCTCCCCGTGTCACATTTTATATATAAGGGAGAGATAAAACACTAGCCGTTTTATTGCTCATTTCATCCCCTAATTCCTGTGAGAACTCCTGTTGAGAGGAAAAACTGTCGGAGCAAGTTCTACCGGAGGAGATCCGCCATCGCCGTGAAAGAGAAGATGCCGCCAAGGAGAACTACGAGATCCATGGCCGGAAATGGTGGTACCGCTGGAGCCAATGTGAGTTTCCTACCCTCTCCCTTGGTGCTAGATCTATAGTTATTTTCCTAGGAGAGACATCAGCTCAAGAGAGTCTTGATGGAGAGAAGAAGTCTTCTAGGTTTGGCCATGCTAGGACTTGTGTTCTAGATTTTAGATCTCTTCAACCACTCTCTTCTTCTATGTGATGATTGAGGATGGTTTCGTGAAGAATATCGGCCTCTTGAGGTTGAATAAGGGTGGAGGAAATTCTGGAATGATTTGGGAAGATCGCCTTGAGGAGGAAGATGAACTGATGTCGTTCATTCCGCCTTAAGATGCATGCAGAATCTGTATTCTGCGCGCAGCGAACTTCGTGGTCATTTTTAAGTGTGATATGTCCAGATCTGGGCATTTGGCTAAACACGAAAGTTGAAGCCCTTGAAAATACATTTCCAACGAATGGTTGCACGACTTCTGGCAAAGTAGGTACCCACAGGAAAGTCTAAACGAAAATGGTGTTCAATAAATCCCTTATGCAGAAACTGTGTTTTGTACGCAGCGGACTTCAAGTTCAATTTCAAATAGGATAATGTCAAATCTGGGTTGAGGTCTGAATACGGGAGTTGTATACCATGGAAAGACCTTTCCATCGTGGGGTTACACGACTTCACCGAGTTCATGTAGCTTCAGGAATCTCCGGTCGAAGTTGCTGTCCAGATTCAACCTGCACCTAAAATCTGGGCTTAATGGAAAATGGATTTTGATTCGGTGGAATTAATAATGCAAGATACTTGGCTTGGCTGAACTCTTATGAGTATTCTTTTGTTGCATGATTGAAGTAGCTTATTAATCAGATTTCATATTGTCAAATTGTGAAACAATCTTATTTAAACGAATTGAATTGGTAGAAATTGAAAGATTGATAATTGGGCACTTCATGTTTATATTATGACATTATCAAATGAGAAGTGTGTTAGATCTTTATATGCCCACCATGTTTATATAACATTGTCATCATTTGGAAAGTCATATAGATGTATAGATTATGGCCATGGGTATGATTGGTTAATGAAATGAGTCTAGTAGTCCAATACCTAGAGCGTCGTCTCCCTACGGGTAGTATTGCGAAGGGATGTAAGTGCGGTGTTGACCGTCACTTGTTTTGGTTGTGTTGTGATAAGGTATGGATGGATGGTTGGGCTGTGTTATCGTGCTTACTTCCGAGGCCCCTTCCATGTTATGTTGAACTCGAGTCCTGAGAAGTGCAGGGAATTGGACTGCACTTGTGGAGAAATCAGTGCAAAGAGACACGGGTAGTGACACGGGTAGTGACACGGGTAGAGACACGGGTAGTGACACGGGTAGCGACACGGGCATGTCCCTACCCGTGTGCGTCTAGTTGAGCTCGACGAGGCATGTCGAGATCGGCGAGCCGTGTCGACATCATGTGATACGGGTAGCGACAAGGGCGTGTCACTACCCGTGTGTGCCGAGTTACACTCGACAGGCCGTGTCGAGACTGACGAGCTGTGTCGACATCAGGTGACACGGGTAGTGATACGGGCGTGTCCCTACCCGTGTGTGTCGAGTTCCACTCGACGAAAGGTGTCGAGATCGACGAACTGCGCGTCGACTTCGACGAATGAACATGACACGGGTAGAGACACGGGCGTGTCCCTACCCGTGTGCTCCAGTCGACGATTTTGATGGATCGTCGAGATGCAACCCGAGAGGGACATGGCCAAGGACACGGCCAGGAACACGGCCGTGTCAAATATTGAACTGACATGGAAACTATCGTTGCCGCTTCGCCAGGCAGGACACGGGTAAGGCTGTGTCCCTACCCGTGTCACATTTTATATATAAGGGAGAGATAAAACCCTAGCCGTTTTATTGCTCATTTCATCCCCTAATTCCTGTGAGAACTCCTGGTGAGAGGAAAAACTGCAGGAGCAAGTTCTACCGGAGGAGATCCGCCATCGTCGTGAAAGAGAAGATGCCGCCAAGGAGAACTACGAGATCCATGGCCGAAAATGGTGGTACCGCTGGAGCCAATATGAGTTTCCTACCCTCTCCCTTGGTGCTAGATCTATAGTTATTTTCCTAGGAGAGACATCGGCTCAAGAGAGTCTTGATGGAGAGAAGAAGTCTTCTAGGTTTGGCCATGCTAGGACTTGTGTTCTAGATTTTAGATCTCTTCAACCACTCTCTTCTTCGATGTGATGATTGAGGATGGTTTCTTGAATAATATTGGCCTCTTGAGGTTGAATAAGGGTGGAGGAAATTCTGGAATGATTTGGGAAGATTGCCTTGAGGAGGAAGATGAACTGATGTCGTTCATTCCGCCTTAAGATGCGTGCAGAATCTGTATTCTGCGCGCAGCGAACTTCGTGGCCATTTTTAAGTGTGATATGGCCACATCTGGGCTTTCGGCTAAACACGAAAGTTGAAGCCCTTGAAAATACCTTTTCAACGAATTGTTGCACGACTTCTGGCGAAGTTGGTACCCACGGGAAAGTCTAAACGAAAATGGTGTTCAATAAATCCCGTATGCAGAAACTGTGTTCTGTACGCAGCGGACTTCAAGTCCGATTTCAAATAGGATAATGTCAAATCTGGGTTAAGGTCTGAATACGAGAGTTGTAGACCACGGAAATACCTTTCCATCGTGGGGTTACACGACTTCACTGGATTCCTGTAGTTTCGGGAATCTCCGGTCGAAGTTGCTGTCCAGATTCAACCTGCACCTAAAATCTGGGCTTAATGGAAAATGGATTTTGATTCGGTGGAATTAATAATGCAAGATACTTGGCTTGGCTGAACTCTTATGAGTATTCATTTGTTGCATGATTGAAGTAGCTTATTAATCAGATTTCATATTATCAAATTGTGAAGCAATCTTATTTAAACGAATTGAATTGGTAGAAATTGAAAGATTGATAATTGGGCACTTCATGTTTATATTATGACATTATTAAATGGAAAGTGTGTTAGATCTTTATATGCCCACAATGTTTATATTACATTGTCATCATTTGGAAAGTCATATAGATGTATAGATTATGGCCATGGGTATGATTGGTTAATGAAATGAGTCTAGTAGTCCAATACCTAGAGCGTCGTCTCCCTACGGGTAGTATTGCGAAGGGATGTAAGTGCGGTGTTGACCGTCACTTATTTTGGTTGTGTTGTGATAAGGTATGGATGGATGGTTGGGCTGTGTTCTCGTGCTTACTTCCGAGGCCCCTTCCATGTTATGTTGATGTGGTATTTGCATATGGTGTGAGTCGACACGCGGTGTCGTAATCCTGGGTTAAGGATAGTGTGGCAGGTCTACGGGCTCGCCAGTCGTGACACCGACGGAAGTTGGCAGTTAGACTTGGTCGGTTTGGGCTGTGTCCTCGGTGTTCACGTCCCGAGGCCCCTCCGACCATGTGAACGGTTGGGCTATGTCCTCGTGCTTTCTTCTGAGGCCCCTTCTGGGTCACGCAAGGCCAGTTCGGGCTGTGTTCTTGGTGCACATCTACCCAAGACCCCGCTGGGCCATAGTACGCATGGGCTCCAATGTTTTGTTCTTAGCATTGAGGCGTACGGAGGCCTAGGTGAAGTAGTGTGATACCCGCCTAGTAGTAGAAGTGCCCGTTCTACTGTCACCGCCTGGCCATGGCGGCTGATGCCTGAGAGGTTAGCTACCTGCTCGAAAAGTGGGAACTATAGTCTGTGTCGACATAGCAATTGCATGGGTGTGCATGGGTGAGTCATTGCATAACATTCATAGCATTTCATAACATTGCACAACAAGATCCTCATCGTATAAGTTTTTATGGGCACTCCTATAAGATGAGTTACTTTATGTAACCTGATCCTTAACTTATAAGTTTGTATGGGCATTCTTATAAGTTAAGTTACTTTCCTGCTGTAGATTTCCTTACTCCTGTTATTATATGATGTTAGCTTGTAGAACTGCTAGATTATACATTATATTCATGTACCTTGCCACCTGCTTATACTCCTTTACTTGCATATTTGTTATATACTATACCCTTGTTCCTTTTCTCCGTGCGGTGTCGAGGAGTCGCCGGGGGAGCGGATGCGAAACTACTTAGTCGTTTCGACTAACGGTTGCTACGTCTTCCTTTTTAGGAGGTCACGCCGCAGGTAGAGCAGCCGCAGACTACGCAGCAGGACAGCCAGGCGAGGACGACAGGGCCTGATGTGACGGTGTCGTCGATACCGTCGGTTACTGATGTTAGTATTTTGATTACTCTGATGTAGCCCGTTTGGGCAATGATTAGTTGTACTCTGATATTTTGTAGAAGCATGTTTAGCTTCTCATTATTTCATGTTTTTGGACATTATATACTTAGTGTGGATTTTGACTTCTCTTGCTTATTTATTTGGTTGGGTTGGCATGATATATTGATATTGTTGTAGCCGGCGGAATAGACGTCTTGTGGTACAGGTTAGCCCGTGTGCTAATGCTACCATAAGGCAGCTGTTCCGGGCATAAGACTCCCCCTTCGTGCCGTGTTTTGGGATCCGGGAGGGGGGGTCTTACACAGTTAGAATGGAAAAATCGGGATTTAATAGCGCCTCCTGCAGTCTTGAACCCGTGACCTACTCTAATACCAATGGAAGGATGGTATGAAAGATACCACCCAAGGTGTTAGATCTGTTTAACTCTAGAGGGGGGGGGGGTGAATAGAGTAATTTAAAATCTTGTTAGATTTTTATTGTGGAATTAAAATAGTAATACTTATAAGTGTAATCAGTAGGTGCAGAAATAAAACTAAACTATTCAGCAAGAAGCATATAGTAAAAATAAGATCGCATCACAGACGACACAATAATTTTATAGTGGTTCCCCTAAAACTTGGGTACATCGACTCTTCTACCACCCTGGTAAGAATCCACTCAGGTTTTTGATCAGGTGCCCTGTCACCAATCAAGTTTTTTCTCAGGTGCCTGTCACCACAAGATCTGCATCAGGTAGATCAGGAAGCCCTTCAGTCTTTTGATCAGGTGCCTAAAAAATAAATCAAATCTTTCGATCAGGAGACTTGGAACCAAGTGTTTAACTTTTGAAGAGAGCTAGAACCCTATATACAGTGGGGTGAAACAAACAAAAGCTAGATGTTGTCTTCTCTTTTCTCAAAATAACTCAGAAGACTTGTGGATCCTTGATGGAGTCAAAGCTCCCCCTGAGATGAAGTTCTGTTTAGGAAGATTGAGAGCTTTGCAGGGTGAGTAGGTCTTCTAAAAATATCTCCAGAAAGTTGTAGGTAGATTGAAGTTGGTTGTCTCTTGGAATCTTGCTGGAAGGAGAACACTTGATGAAGACAGAGCAGGATTCTTTTTTTTCTTGAATGATTTCTTGTGTTCTGTCTCTTATATTGCTGGTCGACTGAAAAGAAAATCTCTTTTTTATGTTCAGTAGAATTCTCCTTTTAATTTTGAATTCCTTTTGCATTATATGCTGACTGCCTGGAGAAACTTTTTGTTCTCTTTCTCTTTTCTTCTATCTCTTTTCTGAGCTTCTAGGCATTCAGGAAGAATGTGCCCAGGCTTTTTGCAGCAAAAGCAGATAATCTCCTTGGTAGGAGTTCTGTCATACTTAGGTTTGTCATCATTCTTGGATGGTCTTCTCATGAAGTCTTTCTTAGCCAGTTTATAGAATCTTTTGGCCAGCAAACTCATCAACTCTTCATTGGAAGGAAGGGTTTCTGATTCTTCTATTGCTTTGAAAGCAATATTGTGCTCCTTCCTTGAAGAGGTTGAGGCCTTCAATTCAGCAGCCTCTCTGGTCTTGATTAACTGCTCATAGGATTTGAGCTTTCCACAAAGAGATTCAGTGGATATCTCATTCAAACTTATGGCTTCCTTGATTGGCCAGATCCTGGAATCCTAAGTGCTATGGAAGCACATCAGGATCTTGTCATTGATCTCAGTTAAGGAGATGTCTTTATCCAGGGTCTTTAGTTCATTGATGATAACATTAAGTGTGTTATACATCTCGGCCACTATTTCAGATTCCTCCTTCTTGAAGTTCTCATATTGAGATATTAAGAGAGATCTTTTGTCCTTTCTTTCATCTACTGAGCCTACCACCATTTGGTTTAGAGAGTCCCAGATTTCTTTGGCAGAAGTGCATTTAGCCAGTTTTGGAAGATGTCATCTGACATGGTTTGAGCCAATATATTCATAGCTTTTGCATCAGCTATTTTGGCTTTCTTTTGAGCATCACTCCACTCAGGTGGTGGAACTGCATGAGTGCTAGAAGTTGCTGTAGATGTAGATGTGGTTGGTTGAGGAGGACCTGTCAAAATAGAATTGAAAATATCCTCATCAATAGAATTCATGTAGAGCTTGATTCTTGCCTTCCAGATTGCAAATTTGTTCAAGTTTCAGACTGTAGGTCTGGTGAAAGCATAATCTTTATTCTGTGTCATTGCTATAATAATAGAAAAACTAGAGAAGAGAAAAACAATCTAACAAGGTTCTTGGTTCAGATGTGAATCTATTAAACCAAAGATAACAAGGCTCTGATACCAAATGTAGGATCAAGCGCATAACCAACAATTGTAAAAGCCCGGACTGTTAGAAAGGGTGCAACTTAATTTCTTAATTAAGTAGCAGAGCATTATGGGTCAAGTGAGGGAATGCCGGACCCAACAACATGCAATAATATGTAGTATGATATGCATAATATTTCATGTGTACGCCGCTCAAAACATGCATTAAGGACTTTATTAGACTGCATAGCACTACATGTATAACATAACATAGCCTGAGCACATGTGTCAAATTAAGATCTGCATGATGACATACGTACACACATGATTTTTAAACAAAGAAATAAGAATTCATGCATTCATATTATATGCACATGAGTCAGTAAGATGAAGGTGTAGCATCCTAAGTTAAACCATAACATCACTTTTGAAAATCCGAGAGCAAGGTAACAACAAGAGCATGTATTTATACATAAATGGTATGAACTAAATTGAGTAGTTCTAGTGTTAAGCTAGGTTTGATGAGTTGTTCGTTTTATTATTAGAAATGCCTCCTAAGCATGTTGCGACAAGGTCGACTCCCTAGTCTAAGGGTGAGTCGTCAGGTGCGCAAAGTGGGGCTGTGATTGATGGGCAACGACAGAGAAATAAGGCTTTATCAGGGCAGATTGTTACAATGCAATCGCAGATTCAGGCTTTGTTGACTGCCTCCTTAGGGCAGGAGCCTGTGGTGCAGGACCCTGCAGAGGGTCAGACTGTAGTTGTTCCTCCCACTCCTCTAGTTCCTCCAGTTCTGCTGCCACAGGAGATGAATTTCATTTTGCACTTTCAGCTATTATGACCTCCTACCTATGACGGGAGAGCCGATTTCATGACATTGGATGACTGGATCATTGCCATCGAAGAGTTGTTTTCATATTCGGGAATTTCTACTGGCCAGAAGGTAATGGTCGTTGCTTATTAACTGAAAGGCCTTGTTAAGTGCTGGTGGATACGAGAGAATGTGAGGCTCTTAGAGGGTTGTTCGTGTGAATCTTTCAAATGGATGTTGCAAAAGAAATTTCTATGATCGGTCGATCAAGACCGTCTGATGAATAATTTTATGTACCTGAAATAGAGATAGCTCATAGTTAGTGAGTGTGAGATAGAATTTAGTAAGTTGAGCAGGTTTGCTCCAAATTTAGTAGACTCTGAGGTAGTTAGGGTAAAGCAATTCTGGGGAGGATTTGGTAGCGACATCCAATAGTTGGCTAGCGCCTACCGGTCGGAGACTTATGCCGAGGCAGTAGAAGCTGCTCTGAGAGTTGAGGTTATCAAAAATGAAAATAAACACGGGCTGCTAGCGAGGAAGGACAAGATAAAGTCTGATGACAGTGGAAGCTCTCAGGCATCTAGCCCAGCTTCGAAGAAAGTAAGAAAGGAAGCGTGTAGTATCTTTGGACGGCCAGGACATCCCTTTGAGAAGTGTTTAAAGATATTAGGAGCTCAAAAGCAGTAGCAAGTGCTTGCAATTCAGAGCAGCCCAAAGGACACCTGATCTGTGATTCGTGTAAGCAGAAGGGGCATGATGTTTCCTATTGTTGGACAAAGGATAAGACCTGCTTCCAATGTGGACAGAAAGGGCATCTGAAGTCTAGGTGACCGCGATGTCAGCCCTCGCTGCACCCAGTTCCACTTCAATCCTTTCCGTCGCTGCAACATCTTGCTTAAGGGAAGGGCAAGTTGTATGTGGTGACCATGGAAGAAGCGCAGACTTCCACCCATGTGATCTCATGGAAGTTTATGATAAAGAACCGTTGGGTGCGCGTCCTTTTTGCTTCTAGTGCTACCGACTCGTTCATGGCTAGGAATTTTATAATACATCACCATCTAACTCTCGATCAAGTAGACGATTCATTTTGCTTTTTGTTTCTCTCAGGTGACTCGGTGGTGTTGGACCAGGGTTTCCAGAGTTGTCCAATCCTATTAGGTGACTTCCTAGCCTTTGCTGATTTTAAGGTGCATGACCTGTGTTGGAACACCCTATTACTAATTTGGGTCAGGATCACTATGTCTTTAGGAAACCTGTTTTTGACCTCATTGTATAGATATAAAGGTCAATTAGAATTGAGTCTAAGGGTTAGTAGTTAGGTTTGGAAGCTGCCCTCAAGACCAAGGTTTTTTAGTTTGGAGACTAAGTCATTTCGTCGAGCTCAGTACGACGAATCGTCGAACTCCTATCGACGATCGTTGAGCTCACTTCCACGGATCGTCGAACTCCATTCGACGATCGCTGAGCTCAACTTCAACAAATCATCAAACTCCATTCGAAGATCTTCGAGCTCAATTCGACGATCTTGACTCCAGTTTGGTTCGCTATCTCTGAGCTCAGTTCGACAATAGTTGAGCTCAGATCGACGATCTTTGTTGTTGTATAAGTCCAAATCGCTGAGCTCAGTTCGATGATAGTAGAGCTCAGTTCGACGTTTTTCTGAAGAGACCAACGACTTTCAAGATTCAAATTCAGAACAGTTAAGGAGTTATTCTCAGCAATTAATTCAGAAGATTTTGTAGCCGTTTCCATTTATTCTGGAGCAAGTTTCAAGGAATTATCAAGGAATGTTTCATTGGACTTTCCCCCAGAAGTCAAAAGCAATTAAGGAAGTCATTTATGACAAGCCAACGGCTATCTTGATAATGGATCATTTCTATTCAGACATCAAGAGAATAAAAATCAATTATCAAAAACCTCTGTAATAGCAATCCAGCAAAGAACAAAAAAAAGGACAAGGGAGAGACACACATTCTGCAATATTTCATTCTCTGCAAATCTTCTTCTGCAACAACTCTCACAACCACAATCACACAAGAGAAAGAAAAAGAGTTGCAGACATTCTCTGTCTAAAAGGATTCATAAAAGAACACCATCACTAAAAGAGATCAACCATCTGAAATCTTCAGATCTCTTTTGATTCAAGTGTTCAAGGCCATCATCATCCAAGACTCCAGACATCTCACATTTCAGGTGTTGCTGAAATCATTGGTATCTTTGAAATTATCGCAAGGATAAAATAACCAAACTAACAATCCAACAAGGCAAGTATACCTATCAAAATGCAGCTAGGGGACACAAGTGTCGTATTAAAATCCGGGAACCGTTAATTAATCTTACTCACACGAAATCTATTATTTTATCGACGAAAAAATTAGCGTTTAGAAGAAAGCTAAGCGTACTAAAGGAAGAGAACTACATGCAATGAAAGAGAGCTACTTGCATGAAAAGATAAAGAGAGCTAAAAGAGCGATTATACTAGAGCTTAGTAACGATGAGAGGAAAATGCACTCGATCAGAAATCACCTCGGCAAGAGTGGTTATAAAAATACGATAAATAAACCTAAACTAATTAGGGTAAAGGTCCTTGACCGTGGAGGTTCCATAAATATTGACACGCTTCTCTCGAAGGCCATGCCTAACTGAGTTTAGGAAGGTCCGACCGACTCTCGCCTAAATCGGAGGCCTAAAACTCGCTTTACGCGGTGAACCCCACTATTGGATTTTACTCCAATCCGGGATATTTGAACGTCTGCCTCTCTCGAGGGGTGCGAACAACTCCCTTTACTCTTGAGTGCTCATTTCAAACTTTCGGCCTCTCGGCTAGCCCAGAATGAAAGCAAAGGTGGAGAGTATATATCGATGATATACCTCCAACCCGTGATAAATCAAGAGTAATTCAAGGCTAAACCCTAAAAAGAAAAGGTAAGATTCAAAGCATCATAACCTAATCACTCGAACCTCAGATCATCAAGATCGAGTACATGGAGGATTAGTTAATCATGGTGAGGTGGAAGAGGGGGGATGAGTAAAAGAAAATAATGAAAACAAAGTAGAAACGAAAAAGAAAACAACACTTCTTTATTAATGGAAACAGGGATCTTACAACTTGAAAACCAGAGATTACAAGTGCATGGAAAGTAAACTACACTATCATTAACATTATACTACAGAAAGAAGCTAGGAGCTAATACAGGGAAAGCATAAAGCTAGAGATAAGAAGAGCTAAAAATGAAGAGACATGCTTGAAGAAGTTCAGAAATACAAAGGACAGAACCTCCCCTCTCAATCCAAAAGGTCTAGTTGAACCCTTGGAGTTGGGCTCTATTTATAGATTTTTTTCGGGTCGGGTCACGCCCCCCTGTCACGCCCGGGTCGGGCGTGACCCTGGGGCGTGACAAATTCGGTGTGACTTTTTCGGGCTGGAATTTAATTCTGGCGAAGTAGCTGAAGTACACGCCCACAAGTCACGCCCTAGTAGGGCGTGTACCTGGGGCGTGTTCTTTGCGGCGTGACTTTGTTGAGCTGGGATTGAATGCTAGAGGTGACGGGCGCGGCTGCTGAAGTACACGCCCATATGTCACGCCCGGGTCAGGCGTGACCCTGGGGCGTGACACTTTCGGTGCGACGGTGGAGCGGGAAAAATGAGCGCGTTGCGGCGATTCTTCGGAACCTGGGGACACGCCTCTAGAACACGGCCGTGTCGGATGTGACACGGGCGTGACGGAGGGCGTGTACACTAAGTTTCCACAGAATGCAGTTTCAGACCAATTTCTTCGTTCCTTTGGGTTACACGCCCTAGGTACACGCCCAAGTAGGGCGTGACCATGGGGCGTGTCACTGCAAAATTCGGATGAAAGCCGTCAAAACCTGCAAAAAGCAGAAAAACGCATTAGCGACAAAAATATATACAAAGGTGAATCAAAATAAGCACTTTACAAGACATGATTTGCTTTGAAACCCTGAAAATACCCTAATAAAATTGACTATAAACCGTATTAACAAATTCCCCTAAGCTTAAGTTTTGCTTATCCCCAAGCAAAGATATAAATACTAGCTAATTATAAAAAGTGACTAATTCAAAAAGTTTTAATCATGCTTACACAAGTACTATGTGAAATTCCAGGTAGGGAGTATGTAAAATGTAAATCTAAAACAATTATTTTGGTATGGTTTAACTTTTATAAACTTTACTTAACGGAAATAAATCATCCAGAATTTTGACGAAATTCTTTAAATAGATTTATGCAATACAATGAAAATGAAAAGAACGTATTGAGTTATTACTAGATCCAAGCAACGCATTATAATTATATGAATTAAATAACAAAAACCTAAGTATAAATCCAAAACTAAAACTGATTTACTTTTCTTCTTTTCTTAGTTGTTAAAAAAAATTTAAAAAGGCGTGAATCAAAAGGACTTAATAGGACCGAAACGTTTGGTTTAGGATTATGAATAGGAGTGGAATTCAAATATAAACATGGTGGCTTAAAAATCACACTAAACCAAAACAACGAGTTTCAAAAAATTTTTATTTTAAACAAAATATGTATTTATATAATTTTTTGTCTTTCTTTTTCTTCTTTATTATTATTTATTTTTTTTTCATCATTCATTTTTTTTCTTTTTTTTCAAAACAAAGGCCATAAAAATTTTCTTTCATGTTGAATTGGCCAGAAAAAATCAAACATTGCTTTTGAGTACACTTTTTTTTAACAATTTCTCCAAAGATAACACAAACTTTCCTATCATGAAAATTTTAGAATGAAACTAAAAAAAAATAGCGTGATTAGATAGGTAGGAATTTTGGCTTTGGTGAAAATGAAATGATATGTGGAGTTATCAAATGAATTTGGAAAAAAGGCTCAAAAGCGGCTAACTATTGGTAAAAGATTTTAGGTTGGCAGGAAAGCTCAAACGTAAACAAAAACGGCCTAAATCATTTTCACGTTTTTTTAAATTTATTTAAAACATAGAGTTGATAAATTTCAAAAAGCAAGTTCGAGATAATAAAAGAAGATTGATGAAATTATCTTGAAAATAAAAATAATATGTGACTTGGATCGTTCATATCTGCTACGTTATTCAAAATTTGTTCTTACAAAAATTATCTAAAGACGAAAAGGAAAATAGTGGATGATAAATTTTAGAGAAAGTAAAGAAAATAAAGAACGGAAAACCATAATAGAAATGCGCGTTTTAGAGAAATATTTCACCTTAACATGCTACCGTGAATTAGAAACACAGCATGGCCAACATTTTACTTGTGAAATATGATAAAAAAATGATTAGAAAAATTATAATTAACTACGTTGTTTATAAAGAATTTTGAGAAAAACAAAACACAAACATGGGGTACTATTGAAATACCAAAATGCAGCTATATCTATGTTTTGGATTGTTGGATTTTTTTGGATTTGATAAAAAGTAAAAGATATTTACAAAAAGCAAAAAGAAGGAGGAAGTCCTCCCCCAAGCTTAAAATCTACATTGTCGTCAATGTATAAGGAGGTTGGAGAACGAGAGAAAATTAAAGGACAGAAATGAAAGACAGCATTGAAAAACAGGTACTTCCTCGGTTTTAGGTTGCAGGGAAAGCTGAGTGATGCCGCTCCTCCATGCTTGTGCTTTGGATCTTCATGAAATGTCGTCTGGTGGACTTTGGCAGGGAATCAGAACCGTTGGAGCAGGTGATCGCAGAAGTTTCAGCTTGCCGGAGCCATTCGGGGCAAAAATTATGAAATAAAGAAAACAGAAAAAGATAACTTGGGTTGCCTCCCAAGAGCACCCTTTGTTTAAAGCGTCGGTTGAGCTCGACGCATCAAAATAAGATTGTCCCAAATATTGTTTAAAAATAAAGTTCGAATAAAGTTCAAAGTTTTTAAGAAAAATAAAGTTCAGATTAATCAAATGTCAGGACAGGAAAGATATAGTTAACAGGGTTGGGACTGACATCATCACAGAAATACAGTTTAAGACGTTGACCATTCACTTTGAAATTACCCTTATCAGGGTGGGAAATTAAAACAGTACCATAAGAAAAGACTTCTAAAACAGTAAAAGGGCCCGACCAACGTGATTTTAATTTACCCGGGAATAAACATAAACGAGAATTATAAAGAAGAACTTGATCGCCCGGCTTAAAGATTTTTGGGTGCCTAAGATGTCGATCGTGCAAACGCTTCGTCCGCTCTTTATAAAGTCTGTTATTTTCATATGCGTAAAAGCTCCACTCATCGAGTTCGTTAAGTTGAAATTTTCTAAAATCGTCGACAGAGTGGGGATCGAAGTTTAAAAATCGTAAGGCCCAAAAGGCGCGGTGTTCTAACTCTACGGGTAAATGACACGATTTTCCATAAACCAACCGATATGGCGTACATCCGAGGGCAGTTTTGTACGCTGTTCGGTAGGCCCATAGAGCATCGTCTAATTTGGCTGAGCAGTCTTTTCTAGATGTGGAAAAAGTCTTTTCTAAAATTCTTTTTATTTCTCTATTAACTATTCGACTTGTCCGTTAGTTTCGGTGTGGTAGGCAGTGGAAATTTTATGAGTAACGCCATATTTAGTTAGGATTTTTGAAAATTGCGCGTTACAGAAATGGGAACCCCTATCACTAACGATAGCGCGCGGCGTACCGAAGCGAGAAAATAATTTTTTTATGAAATTAACTACGACTCGGGCGTCATTAGTAGGAAGAGCTTGGGCTTCGACCCAACGCGAAACATAATCAACGGCAACTAAAATGTACTTATTCCCGAAGCTAGAAGGAAAAGGGCCGATAAAATCAATCCCCCAGAGGTCGAAAACTTCGCACTCTAGGAAATAAATTTGTGGCATTTCATTTTTTTCGAAATATTCCCCGACCGTTGGCAACTATCACACCTACTCACAAAGGCATGCGCGTCTTTAAACAGGGTAGGCCAGTAAAATCCCGCGCTTAACACTTTGTGAGCAGTGCGAGCAGCTTGATAGTGCCCACCTGTCGGTCCTTCATGCAAATGTTTAATAATATCTAATCCTTCATCAAACGAAACACACCTCCTAATCACATGGTCTGCACAGACTTTAAAAAGATGCGGGTCCTCCCAAAAGTAGTTCTTCAACTCAGAAAAGAATTTCTTCTTTTGCTGAGACGAGAACTCCTTTGGGAGCACCAGAGTCACTAGATAGTTAGCGATGTATGCAAACCAAGGAGAAGTAGATGTGTTAATTGAAAAAAGCTTCTCATCGGGAAAATAATCGTTAAAACATTTTTCATCTAATTTTTCTATAAAAGGATTATCTAGGCGCAAAAGGTGGTCAGCGGCCAAGTTCTCGGCACCTCACTTATCACGGATCTCTAAGTCAAACTCCTGGAGGAGTAAGACCCAGCGAATCAAGCGAGGCTTGGCATCTGTTTTAGAGAGAAGATATTTGAGGGCCGAGTGGTCCGTAAAAACAATAATTTTTGAAAGAGTAATATAAGGGCGAAATTTCTCAAAAGCAAATACTACAGCTAAGAGCTCCTTCTCGGTTGTGGTGTAATTTTCCTGTGTAGATGTGAGTGTTTTACTAGCGTAATAAATGGGGTGGAAGTTTTTGGAAATACGTTGACCTAGTACGGCTCCCACCGTATAACTACTCGCATCACACATTATCTCAAATAGAAGATCCCACACCGGAGCTATCATGATTGGGGCATCAATTAATTTTTCTTTTATTAAATTGAAGGCAGCTAGACAGAGGTCATCAAAGATGAATGGGGCGTCTTTTTCTAAGAGATGGGTAAGGGGCTTGGTGATTTTGGAAAAGTCCTTTATGAAGCGGCGGTAAAAACCCGCGTGACCTAGAAAACTTCTTATAGCTTTTATGTTCGTAGGTGGCGGCAGCTTCTCGATAACTTCTATTTTCGCAACGTCTACTTCAATTCCTCTTTCAGAAATTTTATGTCCCAAAACTAACCCTTCCCTCACCATAAAATGGCATTTCTCCCAATTTAAGGCAAGGTTAGTTTCTTCGCATCGCTCTAAGACTTTTTCAAGGTTCTCTAAGCAACTATCGTAGGAATCACCGAACACGGAGAAATCGTCCATGAAAACTTCCATGATGCTTTTATTGTTTTCTCGATGGCCTCTCGGGGTATCTTCAAATCCCCATCTCCCCCGAGGACCAGGAGAAAACTACGTTTACTTGTCCCTTCGGCACCTTCGCCTACCGAAGAATGCCGTTTGGATTGTACAATGCTCCAGCTACATTCCAGCGATGTATGCTCGCTATCTTTGACAAGTACGTAGAAAGCAACTAGGGGACACAAGAGTCGTATTAAAATCCGGGAACCGTTAATTAATCTTACTCACACGAAATCTATTATTTTATCGATGGAAAAATTAGGGTTTAGAAGAAAGCTAAGCGTACTAAAGGAAGAGAACTACTTGCAATGAAAGAGAGCTACTTGCATGAAAAGATAAAGAGAGCTAAAAGAGCAATTATACTAGAGCTTAGTAACGATGAGAGGAAAATGCACTTGATCAGAAATCACCTCGACAAGAGTGGTTAGAAAAATACGATAAATAAACCTAAACTAATTAGGGTAAAGGTCCTTGACTGTGGAGGTTCCATAAATATTGACACGCTTCTCTCGAAGGCCGTGCCTAACTGAGTTTAGGAAGGTCCGACCGACTCTCACCTAAATCGGAGGCCTAAAACTCGCTTTACGCGGTTAACCCCACTATTGGATTTTACTCCAATCCGGGAGATAAGTTATCGCAAGGAGAAAATAACTTGGTGTCTTTGAAATTATCGCAAGGAGAATAACTTGGTGCCTAATGATGAGAGGAAAATGCACTCGATCAGAAATCACCTCAGCAAGAGTGGTTAGAAAAATACGAAAAATAAACCTAAACTAATTAGGGTATAGGTCCTTGACCGTGGAGGTTGCATAAATATTGACACGCTTCTCTCGAAGGCCGTGCCTAACTGAGTTTAGGAAGGTCCGACCGACTCTCGCCTAAATCGGAGGCCTAAAACTCGCTTTACGCGGTGAACCCCACTATTGGATTTTACTCCAATCCGGGATATTTGAACGTCTGCCTCTCTCGAGGGGTGCGAACAACTCCCTTTACTCTTGAGTGCTCATTTCAAACTTTCGGCCGCGTAAAGCCATGTAATCAAACATTGCTTTCATTATTTCTAGCTCCTAGCTTTATCATTCATTTTTTTTTCTTTTTTCAAGACAAAGGCCATAAAAAGTTTTCTTTCATGTTGAATTGGCCAGAAAAAATCAAACATTGCTTTTGAGTAGACTTTTTTTTAACAATTTCTCCAAATATAACACAAAATTTCCTATCATGAAAATTTTAGAATGAAACTCAAAAATTTTAGCGTGATTAGATAGGTAGGAATTTTGGCTTTGGTGAAAATGAAATGATATGTGGAGTTATCAAATGAATTTGGAAAAAAGGCTCAAAAGCAGCTAACTATTGGTAAAAGATAGAGTTGATAAATTTCAAAAAGCGGCTAACTATTGGTATTGATCGTCCTGTCGTTGTTTATTAAGTTCGGAAGGGTATGACGGGGATGGATTATTTTTAAAGGTGGGTGGTGGAGTGAGTTCTTTTTCTAAAATAGGGGTGATAATTTCTTCGGCAGAGGGTGGAATTTTTTAAAACGGGAACGGAGCTTTGATTTTTTAAAGCGGGAGCGTAGATTGCCTCGGGCTCTTCACTTATCGTACCGGGAACTTTCTTCCCACTCCGAAGAGTTATAACTTTCGCTTGCTCTCTCGGGTTGGGCTCGGTATTGGAAGGAAGAGACCCTACGGGTCGCTCAAAAATCATTTTAGCGAGCTGTCCTACCTGATTTTCTAAATTTTTAACACTTCCAGTTAAGGTTCTAATCGTAGCGTCATTAGCATTCATGTATTTTGAAAACATTTCCTCCAAATTTGGAGGTTTTGGAAAACTTTGAGGAGGTGGTGGTGGTGCAGAAAAATCACTTTGCGGTGGTGGGCGCACAGCATTCGATGGATTGCTCCACGAAAAATTCGGATGATTTCTTAACGCAGGATTATAACTATTCGGAAAATTAAAACTAGGAGGATGAAAATTTGCAGCAGAAAAATTATTAAAAGCAGTTCTAGGCATATTATTTACATAATCCAAATGTTCGGCGGGAGGAGTTGCAGATTCCCATACCTGAGGGGCGGAGGCAGCAGTCATCTCCGTAATTTTTTTGCTTAATATTTCAACTTGCAGTACGAGTTGGGAGACGTTGTCCACTTCAAAGAGACCTGCAGGTTTGTTTGGGCGGGACCTAGGCACATTCCACTGGTAAGTGTTCATGGCCATGTCCTCAAACAGCTCAAGAGCTGCTTCCGGGGTCTTATGGTTTAAAGTACCGCCAGAAGCTGCGTCTATCATTTACTTTGTGCTTTGATTTAGCCCATTATAGAACGTCTGCACCTGCAACCATACAGGCAGATCATGACGTGGGCATCGTCTTAATAATTCTTTAAATCTTTCCCAGGTTTTGTAAAGGGTCTCAGAGTCTATTTGTCCAAAGGCAGAAATGTCATTCCTAAGTTTTGCAGTTTTAGCAGGCGAAAAATACTTCGCCAAAACTTTTTCAGTTAATTGCATCCAAGTAGTTATGCTATTTTTAGGAAGGGTGTTCAGCCACTGCTTAGCCTTAATTCTAAGAGTGAAAGGAAATAATCTTAGCCTAATAGCATCATTTGTGACACCATTTATCTTGAAGCCCGTTAAATTGCACATACTGCTGTACCATTTGAATTATGCTAGGCTTCAGTTCGAAATTATTATTTGCTATTGCAGGGCGAACTATACTAGATTCTATACCCTCGAGATTCGATCGTGCATAATAGGACATAGGCCTTTGCACGGCTTCCTCCACGTTGGGTTCTTCCATTCTTAAGGTAGAAAATGACTCGGAATCCTCAACCGGCACTTGGGTGGTAGGGCCTTGAAATCGCGATCTTCTCCGAAGAGTACGCTCAATTTCGTGGTACAGGTCCAAAATAACCGACGGACTTCCGCGGGTCATACACTAGAAGAAGAGAGGAGAAGAAAGATGAATAAAATAAACTAGAAAATAAAAGAGCTAATGAAGTTTTTTTTTTCAAATAGATTTTTTTATGTTTTAACTCCCGAACTTCCCAAGGGCTACCCGGTGAAGGGTTCGCAAGGTACTAGACAAGATAGTGGCATTTAGAGCCACTTTGCCCTTTTCGAGAGAGTTGGGTGGTGTAGAAAAATTTGTGATGTGGGTTTCTATTAAGTAGGCGGTAAATAAAATCCAGCCATTTAACTCTGAGCGAGTAGGCGGAAAATAAAAGCTAACACTCACGCACTCGACGTAAAATTAAAACACACCCACTCAACAGAAAGTAAACACACTCTACTGAAATAAAATCCTGCCATTTAACTCAAGTGAGTAGGCGGAAAAATAAAAATACGCACACTTGTTTGAACAAAATCCAGCCATTTAACTCAAGTGAGTAGGCGGAAAAATTTTAAGAAGGAGGGTGAGAAAGAGAAGTGATAAAATTAATAGATTCGCGTTTTCAAATTATTAACAGAAGTTGCCTCCCCGGCAACGGCGCCAAAAACATGGTGTCTTTGAAATTATCGCAAGGAGAAAATAATCGAACTAACAATCCAACAAGGCAAGTATACCTATCAAAATGCAGGTAGGGGACACAAGTGCCGTATTAAAATCCGGGAACCGTTAATTAATCTTACTCACACGAAATCTATTATTTTATCGACGGAAAAATTAGGGTTTAGAAGAAAGCTAAGCATAGTAAAGGAAGAGAACTACTTGCAAGCTAAGCATACTAAAGGAAGAGAACTACTTGCAATGAAAGAGAGCTACTAGCATGAAAAGATAAAGAGAGCTAAAAGAGCGATTATACTAGAGCTTAGTAATGATGAGAGGAAAATGTACTCGATCAGAAATCACCTCGGCAAGTGTGGTTAGAAAAATACGATAAATAAACCTAAACTAATTAGGATAAAGGTCCTTGACCGTGGAGGTTCCATAAATATTGACATGCTTCTCTCGAAGGTCGTGCCTAACTGAGTTTAGGAAGATCCGACCGACTCTCGCCTAAATCGGAGGCCTAAAACTCGCTTTACGCGGTGAACCCCACTATTGGATTTTACTCCAATCCGGGAGATTTGAACGTCTGCCTCTCTCGAGAGGTGCAAACAACTCCCTTTACTCTTGAGTTCTCATTTCAAACTTTCGGCCTCTCGGCTAGCCCAGAATGAAAGCAAAGGTGGAGAGTATATATCGATGATATACCTCCAACCCGTGATAAATCAAGAGTAATTCAAGGCTAAACCCTAAAAAGAAAAGGTAAGATTCAAAGCATCATAAGCTAATCACTCGAACCTCGGATCATCAAGATCGAGTACATGGAGGATTAGTTAATCATGGTGAGGTGGAAGAGGGGGGATGAGTAGAAGAAAATAATGAAAACAAAGTAGAAATGAAAAAGAAAACAACACTTCTTTATTAATGGAAACAGGGATCTTACAACTTGAAAACCAGAGATTACAAGTGCATGGAAAGTAAATTACACTATCATTAACATTATACTACAGAAAGAAGCTAGGAGCTAATACAGGGAAAGCATTAAGCTAGAGATAAGAAGAGCTAAAAATGAAGAGACATGCTTGAAAATGTTCAGAAATACAAAGGACAGAACCTCCCCTCTCAATCCAAAAGGTCTAGTTGAACCCTTGGAGTTGGGCTCTATTTATAGATTTTTTTCGTGTCGGGTCACGCCCCCCTGTCACGCCCGGGTCGGGCGTGACCCTGGGACGTGACAAATTCGGTGGGACCTTTTCGGGCTGGAATTTAATTCTGGTGAAGTAGCTGAAGTACATGCCCACAATTCACGCCCTGGTAGGGCGTGTACCTGGGGCGTGTTCTTTGCGGCGTGACTTTGTTGAGCTGGGATTGAATGTTGGAGGTGACGGGCGTGGCTGCTGAAGTACACGCCCATAAGTCACGCCCGAGTCAGGCATGACCCTGGGGCATGACACTTTCGGTGCAACGGTGGAGCGGGAAAAACGAGCATGTTGCGGCGATTCCTCGGAACCTGGGGACACGCCTTTGGAACACGCCCGTGTCGGATGTGACACGTGCGTGACAGAGGGCGTGTACACTAAGTTTCCACGGAATGCAGTTTCGGACCAATTGCTCCATTCCTCTGGGTTACACGCCCTAAGTACACGCCCAGGTAGGGCGTGACCATGGGGCGTGTCACAGCAAAATTCGGCTGAAAGCCGTCAAAACCTGCAAAAAGCAGAAAAACGCATTAGCGATAAAAATATATACAATGGTGAATCAAAATAAGCACTTCACAAGACATGATTTGCTTTGAAACCCTGAAAATACCCTAATAAAATTGACTATAAACCGTATTATCAATCATCATTTGCTGGAGATCAATTTTCTGAAGTCCTATCACCCTACTGCAAAGCTTCATTTCCTGAACAACTACAGATCTTAGGGGGAACTTTGACAACATCATATCCACATAGTCTTCTCAGCTGCTTTGAGAAAGAGAAGACTTCCATCACTCCCTCATCCCCACCTCTATAAAGGGTTTTTCAAACTCCCTTCAAAAGTTTGTGTGTGGTTTTTGAGCACCTTATCAAAAGCTCATTGGTGGCAAGACACCTGATCAAAAAATCTGGTTTGGTTTTTGAGCACCTTATCAAAAGCTCATTGGTGCCCAGGACACCTGATCAACTCATCCTGCAGTGGATTCCTACCTAGGGTGGTAGAAGAGTGGATGTACCCAAGTTTAGGGGAACCACTATAGCTCCGTGTGTCTTCTGGTTGCTTGTCTTTATTTTTGTTTCTGGCTGTGATTGTTTTATGACTAGGTTGCTCTGTGATTAGATAGGTTCTGTGATTAGATTTACTATTTGCTTCCCTGTTCACATTTAGAATACAACAACTGTTGTAAAAGTTTTTAAGCATCATACTCTATTCACCCCCCCTCTAGAGTATATCAGATCTAACTCGCACTTTCAATTGGTATCAGAGGGAGGTTGGTTAAACATACCACACCTTGGTGGTTGCACATGCTAACACCTGAGCCCAAAGATTCCTAGTTAGATCTGCTTATTGTAGATTTTGTTATTAGAATTAGTTCTTCACAAAACATGGCCCAAAACAAAGATTATGCTAGCACCAGACCTCCAGTGTGCAATCTGTCTAAGTTTGCACTTTGGAAAGCAAGGATTAGACTCTACATGAATTCTATTGATGAGGACATTTTTAATTCTGTTTTGACAGTTTGTCAAAGACCTCCAGAGAACACAAGTACAAATGCTGTTCCACCTCCATCAGGAACAGATGTTGATATCAAGAAGTGGAAGGTAGCAGATGCAAAGGCAATGAATATCTTAGCCCAGACTATGTCTGATGACATTTTCTAAAAAGTGGCTGAATATAATTCAGCAAAGGAAATCTGGGATAAGCTCTCTGAAATAGTCTCAGGATCAGCTGATGAAAGAAAGGACAGGAGATCACACCTCATATCCCAATATGAGAATTTCAAGAAAGGAGAAGCTAAGCCAGTAGCTGAAATGTATAACAGGCTCAGTCTGATAGTCAATAAACTGAAGACTCTGGACAAGGAGATCTCATTGACTGAGCTAAATGACAAAATCCTAATGTGGTTCCCAAGCACTTGGGACTCAAGAATCTGGCCAATCAAGGATGCCAGAAGTCTGAATGAGATCACCACAGAAGCTCTCTTGGGCAAGCTCAAATCTTATGAGCTGCTCATCAAAAATAGAGAAGAAGAGCAGAAGGCTGCCTCACCAGCCACTAGAAAGGAAAAGACAATAGCTTTCAAAGCCACTGAAGATCAGCCTGAAGATAAAATCCCAGGCAATGATGAGCTACTTAGTCTACTGGCTAAAAGATTCTACAAGATGGTCAGGAAGGACTTCAGGAAGAGATCATACAAAGAGCATGACAAGCCAAGGTATGATAGATCAAATAATAAAGAAATTATTTGCTTTGGTTGCAGGAAACCAGTGCATATTGTGCCTGACTGTCCAGAGAACAAAAATAAGGACAGAAAGGATAAGAGAGAAAGAAGAAAAGATAAGGACTTCAAGAAGAGTAGCAATGGCAAACCCTCCTCAAGCAAGAACAAACACACAAGGAAGGGATTTGTTGCTGAATCTTGGAGTGAAACAAAAGAAGAATCAGAAGCTTCATCCAGCTCCAGTGATGATGAAGATGATGCTGAAGAGAAGGAGTTCTGCATGATGGCAATCAATGCCTCTCAACACAATTCAGATGCAGAAGAGTCAGAGTCAGACTCAGAGACTCAACTTGAAGAGGACCAGGTAATTAGTTCCTTTGATTTCAATTCTGAGGACTTTAAGTATGAATTTAAAGCACTGTGTTTAGACTTATTAAAATCTGAGAAGGAAATTATCTCTCTCAGAAATCAATTATCTGAACACAGTTCCTTAAAATCAGAAAACCTCAAACTCTCTGAGGAGTTGGAGTGCTGTAGGGAGCAGATAGCTTCACTAAAAAGTGAGCTGTCAGAGGCCAAAAAGCTTGAAGAATCCCTTAATGGGAGAAGCATCAAGCTAATGGACATCACAAGCACAGTGAACTCTAGATTTAATAGTACACTGGTCTTGGGTGCTTCATCCAGCAAACCTATAGTTCTAACAACCCCAATTAAGTTTATTTCTGATAAATGGAAGGGAGTTGTAGAGGTAGCTAGGAAAAATTCTGATCTACCTAAGAAAACCAAGTTCCAGCAGAAATCGTCGAATAGAGCTCGACGATCGCCGAACGCAGATCGACGATCTCAGGCAAAATCATCGAACTCAGGTCGACGATCTCTAATCCCTGAACTCTGCTAGAGTCGACCGTCGAACGGAGCTCGACAATCTAACCCAAGATCGTCGAACGCAGCTCCACGATCGTCGAACAGAGATCAGAGCTTTGGAAATTCTTGCAAGGGTAAATTAAAATCCAATCCTATGGGTCCTTCATCCCAAAGCTTTAACCCTTATACTGAATGGATAATACCTCCAAGGTGATATCATCCTGAAGGTTATAAGAGTCAACCAGGGATGTCATTTATTTCTGAGTTTAAAGATTATCAACCTAGGCCCAAGGTAAACTGGGTCAAAAACAAATGAATTATTTTATGTGCAGGTGAAGACCTATCCAACATCAAACCAACAATGGTATTTGGATAGTGGGTGCTCTAAGCACATGACAGGAAATAAGGACAACTTCACATCCTTTAAAGCCAAGCTTGGACCCAAAGTCATATTTGGTGATTCAAACTTTGGACAAACTAAAGGATATGGTGCAGTCCAAATTGGCACAGTCACATTCAAGAAGGTAGCCTATGTGGAAGGACTGAAGCACAATTTGATAAGTATCAGTCAGCTATGTGATGAAGGCTACCAGGTGACTTTCAGCAAAGCCTTATGCAAGATCAAGTCAGAGGACAAAACAACTGTGTTGACAGGTAAAAGGAAAGGTAACATCTATTTAGTAGATTTTCTTTCAACAGAAGTAGATATTTGCCTGTTTAATTCTGTTTGTAGACCTAATGCTTTATGGCATAAGAGATTAGGACATATAAACCTTAGAATCATTGCTAGGCTATCCAAGGACAACCTTGTTAGAGGACTACCTTCTGGCCCCTAGAAGAAGGAAGGACTCTACAGGGCTTGTCAATTAGGCAAGCAAACTAAAAATAGTTTCAAGTCACTTAATAAGAGTGATTCACCTAGGATTTTGTATCTGTTACACATGGATCTTTTTGGACCCATTACAGTACAAAGCTTAGGAGGGAAATCTTACACTTTAGTAGTTGTAGATGACTTCTCTAGATTCACATGGGTGTTCTTTCTGAGGAAGAAGTCTGATAACTTTAAGTGTTTGACAGAGTTTCTCAAATGCATACAGATTGAGTTCAATACTCACATTGTCCTGATCAGAAGTGATCATGGGACAGAGTTTGATTCTCTTCTTATGCAAGAGTTCTGTCAAAGTGAAGGGATCAGGCATACTTTCTCAGCTCCTAGAAGTCCTCAACAAAATGGGGTAGCTGAAAGGAAAAATAGAACCCTTATTGAATCTGCCACTACATTGTTGACAGATGCTCACCTTCCTCTATCATTTTGGGTAGAGGCAGTGAACACCTCCAACTATGTGCTGAACAGAAGTTTAATACATAAACCAAAGGTCAAGACTCCCTATGAATTACTCAAAGGGAAGAAACCTAAAATAGATTATTTTAGAATTTTTGGTTGTATTTGTTATATACATAATAATGACAAGAAGTATTTAGCAAAATTTCAAGCTAAAGTTGATGAAGGAGTGTTTCTGGGATACTCCATGATCAGTAAGGCTTATAGGGTTTATAATAAATCATCTCTTAAAATAGAAGAATCTGTTCACATATCTTTTGATGAGTCTAACATGTCTTTCAAGGAGAAGAACACTTCCACCATAGAACCTTTGCAGGTACATTCTCTTGCTGAAGATTTGAACAGGTTACAGATCATTCAAAAACAGGAAGGCAGTGAAGATGAAGAAGACATTCAAGATCATGAAGAGAAACTTTTTGAAGATCCAGTTGTTGTACCATAAGAGGAAACAACAACACAGGTTGGTGAACAATCAACACCCCCTGTTGATTTAGTAACATCAAGAGACCATCCAATTTCCCAAGTAATTGGAGACATCTCAGCTGGTGTGCAAACCAGAAATCAGGTCAACCAAAACCTGTTGCACACTTGCTTCCTATCTTAAATTGAACCTCAATCCATTCAAGATGCAGAGCAAGATCCACACTGGATCATTACAATGCAAGAAGAGTTGCATCAATTTGAAAGGTACAAAGTTTGGGAACTAGTACCAAAGCCTAAGGATCACTCCATTGTTGAACAAAGTGGGTGTTCAGAAACAAATTGGATGATCAAGGAGTAATTGTAAGGAACAAGGTAATGCTAGTTGCTCAAGGGTACTCACAGGAAGAAGGCATAGATTATGACCAGACTTTTGCACCAGTTGCAAGGTTGGAGGCTATTAGAATCTTCCTAGCATATGCAGCACATAAAGATTTCAAAGTATACCAGATGGATGTAAAAAGTGCATTTCTCAATGGAGACATCAAAGAAGAAGTCTATGTCAGACAACCTCCAGGTTTTATCTCTCCAACCCATCCTGATTATGTTTTTAAATTGAACAAAGCATTATATGGTCTCAAGCAAGCTCTTAGAGCATGGTATGAGACCCTAGCATGCTTCCTTCTGGAAAATAAATTAATAAGGGGTGGAGTAGACCAAACTCTTTTCATTAGAACCCATAAGTCTCATACCCTACTAGTACAGATCTATGCAGATGATATTATTTTTGGCTCTACTGATTCAAATTTGTGCAGAAGGTTCTCCAACATAATGCATTCTAAATTTGAAATGAGTAGCATGGGTGAGCTATCCTTCTTTCTAGGATTGCAAGTCAAACAACATGCTGAAGACATCTTTATTTCTCAAACCAAGTATACAAAAGAATTGGTTAAGAAATTTGGTATGTCTGAAGCATCTTGTATGAAAACACCTATGCCTACCAATGCTATATTGGATGCTGATGAACATGGGAAACCTGTTGATCAGACAACATATAGAGCAATGATTGGCTCCTTACTGTACCTTACAGCTAGTAGACCTGACATAAGATTTGCTACATGCATATGTGCTAGATTCCAAGTGAGCCCAAGAGAGTCACACCTAACATTAGTAAAAAGGATTCTCAGGTATGTTAAAAGTTGTCCAAATCTAGGTCTCTGGTATCCAAAAGATTCAGCATTTGACTTAACTGGATTTTCTGATGCTGATTATGCTGGATGCAGAATTGACAGGAAAAGCACCAGTAGAACTTGTCAGTTTCTTGGTGACAGACTTGTCTCTTGGTTTTGTAAGAAACAAACATCTGTGTCAACTTCAACTGCTGAAGCTGAATATATGGCTGCAGGTAGTTGCTGTTCACAAATATTGTGGATTCAAAACCAACTCCTAGACTATGGCTACAACTTAGAGAAGTCTAAAATCTTTTGTGATAATACCAGTGCTATTTCTATAGCTCAAAATCCAGTCCTCCATAGTAGGACAAAACACATATAAATTAGGCATCACTTCTTAAGGGATAATATTGAGAAGAATAAAATTGAACTTCAATATATCCCAACTGATTTACAAAAAGGAGATATTTTCACCAAACCCTTGGATGAAAAGAAACACATCTTCTTCCTGAATCAGTTAGGAATGTTAGATGGAGGAAGTTTAAAATAAGTTCCAAGATTTTGAAACTCTATAAATGACCAAGACTAGGCAAACATCTTGATTTTTCTAGTGTCTAGAGTGTTTCTGGTCTCTGAACTGCGCTCGACGATTTTCCCCCAGATCGTCGAATGGAGATCGACGCTTTCCGAAATCGTCGACCTGAGTTCAGCGCTTCTCAGATAGTGTTCAACTATCTCTCCAGGTCAATGATCATCGAACGGCGCTCGACGATTTTGTTTTCTGAACTATCGTCGAACAGAGCTCGACGCTCTCCAATATCATCGA
The DNA here is from genome assembly GCA_039583875.1 of Platanthera guangdongensis. Classification (NCBI taxonomy): domain Eukaryota; kingdom Viridiplantae; phylum Streptophyta; class Magnoliopsida; order Asparagales; family Orchidaceae; genus Platanthera; species Platanthera guangdongensis. The sequence goes on from CM077151.1 coordinate 193,510,932, forward strand.
ACGGAGATCGACGATATTGAAGACCTTTCAGATTCCTTTAGAAGCCCCGATCGTTGAACTGAGTTCAACGATCTTTCCTTTTCTGCGTCGAACCCTAATATAAAATTCATTTTTCGGCCGTCGTTCTCCTTTTGCGCTTTCAATCTCTCTGCAAACTTTCTCTTTCTCTCCAAACATCTCTACACTTGGTCATTTAGTTGTTTATTGTTTGCAGGAAACCATGGCTGTCTCTGTCGCTGTTCTGGCCGCCATGAAATTCTATGATGGATTCGATATTGACATGGATTCCTTCAGCACCAGTGATCAGGTTTTTCAAGACATTCTAGAACTGTTCAAGGAGCAAAAATTAGCTACTATCATGTCCACCAGAATCAAACTACCTGCAGATGAAATCAAGGAGTGGGTGTATACTGCCCACAACCAAGACCAAAATACAATTGTTGGATCAATTTCTGGAACCCAGGTACATCTGACACCTGCTATTCTGACAGATATTTTTGAATTGAATTCTGAAAGAGATTCTATTGAAATGTCTGGAGAAGAATTTACTACTATGCTTGATAGAATGGGTCATTCTGATGCAAACCCTAGCAAGATGCTGAAAAAGAACTTAGCTGTTGAATACATATTTTTAGCTGATGTAGTGGGAAAAGTTCTTTTGGCCAAGTATTCAGCCCATGGTACCATATCCAGGTATCAGCTGTGCTTGATGGGAGCCTTAGTGGATAAGAAACAATTAAACTGGGGAGAGATCTTCTTTGATCTGATTAAGAAGAAGATCAATAAGAATTTTGTGAATTATGGAAGGATTCTAGGGCTGTTTCTTCATAACAGATGCCCTGCCCTGCTTGTATCAAATGGGATTCTTATCAATGCCTCTAAGATGCTCTCATGTGCCCTCTTCGGCAAGTTGGACAGATAGATAGTGAAGCCCAGCAGGCCCTCTGCAAGCACTACTTCAGGCACAAGGACTATAATAGTCTCTTCCCCTCAAGTCTCTTCCCCTGCAGAAGACTTGCCTACTGCTTCTCCTCCTCCTCCTATTTCATCTCCACCAGTCACCTCCACCACTCAAATTTCATCCACCATCATTATTTCCAGCCCATCTCCTACTTCAATTCCATCTCCAATCCCTACTCTCACAGAAGAAATCTTCCATCCTTTACATCACTACCCTCAACCAGATCTTGACACATCATCCAACATTCCATCAATCAATCTTCTAGATGATTCCTTCATGGATGATTCACCTTCATACCCTCCTGATCTACCCTCCTCATCCACATTATATCAACAGCTTCTGCAAGACATCATTGCTCAACCCTCCTTTACACCTTCTATCTTCATTCCCCTTTCTTCCATTTCCACAATCCCCACACCTCAACCTTCCTTTCACCCATACACCAGCTCTCCTCCACCATCACCAGTTGCTCCACCTTCATTCTCTACCTCTGCTCAAATCCCTACTGAGCATGTAGATATTCCAGCCTTAGCTGACAAACTGTATGAGCTGATAGCTCCCAGGCTCTCACTTCTGTTGGAGACCTCCTTGGCTCCACTCTTCAAGTCAGTTGCAGACTTATCTGTCAGGCTCTCCTCCATCTTTCCTTCTCAGGCAATCCCTTCCTTTGGGTGCCTTGATCCAGCTCTCTCTGAATCTAGGCAGGGGGAGATGCCTCATGAAGATGTTAGATTGCCTGTTGCTGCTGCTGCTGCTGTTACTTCAACTCAAGCTCAAGTTCAACACCATCTCAGGTTACAGTTTTCTCAGTGGACCTCAGGTCACTTTTATCAGTTTTTGATTCAGTTTATTTCAGTTGTCTCCCAGTAAGCACTGCAGTCCGGCCATCTGAAGATCTATCAAAGGCCATTGTGCCCTTCTCAAGCTATGATACCAGCTTAATTAGCTCCTATATAACTTCCCTATATACTACTGAGCCTTCTGTTTCCAGTGATCTTACTGCTGCTACTCCTGCTGACAATAATGTTGTTGTTTCTATTGCTGCTGATATTGTTGATATTGCTAACAATTCTGATGATTTAATCTCTAAGGATATACATATGACAGAGGCATATGACTTTGAGCCTGCTGTCACTGCTGATGTTGCCCCTGCTGATGTTTTTATGTCTGAAACTATTTTCTGTGAATCTGTTGCTGCCCCAGTTGCTGCTGTTACTACTGCTGCTATATCTTCTGAGAGTATTGCTCCTGAAAGTTCTGTATCTGTTGTATCTACTGCTGCTGCTACAACTTCTGCCAGTGCTATTTTTGTTTCTACTGCTACTGCTATAATTTCTGTCACTACTGTTACCTCTGCTCCAACCCAACAACAGAAAGATTATCTGAAAAGGATTGATGCTTTATATGATAAACAAAGCTCTGAAAGTGATCAGTTCAGAACTGATTCTGATGACTCCTCAGCTACTATAGCAAGGAAAAGAAAAGCAAGAAGCAAGGCAATGAAAGAGTTCCTCCAGCTAAAGTAAAAGATACTAATGATATTCCTTACTACATTCTTCATGACTACCCTATAACTGAACATTGGATGCAATATTCCAAGAATCAACTAAAGGCTATGAAGAAGAAGCGGAAATATGAGAAAGGGTCCTCTCAGTTCCATCATCCTCCTCCACCTCCTCCTCCTGATGCAGGTGCGGGTGGTAGCTCTGCTGTTATTCCTTCTGCTAGAAGTCAAACCCCCTATCAGCCTCACGGAAGATCTCAATATAGGGGAAGTCAATCCAGAGGTTCTCAATCTAGGAGAGGAAATTATAGAGGAAACCAAAGAGAACTTCAAGTTTATTCCAAAGGTTACTCCAGGCAACATCCTTACTCAAGGGAAGGACCAGGTTCATCTGATGCTACATCAGGTCCATTTCCTTACAAGTTGAAAGAATTAGTCTCATCCAGAGCTACTCCAGATAATCCTTCCAACGGATATTAGCCTCCAGTGCCTTTTGAGGATCTAGAGAATAATCCTACTGCATGGATGCTAGAATGAAGGAATTAGCTGCCTTGGATCAAATTAAGAAAGCCAGAGAGCAAGGCAAGGACACCTCCAGCATTACTACCTTGTTAGAACAAAGAAAGAAGGAACTTGAAAGATATGCCTCCAGCAAGTTTTTTGATTCTGAAAGATACATGGAGCTGCACCCTGAAGCTATGGTACCAAGGCCTAAACAACAACCTTCTTTAGGTGCAGCTGATGACAGTAGATCAAAGAAGGAAGCTCTTAATCCAAATAGAGAAATTAAACTTATAAAGAGCAAGGAGAAAGAGTAATTCTGTAAGGTGACAATTATTCTTATTTCTGATCTGTCTGAGATATTTTATCTGTGATTCTGCAATGTTGTTATTTGTTATATTGTTGCTTTGTATGATGTTTTTAATTTCTCCAATTTCTATAAATAGTAATCCTAACCCAAATAGGGGGAGATTGTTGGAACACCCTATTACTAATTTGGGTCAGGATCACTATGCCTTTAGGAAACCTGTTTTTGACCTCATTGTATAGATCTAAAGGTCAATTAGAATTGAGTCTAAGTGTTAGTAGTTAGGTTTGGAAGCTGCCCTCAAGACCAAGGTTTTTCAGTTTGGAGACTAAGTCATTTCGTCGAGCTAAATACGACGAATCGTCGAACTCCTATCGACGATCGTTGAGCTCACTTCGACGGATCGTCGAACTCCATTCGACGATCGCTGAGCTCAACTTCAACAAATCATCGAACTCCATTCGACGATCTTCGAGCTCAGTTCGACGATCTTGACTCTAGTTTGGTTCGCTATCTCTGAGCTCAGTTCAATGATAATTGAGCTCAGATCGACGATCTTTGTTGCTGTTTAAGTCCAAATCGCTAAGCTCAGTTCGACGATAGTAGAGCTCAGTTCGACGTTTTTCTGAAGAGACCAACGACTTTCAAGATTCAAATTCAGCACAGTTAAGGAGTTATTCTCAACAATTAATTCAGAAGATTTTGTAGTCGTTTCCATTTATTCTGGAGCAAGTTTCAAGGAATTATCAAGGAATGTTTCATTGGACTTTCCCCCAGAAGTCAAAAGCAATTAAGGAAGTCATTTATGACAGGCCAACGACTATCTTGACAATGGATCATTTCTATTCAGACATCAAGAGAATAAAAATCAATTATCAAAAACCTCTGTAATAGCAATCCAGTAAAGAACAAAAAAAAGGACAAGGGAGAGACACACATTCTGCAATATTTCATTCTCTGCAATCTTCTTCTGCAACAACTCTCACAACCACAATCACACAAGAGAAACAAAAAGAGTTGCAGACATTCTCTTGTCTAAAAGGATTCATACAAGAACACCATCACTAAAAGAGATCAACCATCTGAAATCTTCATATCTCTTTTGATTCAAGTGTTCAAGGCCAGCATTATCCAAGACTCTAGACATCTCACATTTCAGTTGTTGCTGAAATTATCATTTGCTGGAGATCAATTTTCCGAAGGCCTATCACCCTATTGTAAAGCTTCATTTCCTGAACAACTATAGATCTCAGGGGGAGCTTTGACAACATCATATCCACATAGTCTTCTCAGCTGCTTTGAGAAAGAGAAGACTTCCATCACTCTCTCATCCCCACCTCTGTAAAGGGTTTTTCAAACTCCGTTCAAAAGTTTGTGTGTGGTTTTTGAGCACCTTATCAAAAGCTCAATGGTGGCAAGACACCTGATCAAAAAATCTGGTTTGGTTTTTGAGCACCTTATCAAAAGCTCATTAGTGCCCAGGACACCTGATCAAATCATCCTGCAGTGGATTCCCACCTAGGGTGGTAGAAGAGTGGATGTACCCAAGTTTAGGGGAACCACTATAGCTCCTTGTGTCTTCTGGTTGTTTGTCATTATTTTTGTTTCTGGCTATGATTGTTTTGTGACTAGGTTGCTCTGTGATTAGATAGGTTCTATGATTAGATTTACTATTTGATTCCTTGTTCACATTTAGAATACAACAACTGTTGTAAAAGTTTTAAGCACCATACTCTATTCACCCCCCTTTAGAGTATATCAGATCTAACTCGCACTTTCAACCTGGAGGACTTCGATTTGATTTTGGGCTTGGACTGGTTGTCTAAATATGATGTTGTTATCTAATGAAAGATAAAGTGTTTGGACTTCAAGACGCACAATGACCATCCCATGAATGTGTATTGTTTACCGCGCCAGGATTTCCCGATTATCTCTATGATATGTGCTCGGAAACTCTTAGATTCCTGTTGTTTTGCTTAACTGGTTTCTATTTTAAAAACTCTTAGTAGTTTGTCACGTATTGAGGATATTTCTATGGTGCGAGAGTTCTTTGATTTTTTCTCTGTTAGTCTTCCGGGTCTTCTGCCTGAGAGAGATGTGGAATTTGTTATTGATCAAGCAAGGTACTCATCTTATTGCTAAAGCACTGTACCATATGACCCCGCATGAGATGGAAGAGTTGCGTACCCACCTAGATGAACTGCTGCAGTGTGGATTTATTAGGCCAAGTTCTTCTCCTTGGGGGTGCTCCCGTCTTGTTTGTAAAAAATAAGGATTGTTCTATGAGAATGTACATTGATTATAGTGAGTTGAATAAGGTAACCATCAAGAAAAGGAAACCCTTGCCGTGGATAAATGATTTGTTTGGTCAGTTACGTGGTAGTACGGTGTTCTCGAAGATTTATCTTCGTTCAGGCTACCATCAGTTGATTATTCGAGAGTCGGATGTTCCGTGGACTGCTTTTCATTCCCAGTATGGGCATTTTGAGTTATTGGTGTTGTCCTTTGGAATGAAAAATGCACCATCTGCCTTCATGGACATGAATAAAGTGCTTAAGGATTTCTTAGACCATTTTGTGGTCATTTTCATTGACGATGTTCTCATATATTCCTAGAGTGCTGAGGAGCATGCACAGCATTTGTGCTAAGTTCTGTCTTCTCTAAGAGAGCATACATTGTATGTGAAGTTGAGTAAGTGAGAGTTTTCGCTCCCTCAAGTGTCCTTTTTTGTTCATGTTGTGAATAAGGATGAAATTATTATTGACCCCAACAAGATAGCTGTTGTGATGGGTTGGAGAAGACCCGCCACACTAAGGAGATAAGAAGCTTCTTAGGGTTGGCAGGCTATTATATATGGTTTGTGGAGGGATTCACTGTATTGTCTGTACCACTGACTAATCGTACCCAGATGAACGTTGCGTTTGTGTGGAGTGATGAGTGCGAAGGAGCCTTTCAAGAATTGAAAAAGAGATTGTGCACTGTTCTAGTCTTGACATTACCTACAAAAGGAGTGGAGTATATTGTTTATGTGGATACATCACACGTTGAGCTTGGATGTGTCTTGAAGCAAGTGGGAAAGGTGATTGCATATGTGTCGAGGCAATTGAAGGTTCATGAAAAGAATTATCCTATGCATGATTTGGAGTTTGCGGCTGTGATTTATACTCTAAAGCATTGGAGACATTTGTTGTATGACGCATTATGCAAGATTTACACAGACCATATGAGCTTGAAATATGTCTTCACTCATAAGGAGCTGATTTGCGCCAGCATAGATGGTTGGAGTACGTTGCAAATTATGATGTCGATATACTTAATCATCCAAACAAAGATAATGTGGTAGTCGACGCCTTGAGTAGGAAGACCACGCAAGTAATTAACCTTTTTGTTCAATCCTTAGTGGATGAGTTCTTATTAATGAACATAACTGTAGGGAGTAGCGACTCGCCAAGTAGCTTGGAAGTGGCAGAGACTTCATGGATTACGATTACAAGTCTACATCAGAAGGACATTCCTGATTTGCAGCATATCCAGGGTAGAACTTAAAAAGGGAAATTTCCGGAATTTTTGATTGATGAAGTGGGTACCTTGAAGCACCGCTACAGATATTGTATTCCCGTTGTTGAGGATATCCGAATAAAGATATGTAAAGAAACACATGGTTCTAGTATTTCCTACCACCCTGGCTCTACAACGATGTTTAGAGATCTAATGTAGATCATTTGGTGGTTTGGGATGAAGAATGATATAGCTAAGTTCGTGTCTGAGTGTTTCACTACAAGTGCATTAAGATAGATCATAGAAGGCCTGGTGGAAAGATGATGCCTTTGTATATTACAAGTTGGAAGTGGGAGAGTATTTCCATGAATTTTATTACCAGTTTGCTGAGATCTCTCTGAGGGCATGATTCTGTGTGTATCATAGTTGACAGATTGATGAAGTGTGCTAACTTGGTGCCTTCTAAGATTTGTAATTCCATGAAGAAGATAGCGGAATTGTATTTGGATGAAGACATCAGACTACATGGAGAGTCGGTAAGTATTGTGTCAGATCGAGACTCCAGATTTACGTCGCGTTTTTGGAAAAGTTTGCAAGAAGGGTTGGGCACTAATCTCAGTATTCAACCGCTTACCACCGGCAGACCAATGGTCAAATTGAAAGACTTAACTAGATTTTGGAAGATATTGTTAGATGTTATATCCTGGACCATGGCAGAGCCTGGGACGAGCATCTTAGACTGATGGAATTTGCCTATAATAACAATTATCATGAGAGTTTGCAAATGACCCCCTTTGAGGCTTTATATGGGAGGCATTGTCGAATGACCTTATTTTGGGCTGAGATTAGTGAGAGACCGTTTTTAGGTCCGGAAGCCTTGGAAGAAATGAGTATTTCTGTAACGCATATTCGTGAAAAGCTTCGCATAGCACAAGAGCGTTATGAGAAGTATGCAAACCGATGAAGAGTTGATATGGAGTTCGTAGCTGGGGACATGGTTTTTTTAAAGGTTTCTCCGATGCCAGGTGTTAAGAGGTTTGGAAGGAGCCACAAGTTGGATCCTAGGTATGTGAGATCTTTCCAGATTGTTGAGCGCGTTGGAGTGTCAGCTTATAGACTTGATTTGCATGTTTCTTTCCCTAGTGTGCATGATGTCATTCATGTGATCTAGTTGTGGAAATGCATGCTTAGTGACCGGCATATCCTTGACTCAATGCCCTAGTTACATCCTAATCATTCCTATGTCAAGATGCCAGTTCGTATTCTGGTAACTCAGGATCAGGTGTAGCGGAGAAAGATAATACCCATGGTCAAGGTTCTATGGAGAACCCAAGAGGTCGAGAGGGTGACATGGGAGTTGGACTCAGCTATGAGGGAGACTCATCCTCACCTTTTCTCCTAGTTTCCCTTGGTAAGTATTTCTATCCGGTAACCTTTGGTTACTTCCTTTCTATTTCAGATTCGATTTACGTATCAAGTTTTTGGACGAATATTTCTTTTAGGGGGAGTGGTTGTATCGCCCCTGAATTTTCAATAATTATTTTGGTCTCCTTAGTGTCGTATTAATGACGTAAGGGCGTTACGTTGACACGTAGATAACTGGGTGTCATCATGGTGCATGATTTTGTTCTTTGGCATTATGTTAATCCCTTTAGTGGCAGTTCTTAGATTTATTAAAGTTTGTCGGCCAGACCTTCTAGTCGGCCAGCTAGTTGTTCACACGGTCTGGTAGTTTGATCTGGCGGTCTAGTTCTCTGGTAGCTTATCCCAGCAGCAGCGGTCTGGTGGCTTACCACAGCAGCAGTCTGGTGGCTTGTCACAGCAGCGGTCTGATAGTTAGCCACAGCATCGGTCTGGTGTCTTACCACAGCAGCGGTCTATTGTCTTGCTGCAGCAGTGATCTGGAGGATTATTGCAGCAGTGGTCAGGCAACTAGTATTGGAGGTTAGGAGTCAAGCAGGTCGTCTGGCGGCTAGGAGGAGGTCTGGCAATTATCAGTCCTTTGTACAGTGTGGCGGTTTCATAGTGGCAAACCGCATAACCGTTCAAATTCTTTTTTTTGTCCCACCTCTCTTATTGTTTTCTCTCTCCCCCATTTTCAATAAATAAGTCTACATACATATGTAATAATTATCTTTTTAGAGCAATAAAATTTTGCAGTTTATTTACCTCGTGGTTGTTTATTCGCTTATCATTCATATGGTATCAGAGGAAACCGATCCATTGCTCAGATCTTGTTGCGGTTTGTTTTTTTTAACCACCTCGGCTTCTTCGTCTAGACTTCTTCCATTTTGCTTCTGCTACCTGCCCATGCCTCCCTTTTCGCTACTCATGTGATTTCTTTCTTTGCGAGTGTTCTATTCATGCGGCTTCTTTTCTAGTCGCTCTTCTTTGCGACTTGTTCTGTTCGTGTGGTCTCATGGATGTTCGCGCTTTCTTCTTTCTCCTTTTTTCCCCACGGGTTGTTTATTCCTGCGGCTTATTTCTTCTCGCGTGGGTTTTTTCTCTACTCGTGCGGTCTCTCCTCTCTTTGTGCTTATCGTGTTTGCATGGCTTCTCTTCTCTTCTACGGGATCCATATTTGGGACGCGATAACTTCCTTGTCGCTGGTGTGTTGTCACTATGACCGTGCAGATTCTTTCTTTTTTTTTCTCTTTCTTCTTCTTCTTTGCGAATTCTATTTTGTTCGCACGCCTTCTTTTCTTGTTCACGTGGCTTCTCTGTTGTTGTCCTTCTTCGGCTTCTCCTCTTCTTTGTCTCTTCTAGTTTCTACTTCTCTTATCGATGCGTCCTCTCTAACCGTTGCGGGCTCCACATCTTGGTTGTGGCCTCTTCTCTTACCGCTGGTGTGTTATCACCGTGACCGTGTGGTCTTCCCGTGCGGTTTGTTCTCTCCTTGGTCGCTATGACTTCTCTTCTCGCATGGTCTCTTTTTGGTTTGTTATTTTCTTAGTGTCCAGTTCTCTCATGCTTCTCCTCAAACTGTACAGTTTAAGTCTCTGCCTCTCTCTTTCTCTTGGTAGCTGGCTATCTGCGACTTGGTTTTCATCCTGTTCGGTTTGGCTTCTCTCCTTGGTCGTGTTGTTTCTTTGTTCCTTTTGAGATGGTTTCTCTTCTCTCCTCTACAGCTCGTGTTATCGTGGCCTCCTCCGATAAGTGGCTTATTGCTCTGGTGCCACTTTTCACATGACTGGCAACTCTCATTTATTCCCCTCTTTGACCTATCAGAACAAGCTATCTATTGTTGTTAATGCAGATGGGACTTCTGCTCCTGTACATGGTGTTAGCACTATCATCTCTCTCTGTCTTTACTGATTAAGGACACTCTCTATATCCCCACTTTCCCGTGCAATTTTCTTTCTATTCATGCTCTTTGCAATCAGTTAAATTGCACAATTACTTTTACTGGCACCACTTGTTCTTTCTCTTATTCTGTCTCCGAAGGTATGATTGCTACTGGGACTGCAAGTGGTGGCCTTTTCTTTCTTTACTATGACGCTGCTCTTTCTGCTTCTTTATCTCTTCAGCAATGGTATCGTCGTCTTGTCCATCCTACTTCTCGTCTCATTCATCAACTTTTCCAAGACCTTCCTTCAGAGGATTTTCCTTTCAATTGTGAAGCCTGTCAGTTTGGTAAACATCAATGCTCTTCTTTTCTAGCTCGGACGGGATGTAGTTCTTCGCGTCCCTTTGAACTAGTTCATTCTGACATCCGGGGTCATTCTCCTACAGCTAATGTCGGTACAGGAAGCTTGTACTTTATACATTTATTGATGATTTCTCCAGGTGCACTTGGCTATATCTCTTGATGGAACGTTCTGAGCTGTACTATGTGTTTATTGCTTTTTATAATGAGATCTCCACACAATTTCATGTGCGAATTCAGGTTCTTCGTACTGATAATGCCAAGGAATATGTCAGGTGACAATTCTCTGATCTTTGTGATAGCCATGGCTTGATTCATCAAACTACTTGTACTTATACATCTCAACGGAATGGTGTTGTTGAACATATGAATCTCCATCTCCGGGATGTTGCTCGCAACTTTATTTACAATTGAATTTTTCTCGGCCTTATTGGGACTATGTTGTTCTCCTTTCTTGCTATCTCATCAACCGTATTCTCTCTTCTATTCTTCAAGGTAAGACTCCATTTTCTATTTTGAATCCCGAGGCTGAGTCCTTCCCTTTACCTCTTAAGATTTTTTATGGTGCAACATTTGTTAACATACCTTCTCATAGTCGTGATAAACTTTCTCCCTGTTCCCTTTAAATGCATATTTCTTGGTTATTGTCCGTCTACGAAGGGCTATCGCTTTTATGATCCTCTTCTGCACAGACAGTATGTGTCTGCTGATGTTACCTTCTTTAAAGATACACTGTATTTTTCTCCTGCTACTTCTCTTTTTCCCTCTAAAACTTCTTCTTCAATTCCAATTATCTCGTCACCTCTGTCGGAACTAGTTCTTTCCCCACTTGTTCCAATTGCGTCATCTATTTATCTTGAGATTGATTCTTTTCTATTGGAGCCTTCTGTACCTGCTCCCGGGCCTCTTGTTTCTTCTGACAGTGAATTGCCTCCTTTGGAGAGGAGTGATCTTGGTCTTCCCATTGCACTGCGGAAGGGCGTTTGACAATGCACTAAGCATCCTATTGATGTGGTTGTCTCCTATGCTCAGCTTTCCCTCATTGGCAAGCGTTTGCTCTTGTTATCTCTTCTACTATTATACCGGCAACATATCAAGAAGCTCTTGCCAAGCCTCAGTGGAAAGACTTTATGGATGAAGAAATGAACACATTAACTGAGATAGGTACTTGGACTCTTGTTCCCCCACCTCTAAGCATTGATGTGGTTGGCTGCCAGTGGGTCTTTGTTGTTAAGTATCTTCCAAATGGTTTTGTTGATCACTATAAGGTGAGGCTTGTGGCAAAAGGTTTACTCAGACATTTTGGGTAGACTTCTTTGAAACTTTTTCTCCTGTTGCTCGCATCTGCATTATATGCGTTCTCTTCTCTATAGATGTTAATAGAGACTGGGAGATGTCTCTGTTAGATGCGAAGAATGACTTCCTTTATGGTGATTTGCAAGAGGTGGTTTATATTAAGCAACCTCCTGGGTATGTTGTTCAGGGGGAGTCTCAGGTGTGCAATCTTCGGAAGGAGATTTATGGTTAGAAACAGTGTCCATGTGCTTGGTTTGAAAAATTTAGTGGATTTGTTTCTCTTATTGGTTTCTATCGAAGCTCTGCTGATCATTCTTTGTTTATACGTAAGACTACTAAAGGCCTTGTGTTCCTTGTTATCTATGTTGATGATATTCTTCTAACTATGATGATAAAGGTGGCATTGATCTAGCTATACGACATCTTCAACAACATTTTGTTACTAAGGATATGGGACCTCTGAAATACTTTATGGGAATTGATATTTCACGAAAGAGGAACTCGGTGTTTCATTCACGACGAAAGTATGCGCTAGATCCCTTAAAGGAGACCAGTCTTCTTGGCATGAAACCTACTCGTTGCCCGATGGCGTTGGAGATGATAAGAGGTGGACTTAAGATTCTCCTCTTCTTCTAGATTTCACTATGTACAGAAGACTTGTAGGCAAACTCATTTATCTGACTATTAATAGACCAGATATCTATTATGGGGTTGGAAAGTTTAGTCAGTTTATGCAGAATCATAGAAAGTGTCATCATCAATTTACCATGAAAATTCTGAAGTATGTGAAAGGATCTCCAGGAGAGAGCTTGTTGATTCAGGAGAATAATTAACTGAAGATTGAAGCGTATTCTGATGACAGCTATGTTGATAACAAAGAAGATTGAAAGTCTACATCAGGTTTTTGCACCTTTATAGGAGCAAGCCTTATTAGCTGGAAAAGCAAGAAGCAGGAAGTGTTTTAAGGGTGAAGTGTTGAAGCAGATTTTAGGAGTTTGGCTTCAACTAGTCTTGAGTTGAAATGGTTACGAGCGCTTATGCTTGACTTGGGAGAATTCTATGATCATCCTCTTCCTGTGTTCTGTGATAACAAAGTCGCTATTTACATATCAAAGAACATTGTCTTTCATGAGAGAACAAAGCATAATGAGGTTGATTGTCATTTTATTGGGGAAGACGTGTTGAAGAATCAGATCTGTACTCCCTTCATCACTTCTAATAAAGAACGGGCAGACTTCTTCACGAAATCAGTTTCCGATTCAAATGTTTATAGCAGGCTGGGTATGGTTGACATATACACTCCAGCTTGAGGGGGAGTGTTAAAGTTTGGCGGTTTGACCTTCTAATCGGATGGCTAGTTGTTCTGGCGGTCTGGCAGTTTGATGAGGCGGTCTTGTTCTCTGGTTGCTTATCCCAGCAGCAAAGTCGGGTGGCTTACCGCAGTAGCATTCTGGTGGCTTTCTGGAGTAGCGGTCTGACAGTTAGCCACAACAGCGGTCTTGTGGCTTACCACAGCTGTGGTCTGGTGGCTTGCCGCAGCAATGATCTGGTGGCTTACTGCAGTAGTGGTCAGACAACTAGCATTGGTGGTTAGGTGGCTAGCTGGCGGTCTGGCGGTTAGCAGGCGGTCTGGCAGTTAGCAGTCCTTCGTACATTGTGGAGGGTTTGACAGTGGCAAACCGCTAAACCGCGTGGATTCTTATTTAGACCCCCATCTCTTATTGTATTCTCTCTCCCCCATTTTTTATTAATAAGACAGCATATACCTATGTAATAATTATCTTTTTGTAGCAATAAAATTTTAGGTTTATTTACCTCTTGGCTGTTGATTCGCTTATTTTTCATAGACGTAAGGGCGTTACATTTTCAATAATTATTTTGATCTCCTTAGTGTCGTATTAATGACGTAAGGATGTTATGTTGACGTGTAGTTAACAGGGTGTTGCTGTGGTGCGTGATTTTGTTCTTTGGTGTTATGTTAATCCCCTTTATTCGCAGTTGTTAGACTCATCAGAAATCGAGTGTTGACTTGGAAAAATTAAAGTAATAAATTTTAAGCGTGCTGGTGAAGTTTCGTTGCGATACAGGTTTAATTGAGATCTCAGTGGATTTTATAAGGATTGTGGTTGTTTTAACTTCGGGAAATTTTAACGAGAGTTTGGTTTATCGGATCCTATTTTTGACTTCAACGATGGATTTGTAGCAACGATATTTAGCCTTGGTGTGAATTTCATCGGGAACTGAGGTGATTTGATCATTCTTGTTGTTTGAGTCTTCTTAGTTATTATATTAATAATATTATATTTTATATATATATTTATGTGTGTGTGTACTTCAGAAAACCCTATTCATCATCTTCCCCAAGTCGTCGGTCCGAAGAGTGGGGAGAAGGGACGACTCGGACATCGCTAAGTTTTCCGGCCATCGCCATACGGAGCTCCGGTGCACGAAACCTTTGACGGAGCATAGATCTGGAAAGCTCTCGCCGAGATCTACACGTGCACCGTAAGATTTTCCCATTTCATGGATTTTTGGGCGTTATGGTATTTGACATTAAACCTTATTTTACACCGAAAAGTTTCAAAGATCGTAGGAGAGGAGTTCTTGCAGCCGAGCTTTGAAGCGGAGCGCTTGAGAGGCTGTTTTTCAGGAGATTTGCATGCAAGTGGTGTTTCCTCCCCTCTTACTTGTTCTTGTGTCCATGATATCATTTTTCTTCCCTACATAGAACCTAGGATCAGGGTACGGATTAGGGTTCATTGATTCGGTGTAGGGTAGGAATCAGTCGAAGCACAATTCGTCGAGTGAAGAAGAATTCATCGTGTGAAGCCTTGGAATCGAGCAATTTCAGTTAGGCGTCAAGTGAAGTAGAATTCATCGAGTGAAGCCTTGGTGTCGAACAATTTCAGTTAGTCGTTGAGTGAAGAAGAATTCATCGAGTGAAGCCTTGACGTGGAGCGATTTCAATTAGGTGTCGAGTGTAGCAGAATTCGTCAAGTGAATCCGTGGAACCAAGTCCTATTCTTCGGGTAATTCTATCGAGCCAAGTCTTTTTCGTCGAGTCTGACCTTCATCGTCGAGTGAATTTGTCGAATATTATCGACGAATCCGTGTGGACTTGGAAGTTTTCTGACGAGTGACCTTCCAATTCGTCGAGTATAGATGGGAGGTCAATTTGAATTCGTCGAATATCGGTGTGAGGTCAAGTCGAATTCGTCGAGTATAGATGTGAGTTCGGGTTAAATTCATCGGGTAAGCAGTGTTTCGTCGAGTATTCTCTATGAATTTGTGTGTACTTAGTGTTTTTCTTCGTCGAATGAACTCCAATTCATCGAGTATACCTTAGGATTTTTTTGGTTTTTCTTCCCTTTGCGTCGCTGTGGAAGTTCGATGCTGAGTTTTGGGTATTCTTTCGTTATCAGTACTTTTGGAAGTTTATTTGTGGCCTTTAGTTTGCAGTGGATAGAGGACCACCACCTCAGTGCCGGTTTGTGAATCATTATGCCTAGTCGGTGTTTCTTCTTTTTCTCTTCTAGTGGACTGTTGGGTTGTGTTGGACAATGTGGCCACCAAAACAGTGACTTTTGGAGATTGTTTGGTCTGATGGTTTGTGTTGGACAAGTGGCCACCGCCTCAGTACCGGGTTTCTTTTATTGGTGTTAATGATTCACGCATTTAATTGATTAGCCCTTTCTTATATATAGACATATGTTTATAAGCATACTCTTGCAGATGTTATTGAAGTATGCCTCTTGGTCTCACCTTGTGCAACTTTACATAATTAACCTCTTGAATTTCATCATTGCTTACTGTGTTTTGATTTAGGTGATGGGGTTTGACAGCTAATCAATTTAGGTTAGTAACCCTCTTAACGGGTCTAACTTTTTTTGATATTTATCTTTATTTCCATTTGTATATATTTTGCTGAGACATTCTTTTCTTCTGAATGCCTCATGCTCGTAGCAGTAGTAGTCTGAGCAGCTAGAGTCGGCGGTCTCAGGCATTCTGCAGATGTAGAAGTGGTTCTTCCATCACCTATGTGTTGTAGTTTTTTTGTTCCTATTTTAGTTTAGATATACATTTTGTTCTGTAGGTTCGTGTTAGGTGTTGACACCCACAGTGAATTATTGTAGATGTTAGACTATTTAGTAGCTGCTATGATATTTTTTTATTATTGATTTGTTTCGCCAACTTCGTAACAACCCATAAGGAGTAGGTTTTCGTCGAACAGAGGCTGGAGATGAAAATGGTGTTGCCTGGGGTTCGACCGACGTCGAGGGGTTCGACGGACATCGAGCGGGTTCGACGGACGTCGACCGGGTTCGACGGACGTCGACCGGGTTCGACGGACGTCGACCGGGTTCGACGGACGTCGACCGGGTTCGACGGACGTCGACCGGGTTCGACGGACGTCGACCGGGTTCGACGGACGTCGACCGGGTTCGACGGACGTCGACCGGGATCGACGGACGTCGAACGGGATCGACGGACGTCGAACGGGATCGACTGACGTCGAACGGGTTCGACGGACGTCGAACGGGTTCGACGGACGTCGAACTGGTTTCGGGAAATTTGTGGCGTCGTATTGGTTATTTCGACGAATCGTCGAACAGTGTGGTCGACGAGTGGAAATCGTCGAGTCGAGGGCAGTTCTGTCGTCTGGCTTTGTGTCATCTGATTGCTCTTATAAGTTTATCCCATGGCTCAGGACAATTCGTCCAGGTTCCATAAGTATGGCCAATAAACCTCTTTCCTTCATTTTTCTCCTCTGGTCAGAGTGGACTTAATGTTTAGAAGAGAAAGGTGGGTGGAGCAAGAAGAGGGCTTTCTTCTGCTTTTGACGGAGTTTCAGACCTCCGATCGTCATTCTGAGGATAGATCTGTGAAGAGGATGCAAAGGTGCTCGTGCTCATCTGTGCAAGACAAGGGTTTCATGTCTAGAATGAGGAGTTGAAGTGTAACGACACTACTTCTCACAGTTTTTAGGATGCGTGCATGACATCTACTTTTTTCTGGCTTTCTTTCAAGCATTCTAGGCACCAGATCTCTCATGTGAGAGGGATTCAGGTTGCCATGGTTCAAGAGGAGCCACCAGGTCAATTGTGTCCATCCCCGTCATGATATTGCATTAGAAATCTGTTTCGTTAGTGGATTAGGCATTGTGGGTGAAGCCGTAGTCACGACCATTAGTCTGACTCGGTGTTGTTGCATTATGAGCCTTAAGGATTTTGTAGAAATCCATTAGCGGCAAGATTTCATCTGTGATGATGTTTTTCCCCTTTTTCGTGTGATTACGTGTGGCCAGAACCGGACCAAGTGGAAATTACAGTACGCTCGGGGGCACGGGATGGTATGGTATAAATATTGGAATAGGGGGGAAGGCATGGGATTGTGATGTGACAAGGCGTGGTTTGTCTCTGTGGTCGGCTGGCTACCCCGTGATGTTGCAAGGTCATGTGTGGAGAGTGTCCCGGCGAGATAAGTCCCCTTCTATCGAACTGACGAGAATACCAAGCTTAGTATAAGCCCGGATGATCCCAGCTGGGTCCCGCCGGGTATCCTTCAGTGGACTTGGTCCCGATATTGGAGGCGGGCATGGGTCATCGCGAACGGGTGGAGTCTAGGAAGGGTTCTTAGCATCGGTTTGTTTGAATGGCGGAACCCTGATATGAGAAGTCAGAGTTTGCAGGCATACCCTAGGTTTGAGAGCCATGAGCGGGTGGGGCTGAGGCAAGAGTTCCGTGTGGCGGCTTGTATGCCGTTGGGGAGGGGGATAATTAGAGTACCCTTGTGTTTGTGTCTAGAACGCTGATGGGGAAATTGGAAGTACCCGACGTGATGATGTGTTAGAAGCATACGCATTAGGGTGCCTTGGGTGAAACCCAGGATTGCATTCACGCTGCATTGTAAGCCCCTTTATATTACATGCTTAACTTAGAAACATGTTTGTTGTTTGAGACATCCAAAACTATTTTATAGCTTTACATATTATTGTATATTGCATACGAAGTGCTGACCTGCAGGGTGATGGTGTACCCCAGGGTCAATTAGGGATAACCAGGAGGAGATGTGTTGGTTATACAGTTGAGGTCAGCTTTGTTGGGTTTTGCGGTATGGCACAACACTTGTGCACGCAGAGGAAATAAGAACAAGTAAAACCTAAACGAGTTCGAATTTGACAATATTCATGAATCAAGAAGTAAAGCATGTTGTAATAAAATTTAACTTTGAGGGATTGAGTCAGGACTGAACCTAGATGCTCCAGAAGAATCGGGCCAGCCACACAGCGGCAAGAGTCTTGAGCGCAGAAAGTATATCCGCTCCTCTATAGTAATCCACACGATCGGGAGAACCAGAGCAACTTGTCACACAAGCACTAGGTCGAGAGAGGACACTCAACGTCTCCACAAATTGTTAGATCTCTTGTAGGAGAGGCGGCGACGAGACTCGCCGGGATCGGGATCAGAATCGGCGATGGGATAGAGGGAACGCTTCTGTCAAGTTTCTAGGGTTATCTTCTTTTCGCACAGTATCGGCACGTGTACGTTTTCAGAAAGAATGAAAACATTGTCAGAAAACCCTAAAAAATTCATATTTATACTCTAGGAGATAAATAGAACAACTCTAGTTATTATCCACAGACCCAAAACTTTCATTCCAGAATTCAGCAAGTCAACATTTGACTCAGTACGGGCATTCATCGAACTCAGCTCGATGAACTCTGCGCCAAAGGCAAGAACATCGAACGTGATTCGTCAAACTCAGCTTGACAAACTTTGCACCAAAGGCCAGATCGTCGACCATCATTTGTCGAACTCAGCTCGGCGAACTCTACGCCAAAGGCCAGAACATCGAACGTCATTCGTCAAACTCAGCTCGACGAAATCTCTGCCAAAGGACAACATTCATCTAACTTCATTCGTCGAACTCAGCTCGATGAACTCTGTGCCAAAGGCCAGAACATCGAATGTCATTCATCGAACGCAGCTCGATGAACTCTGCACCAAAAGCCAGATTCACCAAGTAAACCCTTTACTCGACGAAGGCGTTGAGTGGACTCAACGCACTCAATGCTTAAGTGGGACAGTCGAAGAATCAACACTTTATACTCGATGAATTAATGAGTCAACTTAACACACTCAACGCTATCATTCAATGAGTTAACACTTTACTCGATGAAATCGTTGGCTGGTCTCAATGCACTCAACGCATTCCTCCCCAAGGTGTTGAGTGAGCTTAACACACTTAACGTCAAATGCCTTAGAATATTTTAAGCCCTTTGTCAATTTCCTTCAACTCATCATATGATCTAAACTGTACTGATCCAATCTCTCAGTTTCTCCACAATCTTATGTGTGACCCTGATAGGCACATACTGAGTTGGTAGTGAGGCTACATGCTTGATCACTTCCAGATCACAATGGTAATACCAGTAGTCTCCCACTTGATCTAGAAAGTATCAAACAAAAGCTTTACAAACAATGAGCGGCATCTATCAATACATCATTGCTCTCAAAATAGTAAGAGTTTATAAAACTCAAAAGCCATTGTGACCAATGTTACAGTGTTGTCATGTCCCTTCGTCCTTTACATCCGGATAGAACTAGAGGTATAGACTGTGTCACCCTCATAAATGTTCAATCCCAGTTTCTTGATCTATAATGGACTTGCAAAAAATTGGTCAGTCCAATATCATATATTGACTCAACCAAGCATGGACATGCACTTCTCAGTCCCATTCCATCAAGGGGCCCCATGATGCAACTCCTGTCATATAGGAGGATGAATCCCATCTCTGCTCACATGGAAACACCCAAATGATTTGTAAAGTACCCAATAACCACCTTTGTCATCCAATTTTCTCAAGACTGGACTTTTGATGGCATCAAAGCACGCGCTTCCTCACTCGATGAAGGGTGTGACTTCAGGTCAAAGGACCACAAACACCATTGCCACTTTAGCCATACTTGTCACACGTTCATATAATAATCCACAAAGTATTCTCATAGTGGAGTCTGTCCAGTGCAACTCATTCATAACAAGTACCCATGTGATGACTTGACGACCGTCTTTCCAAAGCAATCCGTCCTCCACAACGAATTGGGAATTTGACCCATCGAGAGCCTCTACCATGAACTGCTTCATATGGACATCCATATCCAAAGCCTGCCGAATCCGATCAGCCAGGTCATATTGGACTTCAGTCCAATTCAGTACTGCTTCAGCACTTGATTGCTTATCCACACAAACAATCTAAAGCGCCTCCAACTCCCGCACCAACCACTCATCATGCATCGATAGCATATTGGCTTGAGCTGGGGCCCGACGACTCAACGCGTCCGCAACCGCATTCCCATTACCAGGCACATAGTGGATCTTGAATGTATAGTCTCCCAAGAACTCCATCCATCTACGCTGCCACATATTCAGATCTTTCTGATCAATCAGATACTTCAGGCTCTTATGATCGGTGTATATATCGATCTTCACATCGTACAAATAATGCCTCCACAGCTTCAAGGCAAAAATCACGGCCGCTAACTCCAAGTCATGGACCGGATAGTTCCTTTCATGAACTTTTAGGTGTCTCGAGCCATAAGCTATTACACTTCTGTATTGCGGTAGCACGCAACCCAAACTGCTGCCCGAAGTATCGCTATAAATCTCATAGCCTTCGGTCCCACATGGCGAACTCAGCACCGGCGCCGTGGTCAACCGACATTTCAACTCTTCAAAAGCTCGCGCGCACTCCGACGTCCAAACGAACTTCTGCTCCTTCCTCGTCAAAGTAGTGAGAGGTAACGCTATCCGCTAGAAGTTCTCTACGAAGCGCCTATAATAGCCGGCAAGCCCCAGAAAGCTCCGGACTTCCGCTACAGTAGCAAGCTCAGGCCACTCCCGTATCGCAACAATCTTCGCTGGATCCACTACAATACCCTCTCCACTCACTATATGACTGAGGAACGCCACTGAGGATAACCAAAACTCGCACTTCAAGAACTTGGCATACAATTGATTCCTCCTTAGCGTCTCCAAAACCAAATGAAGATGCTTGAAGTGATCTTCCTCAGTTTGTGAGTACACCAAAATATCGTCGATGAAGACGATCACAAAATGTTCCAAGTACTCCCTGAAGGTCCTGTTCATGAAATCCATGAACACTGACGGCGCATTGGTCAGCCCAAATGGCATGATCGTAAACTCATAATGTCCGTATATCGTACTGAACGCTGTCTTTGGGATATCACTCTCCCTTATTCGCAGCTGATAGTACCCATACTTGAGATCCAACTTCGAGTACACCGTCTACCCGACCAACTGATCAAAAAGGTCATCGATCCGGGGAATCATGTACTTATTCTTTTCTGTCAACTTGTTGAGCTCCCGATAATCAATACATAGCCTCAAGCTTCCGTCCTTCTTCTTAACAAAGAGGACCGGTGCGCTCCAAGGCGAAGAACTTGGGAGCACATACCCTTGCTCCAACAACTCTTGCAGTTGAACTTTCAGCTCCGCCATTTCCTTATGCGCTATCCGCTATGGAGATCGTGACACAGGCTTTGCACCTGGCACTAGCTCAATCGTGAAATCTATCTCCCGTTGAGGCGGGGCTCCCGGAAGATCTGCGGGGAACACTTCAGGGTATTCCGATACCACTGAAATACTATCCAACACGGGCTTCGGCTTTGCAACCTCCACTAGTGTAAAGAACAGTTCTGCACCGGCACGAACCGCCTTCACCACCTGAAGAGCAGACATCAACGTCTTGCTCGACCCCTTTAAACCCGTAAAAGTTGTTTCACAACTTGCTCCCAGCTTGACTTCCTTGCGACCGCAGTCAATATAGGCATGCTGCTCCGAGAGCCAGTCCATTCCAAATATAACATCGAACTCCACCAACGGAAGTAATGATGCTTGCAGATCGAACTCCTGATTCCCAATACGAATCTTAACATCGCAGATCCTATCCGCGCGCATCGAACACCCATTGGGCAACAACACATCCAACTTGTCCTTCGACATCGAAGAAGGGACTCCGATGCGTGATATAAATCCCTCGGATAAGAAGGAGTGTGAAGCTCCCGTATCGAAGAGTGCTCTTGCCAGATTTTCACAAATCAAAACAAATCCTGAACAAGCAGTGGTAGGGTAACATGTGCATAACAAGTATTTAAAGAAATTGACTTGCTATAAATTAAACCGTACCTGTCACCACATCGGCCTGTTTGATGGCCTCCTGTTGGCCAAGATTGTACACCCTTGGTTGGGCCGGAGCATAGTGGGATGCAGTCGACTCCACCGCCTTGCCCTTCTCTTCGTAAGTAGCTCCCGGCTTTCTCTCGGACTTAGGACGTCCGCTCCAACAATCGTGGGCAAAGTGCCCCATCTTTCCATAAGTAAAAGATGCACCCGGGGTCCGACCTGTGGTCGCCCCAGAAGCACCAGAAGGAGCTGGACCCGAAGTCCTATGCTTCTTGAAGGACCTCCGATAGCCGGACTTTGAAGTAGTCGGCACTTTGATTTCAGATTTCTTATC
This sequence comes from Platanthera guangdongensis, assembly GCA_039583875.1. Taxonomy (NCBI): domain Eukaryota; kingdom Viridiplantae; phylum Streptophyta; class Magnoliopsida; order Asparagales; family Orchidaceae; genus Platanthera; species Platanthera guangdongensis. The sequence goes on from CM077151.1 coordinate 193,533,182, forward strand.
ACCCAAGCTTTTCTTTGCTTGTACATTCGTCATGTCCTTCTCCAAGGACAGGGCCGTGTTGACCAAGGTTAAGAAACCCTGCGTCATCGGCCCCGTGAGTAGTAACCTCAAATCATCTCTCAAGCCTTCGTAGAATCGATTCGTCTTGCGCTCCTCATCCGCAATGGTGGAGCTAGCATATTGACTCAATCGAGTAAACTCGTGGAGATATTCATCCACACTCCTCTCACCCTGAACCAACTTTAGAAACTCGTTCTCCAACTCTATCTTTTGTGCCGAAGGGAGGTATCTAGCCAAGAACAATATCGAGAACTCCTCCATCTAGACATCAACAAGTTTCCTACCTCTCAATAGGTGCAGCTCCAATCCTTCCCACCATATTCTCACTTCACTGTCCAGAAGGAACGTAGTGATGGTGGTCATTTGCCACTCCTTCGTATCCGTTGATGTCATGACTCTCTTCACCCTGGCGAGCTAGTCTTTAGCTTGAGATGGGGTTCCCAACCCCGAGAATACCGGAGGACTAAAGCTCATTACATGCTTAAGCTGCCTCTCGGTTGCCCTCCTTGGCACCAACGGTTCCACTACCACCTGTTCCACTCTCCTCGGCTCAGCCTCTTGCAGCGGTACCTGCTCCATCACGGGAGCGGGCTGCTGCGTTTACCTTGCAGGCTGCGCATTAATCATGGCCAACACTGCTTCGGCCACCAATCGTATGGTCTCAGCCGATAGAGTTGTTGCAGGAGCTTCATTTGGTGAACTGCTAGCCTCAGAAACTCGACGTTCTGACGGCCCAACACCATTCCTGGTCACCTATAGTGGTACAAAACACCGTTAAGCGACCAAATAAAATTGCAAACGGCAATTATAGGAACACGCAGGTTCCTCAAACACGTGTATTATCATTCCTAAGTGGACATTCATGGGTTCTTTTACCGTTATAACGATGACGCACATAATGTGCTCACCACCCCTTAAAAAGAATTCGCCCACGAATTCATCTTAAGCCCGACCAAAACCAGTAGTCTGATACCAAATTGTAACACCCCCTATCCGTCGCATGGCATATAGCAGTAGGTCTGGCTGGGGCCTGACTCCGTATACCACACACAGACTGGGTGGTTACTCATGGAAACCATCCAACCAATCATAACGTCCTACATAGAGCATTCTAGCGAAAGCAGTTTATATAAGTTGCAATAAATAACCCAACACTAAAGCATGAATGTCCATTAAAATAGCCGACCAGGAATGAAGTACATACACCAGTACTGTCCTTAAGGCCTTACAAAATGGTTTACTTAATGTTACATGATTTACAAACCACGGCACGCAAGCCGGTCATACATGAATAAAGCAGTAAACACTCCAAATAGGCCTTCAAGGGCCGACTTCGCAATTTAGGCTTTAGCCCGCTATTGACCGCTTGGTCCAGCAGCACCTGCAAGCAACATAACCACCACACAGTGGCAATCAAAAAGGCAACGGTCAGCAATGCTGGCCAAATTATAACGATCCCGCCCCTAACTCGGGGCGGCGATGATCCTTCCCTGCAATTTTATTAGCACAAGCGAGCAATATAATAATATTCATTTCATCACAGGCGTAGGTTCACACGGCCACACACCCCGTGCACTCAGGGCACATTCTCGGTGAACCAGTCGATGTCACGTCAGTTAAAGCCATAGACATTCCGGACCCACCACCGCCACTTTGATGGCCAAACATATGAGCAATTTGTCTTCCCAGCATGGGTCACAACAATTTAATCCATAGAGCGCCGAAGACCCTCACCTATGCCAATGACAAGTGCCACGTAACCTTAGGTATCTTTAACCTGAACGACATAGAAATGGGTACGGTTCCATCTAACCCGTGCTCATGTCGCAACGACAATTTAATTCATATGCGCAGGTCAAACTTCTCCCGAGTCCCATTTTCATCACACATTTCACATAACTCGGTTATGTGAAAGTTGGCTCTCAGGCCTCCATGTTGGCAAGATCACGCATCCGCCCAGTTTTCCGGGTGCACCTTAGGGTTAGTCCCCAAGGCTCCCTGTTGCAATCTACCGCGTAGAAAACCCGAAAATAACCAATCGCGCGTAGTCTTCTCGGGTATTTAAGCAATGCAACATCACCGATCCAGACCAACTTGTCCGGGTAGGCTTCACACATCATGCCTATGTCCATTCTCGCTTACGAACTCTAAACAACGGGGACTTTACATATCCACCGGAAGGAACGCCTCCAACTCACCGCAAACTCGCGAGAGAGGGCTTCCTATTCAAAGAAGGAGAGCTACACATGCTCAAGAAGAGAATCGTTACCCTAGCATTCTTCTTTGGCGCCATGGAAAAGTAAGCGGATGAAAATCACCGCACTCTCTTCGCCTCCGTGGATCCGGAGTCGGCTCGCAATTTGGAGCTTCGAAGCTCCTCCAATGGTCGGATCAAGCTTCTTCTTCCTTCCTTGGCTCTCCTCTCTCTCTAAGCTTTAGAAAGATAACCACTCATGAAAAGTGAGGGTCTCTAAGGCCCAATCTCGGGTATATCCCATCATGAACAACCCCCAGCCATTGGATCACCAATTAAAGAAACGAACGTCTTTGATTCGGGACTGAAATGTCCAATCTGGACCGCATACGGCCTGGCACACGCCCGTGTCCAGGGCCGTGTGCCTCATTCGCCGTCAAAATCTACATTCCTGGAACAACACACGGGCAGCAATTAACAACAAATTCATGTCTACCAATTTTTTTTGCAAGGTTTAGGCCTCTTATCCAAACTTTAAAATATAAACACATATTAATAATTAAAGAAACAAGTGCTGCAATTAGGCTTTCGAAAATTATAAGAAAATTCAGTCATGACTAACAAGCCCTAGAAACACTCCTGACCAAGTTTCCAAACTTTCCAGTGAATAATGAACTCTAATTTTAATTTAGAACAAAAATCCTCTTTCATAAATTAATGAAACAACTATAGAAAATATTCATCTAAAGATTATGATAAAATTTCCTCATGAGCATAATGACTTAAGTACACTTTTGCATAAGTTTCACAATTTTCTAACCAACATTGAGCTCTGAATCTATTTTTGAACATAATTATATAATTATAAGCATGTGATATAAGTACTAAGAATATACGTCTAAAAATTACAATAAAATTCAGGTATAAGTACGATGACCTAAAACACCAAAAATTATAAGAAAATTCAGTCATGAGCGACATGCCCTAGAAACACTCCTGACCAAGTTTCCAAACTTTCCAGTGAATAATGAACTATAATTTTAATTTAGAACAATAATCATCTTTAATAAATTAACGAAACAATTATAGAAAATATTCATCTAAAAATTATGATAAAATTTTCTAATGAGCGTAATGATCTAAGTACACTTTTGCATTAGTTTCACAATTTTCTAACCAACATTGATCTCTGAATCTATTTTTGAACATAATTGCATAATTATAAGCTTGTGATGTAAGCACTGAGAATATACATCTAAAAATTACAATAAAATTCAGGTATGAGTATAATGACCTAAAAAACCTCTGCACAATTTTCATAATTTTCCAATGAACAGTGAGATCAAAATAAATAAATGACTATCAAGGGAAAATCCATATATTACAAAGAACGTACAAAAATTGATGTTCCAAAATTTCCAATAAAATTACTAGGGGCTCATATTAACCCTATGACCACACTATCCAAGTTTCACAACTTTTCATAAAGTATTGATGGCCTATTTTATATGTATAAGTTTTGTGCCCTAAACTAGGGTTATGGTTTTGGGGAGCTTATTAGCCTCTAAATCTCATGATATTTTTACTAGAGGACCTTGACAACCCTAAAGTCCTCTCCACCAAGTTTCAAGTCATTTCAAGGTCACTTGACCCCTTGACCCTCAAACCCTAGGTTTGCACATATAGGACCTACCCTAGTGTCCTAGGGCTCCACCCTTCAACTTCCACCCAATAACAGTGGAGGTGGTATTTTGTTTGCTAATATATCTTAGTGCCAAGATCCATCAACTTTGGGTGAGGTTGGCCAACTTAAGAGCACCTAGGGCACTTAGCCCTAATTTGGCCTAAAAGGGGCCAACAATTGGCTATATAGTTACCCTATCAAATCAAACCCAAAATGGGTGAAATTTTTACCAGAGCCCTATAATATTAACCTAGATCACCCGCCAAAATTTTGGTGGTTTTTAGGTGTTTAAGTAACCTAATTGATTTGTACATTATTTATTATATTTTTCCAAAAACTATAGAAAACGTATCTCCAAAAATTCCCATTTTTGGATAGGACCTAGGTATATTTTAGAATGACTCCCTGTCCAAAGTTCAGGTCATTTGGACAAGAAATGAAGTGGGGGCACTCATTTTAGTCTCTGTCTAACCCTAGGTATAGACCCCACCAAAATGAGTGCCCTGGTCAAGCCAAACATCTAAATTTTTCCAAATCAATTTTAAAGTAAGATACACCCCTAGGACAACAATTTTGATATTGACTACTTTCTCTGCTTAAGCCTCTAAGTATTTTTAAATTAATTCTTACGGTAACTAACTTTGTGTGATAGAATATACAAAATATATGATATATATATATAATCTGATCTTCTACAGATCTTGACGCAATCCGATGATCACTGGTCATCTTCTTCCTCCAGCCGACGGGTGAGATGTACCCGACCTGGAGCGTCTTCCAACTCAAGTTCTCGGCCACCCGGCCACCTCCCTGGCTGGCCACCGCCGCCAACACCTTCGTTGAGGTGTGGGCTATCGTCGGGCGGCATCACGGCCGCCGGACGGGCCGTTTCTGGCGATCCTGAACATGAGTTCTCTTCCCGAAAAATCAGGAAAATGAATCCATTGTTCGGGCTCAATTGAGCCTGATTCTCAATCTAAATGAACCCTAGGATCTACCCATAGAAGAAGGAGAAGAACAGGACCTTATTGGTGGTCTGGAGATGAGCCGAACTCCGGGTTGCCATGGTGGTGGTGCCACCGGCCGGATTTCTGCAACTACACAGTGGGATGCCTTGTCTTCTTCAGGTAAAATGTGTAAATGACTCCCCCGAGTCCAGTGAAGCATTTAAAACCACAAAATGAGGAAGAGGAAGGGTGTGGGCTGAATGGCCATTTATGGCCATTAAAGGCCATTCTCGGCCATGGTGGTGGGGGGCTGAATCTGACTTGGGGTGGCCAGGAAATGGCTGGAAACTCTTCCTCTTCACCAAAGGAGTTGAATCCAGCAATCAAAGGTGGCTCTCGGCCTCCCTAAGCCATGAATGGCTTCTTCCTCCCTCTTTCTCTCTCCTCCATTAAGGGTGAGGTGGAGCTCTCTCTCTCCTAGTCATCAAGGCATACTTAGTCATCCTTTGGGCCTATTTTCAGCCCAATAATTCATATTATCACATAATTGGAGGTGTTTAGCCCAAATGGAAGAGGCTTGAGCTTGGGTTGGCCCATTTGGGCTAAGTTGACCTAAACTAGACTAGCGTTGACCTTGGTCATTTTGACCATTTGGGTTGACCCCAATGGATCCTTGGTGACCCATTGGCCACCCTAAGGTCTTGGTTCGGCTGGGTAGGGTTGTCTTGGCACTTTGGGGGTCACTTGACCCATAGAAAGGGTACTTTGACCAAGTTAGGGCTAGAGTTGACTTTAGTGAACATGACCGTTTAGGTTAACCCCAAGGGATCCTTAGTGACCCCTTGGCTTCCCTTAAGGTCTAGAAGGGTTGTGTAGGATTAAATTTACACACTGAAAGTCACTTGCCCCTTAGTTAGGTCACTTTGACAACTTTAGGGTTAGGGTTGACTTGGGTCCACTCAGGCTCTAAGGTTGACCTCAATGGATCTTTGGTGACCCATTGACCCCACTTTAGGTCTGTTGAAGTATTAGACCGGGAGGCCTTGCGGTTTGATCCAGCGGTCTGTTGACCGAGCGGTCTGGCGGTCTCACTCTGAAGCCTGGAGACCGGGCGGTCTATCGGTCTCCCATTGCGGCCTGTTCTATCCTGCTATAGTTGTCGAGCGGTTAACCCATCTGTCTAACCGGGCGGCCTGTGCGGTCTCCTTTATTTCTAGCCGCTCAGTACTGTAAATGTTTAGTCCCACATTGTTTGTATACTCTCTCTCATATCTCCTCCAATCTATATAAGGGAGGTCATACCTTTGTAAATGATATCTTTTTTGGATAATAAAATTTCAATTATTCAAAAGTCTATCCGTTTGTTCTTTCTCATTCGCTACTTTCTACATGGTATCAGAGGACACGATCGTTTCCTCCTGATTCTGTGCGCTCTCTTCTTCTCGCGGCTTGTTTTCCGCTTTCCGCGACCTGTCTCGCGGCTTGCCTTCTCTTCTATCCGCTGCCCTGTGCGCGCGGCTTGTTTCTGTCTGCTGCCCTGTTCGCGCGGTTTGCTTCTCCTTGGTTCTCTTCTCCTGCTGTTATTCGTCGCCGCGACCTGTTTCGTTGTCGCCGCGACCTGTTTCTTGCCTCCACTTCTCTTATGTTCGCTCGGCCTTTTCAGTTCGCGCGACCTCTTCCCCGCTGTGCCTTTGACTGATGTCTAGCCGCTTGTGTTCGCGCGGCTTCTTCCTTTTCTATCCGCTGCGGATTCTTGTTGTGTTCTATGACTACTTCCGGTCTCACCACTACTCCTGCAGCTCCTTCTCCTCCTCCTCCTTCGAGCAAACTTGGCACCCTTTCTAAGCTTGTTGGCTCCAACTATCCCGATTGGAGCGTTTCTTTCACTTTTCTCCTTCGCTCTCAACGCAAGCGTCATCACCTCACCGATGACCCTCCTCCTCGTACCTCTCGTGAGTTTGATGACTGGGATGCGAGTGATGCTCTTGTCCGCACCTGGCTGGCCAACAACCTTTCTGATGAGTACCTTCCCGTCATTCGCCATGATGAGACGGTCAAGGCCGCCTGGCTTCACCTCGCTGCTCTCTATTCAAAGGGGGGACAGACATCCCGCATTTATACTCTCTATGCGGACCTCTTCGCCCGCCCTTCTATGTCTCCTGTTGCGGCTTATCAGCAGGTTCAGGCTCTTGGTGCTGAAATCCTCCATAATCGCCCCTTCTCCGCGGACTTGGCCGAACAGCACAAACACTTCCAGGAACTCCTAGTTGTTTGTTATCTTCTTCCTCTTCCCGATTCTTATGATATGATCCGCCAGCAGATCTTGTGTGAGGCGGAATTTCCTACTTTGGATGCCACTGCGGCTCGCATTGCCGCTATTACTTCACTGCTCCAGCGGCCTCTGTTGGCCTCCCCCCTTCCCAGGACTCCTTTGCTCACCAAGCTCAGAGGGGGGGACATAGTAGCCGCGGCCACTCCGGCGGATGGGGTTCATACCGGTTCCTATGCTCTCACTGTGGTCGTACCGGCCATTCTGTTGACCGCTGCTGGCAGAAACATCCTCATCTTTGCCCTTCTTGTGATGCTCCTTCTTCGGCCTCCGCCTCTTCTCGGTCATCTGGCTCTGTGGCCACGACGTCAGGTAGTGCCCACGTCGTTACCCAAGGTAAATGGCTGATTGACTCTGGTGCTACAAATCATATGACGGGCAACCCTCATTGCTTCTCCCATCTTGAGACACATGACCGCTTACCCCCGGTTTGTGTGGCGGATGGTTCACCGTCCCCGGTTCATGGGACGGGCATGGTTCAAATCACCGCATCGCTTTGCTTGGAGGACAGCCTCTATGTCCCGAAGTTCCCGTGCAATTTGTTATCAGTTACTACTTTATGTCGGCAACTTCAGTGCTCCGTCTTATTCACTCCCACTACTTGTTCTTTTCAGGACCCGAGGACCCAGCGGACGATTGCTACTGGGACTGAGAGCGGCGGCATCTACTTCCTCGACGATGTTTCCGCTCTGTCCGCCTACTCCTCCTCCACAGATCTCCTTCAATGGCATCTTCGCCTTGGACATCCTCCTCCTCGGATTCTTCGACGGCTTCTTCCCCACTTACCTCCTACCAGTTCTCCGCTCAATTGTGATGCGTGTCAGCTTGGCAAACATCATCGCTCCTCCTTCCCACCGAAGCAAGGCTGTGGCTCCTCTCGCCCGTTTGATCTTATTCATTCTGATGTATGGGGTCCTGCTCCTACACTCACTGTTGGTCGGGGCAGTTCCTATTTTGTCACTTTTATAGATGATTTTTCATGTTGTACCTGGGTGTATCTGTTAAAAGATCGCTCTGAACTCTTTTCTATTTGGCAATCCTTTTATTTTATGATTCAGACTCAATTTGCTATTTCTATTAAAGTTTTACGTTCTGATAATGCCAAGGAATATCTGAATCATGAGTTCTCCTCTTTCTTTCACCAATATGGCCTACTTCATCAAACGACTTGTGTTTACACCTCCCAGCAGAATGGGGTGGCGGAGCATAAAAACCGTCACCTGCTTGATGTTGCTCGTACTCTCATGACGCAGATGCACGTCCCTCGCTCCTACTGGGGCTATGCTGTGCTCCTCTCCTGCTATCTCATCAATTGCCTTCCCTCCACAGTTCTCCATGGCCAGACTCCCTTCTCCATTCTCTACCCCCACAAGGAACCTTTTCCTCTCCCTCTCCGTGTCTTTGGCTATACGGCCTTTGTTCACGCTCCCTCCGCTACCCGCGACAAGCTTTCCCCCCGTTCCACCAAGTGTGTCTTTTTGGGGTACTCTACCACTCAAAAAGGCTATTGCTACTTTGACCCCCTTCTCCGCAAGCAGTTTGTCTCCGCGGATGTGACCTTTTTCGAGAATGCTTCATATTTCTCTCCTACATCTTCTCTTCCTTCTGATATCTCCGTTCCTTCCACGCCTCTCGACATTTTCCCACCTCCGTCTCCTCCTCCACCGACTCCTTCCCAGTCCGTCTCCCCACCCACCCCTCCACCCTCCTCTCCGCCGCTGTCTCTCTCTAGTCCCGGGCCAGCCTTCTCCGCCACGGACGCTCCGGTCGCTGACGCTCCCGTAGCTGATGCTCCCGTCGACCTAGATCTTCCCATTGCTCTTCGCAAAGGGGTGCGGGCGTGTACTCAACACCCGCTTGCGGCCGTTGTTTCCTATGATCGGCTTTCTCCTTCTCGCAGGTGTTTTGCCTTGGCTATCTCTGCTACTTCTACTCCCTGCACCTACCAGGAGGCTCTTGCTCTCCCTCATTGGAAGTCTGCCATGGATGAGGAGATAGCTACTCTTACTGAACGGGGTACCTGGACCATGGTTCCTCCTCCCGTGGGCACTGATGTGGTTGGCTGTCGCTGGGTCTTCGTTGTGAAGTTTCGCCCCGACGGCACTGTGGATCGCTACAAAGACCGGCTGGTGGCCAAGGGCGTCACTCAGACTTACGACATTGATTACTTTGATACCTTTTCTCCGGTTGCTCGCCTCAGCACCATCCGGGTTCTCCTTTCTGTGGCTGTTAACCGGGATTGGGATATTTCCCAGCTTGATGTGAAGAATGTCTTTCTCTATGGCGATCTTCAGGAGGACGTCTATATGGAGCAACCTCCTGGGTATGTTGCTCAGGGGGAGACACGTGTATGTAATTTGAATAAGGCCATTTATGGCCTAAAGCAGAGCCCTCGGGCATGGTTCGACGAATTCAGTGGTATTGTGGCTACCATCGGCTTTCGAAGGAGTTCGGTCGATCACTCCTTATTCATTCGCAAAACGGCCTCGGGACTGGTGGTTTTGGCCGTATATGTGGATGATATTCTTCTTACTGGCGATGACCGAGATGGGGTGGACTTGACGAAGAAGCACCTCTGTCAGCACTTGGTCACGGATATGGGCTCCCCGAAATACTTTTTGGGGATAGAAATCTCTCGGAAACTTGACTCGTTGGTTCTCTCCCAACGGAAGTATGCCCTTGATCTTCTACACGAAGCAGGATTGACAGGTGCCAAACCGGCTCGGTTTCCCATGGCTATTGGAGAAGACAAAACGTGGACGGATGACTCGCCTCTTCTATCTGATGTCACAAGGTACAGACGTTTGGTAGGCAAACTCATCTATCTCACGGTGACTAGACCCGACATCGCCTATGTTGTAGGCAAGGTCAGTCAGTTTATACAAGCTCCCAGGGAGTGCCATCTTCAGTCCGCCCTGAAGATTTTAGAGTATATCAAAGCAACACCAGGCAAAGGGTTACTCTTTCAGAAGAATGGTCATCTGAGGGTTGAGGCCTACTCAGATTCAAGTTACGCGGATGACAAAGGCGATCGTAAATCCACATCAGGTTTTTGTACCTTTGTTGGAGGTAATCTCGTGAGTTGGAAGAGCAAGAAATAGTCTGTTGTCTCCAGATCCAGTGCAGAAGCCGAATACCGGAGTATGGCGTCAACCACGTGTGAGTTAAAGTGGTTGGGGGCTCTCATGCTTGACCTGGGCGAGGTATATGACTGTCCTCTCCCTATGTTCTGTGACAACAAGGCCGCTATATACATATCCAGAAATCCAGTCTTCCATGAGAGAACAAAGCATATAGAGGTTGACTGTCACTTCATTCGGGAAGAGATTTTGAAGAAACAGATTTGTACTCCATTTGTCACCTCTGACAAGGAATTGGCAGATATCTTCACCAAGCTGGTTTCTACTTCCTTCTTCCACATTTTTGACAAGCTGGGCATGATTGATATCTATGCTCCAGCTTGAGGGGGAGTGTTGAAGTATTAGACCGGGAGGCCTTGCGGTCTGATCCAGCGGTCTGTTGACCGAGCGGTCTGGCGGTCTCACTTTGAAGCCTGGAGACCGGGCGGTCTATCGGTCTCCCATTGCGGCCTATTCTATCCTACTGGAGTTGCCGAGCGGTTAACCCATCTGTCTAACCGGGCGGCCTGTGCGGTCTCCTTTATTTCTAGCCGCTCAGTACTGTAAATGTTTAGTCCCACATTGTTTGTATACTCTCTCTCATATCTCCTTCATTCTATATAAGGGAGGTCATACCTTTGTAAATGATATCTTTTTTGGATAATAAAATTTCAATTATTCAAAAGTCTATCCGTTTATTCTTTCTCATTCGCTACTTTCTACAAGGTCTAGGAAGATCTTGGTAGTGTTGGTTGGGCTCATTAGGGGCACATTTCCCTTAGTTAGGTTACCTTGCCCAGTTTAGGACTAGGATGATCCTAGGTCAACTTGGCCTCCCAGAGTTGACTCCAATGGACCCTTAAGGATCTAGTGGACCTTCCAATAGGTTGGTGAGATTGTGGTGTGGTCTTGGACTCATGGTGAAGCCCCATGATCATCCTAACCTAGTGTTTATAAATCTACTATTTGCATACCATAGTGATCTCACCTACATTCCTAAGTTCACTTGGTCTTCCTAGGTTTTTGTCATGACCTAGTCATGACAAAACCACTCCTACGGGTCTAGTTGTCTGAGGGATGTTACAAATCCCAATACATAAACAAAAAAATTTCATCCTCGAAATTCGAGTTAGGCCTACGGGATTTCAAGTATGAAAAATAAAATGTAACATCCCGAGAAGTTGTAAGGAATACCTGACTGAAAATCTCGGGGTACTTTTGTTACATCAGATCCTGCTGCTCCCAGGTGTGCTCCTCCTGACCTTGATTTTTCCATAGGACCTTGACCAACGGAATCTTCTTGCATCGCAAGACCCGCATCCCCGTATCCTATATCTGAATCGGCTCCAGGTGCACCGATCGATCAGAAGCTATATGCCCATCTATAGTTGAAATCTGCTGCTCCGACTGAAGTAGAGTTGTCCACGGGGAGGAGACGTGGAAAATGTCGTGCAGCCCATCAATTTCCGGTGGCAGCTCCATCCTGTATGCTAAGGGACCGATCCGCTCCAAGATCCTGTAAGGCCCCAAATATCTCGGGCTGAGCATCTTCTTCCGACCACGCACCTGTGAAACTCCATGCATCGGTCGGATCTTCAAGAATACCTGGTATCCAACCTTGAACACTACCTGAAGGTGTATCGCATCGTAATACTTGGCCTGCCTGCTCTGTACCTCCAGCATTTGATCTCGTATTAGCCTCGCCTTATCCTTGGTGTCCTCGATAAACACCGAGCCCAGCACCTTCGGGTCCTCGTCCTATATCCAAGACAGTGGAGTCCTACACCTTCGTCCGTATACGGCCTCATAAGGGGCCATACCTATGCTGGAATGGTAGTTGTTGTTATAATAGAACTCGACCTGTGGCAACAGCTTCTCCCAAGGCTTTTCGCATTCCAGAATGCATAGGTGAAGCAGATCCTCCAAAGTCCGATTGGTGCTCTCCGTCTGCTAGTCTGTCTGGGGGTGGAAGGCTATGCTGAAAGTCAGCCGAGTGGCCAAGTAGGTCTGCATTTTTCGCCACTCCCTGGACGTAAACCGTCCATCCCGATCCGACACGATCGTCCTGGGCACGCCATGATAACGAACCAACTGCTCCACAAACTTCTGCACTAGCACACCAACCGAGTCATCCTTCTTGATCAGAATAAATCTGGCTACCTTCGTCAATCGGTCGATGATTACCCAGATCAAATCGTTCCACGTCTGCAATCGGGGAAGCCGATGTATGAAGTCCATCGCGATATCATCGAACTTCCACTCCGGCACTAGGAGTGGTTGCAACAATCCTGCGGGGTTCCTGCACTCTGCCTTCATCGGCTAGCATGTCTCGCAGCGGGTCTCGAAGTCGGTGATATCCTTCTTCATGCCAGGCCAGTACATGGTCTTCTTTAGATCCGCATTCATCTTCATAACTCTTGGGCATACCGAATACCGACTGTAGTGGGCCTCCATCATGATATCATCCCGGACCTGGCCTCCCTCTGGTATGTAAACCTGTCATCTGAAACATACCAGATCATCCCTCAGTGTGTAATCTCCAGCAGCGCCTGCGTCCAAGGCCCGGAATATCGACTCCAGCTTGGCCTCCTGCCTCTGCCCATCTCTGACTCTGTCTCGAATGTCATCAGTGGCTTTCATCGCGGCTAAATACTCCTCATAAAGCTCGTGGTCATCAGACGACACCAGCGTGATGTGCATATCTTCTAATCTCTGCACCAGCTCTATGGACATAATCTGTGGCTCAGCTCTAGAGGTGGCGGCTCTCTGACTCAGCTCATCGGCCACCACATTCGCCTTCCCTGGGTGGTAGCGCATCTCTTAGTGTTAATCTGCCAGAAACTCCACCCATCGCCTCTGCCTGATATTCAGCTCCTTCTGCGTGTCCACGTAATTCAAATTTTTGTGATCAGATTATATGTCACAGTGGACACCGTAGAGGTAGTGCCGCCAGACCTTCAGAGCAAACTCGACCACTCCCTTCCCCAAGTCATGAACAGGGTAATTCTGCTCATGCTTCATCAGTTGGCGTAAAGCATAAGAAATCACGTGGCCTTTCTGCATCAGCACTGCACCCATACCCTGGTAGGAAGCGTCGGTGTAGTCCTGGAATCCTTCTTTCCCCGAAGGAATGGCAAGGATAGGAGCCGAGGTGAGTCGATCGTTCAGCTCCTAGAAAGCCGTCTTGCACTGCGTGGTCCAGACAAAGGGCACATCCTGCCTCGTCAGGGATGTGAGTGGGAGGGCAATTCGAGAGAATCCCTCCATGAACTTCCAATAATAACCGGCAAGTCGTCGAAAACTCCGCATGTCTGTGGTCATCTTCAGTGGCGGCCAATCTCAAACTGCCTGGATCTTAGCCGGGTCCACTGCCAACCAGGCTCCGCTGATAATGTGGCCTAGGAAGGCCACCTCCTTCAACCAGAACTGGCACTTGCTGAACTTCACATAAAGGTGGTTCTCCCGTAGTCTCTTTAGAGTCTGTGTCAGATGTCGTGTGTGATCCTCCTCTGTCCTCAAGTAAATGAGGATGTCGTCAATAAACACGATGACAAATACATCCAAATAAGCATCGAACTCCCGGTTCATGAGGCTCATGAACACCGACGGTGCATTTGTGAGCCCAAAGGGCATCACGGTAAACTCGAACAACCTATATCTACTACTGAAGGCAGTCTTCAGAATGTCCTCCTGAATCTGCAGCTGGTAGTAGCCCGACCTCAAATCCAGTTTCGAAAAGAAATGTGCCCCCTCCCGCTGGTCAAACAGCTCATCTATCCTTGGCAGTGGACAGGTATTCCGGACTGTCAGTCTGTTCCAAGCTCGGTAGTCGATGCACAATCTGAGTGTCCCGTCCTTCTTCTTGACGAACAGCACCGAGGCTCCCCATGTTGAAGAGCTCGGCCGGACAAATCCGTCTTCCACTATCTCCTGCAACTGGCTTCGAAACTCCGCCAACTCTTTCGTGGCCATCCGTTTAGGAGCTCTAGATGCCGGCTTAGCCCCCGACACGAGCTATATCTGGAATTCCTTCTCCCGATGCGGGGGTAGCCCTGGCAGCATCTCTGGGAATACGTCAGTAAAATTGCGCACCACCAGGATACTAGAGATGGAACCCTTAGCCTCGGCCATCTCAAACAGCACTTCATAGACCTCTTCTCCCTACAGGTGGGCCTTGATGGCCTGCATAGATGATATCAAGAGAGGGATGGTCAGTCTAATACCTTCGATGATGACATAGGAATCCCCATGCCTCAAGGTGATCTCTTTGACAGGTAGTTGATCTAGGCATGTTCCAATACAACCATGTCATGCCTATGATCAGATCATAGGCTGGCATCCTTAGGATCATTGCTGGTGCTTCGAATGCCTTCCCGCCGATCTCCGCCTCCATGTTGAAGTGGGCAGAGGTGAATAGCTCCGATCCGTCGGGTAGTCGCACCCTCATCATCAAGCCTGTGTATCGCTCCACACCTTCTAGTCCTTCCACGGAAGCTTTCGATATGAATGAGTGCGAAGCACCCGTATCGAATACCGTATAAGCATGCTTGCTGCCGATGAAGACTATGCCTGGTGGTGGTTAAATATTTAGAACTCTAGTTATGGTTTTCCTTCCTAGTTCTAACACTTCTACATCCATGAGTCCAACTTTTTAGGAAAGAAAGAATTTAAAATTTATTGGCGTACCTATTATCACTGGCTCCGAGTTACGTGGTTGAGCCAGATGCAGGGCATACGCTTGCTCCCTCTCCTGGCTGCGGCCTCCGCCCTGGTATCCGCATCCTCGACTACATCCTCGATCTCCAAACTGCTATGCAGGCGAGGCAGCCGGTGGTGCTGGTAGTGGTGCCCCCCTCATGGGGTAATTTCTCCGGATATGCCCGACCTGATGGCAGTAGTAGCACTCGGGCAGGGGATACGCCATATCCCGGGTGTCTGCATCTCCCGCATCTAGAGAGGTTGAGGAGCCATTACCACCAGCTCCCTTTGCTCCTGTCTCACCTCCTAATGAGGTTGGTCCTTTGCCCTTCTCCCATCTCTCCCATCAGCAATACGGCCCCTTCGCTGATCATTTCTGGCTCCCCGGTACTGATCCTCCGTTCGCCTCTTCCGGCCTCGAGTCGTGTGCCAATCTTCCTCAATCCTCTTTGCCATCTCCAATATCCGAGGTATAGGTCCGTCGGATACGAACAGCAGAGCCTCTCTCAGATCCTCTCACAGGCCCTTATAAAACCTCTTGGTGTATCCGACCTCATCCAGCTGATAGGAGTCCGCAAACCGGGATAAATGATTGAACTCGAGGTGGTACTCCACCACCGTCTTGTTACCTTGCCTCAACTGTAGAAATCTATTTTCCAGCTCATCTCTGTCCGACTACGGAACAAAGTGCTCCAACAATGCGGCCATGATGTCCTCCCAAGCAATGTCTGTGACCTCTCTATCAGCAAACATCATGTCCAGCAGTGTCTTCCTCCATCTCTTAGCATGGGACGCCAAGCAAGAGACCACCAAAGGCACCCTCTCCTACCATGGGCATCGTATCTCGGTCAATATCTCATACATGATATCCAGCCACTCCTCCGTCCGCACAGCCGACTCTGCCTCCAAGTAAGATGGGGGAGAAAGTCCTCGGAAGATGCTCAGCCAATTGGCCCCATGGTTTGGCTGCGGAGCCGGAACCTGCTGGGCCCTGAAAGCCTCCAGTATGGCTGTCAAAGTCTGCCCCATCTCCGACTGTAGAAAAGGAGTGGGGACCGGGGGAGGTGGTGCAATATTCGGAGACTGCTGGGCTTCGCCCTGTGGTGTAGGCTATGTCGGAGGCTGCGTAACAAAGATTATTTGTAAGTAATAGACCCAAACCTAATTTAAAGTGGACAATTTACATGTGATCCCCCATATGGGTACACCACTGCTTCCGCTGCTTAGTTTGTCCCCAAACTAAACTCGTGCGGGGGTGACCCAAGGTTTGTGGACTGCTACCTTTTCGATCGAGATCTACCTCTGATACCACTTGTAAGACCCCCTCTTTTTTTAAAAGACACGGGGTCTTAGGCCCAGAACCGTCACTTTGCGGGGACACCTCCACTCCCGGGAAGGTCTTCAGTACAAAACGCCAATCCTGCCGGCCATATCGATCACAGAAAAAGTCGCAAGAGAGTAAATGAAACAAAAACACTAACACATGTCCACAGAGAGCACATATATATATAAATAATCTCCATGAAGGGAAAGTCCACAGTAATAATAATATAGGTATTGAAAATAGGGCTCATGCTCAATACATCAATGTCCTCACTACATGTCTCTCATCGCAGAAGCAAAACTAAAACAACTACTAGCAATCGGGACTCACAGTCCCAACTGTCTGAACTCCGATACTAGACTGTTCCATCTCCAAACGTGTCGATCTCTGGGGCTGCTCCTCCATGCTGTGCTCCATGGTCCCGTAAAATGACGTGGTTCAAAAACTGTTAGTCTAAAAGACTAAGTCCTACCATCCCCTACCTCTCCCCCATGGATCCTAGGCACCGTGCGGAGAGGAGGAAAGGGAAGCTCTGAAGGTGGAGAATAAACAAAACAGATGACGTTGGAACTATTCTAGCATGATTATATAAATAGAACAAGTATATGTAAGAAGTAGTAAATGAAAGATAAACTAAGAAACATGTAACCTCAACTTATATGAATGCCCGTACAAACTTATAATTTAAGGGGTCGTTTGCGAGGCTCCCATTGTATAAAAAGTCTCATACCGATTTATAGGTTGGGTTGTCGGTTTTCAAGCACGCGATATTTATATATTCGTAGAATAATAACTTATAAGCATGCTTACGCAAGCTTATAAACTAAGGGGTCGTTTTGCATGGCCAATTTATAAAGCGTCCCATACCACTTTATACAATAGGTGTCAGGGTTATATGCGATGATGATGCTATGACATGCAAGTATGACATGATGTGAACATGCAAGTGCAACACACCCACTCAGCTCTGTGCACACAGACCTTTAGTTCCCCCTTTCTGGAGCCTAAGCTCCCAGGATACCTCCGTAGTGGCAGACGGAAGCTGTGGGTTGCGACTCTCTCTAAATCGGTAATAGCACTACCAGTAAGACCTACCGTACACCTCGACGTTGGTGCACTAAGCAGATCTCCTGCGTACTCTTTGCCGGCAAGTCCACCAGACTTATCTTGGCGAAGTGGAAAACAACACTTGCCGAGTCAACATATTGGAGTCGGTGCATCGACCCTACAATACCGAAGACCCACCACCTTATACTTTATGCACATGCAACCTTATGTCTCAGTTACCGAGCCAAAGCTCCCTGGACCATCCCGTCTGTCACAATCAACAACCGACCCTAAGCTCCCCGGACTATCCCGTCCGTCAAAATCAACAACCGAGCTAAAGCTCGTCGGGCCAACCTGCACATTATCAAAACTACCTAGCCTACTGCCCGTGTGACCCAACCTAACATCCTGAATCATCGAGGTGAGTGAAAGTGAATCCCTATTTATGCTAGTTACTCTTGCAGTTTATTTTGCCTACAGTTTAAGTTAGCCCAGGACTGCCCAAGGCATACCCCATGAAGGGTTCTCGATGGCACTAGGAACTACGATTGGCTGAAACCCAAAGCTCCCTTTCACAAGGCACTTACTATTATTGGTTAATACCCGATTCCCGATCCCTTTTAATATTACTCTGTATGTAACCCTAGTGTGTTTTGGCCTTCTTTCTCCCTCCACAGGAAAGACGATCTTTCGTCGATCCCGAGCACCGCCTAATCTTAGACAACCCAACAATCTACTCATCCCAACTACCATTGATATACACCATTTCACTTCACACTGACCAGCAAGCCACTAACCCAAATCCATATGCTCAAATCAATTACTATCAGATCTTCTGCAGATTTACTACATGCATACCACCTTATACTATATGATGTACATGATAGGAGGTACTCTAAATTCTCATCCAAACACCCAAAGATAATTAATGGAGGTCTATCATGTCATTTATAGCCCAAATCCAGAAACTTGGAAATTTTCCTAATTTAGCTAATATTTTATTTATTTTACCTAAAAATCCAAATGCCCTAGTTTTGAATATGAAGTGACCTTTACAGTTATGCACAATGCTCTACAAAATTGTGATAAATACTAGGCAGCAATTAACAACAAATTCATGTCTACCAATTTTTTTTGCAAGGTTTAGGCCTCTGATCCAAAATTTAAAATATAAACACATAGTTAATAATTAAAGAAACAAGTGCTGCAATAAGGCTTTCGAAAATTATAAGAAAATTCAGTCATGACTAACAAGCCCTAGTGTTAGCAAGTAGAGAAAAGAAGCGAAAAGTAGAGAACAAGCCGAATAAACTTTTGAATAACTGAAATTTTATTATTCAAAAAAGGTATCTATTACAAAGGTATGCCCTCCTTTATATAGAATGGAGGAGAGATGAGAGAATACAAATAAGAGATGTGGGACTATAATTTACAGGACAAGCGGACTATACAAAACAAACCGCACAAGCCGCGCGGTTAGACAGCAGGGCTAACCGCACGGCTACCACCAGAGAGGAAGAGAGACTGCCAGGGAAGACCGCCAGACCGCCCGGTCTCCAAGCCGACTGAGACAAACCGCCAGACCGCGCGGTCTTCAACCCGCCAAGACAAACCGCCAGACCGCCCGGTTACCAACTTCAACACTCCCCCTCAAGCTGGAGCATATATATCGATCATGCCCAGCTTGTCACAGATGTGGAAAAAGGAAGCGGACACTGGCTTGGTGAAGACGTCTGCCAACTCGTTGTCGGACGTGACAAATGGAGTGCAAATCTGTTTCTTCAATATTTCTTCTCGAATAAAATGACAGTCGACTTCTATGTGTTTTGTTCTCTCATGAAAGACCGGATTTTTGGAAATGTGTATCGCGGCCTTATTGTCACAGAACATAGGAAGAGGATAGTTGTAAACCTCTCTTAAGTCAAGCATGAGAGCCCGCAACCACTTCAACTCACATGTAGTCGATGCCATGCTACGATATTCAGCCTCTGCACTAGACCTGGAAACGACAGACTGTTTCTTGCTCTTCCAACTCACAAGATTGCCTCCAATAAATGTGCAGAAACCTGAAGTCGATTTGCGGTCCCCTTTGTCATCTGCATAGCTTGAATCAGAGTAAGCTTCAACCCTTAGGTGACCATTCTTCTGAAATAGGAGTCCTTTCCCTGGAGCAGCTTTAATATACTCTAATATCCTCAGAGCAGATTGTAGATGACACTCCCTCGGAGCTTGCATGAACTGGCTCACCTTGCCAACAGCATAGGAGATGTCGGGTCTGGTTACCGTGTGATATATGAGCTTGCCCACCAGACGTCGGTATCTCGTAAGATCAGAGAGAAGAGGTGAGTCATCTGTCCAAGTTTTGTCTTCTCCAGCAGCCATAGGACAACTTGTAGGTTTAGCACCAGTGAGTCCTGCATCCTTTAAAAGATCAAGAGCATACTTTCGTTGTGAAAGGACCATGAAGTTGGGCTTTCTAGAGATTTCAATCCCCAGAAAGTATTTCGGGGAGCCCATATCCTTTGTAACCAGATGTTGACGAAGGTGTTTCTTGGTCATCAGTATCCCATCCTGGTCATCGCCAGTAAGAAGAATGTCATCAACATAAACCGCAAGAACAACAAGACCAGAGGCGGTTTTCCGAACAAATAAGGAGTGATCTGCTGAGCTTCGTGTAAAACCAATGCCCGCAACAATGCCACTGAACTTGTCAAACCAGGCACGAGGACTCTGCTTGAGGCCATAGATAGCCTTCTTTAGCCGGCATACACGTGTCTCCCCCTGAGCAACATACCCAGGAGGTTGCTCCATGTAAACAGCTTCCTGCAGATCTCCATAGAGGAAGGCATTCTTAACATCTAGCTGCGAGATGGGCCAATCCCTGTTGACAGCTACAGAGAGAAGAACCCGAATAGTGATGAGGCGAGCCACGGGCGAGAAAGTGTCAAAGTAATCAACCCCATAAGTTTGGGTAAAACCCTTGGCAACCAGGCGAGCCTTATAACGATCCACACTGCCATCCGGGAGAAACTTCACCACGAAGACACAGCGACAACCAACAACATCGGTGCCGAAAGGAGGCGGAACAAGGGTCCAGGTACCCCGTTCAGTGAGAGTAGCAATCTCCTCATCCATGGCAACTTTCCAGTGAGGAATAGTAAGGGCCTCCTGGTAGGAACGGGGGTGGTAGTGGCCGAGATAGCCAGGGCAAAGGCTCGGCGAGCAGGAGTAAGGCGATCGTAGGAAACAACCGCAGCAAGAGGATGGTGGGTACAAGCCCGAACCCCTTTGCGAAGAGCAATCGGGAGATCCAGGTCAGCAGGTGCCTCAGTATCCGGAGTATCCGTGGTGGAGAGAGCTGGCCCGGGATTAGAGAGAGATGGCAGCGGAGTGGAGGGAGAAAGCGGAGTAGAGGGTGGAGATGAGGAGGATGGGGAAGGCGGTGGAGTGGGGGGAGAGGACGGAACCTCAGTGGGAGCAGAGGGAAGGGATGAGTTGGTATGAGAAGGAGGAGCAGGAGGAGGAGGAGAGGAAGCGGGAGAGAAGTAAGAGGCATTGGCAAAGAAGGTGACATCCGCAGAGACAAATTGCTTGCGGGTAACAGGGTCAAAGCAACAATAGCCTTTCTGAGTGGGAGAATAGCCCAGAAAGACACATTTGGTGGCACGGGGTGAGAGTTTATCACGGGTGGCAGCGGGAGAGTGCACAAAAGCGGTGCACCCAAAGATGTGTAGAGGAAGAGGAAAGGGATCCTTGTCCGGATAAAGGATGGAGAAGGGGGTAGCACCGTGGAGAACGGTGGAGGGAAGGCGATTGATGAGATAGCAGGAGAGAAGGACAGCATAGCCCCAATAGGAGCGAGGAACATGCATTTGATTCATCATAGTGCGAGCGACATCAAGGAGGTGACGGTTTTTGCGTTCCGCCACCCCATTTTGTTGGGAAGTGTAGACACAGCTGGTTTGACGAATAACACCATGGTGAGTGCAAAAGGAGGAGAAGTCGTGGCTAAGATACTCCTTAGCATTGTCAGAACGAAGGATTTTAATAGACGTAGCGAACTGAGTTTTAACCATCGAATAAAAGGAGGTCCAAACAGAGAATAACTCGGAGCGATCTTTAAGAAGATATACCCACGTAGAGCGAGAGAAATCATCAATGAAGGTGACAAAATAGGAACTGCCCCGACCGATGGTGAGGGTAGGAGCGGGACCCCATATGTCAGAGTGAACGAGGTCGAACGGATGGGAGGAGCCCCGACTCTGCGTTGGTGGGAAGGAGGAGCGGTGATGTTTGCCAAGTTGACATGCATCATAGTTTAGAGGAGGATGATGAGGAGGGAGGTGCGGCAGGAGTTGTCGTAGAATGCGGGGAGGAGCATGACCAAGGCGAAGATGCCATTGGAGAAGATCTGTAGAGGAGGAGGAGAAGACGGATAGAGTAGAAACGTTGTCAAGGAAGTAGAGGCCACCACTCTCAGTCCCGGTAGCAATCGTCCGTTGGGAGTCCGGATCCTGAAAAGCACAAGAGGTAGGGGTGAATGTGACAGAACACTGTAGTTGCTTGCATAAAGAAGTAACCGATAATAAATTGCACGGAAACTTGGGCACATAGAGGGTATCAGCCAAGCAGAGAGACGGAGTGACTTGAACCATGCCCGTCCCATGGACCGGGGAGGGAGATCCATCAGCGACAATGACTGGGGGCAACTGAGCCTGTGTGTCAAGAAGAGAGAAACATTGAGGGTTGCCTGTCATATGACTTGTTGCACCAGAGTCGATGAGCCATCGTCCGAGAGTCACAACATGAGCACTACCAGAAGAGGTGACCACGGAGGCTGACGGGCTGGAGGAGAGGAAAGCCATGGAAGCAAGAGAGTAGCAAACCGCTATGAGAAGAACAAGCCGCGAGAAGAGAATAGAGCACCAAGCCGGGCGACCAGAAAATAGGTCGGGCGGCTAGAAAGGCCGCTTCCAAGAAGCCGAGCAAAGCAGAGGGAAAGAAGTCGCACGACCTGAAAAAGTCGGGCGAACAGAAGCGGTTAGAAAACAGACGAAGCCGCGCGAACAGTAGCGGCTTGAAAGAGGCAAAGGCTCAGTGGGGAAGAGGTCGCGCGGACTGAAAAGGCCGAGCGAACAGCAGAGAGGAGAAGAGCAGGTGACCGCGACCAAGATGCGGGTAAGAAAGGAATAACCCGCACGGTCAGGCAGATCACAGCAGCTGCGAGAAGGCGGTCAAAGGCACAGCGGGGAAGAGGTCGCGCGGACTAAAAAGGCCGAGCGAACAGAAGGGAGGATAAGAGCTGGTGACCGCGACCAAGATGCGGGTGAGAAAGGAACAACCCGCACGGTCAGGCAGATCACAGCAGCAAGCCGCGAGTATAGAGACAACACACGCGGATAGGGACAGACCGCAACGACGAGGAATTCGGAGCGGGAGGAAAGAACAAGGAGCGCGGCGACAAGGAAACAGGTCGCTGCGACAAAGAACAGTAGGAGAAGAGAAGAAGAAGAAGCAAGCCGCGCGAACAGGGCAGCGGACAGAAACAAGCCGCGCGGATAGAAACAAGCCGCGCGGACAGAGAGAAGCCAAGTCGCGAAGCAAGTCGCAGAATGCAAAAAACAAGCCGCGAACAACAGAGAGCGCACAGAATCAGAAGGAAATGACCGTGTCCTCTGATACCATGTTAGAAAGTAGAGAAAAGAAGCGAAAAGTAGAGAACAAGCCGAATTAACTTTTGAATAACTGAAATTTTATTATTCAAAAAAGGTATCTATTACAAAGGTATGCCCTCCTTTATATAGAATGGAGGAGAGATGAGAGAATACAAATAAGAGATGTGAGACTATAATTTACAGGACAAGCGGACTATACAAAACAAACCGCACAAGCCGCGCGGTTAGACAGCAGGGCTAACCGCACGGCTACCACCAGAGAGGAAGAGAGACTGCCAGGGAAGACCGCCAGACCGCCCGGTCTCCAAGCCGACTGAGACAAACCGCCAGACCGCGCGGTCTTCAACCCGCCAAGACAAACCGCCAGACCGCCCGGTTACCAACTTCAACAACACCTAGAAACACTCCTGACCAAGTTTCCAAACTTTCCAGTGAATAATGAACTCTAATTTTAATTTAGAACAAAAATCCTCTTTCATAAATTAGTGAAACAACCATAGAAAATATTCATCTAAAGATTATGATAAAATTTCCTCATGAGCATAATGACTTAAGTACACTTTTGCATATGTTTCACAATTTTCTAACCAACATTGAGCTCTGGATCTATTTTTGAACATAATTGTATAATTATAAGCATGTGATATAAGTACTGAGAATATACATCTAAAAATTACAATAAAATTCAGGTATGAGTATTATGACCTAAAACACCAAAAATTATAAGAAAATTCAGTCATGACTGACATGCCCTAGAAACACTCCTGACCAAGTTTCCAAACTTTCCAGTGAATAATGAACTATAATTTTAATTTAGAACAATAATCCTCTTTCATAAATTAACGAAACAACTATAGAAAATATTCATCTAAAAATTATGATAAAATTTTCTAATGAGCATAATGATCTAAGTACACTTTTGCATTAGTTTCACAATTTTCTAACCAACATTGAGCTCTGAATCTATTTTTGAACATAATTGCATAATTATAAGCTTGTGATGTAAGTACTGAGAATATACATCTAAAAATTACAATAAAATTCAGGTATGAGTATAATGACCTAAAACAACCTCTGCCCAATTTTCATAATTTTCCAATGAACAGTGAGATCAAAATAAATAAATGACTATCAAGGGAAAATCCATATATTACAAAGAACGTACTAAAATTGATGTTCCAAAATTTCCAATAAAATTACTAGGGGCTCATATTAACCCTATGACCACACTATCCAAGTTTCACAACTTTTCATAAAGTCTTGATGGCCTATTTTATATGTATAAGTTTTGTGCCCTAAACTAGGGTTAGGATTTTGGGGAGCTTATCAGCCTCTAAATCTCATGATATTTTTACCAGAGGACCTTGACAACCCTAAAGTCCTCTCCACCAAGTTTCAAGTCATTTCAAGGTCACTTGACCCCTTGACCCTCAAACCCTAGGTTTGCACACATAGGACCTACCCTAGTGTCCAAGGGATCCACCCTTCAACTTCCACCCAATAGCCATGGAGGGGGTATTTTTTGTGCTAATATAGCTGAGTGCCAAGATCCATCACCTTTGGGTGAGGTTGGCCAACTCAAGATCACCTAGGGCACTTAACCCTAATTTGACCTAAAAGGGGCCAACACTTGGCTACACAGTTACCCTATCAAATCAAACCCAAAAGGGGTGAAATTTTTTCCAAATCCCTATAATATTCCCCAAGATCACCCGGCAAAATTTTGGGGGATTTGAGGTGTTTAAGACACCTAATTAATGTGTACATGATTTATTAAATTTTTCCCAAAAACTATAGAAACATTATCTCAAAAAATTCCCATTTTTGGACAGGCCTAGGTATATGTTAGAATGACTCCCTGTCCAAATTTCAGGTCATTTGGACAAGAGATAAGGTGGGGGCACTCATTTTAGTCTCTATCTAACCCTAGGTATAGACCCCACCAAAATGAGTGCCTTTGTCAAACCATACATCCAAATTAGTCCAAATCAATTTTAAATTAAGGAACACCCCGAGGGCTACAATTTGATATTGACTACTTTCTCTGATTAAGCATCTAAGCATTTTTAAATTAATTCTTAAGGTAACTGACTTTGTGTGATAGAATATATAAAATATATGATATATATATATAATCTGATCTTGCATAGATCTTGACGCAATCTGACGATCACTGGTCATCTTCTTCCTACAGCCGACGTGTGAGATTTACCCAACCTGGAGCGTCTTCCAACTCGATTTCCCGGCCACCCGGCCACCCGACCACCTCCCTGGTCGGCCAATACCGCCACCACCTTCGTTGAGGTCGGGCTATCACCGAGCAGCGGCACGGCCGTCGGAGGGGCCGTTTTCGGCGATCCTGAACATGAGTTTTCTTCCCGGAAAACCAAGAAAATGAATCCAATGATCGGGCTCAATTGAGCCCGATTCTGAATCTAAATGAACCCTAGGATCTACCCATAGAAGAAGGAGTAGGGGAGGACCTTGTTGGTGGTCTGGAGACGAGCTGATCTCCGGGTTGCCATGGTGGTGGTGCCGCTGGCCGTGTTAAAATTCAACAACCTGGCACTACTACCATGTTGGATTTTATCCAGGTGGTCAACGAGATAGTCTGCAGCCAATTAATATTCTCAGGACTATCAAGATCACACCTTGATCACGTGGAAAATTTCCCTAGAACTTGGAGTGAGCAGGGGTTATCTCAACTAAAGCCAGTCAACCAGAAAACACATGCAGCACAAGAGTCTTTATTGATTCATAACAATCTTCTCTACACAGCGAGACATGCTTCACCAAACAACCACCAAAGGGAAAGCAGAGACTACAAATACAAGACAAGAGATACAAGCCGCGCGGACTCAAACACAAGCCGCCGGTCTACTGCTGTGGAGTCCGCTCAAACCGCCAGGTCGCCAGACCGCAACTCAAGCAATGCGGACTACCCCTTATTCCAATGCTTGCTCTAGCTACTGGTCAGCAAGCCGCCTGACCGCGAGGTCGCCTAGCTGCCAGACCGCACAATCTGCAATACCAAATAGAATAGTCCGCCTGAAGCAGGCGACCTATTGAACCCCGAACCAAGTTGCCAAAGAGAAGACAGTCTGGTCGTTGTCCGTGTACTGTTGTTTACCGACTGTTGCTTAACCGCAGAGTCCGCATTGTCCATAACCGCAATGAGAGCCAAGTCCTAGCTTTACAGTGTTATTCGCACAACTTGCACAACCCAACCCGTCCAACTCAATCAAACCGCGCGGACACAAAAGTCCAGTCCGCAGCAACAGTTGTAAGCTCAAGGTACTGTTCACTTACGCATGGAGGTTCCTTAATTCTTGATGTGACGTGGGTCCTATTTATAGGCACGATGATGAGTGTGGTCACCCCCTGAGTTGATAGGATTACCGCCACATCCTGCAGCAAGACTTCTCCGCAGTCCGCGAATACATACCAGTCCGCCGCACATGTGCAAGATAGCCAGCCCGCCTAGCTTCTCCAAGGCCGGACACAATTGCCAGTCCTCCTTGTCTCCAAAGCCCAAACCGCCAAGATATCACCAAGGTCAGACAGCAACACCAGTCCGCCTTATCGCTGAAGGCCAAGCCAGGACCACCACAGCCAGACTCCGCAGCAACACTGTCCGCCAATCCGCGGACACAACACCAGCCCGCTTATCCCGAGCATGCAGCCTCTCCACCAAGGCACCTACCGGACTCAGCGGACACCCGGCTTTAGTCCGCACTTCCCGAGCCCACAGCTTTTCCACAAAGGCACCTGCCGAACTCAACGGACATGCCGATCCCGTCCGCCCATTCTGCGGACAACACTAGTCTGCAAATACCTGCAGACACCCCAGTCTGCATACCTTGTAGACTTCTCCAGTTCGCATACCCCGAGTCCATAGCCACACAAGCAAGGCAGATGCTGGACTCAGCGGACTCCATCTCTAGTCTGCACGCAGTTGCAAACACAACCTCTAGTCTGCTTATCCCCAAACTCGCAACCAAGTCACATGCACTTCTACCGAGCTTGGCGGACTGAGAAGCAGTCCATGCTCCACTGTGCGATCTCCCCGGACTGAGCCAAACATGGACTTAGTTCAGAACCAACCAAGTCCACACCACTGGCCACAAGGGCCAGTCCGCACTTACTGGCGGACATTGGATTCAGTCCCCCAAACCCGGCGACCTCCAGCACCTGTCCGCACTGAATGGCGGTCTCCGCGGCTTCCACTTACCGCTGCACCAGAGCAAGACCAAGGCAACTGCCAAACCGGTTTACAGAGCTACAGTTCTTCAGTCTGCTTAATGCCATACTCCGCGGCTAGCGTTTCTATCCGCCCGGTTAATTCCTGGGTTCCAATTGCCTACTGAGCACAAGCCGGTCTGGCTAACCGCCGCTGCTGTCCGCATAGTCCGCACAAACAGACCACCTAGGCCACCATATAGCAAACCGTCTACAACATCCCAGCCGACTTAGCAGTCCACCAACCCTGTCCGCGTAGTCCGCGCGGATATGTCCAAGTGCTCCATTCACCCACTTTCACTTCACAAATTTCAACACTCCCCCTTGAAGTGAGAAGTGGTGAATATCTCCAGCAGCTCCTGTAACCTTGCACCTGGTCCCTCCGATAGCATCTACAAAGAGAAGTCCAAGACATAGTCCTCGTCCCGCATATTATGGACCATGAGGGAGCCCTCCAGCATCTCCCAAAAGGAGCCATGCTTCCCTCTACCTTCTTCTTCAGCTTCAACCTCCACTCATGCATCACAGGAGTATCACCAACAACCTTGGGCACAAAAGCCCAAGTCTCGTCACCTCTGAGAGTAGTCACCTCCTCAGACTTGGTGTCAATCACCTCCTTGATTCTAGTGGGGTCATCACAGCTAGAAGGTACTCGCTCGACCTGAGGTCTAGCAAGGAAACATGGGACCAAGCCCGTCGTGGACCCTTCACTATATCGAGCTGGTGGCTTACTGATCCTCTTCAATCTTCGAAGAACCTGATCATGGCTGACCACCTCCGCTGCTCCTAAACCAGCTCCGTTCCCGGGAAAACTCGGAATAATGCTCCCCTTTCTTCCTGAACAAGACACCTCCTTACTAGAACCAGAAGCACCTAGAGCAACGCTCCCCTTGCTACCTGAATCAAAAGACTCTTCTCTTGAACAAGAACTACCTGGAACATCGCTCCCCCTGCTTCCTGAACCGGAAGACTCCGCCTTCGAGCCAGAAGTACCTGGAGCATCACTCCCCCTACTTCCTAACCCTGGCGCCTTTGCCCCGGAGCTAGAACAACCTGGAGCTCTAGGTGACTCAGGAAGCTCCACCTTAGCAGCAACCTCCTTCAGCCCACCATCTGACTTGCTCATCTCTATCTCCACATGAGAGTTATCCCAATACGGCGTCAACTCATCAAAGACAATGTCACTCGACACGATGAGCCTCTTCGTCGCAGGATCCATACACCTCCATCTTCTCCTTTCCTCATCATACCTGAAAGTTTATCGTTGCCTACCTAAATCACCTAGAGTGGGGTAAATAGGTGAGATGTGCGTCTTTTTGCGGAATAAAAAATTACAAGCCAATGCACAGATCTATCTACCAATCAAACACAGATGAGGCAAGATTTATAGTGGTTCCCCAACCTTGGGTACATCCACTTTCCCTCACCGATCTAGCAATACACTAGACTCAGCTACTCCACTATCTCGGATTGAAAATCAATCCTACCCTCGGAACAATGTTCCTACAAACTCGTTCCACAAAACTGATCTACACTCGGAAGGTAAAACTTCCTACAATCTCTGGGTTGAAAAACTCCTACACTCGGAGAAAACGTCTCCTACAATAATGATATAAAATTTGTAAAGAAATACAAACAGTAATCTTCTTTTTCAGATCTGCAAACTGTCGGCCAAGTTCTTCTCCTTTTAGGTGTTTCGGCTTTATCAGAGAGGTGAAGAAAATCTCGGCAAAATCAGATCTGGACCTTCTTGGCTTCTCACGATCGATCTAATCAGAGGAATGAGGAGTTGAGCGAATCTCGATCTGGAAAGCCTTCTTGATCTGAATCCTCAAAAGATGAAACCCTAGCCAGTCGGGAATCAGCGACGGCGGGGGCGACGGATTTCGTTTCATGGAGAGAGAGAGAGAGGAGATAGAAAATCTTTAGAGAGTACGGCTGCAAAAACTTTCTTAGAATAATCTTCTTTGATAAATTAAGGTTTGTCGATTTAGACAAGACCTTTTATAGGAGAGGAGAAGATTAGACATAATTGAGTCATTATGAGAGACACGTGGACCAATCACGTCAAAGTTCATGAATAAGATCATTAGGTCTGGACTTATAGAATTTTCGGAAAAGTCAAAGTAAATTACTCGAGATGTAATAGACTACTCGAGTACATGCAGCACTACTCGAGTAGGTAGAAGATGACTACTCGAGTACATGAGAAAAACTAATCGAGAGGGAATGAGATCACTACTCGAGTACATGGGGTCAACTACTCGAGTAAATAAGAATAAGAAAGACTCAGCTACTCGAGTAACAAAAATGACTTACTCGAGTACTTGAGTACATATACGAGAGGTGGAGTATATTACTCGAGTAAAATAAATACTACTCGAGTATATAAGAATGAACTACTCGAGTATATAAGAAACTACTCGAGACAAACACTTAGAGAATTTCTGAACAGGAAAAACTGTACAACTCGAGTATATAAGATTTACTACTCGAGACAAATAGAACTACTCGAGTATATGGAAAAGAACTACTCGAGACAAATAGATCTACTCGAGTATATGAAAAAGACTACTCGAGTAATTCACTTAGAGAAATTTTCTGGAATGGAATTCTGGATTACTCGAGTATAAACACTGGACTACTCGAGTAGTAGATGAACTACTCGAGTACATGACTTAGACTACTCGAGTAATTGAGAACTACACGAGAGTCAGAATTCAACTACTCGAGATAGAAAATAAAACTACTCGAGTATATAAGATGACTACTCAAGTATTTAACTTAGAAAAAATTCGGGAAGTAAATTTCTGTAAACTCGAGTAATATCTTAACTACTCTAGTAAGAGTATTATTACTCGAGTATGAATTCAGTAACTTACTCGAGTAAGTAAAGAACTACTTGAGTACTTTACTTAGGAAATTTTTCTTGACAGAATTTTTCTTCTTCTAAGGTGAAATCAGCATCAAGTCTTTTCACATAGTTCTAGAGCTTGAATATGAAGTCTTTCCCAATAGAGAGGCTACACATGAGTCAACACCTTGGAGCACACAATGAGGGATTACATTGTATGGTCCTTTGTTTGGTGACCCATTATAGACTGACATTGGTCTACACTTCCCATAAGATTCCTACAAACACATAACTCAAACCAAGCATCAAATACAACTTAATTCATCTTAGTTCAAGGGTGACTTCATCAAATCTGGGTTAGTGTGGATACAATACCCAACCATCTCCTCCTATTTATAGAAGTCAGAATCCTTTACACTAAGGTGAATTATGGATATAAAAAGAATGCAAAGTATATAAAGCAATGTAAACAAGTAAAAGACTATGAAAAGTATAATAAGATCAAAAACTTAGAATTATATAAGTGTGAATATCCAAAAATGTCATTAACAACAAAAACCATTTCCACAACTCATAAGTCCTTTTGGCTAGTTCTGATGATGTTGTCTGTCCTGTTTCTCTTGCTGTCTCCTTTGGTATCTAAAAGGCTTTGGATAATACTTGGGGGTCTTGGAGGAGCAGCATGATTGTTTCTTCCATATTCTCTATCATATATCCTCCTTTTGGTCATAGATTTCTCATACAACTCCCATTCCTGGGAACTGTAGTGAATATTTCTGCTCTCATGGTAGTCCATAACTAATTTGAGAGTGTCCAAAATGAGGGACTTAGAAGTGGGAGACCAAACCTCAGCATGTTCAGGAGCTGGAGTAGGAATGGACTTGCTGGCAGAAGGACCTTCACCATACTTTCTTTTCTTCTTGTAAGTCTGAATTTCAGGAGGAGCTTTGAAGAAAATATCTGCAGGATCTTCATCCCAACCCTGAGTATAGGAATCAGGAGGAGCAAAAGAATCACCAGGCCTTAGAGAGAATGTGAGTTGAGGAGCTGGAGCAGGAACATCAACAGCTAGAGGGTTCAAATGATGACGGATAATGTTTAGATCAGCAGCAAATTCAGGAAGGATCTGGTAATGCATCCAGACAGCAATGTCATAGGTGTGGAATTTGACACTCTGTATTTGAGCTAGGACATCACCATGGATCTCTTTCACTTTTGCTTTCCAAAGCTCTTGCATGGCAGCATCTGATTTTTCTAAGTATTCTTTTACCAACTTCTCCCCCTTTCTGACTTCAACAGATAGCTGAGAGATGGCATCATCTTTGAAAGTGCCAACTTCTTCATAAATTTTCATCTTGGTGGCTTCAGCTCTTTTTTACAATTCCATCTGATTATTACCAAGAGTCAGACCTTGTTCCATCACTTGACCAACACTAGTGATGGTGTGGTCTAATGCTTTGCCACCAATTTGGAACAGATATTTGAGCTGATTAGTATTATGCTGGATCTCAGCAAATCCTCTGCTCATCTCAGTTTCTAGAGCAGTTATCTTATCAGTGACAGTCTTGATACAAGTATCAAAGTAATATTTCTATTCTTGAAGGAGAAGTACAATCTGAGTCGTCAAATCTGAGGAGGTAGGAGCTGTAGCAGCAGGAGGAGCAGAATTAGATGGAGCAGAAGGAATAGGAGGAGCTACCCATGGAGCTATTTCTGTGAGGGTAACAGAGCTCTTAGCTCTTATAGTATGTAAGAGGCCATCTCCTTCTTCCATTATCTGAGGGAAAGAGAAATCCAAATTCCTGAGAGGAGCTTCAGCTGGCTCAGGTGAGAGCTCATTAGAAATGAAGATTGTTTCTGGCTGTTCTTGGTGAGATTGAGCTGGAGTTCTTGCTAAAGAGATTTCTAGAGACTTTGCTGGTGATGGCACTGGAGACTGTACAGGAGACTGTACAGGAGTGGGGTCCATGGGAATTTCAGTGGATGTAGCTTTTGGAGATAGAGGAGGAGGTGGTTCATCTGCAGTTAATTCCTCTATCATCTCATTGATGGCAGCATCAGTGGATAGGAGAATTTCTTGAAGTTGTTGATCTGTAGGGATATCTTCTGGGGTAACTGGTGGAGGAGTAGGTGCTAAAGGAGTAGGCATCCTGGCTGAAACAGAAGGAGCAGGCTCCCCCTCAATAGGTGCACCAGAGGAGATGGGAACCTGAGATGGAGAGGGAGATGAAGTCCTGTCCTCTGTGTCTATACCTTCAGTACCCTTAGCAGCTTGAGAAGGATTCTGCAACTTTAACTCCCATCTCTGTATGGAAGAAATGGAGACTTTCTTCATATGGTGAATAATACTCCCCTTGGAGAAACTGAATACCTCTGGATTTATCTCATGGAGAAGTAAGGAAATGATCCTTGCATAGTTGGGGGACTTTATACTCTCCTTTATTTTGTTCAGAATCAACAAACCAAACTGAAAGGCTTTTCGACAGACAATTGCTTGCATCAATTCAAAGAAGTAAAGGGGTATGGCTCTGATGGAGTTTGTCTTGCATAGAAGAATTTTGCCAATGACATCAACCAAGAATTTTCCTTTAGCATTCATATCAGACCTATTGATGTATTTTGCATCAGCAGAAATTCCACAAAATAAGCAAGTTCTGGCATACTCTTCATCACCCAGAAAATCATCTGCTTCTGGAACTGGCAGTCGAAGAAGTCGAGAAACAGAGATTGGAGTAAGTTTGATGTTGATACCTTTAACTGTAGACTTCAAAACTGTCCCATGGTGCTTCACCTTGAGGTTCCCGAAAAAACTCTGCAACTTCGGGGAAGAGGATTCGACATTGTTCTTGGAGAATAAAGGTTAATCCGGCAGTGTCGAGCAAAATCATTAGATTATGGAAGTCGTCGGAGAGTTCTGCAATACCGGCGGCGACTAATTCCGAACCCACACCGATTTTAGAGGCGGCAGACATGATTCAGAAGTCTTGGAGATGCAGAAACCCTAGACAGGTTCGACGGGGTGAAGGAAATCGCGCGGCTCTGCAACTGACGGAGGAAGGTGAAGAGGCATTTGGGTACTCGAGAGAGCGGAAATGATTTCGTGTAGGGAAATTTCCGGATTTTCTTATTTATATAACCCTAGTTTTAGGTCTAATTATACGACAATGAAGAATTAAACCATAGAAGAGGCGACATAAGCCTTTGTTTGCGCATAAGAAAATTTGAAAAACAAACGACTCGGCATATACATGAGTGAGGAAAATAGACTCGAGTAGATAACTCTGGAATTACTCTGGTAAGTATACAGAAGTACTCGAGTAGATGAACTGAAGTACTCGAGTAGGTCAGTGAGGTAC
Source organism: Platanthera guangdongensis (assembly GCA_039583875.1). NCBI lineage: Eukaryota > Viridiplantae > Streptophyta > Magnoliopsida > Asparagales > Orchidaceae > Platanthera > Platanthera guangdongensis. The sequence goes on from CM077151.1 coordinate 193,566,708, forward strand.
TCGAGTATGTGAAGTTGACTACTCGAGTATGTCAGTCTGCTACTTGAGTAGGTCAGGTCGACTATACGAGTATATCATTCCACTACTCGAGTAGGTCAAGTTGACTACTCGAGTAGGTCATTCTACTACTCGAGTAGGTCATATGCTTACTCGAGTAGGTTGTGTCTTACTCGAGTCAAAGAGTTAGAATTTTGAAAAATTTCGATTTTTGACTAACCTTAGAGCCTTGAGCCTTCTTGAAAATCCATCTTCTCTAGTCTTCTTTGTTGAGCATCCCAAGTTCTATTTTGAAGAACGAGAACTTGGTCTCGTCCAGCGGCTTCGTGAAAATGTCTGCAATTTGCCTATCTTTAGAGACATATTGAAGGTCTATGTCCCCATGCTCCACATGCTCCCGGATGAAGTGATACCTTAGCTCTATATGCTTTATCCGGCTGTGTGAGACTGGGTTGTTGGCTATTGCTATTGCGCTGGAAGAGTCGCAAAATAATGTAATCTTTTCAAACTTCATGTTGTAGTCCTCAAACTGATTCATTATCCAAAGTAACTGTGCACAGCAACTGCCTGTAGAGATGTACTCTGACTCGGCCGTTGAGATTACTACACAGTTCTGCTTCTTGATACTCGAGGAGATAAGTCTTCTTCCAAAGAATTGACATGTCCCTGAAGTGCTTTTCCTGTTGTCTTTGATCCCTGCAAAATCTGCATCTGAAAAACCTATTAGCTAACTGTCATTACTTCTTGGGTACCATAACCCAAGATTTGGTGTGCCTTTAAGGTATCTCAAAATCCGCTTTGCAGCAACGTAGAGAGATTCCTTAGAGTTCACCTGAAATCTAGCACAAACACATGTTGCGAACATTATGTCAGGTCTACTTGTAGTAAGGTAGAGCAAGGATCCAATAATGCTTCTGTACTTAGTTTCATCAAAAGGTTTTCCTTTTTCATCCTTGTCTAGAGACATTGTTGAACCCATTGGAGTCTTCATCGAGGTTGCGTTCTCCATTCTGAATTTCTTAATCAGCTCTTTGGTGAACTTGGTCTGTGAGATGAAAATTCCATCTTCAGACTGTTTCACCTGAAGCCCTAAGAAATACTTCAGCTCGCCCATACTGCTCATTTCAAACTTCCCTTGCATAAGTTTTGAAAACTTCCTGTAGAGGTTGACATAGATTTGCACTAGCAAAATCTTGCCTTTAATTTCCCTAAGAAATAATGTCTTGTCTATCTTTCCCCTTGTGAACTTGTTCTCAAGTAAAAAGGTAGACAGCGTCTCATACCAAGCTCGAAGAGCTTATTTCAGGCCATATAATGCTTTATGCAGTAAATAAACATAATCAGGAAAGTTAGAATCAATGAAACCTGGAGGTTGTTCCACATACACTTCTTCCTTTATGTCACCATTAAGGAAGGCAGACTTCACGTCCATCTGATAGACAGTGAAGTCTTTGAGTGCAGCATATGCTAGGAATAACCTTATTGCCTCCAGCCTTACCACTGGAGCGTATGTCTGGTCGAAGTCGATTCCTTCTTCTTGATGATAGCCTTTTGCAACAAGTGTGGCCTTGTTCTTTACTATCGTTCCATCCTCATCCATCTTGTTCTTGTAGACCCATTTTTTCGAAACAACGCTCTTACCTTTGGGTCTTGGAACAAGCTTCCATACTTTGCAGTGCTTGAACTTGTTTAGTTCTTCTTCCATCTCCATTATCCACGATGCGTCTGAGTTTGCTTCCTCAAACTTCTTTGGTTCAACCTATGATAGAAAACTTAAATATAGATTTTCATTAGTTGTACCTCTTCGAGTTCTGACACCATCCCGGGGATCTCCTATGATCTGTTCCATGGGGTGATCCTTTAGATGTCTGAGATCTAGAATCCTTGCATCTGGATTGTCTTCTATCATCGGAGTGACTTCTTCATCTTGGATGACTTCTTCATCTTCATCATCAGCCTCTTCAATAGGGGTTGGAGTGGTGATCTTGATGAACTTTTCACCTTTATCTTCGGATGGTCCATCCAAGTTAATTTCTTTCAGCTTTGCACCTGCATCTTCAATAAGCACACTAGAAGAGTTACTTTGCAGCAAACTCGTCTCATCAAATACAACATGTATTGATTCTTCCATGACAAGGGTTTTTCTATTAAAGATCCTGTATGCCTTACTATGACTACTATAACCTACAAAAATACCTTCAAAACTCTTTTCGCTAAACTTTGTAGTATGATACTTACAATTGTTGAGCACGAAGCATTTAAAGCCAAAAATTCTAAAATATGAGACTGTTGGTTTCCTACCCTTCAGAAGTTCATAAGGTGTCTTATCGTGGTTTTTGTTTATGAGAGCTCGATTTTGCACATGGCATGCAGTGTTGACGGCTTCCGCACAAAAGTACTCCGGTATTGAAGCATCACTCAACATGGTAATGCAGGCCTCTATGATTTTTCTATTCCTTCTCTCGGCCACTCATTCTGTTGTGGAGTACGAGGAGAGAAAAACTCATGAATGATACCTAAGCTTTCACAAAATTCTGTCATGGACCCAGACTTGAACTCTGTTGCATTGTCACTTCTGATTTTGACTATGGAGCAGTAGTACTCATTCTGAACTTGCCTGATAAAATTAACAAAGATGTCGAAGGTATCTGACTTGTGTTTCAGAAAGAACACCCACGCAAAGCGCGAGTAATCATCAACAATTACCAACGTATAATCCTTACTTCCCAAACATCTAATTTGCAGTGGACCAAATAAGTCCATATGCAGTAGATGAAGACATCTATTAGAATCCTTGCCAATAACGCTTTTAAAGGTAGCCCTTGTTTGCTTGCCTTTTACACATGCATGACAAGGTCTATCTTTTACGTACTTGACATTTTTGGCATCACGCACTAAGTTCATTGAAAATAACTTATTAATAGTTTTGAAATTAATATGTGCTAGTCTCTTGTGCCATTGGTCACCAAGAGATGCACTATCTTTTGCTAAAAAGCACACTGGTGTCCAAGAATCTAGACAAATGAAATTCAAGAAAAAAATATTTCTGCTTTGAGTGCCGAATAGAATTGTTTCCATATTGTTAACAGATTTTATCAAGCACTTATCAGCGTGAAACTCAACTATGTATCCTTTATCGCAGAGTTGGCTTATGCTTATAAGGTTATGTTCCAAACCTTCAACGTAAGCCACATCTGAGAAGGATACATTACCGTTCGTAATCATACCATAGCCTGTATTGATTCCACGGCCTGAACCTCCAAAGATGACCTTCGGTCCATTCACAACTAGAGTAAAGTTCTGAATTAGGCTTCTTGTCCCGGTCATATGCCGAGAGCATCCACTATCCAAATACCATATTTACGTTTTGGTGGCCTTTGGACATACCTGCAATCACAATCAGTTTTCCTTAGGAACCGAAATATGTTTGGGTCCTTGGTCTGGGGTTAGAAGACTCTCCCTACGAATATTAGCATTAGGAGTGGTCTTCCTCATATTGCCAACATGTGGGGTTGCAGCATTTCTGGGATTAAACCAGCAATCAATGGCAAAGTGACCAATTCTTCCACAACACCAATAGTCAAATCTGTTGTATCTTTTCTTTATGTTCTCCTGCTTGACCTTTTGGAATTGAGGTCTAACAGGGGCCGCATTCTTGGAGGAAGAAGCTTCATGATGATGACAATCACATGTTTTCTTCTCCTTCACTAGCTTTTCTACAACAGGCTTTGCCTTTGGTGCCTTCTTGAAGTTTTGGCCATGATTGAGAGGGTCATAGCTCTGAAGAATCACTTCTTCATAAGGTGCCTTAAAGACACTTTCGCCAAAATTTCTGGGGCGAGTCCATCCTTGATAACGGGACTTTGGCTCTACATAGGTAGGCCTAGCAAAGTGTCCGTAGGATGAGTCAAGATCAAACTCATTTGAGGGAAATATGACCTTTTTGAACGTCGTCTGATCTTGAGGGGCTTTCCCTTTCTCTTTGGCTAAGGCCTTTTTGGCGGCCTTATTCTTTCGTTGAGCCTTGTTTCTCCTATAAGACTTACTAGGAGCTTCTTCATGGCCTAGTCCAGCACCCTTGGCCTTGGCTGAGAATTCAGCAACGAATGGAAGAACTGTCTTGGGCTTTGAGAAACTTTCAACTAGTTTCTTTTCAGCAGCAAGTTGGGCTTCCAGCACTTTGATGATTTTCTCTTTAAGGTCGAGGTGCTCAAGAGCTTTATTATATTCTTCAATAGTTTTATTGAAGTTCTCTTCGAGCGAGTCAGTCTTTGCGACTTTCTCTCTCAAAATGCTCTCTTCAGCTTTGAGAGATTTTATCTCTTTAACCTGATTTTTCACGACTCAGCGACATTTGTCGTAAGCCATGATTAACTCCTTATATAGGGCCATGAGTTCTGACTCATCATCAGAAGAGCTATGCTCACAATCATGTTTAGAAACTTCAGAATCAGAAAGAGGAGTGTGAGAGTTTACCTTCCAGTGAACTGGAGCTCTTGTTCATCATCAGTTTGAGCCATGAGTCCAAAATAGGCTTCTTCTTCTTCACTCGACTCAGATGAGTCAGAGTCACTAAGAGTCTTGCCCTTTTTGGACATCAAACTATTATCTGTCCTCTTCTTGTTGTACGAGGACTTTTTTCCTCTCTTCTGCCACCCTCCTTCTTCTTGTGAGGGCAGTCAGCGATGACGTGTCCTGACTTATTACAACAATAGCTAATAATGTCAGTAGAAACATGTTTGTTCTGTTTAGAAGTGTACCTGTCATGGCTGCTTGAGCCTTTTCTTTGTCGATCACCATCGTGTCATGATCTTCTATAGGAGGCATCCTTGCCTTTCCATTGCTTCTTCTTGTTCAAGAATTTCTTGAACTGTCGAGAGAGTAGTGAGAACTCTCCTTCTGATAGTTCAGAGCCTGAGGTGCTTGGCTCCGAGGTTTCTTCTTCACTAACTTCTGGTGCTGGAGTAGGAGAAACAACCTTTATCTTCTTAGAGGTGTCTGCCTTTAAAGCAATAGACTTCTCTTTGAATGTAGACCTGCTCTTCTCTTCTTCAGCCTTTCTGGTGTTGAGTTGAAGCTCATATGACATAAGCTTCCCGAAGAGATTCTGAGGATCTGTCTCGGCCAGTTTTCCAAACTCCCTTATGGCACGGACCTTGTTATCACATTCCTTAGTTAGGAATCTCAAGAACTTATCGTTTAGTTCTCCATTAGTGAAGACTCTGCCATAGACCCTTAGCCCATTCACTATCTAGAAGAAATTCTCAAAGGTGTCAACAATGGTTTCTTTGTTTCCTTGTCGGAAAGCTTCATACTTCTGATTTAGAAGGAATCTTTTATCATCCCTCACTTCTTTTGTACCTTCCATCAAGGTAACTAGTGACTGCCACATCTACTTCGCAGACTGGCAGTGAATCAGGTTTTGCAGCATTGAATCATCGACTGCACTTGCTATAATATTTTTTTCCTTTTTGTCCAATGAGATAAGTGCAATCTCACCATTATCTAGATCCATAAGTTTCTTTGGGACTTTCTTAGTTGGATGTATAGTGGAGACGGTCATGGGAATGTAAGGATCTTCTTCAACTATCATGAATATCCTTGGATCCACAACTTCCATAAAGAACTTGATTCTCTCTTTCAATATGGGAAAATTATTCTTGGTGCACAAAGGAAGCTTGGCAAAATCTTTAGCCTTGTCCATTTTTTTGGTAGATCTCAAATGACAACTATTGAAGGATCTGATCAAGGTGTTAACCTTTTAACGATCAACCTGGCTCTGATACCAATTGAAAGTTTATAGTTGTCTACCTAAATCACCTAGAGGGGGTGAATAGGTGAGATGTGCGTCTTTTTGTGGAATAAAAAAATTACAAGCCAATGCACAGATCTATCTACCAATCAAACACAGAAGAGGCAAGATTTATAGTGGTTCCCCAACCTTTGGTACATCCACTTTCCCTCACCGATCTAGCAATGCACTAGACTCGGCTACTCCACTATCTCGGATTGAAAATCAATCCTACCCTCTGTTGGGTACATTGGTTCAAATGTACCTGATTTAAAGAAGCCTCACCCAACTCAATGATATACATCAAAATGTATTTGATGTGTTTTGAGTTTACTTGTGCAGGCTAAGTATTTGCAGGAAAGAAGAAAAAGTTTCTAAGTCCATGTGTCGACACCTAGAGGGAAAGTGTCGACACTTAAGAAGACTTGTATCGACACCCAGGCAAGCAGTGTCAACACTTGGAGTCATTGTGTCGACATCAGGGATGCTGAGTCGACACCAGACATAAAGTGTCGACACAAGGAGCTGTTTCGACACTCAATGAAGAAAAGCCAGTGAAGCTGTGTCGACACATAGCAGTTGTGTCGACACCCAGTGAAACTGTGTCTACACCAGAAAGTGTCGACACTTGGAGGCTGTGTCGACACTCAGCAAAAGTCAGCAGAGACTAAGTACAAGTGTCGACATCCAGAACAATGTGTCGACACTCAGCAGAAGAGTCAACACTTAAAGTAAGTGTCGACACCCAGAACAATGTGTCGACACTCAGCATAAGAGTCAACACTTGAAGAAAGTGTCGACAAAAGAAAGTATGTGTCGACACTTAGCTGAAGACTCAACACTTGAAGAAAGTGTCGACACAAGGAGCTGTGTCGACACTTAGTAAAGATCAGCAGAGTTCAACAAAAATATTCTAAGTACAAGTGTCGACACTAAAGGGATGTGTCTACACTCAGCTAGAGACTCGACAGAAGAAGAATGTGTCGACACAAGGAGCTGTGTCGACACTCAGCAAGTATCAACACTGAAGACATGTGTCGACACCAAGATGAAGTGTCGACACTCAGCGAGTTCAACACATGAAGATGTGTCGACACAAAGGTGTTGTGTCGACACTTAGAAGAATTTAGCAAAATACTGAAGTACAAGTACTTGTGTCGACACTCAATTTCAATGTCGACACATGAAGAAGAAGCAGTGTCGAGATATAATATCTACAACACAAGGAGTTGTGTCGACACCTTGTAGGCTAGTGTCGACACTTAGACAACATGTGTCGACACTTGGTCTATAAGTGTCGACACTTAAAGACAGATAGTCTCGACACTTCTAGACAGTTACCGAATTTCCAAGAACTGACTGGATGACTTGATAGCTGCCATTCCAGCCGGTCTACAGCACCTGTCAGAGTTGTGAGAATTCAGTTATGGACCGGACCAGCCGGTTACCATGAAGAAGGCCTATAAATGGGCTTATACAGTCTACAGAAACTGTTGTTGAAGATATTGATTGAACACAAGTCCAAGTTCAGATTAAAAGAATATCTAGCTATCAAGTGAAGATCTAAGAAGTTGGAGAGAGAGAGCTCCATCCAAGAAATCAGTTGTTGGAACCAGACTGAGAAGAAGGGTTCAGATTTATTCTGAATCTTAAGTAGCAGAGATCAAGAATCAACTGCAGAAGGAGTCAATCTTATTGAATTCTACATTCAAGAAGCTTTGAAGAAAGCTAAGTCAGATTGATTTCAGCTGAGTTCTTCCAAGAACTCATCAAGAAACTCACAACTCTTCTCTCTCTTTTCTCTGAGTTGTTGAGTCACAATTTTGTATTCATTTTATCTTGTAGGATCCTTTGGATCTGAGTCTTGTAAGCCTGTAATTATAAAGGCTGAGTGTAGGAGATATAAATCTCTGAGAGTACGCCTTGGTGGCTGAGTGTAGGCCTTGGTGGCTGAGTGTAGGCCTTGGTGGCTGAGTGTAGGCTTTGTGAAGAAGCTGAGTTGTAGGGCCTTGGGCCTGAGGTGTAGGAACCAGTTTTGGGTTCTGAGATAGTGGAGAAGTTTGGCCGAATCTAGTACACTGCTAGATAGTCGAAGGGGGAAAGTGGATGTACCCAAACCTTGGGGAACCACTATAAAACTGAGTGTCTTCTGTGTGCTGTGATAAACTGTGATTGCTGTGTGATTGCTGTGATAAAGTAGCTAAAACTCTGTGTTAGAAACTGTTTGCTGCCATAAAAAGTTAAAAAGATTCAAGTCACCTATTCACCCCGCCCTCTAGGTGTTTAGGTACAATATCTTTCAAGTGGTATCAGAGCGAGGTTACTCAAAAAGGGACATAACTGTCTGAGTAGATCCTGTTGGCAGATTCAGTCTAAGTTAATTACAGAATCAAGAAAATCAAGAACTATGGGTTCCACTGAAAATCACAAGGAATTGGGATCCATGAAGCTACCCAAATGTAGGAAAGAGATCTTTGGGATCTGGAAGGAAAGGGTGAGACTTTTTATGGAAGCCTCAGACCCTAGGATTTATATCACAGTAAAGGAAGGGCCATATGTGCGCATGAAGGTGTCAGTCTTAGATGCAAATCAGAGAACACCTAAGGATTTCTCTGAAATGACAAAGGATGAGATTGTTCTAGCCACTATGGATAAGAGGGCTCAGAACATCATAGTGAGTGCCATAGATGATGTAACTTTTCAGAATCTAATACACTGTAAGACAGCTAAAGAAATGTGGGATACTCTTATTATGTATATGGAGGGTTCTGAAGAAGTAAGGCAAGACAGAAAATCCTTGCTAAACCAAGAGTATGAAAGTTTTAGACAAGGAAAAGCTGATAGCATAACTGAGTGCTATAAAATGTTCTACAGGATAGTGAATGAGCTCATGTCCTATGGCAGAGAGTTCAGTAATTATGAACTCAATGATAAGTTTCTAAGGTCCCTAACAAAAGATTGGGACACCAAGATCTGTGTCATTAGAGAAATGGCTAAGTTAGCAGAAATTCCTCCACCAACACTGTTTGGCAAACTGCTGTCCTATGAAATACAGTTAATGGTGAGGAAAGAAGAGGAGAAATCAACAAGAAGTGAACACAAGGAAAGAACAGTGGCCTTTAAATCAGAAGCCCCCAGAAAGTACAGGAGTAAGTCACCAACTCCACCTCCAAAGGTAGTTGAATCTGAGTCAGATGAGTCAGTCAGCACAAAATCTGAAAGCAGTGAAAGTGATGAGGACTTTGCTGCCTTCACAAGACATTTTCAGAAATTCTTAAAGAAGAAACAGTGGAGGACAAGGCCTTCTACATCACAGGGAAAGGAAGACTCTTATCAGAAAAAGAAGTCTTCAAAGAAAGACAGGAAAAAGTCCAAGTCTAGCAAAGCTACACTATCAAAAATTGTGTGCTATTGCTGTAATAGACAAGGACATGTGATTGCAGACTGTCCAGAGAAGAGGAAGGAGACTAGTGACAAGAAAAAGACTCTATACAAGGGCAAGAAGGAGAAGTCTTTTGTTGCCAAAAAGGACAAGAGCCTGTCAGATATCTCTTCATCAGAAACTGAGTCAGATGCTGAGGCATATATAGGACTGTTTGCTGAGGAAGAAGAAGAAGAGTTCATGCAGATTATGAATTCTATATATGAACAAGAAGACTGTCAGTGCCAAGGACTAATGGCATTGACAGAAAGTGACAAAATCCTGGAGCAGCCAGGACCTAGTAAGGTACAAAGCTCAACTTTAAGTTCAGTTTCTTGTGCCAGTACATAATCAGATTCATCCTCATCAAATGATGAGAGTGCATCTGGGTCTGAATAAGATATTCATCAGTTGATAGATGAATATAGAGTTCTGTTGCAAGCTTATAAGAAGAGCAAGTCACTAGCCAAAGGTCAGGCAAAGTAAATTGCTATTCTCAAAGCTGCTGCAACTGATTTTGAGAAATTGTTTGATCAAAAGCTTAATGAGATAGCCAGATTGAAGCACATAACTGTGATTCAAATGGGAACTATATCATTTAAGAATGATCAAATCAAGAGTCTGGAGATTAATCTTCAGAAGGAGAAGGACTTAGTTGCTAGGTTTTCTAAACCAAAGTCTGTTTTACCCATAATTTCTGAATTTATTCATCACAAAGGTAAAGCTGGACTGGGGTTTACTAGACCTGCAAGGACTGTTCAGTCCAAGTCCAAGTCCAAGGGCAAAGCCCCAACTCTCAACATGTCTGCTGTAGATAAAACAGCAAAGATAGTACCTAAGCAAAGGTACAATAAGTATGAGTGTTGGTGTTGTGGCAAGGTTGGCCACTTTGCAATGGACTGTTGGCATAATGCTTGTGCCAAAGTGAGTAGCAAACTGCCTGTTGGAAGACCAGCAGGTAGCCTTGTCAGGATGCAAACTAACAAGTACCAAGGACCCAAGAATTCTTTGGGTTCTAAGGTTCATTAATCTGTTTTGCAGGTGAGTCCAAGTGGCCATGCCCTAATATGGTACTTGGACAGTGGATGTTCCAGACATATGACTGGAACAAGGGAATTACTAAAGGACTACACACCAATAAAGGATGGTCCAAAAGTCACCTTTGGTGGTTCTGAAAAAGGAATCATCAAAGGGTTTGGTAACATTTCTAGAAACTTAGTTACCATTACTCAAGTGGCTTATGTTAAAGGTTTGAAACACAACCTAATTAGTATAAGTCAATTAAGTGATGTAGGATATGACATCTCATTTGTTAAGGATGGTTGTCATATCAAGAGGTCAAATGATCAAGAGATCATTTTGACTGGCTATAGAAAAAGAAATGTCTACTGCTTAGACATTATGTGTGAGACCAATGGTTCTCAAGTGTGTCTTGTAGCTGATGAGAAAGTCTCTCATTATGTCAAATGGCACAAGAGGCTAGCCCATCTTAATTACAAGACAATTGGCAAACTCTTTAGTAAAGAGTTAGTGAGTAATGGTCCTCAAGTGAAGTGTATTAAAGATGGTATTTGCTCAGCTTGTCAAAAGGGCAAGCAGACTAGATCCACCTTTAGAAGCATAGAAAACAAAGATGCTGTGAGGTTCTTATACCTCTTGCATATGGATTTCTTTGGTCCAATGCCAGTTCACAGCCTAGGTAGGAAGGTCTATACCTTTGTAGTTGTAGATGACTACTCAAGGTTTTCCTGGGTGTTCTTTCTAAGACAGAAATCTGAAACACCAAGTGTCTTCTATAGCTTTGTCAAACAGATTCAGAATGAACTAGCTAGTACTGTGGTCAAAATAAGAAGTGACCATGGTACTGAATTTCAGTCTGATAGCATGACAAAACTATGTGAAGACTTTGGGATATTTCAAGAGTTTTCTTCACCAAGAACACCTCAGCAAAATGGCATTGCTGAGAGGAAGAATAGAACCTTGATAGAGGCTGGTAGGACCCTATTAAGTGATACATCACTACCAGAATATTTCTGGGCTGAAGCAGTCAATACTGCATGTCATGTTATTAATAGGGCTACCATTACTAAAAGCCTCAACAAGACTGTTAACCCAGAAATCGGCGATCCTTCCCAAGGTGGCCAGCTGGCTAGTCGCGACTCTTAGGCTCTCCCTTTCGATCGCGACTAGTCCCCGCGCATGCGGACAGTTTTCCCTGTCCGCCTAGGTTTCCTAGAAACCGCGTGCCCTGCGGGACGGCGGGCTGTTCCCATGGCTCACCCTCGCGGGACATGCGGTTAGGTCCGCTAATCGTGCAGTGCTTTTCCTTGCAGGAGTTCGCCAACAGCACCACCGGGAGCGACCTCCTACTCAGCCCAAGGAGCGGCAGTCTCCTGCCGCCATCCGTCGGGGTCGCCCACCAGGGGCGACCTCCCTGCTGCCCGAGGGGCGGCGGCCTCCTGCCGCCGTCCGCCGAGGCCGCCCACCCGGGGCGGCCTCTGCCCGCCAGCCGGGCGGACTCCCCCTGGAGTCCGCCCAGGCCGCCCGCAAGGGGGCGGCCAGGCCCGCCGGGCGGACTCCCCCGGAGGCCGCCCCGGCTGCCCGCTAGGGGGTGGCCCCGGCAGTCAGCCGGGCGGACTCCCCCCGGAGTCCGCCCAGGCCGCCCGCAAGGGGGCGGCCAGGCCCGCCGGGCGTACTCCCCCTGGAGTCCGCCCAGGCCGCCCGCTAGGGGGCGGCCCCGGCAGTCAGCCGAGCGGACTCCCCCCGGAGTCCGCCCAGGCCGCCCGCAAGGGGGCGGCCAGGCCCGCCGGGCGGACTCCCCCCGGAGTCCGCCCAGGCCGCCCGCAAGGGGGCGGCCAGGCCCGCCGGGCGGACTCCCCCCGGAGTCCGCCCAGGCCGCCCGCAAGGCGGCGGCCAGGCCTGCCGGGTGGACTCCCCCTGGAGTCCGCCCCGGCCGCCCGCTAGGGGGCGGCCCCGGCACCCTGCCGGGCGGACTCCACCCTGGAGTCCGCCCAGGCCGCCCGCTAGGGGGCGGCCTCCGGCCTGCCGGGCGGACTCCTCCCGGAGTCCGCCCAGGTCGCCCGCTAGGGGGCGACCTCCAGTTCTCTGCAGGTGGGTCCCGCTTGCTTCCTCAGTCAACAGTGGCGGACGCAAAATCTCAGTCCGCGGAGTCCGCGCAGGTCATCATGCTGATGTCACTGGGCCCCGCTTCTAGAAGAACTTCCCTGGGCCTATAAATAGCCCATGGTGCCTCTCATTAGGGGGGGTTCCAGATCCTGGAGCTGAAGACAAGTCTTAACAGCAGACCCTGCGGACTCCGTTTTACAGTCCGTCATCACCTCTCCAGCCAGCTCTGCGGACTCAGTTTCCTGTCCGCGCAGTCCTCCACAGCTTCAGCAGCTTGCCAGCAGACTCTGCAGACTCAGTTTCCCAGTCCTCCAGCAGCTAGCAGACTATTTTACTTAGTCTCTGGCAGCTTCTCCTCTCTGCTTTCTGGCACTTTCTCCTCCTTTAGCCGCCAGCTTCTCCTTGTACCCTTTAAGTGATTTTGTTTTAAAGGTGTACTTGTAAGCTTGTAACCTCTAGCTTTTAATAAAAGGAAAGCCCGTCGCAGGAGTGGCATTTAGGCCGCGACGGGCGAAGTGTGTTGTTGTCGCTGCTAGCGGCCCCCTCTCCTCTCCTCTGCTCAGCAAGCCTTGCTCCTCTGCTCAGCAAGCCTTGCTCCTCTGCTCAGCTCAGCTCCTCTCGCCATCCAACATGCAAGAACAACCGTTGCAATTACTGTCTGCTCGACCGCTCTTGGTCTCCCTCTTCCTTCTTTCTTGATCAACCCTCTCTGTTGATCAAGGCTCGCCTCTCCTCTCAAGCCTCTCCCTTTCCACCGCAACCTTCTCCTCCATCCTCACCTAGCCTGTGAGGCCCAATCACCCCCTCGGTGATAGCTATCCCCCCGGTGCCGTTTTCGTGCATCAACATGGTGCGGTGAGCGTGGACCCGAACAGCTCACGCGCAAACCTTCAGATCAGGACAGGCAGTGAAAGCAACAGCTAACCATGTCAGACCATCAGTCAGCCGAGAACCATGCTCCAAGTCCCAGTGAAGATCCTCTCTGGGAAGCCTTTGAGCAGTCGCGCCAAGAGAATGCTCAACAGTTCCAAGCTATCAACAAAGTTCTTGTTGCTATAACGCAGCGATTGGACGCTCATCCAGCAGCTGCTCCAGCTGCTCCAATCAACCACACACCAACAGCAGAGCGTCAGTAAGCTTACTCTCAAGCTTGCCCGTCGTTCTATCCACCGTACACTCCAACCTTTCCGCAAGGGCCTGCAGCTCCTTTGCGAACTCAAGATGAAGAGTTCGCTGCTCGCCATAACTTCTTCCGAGAAGCAGCCTGGGGAAGTCCAGCTAGAGTTCTCAACTTTCAGGGAAGTCATCCCTACCCTTCAGCTCCTGCCCCTGCTCCTCCTGCAGCAACTTTTCCTTGTTATCCTCATGCTCCTTTTGCAGCTGCAGCTTATGCTCCTTTCTTTCCCTATGCTGTAGGAGAGCAAGAAGAGCCTTCACCATTCGCGGAGAGTGTCCGCCATGAGCCAACTCCAGCAAACTTCAGAGAGCCTCGACTACCAACCTACACTGGAGAGACAGATCCAGTAAAGCACCTCCAAGCTTTTGAGTCAGCCGTTGCTCTCAAGACTCTTTCAGATGCAACCAAGTGCAAGCTTCTTGTTACCTCTTTTGATGGGCAAGTGAGGGACTGGTTCTATGGCCTCCGTCCTCACTCCATCGCTTCCTTCCTCGATCTTCGAAGGGAGTTTCTTCTCAGATTCTCTACGTCAACTAAGAGAAAGGGCGGTCCTGAAGCCCTCTTTGAGATCAAGCAGCGCGGGAATGAGACTTGGTCTCAGTTTGTTGATCGATTCCAAAGAGAGATTTTGGACATCGAAGTTACTGATCAAGAGATGTACCGAGTGGCTCTTATCCACGGTCTTCGTGAAGGGCCTCTCAAATTTGAAGCCAACGTCCGTGCTCCAAGGACATATCAAGAGTTGATCGCTCTAGCCAACTCATACATACGAGGCGAAAAGAGAAATCCAGGCTTCGTCTCCAAACTTCTATCCGAGGAGGATCCCTCCCGCAAGCATCCTCCAAGGTCTCCTCGCAATCACGCCCCAACTTACTCAAGGAAGGAGAGAAGGCTTCATCGCCAGCGATACTCCTTCCCAAGCCGGGACAATGCTCAAGACTCATTATTGCCGCTAGCTCGTTCTCAAACAGCAACTGTTCAACAAGAGCAAGACGATGACTTGCATGAGTCTGATCTCGATGACGTCGTGCAAGAAGTAGTTCAGATCATGAAAGATAGGGCAAACTACAAGAAGCCCTATCGGCCGACCGATCAGAGGTCTAGAAACTCAGAGCCTTATTGTGAATTCCACAAAGAGTCAGGCCATCGAATAGAAGACTGCCGAGCATTCCGCCAGCTTGTGCAAAGGATGCTCCGGCAGGGCAAGATGCAAGACCTTCTTAAAGAAGAGCGCCCTGATCCAGCAACTTCAAAGGGCAAAGAACTTGCAGACGCTCCTTGCTCCTCAAGAGGAGTGAACCACGTCGAAGAGCCTCCTCTCCTCGTTGTTCACCCAACCGTCGAATGCTTCGATGCCGACGACGAGGGTGTGCTGGGAAGGCTATTCTAAGCTAGCGATGGACTTCACAGTCCTCCAGAACTCCTTGCAACCTACAGGGGTTATCTCAACCCTTACTTTCTCCCCCTTTCAAACATTTTCATTACAACACTTCTCAGTGTTCTTTACTTGCTTTCCAGCAAAGCTTTTATTCAGGGATCCCGTACTGACACAGTTCCCTTCTTGTGTTGCTCCTTCCTCTCTTCTCCCTCTCTTAGCGATCGTTACGCCAATGAGATTTCGCCGAGTCTGAAACGTTCCCTCCGTAGTTTGTTCTCGCACTACCGCTTCGACCACATATGGCGGGAGTATACCCATGTGTGTAGTGGGAGCAGTTCATTCTACGATTATGGGCTTCAGACTTAGGATCCTAGCCAACATCTGACACAGAGTGTGTGCTAGGGGAGCCCCATGTGTTAGCTCTGTTGTGCGTCCTATAGGATACACTACGGTTAGGATGATCTTCGCTGGACAAGCAATGTCAATCAAGCGTAGCCTTGTCTCTTTGCTCATCCTTCAACTGTGGTGGCCGAAGCACTCTCCGGTATCCTCGATCCGTGCCTTCTCGGGTTCGCAACTCCACTGATCAATACACAGACAAGATAGGCCTCTTGGCACAACCCGTCTCATTGATCAGTGATGCTTGTACCCAAGGCGAGAGAGCGGTCCTTCTAGCGGTCCTTCTCAGGACCTTTCCCTTGCTTTTCTCTTTTGTGCCCTCCTTGAGGATGCGCGGCCAGCCCGCTTTGAGCAGGATCATGCTCGGAATGGTTTTTTGGGCAAGTGATGCATAAGGCCCACGGGGAACACCTGTGGCAGCATTCAACCCTCTTTAGTCATTCCGAGTATGGACCTCTTTTTCCTTTTCCCCCCTCCTTGAGGATGCGCGGCCAGCCCGCTTTGAGTAGGACTGTACTCGGGATGATTTTTCGGGCAAGTGATGCATAAGGCCCACGGGGAACACCTGTGGCAGCATTCAACCCTCTTTAGTCATTCCGGGTACAGACCTCCTTTTCTCTCTTCCCTCCTTTCACAGGTGAACAGGTTAATCCAACCTACCAAAAGGATTTCCAGCCATGTCAACAGCTAGTGCTCGATTCATTAATCTGTACTTCGTGATAATGTTCATCGGGCATTTCTCTTGCTACTTGGTCATATCGACCCTATCTCATCAACCTTCATGGGTTATCTCAAAAAGATTTTCAGCAATCACTTTGCTTATGCTCACCTCATATACTTTGCCTACTCAAGCTCTATCATATGGAGATTCACAGAGCTACTCATTATTCTTGCCAAAGTCTAACGGCGTCAAACATTAATCGAGTCATATCAATATTTTTGGTATGGTTCGGGTGCGGTTATCCTCGCGTCTTATTTGCTTCTAATCTCTCTCCTCACAGAGGTTAGCAAACCCTTGCAAGCCTTCTCCATAGGTACTTGCAAGCTCCATTCATATGCAAATTGTCTGCTTCTAACTTTTCTCTTTGTAGAGAACAACAGACACCTGCAAACCTCATCCAGGTACTTGCAGTTTAAATCATTATTTTATCTCTGCTGCTTACTCTTCACTTTGCAGTGGTTAGCAGACATTTGCAAGTCATTCAGGTACTTGCAGCTTATCTCTATATACAATATCTGCCTCTAACTCTCTTCTTGCAGAAGTCACCAACACTTCCAAGCTCCATTCAGGTACTTGCAAGTTACTTTCATGTACTATGCATACTCTTAACTCTTCTCTCGCAGAGATCACCAAAGATTTGCAAGTTCCTTCCAGGTACTTGTAACTCATTTTTTCTGTCCTTGTATACTCTTTTCCCTTCTCTTTTTGCAGAGAATGACAGGTGCTTGCAAGCCTCTATCAGGTACTTGCAAGTTATTATGCCTTTCTGTTTTCCCTCACTATTGTTTTGCAGAACTTTACAAGAGAAGCGCCTTCTTCGTTTTGCAAAATCAAACTCAGGTACACACTCGATGTACCACTCATACGTGCTTACCCTTAATTTTCCTCTTGCAGGAAAATAAAACAGGAAACACCAAGCTTGTAAGGAGGGGCTTCAGGTTCTATCTCTCCTTGCTTCCCCCTCTCTTTCCTTTGGGGTGGATCACGATTTTCGTGGGTCTCCAACTTTTTCGAAGTTCCCTTCGAAACTTAAAAAAGTACGGGGATTATGTTAACCCAGAAATCGGCGATCCTTCCCAAGGTGGCCAGCTGGCTAGTCGCGACTCTTAGGCTCTCCCTTTCGATCGCGACTAGTCCCCGCGCATGCGGACAGTTTTCCCTGTCCGCCTAGGTTTCCTAGCAACCGCGTGCCCTGCGGGACGGCAGGCTGTTCCCATGGCTCACCCTCGCGGGACATGTGGTTAGGTCCGCTAATCGTGCAGTGCTTTTCCTTGCAGGAGTTCGCCAACAGCACCACCGGGAGCGACCTCCTACTCAGCCCAAGGAGCGGCAGTATCCTGCCGCCATCCGTCGGGGTCGCCCACCAGGGGCGACCTCCCTGCTGCCCGAGGGGCGGCGGCCTCCTGCCGCCGTCCGCCGAGGCCGCCCACCCGGGGCGGCCTCTGCCCGCCAGCCGGGCGGACTCCCCCTGGAGTCCGCCCAGGCCGCCCGCAAGGGGGCGGCCAGGCCCGCCGGGCGGACTCCCCCTGGAGTCCGCCCAGGCCGCCCGCTAGGGGGCGGCCCCGGCAGTCAGCCGGGCGGACTCCCCCTGGAATCCGCCCAGGCCGCCCGCAAGGGGGCGGCCAGGCCCGCAGGGCGGACTCCCCCTGGAGTCCGCCCAGGCCGCCCGCTAGGGGGCGGCCCCGGCAGTCAGCCGGGCGGACTCCCCCCGGAGTCCGCCCAGGCCGCCCGCAAGGGGGCGGCCAGGCCCGCCGGGCGGACTCCCCCCGGAGTCCGCCCAGGCCGCCCGCAAGGGGGCGGTCAGGCCCGCCGGGCGGACTCCTCCTGGAGTCCGCCCAGGCCGCCCGCTAGGGGGCGGCCCCGGCACCCTGCCGGGCGGACTCCACCCTGGAGTCCGCCCAGGCCGCCCGCTAGGGGGCGTCCTCCGGCCTGCCGGGCGGACTCCTCCCGGAGTCCGCCCCGGTCGCCCGCTAGGGGGCGACCTCCAGTTCTTTGCAGGTGGGTCCTGCTTTCTTCCTCAGTCAACAGTGGCAGACGCAAAATCTCAGTCTGCGGAGTCCGCGCAGGTCGTCATGCTGATGTCACTGGGCCCCGCTTCTAGAAGAACTTCCCTGGGCCTATAAATAGCCCATGGTGCCTCTCATTAGGGGGGGTTCCAGATCCTGGAGCTGAAGACAAGTCTTAACAGCAGACCCTGCGGACTCCGTTTTCCAGTCCGTCATCACCTCTCCAGCCAGCTCTGCGGACTCAGTTTCCTGTCCGCGCAGTCCTCCACAGCTTCAGCAGCTTGCCAGCAGACTCTGCAGACTCAGTTTCCCAGTCCTCCAGCAGCTAGCAGACTATTTTACTTAGTCTCTGGCAGCTTCTCCTCTCTGCTTTCTGGCACTTTCTCCTCCTTTAGCCGCCAGCTTCTCCTTGTACCCTTTAAGTGATTTTGTTGTAAAGGTGTACTTGTAAGCTTGTAACCTCTAGCTTTTAATAAAAGGAAAGCCCGTCGCAGGAGTGGCATTTAGGCCGCGACGGGCGAAGTGTGTTGTTGCCGCTGCTAGCGGCCCCCTCTCCTCTCCTCTGCCCAGCAAGCCTTGCTCCTCTGCTCAGCAAGCCTTGCTCCTCTGCTCAGCTCAGCTCCTCTCGGCATCCAACCTTCAAGAACAACCGTTGCAATTACTGTCTGCTCGACTGCTCTTGGTCTCCCTCTTCCTTCTTTCTTGATCAACCCTCTCTGTTGATCAAGGCTCGCCTCTCCTCTCAAGCCTCTCCCTTTCCTCCGCAACCTTCTCCTCCATCCTCACCTAGCATGTGAGGCCCAATCACCCCCTCGGTGATAGCTATCCCCCCAGTGCCGTTTTCGTGCATCAACAAACACCCCCTATGAGGTTGTGAAAGGCAGGAAACCAAATCTATCCTACTTCAGGATCTTTGGTTGTAAGTGCTTTATACTTAACAATGGAAAGTATTACTTGACTAAGTTTGCTGCCAAGTCCCAAGAGGCAATTTTTGTTGGGTACAGCAACAGTAGTAAGGCTTATAGAGTCTACAACTTGACTACACAAGTTGTAGAAGAGACTGTACATGTAGTATTTGATGAAACTAGGCTTATTAACAATGATTTGTCTAGTAGTGTATGCATCCCCTCAGGTACAACCAAGAAGATGGACAAACTCACTATAGAAGAAAGACCTACTCCAAGACAGCAAGTAGAAGACAATGGCTGTTGTCTAGGGGGAGTACTACATGTACCAAGTGCAGCTGAAGTACAAGGAGTACAGCATGATGAAGATGTTGAAGAAGTTCAACCTGAAGCCAGGATGCCTCCAGCCAATAGGCATCTTAGAGATCATCCAGCTGAGTAAATCATTGGTGATCCAAGACAAGGGGTACAAATAAGGAGCAGAAATCTGAATGCAGCAATCTACTCAAGTTTTCTATCCCAAGTTGAACCAAAGAAGTTTGAAGAAGCCATCAAAGACCCTCTTTGGATTGAGGCAATGCAAGAAGAACTCAATCAGTTCAAGAGATGCAAGGTCTGGGAGCTTGTTCCTAAACCTAAAGACCACAATATAATTGGAACCAAGTGGATCTATAGGAACAAGATGGATGAACAAGGAGTCATCATTAAGAACAAAGCAAGATTGGTTGCTAAAGGATATAGGCAGGAAGAAGGTATTGATTTTGATCAAACCTTTGCTCCAGTAGCCAGACTGGAAGCCATAAGAATGTTCCTGGCCTATGCAACCTTTCAAGGATTCAAAGTTTACCAAATGGATGTCAAGTCAGCATTTCTGAATGGTAATCTTAAAGAGGAAGTCTATGTAGAACAGCCATCAGGTTTTGTTGATTCAACTCTACCTAATCATGTCTATATACTTAGGAAAGCTTTATATGGGTTAAAGCAAGCCCCTAGGGCTTGGTATGAAACACTGTCTAGTTTCCTCATTGAGAATAAGTTCACAAGGGGGAAAATAGACAAGACTCTATTCCTTAGGGAATCTAGAGGCAAAGTAATACTAGTCCAAATATATGTATATGACATTATATTT
Source organism: Platanthera guangdongensis (assembly GCA_039583875.1). Taxonomy (NCBI): domain Eukaryota; kingdom Viridiplantae; phylum Streptophyta; class Magnoliopsida; order Asparagales; family Orchidaceae; genus Platanthera; species Platanthera guangdongensis. The sequence goes on from CM077151.1 coordinate 193,586,758, forward strand.
GGGTCTACTGAAAGTAGCCTTTGCAAAAAGTTTGCAAAACTAATGCAAGGTCAATTTGAGATGAGTAGTATGGGAGAGCTAAAGTTCTTCTTGGGTCTCCAAGTAAGACAGACTGAGAGTGGTTTATCCATATGCCAGTCCAAGTTCACCCTAGAACTCATAAGGAAGTATGGTATGGATTCATCCAGTACCATGAAGACTCCTATGGGGTCAAGTATGTCTCTTAGCAAGGATGATGCAGGGAAACCTGTGGATGAAACCTTGTATAGAGGGATAGTTGGCTCCCTATTATACTTGACTGCTAGTAGACCAGATATCATGTATGCTACATGTGTCTGTGCAAGGTATCAAGCTTGCCCTAAAGAGTCTCATTTGACAGCAGTCAAAAGAATATTGAGATATCTAAAGGGGACTCCTTATCTAGGCCTCTGGTACCCTAGGAATGGGGATTTTGAACTAACAGGTTATTCAGATGCAGACTTTGCAGGATGCAAAGAAGACAGAAAAAGCACTACTGGAACCTGTCAATTCCTAGGTGGAAGACTGATTTCATGGAGTAGCAAAAAGCAAACAAGTGTGGCTATCTCCACTGCAGAATCAGAATATGTGGCTGTAGGAAGTTGTTGTGCTCAACTTCTGTGGATACAACATCAGCTTGAGGATTATGGATTTCAGGTAATTAGAACTCCACTCTTTTGTGATTCTACAAGTGCTATTTCAATTGTACATAATCATGTTTCCCATAGTAGAACTAAACATATTGAGATAAAATATCATTTTCTTAGGGAGCATGTAGAGAAAGAAGATATTTTACTAGAATATGTTAAAACTGATAATCAACTAGCTGATATGTATACTAAGCCCCTAGAAGAAGCTAAGTTCAATAGGTTTAAAATTGAACTAGTAATGATAAACTTAGAATAAGTTTATAAAATTGGCTAAGTATAAAGGTGTCGACACATAGAGATTTCTGTGTTGACACAGAATAGTGGTGTCGACACTTCAGGAAAAAGGTGTCGACACATCTAGGAAGTTGGTGTCGACACTTCAGAATATTAGTGTCGACACATGACAAGTTGGTGTCGACACAACCAAGGTGGTGTCGACACATAGTGTTTACTCAGAATTATCTAAGTAAAGTCTCGACTATGTGTCGAGTTAAGTGGTGTCGACACATAAACAAGTGTCGACACATATTATCTGTTGACTAAACTTGTGTCGACACATAAGTGTCGAGACATTATAAGTCAGTGTCGACACTTATCGCTAGTGTCGACACAATTTAAGTTAGCTGCCCGCCTTTTCATCTTCAAAATTAGAAAGGTATAAATAGGGTTTTGCCTTAGTCTGTCGACACGCTTTCAAAAGTTTCGAGACCAAAACTTGTGTGTCGACACCTCTCTTCTCTCCAGTCAAATTCATCAAACCCTAATGGCGCCAAAGCTTGAGGAGAATGTCAATGAAGGTTACGAGCTGGTGTGCAATGCTTTTGATGCTGTCGATCAAGAAATCAAGACTGTAGTAACCCTAATTGCAGACTCGGGGTTGGAATTCCTTATTTCTGAACCTACAAAAATCTGGAAGAAAGAGGTACTGTAATTCCTCAATGGAGCTGAAGTGGATGAATCTGGATTCAAGATCAAGTTCAGGGTCCATGGTGAGAAGGTTAAGGTGTCACCAAAAAGTCTAAGGAAAGTACTACAGTTACCAAGAACCAAAGAAGAACTTGAAGTTACTGCTTCTAAGACCAGAGAAGCTTTAACTTGGTGTGGACTGGATGCAAAGATGAAAGTTGGTTCTGTCTTTAATAGGAAAGGCATGAATAGTCAAGGGAAATTCCTTTCTGAAATTGTTGGCAAGGTCATCTTAAGTAAGCCAGGAGGGCATGATAGGATGTCAGCCCATATGGTCAACATTATGACAAGGATAATCTTTACCTTGAAGACAGATTGGTCTGTAGTGATCTTTGAAAAGATCAAGGAGAGTCTGAAAAAGCCCAACATGGGAAGAATCTTAAGTTTATACCTTGCTGGAAGTATTCCAGAGGTAATGAATCCAGCTGCTGGAACAAAAATAAATCGCATGAGGAAAATGGACATGAGAATCTTCTCCAGATGGGACAGGGTGTTGTCTAAGGAGATGCCAACTCCTGAGAAGATCACTCTTGAAAAGGAAACCCCACTCAAGAAGAAGAAGAAGTCTGCCCCAGTGGCTCAGGATCCATCCAGCAGCTCTGAAAGTGAAGAGCAAGTTGTCTTCATACCTGATGAGCATGAAGAAGAGACTGATGAGAAATCTACTGCTCAACACGAAGTTGCTGAAATCCAGGGGGAGCTCCCTCAAGCTAGCCCCACACACAAGGATCACATCCAGGGGGAGCCACTAGTTGTGGAAGAACCCACTCATCTTGAAAGTGAGCTAGCTACAACCACAATTCTAGAGGTAATTACCGAGCTTAATGCTTTGGTTTTTCCTATAGAAAATACTGATTTGTCTGATGTTTATCAGCAACCACAGACTGATAGTCAAGTTCCAGAAGTTGTCATGGAAGACACTCCTGTTACAGCTCAAGTTGTTTCTGATCCAGTGGTAGATGAGCACAGCATTTCTCCTGCTCATTCTCCACAAGAGTATACCATAGAAGATTTATTTCTAAATCTGGATCAAGAAGACTTTGACAAGGACAATGCTGCTGCTGAGGAAGAGAATGCTCCAATTGAGGGGGAGCAAGTAGTACATGTTGAAGAGCCTGCAATGCACGAGACTGAGAAGGCACCAGAAGTGCAAAAGGAGTTACCTCCTAGCCCTAAGGAGAGGGTAGAGATAGCCAGCATAACTGCTTCTGAAGATGAGGAAGCAACAAGGGCTAAGAAAAGAAAGTTTCAAGTTTTCAGGAGAAGAAGCCAGAGTTACAAGAAGGCCTTACAAACTGTTGCTCCACAGCCTATATCACAGCCAGCTCCAACTGTTGATTATAGTGCACTGATGGTTGCAATGCAAATTAAACTGGATGAGCACAAGCAGGCTATTGAGAAGTGTGTTGATGAAGGGCAAAAATCATTACAGTTTGATCTAGCCCAGGATATTAAATCCATAAGATTTGAGATGAATCTCAATAAGAAAGAGACGACTGACTGCTTCCACAAGGATGGGAATGCAGTAGTCTATCTTGCTACACATCAGGAAAAGCTAAAGGCTCAAGTAGATGACATAGCACAGAAGCAGGGGTATGTTCTAGAGAACCAAATAAGAATGAATGACAATTTGACACAATCTCACAATGCTATAGTCACAGAGTTAAAGAATCTAGCTTCAGGGCAGACTCCAGCTACTGTTAAAGTAGAATTTGACAAAGCATTCCAAGAAGAAATAACTACTATTAAGACTGCCATCCAAGACTCACAGAAGATTATAACTGACAAACTCCAAAGGTTAAAACCTTTCTTTAAAGATGGAGTTAATTACTTGGATAACCAGGTTAGATTTCAAAAAGATGATGTCAGAGATCACATTGAAAGAGAAGTCATAAAGGGGGAGGGAGTGTTAGTCACGGCAAGCACTGATCATGCTAAGTGGATATCTAATTCTATTAGAGCTACTCTTGGATATCCTCCTCTTTGTGATGCTGATAATGTTGCTGAATCTGGTATTCATCCTGCATATCTAGGAGGGGAGCAACCTGAAGTGGCTCAAGTCATCTACCCTCCTCCAGATTTTGATATGGTTCATGCTGACATTCAGTCCATGTATAGCCCACCTGGGGGTAAGGATAATGTCATTATTGATAAAGTTGTTTAGCCAATATCTGAAGCTATGCAAGAAGCACTGCAGAAAGAAGAAGAGACTAGATTGTCTAAGAAGAGGTTCAGGGAGCAAGCTGAACAAAGACCTGACTTTGAGTAGTGGAGCCCCACCTCAAGAAATATTATTTTGACTGCCTGGAAAGCTGCAAAAGATAATGTGCATGACAGGAACAAGTGGTTTTCTGAGGCTGAATGGAGAAAACATGAGATAAAGCAAGAGGCTATAGTCCAATATAGAAGAAAGGCCAAAATGGGAAAGTTACCTCCTACTGCCCAGGAGCATAGCAAGTACTTTCCCAAGCCTTATCATTATTTTGAAAGGTAAAAGATCAAGGCTGAGGAACTTAAGAAGAAAGATCTGAAAGGCAAGAAGACTATTGATGCTGAAGTTGCTGTTCAAGCCAAAGTACAAGATGGAAAAGGAATAGTGATCAAGTATCCTAAACAGAAATAGAATTAGAATTTTCTTAAAGTTTACTATGTAATCTTTTTGATGTAAAACATTCTGTAAACTTTTGAAAATGGATATGACAGATATTAGAACAATGTGTTATATGTTAAATCTATTTCATATTTGTTCTGTGATGATGTCTATGTATACATGTTTGATTGATACATGTTTATGATTGCCCTGTTATATATTCCTGCTATATATATTCCTGCTTTACATCATTTTGTAATTTTATTATGAATGGTGTATATCATTGACTAAGGGTTATGACTTCTCCAAATAGGGGGAGATTGTTGGGTACATTGGTTCAAATGTACCTGATTTGAAGAAGCCTCACCCAACTCAATGATATACATCAAAATGTATTTGATGTGTTTTGAGTTTACTTGTACAGGCTAAGTATTTGCAGGAAAGAAGAAAAAGTTTCTAAGTCCATGTGTCGACACCCAGAGGGAAAGTGTCGACACTTAAGAATACTTGTGTCGACACCCAGGCAAGCAGTGTCGACACTTGGAGTCATTGTGTCGACACCAGGGATGCTGAGTCGACACCAGACAGAAAGTATCGACACAAGGAGCTGTGTCAACACTCAATGAAGAAAAGCCAGTGAAGTTGTGTCGACACATAGCAGTTGTGTCGACACCCAGTGAAACTGTGTCTACACCAGAAAGTGTCGACACTTGGAGGCTGTGTCGACACTCAGCAAAAGTCAGCAGAGACTAAGTACAAGTGTCGACACCCAGAACAATATGTCGACACTCAGCAGAAGAGTCAACACTTGAAGTAAGTGTCGACACCCAGAACAATGTGTCGACACTCAGCATAAGAGTCAACACTTGAAGAAAGTGTCGACACAAGAAAGTATGTGTCGACACTTAGCTGAAGACTCAACACTTGAAGAAAGTGTCGACACAAGGAGCTGTGTCGACACTTAGTAAAGATCAGCAGAGTTCAGCAAAAATATTCTAAGTACAAGTGTCGACACTAAAGGGATGTGTCGACACTCAGCCAGAGACTCGACAGAAGAAGAATGTGTTGACACAAGGAGCTGTGTCGACACTCAGCAAGTATCAACACTGAAGACATGTGTCGACACCAAGAAGAAGTGTCGACACTCAGCGAGTTCAACACATGAAGATGTGTCGACACAAAGGTGTTGTGTCGACACTTAGAAGAATTCAGCAAAATACTGAAGTACAAGTACTTGTGTCGACACTCAATTTCAATGTCGACACATGAAGAAGAAGCAGTGTCGAGATATAATATCTACAACACAAGGAGTTGTGTCGACACCTTGTAGGCTAGTGTCGACACTTAGACAACATGTGTCGACACTTGGTCTATAAGTGTCGACACTTTAAGACAGATAGTCTCGACACTTCTAGACAGTTACAGAATTTCCAAGAACTGACTGGATGACTTGACAACTGTCATTCCAGCCGGTCTACAGCACCTGTCAGAGTTGTCAGAATTCAGTTATGGACCGGACCAACCGGTTACCATGAAGAAGGCCTATAAATAGGCTTATACAGTCTACAGAAACTGTTGTTGAAGAGATTTATTGAACACAAGTCCAAGTTCAGATTAAAAGAAGATCTAGCTATCAAGTGAAGATCTAAGAAGTTGGAGAGAGAGAGAGCTCCATCCAAGAAATCAGTTGTTGGAACCAGACTGAGAAGAAGGGTTCAGATTTATTCTGAATCTTAAGTAGCAGAGATCAAGGATCAACTGCAGAAGGAGTCAATCTTATTGAGTTCTACATTCAAGAAGCTTTGAAGAAAGCTAAGTCAGATTGAATTCAACTGAGTTCTTCCAAGAACTCATCAAGAAACTCACAACTCTTCTCTCTCTTTTCTCTGAGTTATTGAGTCACAATTTTGTATTCATTTTATCTTGTAGGATCCTTTGGATCTGAGTCTTGTAAGACTGTAATTATAAAGGCTGAGTGTAGGAGATATAAATCTCTGAGTGTAGGCCTTGGTGGCTGAGTGTAGGCCTTGGTGGCTGAGTGTAGGCCTTGGTGGCTGAGTGTAGGCCTTTGTGGCTGAGTGTAGGCTTTGTGAAGAAGCTGAGTTGTAGGGCCTTGTGCCTGAGGTGTAGGAACCAGTTTTGGGTTCTGAGATAGTGGAGGAGTTTGGCCGAATCTAGTACACTGCTAGATAGGCGAAGGGGGGAAGTGGATGTACCCAAACCTTGTGGAATCACTATAAAACTGAGTGTCTTCTGTGTGCTGTGATAAACTGTGATTGTTGTGTGATTGCTGTGATAAAGTAGCTAAAAATATGTGTTAGAAACTGTTTGCTGCCATAAAAAGTTAAAAAGATTCAAGTCACCTATTCACCCCCCCCTCTAGGTGTTTAGGTACAATATCTTTCACCCTCAGAACAACGTTCCTGCAAACTCGATCCACAAAATGGATCTACACTCGGAAGGTAAAACTTCCTACAATCTCAGAGTTGAAAAACTCCGACACTCGGAGAAAACTTCTCCTACAATAATGAAATAAAATTTGTAAAGAAATACAAACAGTAATCATCTTTTTCAGATCCACAAACTATCGGCCAGGATCTTCTTCTTTTAGGTGTTTCGGCTTTATCAGAGAGGTGAAGAAAATCTCGGCAAAATCAGATCTGGACCTTATTGGCTTCTCACGATCGATCTAATCAGAGGATTGAGGAGTTGACCGAATCTCGATCTAGAAAGCTTTCTTGATCTGAATCCTCAAAAGATGAAACCCTAGTCGGTCGGGAATCAGCAACGGTGGAGGCGGCGGATTTCATTTCTTGGAGAGAGAGAGAGGAGACAAAAAATCTTTAGAGAGTGCGGCTGCAAAAACTTTCTTAGAATAATCTTATTTGATAAATTAGGGTTTGTCGGTTTCGATAAGATATTTAATAGGAGAGGAGAAGATTAGACATAATTGAGTCATTATAAGAGACACGTGGACCAATAACGTCAAAGTTCATGAATAAGACCGTTAGGTCTGGACTTAAAGAATTTTCGGAAAAGTCAAAGTAAATTACTCGAGATGTAATAGACTACTCGAGTGCATGCAGCACTACTCGAGTAGGTAGAAGATGACTACTCGAGTACATGAGAAAAACTACTCGAGAGGGAATGAGATCATTACTCGAGTACATGGAGTCAACTTCTCGAGTAAATAAGAATGAGAAAGACCCAGCTACTCGAGTAACAAAAATGACTTACTCAAGTACTTGAGTACATACACGAGAGGTGGAGTACAATACTCGAGTAAAAGAAATACTACTCGAGTATATAAGAATGAACTACTCGAGTATATAAGAAACTACTCGAGGCAAACACTTAGAGAATTTCTGGAATAGGAAAAACTGTACAACTCGAGTATATAAGATAAACTACTCGAGACAAATAGAACTACTCGAGTATATGGAAAAGAACTACTCGAGACAAATAGATCTACTCGAGTATATGGAAAAGACTACTCGAGTAATTCACTTAAAGAAATTTTTTGGAATGGAATTCTGGATTACTCGAGTATAAACACTGGACTACTCGAGTAGTAGATGAACTACTGGAGTACATGACTTAGACTACTCGAGTAATTGAGAACTACACGAGAGTCAGAATTCAACCACTCGAGACAGAAAATAGAACTACTCTAGTATATAAGATGACTACTCGAGTATTTAACTTAAAAAAATTCGAGAAGTAAATTTCTGTAAACTCGAGAGGTAAAAGGAAACTACTCGAGTAATATCTTAACTACTCGAGTAAGAGTATTATTACTCGAGTATGAATTCAGTAACTTACTCGAGTAAGTAAAGAACTACTCGAGTACTTTACTTAGGAAATTTTTCTTGACTGAATTTTTCTTCTTCTAAGGTGAAATCAGCATCAAGTCTTTTCACATAGTCCTAGAGCTTGAATATGAAGTGTATCCCAATAGAGAGGCTACACATGAGTCAACACCTTGGAGCACACAATGAGGGATTACATTGTATGGTTCTGTGTTTGGTGACCCATTGTAGACTGACATTGGTCTACACTTCCCATAAGATTCCTGCAAACACATAACTCAAACCAAGCATCAAATACAACTTAATTCATCTTAGTTCAAGGGTGACTTCATAAAATCTGGGTTTGTGTGGATACAATACCCAACAAAGGCTAGCTTTATCTTGAGAGCATCCGGAGTGTGTACGTAGCAGGTAGATCCAAACACCCTTAGGTGCTTCACACTGGGCTTCACCCCGAAAATCAGCTCATAAAGAGTCTTCACATAGATCAGACTAAGAGGCATCTGATTGATGACATGAGCAGCACAGGCCATTCATTCTGCCCAAAGAGCCTTAGGAATGCCTTTACTCTGAAGCCAACACTTGCAGGTCTCCGTTAACTATCGGATCATCCTAGCTACAATACCGCCTTGCTGTGAAGTATGTCCACAAGAAAGCTCCTTCCGGATCCCTTGCTTCCTACAAAAGTTTGAGAACTCGATTGAGCCAAACTCACCACCGATGCTTGTCCTCAACCTCTTGATCTGCGGGCCAAGCTGGCCTTTCATAAGCTTCTTGAACTCCACAAATAAGCACATCATGTTGGACTTCTTCTTCATGAAGTATACCCAAGTATACCTTGAATACTCATCAAATAATATCAACATGAACCTGCTGCCTCCAAGACTGGCGGTGAAGGTTGGTCCAACCAGAGCATAATGGACAACCGTCAAAGGTGCTTTACATCTGGATTGTGCTGTATCAACCATAAAGTGATAAGCTTCACTTTGCTGACATCCTGCACATCCCTGACAATCGTCATAGGATGACAATCTAGGCAATCCTCTTATGAGTCTTCTTACTGTCATTGCTTTCAGCTTGTCCATCCCTACATGCCCCAGTCTTTCATGCCAGATAGCTGCACTATCACTGGCCTTCATCCGATCAGCACCAGAACTTATTGAAGACCCAACTAAGTTCTTCTCCTTGCTCCCAACATGAGCTACATTCATCGAGAGCAAGACTACCTTGGACTCTTTCCTGAGATGACCATGTTGCTTGTATCTATAGCACCTTGGTCCCTCCTTCCTCTTCCCATCACACATAGGAGAATCACTCCTCTCTTGCTGATATAAAGTAAAAGGACCATCCTCTACAGCAACCTTCACCTCCTTCCTGAACCACCCATCAAGGGAAGTCCAAACCTCCGCAGCTGACCGACATCCAATGTTGTTGTCCAAGAACTCCGATGAGATCACCTTCTTAAAAATAGTCTCCGCTTTCGCATTTGTCTCCTTCCAAGCTCTCATCTCTTCAGCATTGCCAGCAGTAGCCTCTTGTCTTTGTGCTCCGCATACATCCTCCCAAAGGTCCTCGCTAAGAAGAAAGCTCTCCATACAAGACTTCCACCTATCAAAGTTCATCTTCGTAAGTTCAATTCCAAGACCACTTGCATCTTCCACTATCATGGTTCAAACACTGGTTCCCTCTTCACAAGAGTAACAACCACTTCAGTTGATCACTGCTTACCACTTCAGTCCAACTCTGATACCATGTTAAAATTCAACAACCTGGCACTACTACTACGCTGAATTTTCTCCAGGTGGTCAACGAGATAGCCCGACGCCAAATTAATATTCTCAGGACTATCAAGATCATACCTTGATCACGCGAAAAATTTCCCTGGAACTTGGAGTGAGCAGGGGTTATCTCAACTAAAGCCAGTCAACCAGAAAACACATGCAGCACAAGAGTCTTTATTGATTCACAACAATCTTCTCTACACACCGAGACATACATGGCGAGACATGCTTCACCAAACAACCACCAAAGGGAAAGAAGAGACTACAAATATAAGACAAGAGATACATGTCGCGTGGACTCAAACACAAGCCACCGGTCTACTGCTGTGGAGTCCGCTCAAACCGCCAGGTCTCCAGACCGCAACCCAAGCTGCGCGGACTACCCCTTATTCCAATGCTTGCTCTAGCTGCTGGTCTTCAAGCCGCCTAATCGTGAGGTCGCCTAGCCGCCAGACCGCACAAGCTGCAATGCAGAATAGAACTGTCCGCCTGAAGCAGGCGACCTATTGAACCCTGAACCAAGTTGCCAAAGAGAAGACCGTCTGGTCGCTGTCCGCGACCTGCTGTTTACCGCCTATTGCTTAACCGCAGAGTCTGCACTGTCCCTGACCACAATAAGAGCCAAGTCCTGGCTTTCCAGCGCTATCCGCACAACCTGTATAGCACAACCCGGCCAACTCAATCAAACCGCATGGACACAAAAGTCCAGTCTGCAGCAACATTTGCGAGCTCAAGGTACTATTCACTTACGCATGGAGGTTAATTAATTCCTGATGTGATATGGGTCTTATTTATAGGCACGATGATGAGTGTGGTCACCGCCCTAGCCGATAGGATTACCTACACATCCTGCAGTAAGACTTCTCCACAGTCTGCGGATACATACCAGTCCGCCGCACCTGTGCAAGATAGCCAGCCCGCCTAGCTTCTACAAGGCCGGCCACAACTGCAAGTCTGCCTTGTCGCCAAAGGCCAAACAGCCAAGACATCACCAAGGCCTGACAGCAACACCAGTCTGCCTTGTCGCCGAAGGCCAAGCCAGGACGACCACAGCCGGACTCCGCAGTAACACTGTCTGCCAATCCGCGGACACAGCACCAACCCACTTATCCCAAGCCCGCAGCCTCGCCACCAAGGGACCTGCCGGACTCAGCGGACACCCGGCTTCAGTCCACACTTCCCGAGCCCACAGCTTTGCCACAAAGGCACCTGCCGGAATCAGCGGACACGTCGATCCCATCTGCCCATACTGCGGACAGCACTAGTCTACAAATACCTGCAGATACCCCAGTCTGCATACCTTGCAGACTTCTCCAGTCCGCATACCCCGAGTCCACAGCCACGCCAGCAAGGCAGCTGAAGGACTCAGTGGACTCCATCTCCAGTCCGCACACAGTTGCGAACACAACCTCCAGTCCGCTTTTCCCCAAACTCGCAACCAAGGAACATGCACTTCTGCCGAGCTTGGGGGACTGAGAAGCAGCCCATGCTCCACTGCGCGATCTCCCCGGACTGAGCCAAACATGGACTTGGTTCAGAACCAACCAAGTCCACACCACTGGCCACAAGGGCCAGTCCGCACTTACTGGAGGACACTGGATTCAGTCCGCCAAACCCGGTGACCTCCAGCACCTGTCTGCACTGACTGGCGGTCTCCGCAACTTCCACTTGCCGTTGCACCAGAGCAAGACCAAGGCAACTACCAAACCAGTCTGTCGAGCTCTAGTTCTTCAGTCTGCTTCATGCTGGACTCCGCGGCTAGCATTTCAATCCACCCGTTTACTTCCTGGAATCCAATTGCCTGCTGAGCACAAGCCAGCCTGGCTAACCGCCGCTGCTGTCCGCGTAGTCAGCACGAGCAGGCCGCCCAGGCTGCCACAGAGCAAACCATCTGCAACATACCTGCCGACTTAGCAGTTCGCCAACCCTATCCGCGTAGTCCGCGCGGATAGGTCCAAGTGCTCCATTCACCCACTTTCACTTCACAAATTTCAACAGGCCAGATTTCTACAACTACATAGTGGGATGCCTTGTCTTCTTCAGGTAAAATGTGTAAATGACTCCCCCGAGTCCAGTGAAGCTTTTAAAACCACCAGATGAGGAAGAGGAAGGGTGTGGGCTGAATGGCCATTTATGGCCATTAACGGCCATTCTCGGCCATGGTGTTGGGGGGGTGAATCAGGCTTGGGGTGGCCAGGAAACGGCTAGAAACTCCTCCTCTTCCCCAGAGGAGTTGAATCTAGCCATCAAAGGTGGATCTTGGCCTCCCTAAGCCATGAATGGCTTCTTCCTCCCTCTTTCTCTCTCCTACATTAAGGATGAGGTGGAGCTCTCTCTCTCTCTCCTAGTCATCAAGGCTGACTTAGTCATCCCTTGTGCCTATTTGAAGCCCAATAATTCATATTATCACATAATTGGAGGTGTTTAGCCCAAATGGAAGAGGCTCGAGCTTGGGTTAGCCCATTTGGGCTAAGTTGACCTAAACTAGACGACCTTGGTCATTTTGACCTTTTGGGTTGACCCCAATGGATCCTTGGTGACCCATTGGCCTCCCCTAGGGTCTAGGTTGGGCTAGGTAGGCTTATCTTGGCAGTTTGGGGGTCACTTGACCCTTAGAAAGGGTATTTTGACCAAGTTAGGGCTCGAGTTGACTTTGGTCAACATGACCATTTGGGTTGACCCCACGGGGTCCTTGGTGACCCCTTGGCTTCCCTTAAGGTCTAGGAGGGTTGTGTAAGATTAACGTTGCACACTGAAGGTCACTTGCCCCTTAGTTAGGGCACTTTGACCACTTTAGGGTTAGGGTTGACATGGGTCAACTCTGGCTCTAGGGTTGACATCACTGGATCTTTGGTGACCCATTGACCCCTCTTTATGTCTAGGAATACCTTGGTTTGGTTGGTTGTGCTCATTAGGGGCACATTTCCCTTAGTTAAGGTACCTTGCCCAGTTTAGGACTAGGATGATCCTAGATTAACTTGGCCTCCCAGAGTTGACTCCAATGGAACCTTAGGGCTCTAGTGGACCTTCCAATAGGTTGGTGTGGTTGTGGTGAGGTTTTGGAGTCATGGTGAAGCCCCATGATCATCCTAACCTAGTGTTTAGAAATCTACTATTTGCAGACCATAGTGATCTCACCTACATTCCTAGGTTCACTTGGTCTTCCTAGGGTTTTATCATGACCTAGTCATAACAAAACTACCCCTATGGGGTCTAGTTATCTGAGGGATGTTACACCAGCTCACAAGGTCACCCCCCCACCCACAAAGGTGCAAAAGTATGATGTTGACTTGCGGTCTCCTTTGTCATCGGTATAGCTTGAATCAGAGTATGCTTCAACCCTCAAATGTCCATTCTTCTAAAAGAGAAGTCCTTTCCCAGGAGCTGATTTAACATACTCCAATATCATCAGGGCAGACTATAAATGGCACACCCTAGGATCTTGCATGAATTGGCTAACCTTGCCTACAGCATAGGCAATATCTGGTGTGGTCACCGTGAGATATATAAGTTTACCAACCAGACGTCTGTACCTCATAACATCAGAAAGAAGGGGAGCGTCATTCGTCCATGTTTTATCTTCTCGAGTCGCCATGGGACATAGGGCAGGTTTAGCCCCAGTCAGCCCTGCCTCTTTTAACAAGTCAAGAGCGTACTTCTGTTGGGAAAGGACAAGTGAATTGGGTTTCCGAGAAATTTCTATCCCCAGAAAGTATTTTGGAGAGCCCGTATCTTTTGTAACCAGGTGTTGCCGAAGATGCTTCTTTGTCAAGGATATCCCAGCTTGGTCATCTCCAGTGAGGAGAATATCATCCACATATACCGCAAGCACCACTAGACCCAAAGAAGTTTTACGAGTAAATAAGTAGTGATCAGAAGAACTTCTCGTAAAACCTACGGCCGCCACAATCCCACTAAACTTGTCAAACCAAGCCCAAGGACTTTGCTTTAGGCCATAGATAGCCTTCTTGAGCCGGCAAACCTGTGTCAACCACTGAGCAATATACCCTGGAGGTTGCTCCATGTAAACATCTTGCAGAAGATCCCCATAAAGAAAGGCATTCTTGACATCCAGCTGTGAAATGGGCCAATCCATGTTGACAGCCACAGAGAGGAGGACGGGCAAAGAGGTCTGCATACAACGTATAGATGCGGAACGTCTGAGCGCCTTTTCAGTATAGAGCTGCAACATGAAGCCATGCCTTCTTGACTGTCTCATCATGACGGATGACAGGAAGACATTCAATGGAAAGACTATTAGCGAGCCAAGTGCGCACGAGCACATCGCTAGCATCCCAGTCGTCAAACTCAGCAAAAGTGGGAGGAGGAGGGTCATCAGTTAGGTGGTGGCGTTTGTATTGTGAGCAAAGAAGGAAGGTGAAGGAGACACTCCAATCCGGGTAATTGGAACCGACAAGCTTGGAGACGGTGCCAAGATTCCCGGACGGAATGGGAGGAGGAGGCAGAGTTGCCACAGGAGTAGCGGTGGTGGTAGTAGATCTGGAAAGAGCCATGGAAGAGAAGTCGCACGGGCAGAGAGAAGAGAGAAAGTCCGGGCGGGTAGAAAGAAGTCGAGGTAGAAAGACAAGGTAGAGAAAAGGCCGCACGGATAGAGATAAGCCCGCAGCGGACACAAGGAAATGTTCTGCAGCGGACAGGACAAGAAAACCACAGCGGTCAAGATAAGAAATCGTGACGGACATAGGGAAAGAAGTCGAGCGGGAAGATAGCAGGCCCCGCGAATAGAAGAATGGGAAGCCGTGTAAATAGGTCACAGAGAGAGATCAAGAAGAAGGCAGCGCAAACAAAGGGCAGCGACAAAGGAGGGAATGGAGGAGAGACCTCGCAAACAGGCGGTAAGGAGATAAAGCTTCGCGGATAGGAGAAGGCACCGAATCAGGAGGACAAGATCGTGGGATCTGATACCATGTGCGAAGAGAAAAAGAGAAGCCGAAAATTTGAATAACAGAAATCTTTATTATCCAAAAAAGGTGTGCATTACATGGTATATCCTCCCTTTTATAGAATGGAGGAGATGGGAGAGATTACAATTAAACAATATGGGACTAAAAAATTACATGTTCATGCGGTTTAACCTAAATACAAGCCGGCCAAGCTACGTGGTTTGACGAATGGGCAAACCTCCCGGCAACCACTAGAGAGAGAACAAGCTGCCACTAGAGAACACCAGGTTGCCTAGTATACAAGTCGTCAGGGACTAATCGGTAGACCACCAGGACACTAACAGCAGCAGTCCTGCTACCAAACTGCTGGAGAGAAATAGACAGACCGCCCGGACTGCAATCCGCTAGAGTCAGACCACCAGACCGCCCAGTCTCTATTCTGCAACAATGCCAAAATATATAAAATGAAATGCATTTAGTACTTTTATTCATTAAATGAAATATTATATAGCCAACAAACATACAATCCACAAGACTCAAACTAGAGTTGATCATTTATGTATCGTATATGTCACGACCTGCATTTTTCACCGCCAAAAAGGAGTATCAGAGTAAGGGAGAAATACGGATCATGATGCCACGTTAGCATGGGATAACTGCGGATGCTCAGACAAACACCTACTTAAAAAAGAAGAAAGATTTTTTAAGTTATTTATAGGTATAAATCATTTTAAGTGCAGTAGTTAGTCGTATCCCTCGGCTTAGTGACTCATCTAATCCATAAGGAAAAATAATTAAATGCAGTGGAAAAGTATTTCTTTTATAAAATTAGGCATCCTACAAGAGCATAGAGGTTCCCAAAGGACACCTCAAGGCACGCAAGTTCTAATTTTGTAAAAGTAAAAGTAGTTTTGTACGGTCGTTAAATATAATGATTTTACATTTTTAAAACATGTAATGCATGAGGTAATAACAGTAATTTTATACTTGAAAATAACTATCATGCAATCCTAGCATAAAATATCCCAGAGAGCAAGTACTCTTATACACAAAAGAGAGCTAAGCAGCTAGCAAGTACCCAAAATCAACAATCCTGTGGGCATCAACAACCTGACACGAACCCACAAAAAAAACAAAGTATGTCTGAAACTAGCAAAGAAAACAAAACAACAAACTACCTCGCCGAGTCGAGGCAACAACAACGGCTTACACTACCGCACAAGCACTCCAAAACCAGCACCGAAGAGTCAGCTACAGCTCTGAACCTGAGGCATTCCAAAGACAGAACACCTCAACATGAAAGTACAAGTGATGGCAAAAGAAATATGTCACAAGTACAAAAGTCAAGGGGTGTCAACCCAAGACCAAAGGAAAAGTACATAAACAAGTACAGCAGTAGGGTGCCAAAGTAAAAGATAAAAACTTACGTGAAGCGTCACGTACAACAAATTTCCCCAAGCGCACCAGGCTATATGGGAGAACAGATCAAGATTTAACCATTGGAGGAGAAATAAACCCCTATTAGCCACCTGTGGTCAACTCCACCAAAAACAACACGTGCGAGGTGGTCACCTCATCTGGACACAACCCCAAAGATAATCATCTGTCTAAATGCGTGGGATACTAAACACTCCACCAAACACCGCAAATGCCCAAAAACCCGGTAGATCCCCATAAGTGCTAATAGGGAGATCAAACGTTACGATGGTGGATTTCACACACTAAAACACCTGCAAGGAAGAAAACACAGAAGGAAAATCCGGTAACGATCCAGGTTTATAGCCCATAGGCACACCACAACCCAATCGGGGCCTAGAGGCTTGTCTCACCCCACGGCATCGCCACTAAGAAAAACCATGGTAGACATCTCAAGTCAACAATGACACATCGGATTCTACTAGACAATTCTAGAACGAGAAGCGGTTGATCAACCTTTAGGAAAGATTTCATGGTCCTAAACAACTCTTAACACTTCCTACATAATAGTTAAGAACGATTAAAACCATCGTTTGGACATTTCCACCAAATTTTTACAACACTTACAAGATGAAATTATCATGACGAAACTAATAACACAAGTGGATTCAATGGAAAAAGTTAAATATATCTACAACAGAGAGGACATTAGTGCAGAAAATTGAAGAACAAGGACATTACCAGTTACTATCAAGAATGAAAAGAAGAGAGAAAAGGCAAAACCACCACTTGCCTTGGTTTCGCCGGAAAAACTCCTTGAAATCGCTTCTTGTCGTAGATCGGGGCTAAAGAAGACGGGGGGAGTCAAAATCCAACAAGAAATAGCCACGATAGAAGTTAGGGCCAAAAATCCTAACGAGAAAACTCAAGAAATGGGGAAGATCTTACCACGATGGCGAAGCACACGACGACGGCTTTCTGGATCTACGATCGGTTCACGATTTTGAGCACCGGAGCACCGTCGACGGCCACCGGAAGAAGTATGGACGGACAACCTCTTTCTCGCTCACGCCGCTCTGGATCGAGAGGTAGACAAAAAACTCAGCGGTTTAAATGTGAAGAAGAAGGAGAAGGTATTTATACTAAGTGTGATAACAGGATAAACAAAACAAACCGTATTCAGCTAAACCAGTTTTCCTGAGACAGAAGGAATGGCTTACTCGAGTACTAAGGGGCGTTTACTCGAGTTCGGGAAGGGGATTACTTGGGTATTAAGACGACTACTCGAGTACTTCAATGGGGATTACTCGAGTACAAGGAGACTACTCGAGTACTCCAAGAGGATTACTCGAGTACAAGGCGACAACTCGAGTACTCCAAGAGGATTACTCGAGTACAAGGCGATTACTCGAGTACTCCAAGAGGATTACTCAATTACAAGGCAATTACTCGAATACTGAAGGCAGAACTACTCGAGTACAAGCGAAGCATCTCTCGAGTACCAGGATGGAGAATTACTCGAGTACTATGACACGACTCGAGTGTAGAAGGAAAGTACTCGAGTAGTAGCAAGTTACTCGAGTTCAAGAAGGCTGTCACAACTCGAGAACCACAGAAGGACCACTCGAGTACCTGGAAAAATAGTACTCGAGTACTGAAGAAGAAATATCCCGAGTACACAAGAACTACTCGAGTTCAAAGGGCACTTCTCGAGACTTCAGAGAAAAAATATTTCTCGAGTTCAGGAGGGGCTTTACTCGAGTACAATAAAAGGCATACTCGGGTATAACAGGTACTTCTCGAGAACAAGGAGGTACTTCTCTAGTAACAGGCACACATTACTCGAGTACTGAAGATAGGTAACTCGAGTACTTGAAGATACTTCTCGAGAACTCCAGGTCCACTTGAGAACTGAGCAGGATAGATTTGAAAATTTCGGATTGTCTTGAATTTTGGGATAAAAGTAGACTCTATGTAACACCCCAGTTTTTTCAGAGGCTCAGTCTGCAGTTCAGAAAAATTTTTGGGTTTCTGGCAGGAGGCACACAGCCTGCGACACGGGCGTGTCGCAGGGCGTGTCGAGGCCGTGTCGACACTCGGCC
The DNA here is from genome assembly GCA_039583875.1 of Platanthera guangdongensis. Lineage (NCBI taxonomy): Eukaryota > Viridiplantae > Streptophyta > Magnoliopsida > Asparagales > Orchidaceae > Platanthera > Platanthera guangdongensis. The sequence continues at coordinate 193,604,994 of CM077151.1, forward strand.
CAAGTGTCGACACTTTCGCTCGACAGAGTGTCGAGAGTGGAGAACACGGCCTGCGACACGGGCGTGTCGCAGGGCGTGTCGAGGCCGTGTCGACACTCGGCCCAAGTGTCGACACTTTCGCTCGACAAAGTGTCGAGAGGGTGGCACACGGCCTGCGACACGGGCGTGTCGCAGGGCGTGTCGAGGCCGTGTCGACACTCGTCCCAAGTGTCGACACTTTTGCTCAACAAGGTGTCGAGACTGGGGCACACGGCCTGTGACACGGGCGTGTCACAGGGCGTGTCCCGCTTGGTCGACGATCTACGCTCGACATTTTTCCGCGGTGTCGACACAAAGCCTGTCGACGGGTGTCGAGACTTGGCACACGGCTTGGGACACGGGCGTGTTCCAGGCCGTGTCATCTCTCGGGTTGGTTTCGGGGCCGTGTTGTTGGAGGCACACGGCCGGCCACACGGCCGTGTCACTGGGGACACGGGCGTGTCGAGTTGAACACGGGCGTGTCGGATGCCCGTGTGCGGTTCCAGGCGCGTCGATTTGAGACGGCGAATGAGGCACACGGCCCTGGACACGGGCGTGTGTCAGGCCGTGTTCGGCCCAGGACTTTTATTTTCCAGGCGAATCGTGGCCTTTCTTTCCTAGATTTTGGGATCTGACGGCTCAGGACTGTTCTTGGGCAGTTAAGTCCGATTCTAGGGTGGAAACCCTCATTTGTTTTCCAAGTCTTCTCTTTCTAAGTTCTTGAGAAAACCTAGAGCAAGGAGGAAGAAGAAGAAGGTCTTGGGCTGTAGGAAGGGTTTCGGAGCTCCAAATCGCGAGTCGAGTCCGGATCCGTGAAGCTTAGAGCGTTGCGAAGACTTTCATCCGGCTATTTTTTTGCCATGGCAAGGAAGAGGAGTCGGAAGGTAACGACATCTCTCCTCTCGGTCCTTAGGATGCATGTATTAGCATCATTTAGTTTTCTTTCTCTCTAATTTTTGGGCACCGAACTCTCAAATGAGAGGGGTTTTGGTTTGCCAAGTTTCAAGAGGAACTTCCGGGTTGATTGAGTCCGTCCCCGACATATTTTGCATTAGAGATCCGCTTCGCTAGTGGATTAGGCATGGTGGGTGAAGCCGTAGTCGCGACCGTTAGTCCGACTCGGTGATGTTTCATACGAACTTAGGGATTCGTAGAGTTTTCCGTTGCAACAAGATGTCGTTTGTGTGGTGGTGGTGATTGTCCCGTTTGCTTGAAAAGGTACGTGTAGTCGAACCCGGGCAAGGTTAGCTCCTCGTGGCGGTAGATGGTTTCCTTGAGGGACAAGGTTAGCTCCGTATGAGTTGGAGATGGTTTCCTTGGTGGACAAGGTTAGCTCCGCACGAGTTGGAGATGGTTTCCTTGGTGCGCGGGTACGCTGCAGTACAAAGAGGGATTACGATGTTTTAGTCTTGGTTTGTGTTGTGCCAAGGCGTGGCTATGTCTCCGTGGTCGGCTGGCTATCCCGTGACATGTGCGTCATGTGTGGAGAGTGTCCCGGCGAGACTAGCCCCCTTCTGTGAGACTGACAAGAATGCCAAGGTTGGGGCAAGCCCGGGCAAAGAGGCCATGAGCGGGTGGGGTCCAGCAAGGCTTCTTAGAATCGGTCGGTCTGTGTTTGTGGGAATCCTGATATGAGACGTCAGAGCTTGCAGGTAAGCCCGGGGCTAAGCCCACGAGCAGGTGGGGCCTTGGCAAGAATTCCTTGTGGCGGCCTGTGCGCCGCTTAAGGGAGAGGTGACTCCCTTAGTGTTTGCGGCTTTATGCCAATTGGGGAAACGTGAGTACCCAAATGATGTGATGTTGTGCTAGATACATACGCTGTAGGGTACCTTGGGTGAAGCCCGAGTGTTGCATTCATGTTGCATAGTAGGCCCCTTACTTTATATGCTCAACCAATAGAGAACATGTTTGATGATTGAGACATCCAAGCCTGTTTTAATGCTTTCCTGTTTATAGCTATTTTTATTGCATATGAAATGCTGACTTGCAGGTTGGAGGGTTCCCCGGGGTCCGTTAGGGGCGGCCGGGAGGAGATGTGTTGTTACACAGTTTGAGGTCAGCCTTTGCTGACCCACGTTACTAATAATTTTTACAGGGCAAGGATCGCATGCAGAAGCTAGCACGCCGGCCAGAAAGGCCTAAGCCCCATGAAGTGTTTTTCCCTCTTTTGTAGCACTACATTTTTGATGATGTTTGTTTGAGACTCTTTTGTCCGGCTTGCATGCCGAGGTAGACTAGGAGTGCTATGCACATTCATGTTTGATGTACTATTTGCTTTTGGACATTTGATGTAAGGCCTTAAGGCCATTTGTTTACTCTTTTGGTTAGTGGATAACTTCTAGTTGTGCTTGGTTTTCCGCTGTGTTGTGCAAGTGTTTTGAGTTTGGGTAGCTATATCAACTTATAATACTAAAGCTGTGGCGTTCGTATGTTGTGGGGCCCCGGCCGGACCCATATTATACGTCCACTACAGGGGATGTGTTACAATTTGGTATCAGAGCCAGGTTAGATTCGAGGTCGGTTTGTAGAGAAGTTATCCACATAAGAGTAACGCGGGACCGTGAGTGTCCTTATGTTTTAGTCTTGAGATTGGAGACTAATCCCTTATTTCTTGTTTTCCTGAAGAGTGCAAGCAACGAGGCGGGCACTTCAAGAGCAAGGGATGATCTCTCGGCGAGCAGTGCTACTGCTCCAGGCCTTTTGGGCACGGGTGTAAACCCGGCCGACTTCTGCCGTATGCTTGCAGAAGAGATGGTGGCAGCCCAAGCGGCGGCTGCAGCCCAGGTAGCAACCCCTGCTACACCGGACACGGCAACGGCCGTGCCAGGCGGAGAAGCCAGGCGAGTGGAGCCTTTGGCAGAAAGGGTGGTGGTAGGACATGGAGACCGACACATGAAGTATTTCCTGAGTTTCCATCCCCCGTCCTTCAAGGGTGTTGGAACGCCAACGGATGCGGAGGATTGGTGGGTTCGTATTCAAGAACTACTAAGGGCGGCAGAGACGCCAGAGGAAAAGAAAGCTGAGTATGCGGCGTTCATGTTGGAAGGAGACGCCAAGTTGTGGTGGGTGAGCCTTAGTGGCCGCCAGTTCTCTAGACGCACCCCATCGGTGGAGGAATTTGGGGATGCTTTTCTAAAGAGATATATACCAGTTTCTATGCAGCTGGCCCTGCAGAGGCAGTTTCTGCATCTAATGCAGCGAGACAAGACGGTGGACGAGTACGTGCAAGAGTTCACCCGTTTGGGTCGTTATGCGGGAACGACAATGGCTGATGATGTAGAGAGGGATAACCTCTTCTACCAAGGGTTGAGGGAAAATCTGAGACAACCCCTCATCTCCATGAAGAGGGCGGGATTTAATGATCTAGTTGAAGCCGCCAGGAGTTTGGAGAATGATCTGGAGCGAACCCAGCGTTGAAAGGGTTTTACCCCCAAGCAAGGGGAAGGGAAGCCTTCCCAATCTCATGGAAAGTCTGATGGGAGTAGGTGGAGGAAGAAGCCTCACACTCCCAGATCTGGTGAGAGGAGCAACTAGACGCCTGGGGGTTCTCACTCTAGGGGACCGCCAACGTGTTACAACTGCGGGAAGGTTGGGCACATAGCCCGTGCTTGTCAGCAAGGGGGAGTGGGGCAAGAGTTAAAGCAGGAGCAGTCTGTGCGCTCGGGCCCCAGTGCTGCAGAGAAAGGAAAGATGGCGGAGTCGAGCGCTTCTCGGTTCCAACCGGTGCAACCAAGGTCCTACAACCTTGGACAGCAGGAAGCGATCCGCCAGACTGATGTGGTGACAGGTATGAAGAAAATTTAAGTTTAAATTTTGTGCTTCATCCTTTTAGACTTTTGTGGAATGTCTATGTTGTAGGCTTCATGTTAGTTTCCGGATACCCCGCTAGGGTATTGTTTGATACGGGAGCATCGCACTCCTTTCTTGCGGAGAGCTTCATCCGGAGAATAGGAGTTGAGTCTTTTTCGTCGGGAGCAGAGCTGAAAGTGCGCATGCCCAATGGGTCATCTATGACCACCGGGGCTAAAGGGCGCATTTGTTGGGAGCTAGACGGAGTTGTCTTCGCTCTGGAAGCAGCAGTGTTACCTTTAGTAGAGTTTGATGTCATTTTGGGCATGGACTGGCTTGCAGAGCAGCGCGCCAGCATTGATTGTTTATCCAAGGTAGTGACTCTAAGGAGTAAGGGGCAAACGGAAGTCAAATTTGAGGGCCTTTGTGGAGTGGCCTGTTCCCTGATTTCGGCCATGCAGTTGGTGCAGGCGGTTAACCAGGGTGGTGTAGTGCTTGTAGCGTTATTGGAGGTTCGTCTCTCCCAACTGTCTTTTGAGGAAGTGCCTGTGGTGGCAGAGTTCAAGGATGTATTTCCGGATGAACTTCCTGGAGCGCCTCCTCGGCGGGAGATCGACTTCTCGATCGAGTTAGTGCCGGAGGCTAGACCGGTGTCACGTCCTCCTTTTAGGATGGCACCAAAGGAGTTGGCGGAACTTAAGGTACAGTTACAGGAACTGTTGGAGCAAGGGTATATTAGACCCAGTTCTTCACCGTGGAGCGCACCGGTGTTGTTTGTAAAGAAGAAGGACGGTAGCATGCGCCTATGCATAGACTACCGAGAGCTGAACAAATTGACCGTCAAAAATAAGTATCCGATCCCTCGGATAGACGATTTGTTCGACCAATTGGTGGGGTCAGTGGTATATTCGAAACTGGACTTGAAGTCAGGCTACTATCAGCTGCGAATTCGGGATGAGGACATACCCAAAACTGCTTTTGGGACAAGGTACGGACACTTTGAGTTTACGGTGATGCCGTTCGGGTTGACGAACGCACCATCGGTGTTCATGGATCTGATGAATCGGGTATTCCGGGAATACTTGGATTCTTTTGTGGTTGTTTTCATTGATGATATTTTGGTGTATTCCAAATCGCAAGTGGAGCATGAGACCCACTTAAGAATGGTTTTGCAAGTGTTGAGGGAGAATGAGTTGTATGCAAAATTCTCCAAATGCGAGTTCTGGTTGGAGAAGGTGGCATTTTTGGGCCACGTGATTAGTGGTGATGGGGTGGCAGTGGATCCAGCGAAAGTGGAGGCCATCAGAGATTGGCCGGTGTTGAGGACCGTGGCGGAAGTCCGAAGTTTTCTTGGACTAGCCGGGTATTATAGGAGATTCGTGGAGAATTTCTCGAAGATAGCTCTACCCCTCACCTCTCTCACTCGCAAAGACCATAAATTTGTGTGGACCCAAGAGTGCGGTCAAGCATTTGAGGCCCTGAAGGAGAGGCTTATGATGGCTCCGATCCTGAGTTTACCGCAAGTGACCGATGGATTTCAAATTTTCAGTGACGCATCGGGATGCGGTTTGGGTTGCGTTTTGGTGCAACATGGGAAGGTGATAGCTTTTGGGTCTAGACAGCTGAAACCTCATGAGAGGAATTACCCCGTCCATGACTTGGAGTTGGCGGCGGTAATCTTCGCGTTGAAAATTTGGCGACACTATGTGTATGGCGCAAGGGTGGAGATCTTCACGGACCATAAAAGCCTGAAGTATCTCTTGGATCAGAAGGACTTGAACATGCGACAACGCAGATGGGTTGAATTTCTTGGAGACTATGAAGTGGCGATTCAGTATACGCCGGGTAAGGCCAATGTGGTGGCGGATGCGTTGAGTAGGAAGTACTCGGGGCAAGGAAATTGGATCGAAGCTCATGATGAGCGGTTGGTTCGGGAATGGGAGTCCCTTGGGTTGGAATGTGTTGCGAGAGGCGAGTCTAGCGTGGCAAGGTTAGCTCCTCGTGGCGGTAGATGGTTTCCTTGAGGGACAAGGTTAGCTCTGTATGAGTTGGAGATGGTTTCCTTGGTGGACAAGGTTAGCTCCGCACGAGTTGGAGATGGTTTCCTTGGTGCGCGGGTACGCTGCAGTACAAAGAGGGATTACGATGTTTTAGTCTTGGTTTGTGTTGTGCCAAGGCGTGGCTATGTCTCTGTGGTCGGCTGGCTATCCCGTGACATGTGCGTCATGTGTGGAGAGTGTCCCGGCGAGACTAGCCCCCTTCTGTGAGACTGACAAGAATGCCAAGCTTGGGGCAAGCCCGGGCAAAGAGGCCATGAGCGGGTGGGGTCCAGCAAGGCTTCTTAGAATCGGTCGGTCTGTGTTTGTGGGAATCCTGACATGAGACGTCAGAGCTTGCAGGTAAGCCCGGGGCTAAGCCCACGAGCGGGTGGGGCCTTGGCAAGAATTCCTTGTGGCGGCCTGTGCGCCGCTTAAGGGAGAGGTGACTCCCTTAGTGTTTGCGGCTTTATGCCAATTGGGGAAACGTGAGTACCCAAATGATGTGATGTTGTGCTAGATACATACGCTGTAGGGTACCTTGGGTGAAGCCCGAGTGTTGCATTCATGTTGCATAGTAGGCCCCTTACTTTATATGCTCAACCAATAGAGAACATGTTTGATGATTGAGACATCCAAGCCTGTTTTAATGCTTTCCTGTTTATAGCTATTTTTATTGCATATGAAGTGCTGACTTGCAGGTTGGAGGGTTCCCCGGGGTCCGTTAGGGGCGGCCGGGAGGAGATGTGTTGTTACACAGTTTGAGGTCAGCCTTTGCTGACCCACGTTACTAATAATTTTTACAGGGCAAGGATCGCATGCAGAAGCTAGCACGCCGACCAGAAAGGCCTAAGCCCCATGAAGTGTTTTTCCCTCTTTTGTAGCACTACATTTTTGATGATGTTTGTTTGAGACTCTTTTGTCCGGCTTGCATGCCGAGGTAGACTAGGAGTGCTATGCACATTCATGTTTGATGTACTATTTGCTTTTGGACATTTGATGTAAGGCCTTAAGGCCATTTGTTTACTCTTTTGGTTAGTGGATAACTTCTAGTTGTGCTTGATTTTCCGCTGTGTTGTGCAAGTGTTTTGAGTTTGGGTAGCTATATAACCTTATAATACTAAAGCTGTGGCGTTCGTATGTTGTGGGGCCTCGGCCGGACCCATATTATACGTCCACTACAGGGGAGGTGTTACACTCTAAGAACTTAGCAAAGGATACAACCCTAGAATCTGACGCACCAACCTTGAAACAATATCAATAAATTCTCACACAAGCAGAAATCATCACAAAGATCCAAACACACCGAGACTCCAAAATGATCGGGTCGCAACAAAAGTGGACAAGATCAAAACCTCAAATCTCCTTCCTTTATTAAGGAAAAACTTCTAATCCCAACATACCCAAAAACGCACAAACGGTGCAGTGCCAACATCATAACGGAGAAGGGAAATGCACTGACGTCATAATTATGACGTCTACAGACCAAATAATAACACCAGAAAATCAGGGGTGTTACAGTCACACCCCCTAAAAAGAAGTTTCGCCCCGAAACTTAACACAACCTTAAAACCAAACCTAAACAAAACCTAATTATTACCAAAAACCTGAAGAAATACCTGAACTAAGGGAAGGGATGTGGATGAGATTCTCTCATAGTCGATTCTAATTCCCACATCGCGCTCTCGACGTCTTGATTTCTCCAAAGAACTTTAACCATGGGGATGATCTTTCTCCGCAACACGCGATCTTGAGAATCCAGAATATGAACAGGTTCCTCCACATATGAAAGATTTTGGTGAATCTGGGGCACCTCGTTAAGGACTTGACGATCACTACGGACACACTTCTGCAACTGGCTCACATGGAACACATCATGGATGCCAGGAAAGGTGCAGGCAAATCCAGCCTATAAGCAGACACTCCGATGTGCTAAAGAATCTGGAAAGGTCCCACATACCGGGGGTGTAACTTGTGGTTCCTTCCAAACTTTTTAAAGCCAGACATCGGAGAAACCTTCAGAAAGACCAAGTCCCCAATGACAAACTCCAAATCGACCCTTCGCCGATTAGCATACTTCTCATAATGCTCTTGTGCTACGCAGAGCTTCACTCGAATATAAGTTACAGCACAATTCATCTCTTAAAGGGCTTCCGGACCTAACAATGGTATCTCACCAACCTCAGCCCAAAACAAAGGCGTCCTACAATGCCTCCCGTATAAGGCCTCAAACGAGGCCATTTGCAGACTCTCTTGATAACTATAATTATAAACAAATTCCATGAGTCTAAGACGCTCATCCCAAGCGCCTCCGTGATCCAATATGTAACATCTGATCATATCTTCCACTATCTGATTAACTCGCTTTGTTTATCCATTCATCTGCGGATGATAGGCGGTGGAATACCTTAAATCGGTACCCAACCCCTCCTGTAAGCTCTTCCAAAAATGGGACGTAAACCTAGAGTCTCGATCCGACACGATACTGACAGGAACTCAATTCAATTTGATGAGCTCTTCCAGGTATAATTCAGCTATCTTCTTCATAGAATATCAAATCTTAAAAGGGACGAAGTGAGCACACTTAGTTAATCTATCGACTATTACCCACACCGATTCATGCCCACGGGGAGATCTTGGTAGACGGGTGATGAAATCCATCGAAATACTCTCCCATTTCCAACTTGGAATATCGAGCAGTGTTAATTTACCTCCAGGCCTCCTATGGTCAGCCTTAACATGCTAACACATAAAACACTCTGACACAAACTTCGCGAAGTCATTCATCATTCCTGACCACCAAACAATTTGCTTTAGATCCTTATACATCTTGGTGGAATCAGGATGGTAGGCTATACTGGAACCATGAGCTTCAGCACAGATCTTAGTCCGAATGTCTTCAAAGACGGGGATGCAAAATATACCCCGATACTTCAAGGTATCCAACTCATCCAAGGAGAAATCAGGAAGCTCTCCCTTCACAGTCCTATTCCTGCGGTGAAACAAATCCGGATCATCCTTCTGATGTGCTCTAATTAGTGAAATCCAAGAGGGTTCTTCTGCTTCTAGATTAGCAGGCACAGTACTACCCCCAACCTCAATATCCATCAACAAGAATTCTTCTACCAAGGACTGTACCGACAGATTGAAAATTTTGGCGGTTTTTCTACTCAAAGCATCGGCTACTACGTTAGCCTTTCCTGGATGATAGAGAATTTCACTTCATAATCAGCCACATATTCCAACCATCGACGCTGGTGCAGATTTAGCTTCTTCTGAGTGAAGACGTACTTCAAACACTTATGGTCCGTATAGATCTTGCACAGCGCCATACAATAAGTATCGTCAAAGCTTCAATGCATAAATTATAGCAGCAAACTCCAAATCGTGCGTAGGATGGTTTCTCTCGTGAATCTTCAATTGCCTCGATCCATATGCGATCACCTTACCATCTTGCATTAAATCACAACCAAGTCCGATGTGTGATGCATCAACATACACAGTATACTCAACTCCTTCAGTTGGTAATGTTAAAATTGGAGCAGTACATAATCTATTCTTTAACTCTTGGAAGGCTTCTTCACACTTATAACTCCAAATGAACGCGGTGTTTTTCTGTGTAAGTCTAGTTCGAGGAACATACAACACCGAAAACCCTTCCACGAATCTTTTGTAGTAGACAGTCGGGCCTAAGAAGCACCTAATCTCCTTAGGTGTAGAAGGTCTCACCCATTCCATCACAGCAAAAATCTTGGTCGGGTCAACAAAAATACCGTCCTTGCTTACCACATGACCAAGAAAGGACACCTGAGGTAGCCAGAATTCACACTTGCTCAACTTCGCATATAACTTATGCTCCCTCAGGGTTGACAAAACCAACCGCAAATGCTGAGTATGCTCCTCAACATTGTGGGAATACACCAAGACATCATATATAAACACAATAATAAATCGGTCCAAGAAATCCTTAAACACCCTATTCATAAAATCCATGAAAGCAGATGGTGCATTGGTCAAACCAAAAGACATCACCAAAAACTCATAGTGTCCGCGCCGCGAACAGAAAGCTATTTGTGGGATACCAACCTCACGAATTCTCAACTAGTGGTAACCTGAACGAAGATCGATCTTTGAAAATACTGAACTACCACGCAACTGATCGAATAGATCATCAATTCTTGGCAAGGGATACCTATTCTTAATGGTTATCTTATTCAATTCTCTATAATTGATGCATAGCCTCATCGATCCATCTTTCTTCTTTACGAACAAAACTAGAGCTCCCCACGGAGAGGAACTTGGTCTAATAAAACCACAACTCAGCAACTCATCGAGCTGAGTACGTAACTCATCCAACTCAAGCGGAGCCATACGGTATGGTGACTTAGCAATCGGGCGAGTACCTGGCTCAAGGTCTATCACAAACTCCACCTCTCTCTCAGGAGGAAATCCTAGAAGACTATCAGGGAAGACATCTAGAAACTCTCGCACCACCGAGACATCCTCAAGACGTGGCGTAACAAAAGCTATTTCAAGAGCAGAAATAGAAACTAAAAATGCCTCGCAACCTTACTCTATAGCACGACAAGCACGTACCGCAGAAATGACAGGGGAAACCCTGTCCTGAAATCCATAGACGCTCATAGGTTTGTCGTTGTCCATCCTGAATTCCAATCACTTAGCCTTGCACTGGATGATAGCATCATACTTGGACAGCCAGTTCATGCCCAAAATCACATCAAAATCAGCCAGATACAAAATCATCAGATCCGCAAAGGCGAGAAAATTGCCAAGATAAATAGGGCATCTGAGAACTCCTTAGTTAGATATCACTGAATCACCGGAGGTAATTTTGACGTTGAAGGAATCCTCTAACTAAACCACGTACCAAACGATATCTATTTACAAAACTCCGCGCCACAAAGGAATGGGTGGCACTCGAATCGAAAAGGACGCGTTCTCCACTTATTCCGCAACTTAAACTCCCCGAAAACCGTAGCATACATAACTAAACCAACGATAACTAGGGCAACAACGATAAATAATAAGGATAAATTAAACTGGGGCTAACCTGATACCACTTGCGTAGAGGTTTGAGCTTCCTCGCTGGTCATCACGTTCAGCTTCCCTTTTCCTTTGTCCTGGTCTGGTGGCGGCGGCAGATCTAAAAGCGGAGTAGGCTGTAGTGCGGACTGAGCCTGGGGGCTCGAAGACTTCTTCTGTCCCTTCTGCCCGCACTGGAAGCAAATCCTTTCTTTTATCCAGTAATTACTCATATCATGCCCCACCTTTGAACAGTATAAGCACACCAGATCTTCCTTGGGTGTGCCTTGGATGGAGAGCACCGACTGCTACTTCTGAGTAGCAGTCCTCTTGAAACACCTCTCGTAAGGGTGTCTAGGTCGACCACAGAAGCTACATATTTCCCCACTTTTCTTCTTCGAAGAAGGGCCAGATGCCCTAGAGCTTCCATCTTCAACAACTTTCCTCTTCTCTTTCCTCACCGCAGCACCACGGTTCTTGGCATTTTCAATTGCCTCCACTTTTAGTGCAGCTTCCAATGTCATAGCATAACTATCAGTTCTATATGCACATGCCAACTACTGTACATCGCTTCTTAGTTCGCCCAGGAAACGTTTCACTCTACCCTCCTCAGAAGCTACTAAATTAGGAGCAAACCTACTCAGTTTGCTAAACTCAATCTCGTATTCGCTCACAGTTAGCTGTCTCTGCTTCAAATACAGGAAATTATTCATCAATCGGTTCTGCTCGACCAAGGGTTGAAACTTTTCCAGCAGCACCTTCTTGAAGGACACCCAAGAACATCCTTCTGCCAAACTTTCCTTCTCTCGAATCCACCAGGTCTTTTCTAGGCCTTTTAGCTGGTAGGCCGCAATCATCACCCTATAGGCTTCAACAATACATGAATACGTAAACATCTCATCCATAGTGATAATCCACTCATCCAAAACAATGAAATCAGCACTCCCGTCATAAGTGGGAGGTCTCAATCACTGGAAATGTGATATAAGGTTCATCTCTGGCAGTAACGTCACCGGGGGTACTAGAGGTGCAGGGGTATCTAGCACGACTTGTCCCAAGGTAGGATCTTGCACTAAAGGTTACTGTGTGGGAGCGGCAGCCATCAAAGACTGAATTTGCGATTGCATCGCAACTAATTGCCTCGACAGAGCCTCATTGCTCTGACGCAGACCCTCGATAATCGCATCACTTTGGGCTCCTGACGACTCGCCCTCCGACTGGGGAGTCGACCTCATCGCAACATACTTTGGCGGCATTTCTAAAAGGCAACAAACAACTAATCAAAACCATAGCTTACAACTAAGCCACTCAACTAGTTCAGACCATACTTAAAGATACTTGCCTAAGCTGCAACTTGCTCTGGGATTTTATAATGATGATATGTCCTACTTAGGATGATGTCCTCTTATCCCATTTACTCATGTGCCTATGATATGAATGCATGAATTCTTCATTCTTCTTTAAAATCATGTGTGTACCTGTGTCATCATGTAAACCTTAACTTAGAACGAGTGTTTATGCAATGATATGTTATATATGCAGTGTTATGCATCCTAATAAAGGTCTTAATGTATGTTATGAGCGGCGTACACATGAAATGTTGTGTATCCCATACTACATAACAACACATGCAACGAGAAAATAAAACGTGCTAATGGGCACCCATGTGATGATGGTTATACATCCCATACAACATAACCGTCACATGTTACCTCCTATGGTGGATCCATATAAAAACACATATTATGCATCCCATACTACATAATATGCCTTGTATACTTCTTATCATGCTATGAGTGTAGTGACTATGCTTCGGTTAAGGCATACTGATGACACATCGGTGTGTGTATGCAAATGAAAGAAGGAAACATACTAAATAAGATTGGCTGGTTCGACCAACTTGTCAAACCAACCTCCCTCTGATACCAACTATCACGACCCGCATTTTTCACTGCCAAAAAGGAGTATCAGAGTAAGGGAAAAATGTTCGTCATGATGCCACGTCAGTAGGGGATAACTGCGGACGCTCGGGCAAACACCTACTTAAATAAGAAGAAACATTCTTTAAGTTATTTAAAGGTAAAAATCAGTTTAAGTGCAGTAGTTATCCATATCCCTCGGCTTATTGGATCATCTAGTACACAGGGAAAAATAATTAAACGATGTGGAAAAGTACTTATTTTATCAAATTAGGCATCCTACAAGAGCATAGAGGTTCCCAAAGGACACCTCAAGGCACGCAAGTTCTAAATTTTGTAAAAGTAAAAGTAGTTTTGTACGGTCGTTAAATATAATGATTTTACATTTTTAAAACATGTAATGCATGAGGTAATAATAGTAATTTTATACTTGAAAATAACTATCATGCAATCCTAGCATAAAACATTCCAGAGAGTAAGTACTCTTATACACAAAAGAGAGCTAAGTAGCTAGCAAGTACCCAAAATCAACAATCATGTGGGCGTCAACAACCTGACATGAACCAACAAAAAAACAAAGTATGTTTGAATCTAGCAAAAAAACAAAACAACAAACTACCTCGCCGAGCCGAGGAAACAACAACGTCCTACACTGCCGCACAAGCACTCCAAAACTAGCACCGAAGAGTCAGCTTCAGCTCTGAACCTGAGGTATTCCAAAGACAGAACACCTCGGCAAGAAAGTACAAGTGATGGCAAAATAAATAAGCCACAAGTACAAAAGTCAAGGGGTACCAACCCAAGACCAAAGGAAAAGTACATAAACAAGTACAGTAGTAGGGTGCAGATGTAAAAGAGAAAAACTTACATGAAGCGTCACATACAATAAATTGCCCCACGCACCAGGCTATAAGGGAGAACAGATCAAGATTTAACCATTGGAGGAGAAACAAATCCCTATTAGCCAACTGTGGTCAACTTCACCAAAAACAACACGTGCGAGGTGGTCAATTCATCTGGACACAACCCCAAAGTCAATCATCTGTCTAAATGCGGGGGAGACTAAACACTCCACTAAACACCGCAAATGCCCAAAAACCCGGTAGAGCCCCACAAGTTCTAATAGGGATATCAAACGTTGCGGCGGTAGATTTCACCCACTAAAAACACCTACAACAAAGAAAACCCAGAAGGAAAACCCTGTAACGATCCGGGTTTAGTGTAACGCCCCCACCTGTCGCATGACATATAACGGTGAGTCCGGCCGGGGCCCCACGCCATATAGCACAGACAAGCGAAGGAATCACGTTTGGAAATCAAATCTATGCGTGTCCTTAACTCATTCCATTCTAGCGCAGCATTTTTCTTGTTAGCATGAACTCAAACCAGAATGTCCACCAATATATAAATACCACATTTATATATAACAACACCATGAATATATACAACTCACACACCCTGGCCTTATGGCCTTACAAGTTCCTCTTTCACATCAATGGTTTCGTACATCGGCACGCAGGCCGGCCACACATGAAATCCAAACACGATTCTTCACATAGCCTTCACGGACTAAGAACACCAGGCTAGCCAATCCACTTATTCTTTCCAAACCGCAGCACCTGCAATTCATCATCCAAACCAACACAGAAAACAAAGTAACGGTCAGCATTGCTGACCCATTATAAAGACCCTACCCCCTACCCGGGGTAGTGGTTCCTTCCATGTATACAGTGCTTCCTTTCTCATCAAACATCAGCAAACATCACCAATTTATATCATAGATAGATCATTCTCTTTGTTCCACTAACTAACAAACACATCACATCACAAACGCTGGAGTCCACCAATGCTCCGTGCACTCAGGGCACCTTCTTGGCGTACCGGAATCCACCGTCGTACACCGCTGTCTCTCGAGGTGTTAACTTGTTGGTTGACCGGCCCTAGTCCACCAGCTCGCAGGTTGGCGACATTCCGCCCAAGCCACTCAGAGGTCCATCCTCACAGCAACACAAATAGAGCAGACCGACCCACACTCTGTGGTGTAGCAAGTCGGGTTTAACTAAGCTCCCCAGGCATTGTCTACCCATCGATCCCCCTCCTAGTCCGATCGACCCACCCATGTGGTGTAGCAACCCGAGTTTAACTCGGCTCCCCTAGCATTGCCACCCATCGATCCTACCTTAACTGGATCAACCCACCCTAGTGGTGTAACACACCGGGTATATCTCGCACTAACCAGGCGTGCTACCAATTGATCATCTCATATCCAGGAGCTTCACCAAAGCCTCCTCACAATCATCACATCCATACATTCATCACAACATAAATCCGTTTTGCACATCATCAAAGCCACGGAGTCTTCTCCGGTTTACCCATGAACATCACCAATCCAGAATACCGGTCCAGATGGGCTTCACACAGCATGCCTATGCCGTACTTCATAATTCCGGCTCTAGATGCAGACTCAACAAAGGAATCACTTCCGCGATCCACCTCTTGGTGGAGGATTCCACGCACAAGTCCTTTCTCTATACATGTGCGTGGAATCCTCCACCAAGAGGTGGATCGCGGAAGTGATTCCTTTGTTGAGTCTGCATCTAGAGCCGGAATTATGAAGTACGGCATAGGCATGCTGTGTGAAGCCCATCTGGACCGGTATTCTGGATTGGTGATGTTCATGGGTAAACCGGAGAAGACTCCGTGGCTTTGATGATGTGCAAAACGGATTTCTGTTGTGATGAATGTATGGATGTGATGATTGTGAGGAGGCTTTGGTGAAGCTCCTGGATATGAGATGATCAATTGGTAGCACGCCTGGTTAGTGCGAGATACGCCCGGTGTGTTACACCACTAGGGTGGGTTGATCCAGTTAAGGTAGGATCAATGGGTGGCAATGCTAGGGGAGCCGAGTTAAACCCGGGTTGCTGCACCACATGGGTGGGTCGATCGGACTAGGAGGGGGATCGATGGGTAGACAATGCTTGGGGAGCTTAGTTAAACCCGGCTTGCTACACCACAGAGTGTGGGTCGGTCTGCTCTGTTTGTGATGCTGTGAGGATGGACCTCTGAGTGGCTTGGGCGGGATGTCGCCAGCCTGCGAGCTGGTGGACTAGGGCCGGTCAACCAACAAGTTAACACCTCGAGAGACAGCGGTGTACGACGGTGGATTCCGGTACGCCAAGAAGGTGCCCTGAGTGCACGGAGCGTTGGTGGACTCCAGCGTTTGTGATGTGATGTGTTTGTTAGTTAGTGGAACAAAGAGAATGATCTATCTATGATATAAATTGTGATGTTTGCTGATGTTTGATGAGAAAGGAAGCACTGTATACAGGGAAGGAACCACTACCCTGGGTAGGGGGTAGGGTCGTTATAATGGGTCAGCAATGCTGACCGTTACTTTGTTTTCTGTGTTGGTTTGGATGATGAATTGCAGGTGCTGCGGTTTGGAAAGAATAAGTGGATTGGCTAGCCTGGTGTTCTTAGTCCGTGAAGGCTATGTGAAGAATCGTGTTTGGATTTCATGTGTGGCCGGCATGCGTGCCGATGTACGAAACCATTGATGTGAAAGAGGAACTTGTAAGGCCATAAGGCCAGGGTGTGTGAGTTGTATATATTCCTGGTGTTGTTATATATAAATGTGGTATTTATATATTGGTGGACATTCTGGTTTGAGTTCATGCTAACAAGAAAAATGCTGCGCTAGAATGGAATGAGTTAAGGACATGCATAGATTTGATTTCCACACGTGATTCCTTCGCTTGTCTGTGCTATATGGCGTGGGGCCCCGGCCGGACTCACCGTTATATGTCATGCGACAGGTGGGGGCGTTACAAAGTGGTATCAAAGCCAGGTTGAGATTGTTTGGGAGGAGAGAACATAAATGAACTCATGAATGTCCACTAGGAATGTTTGTCATGCACATGCTGTGCGTGCCTGTGTAGCCAATGTACCAGTACCGTTATGATTTGGAAGAATTTAATGGTGTTCTGTACATTGATAGGTGGCGAGGGATGGAGCCGGGCCGTCTGAGCCCCAGCGGTCGGATGAGAGTGCAGCACCCGTGGAAGCGCCGATGCCTCCCTCGGCAGAGGCCATACGGGTGGTGGCGAAGACAGTGCTTGCAGTGTTACAAGCACAACCAACTGGACAGGGAAGACCTGGTGGAAGATAAGAGCATACTGCCGAGGTGGTGGAAGTGCAAGCGAGTGACGACGCATTGTCACGTTTTATGCACTTTCATCCACCTACGTTTGGTGGAGCACTCTCCCCAACGCAGGCAGAAGATTGGTTGGCAAGAGTAAAAAGGATCCTAACCGCAATCAGGACGGTCGAGGAACAGAAAGTGTTGTTGGCCACTTTTTTGTTGGAAGGAGATGCGAGATTGTGGTGGGATGAAATTGAAGTGCACCACGTGGCAGGTCGCGGTTTAATGGAAGTTTCAATGGAGGAATTCTCCCAAATATTTTTAGCCAAGTATGTGTCGGTGTCGCAGAGGATTGCGATGGAAAATGAGTTTCTCCGTTTGGTGCAGGGTGAGCGAGATATTGATACCTACCTGCATGAGTTTACAAGATTGGGGAGATATGCGGGATCTACCTTTGCGGAGGAAGCGCGAAAGACAAATCGGTTTTATGAAGGATTGCGGGATGAATTGAGGTTGGCACTTCCGAGTTCGGTGAGCCAAGGCTTTCAGGCGTTGGTCGATACAACTCGTGCCTTGGAGAAGGATATGAAGCGAGTACGAGAGAATAAGAGACTGACAAGGGAAAAGTCAGAGTTTAAAATGTCACCACCAGATCAATCGGAGTTTCGCCGACAAGAGAAGAAAAGATTTAGGCCGGTGGACGTAGCTCCGTCGACTGTTTCTTCGGGGGCGACGTATGGGCCAGGACGTGTGGATACACGTATATGTTATAAATGTGGGCAGCAAGGACACATCGCAAAATTTTGTTGGAATGTCCCTCCAGGGAGTGAGAAAAAGACAGGTGCGTCATATGAAGAAAAGGGAAAAGCAGTGGCTGAATCATCTGCACCCCGGACGCAAACTCGATTTCATGCGATGGAAGTACAAGAGCCGCAAAGCTCAGTTGGTGAAATTCAACCTCGAGCGTTTCATTTATCTTTAAATCGTGAATTTCAAAATCGTGAGGCTGAGCGAAAGTGAACTGCGATGTGAATTATGTCGATGCTCTGAATGTTGTGTAAACTATGTTTCTATATCAGGTGTGATGAATAATCGCTGATGTGCATCACTTTTGACTGAATCGGGAATCGGATCTTGATGAATCATCCATAGTGATGTCTGTACATCATAAATAGTTGTAGATCTCTATAATAGTTTGGTGCACTTGTGCTTGTGACGAGATAAATCAATTATGTTGTTTTGTTTTGAGGTTTTATGTGGCTGAATGTGCACAAGTGGAAGTTAGGGATGTTTGTTGTGTTGTCTGTTTGTTAGTGTGTGTGGAGGCTACGATTTTGTGATGTTGTGACCAATTGGCTGTTTGGAGTCAAATTTCGAGGACGAAATTATTTGAAGGGGGGGGGAGGATTGTAACACCCCGAAGTCAAGAGGATCATTTTGAGCAAAATCGGGTTCAGGCATGGGTGACACGGCCTGGGACACGGGCGTGTCGCAGGGCATGTCGAGGTTGTGTCGACGATCGAACTTGGTGTCGACGATTTTCGCTCGACATCGTCGAGAGGGGGCACACGGCCCAGGACACGGCCGTGTCGGATGCCGTGTCGAATGCTCGACGAGTGTTACGCGACGATCGTCGAGTATCGAGTTTCTAGTGAGGACACGGCCTGTGACACGGGCGTGTCACAGGGCGTGTCAGTGGGCGTCGAATTCAGCTCGACGTCTCGGGTTAGGGCGTGTTTGTGGGACACGGGCGTGTCCTGGTGCACACGGCCATGAACACGGGCGTGTGCCAAGCCGTGTGCCAGGCCGTGTGAAGTCTCGGGTTGATTTGGGATTATTTTCTGTGGAGGTACACGGCCTCAGACACGGGCGTGTCTGAGGGCGTGTCGGGTACACGGCCGTGACACGGGCGTGTCACATGGGCGTGTACTAGCTGGATTGAGTCGGTTGTCTGCCGCTTAGAGGGACACGGCCTGTGACACGGGCGTGTCACAGGGCGTGTCAGGCCGTGTTCAGGGTTTTCTGGCCAGAGCTGAGCCGTTTGTTTCCCTCTTCCTGGATCTAGTGGCTGGGCTTTGTCCAGGTGTCTAGGAGGCCGAGAATTAGAAGATAAATTCTCTTATCTTCTCTTCTCCTTCTTCTTCATCTTCATTCCAAGAGAGAGAAAGAAGAAAGGCCAAAGGGAGAGAGAAGGGAGGAGTCTTCCAGCTGCTGTAGGAGCTGCGGAGTGCGGAGCGAAGATCCGAGAGCGGCTCGTGAAGGACTTCAACCCGAGACTTCACACGGCCTGGCACACGGCTTGGCACACGCCCGTGTTCATGGCCGTGTGCACCAGGACACACCCGTGTCCCACAAACACGCCCTAACCCGAGACGTCGAGCTGAATTCGACGCCCACTGACACGCCCTGTGACACGCCCGTGTCACAGGCCGTGTCCTCACTAGAAACTCGATACTCGACGATCGTCGCGTAACACTCGTCGAGCATTCGACACGGCATCCGACACGGCCGTGTCCTGGGCCGTGTGCCCCCTCTCGACGATGTCGAGCGAAAATCGTCGACACCAAGTTCGATCGTCGACACAACCTCGACACGCCCTGCGACACGCCCGTGTCGCAGG
Organism: Platanthera guangdongensis; assembly: GCA_039583875.1. Lineage (NCBI taxonomy): Eukaryota > Viridiplantae > Streptophyta > Magnoliopsida > Asparagales > Orchidaceae > Platanthera > Platanthera guangdongensis. Next base: position 193,624,563 of record CM077151.1, read on the forward strand.
CCGTGTCAACTGACACGTCCTGGGACACGCCCGTGTCCCAGGCCGTGTCACCCATGCCTGAACCCGATTTTGCTTAAAATGATCCTCTTGACTTCGGGGTGTTACATTTAGAGCTCAGAGGCACACCACAACCCAATCGGGGCCTGGAGGCTTGTCTCGCCCCACGACATTGCCACGACGAAAAACCATGGTAGACATCTCAAGTCAACAACGACACGTCGGATTCTACTAGACAATTCTAGATTGAGAAGAGGTTGATCAACCTTTAGGAAAGATTTCAAAGTCCTAAATAACTCTTAACAAATCCAACATAACAGTTATGATCGATTAAAACCATCGTTTGAACATTTCCACCGAATTTCTACAACAATTACAAGATTAAATTATCATGACGAAACTAATAACACAAGTGGATTCAATGGAAAAAGTTAAATATATATACAACAGAGAGAACATTAGTGCAGAAAATTAAAGAACAAGGATATTACCAGTTACCATCAAGGTTGGAAAGAAGAGAGAAAAGGGAAAACCACCACTTGCCTTGATTTTGCCGGAAAAACTCCTTAAAATCGCTCCTTGTCGTAGATCGGGGCTAAAGAAGACGAGGGGAGTCAAAATGCAACAAGAAATAGCCACGATAGAAGTTAGGGCCAAAAACCCTAACGAGAAAACTCAAGAAATGGGAAAGATCTTACCACGATGGCGAAGCACACGACGAGGGCTTTCTGGATCTACGATCGGTTCGCAATTTAGAGCACCTGAGCACCATCGACGGCCACCAGAAGAAGTATGGACGGACAACCTCTTTCTCGCTCACGCCGCTCTAGATCAGGAGGTAGACAAAAATCTCGGTCGGTTTAACGGTGAAGAAGAAGGAGAAGGTATTTATACTATGGGTGATAACAGGATAAACAAAATAGACGGGGTTCGGTTGAACCGGTTTTCCCGAGACAGAAGGAATGGATTACTCGAGTACTAAGGGGTGATTACTCGAGTACGGCAAGGGGATTACTCGGGTATTAAGGTTACTACTCGAGTACTGCAAAGGGGATTACTCGAGTATAAGGAGACTACTCGAGTACTCCAAGAGGATTACTCGTGTACAAGGAGACTACTCGAGTAATCCAAGAGGATTACTCGAGTACAAGGAGATTACTCGAGTACTCCAAGAGGATTACTCGAGTACAAGGTGATTACTCGAGTACTGAAGGCAGAACTACTCGAGTACAAGGGAAGAATCTCTCGAGTACCAGGATGGAGAATTACTCGAGTGCTATAACACGACTCGAGTGCACAAGGAAAGTACTCGAGTACTAGCAAGTTACTCGAGTTCAAGAAGGCAGGCATAACTCGAGAACCACAGAAGGACGACTCGAGTACTAGGAAAAACAGTACTCGAGTACAGAAGAAGAAATATCTCCAGTACACCAGAACTAATCGAGATGAAAGGGCACTTCTCGAGACTTCAGAGAAAAAATATTTCTCGAGTTTAGGTGTGGCTTTACTCGATTACAATAAAAGGCCTACTCGGGTACAACAAGTACTTCTCAAGAACAAGGTGGTACTTCTCGAGTAACAGGCACGCATTACTCCAGTACTGAAGATAGGAAACTCGAGAACTTGAAGATACTTCTCGAGAACTCCAGGTCCTCTTGAGAACTGAGCAGGATCGATTTAAAAATTTCGGATTGTCTTGAATTCTGGGATAAAAGCAGTCTCTAAGAACTTAGCAGGGGAGACAACCCTAGAATCTGACGCACTAACCTTGAGACAATATCAATAAATGCTCACACAAGCAGAAATCATCACAAAGATCCAAACACACCGAGACTCCAAAATGCTCGGGTCGTAACAAAACTGGACAAGATAAAAACCTCAAATCTCCTTCCTTTATTAAGGAAAAACATCTAATCCCAACAAACGCAAAAATGCACAAACGGTGCAGCGCCAACATCAAAACGGAGAAGGGTAATGCCCTGACATCATAATTATGACTTCGACAGACCAAAAAATAACACCAGAAAATCGGGGGTGTTAAAGTATACCCATAGATCTAACATGACCATCATGCTTTCTCTATGCGAGAGGCTTTGTCAGAAGATCCGCAATGTTTTCTTCAGTCGGCACTCTGCATATGCTCACATCTCCTCGATCGACAATCTCTCGAATTAGATTGTACCGCCAGAGTACGTACTTGGAGTGTTGATGAGATCTAGGTTCTGAAGTAAGTGAAATTACACAATTGTTGTCACAGTAGAGATCTACATGACGAACAATTCTAGGAACTACATATAACTCGCCGAGGAATTTCCTAATCCATACAGCCTCCTTCGCTGCATTTGCAGCGGCAATATAGTCGGCCGCGGTAATAGAATTGGCAACTGTATCTTGCTTGGATCTCTTCCAACTAACAACACCTCCATTCATTCAAAACACAAACCATGACTGAGACTTTGAATCATCTGTATCAGTTTGGAAGCTAGCATCCATGTAACCTCTTACATCGAGCTCTTCCTCTCTGCCGAATACCAAGAACATATCCTTATTCCTTTGCAAGTATTTAAGGATATTTTTGATGGCTATCCAGTTACCTTCATCGGGATCAGACTGATACCTTCTAGTCATGCTCAAAGCTTAAGAAACATCAAGTCTAGTACATAACATTGCATACATGATTCATCCAATTGCCGAAGCATATGGAACCAACTTCATGCGGTCATTATCTTCACAAGACTTAGGACACTGGTCCTTATAGAGACTCACACCATGAGACAAGGGCAAGAATCCTTTCTTGGACTCAAGCATGCTGAACTGTTTCAACACCTTGTCAATGTATGTATTTTGGGTCAAACCGAGCAACTTCTTCGATCTATCTCTATAGATCTTAATACTGAGTATATAATTTGCTTCCCCTAAGTCCTTCATCGAAAAGCAGTCCCCTAAGTTGTTCTTAATAACTTGCAGGGTCGGTTTGTATATCCCGATCAACATTATGTCATCTACATACAATATCAGGAAGACTACAATGCTCCCAGTAATCTGTTTGTAAACACAAGGTTCATCCTCATTTTTGATAAAACCAAACTCTTTTATCTCTTCATCAAAATGAAGATTCGAACTTCGAGAAGCTTGTTTCAATCCATAAATAGATCTCTGCAGCTTACATATTTTAGTGGCTTCATCTGTAGATACAAAACCCTCAGGTTGTGTCATATATAGTTCCTCGAGGTCGTTCTCATTAAGGAAAGCTGTTTTGATATCCATCTACCAGATCTCGTAGTCATAGTATGCAGCAATAGCAATCAGAATTGTGATTAACCATGGCAACAGGGGAAAAAGTCTCATCATAGTAAACACCATGAATTTGATTAAAACTCTTTGCCACCGGTCGGCCTTTGAATGTCTGTACATTCCCATCCATGTCAGTCTTCTTCTTGAATACCCACTTGCACCCTATGGGTCTTACCCCTTCAGCTGGTTCCACCAAAGTCCATACTTGGTTTTCATACATGGAGTCCATTTCAGACTTCATGGCCTCAAACCACTTCTCGGAGTTCGGTCCACACATAGCCTCCTGATAGGTTGCAGGCTCATCACTATGATCCATAAGCAACACATTACCTATTTGAGACACGAGAAATCCATATCTCTCAGGTTTAAATCTTGGTCTACTAGATCTACGTGGAACTTGTGTTTCCTAAGCAGTTTCTCCAGCAACAACTACTTGTAGTCCTGACTCAGGTTCCAATTCCAGTTCATTCACTATTTGTGGTTCCTGAACTTCTTCAAGTTCTTCCCTGACTGTCTTTCTACTAAAGAACTCCTTCTCAAGAAAGACAACAGTCCTTGCGACAAACACTTTGCCCTCAGATGGTAGGTAGAAATAGTAACCTTTGGTTTCCCTAGGATACCCCACAAGACAACACTTATCTGATTTGGGTTCCAGCTTATCCGGCATTTGATATCTCACGTATGCCTTGCAGCCCCAAATCTTAATGAACAATATACTGGGATGCTTCCTAGTCCATATCTCATATGGTGTCTTTAGAACCTCTTTCATTGGAGCACGATTTAATGTTAAAGCAACAGTTTCTAGAGCAAAGCCCCAAAAGGAAATAGGGAGATCTACATGACTCATCATCGACTGTACCATGTCTAACAAAGTACGATTCCTCCTCTCAGAAACACCATTATGTTGTGGTGTTTTAGGTGGAGTGAGTTGTGATACAATACCACACTCTATCAGATAATCACAGAACTCACGACTTAGGTATTCGCCACCTCGATTAGATCGGAGTGCTTTAACCTTCTTACCCAGCTGGTTTTCTACTTTGCTTTTAAACACTTTGAACTTGTCAGAGGTTTCGGATTTGCACTTCATAAGATACATGTATTCGTATCTTCTGAAATCATCAGTAAATGTAACAAAGTAGAAGAACCCACCTCTAGCTATAGAACTCATGTGTCCACATACATCACTATGCACAATACCCAAGAGATCATCAGCCCTCTCATTGAAGACAGTGAAAGGGACTTTTGTCATCTTGCCTAACAAACAAGACTCGCATCTCTCAAATGATTCATAATCAAATGAGCCCAACAGTCGTTCTCTATAGAGTTTGGATATACGTTTCTCATTAATATGGCCCAAACGACAATGCCAAAGATACGTAAGGTTCTAGTCATTTGTTCTTAGTCTTTTAGTATTTTCAATATTATAGATCAGATGGTCTAAGTTCAAAACATACAGACCCTTAAACATTTGTGCTACAACATAACAAACATCATTCTTAAATATTGAACAATAATTGTTCTTAATAATAAAAGAAAAACCCACCATGTCCAAACATGAAATGGATATAATGTTTCTAGTTATGGAAGGAACAAAATAACAATTATCTAATTCTATTACAAGCCCACTGGGAAAAGAAAGATGATAAACCCCCACGGCAACAGCAACAACCTTTGCTTCATTGCCAACGCGCATGTCCACCGCACCTTTACTTAACATTCCTCCCCTTCCCAGTTCCTGCACATTTATACAAATGTGAGAATCACATCTGGTATCGAATACCCAGGATGAAGGAACGGAAAGGTTTATCTCTATAACATATATACCTGAAGTGGAGGTAATACCTCCTCTTATCTTTTGCAGACCCTCAATGTACGAAGGACAATTCCTCCTCCAATGACCAGCCTTGCCATAATGGTGGCACTTTCCTTCTTTACCTGAGCCTTTCCTTTTCAGTATAGAAGACTTGGGCTCCTGTCCAGACTTAGGTCCCACCTTCATCTTCTTGAAGCACTTGGTCTTGCCCTTGCCTTTATGTACCATCAATATGGGGCTAGCAGATTTGACCTTATTCATGTTTTTCTCAGTAGTTCGCAACATGCTTAGGAGCTCAGGCAGTGTCTTATTTATTTCATTCTGATTATTGTTCAAGATGAACTGCTCATAACTGTCCGTCAACGATTCCAGGATCAGGTTTGTAGTCAACTCTTGGCCTAGAGGGAAACCTAGTATTTCAAGGTTCTTGATATACCCAATCATCTTGAGTATGTGAGTCCCTACTAGGTCTCGAGCTCCCAACTTATACTGGAACAACGCCTTAGTCACATCGAATCTCTCTTGACGAGGTTGCCCTTGAAACATTTTCTTGAGATGCTCATCAATGTCCTTGCAACCGATGTTCTCATGTTGCTTCTGAATCTCAGTGTTCATGGCCGCTAACATGAGACATTCGACGTCTAAGGAGTCGTCAAGATACTTCTTATAAGCATCTATATCAGTATGGGGTGCATTCCTTACAGGCTCATCAAGGGATACCTCTTCCAAAAGATAGAGCTTGCGCTCTTGCCTAAGAATAATTCTCAGGTTCCTGTACCATTCAAAATAATTTGTACCACTTAGCTTCTCCTTCTCAAGGATCACTCTGAGGGACAGGGTGGTGTGTGAACCACTTGCCATGAAAATTTTACAAGAATACAAGCAAATCAAATTAGTACCACATTTTAAAATATAATTTATCTTTCAATTAGGACTTTAATCAAAAGCTCCCATTATTTTTATCAAACTGATAACCCTCGATATCAAATCGAAGAGTTTGGCGAGTAACCCTCTTAGTGTACAAAATCCATATTTCACAAACATTGTGAGTCGGCTTTGGCTTTTCTCTTACAATGCAACTATTTAGGTAGGCAACGCTTGCCAATTGCATCACAATGCAATTCTTGTATGGCTGGTGAATAACTCATTATTCACATCCATCATATGGTGCACGCCAACCCCATGCCTCTGGGCACTCAACCTTTATGGTCACCCAGTTATGCTAGACCCGATGTCGACAGTGGAATTTCATAATTATCTGCTCGCACCCACACCAAGATAGATTAATGCACCATGCTTTGGCAAGCCCACGCTTCATCGATCGAGGCAGGAAGAGTGTCATCTATTGGAAGGAATCCGAATACTTAATATTGCTTAAGGGATTTTAGATAGCTGATTAACTCTTTAATCATGGTTAACACTTAACCTACATGCACATCAAGCATAATAAAATTCAACAAGCATAATCCAAATACATCCCAGCTGTGCACAAGAATCATCAACACATGATGAGTCGGGCTAAATCTAAACATCTAATACACTTCTTAAACTTCAGATTTACATGCATAGGACATGAGCAACACCAACTCCACTTACACAGTAGACAAGCACATCACTTCATGTGAGATTCAAAATCTAATACATGCTTAGTTTCTCAAACCAACAAATTGACGGTTACTGTTAAGGAGTAAACTTAAAAGAAATCACATGTGTTCTTGACATTTAGAACACATCTAAAATTCCAAATCTACACGCCATGGATTTAGCAACTTCTAAAACAATGAATATTGTCAGCAACCTCCCTCTGATACCACTGTTAGGTTTTTGTGGATGGCACAACACTTGTGCACGCAGCTGAAATAAGAACAATTAAAACCCAAATGAGTTCAGATCTGACAATATTCATGAATCAAGAAGTAAAGCATGTTGTAATAAAATTTACCTTTGAGGGATTGAGTCAGAACTCAACCTAGATGCTCCAGAAGAATCGGGCCGGCCACACAGCAGCTAGATTCATGATCGCGGAAAGTATATTCGCGCCTCTACAGTAATCCACATGATCGGGAGAACCCACAACAACTTATCACACAAGCGCTAGGTCGGGAGAGGACACTCAACGTCTCCACAAATTGATAGATCTGTTGTAGGAGAGGCGGCGGTGACACTCGCAGGGATCAGGATCGAAATCGGCGACGGGATAGATGGAACGCTTCCGTCGGGTTTCTAGGGTTATCTTCTTTTCTCGTAGTATCAGCTCGTGTGCTATTTCAGAAAGAAAGGAACCGTGGTCAGAAAACCCTAAAAAGTTTCTATTTATACACCAGGAGATAAATAGAACAGCTCTCGTAGCTATCCGCAGACCCAAAGCTTTCATTCAAGAATTCAGCAAGTCAACATTTGACTCATTACGTGCATTCGTCGAACTCAGCTCCACAAACTCTACGCCAAACGCCAAAATATTGAACGTCATTTGTCGAACTCAACTCGACAAACTCTACGCCAAAGGCCAGATCGTCGACCGTCATTCGTCGAACTCAGCTCGACAAACTCTACGCCAAAGGCCAGAATGTCGAACGTCAATCATTGAACTCAGCTCGACAAACTCTGCGCCGAAGGCCAGCATTCGTCAAACTTCATTCGTCGAACTCAGCTTGACGAACTCTGCGCCAAAGGCCATGGAAGAGAGCTTTAACTGCCATGGAAGTCCAAGGGCCTCCTCAATCCTCCTCTAATGGCAAGGTCCCTCCTCCCTTGTTAGTTAGGAGAAGATTGACAACCATGGCCAGCCACCTAAGTGGCTGAAATAATTTTTCCCCAATTAGGAAGAGAAAGAGAAAGAGGGGTCAATAATGGCATGGAAGGTGAAACTGCCACAAATATCCCCATTGATGGCTGGATTCAACTCCTCAGGTGTAGTGGTGGAGTTTTCAGGTCACCGAGGGCTGAATTCATTGAGATTTCAGTTGCCCGAAATTCACCATTAACGGTGATAATGGGAATTCATGCCATGACCCTTCCCCTCCCTAATTGAAGTCTTTACCTTCATCACGGGACTCAAAGGAGTAAACAAAAACCCCATTTCCCTGAAGAAATCTATATCAACTAGGATGTGTAATCGAGCTCAATTGAGCCGATTCCAAGCTTTAATTTCCATGTATTTTTGGATTTGGGCTTCCTTGCTAGTTCGCCAGAAACAGCCCCTCTCAGCGATAGCCACCACCTCAACGGAGGTGGTGGTAATGGTGGACAGTTGGGGAGGTGGTCGGGTGGCCGGATTTTGTGGCTGGAAAAGCTACAGGAAGTGAGCTTTTTGGACTGGTTGTTTGGGGAAGATAAAATCACAACCGTTGATTGTGATCAAAATGTTATGTATAAATATTATTTGATGATTTCTGTACCCCAGATGGTTTTAATTATTAAAACTACATAGATGCCTCTGCAGTAAAAGTGATCAACATAGGAAATGAAGGTAGGGAAGTCCCATGTCCAATGCCATAGATTCCAAGTCATTTGGACTAATGGAGCACCTAGGGCGCCCGTTTTAGTGGAGGGTGTCGCTAGGGTGGACCAGAAATTCTAATGGGTGCCCGTACTACTCTTTTTGTCCAAATGACCTAAAATTTGGAGCATGATCTTGACTTGTGAGGAACTAGGTCGTATCCCAAAATTGGAATTTTTGGAGATAATTTTCAAAACGCTTTTGAAGAAGTTAAATAAATCAAATGGGATTTTTTATAGTGGTAAGTGAACTTAAAATTCACCAAAATTTTGGTGAGAGACTTTTATGGCCATGATAGGGATCTGGTTAAAATTTTAGCCCATTTGGGCTTGATTTGAATAGTGGCTGTTGAAAATAATATTTGGTCAAGTGAGTAATATTTGACCTAGGGATTTCTCGGGGTGCTTTGAGGAAACTAAGTGGTCTCCCCCCATCCCCTTGGGGTGAAACTTAGGACACATACTTAAAATGTCATTATACACCACCTCATGAAAAATGGTAGGGTTCTAGGATGGTTTGGCCTTCGGGCCTAGTGTAAACCCTAAAAGTGCACTTTTGGAGGTATTAATGGACATAGGGTCAAACCTCCATAGAAGTCAGTGAAACTTGGCATTTGAGTTTTATTCTTGTTATTATCTTTTGAGAAATTTTATGGGAATTTTTGGGAATATTTATACATTTATTTCTCAATTAATTTAAATATGGGTTGATGGGGGTTAAAACTCCAAAATTATTAAAAAATGGTGAGGACTCCCGCAGCGCCCCGGGCGGTTTTATTTAAGAAAAACGGATTTGGTTTTATTTAGAAATGGGGCGCGCGGATTTATTTATTGGGATATAAAACAATGAAATCGAGTTTTAACGAAAGGAGGCAAGTACACCTATCGTGTGTAGTACAGGATATTCCGGTGTGGAATATCGTGGTCGTATTGTTCTCGGGGTCGGGTCGATTATTTCTACTCTTCCCTGGAGGGGACTATTATTTTACAGATAATTACTTGTCGGGTATTTTTTATATATAATAGAAATGACAGAAAATGAAAACATAAAAGAGAAATCAATAAAGGTGGTGCCGATGAAAAGCCTAGCGCAACGGCATCGAATCGAAATTGAACTAAAATAAACTTTTAATAAAAAGAGATCCTAAGTTTCAAATAAATTAAGGCAGAGACTTGGATGTGGAGGTTCCACTAAAATGAGCTCACTTATCTCTAGGACTATCACTCACCTGAAAGCTAAGACTATTCGACCGAACATTAGTCCGACAATGGATTCCTCTTAATTCCCGCATTACGCTAAGAACCCCGTTATTGGGTGGGGAACCCAATCCTGTAGAGTTTGCGCGCCTCCTCTCTCAAGGGTTAGTGTGGAACTCTCTTCACTAAGGGGTGATCGGTCCATACGCATGGCCTCTCGGCTAGCTAGCATATGGACTACGAAAATAGAGCTCACACATCGATATATGGTTCTACGTGTCGTAAACCCTAGGCAAACCTTAAATAATTTTAATTAATTAGAAAAACAGGACCTTTAATTATTTAAAGCTATTTTTTCTGTCCCAATGCTCTTCAATATTGATGGCTAAGAACGGTTAGCCACTCATTGGAATGGGGACGGCAAGCGGTGAAAGCAATAAAATAAAGCAGTAAATGAAAGCGATAAAATGAAAGCAGGAAAATAAAGCAGGAAATAAAGCAGTAAATTACAAGTCTCACTCAAACAAATGAGACTGAAATGAAAGCAGTAAAGTGCGAGTCCCGGCTCAAATGAGTGGGCGGGAGAAATGAAAGTGAGTCCTACTCAAACGAGTAGGAGGAACTAAATGCAACGCACGCACACACTCGACAGAAATTAAAACTCACGCACACACTTTACATGAAATGAAACACACGCACACAACAGAATGCAAAAACTCACACACTCTACTGGAAAGGAAAAACTCACACACTCTACTGGAAAGGAAATAAAACATTGCGTCATTTAACTCTTAACGAGTAGGCGGAAATAAATGCGCACACTTACAAAAATGTGAAAAACTAAGTTATCTAAAAATTAAAACGACTGCATTTCTACCGCTAGAATGTGGTAGAAATGTATAAAAAGCTGAAATAAAAATTAAATGAGCCAGAAGGGTTGCAAATAAACGCAAAATGAAAGCGCTCGAAAAATTAAAACGAATACATTTCTACCGCTAGAATGCGGTAGAAATGAATAAAAAGAGAACAAAAAAATTAAAGGAGCAAAAGTTTAAAATGAAAATGAAAATGCTCGAAAAATTAAAACAACTATAGTATCATTCCTATAACTCCGTAAAAAAATGCTGAAAAAGGTGCAAATAAAGTAAAAAGAAGGAAAAGGTTCTACAACCTAAAAAGCGAAAATCTAGTTAGAGTAAAATGAAAACACTTTTTAAAACATTTTTACGGATCTATAGAAATGCATAAAAAGCTATAAAAATTCTAAGTCTAGCAAAATCTAAGTAAACAAAATAATGAAAACATAAAAATAAAAACTATACCCATACACGCACACACGCATAGAAAAGAGCAAAAATAAAAGTTAAAATAAAAGAAAAAAATAAGATTGCATAAGAGTCCCCACATAGATGAAATCCAAACATATAGAAAGAGAGAAAATCTACAAATTTTATTAATCAAAGTAGGAGATTACAAAGCTAAGAAAATAAAGGAGAGGGGGAGAAAATCCCTTACATAGGCCTTGGAATCATCTAAGCAGCATTTCCCCTAGCAAAATGGCCCAAAAAAAAGTGGAACAGGAATACATATAGAACAGGGGTATTTATAGGGAAAACTTTCATGGAACACGCCTTCTGACACGGGCGTGTCAGGGGGCGTGTCAGCACTATGCATCGATTCGATCCGGCGAGGTGACAGCTTAGTTGACTTCGGGCTGGACACGTGTCGGTCACGTGGCGGTCACGCCCCTGGTCACGGGCATGACTGTGGGCGTGCCGGGGAGGTGGATCTGGGCACGGGTCGCGTCAAAAAGTCGTCGGCGTGGTCTTGTCGGGTAGGTGGAGGAGTACACGCCCGTGTGGCATCTTGACACGGGCGTGTCGGGGAGTGTCGACGAACGTCGAGCGGAAAATCGTCGAGCTGGAAGCTTTGATCGTGGATCGGGAATGACACGGGTGTGTCGGATTATTGGACATGGGCGTGTTGGATCGGTTGACAATCGTCGAGCGCAAAACATCGAGTGCGGAGTGACACGGGCTTGGTCACGGTCGTGTCATATTTGACACGGGCGTGTGGTCGGGCGTGTCAAGCTTTTTCATCAAAAATTACTGATTTCACTTGATTTGAACTGTGACGCCCTAGTCATGGGCGTGACCAATAGTACACGGGCGTGACCCCTACAAAATTTGATAATTTCCTGAAAAATTCATGAAATAAAAATAAAGCTAAGTTAGAATAAATTTTACAAAAAAGAAACAATTTATTAAAGAAAATTAAACAAAAATAACAAAAATAAATGAAAATGACTTAATTAATCTACATAAAAATGCGTATATTTACAACTCATCAAATACCCCCATACTTAAGCTTTTGCTATTTCAGAGCAAAAGTTGGAGATGAACTTATAAAGAATTAACGAAATCCTAAGTTTAGCTATCGTTTGAATTAATTTAAAGTAAGATCAAAATAAACATCTGGGGTACTATAGTTAAATCCTAAATTATGAAAATGTTATAAATAGAGGAAGAGTTTCAAAAAGACTTCTAGTTAAAACAAATAGAAAGCAAAAAAAAATTTGTTAGTTTAACAAACATGGATTGAAATTATATAAAAAAAACTTTAGCTTAAAAGAAGTTAAAGGAAATAATGCAATTTAAAAATTATGCTCTCAAAAAAATTAAATTAATTCTAGAATCATTGAAATAGGATAAGTGGTTTGGTTGCTTATGAAGAGGGCTTCGATTTAGAGGCGTGGTAAATTTTTCTCGAACCTCTATATATTTTTTTTCTTTTGAATAATTAGGAAAATGAAATCTTATTTTCCTAAGATATAAATTTTTCTTTCTTCATAATTAAAATTAACTCAATGTATATGTATAGGAGTAATGAATTTTATCCTCTTACTACGTAACATATAATCTTTTTAAATATTGGGTGCCTATGTTTACGGAACGAAATCTTATTCCCATTGACATAGGATCTTTTTAAGGGATAAAATAGGGGTAAACATGTCAGGTAAGACATGAAAAAAGGAGGTGGGTTTATTTTTTTCAAAAAGAAAACTAGATTTTAATAAAAAAAAGCTTTGAGAGAAACCTTTTTAAAATGAACTTTCCGATGTTTCTAAAAGCATGAAGTAGAAATAATTGAAATCCACGGTTGTTATTTTCTAACATAAAAGACGAGCTTCTATTTATAAAAATTAGAAGTGGTGGTGAAAAACAAGTTCTCTATTATAAAGAAAAGAAATAAAAAAAATTTAAAACTTAACCCCAGACACTTAAATCTATCGAACTTTAATTAATAAACTAATAGTAAACATAGAATAAGTAAAATTCGCATATAAATTAACTCGAAACTAAATTTTTGGAAAGAAGAAAGGGTTAAGATATGGTATATTCGATTTTGTTTATTATATAATTAACAAATGTTTTTTGGATTTTAGGGTTTTTATCATTTTTTTGTATTTTTTGTTTTGATTTATTAACTTTTTTTGATTTTTAGAGTTATTCTTTTTTTAGGATTTTTGGTTTTTCGAAATTTTTTTTGCTTTTTTAGTGTATTTTGATAAGTTGTTTACAAGAAAGATTAGAGAAAGAAGTGTTATTTACAAAGAAGATAATGTGGAAAGAGAAATGTTTACAAAAAAAAGTACAAAGTAAAAACTCAATGGCCCGCGAACTGACTCTTATTTCAGTGGTTGGTTCATTGAGTCGAACGTCGTGGGTATGCTAAAAAGCGAGCTTTTACAAAAAAGAAGAGAGAGGGAGGGGAGAGATTTTTTTACAAAAATGTTTACAAAGTAAAATAAAAATTTGTTTTTTTGATTTTTTTGAGTTTTTGAGGGTAAAAATAAAAAACAATTTTTAAGTTTTTTGCATTTTTGTAATTTTTTTGTATTTTTGGATGGGTGCAGAAAATATAAGTGCAGAATAGGAAACTAAGAATACACCCCCGTACTTAAACTCAACATTGTCCTCAATGTTGCAATCTAAGTATGCGGAACGATAATATACAAAATATAGTATGGACAAAAATAAAAAAGGAGGGTAGAAGCTTCCCTAAGATGAGTTCGGGGGATGCCCGGGTTGATACCCTGCATTATTAATGACAAAAGAAAGAAAAATAAAAGAAAAAGTGGAAAAGATAAATTTGGCGAAAAGTTTGCGGGCGGTAGGGAGGCAAGTGTGTGGGTGACTCGTAAGCTGACGTGTTAGCATATGAGCGCTATAAATATGCGTTACCCTAGCGCACACAAGAGTGTGATGTACGCCGAAGTGCGAAAAATAGATATATAATTTTTAATAATAAAAAAAATTTATTTATAGTGTTTATTTTTTTTTTGTAAACAATTTTTGGATTTTTGAAAAGAAATAAAACAAGTTGACAACAAAAAATATATACGAACTTTTTTTGGTTTTAGGAGAGGATTTTTCTCTATAAATATATATATATATATATGTTAAAATAACAAAGTAGTATATATATATTTTTTGTGTTTTTACGTATGTGCTTTTTTTGTTTTGTTTTTTGGGTTTTGTGTTTTTTTAGGATTTTAGGTTTTGAGTTTTATAATTTTTGATTTTTGTGGGGTTCTTAGTTTTTTTTGGATTTTTTAGATTTTTAGAGTTTTATAGTTTTTAGGTTTTTGGATTTTAGTTTTTATTTTTTTTTAGTTTTGTTTGTTAGTTTTTTTAAGTAGTTATTATTATTAGTAGTAGTAGTAGTAGTAATTTTTTGTTGGCCATTTTTTTAAAATTTTTGTGATACATATAAAAATAAGTAAAATTAATAGATTTCCAGGGTTCAAAATAAGGACTCGAAAAACTCCCCGGCAACGGCGGCAAAAACTTGATGGGGGTTAAAACTCCAAAATTATTAAAAATTGGTGAGGATTCCCGCAGCGCCCCGGGCGGTTTTATTTAAGAAAAGCGGATTTGGTTTTATTTAGAAAACGGGGCGCACAGATTTATTTATTGGGATATAAAATAGTGAAATCGAGTTTTAATGAAAGGAGACAAGTGCACCTATCTTGTGTAGTACAGAATATTCTGGTGTGGAATATTGAGGTCATATTGTTCTCGGGGTCGGGTTGATTATTTCTACTCTTCCCTAGAGAGGACTATTATTTTACCGATAATTACTTGTCGGGTATTTTTTATATATAATAAAAATGACAGAAAATGAAAGCATAAAAGAGAAAGCAATAAAGGTGGAGCCGATGAAAAGCTGAGCGCAATGGCATCGAATCGAAATTGAACAAAAATAAACTTTTAATGAAAAGAGATCCTAAGTTTCAAATTAATTAAGGCAGAGACTTGGCCGTGGAGGTTCCACTAAAATGAGCTCACTTATCTCTCGGAATATCGCTCACCTGAACGCTAAGACTATTCGACTGAACGTTAGTCCGACGAAGGATTCCTCTTAATGCCCGCATTACGCTAAGAACCCCACTATTGGGTGGGGAACCCAATCCGGTAGAGTTTGCGTGCCTCCTCTCTCAAGGGTTAGTGTGGAACTCTCTTTACTAAGGGGTGATCGGTCCATACGCATGGCCTCTCGGCTAGCTAGCGTATGGACTACGAAAATAGAGCCCACACATCGATATATGGTTCTACGCGTCGTAAACCCTAGGCAAACCTTAAATAATTTTAATTAATTAGAAAAACAGGATCTTTAATTATTTAAAGCTATTTTTTCTGTCCCAATGCTCTTCGATATTGAAGGCTAAGAACGGTTAGCCACTCATCGGAATGGGGACGGCAAGTGGTGAAAGAAATAAAATAAAGCAATAAATGAAAGCGATAAAATGATAGCTGGAAAATAAAGCAGGAAATAAAGCAGTAAATTGCAAGTCCCACTGAAACGAGTGAGACTGAAATGAAAGCAGTAAAGTGCGAGTCATGGAACAAATTAGTGGGCGGGAGAAATGAAAGCGAGTCCTACTCAAATGAGTAGGAGGAAATAATTGCAACGCACGCACACACTCGATAGAAATTAAAACTCACGCATACACTCGACATAAAATGAAACACACGCACACAATAGAATGTAAAAACTCATACACTCTACTGGAATGGAAAAACTCACACACTCTACTGGAATGGAAAAACTCACACACTCTACGGGAAAGGAAATAAAACACTGTGTCATTAAACTCTTAACGAGTAGGCGGAAATAAATGCGCACACTTATAAAAATGTGAAAAACTAAGTTATCTAAAAATTAAACCGACTGCATTTCTACCGCTAGAATGCGGTAGAAATGTATAAAAAGCTGAAATAAAAATTAAACAAGCCAGAAGGGTTGCAAATAAACGCAAAATGAAAGTGCTCGAAACATTAAAACGAATACATTTCTACCGCTAGAATGCGGTAGAAATGAATAAAAAGAGAACAGAAAAATTAAAGGAGCAAAAGTTTAAAATGAAAATGAAAATGCTCGAAAAATTAAAACAACTATAGTATCATTCCTATAACTCCGTAAAAAATGCTAAAAAAGGTGCAAATAAAGTAAAAAGAAGGAAAAAGTTCTACAACCTAAAAAGCGAAAATCTAGTTAGAGCAAAATGAAAACACTTTTAAAAACATTTTTACGGATCTATAGAAATGCATAAAAAGCTATAAAAATTCTAAGTCTAGCCAAATCTAAGTAAACAAAATATTGAAAATATAAAAATAAAAACTATACTCATACACGCACACACGCATAGAAAAGGGCAAAAACAAAAGCTAAAACAAAAGAAAAAAATAAGATTGCATAAGAGTGCCCACATAGATGAAATCCAAACTCATAGAAAGAGAGAAAATCTACAAAATTTATTAATCAAAGTAGGAGATTAAAAAGCTAAGAAAATAGAGGAGAGGGGGAGAAAATACTTACATAGGTCTTGGAATCATCTAAGCAGCATTTCCCCTAGCAAAATGGCCCAAAAAAGTGGAACAGGAATACATACAGGACAAGGGTATTTATAGGGAAAACTTTCATGGAACATGCCCTCTGACATGGTCGTGTAAGGGGGTGTGTCATCACTATGCATCGATTCGATCCGGCGAGGTGACGGCTTAGTTGACTTCGGGCTGGACACGTGTCGGTCACGTGGCGGTCACGCCCCAGGTCACGGGCGTGACTGTAGGCATTTCGGTGAGGTGGATCTGGGCGCAGGTCGTGTTTAAAAGTTGCCGGTGCGGTCTTGTCGGCCAGGTGGAGGAGTACACTCCCGTGTGGCATCTTGACACGGGCGTGTCGGGGAGTGTCGACGAACGTCGAGCGGAAAATCGTCGAGCTGGAAGCTTTGATCGTCGATCGGGAATGATATGGGCATGTCCGATCATTGGACACGGGCGTGTTGGATCAGTCGACAATCATCGAGTGCAAAATGTCGAGCGCGGAGTGACACGGGCTTGGTCACAGTCGTGTCATATTTGACATGGGCGTGTGGTCGGGCTTGTCAAGCTTTTTTCATCAAAAATTGCTGATTTCACTGGATTTGAAATGTCACGCCCCGGTCACGGGCGTGACCAACAGTACACGGGCGTGACCCATGCAAAATTTGGCAATTTCCTGAAAAATTCAGGAAACAAAAATAAAGCTAAGTTAGACTATATTTTACAAAAAAGAAACAATTTATTAAAGAAAATTAAACAAAAATAACAAAAGAAATGAAAACGACTTAATTAATGTACATAAAAATGCGTATATTTACATCTCATCATGGGTCATTAACTTTACTATTAAAATGAAGGGTTAAACATTGTCGAAATGCATTGGAATCTTAGTGGTGATGTTTTTCTGATAAAAGTACGGAAATGCCTTAGAATCTTGCAATAGTTACGGGTCTTAGGCCTTGCGCAGGCCGTAAGGACTCCCAAAATGCTCATGTTTGTTGTTGTATTATGAACGGTGGTGAGTCCCTAGTTTTTGTCCGGACAACGAGAATGTGCCCTGAGTGCACGGGGTGTGTGGTTGTTTGTGCCTACGCTTGTGGTGAAGTGTGCTTAGATTGCACTTTCATTGCTATGTTTGGTTTTGCTAATATATTATAGGGAAGGAGCACCGCTGCCCCGAGTAAGGGGTGGGGTCGTTATAATTTGGTCAACATTAGCTGACCGTTGCTTTGTTTTGCCACAGTTCGGTGGATCGCTCTTATGCAGGAATAGGTGAGCCAAGTGTCAAGCAGCGGGCTAAAGCCCTTGATGTTGTCTTGGACCTTGAACGCCAAAGCGAAGTGTTTTTCCTTTACTATGTTCATGTGCGGCCGGCCTGCATACCGAAGTCAGTAAAACACTTTAATTCAAGTTGAATATTGTAAGGCCTTAAGGCCAAGACTTTCTTTGTGTTTTGTACTTTCATTCCTGTTTTGATATCTAGTGGACATTAATGTTTTCTGAGGGTTCTTCCAATGAATTTAAAAGCTTCCGCTAGAATGCTCTGTATTAGGATTCAATATTGTATCATAGTTATTTGGTATTAATATGTAACTCCACCATCTGTTTGTGGAATATGGCGTGGGGCCCCGGTCGGACCTTCTATTATATCCCATATGACAGATGGGGGTGTTACAATTTGGTATCATACTACGATATCGGTCTACCTTATATGAATTTATGGGTGAATTCTTTTAAGGGGTGGTGAGCACATGTATGTGTGTCATCATTACAACATGAAAAGAACCCATAAATGTCTACTTAGGAATGAAAATACACATGTTTGAGGAACCTGCGTGTTCCTACGATTGCTTTTTGTAATTTTCTTTGGTCCCTTAATGTTGTGTCCTACATATCTAGGTGACTAGGAGTGGTGTTGAACAGTTGCAACGTCCGCACTATGCGGAAAGTAGTTCACCTAATGATGCACCTACAACCCCTCCTTCGGTAGAAATAATAATACTCGTGGTTGAGGTGGTGTTTATAATGATAAATGCCCAGCCAGGGAGGCAAGCATAACCTCCTGCCCCTATTGTGGAGCAGGTGTTGCATTATGTGGCATAGCCTGGAGTAGTGGAACGAGTATGTTGGAACACCCTATTACTGATTTGGGCAAGGATCACTATGTCTCTTAGGAAACTTGTTTTGACCTCATTGTATAGATCTAAAGGTCAACTAGAATTGAGTCAAAGGGTTAGAAGTTAGGTTTGGAAGCTGCCCTCAAGACCAGATTTTTCAGTACTGGAGACTAAGTCATTTCGTCGAGCTCAGTATGACAAATCGTCGAACTCCATTTGACGATCGTTTAGCTCACTTCGACGAATCGTCGAACTCCATTCGACGATCTCTGAGCTCAACTTCAATGAATCGTCGAACTCCATTCGACGATCTTCGAGCTCAGATCGACGTTCTTGACTCCAGTTTGATTCTCTATCTTTGAGCTTAGTTCGACGACAGTTGAGCTCAGATCGACGATCTCTGTTTCTGTCTAAGTCCAGTCTCTGAGCTCAGTTCAACGATAGTGGAGCTCAGTTCGACGTTTTTCTGAAGAGTTCAATGTTTTTCAAGATTCAAATTCAGACATTTGTGGAATTATTGTCAGCATTTAATTCAGAGATCTTGTAGCTGTTTTTAATTATTCTGGAGCAAGTTTCAAGGGATTTTCAAAGGAATGTTTCATTGGACTTTCCTCCAGAAGACAAATACAGTTAAGGAAGTAATTAATGACAGGCTAACGGCTATCTTGGACAGAAAAATATTCTATTCAGATCAAGAGAATAAAAGATTAGTTTTTCATTCTTCTCAATGTAAGAAACAACAATAAATTCTGCAATAACAATTCTCTGCAACAACAAGAATTACAGCTCTTACAACAACAATTACACAAGAGAAAGAAAGAGAGTTGTAGACACTCTCAGTCTAAAAGATTCATACAAGAACACACATCACAAAAGGAGATCAACTAACTGAAATTTTCAGATCTCTCTTGATTCAAGTGTTCAAAGGCCATCATCATTCAAGACTCCAGACACCACACATTTCAGTTGTTGCTGAAATCATCTTTTGCTGGAGATCAAATCATCTGAAGGCCTATCACCCTACTGCAAAGCTTCACTTCCTGAACAACTCAAGATCTCAGGGGGAGCTTTGACAACATCCACAATCTTCTCTCTGATTGTTGATAGAGAAGATCTTCTCACCCCTCTCTCTCTCTCTTCTGTAAAGGGTTTTTCAAACTCCCGTCAAAAGTTTGTGATTGGTTTCTGAGACCTTATCAAAACTTAGCGGTGGCAAGACACCTGATCAAAAAATCTGGTTTGGCTTTTGAGCACCTTATCAAAAGCTCATTGGTGCCCAGGACACCTGATCAACTCATCCTGCAGTGGATTCCTACCTAGGGTGGTAAAAGAGTGGATGTACCCAGGTTGATTGGGGAACCACTATAGCTCCTTGTGTCATCTGGTTGCTTGTCTTTCTGTTTGTTTCTGGCTGTGCTTT
Source organism: Platanthera guangdongensis (assembly GCA_039583875.1). Lineage (NCBI taxonomy): Eukaryota > Viridiplantae > Streptophyta > Magnoliopsida > Asparagales > Orchidaceae > Platanthera > Platanthera guangdongensis. The sequence goes on from CM077151.1 coordinate 193,644,789, forward strand.
GTGATTGATCTGTGATTGCTCTGTGTTTAGATTTACTTTATATTATTTGCTTCCTTGTTCACTTAGGAATACAACAACTGTTGTAAAAAGTTTTTAGCAAGCACCATACTCTATTCACCCCCCCTCTAGAGTATATCAGATCTAACTTGCACTTTCAATTGATATCAGAGGGAGGTTGGTTAAAAATACCACACCTTGGTGGTTGCACATGTTAACACCTGAACCCAAAGATCCCTCTAGTTAGATCTGCTTATCTTGATTTTGTTATTAGAATTATTTCTTCACAAAACATGGCCCAAAACAAAGATTATGCTAGCACCAGACCTCCAGTGTGCAATCTGTCCAAGTTTGCACTTTGAAAAGCAAGGATTAGACTGTACATGAACTCTATTGATGAGGACATTTTCAATTCTGTTTTGACAGTGTGTCCAAGACCTCCAGAGAATATAAGAACAAGTGCGGTTCCACCCCCATCAGGAACAGATGTAGAAATAAAGAAGTGGAAAATTGCAGATGCAAAGGCTATGAACATTTTAGCCCAGACTATGTCTGATGAGATATTCCAAAAGATAGCTGAATGCAACTCAGCAAAGGACATCTGGGACAAGCTATCTGAAATAGTCTCAGGATCTGCTGATGAGAGAAAAGATAGAAGATCTCATCTCATAACCCAATATGAGAATTTCAAGAAAGGAGAAGCTGAGTCAGTGGCAGACATGTATAATAGACTCAGCCTGATAGTTAATGAACTGAAGACTTTGGAAAAGAGATCTCATTGACTGAGCTAAATGATAAAATCCTAATGTGCTTCCCAAGCACTTGGGACTCAAGGATCTAGCCAATCAAGGATGCCAGAAGTCTAAATGAGATCACAATAGAAGCTCTCTTGGGCAAGCTCAAGTCTTATGAGCTGCTCATCAAAAATAGAGAAGAAGAGCAGAAGGCTGCCTCACCAGCCACAAGAAAGGAAAAGTCAATAGCTTTCAAAGCCACTGAAGATCAGCCTGAAGACAAGGTCACAAGCAATGATGAACTGCTTAGTCTACTGGCCAAAAGATTTTACAAAATGGCCAGAAAGGACTTCAGGAAAAGATCATACAAAGAGCATGACAAGCCAAGGTATGATAAAACAAATAACAAAGAGATTATCTGTTTTGTTTGTAGGAAACCAGGCCACATTGTGCCTGACTGTCCAGAGAATAAAAACAAGGACAGAAAGGACAAGAAAGAAAGAAGAAAAGACAAGGACTTCAAGAAGAATAGCAATGGAAAACCCTCCTCCAGCAAGAGCAAACATATAAGGAAGGGATTTATTGCTGAAACTTGGAGTGAGACAGAAGAAGAATCAGGAGCTTCATCCAGCTCAAGTGATGATGAGTATGATGCTGAAGAAAAGGAATTCTGCATGATGGCTATCAATGCCTCACAACATAATTCTGATGCAAAAGAGTCAGAGTCAGACTCAGAGACTCAATCTGAAGAGGACCAGGTAATAAGTTCTTTTGATTTTAATTCTGAGGACTTTAAGTATGAATTTAAAGCACTATGTTTAAGCTTATTAAAATCTGAGAAGGAAATCATTTCTCTCAGAAATCAATTATCTGAATACAGTACCTTAAAATCAGAAAACCTCAAACTCTCTGAGGAGTTGGAGTGATGTATGGAGCAGATAGCTTCACTGAAAAGTGAGCTATCAGAGGCCAAGAAGCTTGAAGAATCCCTTAATGGGAGAAATATCAAGCTAATGGACATCACAAGCATAGTGAACTCAAGGTTTAATAGTATACTGGGCTTGGGTGCTTCATCTAGCCAACCTATAGTATTAACAACCCCAATCAAGTTTATCTCTGATAAAGGTAAGGGAGTTGTAGAGGTAGCTAGGAAAAATTCTGACTTACCTAAGAAAATAAGAGTTCAACAGAAATCGTCGAACGGAGCTAGACGATCGTCGAATGCAGATCGATGATCTCAGGCAAAATCGTCGAACTCAGGTCGACGATCTCTAAACCCTGAACTCTGCCACAGTCGATCTTCGAACGGAGCTCGACGATCTGACCCAAGATCGTCGAACTCAGCTCAACAATCATCGAGCAGAGATCAGAGTTTTGAAAACTTCTTCAAAGGTAAATCAAAGTTCAATCCTAGAGGTCCTTCATCCCAAAGATTTAACCATTATACTGAATGGATAATACCTCCAAGCAGATATCATCCTGAAGGTTATAAGAGTCAACCAGGGATGTCTTTTATCTCTGAATTTAAAGGTTATCAACCTAGGCCCAAGGTAAACTGGGTCAAAAACAAGTAAATTGCTTTATGTGTAGGTGAAGACCTATCCAACATCAAACCAGCAATGGTATTTGGATAGTGGGTGCTCAAAGCACATGATAGGAAATAAGGACAACTTCACATCCTTCAAAGCCAAGCTTGGACCCAAAGTCATATTTGGTGATTCAAACTTTGGAATAACAAAAGGATATGGTGCAGTCCAGATTGGCACAGTCACATTCAAGAAAGTAGCCTATGTGGAAGGACTGAAGCACATCTTGATCAGCATCAGTCAGCTATGTGATGAAGGCTACCAAGTGACTTTCAGCAAATCCATATGCAAGATCAAGTCAGAGGACAACACAACTGTGTTAACAGGTAAAAGGAAAGGAAACATCTATTTAGTAGACTTTCTTTCAATAGAAGTAAATATTTGCCTGTTTAATTCTATTTGTAGACCTAATGAACTATGGAATAAGAGACTAGAACATATAAACCTTAGAACCATTGTTAGGCTATCCAAGGACAACCTTGTTAGAGGACTACCTTCTGGCCCCTACAAGAAGGAAGGACTCTGCAGGGCTTGTCAATTAGGCAAGCAAACCAAAAATAGTTTCAAGTCACTTAATAAGAGTGATTCACCTAGGATTTTGTATCTGTTACACATGGATCTTTTTGGACCCATTATAGTACAAAGCTTAGGAGGGAAATCTTATACTTTATTGGTTGTAGATGACTTCTCTAGATTCACATGGGTGTTCTTTTTGAGGAAGAAGTCTGATAACTTTAAGTGTTTGACAGAGTTTCTCAAATGCATATAGACTGAGTTCAATACTCACATTGCCCTGATCAGAAGTGATCATGGGACAGAGTTTGATTCTCTTCTTATGTAAGAATTCTGTCAGAGTGAAGGGATCAGGCACACTTTCTCAACTCCTAGAACTCCTCAACAAAATGGGGTAGCTGAAAGGAAAAATAGAACCCTTATTGAATCTGTCACTACATTGTTGTCAGATGCTCACCTTCCTCTATCTTTCTGGGTAGAGGCAGTGAACACCTCCAACTATGTGTTGAACAGAAGTTTAATACATAAACTGAAGGGCAAGACTCCCTATGAATTACTCAAAGGGAAGAAACCTAAAGTAGACTATTTTAGAATTTTTGGTTGTATTTGTTACATTCACAATAATGACAAGAAATACTTAGCAAAATTTCAAGCTAAAGCTGATAAAGGAGTGTTTCTTGGATACTCCATGATCAGTAAAGCTTATAGGGTATATAATAAATCAACTCTTAAAATTGAAGAATCTGTTCACATATCTTTTAATGAATCTAACATGTCTTTCAAGGAAAAGAATACTTCTACCATAGAACCTTTGCAGGTACACTCTCTTGCAGAAGACTTGAACAGGTTACAAATCATTCAAAAAGAGTAAAGTAGTGAAGATGAAGAAGACATTCAACATCATGAAGAGAAACTTCTTGAAGAGCCAGTTGTTGTACCACAAGAGGAAACAACAACACAGGTTGGTGAACAATCAACACCTCCTGTTGATTTAGTAACATCAAGAGACCATCCAATCTCCCAAGTGATTGGAGACATCTCAGCTGGTATGCAAACCAAAAATTAGGTCAACCAAAACCTGATGCACACTTGCTTCCTATCTCAAATTGAACCTCAATCCATTCAAGATGCGGAGCAAGATCCACACTGGATCATTGCAATGCAAGAAGAGTTGCATCAATTTGAAAGGAACAAAGTTTGGGAACTAATACCAAGGCCACAGGATCACTACATTATTGGAACAAAGTGGGTGTTCAGAAACAAATTGGATGATCAAGGAGCCATTATAAGGAACAAGGCAAGGCTTTGCTCAAGGGTACTCTCAAGAAGAAGGGATAGATTATAACCAGACTTTTGCACCAGTTGCAAGGTTAGAGGCCATAAGAATCTTCTTAGCATATGCAGCACACAAAGGTTTCAAAGTATACCAGATGGATGTAAAGAGTGCTTTTCTCAATGGAGATACCAAAGAAGAAGTCTATGTCAGACAACCCCCAGGTTTTATCTCTTCAACTCATCCTGATTATGTTTTCAAATTGCATAAAGCATTATATGGTCTAAAGCAAGCTCCTAGAGCATGGTATGAGACCCTAGCATGCTTTCTTCTGAAAAATGAGTTTATAAGGGGTAGAGTAGACCAAACTCTTTTTATTAGAACCCATAAGTCCTATACCTTACTAGTACAAATCTATATAGATGATATTATATTTGGTTCTACTGATTCAAATTTGTGCAGAAGGTTTTCCAACCTAATGCATTCTAAATTTGAAATGAGTAGCATGGATGAGCTATCCTTCTTTCTAGGATTACAAATCAAACAACATGCTGAAGGCATATTTATTTCTCAAACCAAGTATGCAAAAGAATTGGTTAAGAAATTTGGTATGTCTGAAGCATCATGTATGAAAACACCTATGCCTACTAATGATGTATTAGATGCTGATGAACATGGGAAACCTGTTGATCAGACAACATATAGAGCAATGATTGGCTCTTTATTGTACCTTACAGCTATTAGACCTGATATAATGTTTGCTACATGCATATGTGCTAGATTCCAAGTGAGCCCTAGAGAGTCACACCTAACCTTAGTAAAAAGGATTCTTAGGTATGTAAAAAGTTGTCCAAATCTAGGCCTCTGGTATCCAAAATATTCAGCATTTGACTTAACTGGATTTTCAGATGCTGATTATGCTGGATGCAGAATTGATAGGAAAAGCACCAGTGGAACTTGTCAGTTTCTTGGTGACAGTCTTGTCTCCTGGTTTTGCAAGAAACAAACATCTGTGTCAACTTCGACTGCTGAAGCTGAATATATGGCTGCAGGTAGTTATTGTTCACAGATCTTGTGGATTCAAAATCAACTCCTAGACTATGGCTATAACTTAGAGAAGTCAAAAATATTTTGTGATAATACTAGTGCTATTTCCATAGCACAAAATCCAGTCCTCCATAGTAGGACAAAACACATAGAAATTAGGTATCACTTTCTAAGGGATAATGTTGAGAAAAATGAAATTGAACTCCAATATATCCCAACTAATTTGCAAAGAGGAGATATTTTCACCAAACCCTTGGATGAAAAGAAACATACTTTCTTCCTGAATCAGTTAGGAATATTAGATGGAGGAAGTCTAAAATAAGTTACAAGATCTTTAAAATATAAAAATGACCAAGACTGGGGAAACATCTTGATTTTTTTCTAGTGTCTAGAGTGTTTCTGGTCTCTGAACTGCGCTCGACGATTTTCCCCCCGATCGTCGAACGGAGATCGACGACTTCCGAAATCGTCGACCAGAGTTCAGCGCTTCTCAGATAGCTCTAAACTATCTCTTTCCAGTCAGCGATCGTCGAACGGACCTCGACGATTTTGTTTCCTGAACTATCGTCGAACGGAGCTCGACGCTCTCCAATATCGTCGAACGGAGATCGACGCTATTGATGACCTTTCAGTTTCCTTTAGAAGCCCAGATCGTCGAACTGAGTTCCACGATCTTTCCTTTTCTGCGTCGAACCCTAATATAAAATTCATTTTTCGGTCGTCATTCTCCCTTTGCGCTTTCATTCTCTCTGCAAATTTTCTCTTTCCCTCCAAACTTCTCTACACTTGGTCATTTGGTTGTTTATTTTTTGCAGGAATCAATGGCCGTCTTAGTCACCATCTTGGCCGCAATGAAATTTGATGCGGGATTTGACATCGACATGGATTCGTTCAACAACTGTAATCAAATTTTCCAGGACATTCTGAACCTTTTCAAGGAACAATAGCTAGTTACCATCATGACTACCAGGATAAAATTAGCTGTAGATGAGATTAAGGAATGGGTATACACTACCCACAATCAGGATCAGAATACAGTGGTTGGAACAATTTCAGGAACCCAGGTACATCTAATACCTGCTGCCCTGACAGAGATTTTTCATTTGAAATCTGGAGAAGAGTCTGTTAAACTTTCTGGAGAGGAATTTTCTGCTATGCTTGAAAGGATGGGTCACTCTGAAGCAAACCCTTGCAAATTGCTGAAGAAAAATCTATCTGTTGCGTACAGATTCCAAGCTGATGTTGTTGGGAAGGTACTGTTGGCCAAGCACTCAGCCCATGATACCATCTCCAGGTATCAGCTCTGCTTGATGGGTGCCCTTATGGATAAGAAACAACTGAACAGGGGAGAAATCTTCTTTGACCTAATTAAGAAGAAGATTAATAAGAATTTTGTTAACTTTGGAAGGTTATTAGGGCTATTTCTTCAGAACAGATGCCCTGCTCAACTAGTTTCAAATGGGATGCACATCAATGCCTCCAAGAGGCTCTACTGTGCCCTGTTTGGAAAATGGGACAGGCAAATTGTGAAGCCCAGCAGGCCCTCTGCATCTACTACTTCAGGCACATGGACTGCTCCAGTCACTTCGCCTCAAGTTTTTACCCCTGCAGAAGACTTGCCTGTTTCATCTCCTTCTCCTCCACTTCTTGTTTCATCTACACCCGTCACATCCACCATCATAATTTCCACCCTATCTCCAACTTCAATTCCCTCACCAACTTCAATTCCTTCTCCACCTCCACCACTCAAAGAAGAACTCTTCCATCCTTTGCATCAATACCAACACCTAGATATTGATTCATCCTCTCACATTCCATCTTTCAACCTTCTAGATGATTCCTTTATGGATGATTCTCCCTCATCCCCTACTGAGCCACCCTCTTCATCCACCTCATACCAACAACTACTTCAAGACATCATTGCACAACCATCCTTCACACCATCTATTTCCATTCAATTATCTTCGATTTCAACAATTCCCATCTCTCAACCTTCATTTCCACCATCCACAAGTTCTCCACCAACATCTCCTGTTGCTCCACCTTCAATTCCTACCTCTGCTCAAGACCCTCTTAAGCATGTAAATCTTCCAGCTCTTGCAGACAGGCTCTATGGGCTGATAGATTCCAGGCTATCATTATTGTTGGAGACCTCTTTGGCTCCTCTTCTCAAAACAGTTCAAGAACTGTCTGTCAGGCTTTCTTCCATTCTTCCTTCTCAGGCAATCCCTTCTTATGGGTGCCTTGATCCAGTATCCACTGAATCTAGGCAGGGGGAGATGCCTCATGAAGTTGAAAGATTGCCTGCTGCTACCCCTCTTGCTGCTGCTACTTCAGTCCAAGCTCAAGCTCAAGTACCTCCAGTTGCTGTTATCACAGTGGACCTCAAGTCACTGTTATCAATTTTTGATTCTGTTTACTTCAACTGCCTCCCAGACCAGCAATCTGAAGATCTGTCTAAGGCCATTATGCTTATCTCCAGCTGTGATACCAGCTTAATAAGCTCCTATATAAATTCCCTATATACCGCTGAGCCTTTTGTTTCTGTTGATCTTACTGTTGCTGCTCCTACTGTAAATGTTGCTGTTTCTAATAGTTCTGATGATGTTGCTGTTTCAGTATCTGAGGACATGCATATGACAGAGGCATTTATTCTTGAGCCTGCTGTTACTGCTGCTGTTACTTCTTCTGAAGTTGATTTTACAGTTTCATCTGATACTACTGCTGATGTACCTTCTATTTCTGAAAGTGTTGTTGCTGAAAGTGCTGTATCTGAATCTGATGTTGTATCTGAATCTGTTGTTGTCATAACTTCTTCTGCCAGTGCTACTTCTACTCATCTTCCTGCTGTTGCTGCTGCTACTATTGCTGGTTCTGTTGTTTCTCCTGCTCAATCTCAACAACAGAAAGATTACCTTAAAACGATTGATGCATTATATGATGATCAAAGCTCAGAAAGTGATCAGTTCAGAACTGACTCAGATGATTCCTCTGCTACAATTGCAAGGAAAAGAAAGGCCAGAAGCAAAGCAATGAAGAGAGTTCCCCCAGCAAAAGTGAAAGACACAAATGATATTCCTTACTATATACTGCATGACTGCCATATCACAGAACATTGGATGCAATACTCCAATAATCAACTGAAGGCTATGAAGAAGAAGAGAAAATATGACAAAGGATCATCCCAGTTCAATCATCCTCCTCCTCCTCCTCCTTCACCTGATGCAGGTGCAAGTGGAAGTTCTGCATTTCAACCTTCTGCAAGAAGCCAATCTTCATATCAACCTCAAGGAAGATCCCAATACAGAGGAAGTCAATCTAGAGGCTACGAGTCAAGAAGAGGAAATTACAGAGGAAATCAAAGAGAATTTCAAGTTTATTCTAAAGGGTATTCCAGGCAACATCCACATTCAAGGGAAGGTCAAGGTCCATCTAACACAACTTCTGCTGCCTTTCCTTATAAGCTGAAAGATTTGGTCTCCTCCAGAGCTCCTCCAGATAATCCTTCAAATAGATATGAGCCTCCAGTTCCATTTGAGGATCCATAAAACAATCCTACTTCATGGACAGCTAGGATGAAAGAGTTGGCTGCTTTAGATCAGATCAAGAAAGCTAGAGAACAAGGCAAAGACAATTCCAGTATCACTACCTTATCAAATCAAAGAAAGAAGGAACTTGAAAGATATTCATCCAGTAAATTCTTTGATTCAGAAAGCTACATGAAGCTGCACCCTGAAGCTGTAGTGCCCAGGCCAAAGCAACAAACCTCTTTAGGTGCAGATGATGATAGAAGATCTAAGAAGGAAGCTCTCAATCCCAACAGAGAAATAGTACTTATAAAGAGCAAGAAAAAAGAGTAATTCTGTAAGGTGACAGTTATTTTGATTTTTGAACTATCTGAGATAATATCTGTGATTCTGCAATGTTTTGTTTGTTGCATTTCTGTTTTGAATGTTTTTAATTTTCCAATATCTGTAAATAGTAATCCTAACCCAAATAGGGGGAGATTGTTGGAACACCCTATTATAGATTTTGGCAAAGATCACTATGTCTCTTAGGAAACCTGTTTTGACCTCATTGTATAGATCTAAAGGTCAATTAGAATTGAGTCTAAGGGTTAGTAGTTAGGTTTGGAAGCTACCCTCAAGACCAGATTTTTCAGTACTGGAGAATAAGTCATTTCGTCGAGCTCAGTATGACGAATCGTCGAACTCTATTCGACAATCGTTTAGCTCACTTCGAAGAATCGTCGAACTCCATTCGACGATCTCTGAGCTCAACTTTAACGAATTGTCGAACTCCATTCGACGATCTTCGAGCTCAGATCGACGTTCTTGACTCCATTTTGATTCTCTATCTCTGAGCTCAGTTCGACGATAGTTGAGCTCAGATCGATGATCTCTGTTTCTGTCTAAGTCCAGTCTCTGAGCTCAGTTCAACGATAGTGGAGCTCAGTTGGACATTTTTCTGAAGAGTTTAATGTTTTTCAAGATTCAAATTCAGACAGTTGTGGAATTATTGTCAGCATTTAATTCAGAGATATTGTAGCCGTTTTTAATTGTTCTGGAGCAAGTTTCAAGGGATTTTCAAAGGAATGTTTCATTGGACTTTCCTGCGGAAGACAAATACAGTTAAGGAAGTAATTAATGACAGGCTAACGGCTATCTTGGACAGAAAAATATTTTATTCAGATCAAGAGAATAAAAGATCAGTTTTCATTCTTCTCAATGTAAGAAACAACAATAACTTCTGCAACAACAATTCTCTGCAACAACAAGAATTACAGCTCTTACAACAACAATTACACAAGAGAAAGAAAGAGAGTTGCAAACACTCTCAGTCTAAAAGATTCATACAAGAACACACATCACAAAAGGAGATCAACTAACTGAAATTTTCAGATCTCTCTTGATTCAAGTGTTCAAAGGCCATCATCATTCAAGACTCCAGACACCACACATTTTAGTTGTTGTTGAAATCATCTTTTGCTGGAGATCAAATCATCTGAAGGCCTATCACCCTACTGCAAAGCTTCACTTCCGGAACAACTCAAGATCTCAGGGGGAGCTTTGACAACATCCATGTTGGGTATTGTATCCACAATTACCTGGATTTGAGGAAGCCACCTGTCAAGCTAAGATGAATTCACAATGTATTTGATGAAACCTCTTAAGTTATGCTTGCAGCTCTTCCACGCTAAGTGCACACTAATGTCAGGGTGCAGTAGGTCAATATACACGGGTCTGCACGACGTAACCCCTCGTTGAGCAAATCAGTGTGTTGGCCTACGTGTACTCTCTCTATTGGAGTGCACTTACTTTCAAGTACAGGGCCGTGTATATGCAAGAGAAGACAAGGATCAAGGATGGGTCAAAGAGCAGCTCTTGGGTGGAAAGACGAAAATTCGTCTAAGTAAAAGTCGACGAGAATCACCAAGTGATTCTCGCCGATTCGGCGAGAATCACTAGTGATTCTCGCCGAATCGTCGAGAATCATTAGTGATTCTCGCCGACTTCTTCCGGCTACCTCAAAATGGTGCCAAGTAAGATTCGGCGAGAATAACTAATGATTCTCGCCGAACCCGTCGCTGAGCAGGTCATGAATACCAAGTGAAAATCGTTGAGAATCAACAAGGGAATCGTCGAGAATCACTCGGTGATTCTCGACGAATCGTCGAGAATCGTTAACTGATTCTCGGCGATTCGTCGAGAATCACCAATGATTCTCGACGAATTTTACTTGGCGTTTTCTCTGGATGCTGTTGGACCGGATTCTGCCGCTGGACTAGTTTGAACCGGATTTTGAGGGTCTACGTGTGGGACCCACAACGGTCATATTGTATGGGTCTACAGTGTATAAATACATGGGTATTTTTGAACAGTAATGAGAGCGAAGAAAAGGAGAAATACGCGAGCACGGAAAAACCCTAAATCGCCGCTTCCGCTCCGCTCCGCCGCCGCCGCTCGCGACAAGTGGTCGCCGCTGTTGATCGCGTTTCTTCCCGATCTCCGGCGATAGAAGCTTAGCCAAGCTTAGAGTCTCACGCGTCTATCCAGAGATCTCTTGTCTCTCGATTTGTAGATCGGGAAAGTGTTCCCCATCCGAATCGATCGAGACGATTGATCCTAGTGTGACCGTTGGTAGACCTAGCTTGCTTCGCTACGAAGTTTGGATTAACAAAGAAGTGCAGCCTCACATCGTTGTTGTCGCCGATCCCGTGAACCTAGCCGCCGCTCATCGTGCCGCCGCCGGTTCCGGGGAGATCCTCTCCAAGAGAGATCCAGGGTTGTGGACTCTTTGTGGACTTCAAGAACACGTCATCACCAAAGAGGGACACCTTAGTCTCCTAACGAAGTTTGTATCTCGTGTACATTCTAGTTCTACTTTTGTTGTAAAGGAACGCTTGTTCCGTATTGTAAGGGTTGGGTGCAACCCGATTTGTGGGAGTGTTGACTCCTACGTGTGGAAGGGTTCCTTCCGTTAGTGCAGGGATTGGACTTCAATCCTATTGGAGAAGAGACCGAGTCATCCCTTGTTGGGAGATAGGTCGAAGGGGGAAAGTGGATGTACCCATGTCGGGGAACCACTATAAATTGCATGTGTATTCTGTGTGCTCTGCTTTTTATTTTTATTGTGTAGGTACATTCGTAAATTCCGCAAAAGCGTTGCGCGTCACATATCCCCCTCCCATAGGTGAACTTGGCTGACATTAGGTGGACTTTCAAGTGGTATCAGAGGGAGGTTACTCATCAAAAAGGTTAACACCTTGAGTAGAATCCTGCCACCAGTGTCAAAATCATGGAGGTGGATTATGAGATATCACCACTTAAACTCCCCGCATGCACAAAGGATTATTATCCCATCTGGAGGATGAGAGTGTCGTTTCACTTGAATGCTATCGATCCTCGAGCATCCTTCATCCTGGAAGAGGGTCCGTTTATTCCCATGAAGACCTCCGACTCTGGGATCCAAGTGCCCATGTGCATTGCTGAGATGTCAGAGACGGAACTGTCACTATTTAACTTGGACGAGAGGATTCGTCAAATTATCTTGGATATCTGGTCTGGAGCTTCTCGCTCTAGATTAGAAAAATGTAGGACGGATAAATCCATGTTGGTGATGATCTCCGAGTTTATGGGGGAGTCAGAGAAAGCTGGAATATGCTGTCAACCAGAGGATGAAGCCTATGTGGGGGTCCTCACCTCTGAAGATGAAGGCAAGCATCTCTCGGACAGCATCAGAGCTCCAGTGTCCGTGTTTGAGACTGAAGAGACCAGAGAGGAAAGCAGCTCTGATGAGGATGACGCAATGGTCACTGGCTCGAATGATAATAACACTGAAGAGCAGGTAACTTCCTCATCCTGCCCCATCTCTTTTGAACTTTCTGAAGACAGGAACTGCTTTCCTCCAGAAGATTCTGACTCTCTGAAGAGAGCCCTTCAGTCAAGAAACCTACTTGTTGAGGAGCAAGCTCAAGAGATTGCTCGACTGAAGATCTTGTTGGTTCTCCAATTGGCGTCCAACAAGGTCAAGGACTCTAAGATCTCAGCTCTAGAGAGTAGTCTAGAGAATGAGAAACGAATAGTATCAAACTTTTCCAAAGTTTATGCTATAAAGAGAAAGCAAGAAAACGGGTGGATCTCCCGGATTATCAATTCGTGGAGAAATGGAGAAACGGTGTTCCGACCCCCCACTCCAAGCAGGAAGGCAACTCATCATGCCTTCAGGTACGACCATAGGAATAGTCATGGTCACTGCAGGGGTGATCTGTCCCCATGTGGAGACACCCACAGTGCAAGGGCCGTCGTGGCAACCCATGAGAGAATACCTAAGGCTCATTCTGAGCCCTTTGTATTCACTGCCACTGCCTCAACTCGGTGTGAATCTGCATGTCCCTGCTCACAGAAGACTTCTCACCACCCGAGGACACAGAATAGGGAGGATAGAAGTCATGGTGTAAGTTTTCATGGGGCCTCTGGAAGGGGGATGCCTGTGAGAAAGGCACCACCTTCGCGGCCTCATGACGCTCACAACATGCATTCCTTCCACCCTTCCACGTATCACGATGGAAGAGAAAATTTTGTGAGGCGATCATGCTCTATCCCGGTTAGACCCAGGACCGTGACTACCTCAGTCACTAGATCAGGTCGGAAACGGCGATACAACATTCACCCATGTTGGTGCTGTGGCAAAGTGGGGCACTTTGCCATCGACTGTTGGCACAACCCCTCTGTGCCCACGACAAGGGCTTATCCACATTCACGGGACAGAGGTAGTCTTCCTGACAGGTTTTCTGAAGGAAGGAAGTTGCGTGCTTATGCTAACAGGAACCTAGGACCCAATATGATTTGGGTTCCTAAGGTAAAGTAATTCTTTCTTGCAGGGTAGTCTAGGTTCCCGTGAATATGATGGGAACCAGACAATAGGTGGCTCAAGACTAAATTGGAACAGGCGTCTGCTATAACAGATGTGATATCGACTTGAGCATACTCACATTGAGCTCCTAATATGTTCTACCTGTGGGACTAAACGATGACTCTCAAAATCCCAGGTACTCATGATCAGTTCCAAGACTTGAGTCGTTTTCGATTGACAGTTACATATATATATATATATATATCTTTATATACAGATACTTCTTTGTATATACGTGTATGTATGAACATCCAAGGATAGGGTAACACGATGAATTTAAACCTTAGATACATCATTAAAGAGTTATCGGAACTTCCACTGGTAGATTCGAGAACTAACATCTGCAGGCGTAAATCAATTCACTGAAAACTAACAAAGATACGTAGTTAGAAGACTTTCAAATTAACTTAGACAAACGGAAACCGTAAGAATCCCATTTAACGGACTCGAGCTTGGCATTTAAAGAGAATCCCATTCTCGCCGAAGGTTCAAGAAGAATCACATTTGAGGAAGAATTCCCGCCGACCTTTCACCTTCCATAAGAATCCCGCCGAAGGAGCACACTATACGAATCCCGCCGAACTTCACAGGAGACCCTAGATTTCTCCCGCCGACTCTTCACATTCCTTAGGAATCGCACAAGGTATTTTCCGCCGACCCGCAGGAAGCTCGTCGAATCATCTTCTCAAAGTTCCCGGAAGGTTCTCGTCGGATCCCGCAAGGAAGCTCGTCGAATCATCTTCTCAAGGTTTCTCCTTTAGGAATCACACAAGGTTCTCGTCGGATCCCGCACCGCCTTCGCAAAATCCTGCAAGGTTCTCCATCGTCTTCCCGCAAGTTCCCGCAAGGTTCTCGCAAGGTTCTCGTCGAATCGCACAGGCTCCCGACGAATCCCGCCGAACCCCGCAGGAAACTCTCCTACTCACCGAAGGTCTCCATCGTTGTTTCCCGCTAGGTCTCCACCGAAGGTCTTCCCAAAGGACGCTCAAGGAAGATTTCTTGCAGGAAGCTCTCCAACTCTCTTCCGTCTATGCCTTTAGATCTGCTATGGCTCCAAGGACAACTGCTGGGTTGGTCACCAGTTGCGAGCTTGTTCGAACTGGGTTCTCTCACGCCTCGGACGAATTCTGCAACATCATTCTGATGCTGGAAGAGGCTGGGCTAACATTCGTCCTAGAGCACCCTTGCAAAATCTTGGACAAAGAGGTACTAGAGTTCTTCGCTACCGCAAGACTCCGAAATGGCGACTCACTCATCAAAAGCAAGGTGGCTGGGGCAAAGGTCAAGATGTCTGCCAGCAAGCTGACCCGCTTCCTGCAGCTTTCTAGCTCGGAGCATGAGGACTATCTGGAGGACGATGACAAAACCAGAACTCTCTTATTCTACGGTCTCCCACGAGGAACTAGGTCCATAAAGAGAAAGGATATGAATGAAGAAGGGAAGCTCTTGTCTGACATAATTGGAAAGGTGCTCATCTGCAAGCCGGGCTCTCATGACTATATCTCAGCGGATATGTTCAAGATCCTGATAGCTGTTGTCTGCCGTAAAAGGTTCAACTGGGGGGAGTTGCTGTTCGAGAAGATAAAGGACACCTTGGGCTCTCCGAGTTTTGGCCGTATCATAAGTCTGTATCTAAATCAGCTAAATGGAGACAGGTTTGACATGAGCAAAGGTGTTCCTCTACACTACTTGAAGAAGATGGAATCAAGTGTGTTTGACCGATGGGAGAGGCGTATTGGGCAGACTGTCGTGGAAGAACAACAGGGAGTATCTCCAGCAGTCACCCCCAATGAAGTTCCTGATACCTTGACTGCAGGAATCGAGGGGGAGCCTCTACCCCCTCATACTGATGTAGTATCTGACATCTCCCAGCTGGCCAGAGATGTTGTGGCAGATCTACACGAAGAAAGTGAACCTGAGCTGGAGCATGGGGAGGCCCCGAACCGAAACGAGCAAGGAGCCGAAGCTACTGGACTGGAGACTGCTGACAACGAGTTGGAAGATGCTGCTGATATAGATGATTTCATGGATGATGACGGAGAGGAAGACGGGAATGAGGGACATGAAGCATTGGAGGCTCCGGATCTTTTTGAACCTCCATCTGACAAGCATGCACCAGTGGAGGGGGAGTCAGACAAATCTATAGAGGCCGCCAGCATTCCTCCATTAGAGACTGTGCTTGTATCCAGCTCTACAGATGCGTCTGCTGAAGGGCAAGGCCCACAAGTGCCTCCGGCTCTTCCATTACGAGATGAGCTAGCCACTCACACTGTAAATGTCATTCAGGGCATTGTGAATGAACTCAAAGCCTCCTTTGATGAAGCTCAGAATAAACTGCTGAAAAGGATTAAGACATCTGAAAATCTCATGCTCAAGAATATGGTGGAGATCAACCATAAACTGGACGAGATGGAGAAGAAATTTGAAGAAAAGTACACCGAGGCCGGCCAAGCTGTCACACTTCTCATGGCCGGATTGAAAAAGAATATTGATACTCATGCTGTAGTAAATCAGAATGCACATGTTGTAGCTAACAACATTCAAAAGTTTGACGGTAATATGGTCACTCTCAACGCCAATCAGCAGGCCTTGGTCACTGAATTCTCCCGGACCACCAAGCATATTGATGACTCCCTGCACTCCTATGCAAACTTCATCGCTGTCGAAGCCAAAAAGGGGGAGAAGGACTACATTGCTAAGATGGCTGAGCTCCGAGAAGTCATGATCAATAACTTCGAACAGTCAAACAAGTACGTCTATGACAGCAACTGGTGGATGCTCCACCAGGCGTTAGGCGTCGCCGTGCCTGAAAATCCTGCGGATACTCATGCTCCTGAGACATCTACGACCGCTGAGGGAGTAAGTGCTGCTGAGGGAATAAGTGCAAGTGCAGCAGATGTTCCCGTAAGTGAAGCTGATGCTAGGGCTCTCTCCAAAGCTAAACTGAGGAGCATGTTTGACCAAGAGGCCCTAGCAAAAGCCAGGGGAAAGAGAAAATCTCAGGAAGGGACCTCCAAGGAGACACTAGCTGAGAAGAGAATCAGAATGAGTGAGGAGGAAGTTCGAAACGAAAAGTGGAGTCCAGTTTCAAAGAACATCATCTTGGACACCTTCTGGCTACAAGAAAAGGGAGAACTCAATCGAAACGAAGTTTACAGCCAGTATGAGTGGGAAAGGTACAAGACGTATGAAGCAAAACGAAACATCTTCTTCAGAAACAACACGGATGCAGATAAAGTTCCTCCTCCCAGATACTATCCGAAGCCTAAAGAGTATATGGAGAGACAAAGGAAGAAGTTTTTGGCGCAAAAACTCAAGGATGACTTAGCTAATGAAAGATAGTCAACAACTTGTAGCTTGTCATTCTCTCCTAAAAACATTTAATGCTTAATATTATGATATGAACAAATCTGAGATTATATATATATATATACATTTGTATTTGAATTTGTGAATGACTCAAGTCCTGATCTGGTTGCATATATTCTCTTGTGCTGCATGTTTAACTTCTGAATGCTATGTTTATTATTTGATTGTTGTTATTCATCTTAGCTAGTAGGGTTTTGGCTTCATCAAATAGGGGGAGATTGTTGGGTATTGTATCCACAATTACCTGGATTTGAGGAAGCCACCTGTCAAGCTAAGATGAATTCACAATGTATTTGATGAAACCTCTTAAGTTGTGCTTGCAGCTCTTCCACGCTAAGTGCACACCAATGTCAGGGTGCAGTAGGTCAATATACACGAGTCTGCACGACGTAATCCCTCGTTGAGCAGATCAGTGTGTTGGCCTACGTGTACTCTCTCTATTGGAGTGCACTTACTTTCAAGTACAGGGCCGTGTACATGCAAGAGAAGACAAGGAGCAAGGATGGGTCAAAGAGCAGCTCTTGGGTGGAAAGACGAAAATTCGTCTAAGTAAAAGTCGACGAGAATCACCAAGTGATTCTCGCCGATTCGGCGAGAATCACTAGTGATTCTCGCCGAATCGTCGAGAATCATTAGTGATTCTCGCCGACTTCTTCCAGCTACCTCAAAATGGTGCCAAGTAAGATTCGGCGAGAATCACTAATGATTCTCGCCGAACCCATCGTTGAGCAGGTCATGAATACCAAGTGAAAATCGTTGAGAATCAACAAGGGAATCGTCGAGAATCACTCGGTGATTCTCGACGAATCGTCGAGAATCGTTAACTGATTCTCGCCGATTCGTCGAGAATCATCAATGATTCTCGACGAATTTTACTTGGCGTTTTCTCTGGATGCTGCTGGACCGGATTCTGCCGCTGGACTAGTTTGAACCGGATTTCGAGGGTCTACGTGTGGGACCCACAACAGTCATATTGTATGGGTCTACAATGTATAAATACATGGGTATTTTTGAACAGTAATGAGAGCGAAGAAAAGGAGAAATACGCGAGCACGGAAAAACCCTAAATCGCCGCTTCTGCTCCGCTCCGCCGCCGCCGCTCGCGACAAGTGGTCGCCGCTGTTGATCGCGTTTCTTCCCGATCTCCGGCGACAGAAGATTAGCCAAGCTTAGAGTATCACGTGTCTATCCAGAGATCTCTTGTCTCTCGATTTGTAGATCGGGAAAGTGTTCCCCATCCGAATCGATCGAGACGATTGATCCTAGTGTGACCGTTGGTAGACCTAGCTTGCTTCGCTACGAAGTTTGGATTAACAAAGAAGTGCAGCCTCACATCGTTGTTGCCGCCGATCCCGTGAACCTAGCCGCCGCTCATCGTGCCGCCGCCGGTTCCGGGGAGATCCTCTCCAAGAGAGATCCAAGGTTGTGGACTCTTTGTGGACTTCAAGAACACGTCGTCACCAAAGAGGGACACCTTAGTCTCCTAACGAATTTTGTATCTCGTGTACATTCTAGTTCTACTTTTGTTGTAAAGGAACGCTTGTTCCGTATTGTAAGGGTTGGGTGCAACCCGGTTTGTGGGAGTGTTGACTCCTACGTATGGAAGGGTTCCTTCCGTTAGTGCAGGGATTGGACTTCAATCCTATTGGAGAAGAGACCGAGTCGTCCCTTGTTGGGAGATAGGTCGAAGGGGGAAAGTGGATGTACCCAAGTCGGGGAACCACTATAAATTGCCTGTGTATTCTGTGTGCTGTGCTTTTTATTTTTATTGTGCAGGTACATTCGTAAATTCCGCAAAAGCGTTGCGCGTCACCTATCCCCCCCCATAGGTGAACTTGGTTGACATTAGGTGGACTTTCAATCCACAATCTTCTCTTTGATTGTTGACAGAGAAGATCTTCTCATCCCTCTCTCTCTCTCTCTACTGTAAAGGGTTTTTCAAACTCCCTTCAAAAGTTTGTGATTGGTTTCTGAGACCTTATCAAAATACAGTGGTGGCAAGAAACCTGATCAAAAAATCTGGTTTGGTTTTTGATCACCTTATCAAAAGCTCATTGGTTCCCAGGACACCTGATCAACTCATCCTGCAGTGGATTCCTACCTAGGGTGGTAGAAGAGTGGATGTACCCAGGTTGATGGGGGAACCACTATAGCTCCTTGTGTCATCTAGTTGCTTGTCTTTCTGTTTGTTTCTGGCTGTGCTTTGTGATTGATCTGTGATTGCTCTGTGTTTAGATTTACTTTATATTATTTGCTTCCCTGTTCACTTAGGAATACAACAACTGTTGTAAAACGTTTTTAGCAAGTACCATACTCTATTCACCTCTCCCCCCCCCCCCTCTAGAGTATATGTTGGAACACCCTATTAATAATTTGGGTCAGGATCACTATGTCTCTAGGAATCTGTGTTTGACCTTCTGTATAGCTTAATAGGTCAATTAGAATTGAGTCTAAGGGTTAGAAGTCTAGGATTGGAAGCTGCCCTGAAGACCAAGTTTTTCTGTAGACCAAGTCTAATCGTCGAGCTCAGCACGACGATTCGTCGAACTCCGGTCGACGATCGTCTATCTCAACTTCTACAGATCGTCGAGCTCCATTCGACGATCGCTGAGCTCAACCTCATAATATCATCGAGCTCCACTCGACGATCGCTGAGCTCAACTTCACAATATCGTCGAACTCCATTCGACGATCGGTGAGCTCAGGTCGACGATTTTGACTCTGCATTAGATCCTTATCTCTGAGCTCAGTTCGACGATCTTTGAGCTCAGATCGACGATTATTTTGTTGCTTGAATTTTCCAGTTCGCCGAGCTCAGCTCGACGATAGCAGAGCTCAGTTCGACGTTTTCAGTTATCTTCCAGAATTCAAATTCAAATCAGTTAGAAGTTATTCTGCATTTAATTCAGAAGATCTGCTAGCCGTTTTCATTTACTTCTGGACCAAGTTTCAAGGGATTTTTCAAGGAATAATTCAGTGGACTTTCCTTCAGAAGAAATTATGCAATTAAGGCTGTAATCAATGCAGACCAACGGCTATCTTTGACAGAGTGATATTCTATTCTGGCACAGAGAATAAAAGATAGAATGTTTTTGAATCAAGATAGAGATTGACAAGAATAGGACACACAACTCAGTATACAGAGACTCTTTCAAAATTTTCTGTCAAGAAGAATTCTGAAGAACACTCATCAAAGAGATCAAGCATTCTTCAGATCTCTTCAGCTCTCAAAGTGTTCAAGGCCAACACATTTCAAGACTCCAGACACTCAACATTTCAGCTTGCTGAAATCATCTATTGCTGGAGATCTATCTTTGAAGGCCTATCACCCTCAGCAAAGCTTTTCTTCCTGAAGATTTCAAGGATTCAGGGGGAGCTTTGACATCAATCCACTTAGTCTTCTCAGTTGATTGAGAAAGAGAAGACTGCCATAACTCTCTCACCCCCACTCTGTAAAGGGTTTTTCAAACTCCCTTCAAAAGTTTGAATCTGGTTTTTGAGCACCTTGTCAAAAGCTCATTGGTGGCAAAACACCTGATCAAAAAATCTGATTTGGTTTTTGAGCACCTTATCAAAAGCTCATTGGTGCCCAGGACACCTGATCAACTCATCCTGCAGTGGATTCCTACCTAGGGTGGTAGAAGAGTGGATGTACCCAAGTTTGGGGAACCACTATATTTCCTTGTGTCCTCTGGTTCTGCTTGTTTTCTTTTTATTTCTGGCCTAGATTTTCTTGTGCTTAGCTCTTGCATAGCTTAGTTTTGTGATTAGTTTTATTTCTGCTTCCCTGCTCACACTCATTACAACAATTGTTGTAAAGCTTTGCAAAAGTTTTTTTGTGTTTTAAAAGCACCATATACTCTATTCACCCCCCCCCCCCTCTAGAGTATATCAGATCTAGTTTCCCTTTCAATTGGTATCAGAGGGAGGTTGGTTAAACATACCATACCTGATTGGTTGTACAGGCTAACACCTGAACCCCAAGATCCCAAACTAGATCTTTTTGTTATTATTAGATTTTGTTTGCACAAATCATGGCCCAAAACAAAGATTATGCTAGCACCAGACCTCCAGTGTGCAATCTGTCAATGTTTGCACTTTGGAAAGCAAGGATTAGACTCTACATGAATTCTATTGACGAAGATATTTTTAATTCTGTTTTGACAGTGTGTCCAAGACCCCCAGAGAGCACAAGCACAAATGTTGTTCCACCTCCATCAGGAACAGATGCTGACATCAAAAAGTGGAAAGTAGCTGATGCCAAGGCTATGAACATTCTAGCTCAGACAATGTCAGATGACATTTTTCAAAAGGTAGCTGAATGTAATTCAGCCAAGGAGATTTGGGACAAGCTCTCAGAAATAGTTTCAGGCTCAGCTGATGAGAGAAAGGACAGAAGATCTCATCTTATCTCCCAATATGAGAACTTCAAGAAGGGAGAAACTGAGTCAGTGGGAGACATGTACAACAGACTGAGTCTAATTGTCAGTGAACTGAGGACATTAGACAAAGAGATCTCACTGACAGAACTTAATGACAAGATCCTAATGTGCTTTCCCAGCACTTGGGATTCAAGAATCTGGCCAATTAAAGATGCCAGAAGTCTGAATGAGATCACCACTGAAGCCTTGTTGGGTAAGCTCAAATCTTATGAGCTACTCATCAAGAACAGAGAGGAAGAACAGAAGGCTGCTTCACCAGCCACAAGAAAGGAGAAAGACCATAGCGTTCAAGGCAACTGAGGATCTGCCTGAAGAAAAAGGAACAGGCAATGATGAACTTCTCAGCTTGTTGGCCAAAAGATTCTATAAGATGGCCAGAAAGGACTTCAGAAGAAGATCATACAAGGAGCAGGATAAGCCAAGGTATGACAAGTCCATTGGCAATAACAAAGACATTATTTGCTTTGGTTGCAGAAAACCATGACATATAGTTCCTGACTGTCCAGAGAACAAGAACAAGGACAGAAGGGAAAGAAAAGAGAGAATAAAGGAGAAAGACTCCAAAAGGAGTGGCAATAACAAACCTTCTTTCAGCAAAAATAAGCATACAAGGAAAGGGTTTGTTACTGAATCCTGGAGTGAGACTGAAGAGGAGTCAGAAGCCTCTTCCAGCTCCAGTGATGATGAGGATGATGCAGAGGAAAAGGAGTTCTGCATGATGGCAATCAATGCCTCACAACACAACTCAGAGGAAGAGGAGTCAGAGTCAGACTCAGAGACTCAACCTGAAGAAGATCAGGTAATCAGCTCTTTTGATTTTACTTCAGAAGATTTTAAATCTGAATTTAAAGCACTATGTTTAGACCTGCTAAAGTCTGAGAAAGAGATCATCTCTCTCAGAAATCAATTATCTGAACAAAATGTTTTAAAGTCAGAAAACCTCAAACTCTCTCAGGAGTTGGAGAACTATAGGGAACAGATAACTACACTGAAAAGTGAGCTCTCTGAGGCTAAGAAGCTTGAAGAATACCTTAATGGGAGAAGCATCAAGCTGATGGACATCACAAGCACAGTGAACTCAAGATTCAACAGTACACTGGGCTTGGGTGCCTCATCCAGCCAACCTATTGTTCTGACAACTCCTATCAAGTTCATTTCTGACAAGGGAAAGGGAGTTATAGAGGTTGCCAGGAAAAATTCTGATCTGCCTCAGAAAGCTAAGTCCCAGCACAAATCGTCGAACTGAGATCGACGATCGCCGAATGAAGATCGACGATCGCCGAACGCAGCTCGACGATCTCAGGACAGATCGTCGAACGCAGATCGATGATCTCAGCCAAAGTCGTCGAACGCAGGTCGACGATCCCATATACCTGACCTCAGCCATAGTCGACCGTCGAACGGAGTTCGACGATCTGACCCACGATCGTCGAACGCAGCTCCAAGATCGTCGAACAGAGGTCAGAGCTCTGGAAACTCTTTCAAAGACAAGTTAAAATTGAATCCTGAGGGTTCTTCATCACAAACCTTTAACCCTTATACTGAATGGATTATACCTCCAAGGAGATATCATCCTGAAGGATATAAGAGTCAGCCAGGGATGTCTTTCATTTCTGAATTTAGAGGTTATCAACCTAGGCCCAAGGTAAACTGGGTCAAAAACAAGTGAATTGTTTTATGTGCAGGTGAAGACCTATCCAATATCTAACCAGCAATGGTATTTGGATAGTGGGTGCTCTAAGCACATGACATGGAACAAGGACAACCTCACTGCCTTTAGAGCCAAGCTTGGACGCAAGGTTATCTTTGGTGATTCCAACTTTGGATAAACTAAAGGATATGGTGCAGTCTAGATTGGTTCAGTAACCTTCAAGAAGGTAGCATATGTGGAAGGACTGAAGCATAACCTAATCAGCATCAGTCAGCTGTGTGATGAAGGCTACCAGGTGACCTTCAACAAAACCTTATGCAAAATCAAGTCAGAGGACAACACAACTGTGTTGACAGGTAAAAGGAAAGGTAACATCTATCTAGTAGACTTTCTTTCAACTGATATAGATATTTGCCTGTTTAACTCAGTTTGTAGACCAAATGTTTTATGGCATAAGAGACTAGGACACCTAAACCTTAGAACTATTGCTAGGCTCTCCAAGGACAACCTTGTTAGAGGACTACCTTCTGGCCCCTACAAGAAGGAAGGACTCTGCAAGGCTTGTCAATTAGGCAAGCAAACTAAAAATAGTTTTAAGTCACTTAATAAGAGTGATTCACCTAGGATATTGTATCTGTTACACATGGATCTATTTGGACCCATCACAGTACAAAGCCTAGGAGGGAAATCCTACACTTTAGTAATTGTAGATGACTTCTCTAGATTCACTTGGGTGTTCTTTCTAAGGAAGAAGTCTGATAACTTTAAGTGTCTGACAGAGTTTCTCAAATGTATACAGATTGAGTTCAATACTCACATTGCCCTGATCAGAAGTGATCATGGGACAGAGTTTGATTCTCTTCTTATGCAAGAGTTCTGTCAGAGTGAAGGGATCAGGCATACTTTCTCAGCTCCTAGAACTCCTCAACAAAATGGGGTAGCTGAAAGGAAAAATAGAACCCTTATTGAATCTGCCACTACATTGTTGTCAGATGCTCATCTACCTCTATCCTTTTGGGCAGAGGCAGTGAACACCTCCAACTATGTGCTGAACAGAAGTCTGATACATAAACTAAAGGGAAAGACTCCCTATGAATTACTCAAAGGGAAGAAACCTAAAGTTGACTATTTCAGAATTTTTGGTTGCATTTGCTATATTCACAATAATGACAAGAAATATTTAGCAAAATTTCAAGCCAAAGCTGATGAAGGAGTGTTTCTGGGATACTCCATGATCAGCAAGGCCTATAGGGTCTATAATAAATCATCTTTGAAAATTGAGGAATCTGTTCATGTTTCTTTTGATGAAACTAACATGTCTTTCAAGGAGAAGATTTCTTCTACCATAGAACCTTTGCAGGAACTCTCTCTAGTTGAAGATATGAACAAGTTACAGGTTGCTCAAGAGGATGAAAGCAGTGAAGATGAAAGCAATGCTCAACACATTGAAGCTCAACTTGAAGAGCCAGTTGTTGTACCACAAGAGGAAACAACAACACAGGTTGGTGAACAATCAACACTCCCTGTTGATCTAGTAACATCAAGAGACCATCCAATTACCCAAATAATTGGAGAACTCTCAGCTGGTGTGCAAACCAGAAATCAGGTCAACCAAAACCTGTTGCACACCTGCTTCCTTTCTCAAATTGAACCTCAGTCCATTCAAGATGCAGAGCAAGATCCACACTGGATCATTGCAATGCAAGAGGAGTTGCATCAATTTGAGAGGAACAAAGTATGGGAACTAGTGCCAAAGCCAAAGGATCATTCCATTGTTGGAACAAAATGGGTATTCAGAAATAAACTGGATGATCAAGGAGTAATAATAAGGAACAAGGCAAGGCTAGTTGCCCAGGGATATTCTCAAGAAAAAGGAATTGACTACGACCAGACTTTTGCACCTGTTGCAAGATTAGAAGCCATCAGAATATTTCTAGCTTATGCAGCTCACAAAGGCTTCAAGGTTTATCAGATGGATGTCAAGAGTGCCTTCTTAAATGGAGACATCAAAGAGGAAGTCTATGTCAGACAACCTCCAGGTTTTATCTCTCCAACTTATCCTGATTATGTTTTTAGACTAAATAAAGCATTATATGGTCTCAAGCAAGCTCCTAGAGCATGGTATGAGACCTTAGCATGCTTTCTCTTGGAAAATAGTTTTATAAGGGGTTGAGTAGACCAAACTCTTTTTATTAGAACCCATAAGTCCCATACCCTACTAGTACAAATTTATGTAGACGATATCATTTTTGGTTCTACTGACTCAAAATTGTGCAGAAGGTTTTCTAACCTGATGCATTCTAAATTTGAGATGAGTAGCATGGGTGAGCTACCCTTCTTTCTAGGATTGCAAGTCAAACAACATGCTGAAGGCATCTTTATTTCTCAAACCAAATATGCTAATGAGTTGGTTAAGAAATTTGGTATGTCTGAGGCATCTTGTATGAAAACACCCATGCCTACCAATGCTGTATTGGATGCTGATGAACATGGGAAACCTGTTGATCAGACAACATATAGAGCAATGATTGGCTCTTTACTGTATCTTACAGCTAGTAGACCAGACATAATGTTTGCTACATGTGTATGTGCTAGGTTCCAAGTAAGCCCTAGAGAGTCACACCTAACATTAGTAAAGAGGATTCTTAGGTATGTTAAAAGTTGTCCAAATCTAGGTCTCTGGTATCCAAAAGATTCAGCATTTGAGTTAACTGGATTCTCTGATGTTGATTATGCTGGATGCAGAATTGACAGGAAGAGCACCAGTGGAACTTGTCAGTTCCTTGGTGATAGACTTGTCTCTTGGTTTTGCAAGAAACAAACATCTGTGTCAACCTCAACTGCTAAAGCTGAATATATGGCTGCAGGCAGTTGTTGTTCACAAATATTGTGGATTCAGAACCAACTCCTAGACTATGGTTACAACTTAGAGAAGTCAAAAATCTTTTGTGACAATACAAGTGCTATTTCCATAGCTCAAAATCCAGTCCTCCATAGTAGGACAAAACACATAGAGATTAGGCATCACTTCTTAAGGGACAATGTTGAAAAGAATAAAATTGAACTGCAATATATCCCAACTGATTTACAAAGGGGAGATATTTTCACCAAGCCTTTGGATGAAAAGAAACACACTTTCTTCCTAAATCAGTTAGGAATGTTAGATGGAGGAAGTCTTAAATAATACCCAAGATTTTGGAAAGCTAAAAGTTGACCAAGACTAGGCAAAAATTCTGATTTTTCTTAGTGTCTAGAATTTTCTGATCTCTGAACTGCGCTCGACGATTTCCCCAAAGATCGTCGAACGGAGTTCGACGATTCCCAGAATCGTCGAACTGAGTTCGGCTCCCCTCAGATAGTATGAACTATCTCTTCCGGTCAACGATCGTCGAACGGCGCTCGACTATTTTGTCCCCTGAACGATCGTCGAACGGAGCTCGACGCCTTTCCAGATCGTCGAACGGCGCTCGACGATTTTGTCCCCTTTCCAGATCGTCGAACGGAGATCGACGATGTTGGAGTCTCTTCAGATTCCTTTAGAAGCCTCGATCGTCGAACTGAGTTCAACGATCTTTCCAATTCTGCGTCGAACCTTAATATAAAACTCATTTTTCGCCGTCGTTCTCTCTTGCGCTTTCAATTTCTCTGCAAGAATTTTCTTCCCTCCAAACAGTTCTACGCTTGTTCGTTTTGTTTGTTAAGTTTTTGCAGGTACAATGGCCGTATCAGTTGCTGTTCTAGCCGCCATGAAGTTTGATGCCGGCTTCGACATTGATCTGGAATCGTTCAACACCACTGATCAAATATTTCAAGACATTCTGAGCTTATTCAAAGATCAACACTTGTCTGCCCTCATGACCACCAGGATAAAGCTTGCTTCAGATGAAATAAAGGAATGGGTCTATACTGCTCACAACCTTCACAATAACACAATAGTTGGATCTATTGCTGGAACTCAGGTACCTCTGACCCCCACAGTTTTAACAGAGGTCTTTGGTTTGAGAAATGGAGAAGACTCTGCTGAATTATCTGGGGAGGAATTTTCTGATATACTTGCCAGGATGGGTCATCCAGAGGGAAACCCTAGCAAGTTATTCAAAAGGAACTTGTCTGTTGAGTACAGGTTCCTAGCAGATGTTGTAGGAAAAGTGCTGCTGGCAAAGCACTCAGCTCATGATACTATCTCCAGACATCAACTCTGCCTCATGGGAGCTCTGGTAGATAAGAAAAGCTTGAACTGGGGAGAGGTCTTCTTTGACCTGATAAAGAAGAAAATCAATAAAAGTTTTGTTAATTTTGGAAGGATCCTTGGAGTCTTCTTGCAAAACAAATGCCCTGGCTTGCTGGTCTCCTCTGGAGTGCACATTAATGCCTCCAAGAGACTCACCTGTGCCCTCTTTGGCAAGTGGGACAGGCAGATAAGCAAGCCCAGTAGGCCCTCTTCTAGTGCTCCTTCAGGCACCAGGACTCAAAGAGTCACTCCCCCACAGGTCTCTGCTCCTGCAGAAGACCTGGCTGCTGCTGTTGCTGCTTCCTCTCCTCCTCCAAGCCCAACCCTACCTCTTCCATCCACCATTCCAGCTTCATCCACAATTACCATCTCCAGCCCATCTCCAACATCAATTCCATCTCCAGCAACCATTTCATCACCTCCAGTAGACCATTTCCACCCATTGTTCTCCTATCCACCACCAGATGTCACATCATCTCCATCCATACCATCATTCACCCTTCTGGATGAATCCTACATGGATGATTCCCCCTCTTCTCCTCCAAAATTACCCTCCTCCTCAACCTCATTCCAAGATCTCCTCCTCCACATCATTGACCAACCAACATTCACTCCATCCATATCCATCCCCTTATCCATCTCCACCATCCCCACACCTCAGCCATCCATCCCTCCACTCTCCAGCCCTCCACTTCCAGCTTCCTCAGCCATCCCTATACCATCTACCTCTGCTCCTGCTATTGAGCATGTAGATCTGCCAGCCTTAGCTGACAAGTTGTATGAGCTACTTGCCCCCAGGCTCTCTCTTCTCATGAAGGCCTCCTTAGCTCCTCTACAACAGTCAGTGGCAGCCCTATCTGCCAGGCTTTCCTCCCTCCTTCCTCAGGCAGCACCTCCAGCAGTGTGCCTTGATACAGATGTATCTGCATCCAGGCAGGGGGAGATGCCATATGAAGCCAGCCTTCATGCTCCTGTTGCTGCTACTCCAGTCCAGGCTCCTACTGCAGTTTTGGCAATAGACCTAAGGTCTTTGCTTTCTGCCTTTGATACTGCATACTTCAGCCATCTCCCAGATCCTAATGCTGTCCAGCCCCTAGAAGATCTGTCCAAGGCTCTGGTGCCTTTCTCTGGCTGTGACCCCAGCATTATTTCCTCCTATGTACTCTCAGTGATTACTGCTGCTGCTGCTGATGAAGAAAGGTCTGCCTTTGCTTCTGAAATTGTTGATGCTAATGCTGAAGTTGTTCTCCCTGCTGCTGAAATTCAAATTGCTTCTGATGAGCAAACATCCCAGGATTTTCTGATGACAGAGGCCACTGTGTTTGAGCCTGCTGCAGATTCTGATGATGTCACTGCTACTGTCACTTCTCCAGCTTCTGTTGCTCCATCTGCTGAAGATTTTGTTGTTGTTACTGAAGCTGCTGCTGCCATCACTCCTGAAGTTACTAGTGTTGTTTCTGCTTCTCCTTCTGTATCTGCTGCTGTATTTGCTGCTGTTCCTGCTGCTGCCCCTTCTGCTTCTGCCTCATCTGCTGCAATTCAACTGAAGAAAGATCTTATGAAGAAGATAGATGCTATATATGATGCCCAGAGTTCTGACTCTGATGAGTTCAAGACAGACTCTAATGACTCTGCTGCCACTATTGCCAGGAAGAGGAAAGCTAGAAGCAAGGCTATGAAAAGGGTTCCTCCTGCAAAAGTAAAAGATGATAATGATATTCCTTACTATATTCTGCATAACTGCCAAATTACTGAACATTGGATGCAGTACTCTAAAAATCAGCTGAAAGCAATGAAGAAGAAAAGAAAGTATGAGAAGGGCTCCTCCCAGTTCCAGCACCCTTATCCTCCTCCACCACCTCCTCCTGATGCAGGTGCAGGTGGAAGCTCTGCCAGTCAAGCCCCAGCTAGAAGCCAGGCTCCCTATCAACCCCATGCCAGATCTTATCAAAGGGAAAGCCGATCTAGGGGTTCTTATTCCAGGAGAGGAGGATACCGGGGAAGTCAAAGAGATATTCAGGTATATTCTAAAGGGCATTCCAGGCAGCACCCTTACTCCAGTGGAGGATATGCTTCATCTGATACTACTTCTGGTCCATTCCCCTTTAAGCTCAAAGAAACAGTGTCTGCTAGGCCTCCTCAAGACACTTCTTCCAACAGGTATGAGCCACCTGTACCATTTGAGGACCCTGAAAAGAACCCAGCCTCTTGGACTGCTAGAATGAAAGAAATGGCTGCATTAGACCAGATAAAGAAAGCCAGAGAGCAAGGCTTAGACACTTCTAATATTTCTACCATGTCAGAGCAAAGACAAAAGAAGTTAGAAAGATATGCCTCCAGCAAGTTCTTTGATGCAGATAGATACATGGAGTTGCATCCTGCTGCTGTGGTTCCCAGGACTTCAAAGCAAACATACTTGGGTGCAGCTGATGACACTAGGTCTAACAAGGAAGCCCTGAACCCTAACAGAGAAATCAAGATGGTTAAAAGCAAAGAGAAGAAGTAACTCTGTAAGGTGACAATCTTTGGTTTTTCTGACTGCTATCTTGATGTCATATATATATATATATATATATCTGTGATGTTTCTGCAATGTGTCTAGCTGTTGTTGTTTTTATGCTTTTCTGATTGTATGATATTATTTAATTTTTCCAAAGTCTGTAAATAGTTTTCCTAACCCAAATAGGGGGAGATTGTTGGAACACCCTATTACTAATTTGGGTCAGGATCACTATGTCTCTAGGAATCTGTGTTTGACCTTCTGTATAGCTTAATAGGTCAATTAGAATTGAGTCTAAGGGTTAGAAGTCTAGGATTGGAAGCTGCCCTGAAGACCAAGTTTTTCTGTAGACCAAGTCTAATCGTCGAGCTCAGCACGACG
The DNA here is from genome assembly GCA_039583875.1 of Platanthera guangdongensis. Taxonomy (NCBI): domain Eukaryota; kingdom Viridiplantae; phylum Streptophyta; class Magnoliopsida; order Asparagales; family Orchidaceae; genus Platanthera; species Platanthera guangdongensis. The sequence goes on from CM077151.1 coordinate 193,674,928, forward strand.
ATTCGTCGAACTCCGGTCAACGATCGTCTAGCTCAACTTCTACAGATCGTCGAGCTCCATTCGACGATCGCTGAGCTCAACCTCATAATATCGTCGAGCTCCACTCGACGATCGCTGAGCTTAACTTCACAATATCGTCGAACTCCATTCGACGATCGGTGAGCTCAGGTCGACGATTTTGACTCTGCATTGGATCCTTATCTCTGATCTCTGTTCGACGATCTTTGAGCTCAGATCGACGATTATTTTGTTGCTTGAATTTTCCAGTTCGCTGAGCTCAGCTCGACGATAGCAGAGCTCAGTTCGACGTTTTCAGTTATCTTCCATAATTCAAATTCAAATCAGTTAGAAGTTATTCTGCATTTAATTCAGAAGATCTGCTAGCCGTTTTCATTTACTTCTGGACCAAGTTTCAAGGGATTTTTCAAGGAATAATTCAGTGGACTTTCCTTCAGAAGAAATTATGCAATTAAGGCTGTAATCAATGCAGACCAACGGCTATCTTTGACAGAGTGATATTCTATTCTGACACAGAGAATAAAAGATAGAATGTTTTTGAATCAAGATAGAGATTGACAAGAATAGGACACACAACTCAGTATACAGAGACTCTTTCAAAATTTTCTGTCAAGAAGAATTCTGAAGAACACTCACCAAAGAGATCAAGCATTCTTCAGATCTCTTCAGCTCTCAAAGTGTTCAAGGCCAACACCATTTCAAGACTCCAGACACTCAACATTTGAGCTTGCTGAAATCATCTATTGCTGGAGATCTATCTTTGAAGGCCTATCACCCTCAGCAAAGCTTTTCTTCCTGAAGATTTCAAGGATTCAGGGGGAGCTTTGACATCAATCCACTTAGTCTTCTCAGTTGATTGAGAAAGAGAAGACTGCCATAACTCTCTCACCCCCACTCTGTAAAGGGTTTTTCAAACTCCCTTCAAAATTTTGAATCTGGTTTTTGAGCACCTTGTCAAAAGCTCATTGGTGGCAAGACACCTGATCAAAAAATCTGATTTGGTTTTTGAGCACCTTATCAAAAGCTCATTGGTGCCCAGGACACCTGATCAACTCATCCTGCAGTGGATTCCTACCTAGGGTGGTAGAAGAGTGGATGTACCCAAGTTTGGGGAACCACTATATTTCCTTGTGTCCTTTGGTTCTGCTTGTTTTCTTTTTGTTTCTGGCCTAGATTTTCTTGTGCTTAGCTCTTGCATAGCTTAGTTTTGTGATTAGTTTTATTTCTGCTTCCCTGCTCACACTCATTACAACAATTGTTGTAAAGCTTTGCAAAAGTTTTTTTTGTGTTTTAAAAGCACCATATACTCTATTCACCCCCCTCTAGAGTATATCAGATCTAGTTTCCCTTTCAGTATATCAGATCTAACTTGCACTTTCAGAGTAAATATTGAGCCTTTGTTGCCAACAAGAGCGACAGAAAAGCAGCTTAAACATGTGATGAGCTTTAATCCTCCTTTGTTTACGGGGACTGGAACTCCAACCCAGGCCGAGGATTGGCTCTCTTGTGTTAAGAGAGTCTTGACAGTAACTAAAATGGAGTAATGGTAGAAAACCAACATTGCCGCTTTCCTGTTGGATGGAGAGGCGAGGCTGTGGTGGGAAGAGTAGGAGCTGCATCTCTTGGTTGGAAGACAACTCACTGATGTTTCGATGGAGGAGTTCTCGAGGTTATTCCTGTCCAGATACCTCCCCTTAGCATAGAGGATCGACATGGAGAATCAATTCCAGAGATTGATGCAGGGAGATAGTAACATGGATGATTATCTCTGTGAGTTCACAAGGTTGGGACATTATGTTGGCTCTATGTTTGCAGACAAGGAGTGTAAAACCAAATGATTCTATGAGGGTCCGCGTGATGACCTAAGGCTACAGCTTTCTAGGCCTATGACGCATGGTTTTCTAACTCTGGTCAATACCGCTCGATCTCTGGAGAAAGATATGAAGAGAGTTCAAACCAAGAAGGACTCAAGCTTGAAGATGTCAGAGTTCAAGGTGTCGAGCTCGTCGAAGTCTAGGTTCCGTAAGTGAAACAAGAAGGCGAGTACTTTGAGTCCATCCCCACCTTCGGGTGAATCTGGAGTTACTACAGGGCGAGGCCCGGTTCCTTGTTATAACTATTGCAAGCAGGGACACATCGCCCGAGACTGTTGCAGTGGGCGCACAAAGTCAGAGTAGAATGCTTGAGCAACTTATATGAAGAAGGGAAAGGCAGTGGAGTCAGTCGCATCCCACTATGCTCCAACCCAACCTATAGTTTAAAACCTTGGCCAACAGGAGGCCATAAAGCAGGATGATGTGGTGGCAGGTATGATTTAATCAATTGCACATATAGATTTACATACTTGTTTCCTTATGCACGTTAGCATATAACTTGTTGTGCTAGGCTTTGTTTTGATCTTTAATTGCCCGGTAAGAGTACTGTTTGATATGGGAGCTTCACACTCCTTTTTGTTCGAGGAATTTTTATCGCACATCAGAGTGCCTTCTTTGATGTCAATCAATAAATTGGATGTGCTGCTGCATAATGGGTGTTCTATACACGCGGATAGAGTTTGTTGCTTGAAGGTACTGATTGGGAGCCAAGAGTTTGACTTACAAGCGTCACTACTACCGATAGTGGAGTTTGATGTTATCTTTGGCATGGACTGGCTCTCGGAGCACCGTGTGTACATTGATTGTAACCACAAGATGTTCAGACTGGGAGTGGATATTGAGTGGGAGATGACATTCTCTGGCATGAAGGGATCGAGCAAGAATCTGATGTCTGCCCTCCAGCTGCTTAAAGTAGTTTGTAGAGGTGCAGAGATTTTTCTCACTTCAGTGGAGGCTTTGAAGCCCAAGCCTTGTCTGGATAGTATCCCACTTGTATGAGAGTTTCCTGGCGTTTTTTCTGAAAATCTCCCTGGAGCCCGACCTCAGCGAGAGATCGACTTCACCATCAAGCTGGTGTCAGGTGCCAAGCCTATGTCACGATCCCCGTACCACTTAGCACCTAAGGAGTTGGCGGAATTGAAGGTATAACTTCAAGAGCTGTTAAATCAATGGTACGTGCATCCAAGTTCGTCGCTTTGGAGCGCGCCAATCATTTTTGTTAAGAAGAAGGAAAGAAGTTGATGGTGATGATGCTGATGCAGCCATTGATCCCCGTCAAAGAGAGTTCGTGGATTGGGATGATCGTTGTCGCAAGCTCGAGGATGGGATTCTACCACGATGTCATCGCCATCACCGCCACATGTTTTGCACGTCGTCCGCTGCCATTAAATAAAATATATAATTATAAATTAAATAATTATAATTATATATTTTAGTAAATTATATTTTAAGCAATTTTATATTTAGTATTTATTTCATGTTTAATAATTTCATTTCATGTGTAATGATGGGTGCCTATAACCATCAAGAGTGTTTTTAATTTCATGCATTTAAATTTTGTATTGTTTTTATTTCATGATGGATGCATATAACCATCATAGTTTCAATTTGAATTTTAAATGGAGGAGATGGAGTGGTGTAGGCTATATATAGCCATGGTTATGAAGGATTTGATAGATGATAATTGAAAATTGAAACCTTGAATTCAAAGATTGAATTTCCCCCTCTTTCTCTCTTTCCCCCCTTAGGCAAAAAATTCGGCCCTCCTCCTCTTGCCCTCTCCTGGATGCCGGCCACATCTCCTCCCCTTCTCTATCTCGGCTCCCTCTCCTCCTCCCCCCCCCCCCATCTCCCAAAGAAACCAGAACAGCCCCTCCATCTTCACCCCAAACCCGAGCCCTTTACCTTCTTCTCCACGATCTCTCGGCTACCCTTCCACCACCCCCTTGCCACCTCCTTCCTCCAACCTGAGCCACCCCCTCTCAATGGAAAACCTACCGCCCTCATCTCCACAAAATCCGAACACCCTCATCATTTTGAATAAATTATTCTCACCACCTTTCCTCTCTCCACTTTCCATATATATTGCCATTCAAGGATCTCCCTCTCCTAGGGTTATTGCAAAGGGAAAATGGCCCGCATCTTAATCGTCCAGTGCGGATCTGTGGAGTCGCGTGGAGATAGATACAACCACCATCGTGTGCGGATATTTCTTGGGATTGGGTAACGAATTTCTAAACATCTCTTGTGTGACTTTCTTCTTATATTAATTGTGATTTTTGGTGGAATTAGAAGGCTAGTTAATTATCCTGATTTGTATTGAAATTGTGCTAATTTAAATCTAAATTTTAAGCGTGTTTTTCTTCCGAATATTCTCGAATAATTTGGAGCGGGTAGATCTCGTGAACACTAGAAGAAATCGGGTTCGTCACCCTTGATTTCCCCTCGCGTTCAAGTGATTCGGAATACCCTCATATTAATAAATTTTAGGGATTGATTTTGGACTTTATTTAAATCGTATTTTTAGTTCGATCCTCTCTTATTGGTTTGTGATTTTGTTGCGGATAAATTTAATTTGAATAACTAATTGTCCGGATCGTGTGGGTCGTATTCTCTTGAGTGAACATTGTCTTGTAGCCCTTATTCAATCTATAAAAGGGGTATCATCCTTTTGTTTTGTGTGTTTCTAAATTAGTTGAATAGTCGGTAGGATTGTTTAGAGAAAATATTGCTTGCTATGTACCCTAATATAATTGTCGAAAACCCCATTGCGCGTAGTTTAATCCGCCGAAAACTTGGGTCTGCACCAATTTGGTATCAGAGGGAGGTTCACGTCAATTTCCGAATTGACTCCCTCCCCATTTTATTAGTACTACGTCACGCACTTGCACGCTTCATTACCTAAATAAAAAAAATAAAATTTTAATTTTTTGGCATGCAAATAGCGGCATATATTTTTATTTTTCAGCAAAAAAATCAATTTTTTTTAATAATCTCATATTTTTTTTCAGTGAGAAAATCAAAAAAATATTTTTATTACCCTGGATAGTAAGCGGGAACAATTCCTTCTGTTGTATTTTTCCTTAGGCCAGAACTATTATTTGTTGCATGCGCACTAGATTAGGTACGGAGTATTTCCCGTCTTCTTCCCATATGGCGGACGAATGGGATGTGGGTTACGGTCCCACAGCGATTGAGGAACTCCACCAGGATTTCACTGAACAGATGATGACTTTTAGGGAGGCGCTCCACGACATGATATATTCTAGTTGAGAGAACAGTGGATTACTCATTGGTTGGGCAGTCATGAAGGCCATGCTGACAAACTAGTACGTCCCTACGTACCATTTAACGCAGATGTTTGATGAGTTGGCTACACTTAAACAAGGGAATAAGTCGGTCTCTGAGTATAAGAGTCTTTTTAAGAATATGATGGTTAGGTGTGGTGTGAAGGAGATGCCAAAGATCACCCTCTCTAGGTTTCGTAAGCGGTTAAACCCTAACATCCAGGGTAAATTACTGTGTTATGGTCACACCGACCTAAACACCACTTTTAATGTTGCATTGGATATTGAGAATCACAACGTTCATAAGAATAAGACTTGATTGTTTCAGAAGGGAAAGTCCGTATTAGGACCACCACCCACCTCCACCTATGTAGATGTGATATCTCTTGATTCTGAGGATGACCCCGTAGGTGAGAGTATTCCAACATGTACGTTAGTGCCCGACGATTCTAATGAGTCTGAAATTAAGGGAATACCTAGTGATTTAGAAGACGATGTATGGGATGATGATAGTCCAATCTATAAGAGTATTCTGTTTCCTATTATTTTCCCTGCTAGCATTGTGTCTAACCACCCTAGTATTGTGTGCCCTCTCTAGGATACGATCCCCATTATGATAGAGTCTACAATCGCACCCACTGTGATTGAATCTGAGTTATCTGAGGAGCCTGAGAGTGATGATTTCCCTATTGATATTGTGCATGAGTCACCATCTGAGGGAAGGGTAATTTTGGATGATTCTATTATTATACACCTGGGTGAGAATTCTTCGATGATATCACCGTTGGGTGAAATTTTCACTGATTCAGATTTTATCCCGACATTGATTTTACCGACCCTTCCCCCAGTTTATTTGCCTATCTTGGATGACTTCTTAGGACGTGGAACCGGTAGACCTAGTCTGAGTTTTTATGTGACGCCCACTATATTAGTTCCTACATTGACATTGTCTCAGCGTATAGATATTACTAGGTTGAGCGCACTAGTTTTGGGTCTGTTCATCGTACCCCGTAGATCTGACTACGTGTCACATTTGACTGCTCATTTTTCTGTGTGTCCGTCTACGGTTTTGTCCTCGACTACGACTGATTCTGATTCTTTGGCAATTGTGCCTTTGGATGTGTTATCCCATATACATACTTATATACCACACCTGGTTGCACGCATTTATCCACCACCTTTTGATGACCCACATTTTTACATGTTAATGACTATAGAAAGGAACCTTGAGTTGTATCGCTCGCACATACTTTCACATCCGGGAGCGTCCAACTCCATTCTTTACGACGAGCAGTTCTCCTTGGTATATCTTCATGCCAAGCATGAAAATATTAAAGTTAAAATTAAGTCTGCGATTTCGGAGCCCATTAAAATCATCTCTGATTATAAGTCTCCCGTGCCACCTGACTTACCCCCCTTATCCTCTGCTTTTGGGTCAAGTCATATAGCACATGGATTCTCTTCTAATGTATCTAGGACATTAGTGTTTAATTTTAAGTTATGTCACACGCACTTCCACTCCTTTCTGAGACCGTCCGATGCAAGATTTAGTGATTTGGGTTTAGTCTGGTAAGTCCCCGAGCGGATGCCTTTTGGCTCAGTTAATAAATTAATACGTAAGAACGCCGACCCATCCATGATTATGAAGAATATCAGATTTCTTGCTTTTATTTCTATTTTTTATATAAAACAGGGTATTTCACATTATTTCAAGTTTCCGGACTTTTTACTGTATGTCTCTATTCCACCTGAGTGGCTTTCTTCGTCGTTCTTCTCTACCACTATATGTTCTCTTGGGATGGGGAGTATTAGTTCTGCCGTGTCTATTTCCCATGTTGATTCCATGGTTCTTGAAACGGATGGTAAGATTCAAGTTTTATTTATTTTGCTTAACACCCTTTCGAGTTTCCTCAGAAGTTTTGTTGTTTCTTTGCCAGACGGGTTCTCAATGCTGATGGATGTATATGCTACTACGATATGGATAGCGGGGCCAGATTTGCCCCATGTTGCTACTGCTTCTGACTATTCTCCCCTCACGGGCAACTCATTGGTGATGAGTAATTTTGAGTGGGGGATGATTGATGGCGACGATGCAGATGCGACCGTTGATCCCCGTCAAAGAGAGTTCGTGGATTGGGATGATCGTTGTCGCAAGCTCGAGGACGGGATTCTACCACGACGTCCTCACCATCGCCACCACATGTTTTGCACGCCGTCTGCCGCCATTAAATAAAATATATAATTATAATTATATATTTTAGTAAATTATATTTTAAGCAATTTTATATTTAGTATTTATTTCATGTTTAATAATTTCATTTCATGTGTAATGATGGGTGCCTATAACCATCAAGAGTGTTTTTAATTTCATGCATTTAAATTTTGTATTGTTTTTATTTCATGATGGGTACATATAACCATCATAGTTTCATTTTGAATTTTGAATGGAGGAGATGGATTGGTGTAGGCTATATATAGCCATGGTTATGAAGGATTTGGTAGATGATAATAGAAAATTGAAACCTTGAATTCAAAGAATGAATTTCCCCCTCTTTCTCTCTTTCCCCCCTTAGGAAAAAAAATTCGGCCCTCCTCCTCTTGCCATCTCTTGGCCGCCGGCCACATCTCCTCCCCTTCTCTATCTCGGCTCCCTCTCCTCCTCCTCCTCCCTCTCTCAAAGAAACCCGACCAGCCCCTCCATCTTCACCCCAAACACGAGCCCCTTACCTTCTTCTCCAAGGTCTCTCGGCCACCCTTCCACCACCCCCTAGCCGCCTCCTTCCTCCAACCCGAGCCACCCCCTCTCAGGAGAAAACCTACCTCCCTCATCTCCACAAAATCCGACCACCCTCATCATCTTGAATTAATTATTCTCAGCACCTTTCCTCTCTCTACTTTCCATATATATTGGCTTTCAAGGATCTCCCTCTCCTAGGGTTATTACAAAGGGAAAACGGCTCACGTCTTAATCGTCCGGTACGGATCTGTGGAGTCACGTGGAGATAGATTCAACCACCGTCGTGTGCACCTCCTCCACTCATCTCGTGGATGGATTTTTCTTGGGATTGGGTAACGAATTTCTAAACATCTCTTTTGTGATTTTCTTCTTATATTAATTGTGAGTTTTGGTGGAATTAGAAGGCTAGTTAATTGTCCTGATTTATATTGAAATCGTGCTAATTTAAATCTAAATTTTAAGCGTGTTTTTCTTCCGAATATTCTCGAATAATTTGTAGCGGGTAGATCTCGTGAACACTAGAAGAAATCGGGTTCATCACCCTTAATTTCACCTCGCGTTCAAGTGATTCGGAATACCCTCTTATTAATTAATTTTATTTTTTGATTTTGGACATTATTTTAAATCGTATTTTTAGTTCGGATCCTCTCTTATTGGTTTGTGATTTTGTTGCAAATAAATATAATTTGAATAACTAATTTTCCGGATCGTGTGGGTCCAATTTGCTTGAGTGAACATTGGCTTATAGCACTTATTCAATCTATAAAAGGGGTAGCGTCCTTTTGTTTTGTTTGTTGCTAAATTAGTTGAATAGTCGGTAGGATTGTTTAGAGAAAATATTGCTTGCTACGTACCCTAATTTAATTGTCGAAAACTTCAGTGCGCATCGTTCAATCCGTCGAAACCTTGGGCCTGCATCAGAATTTTACGACTGTGTATTGATTACCAATAGTTGAATAAGCTGACAAAGAAGAATAGATATTTGATCACGAGGATTGATGATCTGTTTGATTAGCTGGTCGGATCGATTGTGTACTCGAAGCTAGATTTGAAATCCTGGTACTATCATCTAAGAATAAGGGAAAGCGACATTCCCAAGATGGATTTCAGCACACGTTATGGGCATTATGATTTCACTGTCATGCTGTTTGGGCTGACGAATGTGCCATCCATGTTTATGGATCTAATGAACCAGACATTCAGAGAGTACTTGGACCATTTCATCATAGTCTTCATTGACGATATACCGGTGTACTCACGTTGCGAGGATGATCATTTCAAGCATCTATATATGGCAGTAGAGACCCTAACGAGGAACCAATTGTATGCTAAATTCTCCAAATGTGAGTTATGGCTGTACTCGGTACCAATCCTTGGTCACATGGTCAGTGGAGGGAATTGTGGTAGATCTGATGAAGATAGTTGTGATACGGGAGTGGCCTGTGTTGTCTACTGTGGTGAAAGTCCTAAGCTTTCTGGGGCTTACTATTTAATACAAGCGCTTCATAGAGAACTTCTCCAGGATAGTGTTTCCCCTCACCACTCTGACAAGGAAGGATCAGAAGTTTGTTTGGTCGCCGGATTGCGCACAAGCTTTCGAAGAACTAAAGTGTCATCTGACCAAGGTGCCTGTCTTATGTCCTCCATGTGGATCAGAGGGCTTTGATATTTATAGTGATGCCTCTAGGAGTGGATTAGGCTGTGTTATGCTTCAGCACGGGAAGGTGATAGCCTATGGATGGCACCAGTTGAAGGTGCATGAGTGAAATTACCCAGTCCATGATTTGGAGTTGGAGGCCGTGGAATTTGCTCTCAAACTTTGGAGGCATTATCTGTATGGGGTTAAGGTCGATGTTTATTCAGATCATAAGATCCTGAAGTATCTGATGGATCAGAAGGACCTGAACATGCATCAGCGTAGGTGGATGGAGTTCCTTAGGGACTACACCTACAAGATTGATTATATTCATGGGAAGAGAAACGTTGTGGCAGATGCTTGGAGTCGTAGGACTCCTGCGCGAGCCAACTGGTTATAGATGCACGACGAGTGGCTTATTCGGGATTTTGAGACCTTGGAGATCTCTTGTGTTGACAAGAAATCTAGTACAAATGCATGTTTTAGTTGGACGGAGGTTCAATACGACCTCGCGGACAATATTCGGCGGGCCTTGGAGTTGGACGTGAGCTTGAAATATCACTGGGTAGAAGCCGTTGATGGGACTAACGACAGTTCTCTATCGATTTCGGCCTTTTAAGGAAAGGCAGCCAGTTGTGCATCCCTAATGTGGGGAAGTTGCGAGTAGAATTGATGTATGAGGCGCACTTTACAAAGTACTCGATTCACCCCGGGAGCACCAAGATGTTCAAGGACATGAAGTATCTGTTCTGGTGGTCAGGTCTGAAGAAAGACAGCATTATATGTGGCAAAGTGTCATACTTGTGCCTTGGTGAAGGCCGAATGTCAGAAGCCTGGCGGATTCCTGAAGTCCTTGCCTATATCAGAGTGGAAATTTGATGACATCTTTATGAATTTCGTGCACGGCTTACCGAGATCACACAAGGGGAATGACGCCATTTATGGGGTCGTTGATCGTTTAACGAAGGTGTCACATTTCATACCCAATAAGAAGGATGATTTAGTGGAGAAGCTGGCAAAGCTTTATGTGCACAACATAGTCCATTTGCACAGCATACCCCGGAGTATCATTAGTGACAGAGATGGTCGGTTCACATCTAACGATTTGAGGCTCATTCATTAGTTGTTGGGTACCAAGTTTAATTGCATCACGACTTTTCACCCACAGATAGATGGTCAGACTGAAAGGGTGAACAGGATGATAGAAGATATGCTTCGTATTTGTGCTTTGGATTTTGGGAAAAGGTGGGAGGACCATCTTTTTATGATTCAGTTAGCGTATAATAACAACTACCAAGCTAGCATTCAGATGGTGCCTTTTGAGGCTCTGTATGGAAAGAGGTGTTGTACGTCATTGGTATGGGTAGAAACGGGAGAATCAAAGCTATTCAAGGAAACGGGCTTTGATGATGATTCATCAATGATACGGTTGATTTGAGAATGGCTACTTATTGCTCAGGATGGGTAGGCCAAGTACCATAATGCCAAGCATCGACATGTGGAGTTTGTGGTGGGCTATTGGGTATACCAGAAGATAAAGCCATTTAAGGGTGTATCAAGGATTCGACGCTTAGAGAAGCTTAGTCTGAGGTATGTTGGCCCTTTTGACATCTTGGAGTGGGTTGGTGAAGCCTCCTATCGGTTGGCTTATTCGGTGGAGTTTAGCGGTTTTCATGATGCATTTCACATCTCAGTGTTGTGGAAGGCTATTCAAGAGCCTACTCAAGTCGTTGTTGTGAATCAAGTGTTGGTCGATAGTGGGTTAACGATGAATGTCAAGCCCATTCAGATCGAGGACATACAGGTCAAGCAGCTGCAAAACAAATTCATTAATGTGGTCAAGGTCCTTTGGGACAACTATGACATAGAGGAGCTTTTATGGCAGTGGGAGAAAACCATGATGTCGGAGTTCCCCGAGTTATTCAATTGAGGTACACAGTTCAAAGTTGATTTACTTCCTTAGTTTCCTGCATCACTTAATTTGGGGACGAAATTCTTTAAGTGGGGGAGATTTGTAATGCCACAAATTTTATAAGGCGAGAGATGCTTCTCTGGGGGTTATCACTCGGCAGTAGCTAGTTACCGTGCAATGGTAGCTCCAGGGTTAGTGTCGACTGCGTCGAGAGCATTGAGTTCTAGAGAAAGATGTTATCGAATGACGGAAACTCGTTACCATATGGCAGTAGCTGGGAATTATTCCAGCAAATTTCTCGGGAAGCTATCGCCCGATGATAGTGTTACCGCTGGCAATAGCGGGGCCAATTTAATTGATGGAGGTCTCGGGATTCTACTACTTGGCGGTAGCAGTTAGCACGCAGGGATAAAGGTAGGTGTCGCGTCGTAACTGATGTCGGATACCGCGTTTCGTTAGCATACTATCACGCAGTGATAGTGAATCTATAAAGCATGGCCACGTGTCGGCCTGTGATTTGAAAGTTTGGGCAGTTGCGCTCGAAATCAGTAGTTGAATTTAGGTACCGCGCGGCGGTAGCTTTATATAAAAGTCTGATCCAACAATTTTCAGTTCATTTCTTTGGAGTGAGGACTTGGTCTGGGTTTCTTTGCGGAGGAGCAACAACATAGGAAGAGAGTTCTTGCCATCGTTGGAGTTCTGAAGCTCTGATTCGTGAGACGAGTCCGGATCTATGGTGGCTAGATCGTTGTGGTCACGTTCATCCATCTAGATCTTTAGCATAGCACCGAAGAGAACGCAAAGGGTAACGATTCTTAACTTGGACAATCGAAGTCCTCTTCCTTTTGCATAGGAAACTCTCTCCCTCAAGTGTGGGTGAGTGTGAGGTCTTTCTTTGGGTAGATACGGAGTATCCCCTGTTGGGTATTGTATCCACAACGTACCTGATTTGAAGAAGCCCCTGAACAAGCTAAAGTAAATAGGCAATGTTTTTGACAAAATATTTCAAGTTGTGCTTGCAGTTATTCCACGCTAAGTGCACACCAATGTCAGGGTGCAGTAGGTCAATATACACGGGTCTGCACGACGTAATCCCTCGTTGAGCAGATCAGTGTGTTGGCCTACGTGTACTCTCTCTATTGGAGTGCACTTACTTTCAAGTACAGGGCTGTGATCTTGCAAGAGCAGACAAGGAGCAAGGATGGGTCAAGGAGCACATCATGGGTGGAAAGACAAAAATTCGTCTAAGTGTAAATCGACGAGAATCGCCAAGTGATTCTCGCCGATTCGACGAGAATCACTAGTGATTCTCGCCGAATCGTCGAGAATCAGTGGCTGATTCTCGCCGACTCGATCCAGCTACTTCAAAGCGCGCAAATTCTGATGCCAAGTAAGAATCGTCGAAGATCACCAAGTGATTCTCGCCGAATCGCCGAGAATCACTGGCTGAATCTCGCCGTCTCGACCCGACATAATCAGTGCGTGCAACCAAGTCAAATTTGACGAGAATCATCTTTGATTCTCGCCGAATCGTCGAGAATCACCTTTGATTCTCGACGACTCGACGAGATTCACTTTCGATTCTCACTGATTTTGACTTGGGCGATTTTCTGGAACTCCCTGAACCGGATTCTGCCGCTGACAATGTTCTGGACCGGGATTTAGGGTTTCTACTTGTGGGACCCACAACGGTCATATTGAAGTTGTCTACAGTATATATACGGGTATTTTTGTACAGTAAAGATACACAGAAAGAAGCCGAGCCGATCTTAACCTAAAATCGCGAGTTCCGCTCCGCCGCCGCCGTCGTCGCTCGAGCAAGTTGGTCGCCGCTTTTGATCGAGATTTCTTCCTGATCTTCCGGCGACAGAAGCTTAGTCAAGCTTAGAGTCTCATGCGTCTATCCAGAGATCCCTTGTCTCTCGATTTGTTGATCGGGAAAAACTTCCCCGTCCGAATCGATCGAGACGACCGATCCTCGTGTGACCGTTGGTAGACCTAGCTAGCTTCGCTACGAAGTTTGGATCTCCAAAGTACAGCAGCCGCACATCGTCGTCGCCGCCGAACCCGTGAACCTTGACACCGCCCATCTTGCCGTCGCCGGTTCCGGGGAGATCCTCTCCAAGAGAGATCTAGGGTTGTGGACTCTTTGTGGACTTCAAGAACACGTCGTCAACAAAGAGGGACACCTTAGTCTCCAAACGTAGTTTGTATCTCTTGTACATTCTAGCTTAACTTTTGTTGTAAAGGAACGGTTGTTCCGAGTTGTAGGGGTTGGGTGCAACCCGTGTTGTGGGAGTGTTGACTCCTACGTGTGGAAGGGTTCCTTCCGATAGTGCAAGGATTGGATTTCAATCCTATTGGTGAAGAGACCGAGTCGTCCCTTGTTGGGAGATAGGTCGAAGGGGGAAAGTGGATGTACCCAAATCGGGGAACCACTATAAAGAGCTTGTGTATTCTGTGTGCTGTGCTGTTTATTTTTATTGTGCAGGTACAAGTTTAAATTCCGCAAAAACGATGCACGTCACTTAATCCCCCCCCCCCATAGGTGAAGATAGTTGACACTAGGTGGACTTTCAAGTGGTATCAGAGGGAGGTTCCTCATCAAAAAGGTTAACACCTTGAGTTGAATCCTGCCGCTAGCGTCAAGAAGGAGGCAAACATCTACTATGGACGGGCTCAAGTTCACAGGCAAGATCCCAGTGTGCACCAGGCTCAACTTTCCTATCTGGAAGGAAAGGATCAGGTTCTACATGGAAGCAGTTGATCCTCGACTCTTCATGATCGTGGAGGAGGGACCTTATGTCCCCACTAAGGCCTCCACCATTGATCATACCCAGAAAGTGCCAAAGAAACTTTCTGAAATGGACAAGGACAAGATGGTGCTAGTAGGACTTGACAAGAAGGCGCAAAACATTCTGGTCAGTGCGGTTGATGACTCAATGATGCAGAACTTCAACAACTGCAGGACAGCTCAGGAGATCTGGCATTGCCTGATCATCCTAATGGAGGGCACTGATGAAGTGAGGGATGATCGGAGATCCCTCCTGAACCAGAAATATGAGGCCTTCAGACAAGGGCCTAAGGAAGAGATCGGAGTCACCTACGAGAACTTCCTCAAGATTGTCAACGCCCTCAAAGGATACGGAAGAGTGTTCACTAATGGTGAACTCAATGATAAATTACTTAGGTACCTTACAAAGGAATGAGACATAAAGATCTGCGCCATCCGAGAGTTTGGCAGACTAGCTGAAACAGACCCGCAAATTCTGTTCGGGAAGCTGATGTCCTATGAGCTTCAACTGAACACCAGGAAAGCAGAAGAAGAAGCAGAGAAGGCTGCAGCCAAAGAAAAGACTGTGGCTCTAAAATCCAGTCACTCCAGAAAAGGTAAGGGTGCGGTTTCATACCATGCCAGGAAAAAGGATGAGGAGGAGGACTCCGAGCCATACTCCTCCAGCTCAGAGCTGTCGGAGGAGGATTTCTCCCTCATCACTCGAGAGTTCAAGAAGTTCCTCAAGATGAGGAATCAAAGAAAGAGAGACGGCTCCTCCTCCAGGCATCAGAAGAAAAATTATTCTTCTGACAGGTATGCTTCTAAACCGAACAAACATCGCTCCTCTGACATTATTTGCTTTGGATGCAATAAGCCAGGACACGTCGTGGCCGACTGCTATCAAGGCAAGAGAGAAAAAGGGAAAAAAGAGGAGCACAAATCTTCGAGAGATAAGAAGAAAGAGCGGAGCTACATCGCCAAAAGGCCAAAGACACTGAGTGAGTCTGATTCCTCAGACTCCAGTGATGATGAGGAAGCCTACTTCGGGCTGGTGGGTCGCTCCGACTCAGAAGGAGAATGCCCCCCATTTATTGGGAAGGTAAAAGCTCACACCCCTCTCTCCGACTCCGACTCTGATCCTGAGTCTCAGGATGATGAACCTGAGGATAGCCCTTCGGCCCGTGAAGCGGAGATCCTCGAGAAGTATGAGCTTCTGCGCAACACTTTCGAGGAGTGTCGTAAGAGACTGAAGGCTGAGAAAAAGGAAGTGAAATTCCTTAAGGGTGAATGTGTATCCCTAAGGGAAGAAGTCACTAGTTTGATTTCTCTCCGACAGGAGCACCTTGACCTGACTTCTAAGCATTCAGAGTCTCTTAAGCTCCTTGATCTTAAGCAGGAGGAAGTCGACAAGTTGGAAGAACAACTTGCGGCAGAAAGGAAGATCGTCAAGAGCTTATCTATGCCAAAAATAGTTCTTCCAGTTGTTGATACCTTCTCTGCTCAGGCCAAAGGAGCTGGCTTGGGGCATGTAGGGGTATCTGGTTCCTCATCCAGGAGAAACAGGAACCAGAGGAAGAATAAGGCCGCCAAGAAGGCCTCTGGTGATGAAAAGGGAAAGGCTCCTCTTAGTCCTGTTGCGTTCAGAAAGCCTAGCTTTCATTGCAACCAACATGACTTTGAATCAACCTTTGGTCATCATTTCCGGCCCTCGGTTGCAAAGCCAAAGAGCTGATATGATGGTTGGACCTTTCCCCGGAACTTCGATGAGAGTGCCTTCAAGGCACCTTATGAGGAAATCCACATGGGAAATTATGGTCAATTCTCTAGCGGCCATAATGGAAAGCAGGCACCAAGAGTCAAGCCTGTTATACTTACGAAACAGAAGGTGAAGAAGTCATGTGACTGCAATCACTATGAGGCCTCCACCTCCAGATCCAAGGCCTCGGCTGCACCCACCATTCCCAGGGTAAGGCAGGAGCCTAGGAAGAGGTACAACAGATTCGACTGTTGGTGTTGTGGCAAAGTCGGTCACTTTGCCGTGGATTGTTGGTTTAATCCAAGGTATAACGAGACTCCCTATGTTAGCACTGCGAGGCCGACCACTCGTAAGGTTAACCAACCGAGGGGGAGTATGCTAACCAGGAATCTAGGACCCATGTTCGATTGGGTTCCTAAGGGAAATTAATTTTTTTTGCAGGAATGTCCAAAGGCCACCAAAACGCCGATCTGGTATTTGGACAGTGGATGCTCCCGGCATATGACTGGGACAAGAAGCCTGCTGTGTGATTACACTCCAGTCGAGAATGGACCCAAAGTCATCTTTGGAGGGTCAGATCGAGGAGTCACCAGAGGTTACGGTATGATTTCCAACGGTATAATCTCTATCACCGACATGGCTTATGTTGAAGGGTTAAACCATAACCTGATCAGTGTAAGTCAGTTATGTGACAAAGGTTATGACGTTAAGTTCTGCAAGGATAAATGTCTGATAATTTCACGTACCTCTTCTGAGACGGTATTATCAGGCATTAGGAGCAGAAATATCTTCTGCTTAGATTTTCTCAGTGTAGATTCATCTACCCCCGTATGTCTTGTGGCAACAGGCAGTGCATCTCTTTGTGATCAATGGCACAAGAGATTGGCACATATTAATTTCAAGACAATTAGTATGCTGTTTTCTAAGAACTTAGTAAGGGATGCGCCCATTATCAAGTGCATCAGAGATAGCCCCTGTCCTGCATGCCAGATGGGCAAACAGACTCGGGCTACCTTTAAGAGCATTGCAGACAAAGACTCTTCCCAGTGTCTTTATCTTTTACATATGGACTTGTTTGGTCCAATGCAAGTTCATAGCTTGGGAGGCAAGTCCTATACGCTAGTGATAGTTGATGATCATTCTCGGTTTATATGGGTGTTCTTCTTAAAATGAAAGTCAGATACGTTTGACATCTTCACTAGCTTTGTCAAGCAAGTTCAGAACGAATTTAGCTGCTCAGTGGTCAAAATCAGAAGTGACCATGGAACAGAATTCGAATCTGGTGCTATGACAGAGTTTTGTGAAGAACAAGGTATCTTTCATGAGTTTTCCTCCCCGCGCACTCCTCAGCAAAATGGAGTTGCGGAGAGGAGAAATAGAACTCTCATTGGAGCCTGCACGACAATGTTGAAAGACGCTTCTCTCCCAGAATACTTCTGGGCAGAGGCGGTCAATACAGCTTGTCATGTACAAAACCGAGCATTGATCAACAAGCATCATCGTAAGACGCCTTACGAGCTACTGAAAGGCAGGAAACCAACCGTGTCCTACTTGAGGATCTTTGGTTGCAGATGCTATGTACTGAATAATGGGAAGTACCCGCGTACTAAATTTGGTGAAAAATGCTTCGAAGGCATATTCATGGGCTATAGTTCCCACAGTCGGGCATATAGGGTCTTCAATAAGAAAACCCTTGTGGTAGAAGAATCAATAAATGTTGTATTTGATGAAGGAAGTTTGCTTAATAGCAATTCTTCCAGTGGTATTCTTGAAGATGCAGGTGCACGACTTGAACAGCTGGATCTCGATGAGACCGCTAAAGATGAAACTCCTAAGTATGCCAAAGTTTCCACCTCCACGTCATCTGGGAATGTTGAAGATCAAAATGGAACAAATCTCTTAGAAGAAGGAGAAGCCCAAGAAGTAGTCGAAGCTCCAGACGCCAGACTTCTAGAGCTCCGGCACGTGAGGGATCATCCTAGAGATCAGATCATCGAAGATTCTCGTGTCGGTGTCAGAACTCGAAGAGGTACTATGAATGAAGTTTTGCATCTTAGCTTCCTGTCATAGGTTGAGCCAAAGAAGTTCGACGAGGCGAACAAAGACGCGGCATGGATTTTGGCCATGCAAGATGAACTATATCAATTCGAACGATGCAACGTGTGGACGCTGGTTCCCAGACCACACAAGCAGAATGTGATTGGCACCAAGTGGATTTTCAGAAACAAACTGGATGAACATGGTGTCATCGTAAAGAACAAGGCCAGGCTGGTGGCTCAAGGTTACAGACAGGAGGAGGGGATTGACTTCGACCAGACCTTCGCACCAGTGGCAAGGCTCGAGGCAATCAGACTGTTCCTGGTGTATGCTTCGCACAAAGGATTCACAGTCTATCGAATGGATGTGAAATCGGCTTTCTTGAACGGAGACCTGAAGGAGGAAGTATACGTCGCTCAACCACCAGGTTTTGTCAATCCTACTTATCCCAATCATGTATACTTCCTTAATAAAGCTCTATATGGTTTAAAACAAGCTCCGCGAGCTTGGTATGAGACTTTATCTAGTTTTCTTCTTGAGAACAAGTTCTCTAGAGGTAAAATAGATAAAACATTGTTTCTCAGGGAAGTCAAAGGCAAGATTTTGCTGGTGCAAATCTATGTCGATGACATAATCTTCGGCTCAACGGACAACAATCTTTGCAAAAAGTTTTCCAAACTTATGCAAGGAAAGTTTGAAATGAGCAGTATGGGAGAGCTAAAGTATTTCTTGGGACTTCAAGTGAAACAGTCTGAGGATGGAATCTTCATCTCTCAGACGAAGTTCACAAATGAAATCCGCAAGAAATTCGGCATGGAGAGTGCAACCTCTATGAGGACTCCAATGGGATCCACCATGTCTCTGGATAAGGATGAGAAAGGTAAACCTTTCGATGAAACCAAATACAGAAGCATCATTGGATCCCTGCTCTACCTTACTGCCAGTAGACCGGATATTATGTTCTCCACATGTGTCTGTGCCAGATATCAGGTGAACACTAAGGAATATCACTATGTCGCTGCAAAGCGAATTCTAAGATACCTTAAAGGTACTCCCAATCTTGGCTTGTGGTACCCGAGAAACAATGATGTCGAGCTAATAGGTTTTTCAGATGCTGATTTTGCAGGGAGTAGGGATGACAGGAAAAGCACCTCCGGGACGTTTCAATTCCTCGGCAGGAGGCTTATCTCATGGAATAGCAAGAAACAGAATTGTGTTGCAACCTCCACAGCAGAGTCTGAGTACATCTCGGCAGGCAGTTGTTGTGCACAACTCCTATGGATCAGAAACTAGTTAGCCGACTACGACCTTCAGTTCAAGGAAATACTAATGTACTGCGACTCCTCCAGTGCAATTGCAATTGCCAACAATCCGGTATCGCACAGCAGAACGAAGCATATTGAAGTGCGATACCACTTCATTCGGGAGCACGTGGAGAACAAGGACATCTCTCTTTGTTATGTCCCCACGGACAAGCAGATTGCAGATATATTCACAAAGCCCTTAGACGAAGTCAAGTTCAGTCTTTTCAAAACTGAATTGGGAATGCTAAACTATGAGGAATGAAGACTATAGAAGCTCCAGGCTCGTGCAAGATCTGAGGGGGAGCAAGAAACTCAAGTGTGAGCACAGATGCAAGAACTGAGGGGGAGCAAGGGGTCAAATGCAACAGACCCAGATTTGCAGAAGTCGAAAAGGGGGAGATTACCCTCTCGGCTAAGGCTAAGGTGGCTCCAAAGTTTGCTCTCAAGAAACCGGTACGGGTAATGAATATCTCACTCAACTCAATTTCAAGGTTTTAATTTTCATTCCCATACGCTTTATTCACCTTAGCTTGTAGGGTTTAGGCTTCTTCAAATAGGGGGAGATTGTTGGGTATTGTATCCACAACGTACCTGATTTGAAGAAGCCCCTAAACAAGCTAAGGTAAATAGGCAATGTTTTTGACAAAATATTTCAAGTTGTGCTTGCAGTTATTCCATGCTAAGTGCACACCAATGTCAGGGTGCAGTAGGTCAATATACACGGGTCTGCACGACGTAATCCCTCGTTGAGCAGATCAGTGTGTTGGCCTACGTGTACTCTCTCTATTGGAGTGCACTTACTTTCAAGTACAGGGCTGTGATCTTGCAAGAGCAGACAAGGAGCAAGGATGGGTCAAGGAGCACATCATGGGTGGAAAGACGAAAATTCGTCTAAGTGTAAATCGACGAGAATCGCCAAGTGATTCTCGCCGAATCGTCGAGAATCAGTGGCTGATTCTCGCCGACTCGATCCAGCTACATCAAAGCGCGCAAATTCTGATGCCAAGTAAGAATCGTCGAAGATCACCAAGTGATTCTCACCGAATCGCCGAGAATCACTGGCTGAATCTCGCCGTCTCGACCCGACTTAATCAGTGCGTGCAACCAAGTCAAATTCGACGAGAATCATCTTTGATTCTCGCCGAATCATCAAGAATCACCTTTGATTCTCGACGACTCGACGAGATTCACTTTCGATTCTCACCGATTTTGACTTGGGTGATTTTCTGGAACTCCCTGAACCGGATTCTGCCGCTGACAATGTTCTGGACCGGGATTTAGGGTTTCTACTTGTGGGACCCACAACGGTCATATTGAAGTTGTCTACAGTATATATACGGGTATTTTTTGTACAGTAAAGATACACAGAAAGAAGCCGAGCCGATCTTGACCTAAAATCGCGAGTTCCGCTCCGCCGCCGCCGTCGTCGCTCGAGCAAGTTGGTCACCGCTTTTGATCGAGATTTCTTCCTGATCTTCCGGCGACAGAAGCTTAGCCAAGCTTAGAGTCTCACGCGTCTATCCAGAGATCCCTTGTCTCTCGATTTGTTGATCGGGAAAAACTTCCCCGTCCGAATCGATCGAGATGACCGATCCTCGTGTGACCGTTGGTAGACCTAGCTAGCTTCGCTACGAAGTTTGGATCTCCAAAGTACAGCAGCCGCACATCGTCGTCGCCGCCGAACCCGTGAACCTTGCCGCCGCCCATCTTGCAGCCGCCGGTTCCGGGGAGATCCTCTCCAAGAGAGATCTAGGGTTGTGGACTCTTTGTGGACTTCAAGAACACGTCGTCAACAAAGAGGGACACCTTAGTCTCCAAACGTAGTTTGTATCTCTTGTACATTCTAGCTTTACTTTTGTTGTAAAGGAACGGTTGTTCCGAGTTGTAAGGGTTGGGTGCAACCCGTGTTGTGGGAGTGTTGACTCCTACGTGTGGAAGGGTTCCTTCCGATAGTGCAAGGATTGGATTTCAATCCTGTTGGTGAAGAGACCGAGTCGTCCCTTGTTGGGAGATAGGTCGAAGGGGGAAAGTGGATGTACCCAAATCGGGGAACCACTATAAATAGCTTGTGTATTCTGTGTGCTGTGTTGTTTATTTTTATTGTGCAGGTACAAGTTTAAATTCCGCAAAAACACTGCACGTCACCTAATCCCCCCCCCCCCATAGGTGAAGATAGTTGACACTAGGTGGACTTTCATCCCCGTAGTTTTGTATTTAGAGTTTGGAATCAAAGTATGAACATAGGCAAGGTGTGTGAAGCCCATACGGACGGGTTGGTCTGGATTGGTGATGTTTTTCATTATGATTGTTAATGGCCAGAGAAGACTCCGTGCTGTTTGTTTTTTCGGGTTACTATGCGGTAGATTACAACATGGAACCTTGGGTACTAACTCGAAGGGGCACCCAGAAAACTAGATAGAAATGCATTTCTGCCAGGTACCGCATGCCGGTAGTGCTACTGCAGGCGGTAGCTCCTTGAGATCTTTATTTGAGGCCTGTGTCGTGGAGACCTAGGGCTAGTGTTTGAGGCCTGTGTTGTGGAGACCTGGTGCTAGTGTTTGAGGACTGTGTCGTGGATACCTGGTGCCTGTGATGTGGGGCTGAGAGCTTGAGAGCCCAGCTTGGTGGGCTTTTAGCTCTACGATGTTATGTGAGTAGACTTCTGAAAGTTGCTATAACTGAAGGTTAGCTAATCACCTAGAGGGGGTGAATAGGTCTATGAATTTTAATTAGTTCTTTTGTTGATTTCTAAGATGATTTATCGAGAGCTTGTCCTTAGATCCTGCAATAAGAAAGAAAACAAGCAACACAGCAAATAAATAAAGATTTATAGTGGTTCCCCAATTGGGTACATCCACTTTCCCTCCCACCTATCCAAATGATTTGTTGGACTAGGCACAAACACCACCAATATGCTCCTTAGAGCATACACCTCAGGCCCTCAGCCCTTATACACAGATTTTTCACAGAATCCAAACTCAAAACCACAAGGGCTCCTACCTCAGAGCCCTGCAGAGCTCCTACAGCTCAGTGATCCACCGATCACCTACCTTAGCCTTATTTCTAAGGCCTCAACTCAGGCTCTTCAGACCTACAGCTTCAGGCACATAACCCTACTCTTAAAATGTTGTAGCACTCCTACAACTCAGTACCCTTACAGTACCTATAGCTCAGCCTCCTCTAAGGCCTACAACTCAGTGACACACTTGTCACCTACAGCTCAGTGACTCTCCAGTCACCTACCTCTGGCACAAGGCCCTACACTCAGGCTGGGAGGATATCCCTACCTCAGATCCACACTTGGATCCTACCTTAGAGGGAAACACTCTCCAACCTCAGGCAATAAGCAGTATAGCTTAGATCCACACTTAGATCCTACCTCAGTACCCCAACAAGGCACCTACCTCAGTGACTAATTAGTCACCTACCTCAGGCACAAAGTGCCCTACACTCAGATTCAGATAAACTGAATCCTACAGGAAGTGAATACAGAATGTTTAATAAAAATAAAACAACTGACTCAAAGATAGATCTCTGAGTCTACCTTGCTGGACTGAGCAGATATCAGTCTAGTACTCTTGCTGTAGAAGGAATCAGTCTTCTTCTACAGCTCACACTTTTCTGCTGTACAGGTGAACATCTATCTGCTTGCTGAATGGATGAATTAGCTCCTCTGTTCTGTAAAGAACTATCTTGCTGAACCTGAAGAGCTTCAGCTATCTTCCTTTGCCTTTCAGGCTATCTTTGTTGGACTTGAGCTTTCAAGCTTAATGGATAAGAAGATGTCCAGCCGCCTCTTGATTTATTTATGTATTTTCTACGTTTGTTCTCCGTTTGTTCGCTTTTCATTGCCCTAATCCACTTTCCTTTTTCCTTTTTATATGTGTTTATTTGAATCAACGACAAAAATGTAAGTGGGCCCAGCCAAGGATTGGTGAGCCCCACCTCCTTCAGAAAAGGACAAGGTAGCTTTCCCGCAATGGCTACATGTATGTTGACTTTGATGACGTCAGCAATGGTCATCACGATCTGGACTTAGAAAATATTTCAGAAATTCATAAAGCGTTGAGTGATGTTAAGTCACACAACGTCATCTGTCTTGGCTCTTAGCACTTCTGGACTTGTGAATTTACTCTGGATTTATCTCAGCGGTTCTGTCTCAATGGTCTCAGCGGTTTCTTATTAACAGCTGAGACAAGCTTCTGCCTCAGCGCTTTCTGTATCAGCGGGCTCAGCGGTTTCTTATTAACAGCAGAGACAAGCTTCTGTCTCAGCGCTTCCTTTTCAGCGGTCTCAGCACTTTATTCTTAAATGTTGATACGACCTTCTGTCTTAGAGCTTTCTTCTCAGCAGTCTCAACGCTTTCTTCTTAGCAGTCTCAACGCTTTCTTCTCAGCTATCTTAGCTGCCTCAGCGCTTTATGCCTTAGTCAGTTTTTCTGGATTTAGCTGCGTTCGACGATCTGTGGGCTGAGCTCGACGAAGTCCGATCTTCCCAGCTGTCTCAGCGCTTTTTGCCTTAGTAAATTTTTCTGGCTTTAGCGTGATAAGTTTTGAGTTGAGCTCGATGATTTGTAAGCTGAGCTCGACGAAATGCAAACTGAGCTCGACAAACTTCAAGCTGAGCTTGACGAACTTTGAATCCTGAGCTCTTGAGCTTATCCCAAGGAATGTTGAGCTGAGCTTGACGACCAGCGAACTGAGCTCGACGACCAGCGAGCTGAGCTCGACGAATTTTGAGTTTACTACCATACTCATTTTTCTTTACCTGTCCAATCATGGACTACCTGCATGAAAGAACTAAAGCACACATCAAATACATTAGGTGTCTATGTCATTGACCCATTTGACTTCTTACAAATTTGGGAAATTGGGATCAATAGACCCAATAATCTCCCACTATTTGAATAAGTCAAAACAATACAGGTCATTGACAACACAACATATTCATCATAGAAAAAATTTAACATTAGAAGAGTGTAGAAAAGTTATTGGATTACCATATTGATGCAGCAATCCCAGAGCCGACCCGCTCTAGCGACCCTCACAGCCTAGCCATAGGCCCACGACTGGCGGCCCACTGCCGGGCTACAGCCTAAGCACCCCACCTATGACCGCGCCTAATCTCAGCGCAAGGGGATGTTAAGGAGAGGTCTCGAACCCAGCCCCCTTGATAAAGAGCTTTCCTAACAGCTCTCATCACCAACTGAGCTGCAGTTGGTGATGAGAGCTGTTTGGAAAGCTCTTTATCAAGGGGGCTGGGTTCGAGACCTCGCCTCAACATCCCCTCGCGCTGAGATTAGGCGCGGTCATGGGTGGGGTGCTTGAGTTGTAGCCCGGCAGTGGGCCGCCAGTCGTGGGCCTATGACTAGGCCGTGAGGGTCACTAGAGAGGGTCGGCTCTAGGCCCGGAGAGGGGTTGGGTTGTACGGACCGCAGTCATGATAATGGCCCCATGGTGTGACTCCATGGTGGACCCCTAGGCTGGTGTGATGCCAGGCAGGGTGGCGTGCGGGTGCGATGCCCAAATATCATCACATATTTCTCCAGCCTGTAGAGATTAACTTACTCCCACTGGCATGTTGCCATCCATACTATTTTACATGTCTATTACTCTTACCCCTTTGACTCTATCCTCTCCCCTTTGTGACTTCTGCAAAAGGGAGCATTATGTGGGGTATTTCTCCCCCTAACCGTCTGGAGTAGATCTTCCACTTCGACTTAATCCAGTTCAGCTCTCTTCATATTCTGTTGAGCTAGCTCCCCCTTAATAGTTGTACACTATCTTCATAATCTGGAGGAAGAGCATGTTCTACCTGCAAAATAAATAGTGCAGCAAATGGTAGAAGAGAGAATTGAAGCTACACAAGATTCAACATACCCAATTAAAATTTGAAGGTGTTGAACTTGGCTTCATCTAGTGGCTTAGTGAAGATATCAGCCACTTGCTTGTATGTGGAGACAAACTCAAGGGAGATATCTTCCCTTTCCACATGTTCTCTAATGAAATGCTACCTAATTTCTATATGCTTAGTCCTACTATGCGAGACAGGATTCCTAGCTATAGAAATTGCACTAGTAGAATAATAAAAGTGTGGAGTTCTACTTATCTGAATATTATAGTCCTGAAGTTGATGTTGGATCCACAGCAACTGAGCATAGCAGCTTCCAGCTGAAATATACTCTGACTCTGTTATTGACATTGCAACATTTGTTTGTTTCTTTTTGCTCCAAAAGACAAGCCTTCCACCTAAAATTTATAGGAGCCTGAAGTGCTCTTCCTGTCCTTTTTATAGCCTTAAAAATCTATATCTGAATAGCCTGTTAGTTCAAATTCCCCATTCCTATGGTACTTGTAGGCCAAGATCTGGGATGCCCTTAAGATATCTCAAGATTCTTTTCACAGCAGTGTAGTGAGACTCTTTAGGGCAGGCCTGATACCTAGCACAGACACATGTTGCATACATAATGTCAGGCCTACCTATAGTGAGGTAGAGAAGGGAGCTAACTATACCTCTATACAGAGTTTGATCAACAGTCTTCTCTGGGTCATCTTTGCCTAAAGGCATACTTGAGCTCATTGGAGTTCTTATGGTGGAAGTATTCTCCATGCCATATTTCTTGATTATCTCCCTGGTGAACTTTGACTGGGATATGGATAGATCATCATCAGCCTGTTTTACATGGAGTTCCAAGAAAAAATTCAGTTCACCCATACTACTCATCTCAAACTTCCCCTGCATAAGTTTTGCAAACTTCCTACAGAGGTTGTCATCAGTAGAGCCAAATATTATGTCATCAACATAAATCTGGCCAAGGATGATCTTGCCATTAGATTCCCTTAGGAATAGTGTATTGTCTATCTTCCCCCTTGAGAATTTTTTCTCAATGAGGAAGGTAGACAATGTCTCATACCATGCTCTTGGGGCTTTCTTGAGCCCATAAAGAGCTTTTCTAAGTCTATATACAGCAGTATGCGAGCTAGAATCTACAAAACCTAGAGGCTGCTATACATAAAACTCTTCCATCAAGTCTCCATTCAGGAAGACAGACTTGACATCCATCTGGAATACCTTAAATCCCTGGAAGGCTGCAAATGCAAGGCACAGTCTGATTGCTTCCAACCTTGCAACTGGTGCAAAAGTCTGATCATAATCAATCCCCTCGTTTTGTCTATAACCTTTTGCCACCAGTCTAGCTTTACTCTTTATTACAATGTCATTTTCATCAAGTTTATTTCTAAAAATCCACTTGACACCAATGACATTGTGTCCATCTGGTCTGGGAACCAGCTTCTAGATCTTGCACCTTTTGAATTGGTTCCGTTCTTCTTGCATTGCAACAATACAGAACTGGTCTTGATTTGCTTCTTCAAATTTCATGGATTCTACAAAAGAAAGGAAGCTGGAATAAAGAGCTGTGTTAAGACTCCTATGTCTGGTCTGTACACCTTGGCTAGCCTCACCTATTATCTAATCTAGAGGATGATCTCTCAGATATCTGACTGCAAGGGGCAGCCTGACCGCTTCCTGCTGATTCCCATTTTCTTCAGCAGGTTGGTCTTTATTTCCAGCTTGACTGTCTTGTGCTTCCTCTAGACAGCACCCCTCTTCACATTCTTCTCGCAAAGTTGGGCCTTTATCTTTGATGGAGAGCTTTTCCATCATGACTTCTGTACCTGCAGAGCTAGGTAAAGAGCTTTACAGCTCACTGTCAATCGTACATGACTCATCAAACACTAAATGGATAGAATCTTCTACAACTTGATTTGTCAAGTTATACTCTATATGTCAAACTATTATTGTTATACCCAACAAAGATCCTCTCATGATATTTGGCAGCAAACTTAGTCAATTTGACTTACCATTGCTCAGGATGAAACACTTGCAACCAAAGATCCTGAAATAGGATATGTTTGGTTTTTTGCCTTTCAAGATCTCATAGGGAGTCTTCTTGTGGCCTTTGGTGATAGAAGTTCTATTGAGCACATGACATGCAACATTAGCTGCCTCAGCCTAGAAATATTCAGGAGAGAAGTGTCACTCAATAATGTTATCCCAGCTTCTATGCGAGTCCTATTTTTCCTCTCAACTAACCCATTTTGCTGGGGTGTTCTTGGAGAGGAGAATTCTTGATGAATCCCTTGCTCTTTACAGAATGTAGTCATGGCAGCAGATTAAAATTTAGTTCGATGGTCACTTCTTATTTTGACCACAGATCATGCAAGTTCATTGTGAGTCTGCTTGACAAGATTCATGAAGACATCAAGGGTTTCATCCTTTCTTCGAATAAATAACACCGAAGTAAACCTTGAATAGTCATCAACCACCAAAAGATGTATACCTTCCTACCTAGACTATGAACAGGTATAGGACCAAACAAGTCCATATGCAGGAGATACAAGCATCTCACTGAGTCCTTGGCCCCAATGCTCTTGAAAGAGGTCTTAGTCTGCTTACCCTTTTGACAAGCAACATAGATACCCTCCTCGGAGCATTTTATTTTGGGACCATTCCTAACTAGCTCATCACTGAAGAGCTGACCAATGGTCTTATAATTAAAATAAGCCAGTCTCTAGTGCCAATGGACACAATATGAGACTTTATCATTTTCAACAAAGCATATAAGGGAACTATTATCTAAGCAAGAAAAGTTTAAGCAATAGACATTCCAACTACTAGTGTCTGTTAAGATGACACTTTGGTCACTTAACCTCTTGATCTGGAACTTATCCTTGTAGAAGGAAATGTCATAACCAAGATCATATAGTTGGCTTATGCTTATAAGGTTGTGTTGCAACCCCTCCACATATGACACCTTTATGTTGGTGATTATGTTATTTGAGATATTACCATAGCCCCTGGTTACCCCCATGTCAGAGGCTCCAAAGATAACCTTGGGTCCATTCTTTACTGGAGTGAACTCCTTCAATAGCTCCTTTGTTCCAGTCATGTGCCTGGAACATCCACTGTTCAAATACCATTTAGGGGAATTGGTACTTGAACTAACCTGAAAATTTCACAAATCACCTTACCTTAGGACCCCAATTTTTGTTGGGTCCTAGGTTCACATTAGTCTAAAAATAACCATGCCTTCCTGTAGAATTTCTGATAGGTTGGCAATGTAAGACCCCCCTCCCCCTTACCAAGGAGGCTACCAGGTCTTATGCCCAGAACTGTCATCTTACGGTGACACTAACACACGAGTTAGTCAACACCGCAACATGCCCATTCTGCCGGCTAGCACGATCATAAACCTGTAGGCCAATATGAGAAAAGAAGTATAGCGATAAAAGAAAACCACAACTAGTCCACAGTCACAGCACATATATATAATATATGAAAGGAAAATATCAGTCCAAATGAGTACAGAAATAAAATGGAGAGTAATAAGGGCTTATGCCCGGTACATCATATCAAAATCTCTCTCTCAACTCTAAACAGCGGAAGATATCTATCATCACCAGGACATCCCACCTGAGGTAACTCTGCAGTAGTAGTAGGGGGTGGTGGTATCAGCTCCTCACGTCCTGCCATCTCATCCTGCTGGTCGTACTGGTGCTCCATCTCCTCGAGCTCCAAAAAATAGTTTGGTCACCGATATCAGCCACTTGCTTGTGTGTGGAGACAAACTCAAGGGAGATGTCTTCCCTTTCCACAAGTTTTCTAATGAAATGCTACCTAATTTCTATATGCTTAGTACTGCTATGCGAGACAGGATTCCTAGCTATAAAAAATGTACTAGTAGAATCATAAAAGAGTGGATTTCTACTTATCTGAATATTATAGTCCTGAAGTTGATGCTGGATCCACAGCAACTGAGCATAGCAGCTTCCAGCTGAAATATACTCTGACTCTGTTATTGACATTGCAACATTTGTTTGTTTCTTGTTGCTCAAAAAGACAAGCCTTCCACCTAGAAATTTATAGGAACCTGAAGTGCTCTTCATATCCTCTTTATAGCCTTAAAAATCTGCATCTGAATAGCCTGTTAGTTCAAATTCCCCATTCCTGTGGTACTTGTAGGCCAAGATCTGGGATGCCCTTAAGATATCTCAAGATTCTTTTCACAGCAGTGTAGTGAGACTCTTTAGGGCAGGCCTTATACCTACAACAGACACATGTTGCATACATAATGTGAGGCCTACCTATAGTGAGGAAGAGAAGGGAGCTAACTATACCTCTATACAGAGTTTGATCAACAGGCTTCTCTGGGTCATCTTTGCCTAAAGGAATACTTGAGCTCATTGGAGTTCTTATGGTGGAAGTATTCTCCATGTCATATTTCTTGATTATCTCCCTGGTGAAAGTTGACTGGGATATGGATAGACCATCATCAGCCTGTTTTACGTGGAGTCCCAAGAAAAAATTCAGTTCACCCATACTACTCATCTCAAACTTCTCCCGCATAAGTTTTGCAAACTTCCTACAGATATTGTCATCAGTAGAGCCAAATGTTATGTCATTAACATAAATCTGGACAAGGATGATCTTGCCATTAGATTCCCTTAGGAATAGTGTCTTGTCTATCTTCCCCCTTGAGAATTTTTTCTCAATGATGAAGGTAGACAATGTCTCATACCATGCTCTTGGGGCTTTCTTGAGCCGATAAAGAGCTTTCCTAAGTCTATATACAGCAGTATGCGAGTTAGAATCTACAAAACCTGGAGGCTGCTCTACATAAAACTCTTCCATCAAGTCTCCATTCAGGAAGACAGACTTGACATCCATCTAGAATACCTTAAATTCCTGGAAGGCTGCAAATGCAAGGCATAGTCTGATTGCTTCCAACCTTGCAACTGGTGCAAAAGTCTGATCATAATCAATCCCCTCGTTTTGTTTATAACCTTTTGCCACCAGTCTAGCATTATTCTTTATTACAATGCCATTTTCATCAAGTTTATTTCTGAAAATCCACTTGACTCCAATGACATTGTGTCCATCTGGTCTGGGAACCAGCTTCCAGACCTTACACCTTTTGAATTGGTTCTGTTCTTCTTGCATTGCAACAATCCAGAATTGGTCTTGATTTGCTTCTTCAAATTTCATGGATTCTACAAAAGAAAGGAAGCTGGAATAAAGAGTTGTGTTGAGACTCCTACTTCTGGTCTGTACACCTTGGCTAGCCTACCCTATTATCTGATCTAGAGGATGATCTCTCTGATATCTGACTGCAAGGGGCAGCCTGACTGCATCCTGCTGATTCCCATTTTCATCATCAGGTTGGTCTTCATTTCCAGCTTGACTGTCTTGTGCTTCCTCTAGACAGCACCCCTCTTCACATTCTTCTTGCAAAGTTGGGCCTTTATCTTTGATGGAGAGCTTTTCCATCATGACTTATGTACCTGCAGAGCTAGGTAAAGAGCTTTACAGCTCACTGTCAATCGTACATGACTCATCAAACACTAAATGGATAGAATCTTCTACAACTTGATTTGTCAAGTTATAGACTCTATATGTCATACTATTATTGTTATACCCAACAAAGATCCTTTCATGAGATTTGGCAGCAAACTTAGTCAATTTGACTTACCATTGCTCAGGATGAAACACTTGCAACCAAAGATCCTGAAATAGGATATGTTTGGTTTTCTGCCTTTCAAGATCTCATAGGGAGACTTCTTGTGGCCTTTGGTGATAGAAGCCTTATTGAGCACATGACATGCAACATTAACTGCCTCAGCCTAGAAATATTCGGGGAGAAGTGTCACTCAATAATGTTATCCCAGCTTCTATGAGAGTAATATTTTTCCTTTCAACTAACCCATTTTGTTGGGGTGTTCTTGGAGAGGAGAATTCTTGATGAATCCCTTGCTCTTTACAGAATGTAGTCATGGTAGCAGATTAAAATTTAGTTCCATGGTCACTTCTTATTTTGACCACAGATCATGCAAGTTCATTCTGAGTCTGCTTGACAAGATTCATGAAGACATCAAGGGTTTCATCCTTTCTTCTAAGAAATAACACCGAAGTAAACCTTGAATAGTCATCAACCACCAAAAGATGTATACCTTCCTACCTACACTATGAACAGGCATAGGACCAAATAAGTCCATATGCAGGAGATACAAGCATCTCACTGAGTCCTTGGCCCCAATGCTCTTGAAAGAGGTCTTAGTCTGCTTACCCTTTTGACAAGCAACATCGATACCCTCCTTGGAGCATTTTATTTTGGGACCATTCCTAACTAGCTCATCACTGAAGAGCTGACCAATGGTCTTATAATTAAAATAAGCCAGTCTCTTGTGCCAATGGACACAATATGAGACTTTATCATTTTCAACTAAGCATATAAGGGAACTATTATCTAAGCAAGAAAGGTTTAAGCAATAGACATTCCCACTACTAGTGTCTGTTAAGATGATACTTTGGTCACTTAACCTCTTGATGTGGAACTTATCCTTGTAGAAGGAAATGTCATAACCAAGATCATATAGTTGGCTTATGCTTACAAGGTTGTGTTGCAACCCCTCCACATATGACACCTTTGTGTTGGTGATTATGTCATTTGAGATATTACCATAGCCCCTGGTTACCCCCATGTCAGAGCCTCCAAAGATGACCTTGGGTCCATTCTTTACTGGAGTGAACTCCTTCAATAGCTCCTTTGTTCCAGTCTTGTGCGTGGAACATCCACTGTCCAAATACCATTTAGGGGAATTGGTACTTGAACTAACCTGAAAAGTTCACAAATCACCTTACCTTAGGACCCCAATTTTTGTTGTGTCCTAGGTTCACATTAGTCTAAAAATAACCATGCCTTCCTGTAGAATTTCTGATAGGTTGCCAATGTAAGACCCCCCCCCCCCTCCCTCTTACCAAGGAGGCTATCGGGTCTTATGCCCAGAACCGTCGTCTTACGGTGACACTAACGCACGGGTTAGTCAACACCGCAACACGTCGATTATGATGGCTAGCACGATCATAAACCAGTAGGCCAATATGAGAAGAGAAGTATAGCGGTAAAAGAAAACCACAACTAGTCCACAGTCACAGCACATATATATAATATATCAAAGGAAAATAACAGTCCAAATGAGTACAGAAATAAAATGGAGAGTAATAAGGGCTTATGCCCGGTACATAATATCAAAATCTCTCTCTCAACTCTAAACAGTGGAAGATATCTATCATCACCAGGTCATCCCACCTGAGGTAACTCTGCAGTAGTAGTAGTAGGCGGTGGTGGTATCATCTCCTCACATCCTACCATCTCGTCCTGCTGGTCGTACTGGTGCTCCATCTCCTCGAGCTCCAAAAAATAGTTTGGTCACCGACCATTTGTCAAAAAGACTAAGTCGTTTCCTCCACACCTCGCCCCGCAACTCCTAGGCACCGTGCGTGAGGACAAAGCGGAGGACAATAAGGGGTATCAAGAGTAAACAGATGATAGTGGCACTATACTAACAAGTATATGAGGAGTAATAGTAGTCCTACTCTAGCAGTTCTATGTAAGAAGTACAGGTGCAGTAGTGAGGTATAAAACTGAGTAAGTAAGAAAAGTGCAGTACGATAAAGTAAGTAAAGAACTGAAAGTAAGTGCAGGAAAGTAAAACTATGCTAGCACTACTCTATCATCACAAATCGTACCTTAACTTATAAAAATGTCCATACAAATTTATAAGTTAAGGTTTACCAAAAAAATTTAACTTATCATATAAAAGAGCCCATACTAATTTACATGATAAGGATCTATGAAGCGTATGACCTAATATAAATGAATGTTTATGATGCAATTTATCACAGGCAAGTGCAACTCACACACAACGACTCTGTGATCACAGACCTTTAGTTCCCACTTTTTAAGATCTAGCTTCAATCTCGGGTACCACCGCTGTGGCTACAGCAGCAGCGGAGAGGGCATCTCCACTTCTAGGGCGATATGCACACTACCAAACCTTAGACCCCTCTCATATGCCTCAGTACATGTCCAAGGTGCACTCTAGTGTCTATGTGTACGTACTTTGCAGATAACCAGTCAGTCTTGTTGGGTCGGATGTGCGATATTGGGGATCGTACTCCAGACCGCACTGTAAAACAACCCACTGGCCCCTCTAACCCTCACACCCGCCTGGTGAACCGTACTACCATCAGTGTGATGAACGGCCAGTACCGCATGCCCCGCCACTAAATTTATGCACATGCAAGTATTTCATCCCGAGCCTTCAGCTCGCGGGACCAACCTATCTTGAATCCCTCAAACCCTATACAGGTGAGCATTTATCACAATCCCTCCAACCCTATACGGGTGAGAACGCACAATAGTGCCTTTATTCCAAATCCCTCAAACCCGTCACGGGCGAGAATGAACCACAATGTCCTAACCTATTGGACTACTCTTGTCTACGGATTGTTATACTTAGTGATTTAAGGTTAATCCCAGGACTGCCCAGGGTATACCCGGTGAAGGGCTCTCGGGGGCACTAAGAACTATGATGGGATTACGCCCAAAGATCCCTTTCTCACGAATATTTACTTTAGTTGATGGCTACCCAAAATTCACCCCCAGCTCTCATTATTACTCTTAAGTGATCCTAATGACTTAAGATGTTCTCAGAAGGGCGACGGTCTTCCGCCGGCCTCCACTCCAGTTGCTATCCAAGGGCTTGCACTTTACTCTCGTCACTAAGAAAACTCTACCCACTAGGGTCATATTACAATTGAATTCTCTAGCTCATTTATTGATCTATCCTCTGGTAGTCCTTATAACATGACCTACTTACACTATGCGCAACCCATGACATAATACCACCCCGAAATGAAACTTCCAATTTCTTGGGCAACCTGCCCCTAATTATTTATCCTAGGATGGTATGGACTAATGAAGTGAGCCTATTGATTTTCATAATTTTCCTAAGTCATTAAGGCCTCTAATTAAATCATTTAATTAATCCCCTAGGTCATTCAATACATGAAGTATGATAATTTATAATCCATTGACCTAAGGAATTTTTCCTGAGTTATATCTTGGTAAAATATTGTTGTCTACCAAAATTTATAATTTACCTTTAATTATTTCTATTTATTCCTTAATTTATACAAAATTCACACAATTGTTATTTTCCAAATGAAATATAAGGATTACATTACTAAAAATTCTAGGAAACTTACAGAGCATAAATATCATGAATTTAAGGCTAATGTCAGAATTTCATCAACCTCCACAATGTAATGGCCTACAAATTTCAATTCTTAATAATTTACAAAAATGCCATTATAAGTTTTTAAAATTACTGATTAATACAAAAATGTTGAAAAAATTTATACAAGGTTACGCATACTCAGATAAATCATCAAGAAATTTTCCAAAATTTTCCAAAATTTTCTACTGAGTATTTCACCAATTTTCTAATTAAGTAAAATGAGGGTAAAAAGGTAATTTCCACATAACTCCAATCAAACTTCTTCAAACAGAGACATAAAAATTTTCAGGAGTTAAATCTAACATAATATTGACCTTGACAAAAATTGGGGATTTTATCTCAATGATAGACCTATTTTTGCATTTATTTTTCAAAAGTTCAATTATTCCAAAAATTCCAAATAATGGGATTTTTGTTTCCAAAAATCCCATTATTACAATTTGGGGTATAATTCACCCTATTGAGCCTCTGAAATCAATAAAATGATTTTTGGATGTTCCAACTAGGCTTAATACACAATATATCAAAATTGGCTATTTGCACCCCAAGCCTATATATAATCAACACATGCCAGTGAGTTTACCCAAGATGCAGTGGTCCAAATGTACTGAAATTTTTACCATGCACATGAATAGTCCTCAAGGACATGCCACCAAAATTTGGGGCCATTTGGAGTCAAAACACTCCAAATATTTCATTTATTTAATTTTGTGTATTATGAATAAAACTATAGAAAACGTTTTCCCAAAAATTCTCAATTTTTGGCAGGGGCTAAATATTCCCTAAACATGCATGTACCCAAATTTGGGGTCATGTTGATTACTGGTTTGGCTTGGGCATCAAATTGAATTTCTGCCCTTGCCAAGGACCAGTCCTAGGAAAACTGACCTACAGGGCAGTATACGGCTTCAAATTACAAGTTTAAGGTGGCAAACTAAATTTACGAGGTTAAGCTACAACTTTCATTTAAGGTTCAGGCCCTAGAAATGCCTCTAAAAGGGTTAAAATAGCCATGCAAGGTGAATGAAATAGTGTGACAATTATATAATTATATATTATAGTTTATTTGATTAAATAAATATTAGCTGCACGAATCTTGAAGTACATTTGACGGGATTGGTTCATCGTCCCCAAATGGCCAATGATGGGCTAAAACCCGAACAGGCAAGTGTACTTGTCAAATTGTAGTATCAAGGTCGTATTTAAACACGGGGTTGTCAAATACTGCTTCTCAAGCTTGAACTATTATCCTACCGAAAGAAAATGGGTTTTGAGAATTTTTAGAATAAAACGAAAGATAATTTTTTAGACGAAAAATTTTATAATAAAAAGCTAGCATTCGATCGAAGATTCACCATAAAATGAAATGAGAGGGATGAAAAGGCATAGTTTTAAATTTGCAAATCATACTCGACGGTGACGGATCTGAAATTAGGAAATAATCTCGCTAGAGCATTAAATCCCCTGACTTATAGACGTTTTGACTGAAATCTCTTTCAAGTCAAAAAG
This sequence comes from Platanthera guangdongensis, assembly GCA_039583875.1. NCBI lineage: Eukaryota > Viridiplantae > Streptophyta > Magnoliopsida > Asparagales > Orchidaceae > Platanthera > Platanthera guangdongensis. The sequence goes on from CM077151.1 coordinate 193,710,914, forward strand.
GCCTAAAGCCGCATTATCGAGGTGACTCGCACTATTGGATTTGACTCCAATCCGAAAGATTTACGTCATCCTATCTCTAGGGCTGCATTCAACTCCTTCCTTCTTTGAGTGATCTTTCACATTCACGAGCCTCTCGGCTACTCAAATATGAGATCCCAAGCCTACTACCGTATACCGGAAATACGGAGTCGACAAAATAAAAATCAAAGAAGGATCGAGTAAAATTAAGCAAAAATAAAACTATGAAACAAAAGAAACCCTCATCTCATTTTATGGATCCTCACTATCGAACGCTAAAGAAAATTAGCTACGCATAATTGAAAGGGAAGACAAAAGAAGATAAGAGAGGAACATTTTCATTACTTGCAAAAAAGGGAGTACACAAAATTTTAAAAAGATAAGACTATATTAGGAAGAAAAACTTGCAATAATGGAAAAAAAACTAATACAATCATGAAACTAATAACAACTCACAAGCACTCTCCACTCTCCAACTCAACACTCACATTCAACTCAAAACTTCACTTCCCAAAAATTTCTCTCTTTGGCTTGAGGGATGGGGAGGCTTTTGTAGGAGATGGAGAAGGATCTAGAATGAAATGAAGAGGAGGAGGCAAGGGGGGTGGCCGGCCATGTAAAGGGAGAGAAGTTCATGCATGGCATTAAATGAAGTGGAGAGAATACATGCATGATATTTAATGAGGTGGAGAGAGAGTGGTGGGTTCAATGCATGGACTTTAATGGAATGATTTGGAAAATATAAAATAGAAAAGGGGAATGAATAAGAAATAAAGAGGGGAGAAAAAAATGTGGCCAGCCATGTGTAGTGGTAAGGTGCATGCATATGGAAATTAATGAGGAGGGGGAGAGAGGGCATGAGGTGGTCGGCCATGCATGAATGGGGAGAGAAATTTGGAAATAAGTTGATGAAAAAAAGGGGGAGGGAACCGGCCATGCATGGGCCTCAAATGGACCAAAGAATGGAGAGAGTGGGCTGCACTTTGAATGGGGCGGGCTGCTCTTTGTGGGCAGCATCTTGAAGTTGGGAGGAGGTCGGGCTGCACTTTGTGGGCTGCTCCAATGAGGTGGGCTGCTTTGGTTGAAGAGGGTTGCATCTATATGGGCTCGGGTAGCTTGAAGAGGGGCTGAATGCATCATGTGGGCTTCAAGGAAAAGGGCCGGGCTGCTCCAAACTTCAAGGGCTGCATGATGTTGGACTTGGACTTGAACCTACAAACAACAAAACAAACATTAGTTCTATATATTTTTTTTATAACAAGCATAACATAATATAACAAAAATACATATAATAAACTATAAATTATAACATCAAACGTTAAAAATAAAATAGCAACATAATAAGCATATAAAAAGATAAAACTGTCTTAAAACTTAAGATTTATGAATACTAAACTACCCAAAAAATGATGAGTAAAACTAGTCATCAAATTCCCCCATGCTAGAGTATTTGCTTGCCCTCAAGAAAATAGAATTGAAAACTAGGGAAAAAGTAAACAAAGTAAATTTAGATTTCATAATTAAGAAAAACAAAACATGAAAAATTAAACTATCCTAATTCCTATGTTAACAACTAGTGGGGTGAGAAGTGCACAATAGAAAACTTGAAAGTGGAGACCTAAAAATATCATTAGAACATAAAGAAAATTTACACATTTCTAAATCTTAAAACAAGGCATCCAAAATTAATGAAAATAAGAGAAACAAGAGTAGAAATTCTAAATAATCGGCGCATTAACGAACTACTAGGTTGCTAGAATAACAATTATCCCTAAGACACCTCAAGATAACCTCCAAAGAAATCCATCAATGATGGTGGCCATAGGCTTGTCCGTTCACACTTTCTCCACTACGCGAATTTACGTTCTAAAGATTAATAGGACTTCTAGTAGGCGTTAAAACTTGGCTTAGGTAAATGATTAGGAAATGAAAACAAGGATAAACATGAGGGCTTAAGCACTAAACCAAGGTTGAGCTTAAAAAAAATAAACATAAACACATGAAGAGGAATGATAAGTACTTCAATTCAAGCTAAAACAAACATAAGGCCATTTATTTTTTTCTTTTCTTTTCATAATATTGGCCAAAAATAAACTACTCTCTTTTTGTTTTCATTTCATTTTGATGATACTTTTGATAATAACTCTTTTTTTGTAACTTTAAGGAAAGCTCCAGATATAAGCTATAAATTTTCCTTTTCATTTCAAAGATATAATCCTTCACAAAATTAATATTTAAGCTCAAAGTTTAGTGTGAAAATAGGAAAGGGATTTTGGCTTTGGTGAAATAATGAAATGAAAGGTGGAGTCAAAAACAAAGAAACATGGAAAAGGCCCAAAATTGTTTTGCAATGGTAAAAAAATTTTTTGATGGGCAAGAAAAGCTCAAACGAGTCAAAGGGTGGCCTAAATCATTTCTAAAGTACGTAAAAACAATGCACATGCTTCGAGAGTGGTTAGGGACAAGTTCTAGACACCAAGAAAGTATTACCCCACAAATGAAAAAGAGATAACATTACCTAGCAATCATTCGTAAGCAACTAACCGAAGAAAAAGACATAACTACAAATTGCTAACTTATAACATAGAAATCGGATGCCTATATTTAAGAAAAAGAAACTAGTAAAAAGAAGCTATGTTAAACTGATAAATTTAGAAAACTGTTTCAAAGAGATCTAAATAGAACTAAGGAACCGCACGGGCCTACACATCACTAGAAGAAACATAAAAATAAAGATAGAAAATAATTTTAGATTTTGTTTTTGAAATAGATTTTAGCAAAAAAAAATGGATTTTTTTTATAGATTTTTTTCTTTTTTGATTTTTGATAAGGCTAAAATAAAAGCAACACTAAAGAAGCTTAACAAAACTATACTAATTTTTTAGATTTTGATTTTAAGAAAGCAAAAGAGTTTTTTGGAGTTTTGAAAGAAAAAGGAAAAAAGAGAAACTAACTAAACCCTCCCCCAAGCTTAGATTTTTCATTGTCCTCAATGAAATAAACAAAAAGAAAAATGAGAAGGAGACTGAGAAGGAGAGAAAAATGCAGAAAGTAAATGAAATAAAAAAATAGGACTTCCCCGGGTTTATGGGATGAAGGCGGATGTCGCTCCCCCATGCTTGCTTTTTAGTGCACTTGATCGTTATCAGGTTGGACTTGATCCATCTTTATATCAGCAACGTTGGAGCGGCGGTCACGAACTTGCTTGGTTGGCCTCCGGAAGGAAGAGCAAAATAAAAGCAGAAAAAAAGAGTCTGTGGGCAGGTGCCCAAGATTGTTCTTTATTACAACAATTTAAAATCCGAATAAAATTAAAAGTTTCATAATAATAACAATAAGTCCAAAAACTAAAAATGTTCCACAACAAGATAAACATTTAAGATTCCAAGACAAGATCCTCCGTTGAAGGAGACACAGAATCATTTGAATAATAAAGTTTAAGTCTATGCCCATTCACTTTAAAATCACCCTTATCGGGGTGCGAAAGCAACACAGTTCCATAAGGATAAATTTCCTTGACCGTAAACGGTCCAGACCATCTAGATTTAAGTTTATCAGGAAAAAGACGTAGGCGAGAATTGAAAAGAAGAACGTGATCGCCAGGTTTAAACGTTTTAGGATGGCGCAAGTTCTTATCATGATAAAGTTTCGTGCGTTCTTTATAAATTTTATTATTTTCATAAGCGTATGCTTGCCACTCATCAAACTCATTTAGTTGGGTTTTTCTATGCTCACCGACCGAGTGCGGATCGAAATTAAAAAACTTTAACGCCCAATACGCACGGTGCTCTACTTCTACCGGGAGATGACATGATTTTCCGTAGACCAGTCGGAAAGGAGTACAACAATAGTGGTCTTGTACACTGTCTGATAGGCCCAAAGAGCATCGTCTAACTTTAAAGACCAATCCTTACGGGAATTCGAAACGGTTTTTTCCAAAATTCTTTTAAGCTCTCGATTGACTACCTCGACCTGACCGTTAGTTTGGGGGTGATAAGCAGTTGATAGTTTATGTGTAACGCCATATTTAGTTTAAACTTTAGCAAGTTGAGCGTTGCAAAAGTGACTTCCCCTATCACTAACGATTGCTCGAGGAAAACCAAAATGAGAAAATAATTTTTTAAGAAAGGCAACTACGATGCAAGCATCATTTCTTGGTAAAGCTTGGGCCTCCGCCCACCAAGTAACATAATCTACTGCGACTAGAATATATTTATTTCCTAAACTTGAGGGAAACGGGCCTACAAAGTCAATGCCACATAAATCAAAAACTTCGCATTCCAGAAAATAATTTTGTTCCATTTCATTTTTATTAGATAAGTTTCCAGTCCGTTGGCACCGATCACACCCACTCACAAAGAGCTGCGCATCTTTAAATATGCTTGGCCAGTAAAAGTCAGCACTAAGCACTTTGTGGGCGGTGCGGTTTGCTTGAAAATGCCCGCCAGTCGGTCCTTCATGAACATGCTTTAAAATTTGTTGACCTTCTTCCCAGGAAACACATCTTCTAACCACCTGATCCACACAAATGCGAAATAGAAAGGGGTCCTCCCAAAAATAATACTTCAACTCCGAAAAGAATTTCTTCTTTTGGTGAGAAGAGTATTCTTTTGGAAGGGCCCGGGCGACAAGATAATTGGTCAGATCGGCAAACCAGGGGGTAGAAGAAGAAATGCTTAAAAGACGTTCATCCAGAAAAGAATCATTAATAAAATTTTCATTTAAAATATCAAGTTTGGGATTTTCAAGACGAGAGAGATGATCAGCCGCTAGGTTTTCTGCTCCTTTCTTATCCCGAATCTCCAAGTCGAATTCTTAAAGTAAGTGGATCCAGCGAATAAGACGCGGCTTGGCATCCGGTTTAGAAAGGAGGTACTTCAAAGCGGAATGATCCGTAAAAAAAATAACTTTAGTAAGAGTAACGTACGGTCGGAATTTATTAAAAGCAAAGATAACAGCTAAAATTTATTTCTCCGTCGTAGTGTAATTTTCTTGAGCAGAAGTTAGAGTTTTACTAGCATATAAAATCGGATGAAAGTTCTTAGCAATTCGTTGTCCTAGAACCGCACCTACCGCATGACTACTCGCATCACACATTATTTTGAATGGTAAATCCCAAACTGGGGCGATCATAATAGGAGCATTTATAAGTTTGGATTTAATTAATTCAAACGCAGCGAGACAAGATTCATCAAAAACGAAAGGAGTTTCTTTTTCGAGAAGGTGGGTGAGAGGCTTAGTAATTTTTGAAAAGTCTTTAATGAATCGTCGATAAAAACTCGCGTGCCCTAAAAAACTTCTATTCGTTTTAATATTTGTAGGCGCCGGTAACTTTTCAATTACTTCAATTTTTGCCTTGTCCATTTCAATTCCCTTAGCGGAAATCTTATGGCCAAGGACTAAGCCTTCACGCACCATAAAGTGGCACTTCTCCCAATTTAAAACTAAGTTGGTTTCTTCGCAACGTTGTAAAACTTTTTCCAAATTTTCTAAACATAAATCAAAGGAGTCGCCAAAAACAGAAAATTCGTCCATAAATACTTCCATAATATTTTCTACGTATTTATAAAAAATAGCAAGCATACACCGCTGAAAGGTAGTGGGTGCGTTGCATAACCCGAAAGGCATTCTACGATAAGCAAAAGTCCCAAAGGGGCAAGTGAATGTTGTCTTCTCTTGGTCCTCGGGTGCGATAGGGATTTGAAAATACCCCGAGAGACCGTCGAGGAAGCAATAAAAACTGTGCCCGGATAAACGTTCTAAAATTTGATCGATAAATGGGAGGGGGAAGTGATCTTTTCGAGTGGCATCGTTTAGCTTACGGTAATCGATGCCACATCCTCCATCTCGTTATCTTCCTAGTTGTAATTAAGTCGTTATTTTTGTTTGTTACTACCGTAATCCCACCCTTCTTAGGAACAACCTGGACCGGAGTTACCCACTGACTATCGAAAATCGGATAAATTATCCCCGCATCTAATAACTTAAGCACCTCTTCCTTCACAACCTCTTTCATATTCAGATTAAGACGACGTTGTGGTTGGACTACACCCTTAGGATTATTTTCAAAAAATAATTTATGAGTACAAAAAGAAGGGCTTATGCCAGAAATGTCGGAAATTTACCACACTATAGCTCGGCGATACTTTTGTAGTACTTCGATCAACTGATCGTTTACGGATTGAGAAAGATAGGCCGAGACTATAACGGGCAATTTAGAATTTTTTTCAAGAAAGGCATATTTTAGATGATCAGGGAGTGGTTTTAAATCAAGATGGGGCGGTTCATCATAAGAGTTTTTCAAATTCTTTTCTTTTTCAAAAATAAGATTTTCATACTTTTTCCTACCAAAGACAGAATCGTTTTCAAAATTTGCTTGTAATGACATAACCGTGTTTTCAAAATCATATGAAGAAATTTCAGAAAAAGAGAAGGAAAATTCATTTGAAGAGATGTTAGAAAGAGAAAGTGAAGAATCTTCATTTAAAACATCAAGAAAGAACCATGAATCATCATTTTTTAAAGAGTTTTTCATTGATTGATTGATAGAAAATGTGACCTCATCATCTCCCACAAGCAAAAACAACTTTCCATTACTAACATCGATGACCGCTCGAGAGGTGGCTAGGAAGGGTCGACCAAGGATAAGAGAGACCTCGACGTCCTCTTCAATATCGAGAATGACAAAATCCACCGGGAAGATGAATTTGTCGACCTTTACTAGCACGTCCTCAACAATACCTAACGGATATTTGATCGACCTATCAGCTAACTGGATACTCATTCTTGTAGGGCTAAGAGTGCCCAATCCTAGCTTTTTGAATAAAGAAAAGGGCATCAAATTTATGCTCGCTCCTAGATCCGCTAACGCATGTTTAACAAACAGATCACCAAAAACGCAAGGAATGGAAAAACTACCCAGATCGTTTATCTTTTTAGGAAGATTAGAGTTTTTAACGACCGCCGAGCATTCTTCATTTAAGGTTACATGCGATAAACATTCCAATTTCGTCTTGTTTGTTAATAAATCCTTAAAATATTTTGCATACTTAGGCATTTGACTAATCGCTTCATGAAATGGTAAATTAATATGAATTTGTTTGAACATTTCAAGGAAGCGTTGGTACTGATCGTCTAGTTTTTCTTTCCTAAGTCGAGCCAGATAAGGAGGTGGCGGAAATTCCTTTATAACAACCGGAGCATCATTTTGAACGTCATCATTTTCTTTTCCAAAATCATAAAAAACAGAAATATCTTTTTCTTTATCTAAAGTAGATTTTTCATTTCCAAAAGTTGATTTATTATTTTCCGTGGGGATAATTATTTCCACAACAGGAGGGACAATCACCTTTGGCTCTTCCCTGGTGGTGGGCTCGTTAATAACCTTACCGCTCCGTATGGAAATCATATTTTCGTGCTCCCTTGGGTTAGGTTCAGTGTTCGAGGGAAGAGTTCCAGGTGGTCTCTCGGAAAAAGCCTTGGCAAGTTGCCCGACCTGGTTTTCTAAACTTTTCATCGACCCTGTTAAGTTCCTAATAGTAGCATCATTCGAGCTTATATATCTCGATAAAATTTCTTCCAAAGAGAGGGTTTTTTGAATATTTTGGTTTTGTGGTGGTGGTGGTGGTGGTGTAAAATTGTGTGGTGGGCGTGCAGCATTAGCAGGGTTACTCCAAGAAAAATTTGGATGGTTACGCCATCCAGGATTATAAGAGTTCGAAAAAGAATTAAAACCAGGAGGTGCGGAAAAATTAGAAAAAGCAGAAAAATTTTTGGTAGAATTATTTTGAGCAGGCCTGGGTATGTTCCCCGGATAATCCACCTGCTCGGCGGCAGCAGCATTCGCATTTTCATATACCTTAGCGGCGGAGGAAGCAGTCATCTCCGAAATCTTCTTGTTCAGCATTTCCACTTGCAGCGCCAGTTGCGAAACCGAGTCAACTTCATAGATACCTGCAGGTTTAGATGGGCGAGTCCTAGACGAATTCCACTGATAAGTGTTCATCATCATGTCCTTGATAAGCTCAAGAGAGGCTTCCGGAGATTTGCGGTCCAAAGAACCAGCGGAAGCGGCATCTATCATTTGCTTAGTTTCTTGATTTAGCCCATTGTAAAATATCTGGACCTGTAACCATACAGGCAGAGCATGATGAGGGCATCATCTCAAAAGTTTTTTGAACCTCTCCCAAGTGTCATAGAGGGTCTCAGAAGCAATTTGAGAGTACGAAGTTATATCATTTCTTAGCTTAGCAGTTTTGGCGGGGGGGGGGGGAAATAACGAGAGAGAAACTTTTCAGTTAAAATGTTGCAAGTAGTGATTGATACTCTTGGAAGAGAACCCAACCACTGTTTGGCTTTAGTTCTTAAGGAGAAGGGGAAGAGTATTAGCCTTATAGCATAGTCTGAGACACCATTTATTTTGAAGGTGTCACAGATTTCAAGAAAATTGGCAATATGCAAGTTCGGATCTTGATCTTGTAATCCGTCGAACTGTACATATTGCTGCACCATTTGTATGATGCTAGGCTTAAGCTCGAAGTTATTGTTCGCAATTGCAGGTCGAACAATACTTGTTTCGGTACCCTCTAGGTTGGGCCGAGCATAATCGGACATCGTCCTTTGCTGGGCAAACGCTGGGTTAGGGTCTCCCATTTTGGAGTTGAAGTTACAATCACCGTCGGAATCCTCAACCGTTGTTTGAGAAGTGGAACCACTGAATCGTAAGTTTCTCCGAAAGGAGCGTTCGATTTCTGGGTCCAAGTCAACAAGTAGCTATCAATTCGTGCGGGTCATGCACTAAGAAAATTAGAAGGAGAATGAAGGAAAGAAAAAGAGAAAACCAGAAATAGAAACTTGGAGAAGAAAATAGAGAAAGGAAATTTTTTATTATTATTTTTTTGCATAAGTAATAGCGAAAGCGTTTTCCTAATATTGACGAAAAAGCGTCCCCGACAACGGCGCCAAAAACTTGATGGGCTAAAACCCGAACAGGCAAGTGTACCTGTCGAATTGTAGTATCAAGGTCGTATTTAAACACGGGGTTGTCAAATACTGCTACTCATGCTTGAACTATTATCCTACCAAAAGAAAATGGGTTTTGAGAATTTTTAAACTAAAACGAAAGATAATTTTTTAGACAAAAAACTTTATAATAAAAAGCTAGCATTCGATCGAAAATTCACCATAAAATGAAATGAGAGGGATGAAAAGGCATAGTTTAAAATTTGCAAATCATACTCGACCGTGACGGATCCGAAATTCGGAAATAATCTCGCTAGAGCATTAAATCCCCTGACTTATAGACATTTTGACTGAAATCTCTTTCAAGTCAAAAAGGCCTAAAGCCGCATTATCGAGGTGACCCGCACTATTGGATTTGACTCCAATCTGGAAGATTTACGTCATCATATCTCTAGGGTTGCGTTCAACTCCTTTCTTATTTGAGTGATCGTTCACATTCACGAGCCTCTCTGCTACTCAAATATGAGATCCCAAGCCTACTACCGTATACCGGAAATACAGAGTCGATAAAATAAAAATCAAAGAAGGATAGAGTAAAATTAAGCAAAAATAAAACTATGAAACAAAAGAAACCCTCATCTCATTTTATGGATCCTCACGATCGAACGCTAAAGAAAATTAGCTATGCATAATTGAAAGGGAAGACAAAAGAAGATAAGAGAGGAACATTTTCATTACTTGCAAAAAATGGAGTACACAAAATTTTAAAAAGATAAGACTATATTAGGAAGAAAAACTTGCAATAATGGAAAAAAAAACTAATACAATCATGAAACTAATAACAACTCACAAGCACTCTCCACTCTCTAACTCAACACTCACATTCAACTCAAAACTTCACTTCCCAAAAATTTCTCTCTTTGGCTTGAGGGATGGGGTGGCTTTTATAGGAGATGGAGAAGGATCTAGAATGAAATGAAGAGGAGGAAGCAAGGGGGGTGGCCGGCCATGTAAAGGGAGAGAAGTTCATGCATGGCATTAAATGAAGTGGAGAGAATACATGCATGATATTTAATGAGGTGGAGAGAGAGAGGTTGGTTCAATGCATGGACTTTAAGGGAATGATTTGGAAAATATAAAATAGAAAAGGGGAATGAATAAGTAATAAAGAGGGGACAAAAAAAGTGGCAGGCCATGTGTAGTGGTAAGGTGCATGCATATGGAAATTAATGAGGAGGGGGAGGGAGGGCATGAGGTGGCCGGCCATGCATGAATGGGGAGAGAAATATGGAAATAAGTTGATGAAAAAAGGGGGGGAGGGAACCGGCCATGCATGGGCCTCAAATGGACCAAAGAATGGAGAGAGTTGGCTGCACTTTGAAGGGGGTGGGCTGCTCTTTGTGGGCAGCATCTTGAAGTGGGGAGGAGGCCGGGCTGCACTTTGTGGGCTGCTCTAATGAGGTGGGCTGCTTTGGTTGAAGAGGGTTGCATCTATATGGGCTTGGACAGCTTGAAGAGGGGCTGAATGCATCATGTGGGCTTCAAGGAAAAGGGTCGGGCTGCTCCAAACTTCAAGGGATGCATGATGTTGGACTTGGACTTGAACCTACAAACAACCAAACAAAACAAACATTAGTTCTATATTTTTTTATAACAAGCATAACATAATATAACAAAAATACATATAATAAACTATAGATTATAACATCAAACATTAAAAATAAAATAGCAACATAATAAGCATATAAAAAGATAAAACTGTCTTAAAACTTAAGATTTATGAATACTAAACTACCCAAAAAGCGATGACTAAAACTAGTCAACAAATTCCCCCATGCTAGAGTATTTACTTGCCCTCAAGCAAATAGAATTGAAAACTAGGGAAAAGTAAACAAAGCAAATTTAGATTTCATAATTAAGAAAAACCAAACATGAAAAATTAAACTATCCTAATTACTATGTTAACAACTAGTTGGGTGAGAAGTGCACAATAGAAAACTTGAAAGTGGAGACCTAAAAATATCATTAGAACATAAAGAAAATTTACACATTTCTAAATCTTAAAACAAGGCATCCAAAATTAATGAAAATAAGAGAAACAAAAGTAGAAATTCTAAATAATCGGCGCATTAACGAACTACTAGGTTGCTAGAATAACAATAATCCCTAAGACACCTCAGGATAACCTCCAAAGAAATCCATCAATGATGGTGGCCATAGGCTTGTCCGTTCACACTTTCTCCACTACGCGAATTTACGTTCTAAAGATTAGTAGGACTTCTAGTAGGCGTTAAAACTTGGCTTAGGTAAATGATTAGGAAATGAAAACAAGGATAAACATGAGGGCTTAAGCACTAAACCAAGGTTGAGCTTAAAAAAAATAAACATAAACACATGAAGAGGAATGATAAGTACTTCAATTCAAGCTAAAACAAACATAAGGCCATGTATTTTTTTCTTTTCTTTTCATAATATTGGCCAAAAATAAACTACTCTCTTTTGTTTTCATTTCATTTTGATGATACTTTTGATAATAACTCTTTTTTTTGTAACTTTAAGGAAAGCTCCAAATATATGCTATAAATTTTCCTTTTCATTTCAAAGATATAATCCTTCACAAAATTAATATTTAAGCTCAAAGTTTAGTGTGAAAATAGGAAAGGGATTTTGGCTTTGGTGAAATAATGAAATGAAAGGTGGAGTCAAAAACAAAGAAACATGGAAAAGGCCCAAAATTGTTTTGCAATGGTAAAAAAAATTGGGGGCAAGAAAAGCTCAAACGAGTCAAAGGGTGGCCTAAATCATTTCTAAAGTACGTAAAAACGATGCACATGCTTCGAGAGTAGCTAGGGACAAGTTCGAGACACCAAGAATGTATTACCCCATAAATGAAAAAGAGATAACATTACCTAGCAACCATTCGTTAGCAACTAACCGAATAAAAAGACATAACTACAAATTGCTAACTTATAATGTAGAAATCGGATGAATATATTTAAGAAAAAGAAACTAGTAAAAAGAAGCTATGTTAAACTGATAAATTTAGAAAACTATTTCAAAGAGATCTAAATAGAACTAAGGAACCGCACGGGCCTACACATCACTAGAAGAAACATAACAATAAAGATAGAAAATAGTTTTAGATTTTGTTTTTCAAATAGATTTTAGCAAAAAAAATTTGGATTTTTTTTATAGATTTTTTTCTTTTTTGATTTTTGATAAGGCTAAAATAAAAGCAATACTAAAGAAGCTTAACAAAACTATACTAATTTTTTAGATTTTGATTTTAAGAAAGCAAAAGAGTTTTTTGGAGTTTTGAAAGAAAAAGGAAAAAAGAGAAACTAACTAAACCCTCCCCCAAGCTTAGATTTTTCATTGTCCTCAATGAAATAAACAAAAAGAAAAACGAGAAGGAGACTGAGAAGGAGACTGAGAAGGAGAGAAAAATGCAAAAAGTAAATGAAATAAAAAAACAGGACTTCCCCGGGTTTGTGGGATGAAGGCGGATGTCGCTCCCCCATGCTTTCTTTTTAGTGCACTTGATCGTTAGCAGGTTGGACATGATCCATCTTTATATCAGCAACGTTGGAGCGGCGGTCACGAACTTGCTTGGTTGGCCTCTGGAAGGAAGAGCAAAATAAAAGCAGAAAAAAAAAGAGTCTGTGGGCAGGTGCCCAAGATTGTTCTTTATTACAACAATTTAAAGTCCGAATAAAATTAAAAGTTTCATAATAATAATAATAAGTCCAAAAACTAAAAATGTTCCACAACAAGATAAACATTTAAGAGTCCAAGACAAGATCCTCCGTTGAAGGAGACACAGAATCATTTGAAAAATAAAGTTTAAGTCTATGCCCATTCACTTTAAAATCACCCTTATCGGGGTGCGAAAGCAACACAGTTCCATAAGGATAAATTTCCTTGACCGTAAACGGTCCAGACCATCTAGATTTAAGTTTGTCAGGAAAAAGACGTAGCTGAGAATTGAAAAGAAGAATGTGATCGTCAGGTTTAAACATTTTAGGATGGCGCAAGTTCTTATCATGATAAAGTTCCGTGCGTTCTTTGTAAATTTTATTATTTTCATAAGCGTATGCTCGCCACTCGTCAAGCTCATTTAGTTGGGTTTTTTATGCTCACCGACCTAGTGCGGATCGAAATTAAAAAACTTTAAGGCCCAATACGCACGGTGCTCTACTTCTACCGGGAGATGACACGATTTTCCGTAGACCAGTCAGAAAGGAGTACAACCAATAGTGGTCTTGTACGCTGTCCGATAGACCCAAAGAGCATCGTCTAACTTTAAAGACCAATCCTTACGGGAAGTAGAAATGGTTTTTTCCAAAATTCTTTTAAGCTCTCGATTGACTACCTCGACCTGACCATTAGTTTGGGGGTGATAAGCAGTTGATAGTTTATGCATAACGCCATATTTAGTTAAAACTTTAGCAAGTTGAGCGTTGCAAAAGTGACTTCCCCTATCACTAACGATTGCTCGAGGAAAACCAAAACGAGAAAATATTTTTTTAAGAAAGGCAACTACGATGCGAGCATCATTTCTTGGTAAAGCTTGGGCCTCCGCCCACCTAGAAACATAATCTACTGCGACTAGAATATATTTATTTCCTAAACTTGAGGGAAACGGTCCTACAAAGTCAATGCCCCATAAATCAAAAACTTCGCATTCCAGAAAATAATTTTGTTCCATTTCATTTTATTAGATAAGTTTCCAATCCGTTCGCACCGATCACACCCACTCACAAAGAGTTGCGCATTTTAAATATTCTTGGCCAGTAAAAGCCAGCACTAAGCACTTTATGGGCGGTGCGGTTTGCTTGAAAATGCCCGCCAGTCGGACCTTCATGAACATGCTTTAAAATTTGTTGACCTTCTTCCCGGGAAACATATCTTCTAACCACCTGATCCGCACAAATGCGAATTAGAAAGGGGTCCTCCCAAAAATAATACTTCAACTCCGAAAAGAATTTCTTCTTTTGGTGAGAAGAGTATTCTTTTGGAAGGGCCCGGGCCACAAGATAATTGGCCAGATCGGCAAAACAGGGGGTAGAAGAAGAAATGCTTAAAAGATGTTCATCCGGAAAAGAATCATTAATAAAATTTTCATTTAAAATATCAAGTTCGGGATTTTCAAGATGAGAGAGATGATCAGCCGCTAGGTTTTCCGCTCCTTTCTTATCCCGAACCTCCAAGTCAAATTCTTGAAGTAAGAGGATCCAGCGAATAAGACGCGGCTTGGCATCCGGTTTAGAAAGGAGGTACTTCAAAGCGGAATGATCCGTAAAAACAATAACTTTAGTAAGAGTAACGTACGGTCGGAATTTATCAAAAGCAAAGATAACAGCTAAAAGTTCTTTCTCCGTCGTGGTGTAATTTTCTTGAGCAGAAGTTAGAGTTTTACTAGCATAGAAAATCGGATGAAAGTTCTTAGCAATTCGTTGTCCTAAAACCGCACCTACCGCATGACTACTCACATCACACATTATTTCGAATGGTAAATCCCAAACTGGGGTGATCATAATAGGAACATTTGTAAGTTTGGATTTAATTAATTCAAACGCAGTGAGACAAGATTCATCAAAAACGAAAGGAGTTTATTTTTCGATAAGGTGGGTGAGAGGCTTAGTAATTTTTGAAAAGTCTTTAATGAATCGTCGATAAAAACCCGCGTGTCGTAAAAAACTTCTAGTCGCTTTAATATTTGTAGGCGGCGGTAACTTTTCAATTACTTCAATTTTTGCCTTGTCCACTTCAATTCCCTTAGCAGAAATCTTATGGCCAAGGACTAAGCCTTCACGCACCATAAAGTGGCACTTCTCCCAATTTAAAACTAAGTTGGTTTCTTTGCAGCGTTGTAAAACTTTTCCAAATTTTATAAACATAAATCAAAGGAGTCGCCAAAAATAGAAAAAAATCGTCCATAAATACTTCCATAATATTTTCTACGTATTTATCAAAAATAGCAAGCATACACAGCTAAAAGGTAGCGGGTGCGTTGCATAACCCGAAAAGCATTCTACGATAAGCAAAAGTCCCGAAGGGGCAAGTGAATGTTGTCTTCTCTTGGTCCTCGGGTGCGATAGGGATTTGAAAATACCCCGAGAGACCGTCGAGGAAGCAATAAAAACTGTGCCCGGATAAACGTTCTAAAATTTGATCGATAAAGGGGAGGGGGAAGTGATCTTTTCGAGTGGCATCGTTTAGCTTACGGTAATCGATGCACATCCTCCATCCCATTATCGTCCTAGTTGGAATTAAGTCGTTATTTTCGTTTGTTACTACCGTAATCCCACCCTTCTTAGGAACAACCTGGACCGGACTTACCCACTGACTATCGGAAATAGGATAAATTATCCCTGCATCTAATAACTTAAGCACCTCTTCCTTCACAACCTCTTTCATATTCGGATTAAGACGACGTTGTGGTTGGACTACACCCTTAGGATTATTTTCAAAAAAAATTTTATGAGTACAAAAAGAAGGGCTTATGCCATAAATGTCGGAAATTTGCCATGCTATAGCTCGGCGATGCTTTTGTAGTACTTCGATCAACTGATCGTTTTCGGATTGAGAAAGATAGGCCGAGACTATAACGGGCAATTTAGAATTTTTTTCAAGAAAGGCATATTTTAGATGATCAGGGAGTGGTTTTAAATCAAGATGGGGCGGTTCATCATAAGAGTTTTTCAAATTCTTTTCTTTTTCAAAAATAAGATTTTCATACTTTTTCCTACCAAAGACAGAATCATTTTCAAAATTTGCTTGTAATGACATAACCGTGTTTTCAAAATCATATGAAGAAATTTCAGAAAAAAAAGGAGGAAAATTCATTTGAAGAGTTGTTAGAAAGAAAAAGTGAAGAATCTTCATTTAAAACATCAAGAAAGAAGCATGAATCATCATTTTTAAAGAGTTTTTCATTGATTGATTGATAGAAAATATGACCTCATCATCTCCCACACGCAAAAACAACTTTCCGTTACTAACATCGATGACTGCTCGAGAGGTGGCTAGGAAGGGTCGAGCAAGGATAAGAGGGACCTCGACGTCCTCTTCAATATCGAGAATGACAAAATCCACCGAGAAGATGAATTTGTCGACCTTTACTAGCACGTCCTCAACAATACCTAACGGATATTTGATTGACCTATCGGCTAACTGGATACTCATTCTTGTAGGGCTAAGAGTGCCCAATCCTAGCTTTTTGAATAAAGAAAAGGGCATCAAATTTATGCTCGCTCCTAGATCCGCTAACGCATGTTTAACAAACAGATCACCAAAAATGCAAGGAATGGAAAAACTACCCAGATCGTTTATCTTTTTAGGAAGATTAGAGTTTTTAACGACCGCCGAGCATTGTTCATTTAAGGTTACATGCGATAAATTTTCCAATTTCGTCTTGTTTGTTAATAAATCCTTAAGATATTTTGCATACTTAGGCATTTGGCTAATCGCTTCATGAAATGGTAAATTAATATGAATTTGTTTGAACATTTCAAGGAAACGTTGGTACTGATCGTCTAGTTTTTCTTTCCTAAGTCGAGTCGGATAAGGAGGTGGCGGAAATTCCTTTATAACAACCGGAGCATCATTTTGAACGTCATCATTTTCTTTTCCAAAATCAGAAAAAACAGAAATATATTATTCTTTATCTAAAGTAGATTTTTCATTTCCAAAAGTTGATTTATTATTTTCCGTGGGGATAATTGTTTCCACAACAGGAGGGACAATCACCTTTGGCTCTTCCCTGATGGTGGGCTCGTTAATAACCTTACCGCTCCAAAGGGAAATCGCATTTGCGTGCTCCCTTGGGTTAGGTTCACTGTTCGAGGGAAGAGTTCCAGGTGGTCTCTCGGAAAAAGCCTTGGCAAGTTGCCAGACCTATTTTTCTAAACTTTTCATCGACCCTGTTAAGTTCCTAATAGTAGCATCATTCGAGCATATATATCTAGATAAAATTTCTTCCAAAGAGAGGGTTTTTTGAAGATTTTGCTTTTGTGGTGGTGGTATTGGTGGTGGTGTAAAATCGTGTGGTGGGCGTGCAGCATTAGCAGGGTTACTCCAAGAAAAATTTGGATGGTTACGCCATCCAGGATTATAAGAGTTCGAAAAAGAATTAAAACCAGGAGGTGCGGAAAAATTAGAAAAAGCAGAAAAATTATTGGCAGAATTATTTTGAGCAGGCCTGGGTATGTTCCCAGATAATCCACCTGCTCGGCGGCAGCAGCATTCGCATTTTCATATACCTTAGCGGCGGAGGAAGCAGTCATCTCCGAAATCTTCCTGTTCAGCATTTCCACTTGCAGCGCCAGTTGCGAAACCGAGTCCACTTCATAGATATATGCAGGTTTAGATGGGCGAGTCCTAGACGAATTCCACTGATAAGTGTTCATCGTCATGTCCTCGATAAGCTCAAGAGCGGCTTCCAGAGTTTTGCGGTCCAAAGAACTAGCGGAAGCGGCATCTATCATTTTCTTAGTTTCTTGATTTAGCCCATTGTAAAATGTCTGTACATGTAACCATACAGGCAGAGCATGATGAGGGCATCTTCTCAAAAGTTCTTTGAACCTCTCCCAAGTGTCATAGAGGGTCTCAGAAGCAATTTGAGAGTACGAAGTTATATCATTTCTTAGCTTAGCAGTTTTGGCGGGGGGGAAATAACGAGAGAGAAACTTTTCATTTAAAATGTTCCAAGTAGTGATTGATTCTCTTGGAAGAGAACCCAACCACTGTTTGGCTTTAGTTCTTAAGGAGAATGGGAAGAGTCTTAGCCTTATAGCATCGTCTGAGACACCATTTATTTTGAAGGTGTCACAGATTTCAAGAAAATTGGCAATATGCAAGTTCGAATCTTCATCTTGTAATCCGTCGAACTGTACATATTGCTGCACCATTTGTATGATGCTAGACTTAAGCTCGAAGTTATTGTTCGCAATTGCAGGTCAAACAATACTTGTTTTTGTACCCTCCAGGTCAGGCCGAGCATAATCGGACATCATCCTTTGCTGGGCAAACGCAGGGTTAGGGTCTCCCATTTCGGAGTTGAAGTTACAATCACCGTCGGAATCCTCAACCGTTGTTTGAGAAGTGGAACCACTGAATCGTAAGTTTCTCCGAAAGGAGCATTCGATTTTTGGGTCCAAGTCAACAAGTAGCGACGGATTCATGCGGGTCATGCACTAAGAAAATTAGAAGGAGAATGAAGGAAAGAAAAAGAGAAAACCAGAAATAGAAACTTGGAGAAGAAAATAGAGAAAGGAAATTTTTTTTATTATTATTATTTTTGCAGAAGTAATAGCGAAAGCATTTTCTTAATATTGACGAAAAAGCGTCCCCGACAACGGCGCCAAAAAATTGATGGGCTAAAACCCGAACAGGCAAGTGTACCTGTCGAATTATAGTATCAATGTCGTATTTAAACACGGGGTTGTCAAATACTGCTACTCATGCTTGAACTATTATCCTACCGAAAGAAAATGGGTTTTGAGAATTTTTAAACTAAAATGAAAGATAATTTTTTAGACGAAAAACTTTATAATAAAAAGCTAGCATTCGATCGAAGATTCACCATAAAATGAATTGAGAGGGATAAAAAGGCATAGTATTAAATTTGCAAATCATACTCGACCGTGACGGATCCGAAATTAGGAAATAATCTCGCTAGAGCATTAAATCCCCTGACTTATAGGCGTTTTGACCGAAATCTCTTTCAAGTCAAAAAGGCATAAAGACGCATTATCGAGGTGACCCGCACTATTGGATTTGACTCCAATCTGAAAGATTTACGTCATCCTATCTCTAGGGTTGCGTTCAACTCCTTCCTTCTTTGAGTGATCTTTCACATTCACTAGCCTCTCGGCTACTCAAATATGAGATCCCAAGCCTACTACCATATACCGGAAATACGGAGTCGACAAAATAAAAATCAAAGAAAGATCGAGTAAAATTAAGCAAAAATAAAACTATGAAACAAAAGAAACCCTCGTCTCATTTTATGGATCCTCACGATCGAACGCTAAAGAAAATTAGCTACGCATAATTGAAAGGGAAGACAAAAGAAGATAAGAGAAGAACATTTTCATTACTTGCAAAAAAGGGAGTACACAAAATTTTAAAAAGATAAGACTATATTAGGAAGAAAAACTTGCAATAATGGAAAAAAAACTAATACAATCATGAAACTAATAACAACTCACAAGCACTCTCCACTCTCCAACTCAACACTCACATTCAACTCAAAACTTCACTTCCCAAAAATTTCTCTCTTTGGCAATAGGGATGGGGTGGCTTTTATAGGAGATGGAGAAGGATCTAGAATGAAATGAAGAGGAGGAGGCAAGGGGGGTGGTCGGCCATGTAAAGGGAGAGAAGTTCATGCATGGCATTAAATGAAGTGGAGAGAATGCATGCATGATATTTAATGAGGTGGAGAGAGAGAGGTGGGTTCAATACATCGACTTTAAGGGAATGATTTGGAAAATATAAAATAGAAAAGGGGAATGAATAAGAAATAAAGAGGGGAGAAAAAAAGTGGTCGGCCATGTGTAGTGGTAAGGTTCATGCATATGGAAATTAATGAGGAGGGGGAGAGAGTGCATGAGGTGGCCGGCCATGCATGAATTGGGAGAGAAATATGGAAATAAGTTGATGAAAAAAGGGGGAGGGAACCGGCCATGCATGGTCCTCAAATGGACCAAAGAATGGAGAGAGTGGGCTGCACTTTGAAGGGGGCGGGCTGCTCTTTGTGAGCAGCATCTTGAAGTGGGGAGGAGGCCGGGCTGCACTTTGTGGGCTGCTCCAATGAGGTGGGCTGCTTTGTTTGAAGAGGGCTGCATCTATATGGGCTCGGGTAGCTTGAAGAGGGGCTGAATGCATCATATGGGCTTCAAGGAAAAGGGTCGGGCTACTCCAAAGGGCTACATGATGTTGGACTTGGACTTGAACCTACAAACAACAAAACAAAACAAACATTAGTTCTATATTTTTTTTATAACAAGCATAACACAATATAACAAAAATACATATAATAAACTATAGATAATAACATCAAACATTAAAAATAAAATAGCAACATAATAAGCATATAAAAAGATAAACCAGTCTTAAAACTTAAGATTTATGAATACTAAACTACCCAAAAAGCGATGACTAAAACTAGTCATCAGCCAACGGTCTAGATTGACTGTGGCTGGCCACTTTTGCTGGCTGATTCCGGCCAGCTGACCCGCCACCACCACTGGCGGATGTCACCACCACCTTCACTGAGGTGGCGGTTAGCGGTTTCCGGCGATGAGGCCGCCGGAATTGGCTCCTCCGGCGAACCCGAGTAAGAAATAAAACTCGGAAATTTCTCATTTTCCTCTCATGGTATCGGGCTCAATTGAGCTCGATGTCTCTCCCTAAACATTTAGAAATCTAGCACGAGTAGAGGGGAGGTGAAACAGACCCGAATGGCGGCACGACGGCGAGGTTGGCGGCGGTTGGCCATTGATGAGCTGCTCCGGCAATCTCCTGCTCAAAATCCCGATTCTCCACCAAAAGCTTTGCTCCAGGACTCGTTCTCCACTCGATTCTACCCTCTGAAGATGATGGAATGGTTGGTTTGAGCTGGAAGTGACTGTATAGGGAGATACAATCAAGGTGAGCTCGGTTTGGGGCTTTGGAGGCTTCACCCTTGGTGCCAAGTGGCCCCCATGCTGCCAAATTCTCTGGAATTCACTGAGGAGGCCAGCCAGCACCATTTTGGGCTGATGGAGCCAAGGCCAAGTGGCCTCTTCTTCTTAACTCACCTTCTCTCTCCTAAAATTCCCACTTTACCCTCTTGCATGTGTCCCTCTATTCAAAACCAGAGGGTAGGGGTGGTCATTGACCACTTGGCTGGTTATGGACCAAGTTTGGTGGTCTTGGCCCAAGGGGAGTGGGCTTAGCCCTCATTTTCTCCTTTAGGTTAATTAGGTTGACTTGGGTTGACTTGGTCAACCATGATGAGTGGGCTGACCCCACTTGGTGGTCATGGGTCTAATGGCATCACCCAACTTGGGTTGGGTCAATGTGGTGCCTTACTTGGGCTAATTGGGCCTATAGGTATAGGTTTGACCAAATTAGGGCCATGGTTGACTTTGGTCAACTAGGGTCAAGGGTTGACCTAATGGCATGCCTTATTGTCCACTTAGATTATTTTAGGATTAGGGCAATGTGGTGGGGTCATGGTGTGGCCAGGGTTCCTATTTAGGCTAGTTTGACCTAGTTTGACTTTGGCTCCTTGGTGGGCCCAACATGGCTACAACCCAATACCTAGGGTCAAACCTAGCCAAATTCCCTATCACCCACCCCATGCCTAACCCAATCTAAGTTGAGGGGGTATAGAAGTAACATGGGATGTTATAAATCGCAATAAACAAGAAAATAATTTCGTCCCCGAAATTTAAGTTCGGGTCTACGGGGTTCTACTTGCAAGAATTATAAGAAATTTAAACGTATAAACTAAAGTATACCTGAAGTGAACAGCTCCGGGTGTCGTTCCAACATTAGATCCCTTGGCTCCCAGGTGTGCTCCTCCTGTCCATGATTGGACCACAACGCCTTCACGAGAGGGACCTTCTTCTTCCACAACATACGGACATCTGTATCATCAATCAGGATCGGCTCCAATCTGACGGAACTATCTGGCGCTATCGGACCGGCAGTAGTAGTAACGTGCTGCTCCGGCCGTAGGAGAGCTCTTCGTAAGGAAGATACATGGAAGACGTCGTGTAGGGTAACCAACTCCGGTGGCAGCTGCAGTCGGTAAGCTAAGGGGCCGATCCGCTCCAGGATCAAGTATGGCCCCATGTATCGAGGACTGAGCTTCTTGTGCCTCCGCACCCGAGAGACACCGTGTACCGGACATATCCTCAAGAAAACTCTGTCTCTAACCTAGAACTCCACCTACCGGTGTCGAGCATCATAATACTTTGCCTGTCTACTCTGGGCCTCTAGCAGCCGATCCCTGATCAAATTAACCTGAGCCTCTATATCCTTCACATAATCAGAACCAAGAGCCTTGGTATCCACATCCTGAACCCATGACAGCGGTGTACGGCACTTCCTCCCATAAAGTGCCTCATATGGAGCCATCCTGATGCTAGCCTGGTGGTTGTTATTGTAGGAAAACTCAATCAATGGTAGCAGCCTCTCCCAAGGCTTCCCCGTATCCAATATGCATAGGCGGAGTAGATCCTCCATGGTTCGGATGGTCTGCTCAGTCTATCCATCGGTCTGCGGGTGGAAGGCGGTAGTAAAAGTAAGTCGAGAGCCCAAGTAAGCATGCACAGCCCTCCACTCGCTCGAAGTGAACCGACCATCACGGTCTGAAACAATCTTCCTGGGGATTCCATGGTATCTGACAAACTATTCCACGAATAATCTCACCAAAACTGCAACTGGAGCATCCTTCCTGACTGGAATAAAGCGCGCTACCTTGGTCATTCTGTCTACTATGACCCATATAGAATAATGCCCAGAGTGGGAGCGAGGTAGTCCGTGCACAAAATCCATAGCAATGTCCTCGAACTTCCACTCTGGGACTGGCAATGGCTGTAATAAACCTCCCGGGCTCTTGCATTCTGCCTTAACACGCTGGTACGTCTCACAATATGTCACAAAGTGGGTGATCTCCTTCATCATCCCAGGCCAATACATAGTCCTCCGTAAATCTGCCCACATCTTGGTGATGCCGGGATGCACTGAATATCTGGAGCAATGTGCCTCTCTAAGTATATCATCCTGGATACCGCCCCGTGCTGGTAAATAAATGCTTCCACGGAAGTGAAGGAGACCATCCTGCAGCGTGTAATCCTCAACCTTGCCCCTTTCCAGGGCACTGAAAATCGGCTCCAAAGTAGTATCCAGCCTCTGATGCGCCATAATGCGCTCCCAAATGTCATCATCACTCATCATAGAGCTCAGGTACTCTCGATATCCTACTAGTTCGGCCTCAGAAACCATAGTAATATGCATGTCGTCCATCACCTGTATCAGCTCCATAGCCATCATCCGAGGCTCCGGTCCAGAAGTGCCGGCCCCCCTGCTCAAAGCATCTGCTACTGTGTTTGCCTTCCCTGGGTGGTAGTGAATCTGGTAATCATAGTCGCAGAGGAACTCTAGCCATCCCCTCTGTCGCAGGTTTAGATCCTTCTGCGTATCGATGTACTTGAGATTCTTGTGATCTGAGAAAATATCATAATGAATCCCATACAGATAATGCCGCCATATCTTTAGTGCAAATACAACAGCCCCGAGCTCCAAATCGTGTACCGGATAGTTATGTTTGTGCTTCTTCAACTGTCTCGAAGCATAAGCAATAACATGTCTGTGCTGCATCAGTACAGCACCCATCCCTTCGTATGAGGTATCCGTGTAAATCTGAAATCCGTCACTCCTAGATGGGAGTGCAAGGATAGGGGATGAGGTAAGTCGGTCCTTTAACTCCTGAAACGTCGTCTCGCACTGCTCTGTCCATATAAACTCTGCATCCTTCCTCGTCAAAGTCGTGAGGGGGAGTGCTATCCTTAAGAACCCCTCCATGAACTTACGATAGTAACCTGCTAATCCCAAGAAAATGCGAATGTCGGATGTTGTCTTCGGTCGTGGCCAATCCCTCACTGTCTCTATCTTGGCTGGATCCACCGCCAATCCAGCTCCACTGATCGTGTGCCCCAAGAAGGCCACCTCCTGTAGCCAGAATTAGCACTTTGAAAACTTTGCAAACATCTGGGACTCCTTCAGCCTCTGCAAAACCTGTGTCAAATGCTCTGTATGCTCCTCCTGAGTTCGGGAATATATCAAAATATCGTCGATGAATACAATCACGAAGCGGTCTAAGAAGGGCTCGAATACACGGTTCATTAGACTCGTGAATGCGGCAGGGGCATTCGTGAGCCCAAAAGGCATCACCGTGAACTTGTATAGCCCATAACGTGAGCTGAAAGCCATTTTCGGGATGTCTTCCTCTCGGATGCGCAGCTGATAGTAACCGGATCTCAAATTCATCTTAGAAAACTCGAAGGCCCCCTAAAGTTGATCAAATAACTCGTCTATCAGAGGGTGTGGATAGGTATTACGGACCGTTAACCGGTTCAGCTCCCTGTAATCTATGCACAGCCGCAATGATCTGTCTTTCTTCTTCACAAAGAGAACTGGTGCTCCCCACGATGACGAACTCGACCGCACAAATCCTGAGTCCACAAGCTCCTGAAGCTGAGTCCTGAATTCTGCCAACTCTCTAGGAGCCATCATGTAAGGTGCCTGGGACACTGGCCTAGCCCCTAGTATCAATTGAATCCTGAAATCCAAGTCCCGAGCTGGTGGTTGTCCGGGCAATTTCTCTGGGAATACATCAGAGAAATCCCGAATGACCGGAATATCAGCTATAGAACTCTCTGCTGCCACCATCTCGAAGCAGATGAGGTACACCTCTTCCCCCTGCTCATAGGCCTTGACAGCCTGTACAGAAGATAATGATAGATAGGGGATAGGTCGGATACCTTCAATATTAATGTAGGAGTCTCCATGCCTGAGTGTGATCCTCTTAGAGGGGCAGTCGATCTGGTTATAGTTCCAATTAAGCCAGGTCATGCCCAAAATCAAATAAAAGTCCGGCAATCTCAAGATCGCCGCCGGAGCTTCGAATGTCTTGCCTCCTATCTCGGCCTCCATGTTGGAGCTATCCTTGGTCCGTAGCTTCGAGCCATCAGGAAGATACACCCTCATCTCTGTGTCAGGGAATCTCTCCAAACCCTCTAGTCCTTCAATGAAGGTGTCCGACACGAATGAGTGGGAAGCACTCGTGTCGAAGAGGGTATGTGCGGGCTTGCCGCTGATCATAACTATGCCTGAGATTTATTTGAGGTATAATGGATGTTATTTCTATGGTTTTCAAGGCACTACTAAGGTTGAAATTTCTACATTAAAATAATTTAAGTACCTGTAATCACCTCCTCGGGGTTCCTCTGCTTCGTGAGGTCCAAAGCGTACATCTGCTCCTGGTTACGACCTCTGTCGTGATATCCCCGGCCTCGGCCACGACCTCGTCCTCGGCCTCGGCCTCGACCATGCTGTACTGGGGCAACTGGAGGTAGAGGAGGAGGAGGTGGATGGAATCGATGCGGACACTCCAATCTAATGTGCCGGGGCTGGCGGCATCCGTAACAAACTACTGGCTGGTGTCCATGGTCATCCTGCATCCTTGGAGCATGCAATTGTAGAGGTGTGGAAGCTAATGTTAGAGGAGTCCCCTGCTCCTGCTTGAAGTTGGGACGACGATGTCCCCCACCCCTCTTGTATCCAATAGTCCTGCCTCTCTGAGAGCCCCTGCTGCTCTCTCCTGATGTCGACCCATCGTACGGTCTCTTCCCTCTGCCTTGCACCATCAGCTGGTCAGCTTCCAGCTTCTTTGCCATCTCGATAGAACCTCTTGGCATACCTCCTATCATTTTTATCCTGTATCCCTATGAACCTGGCAAGGTGGGAAAACTCCCTCTGGTACTCAATCACCGACCTGCTCCCCTGCCTGGGGTTCAGAAACCTCTCCTCCAAAACATCTCTGTCTGTAGTAAATACAAAGTGATCCAAAAATACATCGCCAAACTCCTTCCAAGATATGTCTGACAGCTCCCAGTCCGCATATGTAGACTCCCTCACTTACTTCCACCATCTTTTCGCATGAGCTTCTAGTGTAGAGGTGGCTAGAGGTACCGCCTGGCCGACCGGGCAGCTGATGCCTGCCAGTATCTCATGTATGGCCTCCAACCATTCCTCCGTCTTTACAGCATCCTCTGTCCCATGGTACATCGGTGGGGACAGGCTCTTCATGGCACTTAGCCAGCTTGACCCCGGGTTTGGCTGTGGGGCCGGGACTTGCTGGGCTTTGAAGGCATCCAGGATCACTGTCAAAGTCTGGCCCATCTCCGTCTGTAGAAATGGAGTGGCAGCTGGAGGGGGAGGAACCACATTTTGCGGTGCGGAGACCTGTAGAGGTTGCGTAAAGGTAAGGTTAAAACAAAACTGGCCTAACACATTGTACTTAACGGACTATTTTATGTGACTTTTTTACACATGGGCACACCACTGCTTCTGCTGCATAGTTTGTCCGCAAACTAATGCTCGTGCAGGGTGGTCCAGTGTTGTGGACTTCTTTCTCATATGATCGTTCGGAAGTGTGGTGGGCCCATAACCCACAGGTCCCAGGATCGAAACCTGGCTCTGATACAAGTTTGTAAGACCCCCCTTCCCCTTACCAAGGAGGCTACTGGGTCTTATGCCCAGAACCGCCATCTTACGGTGACACTAACGCACGGGTTAGTCGACACCGCAAAACGCCGATTCTGCCGGCTAGTACGATCATAAACCTGTATGCCAATATGAGAAAAAAAGTATAGCGGTAAAAGAAAACCACAACTAGTCCACAGTCACAGCATATATATATAATATATGAAAGGAAAATATCAGTCCAAATGAGTACAGAAATAAAATGGAGAGTAATAAGGGCTTATGCTCGGTACATCATATCAAAATCTCTCTCTCAACTCTAAAAGCCGGAAGATATCTATCATCAACAGGTCATCCCACCTGAGGTAACTTTGTAGTAGTAGTAGTAGGCGGTGGTGGTGGTATCAGCTCCTCACGTCCTGCCATCTCGTCCTGCTGGTCATACGGGTGCTCCATCTCCTCGAGCTCCTAAAAATAGTTTGGTCACCGACCATTAGTCAAAAAGACTAAGTCGTTTCCTCCACACCTCGCCCCGCAACTCCTAGGCATCGTGCGGGAGGACGAAGCGAAGGACAACAAGGCGTATCAAGAGTAAACAGGTGGCAGTGGCACTATACTAACAAGTATATGAGGAGTAATAGTAGTCTTACTCTAGCAGTTCTATGTAAGAAGTACAGGTGCAGTAGTGAAGTATAAAATTGAGTAAGTAAGAAAAGTGTAGTACGGTAAAGTAAGTAAAGAACTGAAAGTAAGTGCAGGAAAGTAAAACTATGCTAGCACTACTCTATCATCACAAATCATACCTTAACTTATAAAAATGCCCATACAAATTTATAAGTTACGGTTTACAGGAAATTTAACTTATCATATAAAAGAGTCCATACTAATTTATTTGATAAGGATCTATGAAGCGTATGACCTAATATGAATGAATGTTTATGATGCAATTTATGCACAGGCAAGTGCAACTCACACACAACGACTCTGTGATCACAGACCTTTAGTTCCCACTTTTTAAGAGCTAGCTTCACTCTCGGGTACCACTGTTGTGGCTACGGCAGCAGCGGAGCGGGTGTAACGCCCCCGGTTTTTCTGTGTTTTGTTTGATCATTGATTGGCGTTACGATGACGCATTTCCGGCCCTTCTCCATTATAGAGCGTGGTCTTAGCACTTTAGGTTCCTTGTGTAGCCTGTTTGTAGCCTGTTGGCAAGTTTCCCCAGCTAGCCGGAGTCTGTTTTGGTGACTCGGTTGGGCCTCTTATGGAAATGCTTTTGTTTTGGCTTCGGGAGGTGTTAGCCCGAGTGTGCGATCGTCGGATGTTGTTTTCGACCTCACCGTTGTTTTTGTATCTTGGGTGTTTTGCTACGGTGCGAGTTTTGGTTGAAATCCGAGATCGTTTGCTTTCACATCGTTTTGACGTTTGTTATGTTAGCTGTAATGTTGATGTGCTGTGTGTGGCCTGGTGTGGCCGAGCTTGTTAGGCTGGTGCCTTGTCTTTTTGTTTTACTAAGGAGTTAGCAGTTTTTTTTGTGTAAGTTTGGGTGACACGGCATGGGTCACGGGCATGACCCAGGGCATGTCGTGCTCGGGAAGAGCTCTCCTTTGTGTGGTCGACGAATTTTGGTCGACGGGTTTTTTTGGTAGGAACACGGCCTGTGACACGGGCGTGTCACAGGGCGTGTCCCCCTTTGGTTCGTCGAGCTGCGCTCGATGGTCATCAGGCGGTGTTTTAGTGAGAATACGGCCGTGTCACGGGCGTGTCATATCGGATACGGGCGTGACACGGGGTGTGTCTCTCTGTTTGACGATCGGCGCTCCAAGATCATCGAGCGGTGTTTGAGTTGGTACATGGCCTATGACACGGGCGTGTCACAGGGCGTGTCCCATGTTTCGTCGAGCGGAGATCGATGTTCATTGAGTGGGTAGGTGGGTAGATGTGTGAGTACACGCCCCGTGACACGGGCGTGTCGTGCCGTGTCACGGCCGTGTCTGGGGCGTGTTCCGTACTTTTTCTCCTGAGAGCATCTTTTGTTGCCGTGAACCGTTTTTCCCTCTCATTTCGTCGTTCCCGAGACTGGAGAGCTTCCAGCGGAAGGGTTTTGAGAGGAGGCGGTGGTTTGTTTGGCCGGTGTTTGCGGGAGGAAGCTCGTTTTTCTCGTGCGATAGCGGATTTGGCTTGCTCTCGTCTAGATCTTCCCTTTCATGTAAGTCATTCTTGGTTTAGGGTTGATTCAAGGAGTTAAACTTCCGTTTATTTCTTTTCTTCTTCTCTTAATTGTTGCTTTTGACCCGTAGGTGGACAATCTTGCCACCAAGGCCTGTTTCGTATTGCAATCGCTGCATCTTGGTAGTAAGGCAAGTGGCTCCTTGCCCTTGCCAATTTGACCCCTTTTTACCTAATTACCTTGCTGTATTTTTGTTCTTTAATTCCAGCCATGTTCGATTTAGGCTGTGTAGGACTTTTGGCTATTCTCTTTCTTTTTATTATTTTGTCTGGGTTTGGTGTCCAGTGGGTAGCAAGAGTTAGGGTAAGGCTGCGCTTAGTTGTAGTTTAAGTTTAGTTGCGATAGCCCCGAGTAGTTAGGATGGAAGGGAGGGTTGGGATTAAATTTCCAACTCTCTGTTTTCGCTCGTTGAGAGAGTTTAGGCTACGGTTTTTAGCTAAAACTGACGTTTACCCTAAGTGGAAAGCGCTGACAGCGTCGAGTGAGCCGAGTTCACTCAACACCGTCATCCAGCGTAGGATTTGCGGCTAAGTATTTTGGCGTCAAGTGAGTGGAGCTTACTCAATGCCGCGTCGAGTGGGCTCGACGTTTCTGTCTTGGGTTCGTGTGTTTCCTTAGGATTGTTAGTGTGACTTTTTCCTATTCCCTAGGGGGGTATTGGGTGTTCGGCTAATTTTTGCATGCCGACTCTTGGGTTGTGGCAGGTGGTGGAGTTTTGGTGGCCTCTGGAGGGGTGGTTTTATGTGGAGCGTTGTGGCCACCGCCTTTTGCCCCGGTTTGGGTTAGCGTGTGTGGGACCCTAGTGCTGCCACTGTTTGACCACTTAGCCCATTTTTGGATCTGGCTTTGGTTATGTATTCAGATCCATGTTTTGACCACTGCCATTTACCCACGTGTTAGGACTGTTAGTCCCTTTCCTGTTTATATTTTCTTTTTCTTTTGCCATATATGTATATGTCTTGTTGCTGTTGCAGAGACTCTTGTAGGGCATATTGCTTTTATTGCTTGCACTGGGTGTGCTTTGCTGTGCTTTAGACAGTGCTCTTTTCTTACTGTCATGCCCTTTCTTTTGCTTATAGAAGTTTGATGCCGGGTTGGTAGACCCTTTTTATTTGCTCATAAATCTAATGCTTTATTTACCGTTTTGATTATTTTCTTGCTTAGGTGTTCTTTTCATGAATGCCACAGGTCCAGGTTGTAGCCATTTCAGCGGCTAGTTCTTTTGGAGGGGCTTGTTGGTGGCCTCTTGGGTAGCTGAGATAGCTGATCCCTGATTTTGTGAGGTAGTTCCTTACCTTTCTGTATGGACATACATACTCACCAGTGGGTTCGTGTCAGGTTGTTGACGCCCACTGGTGGCTTCTTGCAATGCTCGGTATGAACTTAAACTGCTATTTTTGCGTATTTGTGGTTGTTTACTTGCTTCTGGGAAGGATTTATGCTAGGTTGCATGTTAGATATTTTAAACCCTAAAAGCATTACTACATGTATCTCATGCATAACATATTTATAAAACCAAGACACTATTTTTCATTAGCGTAAAAGACTATCTTTCATATATACTATATTCACTTTAGAGTCGTGCATACCTTGAGTCGTCCCTCGGGGACACTTATGCTCATTTAGGGTGTCAACTTAATTGAACCAAAGTATTTTCTACTGCGTATAAATATACTTTTAATTGTGGACTAGCTGATCCACCGTGCCGAGGGATACGGTCATTCAACATAACTGGTTTTCTTTCATATTAATCAACGATTCTTCCTTAAAATCTAAAGTCTGGAGTTTTGCCTGAGCGTGTGCAGTTATCCCCTGCACGACGTGGCATCACGACACGTATTTTCTCTTGCTCTGATGCGGTGCAATCGTAGAGAAAATTCGGGTTGTGACAGTTGGTATCAGAGGAGGTTGCTTGACAAATGGTCGGGCAACCTTTCCCTTGTTTGCATTAGTGGTTAGCGTCATACCATACACACACCGATATTTCATCAGCACGTCTTGTCTAAAGCACGAACACTACACTCATGAGCATAAAGAAGTATACGGGGCATATTATGTAGTATGGGATGCATAATATGTGTTTGTATATGGATCCACCATAGGGGGCAACATGTGAGGGTTATGTAGTATGGGATGCATAACCTCACCACATGAATACGGCTAGCACATTTTATTTTTTTGTTGCATGGGAATGTTATGTAGTATGGGATGCATAACATTTCCATGTGTATGCCGCCCATGGCATGCATTAAGGCCTTTTTAGAATGCATAGCACATCATGCATAGCATAACATTTCATAAGCACAACGTGCCAAGCTAAAGATTTGCATGATGACATATGTACACACATGGTTTTGAGTCAAAAAGAATACAAATACATGCATTCATGGTTTAGGCACATGAGTTAGTATGATGGTGGTGAACCATCGTAGGTTAAGCATAACATCATCATGGTAAAAAAAAACTCCCATAGCAAGTTTTGCAGTTGAAGTTCATATTTAAGTGTGTTTGTCTGTACCAGGTAGTTTTGTTCTAGCTGTTGGGCTATGTTTTGTCTAAAGCTTGTGCGATTATAGGATGGCGATACGTCATGCGACGAGATCGACCCCCCAATCCGAGGGTGAGACATCAGGAGCGCAGAGCGAGGCATTGGTAGAAAACCTGCGGCAGAGTAATGAGGCCTTATCGAGGCAGGTAGTGGCTATGCAAGCTCAGATTCTGTCTCTTGTAGCAGTGGTGGCGGGACAGACTCCGAGAGTTCAGGACCCTGCTGGGGGGGTAGTTGTTCCTGCCCCTCCTGCTCCTCCCGTGCCTTTTGTTGTGGTGCCCCCGGAGATGGCATTCATATACCAGTTTCAGCGGCTTAGGACCCCTACTTATGATGGGCAAGCAGATTTCATGATTTTGGATGACTGGCTGATTTCCATTGAGGAGATGTTCTCTTACTCAGGGATTGCGGACGATCAGAGAGTGATGCTCGCTGCCTACCAGCTCAAGGGCTTAGCAAAGAATTGGTGGCTGAGGGAGAAAGAAAGCTTGGTGGCAGGATGCTCTTGGGAGTCATTTAAGGTGATGTTGTTGAGTAAGTTTCTGCGTTCAGTCGAGAGGGACCGGCTGATGAATGACTTCCTCCATTTGAAGCAAAGGAAACTCACGGTTAGTGAGTATGAGATTGAGTTTAGTAAGTTGAGTCGGTTTGCTCCTAGTCTGGTGAGTGTTGAAGAAGACCGAGTTAAGAGATTTCTGGGTGGACTAAGAAGCGACATTCAGCAGTTAGCGAATGCCTACGGAGCAGTCAGTTATGCCAGCGTGGTTGAAGCTGCCTTGAGAGTTGAGGCCATTGAGAATGCCAAGAATAGAGGCCAGCAGTTGAGGAAGGATAAGCGGAAGTCCGGTGGAGGGAAGTGCCCTCAGGAACCTGATGCTGTCTCAAGAAAGAAGAACAAAGAGGTTTGTAGTTTCTGTGCCCGGCCAGGCCACCCCTTTGAGAAGTGCTTCAAAAGGTTGGGAGCACAGAAGAAGGAACAGGTACACGCAATTCAGGGTGCTCCCAGAGGAGACTTGGTGTGTGCCTTGTGTGGAAGGAAGGGGCATGAGGCTGCCGTTGCAGGTTAAAAGATAAGGTCTGTTTTCAGTGTGGGCAGAAGGGTCATCTCAAGACAAAGTGCCCACAGTTCCAGCCTGTTCTGCAGCCAGTTCCCCTCCAGGCTTTGCCACCGCCTCAGCAAATGGATAAAGGAAAGGGGAAGCTGAATGTGCTTTCGGCAGATGAAGCGCAGACTTCGACCCAGGTTATCTCAAGTTCGACTCCTCCCCAGTCGTTTCGTTATGTTCCCTTTTTGGTTGTAGTTTTCATTTTAGCGTTTGTTTCCTTAGATGCGTGCGCTATTTGTAGGACTATTTAAGGTAAAGAACCGCTGGGCGCGCGTTCTCTTCGATTCAGGCGCTACACACTCGTTTCTGGCTAGAGCCTTCGTGGAGCGGTTCAGTTTGGGCCTAGTTCGTGTTGGTGGTGCCTTCTGCATTAAGTTCCCCTCTGGTGACTCTGTGGTTACGGACCTGGGTGTCCTTGATTGTCCGATTTTGTTGAGGGATTTTCTAGCCAAGGCAGATCTGAAGGTGATTGACCTGGAGGACTTCGATGTTATCCTGGGCATGGACTGGTTGTCCAGGTACGATGCAGTTATCCAGTGCAAGGGTAAGCGCTTGGACTTCGTCAAAGACAACGGTCAGCCTGGGAGCGTTTATGGGTATTCTCTCCAGGAGTCTCTAGTCATTTCTGCGGTGCGTGCTCGGAAGATACTTGATTCTGGCTGTTTTGCCTGTGTGGTCTCTCTTATAGGGACAGTTGTTAGAGTGCCGCGTTTGGAAGAGATTCCTGTGGTGTGTGACTTCTCTGATGTGTTTCTTGATGATCTTCCCGGTCTTCCACCCGATTGAGATGTCGAGTTTGTTATATATTTGGAGCCAGGCATGCGTCCTATTGCAAAGGCGCCGTACCGGATGGCCCCGCGAGAGCTGGAAGAGTTGCGAATTCAGCTGGATGAGATGTTGGCAAAAGGTTTCATAAGGCCGAGTTCTTCGCCTTGGGGTGCACCAGTGCTGTTCGTCAAAAAGAAAGATGGGTCGATGAGGCTATGCATCGACTATAGAGAGCTGAACAAGGTTACTATTAAGAACAGGTACCCTTTGCCTCGGATTGACGATTTGTTTGACCAACTGCATGGTAGTGTCGTGTTTTCCAAGATTGATCTTCATTCGGGCTATCACCAGTTGAGGATTCGGGAGTTAGATGTTCCACGGACGGCGTTCCACTCTCATCATGGTCATTTTGAGTTTTTGGTTATGTCATTTGGTTTGACTAATGCGCCCTCAGCTTTTATGGATTTGATGAACAGAGTTTTCAAGGATTTTCTAGATATGTTTGTGATTGTCTTTATAGACAATGTTTCGGTGTACTCTAAAGATGCGGAGGAGCATGATCGACATTTGCGACTGGTCTTGGCGACTCTGAGAGACCATAAGCTATACGTCAAGCTGAGCAAATGCGAATTTTGGTTGCCTCAAGTTTCTTTTCTCGGCCACGTGGTTAATAAGGAGGGAATATCGGTGGACCCAGAAAAGATCGCTGCTGTTATGGAATGGGCGAGGCATGTTACTCTCAAAGAGATCAGAAGCTTCTTGGGCTTGGCTGGATATTATAGAAGATTTGTAGAGGGATTCTCTACCTTGTCTGTGTCGTTGACCAAGTTGACACAGAAGAATGTAGCCTTCATATGGGATGGCAAGTGTGAGGAGGCTTTTGAGGAACTAAAAAGAAGGTTATGTTCAGCTCCAATTTTGTCCTTGCCTACTGAAGGTAATGAGTATGATATATATATGGATGTGTCGCATGTCGGACTTGGCTGAGTATTGATGCAGGGCGGGAAGGTGATTGCGTACGGGTTGAGGCAGCTAAAGACTCACGAGAGGAATTACCCTACGCATGACCTGGAGTTTGCAGCTGTGATCTATGCGCTGAAATTGTGGAGGCATTTGCTGTATGGCGCGTAGTGCAAGATTTTCACGGATCATAAGAGTTTAAAGTATGTCTTCATCCAGAAAGAATTGAATCTGCGCCAGCGGCGATGGTTGGAGTACGTGGCCGACTATGATGTTGAAATCCAGTACCATCCGGGCAAAGCGAATGTGGTAGCCGATGCCCTGAGTCGGAAGTCAGGGAAGATTTTCAATCTCTTCGCCGAGCGTCTAGTGGAAGAGTTCCTTTTGATGGACATTTTTGTGGGAAGCTGCGATTCGCAGAGTAGCTTGGCAGTGGCAGAACCTTCGTGGATTGCACTTAGGAGACTGCATTAGAAGGATGATCCCGATCTTCTGCATTTGTATCTTCGAGCTGAAAAAGGTGAATTACCAGATTTCTCTATAGATGATGCGGGTACCTTGAAGTATCGTGGCAGGTTTTGCATCCCCGCAGTTGGAGATATCCGGGATATGGTGTGCAGAGAAGCCCACGGATCTTATGTTGCCTACCATCCAGGGTCTACCAAGATGTATCATGATTTAAAGCAGATTGCCTGGTGGTATGGGATGAAGAGGGATATAGCCAGATTTGTTTCTGAGGGTTACACTTACAGGCTTGTGAAAGCCGACCATGGGAGGCCTGGTGGCAAGCTGACTCCCTTGGAGATTCCGATGTGGAAGTGGGAGAGTATCTCGATGGATTTCATTACAGGCTTACCGAGATCTCCTAAGGGGCATGATTCAGTTTGGGTGATCATAGACAGATTGACGAAGTGTGCTCACTTCGTACCATTTAAGATCGATTATCCGATGAGGAAGATAGCCGAGATGTATTTGGATGAGGTTATCAGATTGCATGGTGCACGTCTCGTTTTTGGAAGAGCCTTCAGGAGGGGTTGGGTACAGATTTGAGGTATTACACAGCTTATCATCCGCAGACCAATGGTCAGACGGAGCGAGTAAATCAGATTGTGGAAGATATGATCCGATGCTATATTCTGGACCACGGAGGAGCGTGGGATGAGCGCTTGCGGCTTATGGAATTTGCGTATAACAAAAATTATCAAGAAAGCTTGCAAATGGCTCCTTTTGAAGCTTTGTATGGGAGGCGCTGCAGGACTCCCTTGTTTTGGGCTGAGGTTGGCGAGAGACCATTGTTGGGTCCAGTAGCACTCGAGGAGATGGAAACCGCAGTGAAGCTTATTCGGGAAAAGCTTCGGTTAGCCCAGGAGAGATATGAGAAGAACGCCAACCGGTGTAGATCGGACTTGGAATTTGTGGTGGGGGACTCAGTGTTCTTGAAGGTCTCCCCGTTGATCGGAGTCAAGCGCTTTGGCAAGAACAGGAAGTTGGACCCGAGGTACGTGGGGCCATTTCTGATTGTTGAGCGGATTGGGTTATCAGCTTATAGACTAGCTTTGCCCGAAAATTTCCCTGGCGTGCATGATGTCTTCCACGTCAGTCAGCTGCGGAAATGTGTGCTGAATGGCAGGCAGGTTTTGGATTCTGTGCCTCAGTTGGAGCCGAATCTTTCTTATGTCGAGGTGCATGTCCGCATTTTGGATTCTCAGGTTCGTGCGTTGCGGAAGAAGACTATTCCTATGGTTAAAGTTTTACGGAGGAATCAGGATGTAGAAAGCGCGACTTGGGAATTGGAGTCGGCTATGAGGGAGGCTCACCCTCTTCTGTTTCCCTGATCTTGTGCCTGGTATGTTCTGCTTTATTTATATATATATATATATATAGCCCTTTCCTGTCTCTTTCTCTCTCATTCTTTATAGGAGTGTTGTGAGTAAAGTTTCGAGGCGAAACTTTCTTTTAGGGGGAGTGGTTGTAACGTCGCCGGTTTTTCTGTGTTTTGTTTGATCTTTGATTGGCGTTACGATGACGCATTTCCGGCCCTTCGCCGTTGTAGAGCGTGGTTTTAGCTATTTAGGTTCCTTGTGTAGCCTGGTTGTAGCCTGTTGGCAAGTTTCCCCAGCTAACCGGAGTCTGTTTTGGTGACTCGGTTGGGCCTCTTAGGGAAATGCTTTTGTTTTGGCTTCGGGAGGTGTTAGCCCGAGTGTGCAATCGTCGGATGTTGTTTTCGACCTAACCGTTGTTTTCGTAGCTTGGGTGTTTTGCTACGGTGCGAGTTTTCGTCGAAGTCCGAGATCGTTTGCTTTCGCGTCGTTTCGACGTTTGTTATGTTAGCTGTAATGTTGATGTGCTGTGCGTGGCCTGGTGTGGCCGAGCTTGTTAGGCTGGTGCCTTGTATTTTTGTTTTGCTAAGGAGTTAGCAGTTTTTTGTGTAAGTTTGGGTGACACGGCCTGGGTCACGGGCGTGACCCAGGGCGTGTCGTGCTCGGAAAGAGCTCTCCTTTGTGTGGTCGATGAATTTTGGTCGACGGGTTTTTTTGGTAGGAACACGGCCTGTGACACGGGCGTGTCACAGGGCGTGTCCCCCTTCGGTTCGTCGAGCTGCGCTCGATGGTCGTCAGGCGGTGTTTTAGTGAGAACACGGCCGTGTTACGGGCATATCGTATCGGACACGGGCGTGACACGGGGCGTGTCTCTCTGTTCGACGATCGGAGCTCCACGATCGTCGAGCGGTGTTTGAGTTGGTACACGGCCTGTGACACGGGCGTGTCACTGGGCGTGTCCCGTGTTTCGTCGAGCGAAGATCGACGTTCTTCGAGTGGGTAGGTGGGTAGATGTGTGAGTACATGCCCCGTGACACGGGCGTGTCGGGCCGTGTCACGGGCGTGTCTGGGGCGTG
The DNA here is from genome assembly GCA_039583875.1 of Platanthera guangdongensis. Taxonomy (NCBI): domain Eukaryota; kingdom Viridiplantae; phylum Streptophyta; class Magnoliopsida; order Asparagales; family Orchidaceae; genus Platanthera; species Platanthera guangdongensis. The sequence goes on from CM077151.1 coordinate 193,747,663, forward strand.
TTCCGTACTTTTTCTCCTGAGAGCATCTTCTGTTGCCGTGAACCGTTTTTCCTTCTCATTTCGTCGTTCCCGAGCCTGGAGAGCTTCCAGCGGAAGGGTTTTGAGAGGAGGCGGTGGTTGTTTTAGCCGGTGTTTGCGGGAGGAAGCTCGTTTTTCTCATGCGATAGCGGATTTGGCTTGCTCTCGTCTAGATCTTCCCTTTCATGTAAGTCATTCTTGGTTTAGGGTTGATTCAAGGAGTTAAACTTCCGTTTATTTCTTTTCTTCTTCTCTTAATTGTTGCTTTTGACCCGTAGGTGGAAGATCTTGCTGCTAAGGCCTGTTTCGTGTTGCAATCGCTGCATCTTGGTAGTAAGGCAAGTGGCTCCTTGCCCTTGCCAATTTGACCCCTTTTTACCTAATTACCTTGCTGTATTTTTGTTCTTTAATTCCATCCATGTTCGATTTAGGTTGTGTAGGACTTTTGGTTATTCTCTTTCTTTTTATTATTTTGTCTGGGTTTGGTGTCCAGTCGGTAGCTAGAGTTAGGGTAAGGCTGCGCTTAGTTGTAGTTTAAGTTTAGTTGTGATAGCCCCGAGTAGTTAGGATGGAAGGGAGGGTTGGGATTAAATTTCCAACTCTCTGTTTTCGCGCGTTGAGAGAGTTTAGGCTGCGGTTTTTAGCTAAAACTTACGTTTACTCTAAGTGGAAAGCACTGACAGCGTCGAGTGAGCCGAGTTCACTCAACGCTGTCATCCATCATAGGATTTGCGGCTAAGTATTTTGGCGTCAAGTGAGTGGAGCTTACTCAACACCACGTCAAGTGGGCTCGACGTTTCTGTCTTAGGTTCGTGTGTTTCCTTAGGATTGTTAGTATGACTTTTTCCTATTCCCTGGGGGGGTATTGGGTGTTCAGCTAATTTTTGCATGCCGACTCTTGGGTTGTGGCAGGTGGTGGAGTTTTGGTGGCCTCTGGAGGGGTGGTTTTATGTAGAGAGATGTGGCCACCGCGTTTTGCCCCGGTTTGGGTTGGCGTGTGTGGGACCCTAGTGCTGCCACTGTTTGACCCCTTAGCCCATTTTTGGATCTGGCTTTGGTTATGTATTCAAATCTATGTTTTGACCACTGCCATTTACCCACGTGTTAGGACTGTTAGTCCCTTTCCTGTTTATGTTTTCTTTTTCTTTTGGCATATATGTATATGTCTTGTTGTTGTTGCAGACTCTCTTGTAGGGCATATTACTTTTATTGCTCGCACTGGGTGTGCTTTGCTGTGCTTTAGACAGTGCTCTTTTCTTACTGTCACGCCCTTTCTTTTGCTTATAGCAGTTTGATGTCGGGTTGGTAGACCCTTTTTATTTGCTCATAAATCTAATGCTCTTTTTACTGTTTTGATTATTTTCTTGCTGAGGTGTTCTTTTCTTGAATGCCTCGGGTCCAGGTTGTAGCCAGTTCAGCGGCTAGTTCTTTTGGAGGGGCTTGTTGGTGGTCTCTTGGGTAGCTGAGATAGCTGATCCCCGATTTTGTGAGGTAGTTCCTTACCTTTCTATATGGACATACATACTCACCAGTGGGTTCGTGTCAGGTTGTTGACGCCCACTAGTGGCTTCTTGCGATGCTGGGTATGAACTTAAACTGCTATTTTTGCCTATTTGTGGTTGTTTACTTGCTTATAGGAAGGATTTATGCTAGGTTGCATGTTAGATATTTTAAACCCTAAAAGCATTACTACATGTATCTCATGCATAACATATTTATAAAACCAAGACACTATTTTTCCTTAGCGTAAAAGACTATCTTTCATATATACTATATTCACTTTAGAGTCGCGCATACCATGAGTCGTCCCTCGGGGACACTTATGCTCATTTAGGGTGTCAACGTAATTGAACCAAAGTATTTTCTGCTGCGTATAAATATACTTTTAATTGTGGACTAGCTGATCCACCGTGCCGAGGGATACGGCCATTCAACATAACTGGTTTTCTTTCATATTAATCAACGATTCTTCCTTAAAATCTAAAGTCTGGAGTTTTGTCTGAGCGTGTGCAGTTATCCCTTGCACGACGTGGCATCACGACACGTATTTTCTCTTGCTCTGATGTGGTGCTATCGTAGAGAAAATGCGGGTTGTGACAGCGGGCATCCCCACTTGTAGGCCGGTATGCACACTACCAAACCTTAGACCCCTCTCATACGCCTCAGTACACGTCCAAGGTGCACTCTAGAGTCTATGCGTACGTACTTTGCCGACAACCCGTCAGTCTTGTTGGGTCGGATGTGCGTTATCGGGGATCGTCCTCCAGACCGCATTGTAAAACAACCCATTGGCCCCTCTAACCCTCACACCCGCCTGGTGCACCGTACTATCATCGGTGTGACGAACGACCAGTACTGCATGCCCCGCCACTAAATTTATGCACATGCAAGTATTTCATCCCGAGCCTTCAGCTCGCAGGACCAACCTGTCCTGAATCCCTCAAACCCTACACGGGTGAGCATTTATCACAATCCCTCCAACCCTACACGGGTGAGAACGCACAATAGTGCCTTTATTCCAAATCCCTCAAACCCGTCATGGGCGAGAATGAACCACAATGTCCTAACCTATTGGACTACTCTTGTCTACGGATTGTTATACTTAGTGATTTAAGGGTAATCCCAGGACTGCCCAGGGTATACCCGTTGAAGGGATCTTGGGGGCACTATGAACTACGATGGGATTACCCCCAAAGTTCTCTTTCTCAAGGATATTTACTTTAGTTGATGGCTACACAAAATTCACCCCCAGCTCTCGTTATTACTCTTAAGTGATCCTAATGACTTAAGATGTTCTCAGAAGGGCGACGGTCTTCCGCCGGCCTCCACTCCAGTTGCTATCCAAGGGCTTGCACTTTACTCTCATCACTAAGACAACTCTACCCACCAAGGTCATATTCCAATTGAAGTCTCTAGCTCATTTATTGATCTATACCCCGGTGGTCCTTATAACATGACCTACTTACACTATGCGCAACACATGACCTAATACCACCCCGAAATGGAACTTCCAATTTCTTGGGCCACCTGCCCCTAATTATTTATCCTAGTATGGTATGGACTAATGAAGTGAGCCCATTGATTTTCATAATTTTCCTAAGTCATTAAGGCCTCTAATTTAATCATTTAATTAATCCCCTAGGTCATTTAATACATGAAGTATGACAATTTATAATCCACTGACCTAAGAAATTTTTCCTGAGTTATATCTTGATAAAATATTGCTGTCTACCAAAATTTATAATTTACCTTTAAATATTTCTATTTAATCCTTAATTTATACAAAATTCACACAATTGTCATTTTTTAAATGAAGTATAAGGATTACATTACTAAAACTTCTAGCAAAATTACAGAGCATAAATATCATGAATTTAAGGCTAATGGCAGAGTTTCATCAACGTCCACAATGTAATGGCCTACAAATTTCAATTCTTAATAATTTACCAAAATGTCATTATAAGGTTTTAAAAATTACTTTTTAATCCAAAAATGCTGATAAAGGTATACAAGGTTATTCTTACTCAGTTATATCATCAAGAAACTTTCCAAAATTTTCTACTGAGTATTTCACCAATTTGCTAATTAAGTAAAATGAGGGTAAAAAGGTAATTTCCATATAACTACTATCAAACTTCTTCAAACGGAAATATAAAAATTTTCAAGAGTTAAATCTAACATAATATTGACCTTGACAAAAATTGGGGATTTTATCTCAATTATAGACCTATTTTTGCATTTATTTTTCGAAAGTTCAATTATTCCAAAAATTCCAAATAATGGGATTTTTGTTTCCAAAAATCCCATTATTGCAATGTGGGATATAATGCACCCTCATGAGCCTCTGAAATCAATACCATGATTTTTGGATGTTCCAACTAGGCTTAATACACAATATATCAAAATTGGCTATTTGCACCCCAAGCTTATATATAATCAACACATGCAAGTGAGTTTACCCAACATGCATTGGTCCAAATGTACTAAACTTTTTACCATGCACATGAACAGTCCTCAAGGACATGCCACCAAAAGTTGGGGGCATTTGGAGTCAAAACACTCCAAATATTTCATTTATTTAATTTTGTGTATTATGAATAAAACTATAGAAAACGTTTTCCCAAAAATTCTCAATTTTTGGCAGGGGCTAAATATGCCCTAAACATGAATGTACCCAAAATGTGGGATCATGTTGATTAATTGTTTGGTTTGGGCATCAAATTGAATTTCTACTCTTGTCAAGGACCAGTCCTAGGAAAACTGACCTACAAGGCAGTATACTGCTCCAAATTACAAGTTTAAGATGGCAAATTAAATTTAAGAGGTTAAGCTACAACTTTCATTTAAAGTTCAGGCCCTAGAAATGCCTCTAAGAGGGTTAAAATAGCCATGCAAGATGACTGAAATAGTGTGACAATTATATAATTATATACTATAGTTTATTTGATTAAATAAATATCAGTTGCACGAATCTTGAAGTACATTTGACGGGATCGGTTCATCATCCCCAAACGGCCAACGGTCCAGATTGACTCTGGCTGGCCACTTTTGCTGGCTGATTCCGGCCAGCTGAGCCACCACCACCGCCGGCGGATGTCGCCACCACCTTCACTGAGGTGGCGGCTAGCGGTTTCCGGCGATGAGGCCGCCGGAATTGGTTCCTCCGGCGAACCCGAGCAAGAAATAAAACTCGGAAATTTATCATTTTCCTCTCATGGTATCAGGCTCAATTGAGCCTGATGTCTCTCCCTAAAGATCTAGAAATCTAGCACGAGTAGAGGGGAGGCGAAACGGACCCGAATGGCGGCACGACGGCGAGGTTGGCGGTGGTTGGCCATGGATGAGCTGCTCTGGCGATCTCCGGCTCAAAATCCTTATTCTCCATCAAAAGCTTTGCTCCAAGACTCGTTCTCCACTCGATTCTACCCTCTGAAGATGATGGAGTGGTCAGTTTGAGCTGGAAGTGACAGTATAGGGAGATACAATCAAGGTGAGCTCGGTTTGGGGCTTTGGAGGCTTCACCCTTGGTTCCAAGTGGCCCCCATGCTGTCAAATTCACTGGAATTCATTGAGGAGGCCAGCCAGCACCATTTTGGGCTGATGGAGCCAAGGCCAAGTGGCCTCTTCTTCTTAACTCACCTTCTCTCTCCTAAAATTCCCACTTTACCCTATTGCATGTGTCCCTCTATTCAAAACCAGAGGGTAGGGGTGGTCATTGACTACTTGGCTGGTTATGGACCAAGTTTGGTGGGCTTGGCCCAAGGGGAGTGGGCTTAGCCCTCATTTTCTCCTTTAGGTTAATTAGGTTGACTTAGGTTGACTTGGTCAACCATGATGAGTGGGCTGACCCCACTTGGTGGTCATGGGTCTAATGGCACCACCCAAATTGGGTTGGGTCAATGTGGTGCCCTACTTGGTCTAATTGGTCCTATAGGTATAGGTTTGACCAAATTAGAGCCTTGGTTGACTTTGGTCAACTAGGGTTAAAGGGTTGACCTAATGGCTGCCCTAGGGTCCACTTAGATTATTTTAGTGTTAGGGCAATGTGGTGGGGTCATGGTGTGGCTACGGTTCCTATTTAGGCTAGTTTCATCTAGTTTGACTTTGGCCCCTTGGTGGGCCCCACATGGCTACAACCCACTACCTAGGATCAAACCTAGACAAATTCCCTATCACCCACCTCATGCCTAACCCAATCTAAGTTGAGGGGGTCTAGAAGTAACATGGGATGTTACAGGCAACCTCTAGACACAGAAGGATTGTGCCAGCAATCTACAACATAGTGGCCCACTTTGTCACAACACCAACACTCATAGATATTGTATCTCCTTTTCTGTTTGGGACCATCATTAGGTTGTACTGCTCCCTGAATAGTGGGGAGATGTGTTGCTCTATATTTTGTCTTCTTTCAGCAACCGTTTGACTGAAGGACAGTCTTTCAGCTGGCTGTTTTGGTCTTTTCTGAGAACCACCAGCTACATGTCTCTTTTCAGCTAACATGCATCTGATAGCATCTGATATTGCCATTCTAGCCATGCTAGAAGACTCACCTGGAGTCACTACTTTTGCTAGATGATTTAGATTTACTACAGCAGCATTATCTTTGAGTTTTTGGGCTGGGGCACCAAAAACAAATGTTCTAGGATGTGCCATTTGAATTTCCTCATGGGCAGCCTTAAAGGCTCTCACATGGTTGTATCTTCCACCATGGATAGGGCCACATTGGTCCATACTAGTGGATCTGTCATTCTCCTAGTGACTATAATAGCTTTCATGGTCATACCTGTTAGAAGGCAACAACACTCTCTGAAAAGGAATTTGAGGGAATGAGGCTAGAGTCACAACTGGTTCCTTCCCTTTTCCCTTTTCTTTTGGATTGGAAGGTCTAGCAGGTCCCTTAAATCCCGACCCTTTCTTACTAGCTTGGGTAAGGTGGGTGTCAATTAAGGGCAGCACAGTGTTTTGCTTATAAAATTTGGTCACTAGCAATTTCCCACTTAAGAGATCATTTTCAAGTTTCTGGATAAGTTTCTCATTTGAGACTGTTACCATAGACTCACTATCAATGATCTCCTTGAGCTGGGCTGCTTGAGCAGCCTTGTTAGTGAGGGCTTTTTCTTGGTCTTCACACTTACTTTTAAGACTAAGAAACTCTTTTGCCTGTCTCTTGTCAAGTAGCTTGCACCTCTTGAAAGCCTCAAGAAGTTCTACATACATGGAAATTATGGAGTTGAAATCATCCTCAGACTCTGAATCTCCTTCATCTCTTGATAATTGAGCTTCAGAGTCTGATCCATCATCATGACTTGAAATAAAAGATTGTGATTTAGCATTTACCTGAGTCTGACCACGCAGATCCTGACTGCTTTCTTCATCTGTCATTGCCATCAATCTATGGCATTGAGCATCTTCTTCTCCATCTTCATCCACCTCTGAGTCACTATCTGAGTGAGACAGAGGGGCCCTGATCCCTATTCTAGCAGCAGGGTATTCTTCAAGTTCTTCTTCAGCAACAGCTATTAGCCCAATATAGGCTTCTTCTTCTTCACTGTCTGACCCGGAGGATAAGTCAGACCAGGTCTTTTCCTTCTTGGACACAAGGGACTTCTCTTTCTTCTTTCCCTTATGGTGCTTGTTCAGTACTTCTTTCCTCTTCACTGGACAGTCAGCAACTACATTCCCAGGTTTGCTGCAGCAGAAACAAATAATAGTAGAGGAAGATTGTTTATTATAGTTTGGAGCATACATGTCCTCTTTATAGGATTTACTTTTGTGTTGTGAGGAGGAGTATGGCGTTCTGTTTTTCCAATGCCCTTCTTCATGAGTTTTTGGAATTGCTTGTAGAAGGCAGCAAGGTCCTCATCAGAATTATGGCTATCAGAGGAGCTGGACCTTGAGCTCTCAGATTCTGACTCAACGGTTCTCCTAAATGGAGAGATCTTCCTTCTGCTCCTGGTTGAAGCATTAGCTCTGAAGGCCACAAATTTCTCCTTGCTTTATGACTTACTGCACTTCTCTTCTTCTTCCTTCCTTGCTGCAAGTTGCATCTCATAAGACAGTAGCTTTCCAAATAGGGTTGGAGGTGCAGTGTCAGCTAGCTTGCCCATCTCACTGATGGCACAAATCTTTGTGTCCCAATCTTTTGTGAGGGACCTGAGAAATTTTTCATTCAACTCATAGGTGCTGAAGACCCTTCCATATGTTCGCAGTTTATTAACAATTCTGAAAAATCTTTCAAAACTTTCAACAATGCCCTCAAACTTTCCTTGTCTGAAGGCCTCATACTCCTGATTGAGCATGGATTTTTTGTCATCCCTCACCTCTTCTAAACCCTCCATGAACACAACTAGGGTGTCCCACATCTTATTGGAGGTCTTGCAGTGCACTAGATTCTGGAATGTAGAATCATCTACTGCACTGGCAATGATATTTTGAGCTCTCTTGTCCATTGAGGCAAGGAGGAGCTCATCTTTGTTCATTTCTTCATAAGACTTAGGAGTCTGGATGTTGGCATCCAGAACTGAGATCTTCATAGGGATGAAAGGTCCCTTGTTGACTGTGATGTGTAGATCCTATGGTCAGCAGCTTCCATGAATTGTCTGACCCTTTCCTTCCAGAGGCTAAAGCCTTCTTTTCTGCAGATTGGTAACTTCATGGCTCCTAATTCCTTATATTTTACACCATACCCCATTCTTTATCTTATAGCTAACCTTGGAGGTGACTCAGATTGTTAAATCTTTTTTGAGTAACCTCCCTTTGATACAACTTGAAAGTTGCTTAAATAAAGGTTAGTTAATCACCTAGAGGGAGGGGATGAATAGGTCTTTGAGGTTTTATTAGTTCTTTTGCTGATTTCTAAGATTATCTATCTAGAGCTTCTCCTTAGATCCTGTAATAAGAAAGAAAACAAGCAACACAGCAAACACATAAAGATTTATAGTGGTTCCTCAATTGGGTACATCCACTTTCCCTCCTACCTATCCAACTGATTTGTTGGACTAGACACAAACTCCGCCAATATGCTCCTCAAAGCTTACACCATAGGCCCTCGGCATAATACACAGATTCTTCACAGGATCCAAACTCAGAACCACAAGGGTTCCTACCTCAAAGCCCTGCAGAGCTCCTACAGCTCAGTGATCGGGATCACCTACCTCATCCTTATTTGTAAGGCCTACAACTCAGGCTCTTCAGCCCTACAGCTTCAGGCACACAACCCTACTCTCAGGGTGCTGTAACACTCCTACAACTCAGTACCCTTTCAGGCACCTACAGCTCGGCCTCCTCCAAGGCCTATAACTCAGTGACACACTTGTCACCTACAGCTCAGTGACTCTCTAGTCATCTACCTCAGGCATAAGACCCTACACTTGGTCTGAGAGGACAGCCATACCTTAGATCCACACTTAGATCCTACCTCAGAGAGCAACACTCTCCTACCTCAGGCAATAAAGCCCTACAGCTCAGATCCATACTTGGATCCTACCTCAATACCCCAACAAGGCACCTACCTCAGTGACTAATTAGTCACGTACCTTAGGCACAAAGTGCCCTACACTCAGATTCAGATAAACTGAATCCTATAGGGAGTGAATACTTAATGTTTAAGAAAAATAAAACAACAGGCTCAGAGATATATCTCTAAGTCTACCTTGCTGGACTAAACAGATATCAGTCCAGCACTCGTGCTGTAGAAGGAATCAGTCCTCTTCTACAGCTAACACTTTTCTTCTGCACAGGTGAACAGCTATCAGCTTGCTGAATGGATGAATCATCTCCTCTGTTCTGGAAAGAACTATCTTACTGAACTTGAAGAGCTTCAGCCATATTCCTTTGCCTTTTAGGCTGTCTCTGCTGGACTTGAGCTTTCAAGCTTAATGGAGAAGAAGATGTCCAACCGTCTCTAGATTTCTTTTTGTATTTTCTGCGTTTGTTCTCCGTTCGTTCATTTTTTGTTGCCCTAATCCACTTTACTTTTTCCTTTTTATATGCATTGATTTGAATCAACGGCATAAATATATGTGGACCCAGCCAAGGATTGGTGAGCCACACCTCCTTCAGAAAAGGACAAGGCAGCTTTCGGCGCCACTACAACTTCCCGTAACGGCTACATATATGTTGACTTTGATGACGTCAGTAATGGTCATCACCATCTGGACATATAAAATATTTCAGAAATCCATAAAGCGTTGAGTGATTTTAAGTCACTCAATGCCATCTGTCTTGGCTCTCAGCGCTTCTGGACTTGTGAATTTTCTCTGGATTTGTCTCAGTGGTTCTATCTCAGAGGTCTCAGCAGTTTCTTATTAACAGCTGAGACAAGCTTCTGTCTCAGCACTTTCTGTCTCAGCGGTCACAGTGGTTTTATTAACAGTTGAGATAAGCTTCTTTCTCAGTGCTTTCTTCTCAGCAGTCTCAGCGCTTTATTCTTAACTGCTGAGATAACCTTCTGTCTCAGCGTTTTCTTCTCAGTGATCTCAAAGCTTTCCTCTTAGAGGTCTCAGCACTTTCTTCTCAGCTATCTCAGTTGTCTCAGCGCTTTATGCCTTAGTAAATTTTTCTGGCTTTAGCTGCGTTTGACAATTTATGTCCTGAGCTCGACGAACTCTGATATTCTCAGCGATCTCTGCAGTTTTTGCCGTAGTCAATTTTTTTGGCTTTAGTGTGACAAGTGTTAAGCTGAGCTCGATGATCTGCAAGCTGAGCTCGACGAAATGCAAACTAAGCTCGACGAACTTCAATCTGTGCTCGACGAACTTTAAATCCTGAGCTTTGAGATTATCCCAAGGAATGTTGAGCTGAGCTCGACAAATTTTGAGTTTACTACCAAACTCATTTTTCTTCACCTGTCCAATCTTGGACTACCTGCATGCAAGAACTAAAACACACATCAAATACATAATGTGTGTATGTCATTGACCAATTTTACTTCTTACAAATCTGGGATATTGGGATCAATAGACCCAATAATTTCACTCAACATCTATGGACTTAGCCACTTTTTTGTCTAGCCAATAGTTAGGCTTAGACTAACCAAGCTATAATCAACTCATTTACTTACATAGCGTTAAGTGAATAGACTTCACTCAACGCATGTGGACTTAGGCGATTTCCTGTCTATCCAGCATCTTCCCTTGCATATGTAGTTGAGTGAGTTGGCTTCACTCAACTCCTATGGACTTAACCGAATTCATGCACCTGGCATTGAGTGAGTAAGCTTCACTCAATGCCCGTGGACTTAGGCAAATTCCTGCCTGTTTAGCATCTATCTTTGTTTTTACATGTCCAATCACTTGGAATACCTGTCCTATCAATGTTTAAAGGACAACCTACATGCATGAACTTAAGCACACATCAAATAAAACTTTATATATATCATTGACATGATTGACTTCTTCAAATCTGGGACATTGTGGGCAATGGACCCAACAATCTCTCCCTATTTGAAGAATTCAAAACACTCAATCAATTGAGTTAATGACATACATTAACATATGCAGTAGTAGAATATTAACATAAAACAATAGAAGTGGTTTAGTTACCACACTTCCTTGCCTGCAGGGTGATCATCATCACACCTAGTCCTCCTGAATTGCTGCTACCTAGTCTTGATCAATTTGATCATAACCTTCTCATAGTTCTGATACCGCTTGTATCCTTCTCCTCATGTTATGATCTGATACCAGATTCATGTCTTTTCTCCTCCCCCATTTTTACTTCTATAAATTGTCAGGGAGGTAATAATTATCTGCTCCCCCTTTTTGAGTACAAATATGCAGCAATTGAATCACTTAAGAGTGCTGGAGCAGTGCTGGACTTACTCCCCCTCAACTGAAGCATCATCTATCATGCTTCTTGATAGATAGTTTAGTCTACACCATCTGGACAGTACTTCCACCAGAATGATACAATTCAAGATAAACAACTTGAAACATTTTCAAATCACTGAAGTACTTGTCCACCTGCAAGAAGGAATACAACCTGCAATAATATGAGGAGTAACTGAAGCTGCCCTAAGTTCCACATTCCCAACTCATCCTAGAGGGTGTTGAACTTGACTTCATCTAGTGGCATGACAAGCATGTTAGCCACTTGTTAGTGAGGATAAACTCAGGATTGAGTTCTTCCTTATGTTCCCTAATTTATTGATAATTAATCTCAATAAGAATAGCCTATTGGTGCAACCATAGTGATTTGGAAGTGATCAAGCATGTAGCCTCACTGCCAACTCAGTAGGAGCCTATCAGGGTCGCACATAAGATTTGTGGAGAAATTGTGAGATTGGATATGTACTATTTAGCTCATATGATGAGTTGAAAGATGCTGAAAAAGAGTTTGAAAATATTTTATGGCATTTGGCATTGAGTGTGTTTAACTCACTCAACGCCATAGGGTTGAAGGCGTTGAGTGTGCTTAGTTCACTAGACGCCATGGAGGTTGAAAGATTCTAAGGCATTAGACGTTGAGTGTGTTTAGCTCACACAATGCCATCAGGCTGAAAGCATTGATAGCATTGAGTCCAGTCAACGCTTTCGCAGGTTAAGTGTTAACTCTGCGAATGTTGTCATTGAGTGCGTTAAGTGCGTTGACTGTCTCACTTAAGCGTTGAGTGCATCGAGTCCACTAAATGTCTTCGTCGAGTAAATGGTTTACCTGGCGAATCTGGCTCTTAGGCGTTGAGTGTATTATATTCACTCAATGTCGTTCGATGAATTAAGTTCGATGTTCTGGCCTTTGGCGTAGATTTCATCGAGCTGAGTTCGACGAATGATGTTCAACGTTCTGGCCTTTGGCGCAGATTTCGTCGAGCTGAGTTCGATGAATGAAGTTCGATGTTCTGGCCTTTGGCGCAGATTTCGTCGAGCTGAGTTCTATGAATCTGTGCGATGTTCTGGCCTCTGGCATAGATTTTGTCAAGCTGAGTTCGATGAATTTTTCGTCGAGCTGAGTCCGACGAATGCCCGAGCTGAGTCAAATGTTGACTTGCTGGATCTATCTCCTGGGATATAAATAGGATGTTTTAGGGTTTTCTAGGGACAGTTCTTTTCTTTCAGCACACGAGCCGATACTGTGCGATAAGAAGAAAACCTAAAAACTCGATGGAAGTGTTCTTCCAATCCTATCGCCGATTCTGATCCCGATCCTGGTGAGTTTCTTCGTCGCCTCTCCTACAACATATCTAGCAGCTTGTGGAGACGCTGAGTGTCCTCTCCCGACCTAGCACTTGTGTGACAAGTTGTTGTGGGTTCTCCCGATCGTGTGGATTACTGTAGAGGTATGGATATACTTTCTGCATTCAAGACTCTAGCCACTGTGTGACCGACCTGATTTTTTCTGGAGTATCTAGGTTGAGTTCTGACTCAATCCCTCAAAGGTAATTTTTATTACGGTATGTTTTACTTCTTAATTCATGAATATTGCTAGATGCAAACTCGTTAGGGTTTTTCTTGTTCTTTTTCTGTTGCATGCATAAGTGTTGTGCCATCCCCCAAAACCCAACAGTGGTATCAAAGGGAGGTTGCCGACAATATTCATTGTTTCAGAAGTTGCTGAATCCAAGGCGTGTAGATTTGGTGATTTTGAAGTGTTCCAAATGCCCAAATCTACTCTTGGATCTTTCCAAGAACGCATGTTGGTTTGTGAAACTAAGTATGTGTTAGATTTTGAATCTCACATAAAGTGACGGGCTTGTCTACTGTGTAAGTGCAGTTGGTATTGCACATGTCCCATGCATGAAGGTCTGAAAACTTGGACATGTTCTAGATGTTCAGACTTAGCCCAGTTCATCAAGTTTTGATGATTCTTGTGCACATATGGGATGCATTTGTATTATGCTCTTTGTATTTTATTATGCTTGATGTGCACGGTAGTTAAGTGTTAACCATGATTAAAGAGTTAATCAGTTATTTAAATACCTTAATCAATATTAAGTATTTGGATGTCTTCCGATGGTTGACACTCTTATTACCTCAATCAATGAAGTGTAGGCTTACCAATGCTAGGTGCATTAATCTATCCTGGTGAGGGTGCGAGCAGATAATTGTGATATCCCACTGTCTACATCGGGTCTAGCTTAATTTGGTGGCCTCAAAGGTTGATTGCTCAGAGGCATGGGGTTGGCATGCACCATATGATGGATGCGAATAAAGAGTTATTCACCAGTCATAGAAGAATTGCATTGTGATGTAATTGGCAAGCGTTGCCTACCTATATAGCTGCATTGTGAGAGAAAAGCCAAAGCTAACTTATAGTGTTTGTGAAATATGGATCTTGTCCACTAAGATGGTTACTCGCCAAACACTTCGAATTGATATCGATGGTTATCAGTTTGATAAAAATAGTGGGAGCTTTTGATTAAAGTCCTAATTGAAAGATAAATTGTATTTTGAAATGTGGTACTAATTTGCTTTGCTTGTATTCTTGTAGAATTTCCATGTCAAGTGGTTCACACTCCACCCTGTCCCTTAGAGCGATCCTTGAGAAGTAGAAGCTGAGTGGTACAAATTATTTGGACTGGTACAAAAACCTGATAATTGTTCTTAGGCAAGAGCGCAATCTCTATGTTTTGGAAGAGGTATCCCATAATGAACCTGCCGGGAATGCACCCCATACTGATAAAGATGCTTATAAGAAGTATCTTGATGACTCCTTAGACGTCAAATGTCTCATGTTAGCGATCATGAACTCTAAGCTTTAGAAGCAACATGAGAACATGTGTTCTAAGGACATTGATGAACATCTCAAGAAAATGTTTCACGGGCAAGCTCGTTAAGAGAGATTCAACGTCACCAAGGCGTTGTTCCAGTGTAAGATGGGAGCTCGGGACCTAGTAGGTTCTCACGTACTCAAGATTAATGGGTATATCGGGAACCTTGAAAGATTAGGCTTCTCTCTGGGCTAAGAGTTGTCTATAGACATTATCCTGCAATCGTTGTCAGACAGTTATGAGTTGTTCGTCTTGAACTATAACATGAATGAAATAGACAAGACACTACCCGAGATCCTAGGCATGTTGTGAACTACTGAGATTAATATGAAGAAGGCCAAGTTTGTTAGCCTCATATTGATGGTGCAGAAAGGCAAGGGAAAGGCCAAGTGCTTCAAGAAGACGAAGGTGGGACCTAAGTCTGGACTGGAGCCCAAGTCTTCTACACTGAAAAAGAAAGGCTCGGGGAAAGAAGGGAAGTGCCACCATAATGGCAAGGCTGGTCATTGGAGGAGGAATTATCCTTCATACATTGAGGGTCAGCAAAAGATGAGAGGAGCTATGACCTCCACTTCAGGTATATATGTTATAGAGATAAACCTTTCTGCTCCTTCATCCTGGGTATTAGATACTAAATGTGGTTCACATATTTGTATAAATGTGTAGGAACTAGGAAGGAGAAGAATGCTGAGTAAAGGAGAGGTGGACCTGCGCTTTGGCAATGGAGCAAGAGTTGCTGTCGTAGTCGTGGGGGTTTATTGTCTTCCTTTGCCCAGTGGGCTTGTAATAGAACTAGATAATTTTTATTTTGTTCCTTCAATAACTAGAAAAATTATATTCATTTCTTGTTTGGACATGGTGGGTTTTCTTTTATTTTTAAGAACAGCTATTATTCAATATTTAAGAATGATGTTTGTTATGGTGTAGCCCGAATGTTTAATGGTCTGTATGTTTTGAACTTAGACCATCCGATCTATAATATTGAAAATACTAAAAGACTAAGAACAAATGGCACGAATCGTACGTATCTTTGGCATTGTCATTTGGGCCATATAAATGAGAAATATATATCCAAGCTCCATAGAGATGGACTGTTGGACTCATTTTATTATGAATCATTTGACAGATGTGAATCTTGTTTGTTAGGCAAGATGACTAAAGTTCCTTTCTCTGGCTTAAATCAGAGGGATGATGATCTCTTAGGTATAGTACATAGTGATGTATATGGACCTATGAGTTCTATGTCTAGAGGTGGGTTCTTCTACTTTGTTATATTTACTGATGATTTCAGTAGATACAGATGTGTGTATCTTATAAAGTGCAAATCCGAAACCTTTGAAAAGTTCAAAATGTTTAAAAGCGAAGTAGAAAACTAGTTGTGTAAGAAGGTTAAAGCTCTCTGATCTGATCGAGTTGGCTAATACCTAAGTCGTGAGTTTCGTGATCATCTGATAGAGTGTGGTATTGTATCACAGCTCACTCCACCTAGAACACCACAACATACTAGTGTGTTTGAGAGGAGGAATTGTACTTTGTTAGACATGGTACGATCGATGATGAGTCATACAGATCTGCCAATTTCCTTTTGGGCTTTGCTCTAGAAACTTCTGCTTTAACATTAAATCGTGCTACAACAAAAGCGGTTCTAAAGACACCATATGAGATATAGACTGGGAAGCATCCCAGTATGTCGTTCATTAAGGTTCAGGGTTGCGAGGTATGCGTGATATGTCAAATGCCTGATAAGCTAGAACCCAAATCTGATAAGTGCTATCTTGTGGGGTACCGTAGGGAAACCAAAGGGTACTATTTCTACATACCGTCTGAGGGTAAAGTGTTTGTCGCAAGGACTGGTGTCTTTCTTGAGAAAGAATTCTTAAGTAGAAAGACAACCAGGGTAGAACTTGAAGAAGTTCAGGAACCACAAACAGTGAATGAACCGGAATTCGAACCTGAGTCAGGACTACAAGTAGTTTTAGCTGGAGAACCTGCTTAGGAAACACAAGTTCCACATAGATCTAGTAGACCAAGATTTGAGCCTGAGAGATATAGATTTCTCGTGTCTCAAATAGGTAATGTGTTGTTTATGGATCATAGTGATGAACCTGCAACCTACCATGAGGCTATGTGTGGACCGAACTCCGAGAAATGGCTTGAGGCCATGAAATCTAAAACAGACTCCATGTATGAAAACAAAGTATGGACTTTGGTGGAACCACCTGAAGGGGTAAGACCCATAGGGTGCAATTGGGTCTTCAAGAAGAAGACTAACATGGATGGGAATGTACAGACATTCAAAGGCTGACTGGTGGCAAAGGGTTTTAAGAAAATTCATGGTGTTGACTATGATGAAATTTTTTTCCCTGTTGCCATGGTTAAGTCCATCAGTATTCTACTTTCTATTGCTGCATATTATGACTACGAGATCTGGCAGATGGATGTCAAAATGACTTTCCTTAATGGGAACCTCCTCAAGGAAGTGTACATGACACAACCTGAGGGTTTTGTATCTCTAGGTGATGCCACTAAAATATGCAATCTGTAGAGATCCATTTATGGATTGAAACAGGCTTCTCGAAGTTGGAATCTTCATTTTGATGAAAAGATTAAAGAGTTTGGTTTTATCAAGAATGAGGATGAATCTTGTGTTTACAAACGGATTAGTGGGAGCATTGTAGTCTTCCTTATATTATATGTCGATGACATATTGTTGATCGGGAATGACAAACCGACCCTGCAAGTTGTTAAGAACAACCTAGGGGACAATTTTTCGATGAAGGACTTAGGGGAAGCGACTTATATACTCGGTATTAAGATCTATAGAGATAGATCAAAGAAGTTGGGTATGACCCAAAATATGTACATTGACAAGGTGTTGAAACGGTTCAGCATGCTTCAGTGCAAGAAAGGATTCTTGCCCATGTCTCATGGTGTGAGTCTCTTTAAGGACCAATGTCCTACGTCTTATGAAGATAAGGACCGCATGAAGTTGGTTCCATCTAATAAAAATGAAATGGAACAAAACTATTTTCTTGAGTGTGAAATTTTTGATTTGTGGGGTTTTGACTTTGTAGGCCTGTTTCCCTCAAGCTTAGGAAATAAATATATTCTAGTCGCCATTGATTATGTTTCTAGGTGGGCGGAGGCCCAAGCTTTACCTAGTAATGACGCTCGAGTCGTAGTTTCTTTTTTTAAAAAATTATTTTCTCGTTTTGGTTTTCCTTGAGCGACCATTAGTGATAGGGGAAGTCATTTTTGCAACGCTCAACTCGCAAAAGCTTTAGCTAAATACGGCGTTATGCATAAACTATCCACCGCTTATCACCCCCAAACAAACGGTTAGGTCGAGGTAGTCAATCGCGAACTTAAAATAATTTTTGGAAAAAACCATTTCTACTTCTCGTAAAGATTGGTCGTTAAAGTTAGACGATGCTCTTTGGGCATATCGGACGGCGTACAAAATCACTATTGGTTGTACTCCTTTCCGATTAGTCTATGGAAAATAGTGTCATCTCCCGGTAGAAGTAGAACACCGTGCGTATTGGGCACTGAAGTTTTTTAATTTCGATCCGCACCCGGTTGGTGAGCATAGAAAAAAATCAATTTATTGAACGCGACGAGTGCCGAGCGAACGCTTATGAGAACAACAAAATTTATAAAGAACGCACGAAATTTTATCACGATAAGAACTTGCGCCACCCTAAAATGTTTAAACCAGGCGATCAGGTTCTTCTTTTTAATTCACGATTAAGTCTTTTCCCTGGAAAGCTTAAATCTCGATGGTCTGGACCGTTTATGGTCAAGCAGGTTTTTTCTTATGGAACTGTGTTGCTCTCGCACCCGGACAAGGGTGACTTTAAAGTGAATGGTAATAGACTGAAATATATTTTTCAAATGATTCTGTATCTCCTGCAAAGGAGCATCTTATTTTTGTTTGTTAAAATATTTATTTCCATGTGGAACTCTTTCTTATTTTGGAATTCTTCTTATTATCAAACTTTTATTATTATTATTCGAACTTTGTATTATCAAATAAAGAACACTCTTGGGAGCATGCCTAAGGATTTGTCTGCTTTTATTTTTTTTGTATTTTGCTCTTCTTCTCGGTGGCCATACAAGTACAAGTTCGTGATTGATGCTCCAACGTTGCTGATTTAAAGAAGGATCAAGTCAAGCCTGCTGTTGATCAAGTAAATTAAAGCACAAGCATGGGGGAGAGACATCCGCTTTCGGCCTCACAAACCCGGGGAAGTCCTGTTCTTTTTCTTATTTTTACTTTACTGCATTTTTTATTCCCCCCCCCCCCCCTCTTCTTCTTCTCTTTCTCGTTTCTTTTTCTTTCATTGAGGGCAATGAAAAATCTAAGCATGGGGGAGGGTTTCGTATTGTCTTTCTTTTTCCTTCCTTTCTACAAAAATAACAAAATCAAAAAAATTATTATAATTATATTAAGCCTCTTAGGAGTACTATTTTTTTTTCTTTAACTTTATCAAAAATCCAAAAAAACTAGAAAATACAAAAACCCAAAAAATCAAAAAAATCCAAAAATCAAAAAATTTCTAAAATCTATTTGAAAATCAGAATCAAAAATTATTTTCTATCTTTATTTTTATGTTTCTTCTAGTGGTGTGTATGCCCATGCAGTTCTTTAGTTCTAAGTAGAATTTCTTTGAATCGGTTTTCTAAATCTATTATTTTAACATAGTTTAGTTTTACTATTTTCTAGTTCTTAAATATAGGCATCCGTTTTTTTACTTTATAAGTTAGCAATTTGTAGTCTTTTCTTTTTATTCGGTTAAATTGCGTATGAATGGTTGCTAGATAACATTGTCACTTTTTCATTTTGGGCTAATTCTTTCTTGGTGTTTAGAACTTGTCTCTAGCGACTCTCGAAGCATTTGCGCCATTTTTCACGTACTTTAGAAATGATTTAGGCCACCCATTGATCCGCTTGAGCCTTTTTGCGCACCAAAATATTTCACCTTTGCGAAAATAATTTTTGGCCTTTTTTCCAATTTTTCTTTGTTTAGCTCCACCTTTCATTATATTTCACCAAAGCCAAAATGTCTTTCCTATATCACACTAGATTTGAGCTTTACTTAAATATTATTTTTGTGATGGGTTATCATCTTTGAAAAATGAAAAGGAAGTCTTAAGCTTACATTTGGAGCTCTCCTATAAAAAGAAAAAAATATTATCAAAATGTGAAATCAATCAAAAAAAACAACAAAAAGAAGAATTTTATTTTTGGCCAAATATGTGAAAAGAAAAAATACATGGCCTTGTTCTTTTCTTTAGTTTGATTTGAGAAAATGATCCACTTGTTGTGTTTTTTTGTGTGTGTTTATTTAAAGCTCATCCTTGGTTTAGTGTGTTTTAACCGTCGTTTTTTATCTTTGATTTTCTATTCCTAATCATTTACCTAAGACAAGTCTTTACGCCTATAAAAGCCCTTTTGATCTTTAGAACGTGACACAAACCTGCAGTAGAGAGAGTGTTAACGGACAAGCCTATGGCCACCATCATTAATGGATTTCTTTGGAGGTTATCTTGAGGTGATTTAGGGGCAATTATTATTCTAGCAACCTAGTAGTTCGTTCAATGCGCCGTTTATTTAGAATCTCTACTATTGTTTTTCTTATTTTCCAAAATTTTGGATGCCTTGTTTTAGAGATTTTGAAATGTGTAATTCTTCTTTATGTTCTAATAATATTTTTAGGTTTCTACTTTCAAGTTTTCTATTATGCACTTCTCACCCCACTAGTTGTTTCTATAAAAATTAGGATAGTCTAATTTTTCATATTTTGGTTTTCTTAATTATGAAACTTAAATTTGCTTTCTTTGCTTCCTCTTCCCTACCTTTTAAATTTCATTTGCTTGAGGGCAAGCAAATACTTAAGCATGGGGGAATTTGATGACTAGTTTTAGTCATCGGTTTTTGGGTTAGTTTAGCATAAATATTCATAGGATTAATTATATTTTCATGTATTTTATGATTGTCATGTGATGGCCCGCGAACAGACTCTTATTATGGTTGGTTCGATGAGTCGATCGTCGCGGGCTTGCTAAGGTAAGCAAGTGAACCTATCACAAGTAATACTCGATATTCGGGAGAATACCGAGGTCGTATTGTTCTCGGGGTCGGGTTGATTATTCTTACTCCTCCAGGAGGATTATTATTTTACTGAAAGTAAGACGGAGATTTTAATTAGCTAAAGAAAAGAAAGTGTGAAAACGATTTATAAAAATTCGATGAAGGGTTAACGCTCGGCATCGAATCAGATTAAGACTAAAATGACTTTTAATAATAATTGAACTTAGTTTTCAAATTAATAAAAGGCAACTTGGCCGTAGAGGTTCCACAGATATGAGCTCACCTAGCTATAGGGATATCGCTCACCTGAACGCTAAGACTATTCGACCGAACGTTAGTCCGACGAAGGATTCCTCTTAACGCCCACTTTACTCTAAGAACCCCACTATTGGGTGGGGAACCCAATCCGGTAAAGTTACGCTTGTCCTCTCTCGATGGTATGCACACAACTCTATTTACCCAGGGGTGATCTGTCCATACGCATGGCCTCTCGGCTAGCTAGTGTATGGATAACGGAAATAGGGCCCATACATCGATTTCTGGTCCTACGCGTCGTTAACCTGGGGTAAACCTTAAGTCCTAAAATTAAAGTGAAAATTAAGAACTTTAATTATTTCAAATCATTTTTTAATGTTCCAATGCTCTTTAATGTCGAGGCTAATAACGATTAGCCACACATCGGTATGGGGATAGCTTTATAATTTGATGAGGCACGAGTTCGTAATTAAATGCTAAATGATTATAAGAATAAGACATGAAAATAACAAACATTTAGAAAGCAGAAAAGTTAGCTAAAAAGAGAACTCACACACACTTCAAAGTATAAATAAACAAAAAAACTAAGTTACAAAAAAAAAGAAAAATTACAAGTCCTACTCAAACGAGTAGGCGGGAAATAAGGGCGCGCCATTTAACTCTTAACGAGTAGGCGGAAAAGGAAAAAAGGAAAATTGCAAGTCCTACTCAAACAAGTAGGCGGGAAATAAAAGCACGTCATTTAACTCTTAACGAGTGGGCGGAAATAAATGCGCGCACACACACACTCTACATGAATTAAAAGAAAGCAATAAAACTATCTCCTACACACAACGCACTCTACATAATTTGAAGAAAGCGATAAAAGAAAGCATGAAAATTTATCTCCTACACACACACACTCTACATAATTGAAGAAAGCGATAAAAGAAAGCAAGAAAATTTATCTCCTACATACACACTCTACATAATTAAAGAAAGCATTAAAAGTGATGTAGACGTACGCGTTAGAGCCGAATTATAACTACGGATGCGCACGACTATCTCTTCACGACTAATTCTACGCTCACACAATTATTTTATGCCACTCCACGCTATTACATTCATTCAATTTCACGCTAGCGTATGGGTAGCCAAATCGTTTCGAGATCAAATAAGGGCGATAGGCCGGTATCCGATCGAGGTAAAAGGACCAATATTAGATCCGGACGAGCGAAGGTTGTACCCAAAGAGATCTACCGAAAATAATCACGAATTTGTAAAAGGTAGATCTCTCCCAACAAAAGAAAATGAGGGTTCGCCAAACCCTTTACGAAATTAAGTTGATCAAGAAAACAACGCAAAATAATTAAAGCTAATCACGAAATTTCAAATGATTTCAAAATTTAATGCCAGAAATTCCACCACAAGATTATTTAAGGAAAGAAACACACGAAAGTGGAAAGGTTTGTTACCCAATCGGAATGGGTGATTCTGATTCACTCGGCGAGGATCGTTCTTCAACAGCTCCACCGGAATCACGCCGGTAGGAGCGAAATTAGTCCGCCTTCATTGCGTTACGCTGGAAATGGAAAGTCCCGTCGAAATCTTCTTAATATGGAAATAAATATCTTCAAGTATGGCAAGAGAGAAAAAAGGTGGTGGATTGGAGATATTAATGGAAAGTGATATTCCCAATATGGATGGTTAAGGGAATTTATGGTAGGTGATATTTTGGTTATGGTAAGAGGAGGGAGAATATGGTATGATTTTTAAATGAGCTTCGAAGGGTATCCTTTGGATTTAGAAAGGAATTTATGTGGGAGGGGGTCGGTTTTGTTTTTGTAGTGGAGGTGGCGGCTTGTCTTGGTGGAGGCGGAGGCAGCTTGGGTTGGCCCTGATGGTGGTGTTTCGGGTAGGAGGAAGGAGGAGGGTGGTCGGCTCTTGTTGGAGGGAAAAGGAAGAGGTGGCGGCCTTGGGAGTTGTGGATGGTGGCTCGGGTAGGAGAGGAGTGGTGGTCGGGTTGGAGAAAGAGGGAGGGAGGAGGAAAGACGAGATTCGAGAGAGGGGATGAGAGGTGGTCGGCGGCAAAGGAAAGAGAAGGGGGAGCAAGAGAAAGATCGGCCAAGAGATGAGGAAGGAGGCAAGCTTCAAGAGGTAAGGGTTTTCAAATTTCCTTTTCATTCAATCTCGTCCAAATAGAGGTGGGGACATGCCTATATATAGGCTACAACAACAACACTCAAACAGGCTACATGCAGCCCAAACATGAAAACATGAAAATAAAACACACATAATTTATGATTTTATATCATAACCATAATGTACATATTAAATGAAATAAAAGTGCAATTATTAAAAATAAAACACGCAAAGCATGGATTAATAATTAATAATAATTTGATAACAATTATTATTAATTATTAATAAATCTGCTTGCGATCCGGACGCTTATTATGGCGATGCTCTTTACGGTCATTTGTCAGTGCGTCGTCTTCAAGGTGTTGCGCGCCGTAGTCTCCATCAATCCTCCCCCGCTCGAAAATACTCATCACTGATGAGTGGATTTGACTGCACCAGCGCGGGAGAGCTACAACCGAACGAGCTACCCCCGATCCAAATGGCCAATGGACATCGGAGACTGGACGATCACGCCAACGACGCAGGGAGTGGCCAACATCGCCATAAGTAGAGGAGAGCACTTCAACCTGGAGTATCTTGTAATGCAAAAAAGATGGTCCTGGGGAACCTCGGAAAAGCATTAGGCAATAAAAGAAGAAAAATTTCAGCATCAACTACAAACGTACCTCCAGTGAAGATCGAAAAATAAAGCGATCCAGGCACAAACTCACTACCCAACCCATAAGAGAACAAAGTGGAACCAAACGGACAGGCAAATAACTCAAGTGGTGGAAAAAAATGCAGCGTTAAATCAGAAACATTAAAAATAGGGGTATCACCCCAATTAGTGAAAAACCTCAAAAGTAGTGCGAGTTCTCCTAATGTCATTAAATTCCGCAAATGGTCCATCTCGCCAACTCGCCCACTTTCTATAGTGCCCAAAGGGAACCGTTCAGGGACGAGACGCACCAAGTCAAAATCACAAATTATACCGTAAGACGCTCTTTTTTGTAAGCTAGCAAGAATTTGAATAGATTGTTGTAACGTAGTTGGCGCTTCACTACAGTGCTTACATAAATAAAATTCATTGCGAGATCATCATGCGCAAACGTTCTTAGTGCATTCGGTGATAACGGAACGACATAAGGCGGCACCAACGAAACTAAATCTGATGGCGCCGAGGGAATCTCATCAGGAGGCACTATAAGCGGCCCTATCCGAAACGTATAATTTGATATGTGAGTTTCTTTAAAATTCATGGAGGATAAAATTAGGATAAAGGAGATAGCCGCCACAGAAATAAAATCTAAAACATCCGAGGGTGTGACCAACGATGGACTTGTAGGGTAATAGGCCGTCAAAGGGGACATGTCCAAAGGAGGAGCTAAGTCCTTGTCAACGTCGAAACAGGGGTTTAACGTCCAAGAAAGATCACCCGGTTGAAAGCCATTAAAGTCATATGAAAATTCAAACAATGGATTCGCCCTTACAAAAAATTTGTCCAACATGTCTACCAATTCATTAGATATATCATGTAATTCAGAATCAGTGGTCAGGTCATAGGTCGGCAACAATAATACGAGATCTGGAGGCACTAACGGGACCTCATCTGGGGGAACTGGCAGAATGAACTCAGGGAGCACTGTAGAACTCCTGAAATCAATCGTACCACACTCATGTCCTAAATGATCAGTACGTCGAGTCAACGGGTCAGGGGGACGAGTTGGTAAAATCAAACCTGGGGTACAATCCAAAAAGTCGTCCAATAATGCAACTTCCTTGCTTACAATTTCTTCTGACACACTATCCAAGTTATTTAATTTAGAATCAATTATGCTCTCAGACAAGGGTAGAATTGAGCCCGACGGAAGCTTTAAATCAGGAACGTCAGATAAAGGTGTTTGCATCAAAGAAATATCGTTCAGGCTCATAGCACTAAAATCATCCTAGCATAACTCGTTCACCCAAGGTAAGTCTTCCCAATTAGTCGGAACGTCCAATATATCAGGATCATCAGAACAGTCCTCAATATATCTCGGTCTAAGAGGAACCAGCTCGAGTCTGAACAGATCATCTCCTAAGTCACTACTAAGTAAACTCTCATCATCAGGTAAAATGACTACCGACTCAGGTGTAATCTCAGCAGGAGTAACCGTAGGCTCCAAAATGTCGTCGATGGGGAGTAGGGATGATTCCTCAATGGTGGAATCCTCATCCAGGTCAATAGGGTAACCAATATCCCCATCGTCGCTATAATCGTCAGGTACATCAGGCTCGTCCTCAGTGACGGGCACCATCTGAAGCCTTTCCTTTGACTCATCAGAGGAGTCAATAACTAGAGCAGGCAACTCACGGGAAGACTCAAAAGGTTCTATGGGCGTAATCATGGGAGGACACGCAATAGAACCAAGATCGTATATGCCACTAGACTCAAAGGTAATAATCTTCTAACGTGAGTGAACCTTTCTCCTAGGAGGTCGGCGCTTCTCAATCTCCAAAGTCGTACTAAAGGTGAGGTCTAGGTCGGTGTGACAATAATGTAGCAATTTACCCTGGATGTAGGGGTCTAACCACCTACAAAACCTAGAAAGGGTGACCTCACGCAACTCTTTCACACCACTCCTAACTGTCACGTCCTTAAAGAATTTCATATAATCTGAGACCGACTTGTTCCCTTATTGAAGGGGAGCCAAATATTCAGTTTTGTGTTGTTGGATCTGGACATTTGGTTTATAGTCAGTCCTACAGCTTGGTATGGAACTAGTGCCATAACGATACTCACTCACAGGCTCGGTGTTGGTAGTACGGAGATAGGCGGGATCAAATTGATCCAAAAGGAGGCTACGCATTGCCTGCCAATTATTTTGATAACCATCAACACGACGCTCTTCGTTCATCCAAAATAACTGGGCCTGACCTATTAACCGCTCTCGGGCAAAGTGAATCTTTTGGGGGTCATCCCATCCGTAACACTTAAAATGAAGTTCTATACCCTTAATCCAATCCCTAAGAATTTTAGGACACCCTAAACCGTCATAAGTAGGACAAGTGTGGCATTGTCTAGGGGGAAACTTAGTCATGGCTTTATCATACCAAAAGTCCAACCGGGAAACGTGAACGTCATAGGCCATAATTACAAGTGCATAGAATAACGCTATTGGGACAAAATATTTATGACAGTTGGAATTGTCCCTCTTATCCACTAGGGTTGTACCTATAAGAAAATAGGGTTCTCGCTGGAAAATTATGAGGATTATTAAAAAAAAAATTGGATTTTTTGAAATTGGAAATTTGAAATTTGAATTTTGAATTTTTGAATTTTGAAATTTGAAATTTGAAATTTGAGTTTTAAACTTTGAAACTTGAAATTTGAAATTTGAAATTTTGAAATTTGAAATTTGAAATTTGAAATTAAAATTTTGAATTTTGAAATTTGATATTTGAAATTTTGAATTTTGAAATTTGAAATTTTGAAATTTGAAATTTGAAATCTGAAATTTGAAATTTATTTGTTTTTAATTTGAACTTTGAAATTGTTGAATTTCAATGCATTTCATGAAAACTAATCTTCTAAATATTGATCTGCAATGAAACGAGTGAGTGCGTACGTACGTGCCACATAAGAGGTGGAGGAGTGCCAATTAGGAAATTGACGAGGACCTCCCTATGACACCAAATTGATGAAGACGTACGCGTTAGAGCGGAATTATAACTACGGACGCGCACGACTATCTCTTCACGACTAATTCTACGCTCACACAATTGTTCTACGCCGCTCCATGCTATTACATTCATTCAATTTC
This sequence comes from Platanthera guangdongensis, assembly GCA_039583875.1. Lineage (NCBI taxonomy): Eukaryota > Viridiplantae > Streptophyta > Magnoliopsida > Asparagales > Orchidaceae > Platanthera > Platanthera guangdongensis. Next base: position 193,774,139 of record CM077151.1, read on the forward strand.
ACGCCAGCGTACGGGTAGCCAAACCGTTTCGAGATCAAATAAGGGCGATAGGCCGGTATCCGATCGAGGTAAAAGGACCAATATTGGATCCGGACGAGCGAAGGTTGTACCCAAAGAGATCTACCGAAAATAATCACGAATTTGGAAAAGGTAGATCTCTCCAAACAAAAGAAAATGAGGGTTCTCCAAACCCTTTACGAAATTAAGTTGATCAAGAAAACAACGCAAAACAATTAAAGCTAATCACGAAATTTCAAATGATTTCAAAATTTAATGCCAGAAATTCCACCACAAGATTATTTAAGGAAAGAAACACACGAAAGTGGAAAGGTTCGTTACCCAACCGGAATGGGTGATTCTGATTCACTCGGTGAGGATCGTTCTTCAACGGCTCCACCGGAATCACGCCGGTAGGAGTGAAATTCATCCGCCTTCGTCGTGTTACGCTGGAAATGGAAAGTCCCATCGAAATGTTCTTAATATGGAAATAAATATCTTCAAGTATGGCAAGAGAGAAAAAAGGTGGTGGATTGGAGATATTAATGGAAAGTGATATTCCCAATATGGATGGTTAAGGGAATTTATGGTAGGTGATATTTTGGTTATGGTAAGAGGAGGGAGAATATGGTATGATTTTGGAATGAGCTTCGAAAGGTCTCTTTTAGATTTAGGAAGGAATTTATGAGGGAGGGGGTCGGTTTTGTTTTTGTAGTGGAGGTGGCGGCTTGTCTTGGTGGAGGCGGAGGCAGCTTGGGTTGGCCCTGATGGTGGTGTTTCGGGTAGCAGGAAGGAGGAGGGTGGTCGGCTCTTGTTGGTGGGAAAAGGAAGAGGTGGCGGCCTTGGGAGTTGTGGATGGTGGCTCGGGTAGGAGAGGAGTGGTGGTCGGGTTGATGAAAGAGGGAGGGAGGAGGAAAGCCGAGATACGAGAGAGGGGATGAGAGGTGGCCGGCGGCCAAGGAGAGAGAAGGGGGAGCAAGAGAAAGATCGGCCAAGAGATGAGGAAGGAGGCAAGCTTCAAGAGGTAAGGGTTTTCAAATTTCCTTTTCATTCAATCTCCTCCAAATAGAGGGGGGACATGCCTATATATAGGCTACAACAACAGCAACACTCCAACTGGCTACATACAGCCCAAACATGAAAACATGAAAATAAAACACACACATACATCATGATTTTATATCATAACCATAATGTACATATTACATGAAATAAAAGTGCAATTATTGAAAAAAAACACACAAAGCATGGATTAATAATTAATAATAATTTGATAACAATTATTATTAATTATTAATAAATCGGCTTGGGATCTGGACGCTTATTATGGCGATGCTCTTCACGGTCATTTGTCAGTGCGCCGTCTTCAAGGTGTTGCGCGTCGTAGTCTCCATCAAAAAAGTTATACCTATACACTCACACACACATCATGAAAATTAAAAAGAACAAAATGAAAACCTAACTCCTACACTCACACACACAAATTAAAAGCAAAAAGAAAGTTACCTAAAAATTAAAACATCTACTTTTTATACTTAGATTTTTTTCAAAAACACATAAAAAGAACACATTAAAAAGAAAGAGAACAAAAGTTTTTCAAAACAAATCAAAAACTAAACCCTTTCAAAAATTAAAATAACAACTTTTTCATTCTTACGTTTTCATAAAGTGATTAAAAAGTGAAAAAAAATTGAAAAGAACAAAAAAGGTTTTACAATCCTAAAACAAAGCTAAGTAAAAAAAACAAAATCACTTTTAACATCTCTTTTACAAATACATAAGAATGAAATTTAAAAACAACAAGGAAGAACATGGAGAAAAAGGATAAACATATCATACCATATTTGGAAATAAAATCTATAACAAACGCTAACATTGAGACAAGTGAAAAAATATATATGAAACAAACATGTTACACTCATATACACACACACACTTTTCATAAAAGAGAAGAACAAAGATGAACAAAGAGATAAAATGAGAAAGAAAGTGAGCACATAAGTTCATTCCAAAGCCATTTAAGAAGAGAAAAACAAACATATTTTATTGATGAAAATGAACTATTACAATGCTAATACAAAGCTAATACAAAAATAAAGAGAAAGGAGGAGAAAGTTCTCCTTACATGGCAAAGGAATCCACGGATGTAGCCCACAAAACACACTAAAGTGGCTCAAAAAAGTAAAACCTTGGCCCTTACAGAAATGGGCAATTTATAGGAAAAAAAATCCAAGTACACGCCCTCCGACACGGGCGTGTCGGGGGGGCGTGTCAGCACTGTGCGCGATGTGATCCGGCGATTTGATGGCATAGTTGACTTAGGGCTTCATACGAGGATGTCACGCCCTGGTCACGGGCGTGACTCTGGGCGTGTTGGGGAGGTAGATCCGGCGCGGGTTGCGTAAAATGTCGCCGGCGGTGTAAGACCCCTCCCCCTTACCAAGGAGGCTCCCGGTCTTATGCCCAGAACCGCCGTCTTACGCTGGCACTAACACATGGGTTAGTCGACACCACAACACGCCGATTCTGTCGGCTAATACGATCATATAACCTGTAGGCCAATATGAGAAATAGAAGTATAGCAGTATTTCAAATCCACTAGTCCACAAGTCACAGAGTACATATCATATATATAAGTGAAGAGTACAGAAACATAGTCCACAATGAGTACAAAATGAAAGAGTAATAAGGGCTTATGCCCAGTACATCATATCAACTCTCTCTCTCAAATCAAAGCGGAAGCTAATCTAATACATCAAAGCGGAAGCTAATCTAATACATCAAAACTCGTCCCACTTGAGGACGCGTAGTAGTAGTCTGCGGTAGCGGTATCTGCTCCTCAAGTCCTACCTCCTCGTCGTGCTGCTGCTCCATCTCCATGAGCTCCTAAAATAGTATGGTCACCGACCATTAGTCAAAAATACTAAGTAGTTTCCTCTGCACCTCGCCCCGCAGCTCCTAGGCACCGAGCGGAAGGACGAAGCGGAGGACAACAAGGGGTAGCAAAAGTGGAAGCAGGTGACAAGAGCTAACTAGCAGTTGTAATAGATATTATTATTCTACTCTAGCAGTTCTAAGTATATAGTACACGTAAGTAAAGTGCAGTACTAGTAAAGGAAAGAATTGAAAGTAAGAATAATAATATCTATTACAACTGCCAGTTAGATCTTGTCACCTGCTTCCACTTTTGCTACCCCTTGTTGTCCTCCGTTTTGTCCTTCCGCTCGGTGCCTAGGAGCTGTGGGGCGAGGTGCGAAGGAAACGACTTAGTCTTTTTGACTAATGGTCGGTGACCATACTATTTTAGGAGCTCGTGGAGATGGAGCACCAACACGACGAGGAGGCAGGACTTGAGGAGCAGATACCGCTACCGCAGACTACTACTACTACTGCGCGTCCTCAGGTGGGACAAGTTTTGATGTATTAGATTAGCTTCCACTTTGATTTGAGAGAGAGAGTTGATATGATGTACTGGGCATAAGCCCTTATTACTCTTTCATTTTGTACTCATTGTGGACTATGTTTCTGTACTCTTCATTTATATATATGATATGTACTCTGTGACTTGTGGACTAGTGGATTTGAAATACTGCTATACTTCTATTTCTCATATTGGCCTACAGGTTATATGATTGTATTAGCCGACAGAATCGGCATGTTGTGGTGTCGACTAACCCGTGCGTTAGTGCCACCGTAAGATGGCGGTTCTGGGCATAAGACCGGGAGCCACCTTGGTAAGGGGGAGGGGTCTTACAAATAGGTTTCGAATGACTCGGAGATCCCAAACCTTTAGTTCCCACTTTTTGAGAGCTAGCATCACTCTCAGGTACCACCGTTGTGGCTACGGCAGCAGTAGAGCGGGCGTCTCCGCTTTCTAGACGGGTATGCACACAACCAAGCCTAGACCTCTCTCATACGCCTCTGTATACGTCCAAGGTGCACTCTAGAGTCTCTGCGTACGTACTTTGCTGACAACCGTCAGTCTTATTGGGTCGGGTGTGCGTCATCGGGGATCATCCTCCAGACCGCAGTGTAAAATAACCCACTGGCCCCTCAAACCCTCACACCCGCCTGGTTCACCATACTGCCGTCGGTGTGACGATCGGCCCAGTACCGCATGACCCGCCACTAAGTTTATGCACATGCAAGTATTTCATCTCGAGCCTTCTGCTTGTAGGAACAAACCGTCCTGAATCCCTCCAACCAATCACGTGTGAGCATATTACACAAGTCTCCCTCCAACCCATCACGGGTGAGAATAAACCACAATCCCTCCAACCCTACATGGGTGAGAATGAACCACGATCCCTCCAACCCTATACGGGTGAGAATGAACCACAATATCTTAACCTATTAAACTACTTTTGTCTACGGGTTATTATACTTAGTGATTTAAAGTTAATCCCAGGACTGCCCAGGGTATACCCGGTGAAGGGCTATCGGGGGCACTAGGAACTACGATGGGATTAAGCCCAAAGTTTCCTTTCTCAAGGATAATTACTTTTATTGGTGTCTACCCAGGATTTATACCGCAACTCTCGTATTACTTTAGAACAACACTAAAGACTTAAGGTGTTATTAGGAGCGCGGCGGTCTTCCGCTGGTCCCCGTTATTGTTGCTGTCACGGGACTTGCACTCTTCCACACATGGTTAAGGAATCCTCTAGGAGACCAACCAGGGTTATTTCCTCCACTAAGATCCTTACTTTACTAGTTATTCAGATTCCTCCCCTGGTGGCCCTACTAGTACGAACATCTGTGTTAGACCCTTACCCATGTCCCGATACCACCCACAAATATCACCTTCTAATTCCTCTGGCCATATGCCTCAAATTATTTATCCTAGGATGGTATGGACCTATATGATGAACATGATTAATTCCATAATTTTTCAAATTACTTACACCATTAAATTAATTTCTTTAAATGTAATCCATAGTCGTTTTGCACATGAAGTATTGTCAATATTAAACCTACTGTCCTAGAGATTCTTCCAGGTATATAATATGACAATTAATGGGGCCTACCAAAATTTCATGCCTTTTCAATTCATATTTATAATTAATTCCTATTTAATACTATATCCACAAATCTAGCATTTTCCAAATGAAGTACATAAAATATTATCTCAAAAATTCTAATTAAATCACAAATCCTTGATAATAATGAAATAATACTACGTCCAGATTTCCATTTACATCTAGGTTGAAATGGCCTATCAATGATCAATTTGAGTTATTTACCAAGATGCCATTATGGGGCCTAAGTACATTATTTTGCACCCCAAAATTCTGAAATAATTGCACAATGTATAAAACATACAATTACAGTAATATGAATTTTCTTAGATTTTTCAAAGGAATATACCTATCATTTCTACACAAATTCAATAAGGGTAAAATGGTCATTTTGCTCCTTAAACTACTTAAATTTCATCCAATAGAGATATAATTTATTTCTTGTGTTTATTATGTCACTCCTTAGTCCTCAACAGAAATTGAACATTTTATGATAAGGGTAAACCTATTTTAAATTTATTTCCTCAAAATGACCAAATTTTCAGAAATTCAACATAATGGGATTTTTGTTTCCAAAAATCCCACCATTGCTATGAGAGGTGCATTACACCCTCATGTGTATCTATAATGAAAATCATGATTTTTGAATGTTCCAAGTTAGCTGAATACACATTATTTCATTTTAGGCTAAATGCACACCAAGCCTATAACAAGTCAACACATGCAAGTGGGTTTACCCAACATGCAGTTGTCCAAATTGGCTGAAATTTAACATATACACTTATAATGTCCCTAAGGACATGCCACCAAAATTTGGGGCCATTTGGAGTCAACAACTCCAAATATTTCATTTATTTCATTTTGGGTATTTTAGTAAAAACTATTGAAAAAGTTTTCCCAAAAATTCTCATTTTTGTACAGGGGTTAACCAAGCCCTAAACATGCATGCACCCAAAATTGTGTGTCATTTGGATGAATGGTTTGACTTGGGCATCATTTTGAAATTCTGCCTTAGATAAGGACCAACCCTAGCAAAATGGTACTACAGGTCAGACCACTGGACCAAATCTCACGTTAAGGGTGGAAAATTAAATTTAACACAAAGGGCTACATTTTTCATGTTCATGTCATGCTCTGGAAATGGCTCTAAAATCCCTATATTTGACATGCAAGATCACTGAATTAATGTGATAGAAATGTAATTTCATTTCATTAATTATAACAGAAATTAAATTGATTTTAATAAAATGCAATACACGAATCTTAAAGCTATATTGTACGGCATCCTTTCATCTTCCCCAAGTGTTCAACGGCTGAGATCGAGCCGACCTGGGGGATATTGCTGGGCCATTTCCGGCCACCTGAGGCGGCGCCACCCCCGGCCAACGGTGCCATCACCTTCACGGTGGTGGTGGCTATCCTTTGCTGGTGATGAGGCGGCAGGAGATGGCGGTGACAGAGATCCCTGGCGGTAAGAAAATCTTGAAAAATCTCCCATTTCTCCCTTGGCATCGGGCTCAATTGAGCCCGATATATCCCCTAGGTTATCTAGGATTCTAGAACGGGTAGAGGGACGGTGAAACGAACCTGTGTTGGTGGCTGGCGGCGAGGATGGAGGCGGGTGGCCATTCTCGACCTTGCTCTAGAGGCACCTCTTGGATTCATGGTTCTTGTACCCTTTCCTTCACTCCAGCTATCGATTTCTACTCTCCTTTGCCCTCTGAAGCTAATGGAACCAATATATCTGGCTAGGAGGGGATATATGGGTAGATAAAACCAAGGCAAGCTAGGTTTGGAGCTTTGGTTGTATCAACCTTCATGCCAAGTGGCCCTCAGCCTCTCACCTCCTCCTAATAACTCCAAGGTAGGTCTGTCAGCAAGCCATGACTGAAGAGAAGGAGCCATGTGGCCTCCTCCCTTAATTTCAACCTTCTCTCTCCTCTTTTTGGGTGAATTTTCCAATTTTGCCCTTGCATGTATTCTCTCTCTTCAAATTGAGGGACAGGGGTTGACTTTGACTCCTTGGGTTGGCCTTGGGCTGAGTTAGGTGGGCTTAGACCAATAGAAATGGGCTTGGGTTCATCTTTCCCTTCTTTAGGCCTCATGTTGACCAAGTTGACTTTTTGAGTTGACTTAGTCAACATGATGAGTGGGCTGACTCCACTTAATGGTCATGAGCCTAGTGTCACCACCCAACTTAGGTTGGGCCAAGGGGGTGCCCCACTTAGGCTAATTGGGCCTATAAGTATAGGTTTGACCAAAATTTGGGCTAAGTTGACTTGGGTCAACTAGGGTCAAAGGGTTGACCTAGTGACATGCCCTAGGGTCCACTTAGATTGTTTTTAGGGTTAGGGCAATGTGGTGGGGTCATGGTATGGTTAGGGTCCTTATTTAGGCTAGTTTAACCTAGTTTGACTTGGGCCCTATGGTGGGCCCCACATGGCTTCACTCACCTACTAGGGTCAAACCCAGCTAAATACCTCTATCACCCACCTCATGCCAAACCCAATCTAAGTTAAGGGTCCTACAAGTAACATGGGATGTTACAATTCCAATAAACAAAAAATAATAATTTTGTCCCCGAAATTTAAGTTCGGGTCCACGGGGTTCTACTCGTAATAATTTACGTAATTTTAAAACATAATTTATAGCATACCTGAAGTAAACAGCTCAGGGTGTCGCTCCAACATCAGGTCCCTTGGCTCCCAGGTGTGTTCCTACCGTCCATGGTTGGACCATAGCACCTTCACAAGAGGGACCTTCTTCTTCCGCAACACTCGAACATCTGTATCATCAATCTGGATCGTCTCAAAACGAACTGATCTATTGGATGCTAGCAGGCCAGCTGTAGTAGTAATGTGTTGATTGAAAGATATGGTACCTAAACACCTAGAGGGGGGTGAATAGGTGACCTAATCCTTTTTTAACTTTAATGGCAGCAATCAGTTATATCACAGATTTCTAACTACTTTTGCACAGCAATAACAAAGCATACACAACAAATAACAATCACAGCACAGCAGACACAGTGATTTATAGTGGTTCCCCAAGCTTTGGGTACATCCACTTTCCCCCTTCGCCTATCTAGCAGTGTACTAGATTCGGCCAAACTTCTCCACTGTCTCAGAACCCAAATTGGTTCCTACTCCTCAGGCCCAAGGCCTTACAACTCAGCTTTTCTCAAAGCCTACACTCAGCCACAAAGGCCTACACTCAGCCAATCAAGGCCTACACTCAGCCAACAAGGCCTACACTCAGAGATTACAATCTCCTACACTCAGGCTCTCAAGCCCTACCCTCAGACTTTATAATTACAGGCTTACAATTCACTCAGATCCAAAGGATCCTACAAGTTAAAAGGATTTTACAAATATTAACTCTACAACTCAGAAACAAGAGATGGGAGTTGAGAGTTTCTTGATGAGTTCTTGGAAGAACTCAGCTGGATCCAATCTGACTTAGCTTTCTTCAAAGCTTCTTGAAAGTAGAACTGAATAAGAATGAATCCTTCTGCAGTTGTTCATTGACCTCTGCCACTTAGAATTCAGAATAAATCTGAACCCTTCTTCTCAGCCTAGTTCCAAAGGCTGATTTCTTGGATGGAGCCCTCTCTCTCCAACTTCTTAGATCTGCACTTGGACTGCAAGATCTTCTTGTGTTGATACTCTATGTACCACTTTAACAACTTGTTTTTCAACAATCTGAACTCTAGTTTCTGTAAACTGTAGGTGCCTATTTATAGGCCTTCTTCAAGGTAACCGGCTGGTCCGGTTCATAACTGTCTTCTGACATCTCTGACAGGTGCTGTAGACCGGCTGGAACGGCAGCTGTCAAGTCATCCAGTCATTTCTTGAAAATCTCTAACTGTCTGAAAGTGTCGAGACTTTCTGTCTTTAAGTGTCGACACTTATAGTCCAAGTGTCGACACATGATGTGTAAGTGTCGACATAAGTCTACAAGGTGTCGACACAACTCCTTGTATGTCTCGACACAGATTCTTCTTCAGGTGTCGACACTGAAATTGAGTGTCGACACAAGTACTTGATCTTTTATCTTTAACTGAATTCTTCTAAGTGTCGACACATCACCTTTGTGTCGACACAACTTCTTGTGTTGAATCTGTTAAGTGTCGACACAGCTTCTTGGTGTCGACACATAGTCTTCTATGTTGATTCTTGCTGAGTGTCGACACAGCTCCTTGTGTCGACACTTGATTCTTCTGTTGAGACTTCAGCTGAGTGTCGACACATTCCCTTAGTGTCGACACTTGTACTTAGAATATTTTGTTGATAATTCCGTTCTTTACTAAGTGTTGACACAGCTCCTTGTGTCGACACTTTCTTCAAGTGTAGAGTCTTCAGCTGAGTGTTGACACATTGTCCTAGGTGTCGACACTTACTTCATGTGTTGACTCTTCTGTTGAGTGTCGACACTTTGTTTTTGGTGTCGACTCTTTCTTCAAGTGCTGACTCTTCTTGTTGTGTCGACACATTGTTCTGGGTGTCGACACTTTAACTTAGTCTCTGCTGTCTTTTGCTGAGTGTCGACACAGCTCCAAGTGTCGACACTTTCTGGTGTAGACACAGCTTTACTGGGTGTCGACACAGCTCCTTGTGTCGACACTTTCTGTCTGCACTTTTCTTCACTGAGTGTCGACACAGCTCCTTGTGTCGACACTTTCTGTCTGGTGTCGACTATGCATCCCAGGTGTCGACATAATGACTCCAAGTGTCGACATTGCTTGTCTGGGTGTCGACACAAGCCTTCTTAAGTGTCGACACTTTCCCTTTGGGTGTCGACACATGGACTTAGAAACTTTTTGCTTCAGTCCAGTGATTACTTAACCTGCACAAATAAACTCAACATACATCAAATACATTATGATGTATATCATTGAGTTGGGTGAGGCTTCGTCAAATCAGGTACATTTAACCAATGTACCCAACAATCTCCCCCTATTTGGAGAAGTCATAACCCTTAGTCAATGATATACACCATTCATAATTAAAAATTACAAAATGATGTAAAGCAGGATAATGTACAGCAGGGTAAACATAAACATATATAAATCACACATGTATACACATACATAAACACAGAACAAATAAGAAATAGACATATTCACAGAACAATCATGAAATATATTGATCACATATTGTTCTAACATTTGTCTTATACATTTTCAGTAGTTCACAAAAATGTTTTATATTCAAAAGATTACAAAATAATCTTCAAGTAAATTCTTAAACTATTTCTATTCAGGTTCCTTGATAACTATTCCCTTGCCAGCTTGAACTTGAGCTTTGACAGGGGCATCAGCAGTTTCAGCATCAGCAGGCTTCTTGCCTTTTAGATCTTTCTTTTTAAGCTCTTCAGCTTTGATCTTCTGTCTCTCAAAATAATGGTATGGCTTAGGAAAGTACTTGCTAGGCTCCACTGCAGTAGGAGGTAGCTTTCCCATATTTGCCTTCCTTCTATACTGAACTATTGCTTCCTGCCTGATCTCATGTTTTCTCCATTCAGCTTCAGAAAACCACTTGTTCCTGTCATGAGTGTTATCCTTGGTAGCTTTCCAGGCAGTTAATATGATATTCCTAGAGGTAGGGCTCCATTGTTCAAAGTCTGGCCTTTGTTCTGCTTGTTCCCTAAACCTCTTCTTAGACAACCTTGTCTCTTCCTCCTTCTGTAATGCCTCTTGCATGGCTTCAGTAATAGGCTGAACCACTTTATCCAGAATAACATTAGACTTCCCTTCAGTTGGGCTATACATCTGATGAATATCAGCTTGCACCATGTCAAAATCTGGTGGAGGATAGATCACTTGAGCTACCTCTGGTTGCTCACCTCCAAGATATGCAGTTTGAATCCCAGATTCAGCAACATTGTCATCATCACAGAGTGGAGGATAGCTCAGTGTAGCTCTGATTGAATTAGATATCCATTTGGCATGATCAGAGCTAGCTTTGACTAAAACTCTCTCCCCCTTTATGACTTCTCTAGCCATATGATCTCTGACATCATCCTTTTGAAATCTTATTTGACTATCCAAGTATCTGATTCCCTCTTTAAAGAATGGTTTGAGCTTTTGAAGTTGTTCAGAGATGGCTTTCTGGGAGGCTTGGATTGCAGACTTAACAGCAGAAATTTCTTCTTGAAAGGCTTTGTCAAATTCAGCTTTAGCAGCAGTAGAAGTAGAAGGTTCAGCAGCCTTGTTCTTCAATTCAGTGACTATAGCATTATGTGAAGCAGTCATGTTGTCATTCAATCTTAACTGATTTTCAAGAACATATCCTTGCTTCAATGCTATATCATCTACCTGTGCCTTTATCTTTTCCTGGTGGGTTGCCAAGAACACCACTGCATTGCCACCCTTGTGGAAGCAGTCTGTCATCTCCTTCTTGTTAAGGTTCATTTCAAACCTTATAGACTTGATGTCCTGGGCTAGATCAAATTGTACGGATTTCTGCCCTTCATCCACATAAGCTTCTATGGCTTTTCTTTGTTCATCCAATTTAATCTGCATGGCAATCATTAAAGCACAATAATCAACAGTTGGAGCTTGCTGAACTATAGGCTGTGGGGCAATAGATTGCAGAGCTTTCTTATAACTTTGACTTCTTCTCTTGAAGACATACAGTTTCTTCTTCTTTGCCCTAGCACTCTCCTCATCTTCAGAGGCAGAAGTGCTGGCTATGTCAACCCTGTCCTTAGGGCTTAAAGGCTTCTCAGGTTGCACATCAAGTGCCTTCTCAGTTTCTTGCCTTATAGGCTCTTCCAGAACTTGCACTTGCTCCCCCTCAGCAGCAGCATTCTTATTCTCAGTAGCATCTGTTTCCTTGTCAAAATCTGCTTGATCCAGATTTAGGAATAAATCTTCCATTGTGTATTCTGGTGGTGAAGGAGCTGGAGACAGTCTTTGCTCTTCAACCATTGGATCAGGAATCACTTGTACAGCAGATGTGTCATCGTCAACAACATCTGGTACTGGACTATCCAGCTGAGTTTGCTGAGGAACATCAGATAAATCAGCATCTTCTATAAGATATTCTAAAGTATTTAGCTCAGTGAGTACCTCTTGTATGATGGTGGTGGCTTGCTCACTTTCCAGTGTAGAGGGTTCTTCTACAACTGGAGGCTCCCCCTGGCTGTGATCCTTGTGGATGGGGCTAGCTTGAGGCAGCTTCCCCTGGATCTCAGCAGCCTCTTGAGGAGCAGGAGATTTCACTGCAGTCTCGTCCTCTTGGTCATCTGGAGTGAAAACAACTTGTTCTTCACTTCCAGAACTGCTGGTGGACTCTTGTGCCACTGGAGCAGTTTTTCTCTTTTTCTTTGGAGGAATCTCTTTCTCAGTAACTGCCTTCTCAGGGGTTGGCATTTCCTTTGACAACACCCTGTCCCATCTAGAAAAGATCCTTTGATCCATCTTCCTCATATGATTTATTTTGCTGCCAGCAGCAGTATTCATTACCTCTGGTATGGTACCAGCTAGGTAGAGACTTAAGATTCTGCCCAGATTGGGCTTCTTCAAGCTTTCCTTGATTTTCTCATAAACTACTATAGACCAGTCAGTCTTAAGAGAGAAGATAATCCTTGTCATTATTCCAAACATATAGGCAGACACTCTGTCATGCCCTCCAGGCTTGCTGAGTAAGACCTTACCAACAATCTCAGACATGAATTTTCCTTGGCTGTTCATGCCTTTCCTGTTAAAAACAGAACCTATCTTCATTTTAGGATCCAGACCACACCAGGTTAGAGCTTCCCTGGTCTTGGATGCAGTAACTTCTTCTTCATCTTGAGTTTTTGGAAGCTGTAGAATCTTCCTTAGACTCTTTGGTGATACCTTGACCTTCGTTCCATGAACTCTGGATTTGATTCTGTATCCAGACTCATCTACTTCAGCTCCATTTAGAAATTCAAGAACCTCTTTCTTCCAAATCTTTGTAGGTTCAGAAACTAAGTATTCTAACCCTGAATCAGCAACTAGGGTTACGACCGCCTGGATTTCTGCATCAGCATCGTCGAAAGCGCCGCGCACCAGCTCATATCCTTCGTTGACGTTCTCCTCTAGCTTAGGCGCCATTAGGGTTGTAGAATTTGTCTTGAGAGAAGAGAGGTGTCGACACAGTAGTTTTGGTCTCGAAACTTTGAAAGCGTGTCGACAAACAAAGACCGAACCCTATTTATACCTTTCTGATTTTGAAGATGAACAGGCGGGATAGTTAACTTAAAATGTGTCGACACTGGCAATAAGTGTCGACAATGACTTATAATGTCTCGACACATATGTGTCGACACAAGTTTAGTCAACAGATTTTATGTGTCGACACTTGGTGATGTGTCGACACAACATAACTCGACACATTGTCGAGACTTTACTTAGAAAATTCTGAGTAAAACTTAAGTGTCGACACCACATTGGATGTGTCGACACCTACTGGACATGTGTCGACACCAACATTCTGAAGTGTCGACACCAACATCCTAGATGTGTCGACACTTATTTCCTGAAGTGTCGACACCACTATACTGTGTCGACATAGACTTGTCTATGTGTCGACACCTTTTTACTTAGCCAATTTTAATTCTGTAAACTTACTCTAAGTTTATCATTCCTAGTTCAATTTTGAATCTATTGAACTTAGCTTCTTCTAGGGGCTTAGTAAATATATCAGCTACTTGATTATCAGTTTTAACATATTCTAATAAAATATCTTCTCTTTCTACATGCTCCCTAAGAAAATGATATTTAATTTCAATATGTTTAGTTCTACTATGAGATACAGGGTTATTAGCTATTGAAATAGCACTAGTAGAATCACAGAAAAGTGGAGTTCTACTTACCTGAAATCCATAGTCCTCTAGCTGATGTTGAATCCACAAAAGTTGAGCACAGCAACTTCCTGCAGCCACATACTCTGACTCTGCAGTGGAGATAGGCACACTAGTTTGCTTTTTGCTACTCCATGAAATTAGTCTCCCACCTAGGAATTGACAGGTTTCAGTAGTGCTTTTTCTATCTTCTTTGCATCCTGCAAAGTCTGCATCTGAATAACCTGTTAGATCAAAATCTCCATTCCTAGGGTACCAGAGGCCTAGATAGGGAGTGCCCTTTAGATATCTTAATATTCTTTTGACTGCTGTCAAATGAGACTCTTTAGGGCAGGCTTGATACCTGACACAAACACATGTAGCATACATGATGTCAGGTCTACTAGCAGTCAAGTATAATAAGGAGCCAACTATCCCTCTATACAAGGTTTCATCTACAGGTTTCCCTGCATCATCCTTGCTGAGAGACATACTTGACCCCATAGGAGTATTCATGGTGCTGGATGAATCCATACCATACTTCCTTATGAGTTCTAGGGTGAACTTGGACTGACAAATGGATAAACCACTTTCAGTCTGTTTAACTTGGAGACCCAAGAAAAACTTCAGCTCTCTCATACTACTCATCTCAAACTGAACTTGCATAAGTTTTGCAAACTTTTTGCAAAGGCTGCTTTCAGTAGACCCAAATATAATGTCATCTACATATATTTGGACTAGTATAACTTTGCCTCTAGATTCCCTAAGGAATAGAGTCTTATCTATTTTCCCCCTTGAGAACTTGTTCTCAATGAGAAAACTAGATAGGGTTTCATACCAAGCCCTAGGGGCTTGCTTTAACCCATATAAAGCTTTCCTAAGTCTATAGACATGATGAGGTGGAGTTGGATCAACAAAACCTGAAGGCTGTTCCACATAGACTTCTTCCTTAAGATTACCATTTAGGAATGCTGACTTGACATCCATTTGGTAAACCTTGAATCCTTGATAGGTTGCATAGGCTAAGAACATCCTTATGGCTTCCAGTCTAGCTACTGGAGCAAAGGTTTGATCAAAATCAATACCTTCTTCTTGCCTATATCCTTTAGCAACCAGTCTAGCCTTATTCTTAATGATGACCCCTTGTTCATCCATCTTATTCCTGTAGATCCACTTAGTTCCTATTATATTGTGGTCTTTAGGTTTAGGAAATAATTCCCAGACCTTGCACCTCTTGAACTGATTAAGCTCTTCTTGCATTGCTTTAGTCCATTGTGGATCTTGTATTGCTTCTTCAAATTTCTTAGGTTCAACTTGAGAAAGAAAACTGGAGTAGATTGCTGCATTCATGTACCTGCTCCTGGTTTGTACTCCTTGTCTTGGATCTCCAATAATCTGCTCTACTGGATGATCTCTTAGATGCCTGTTGGCTGGAGGCATCCTTACTTCTGGTTGAACCACTTCAGCATCTTCATCATGCTGTATTCCTTGTATTTCTTCAGCAACTGGCACATGTAGTTCTCCCCCTGGACAAGAGCTACTGTCTTCTACTTGCTGTCTTGTAGCAGTCACTTCTTCTATAGTAAGCTTGTCTATTTTCTTTGTTAAACCTGTGGGGCTGCATACACTACTAGACAACTCATTATTAATAAGTTTAGTCTCATCAAAAACTACATGCACAGATTCTTCTACAACTTGTGTAGTCAAGTTGTAGACTCTATAAGCCTTACTATTATTGTTGTACCCAACAAAAATTCCCTCTTGGGACTTGGCAGCAAACTTAGTTAAGTAAGACTTCCCATTGTTAAGTATGAAGCATTTGCAACCAAAGATCCTGAAATAGGATAGGTTTGGTTTCCTGCCTTTCACAACTTCATAGGGGGTCTTGTTAAGCCTTTTAGTGATGGTAGCCCTATTTATAACATGGCATGCAGTATTAACTGCTTCAGCCCAGAAATACTCTAGCAGTGATGTATCACTTAATAGGGTCCTACCAGCCTCTATCAAGGTTCTATTTTTCCTCTCAGCAATGCCATTTTGCTGAGGTGTTCTAGGTGAAGAGAATTCTTGAAATATCCAAAATTCTTCACATAGTTTTGCCATGCTATCAGACTGAAATTCAGTACCATGGTCACTTCTAATCTTGACCACTGTACTGTTTAGTTCATTCTGAATTTGCTTGACAAAGCTATGGAAGACACTAGGTGTTTCAGATTTCTGTCTTAAGAAGAACACCCAGGAAAACCTTGAGTAGTCATCTACAACTACAAGGGTATAGACCTTCCTACCTAAGCTGTGAACTGGCATTGGACCAAAGAGATCCAAGTGCAAGAGGTATAAACACCTCACAGCATCTTTATTTTCTATGCTTCTAAAGGTGGATTTAGTCTGCTTGCCATTTTGACAAGCTGAGCAAATACCATCTTTAACACACTTAACTTGAGTACCATTCCTCACTAACTCTTTGCTAAAGAGTTTGCTAATAGTCTTGTAGTTAAGATGGGCTAGCCTCTTGTGCCATTTGACACAATGAGAGACTGTCTCATCAGCTACAAGACAAACTGGAGAACCATTGTTCTCAATCATAATATATAGGCAGTAGACATTCCTCTTCCTATAACCTGTCAAAATGATCTCTTGATCACTTGAACTCTTGATATGACAACCATTTTTAACAAATGAGATGTCATACCCTACATCACTTAATTGAATTATACTTATTAGGTTGTGTTTCAACCCTTTAACATAAGCCACTTGAGTAATGGTAACCAAGTTGCTAGAAATGTTACCAAATCCTTTGATGATTCCTTTTTCAGAACCACCAAAGGTGGCTTTTGGACCATCTTTTATTGGTATGTAGTCCTTTAGTAATCCTCTAGTTCCAGTCATATGTCTGGAACATCCACTGTCCAAGTACCATGTTGGGGTATGGCCACTTGGACTCACCTGCAAAACAGATTAATGAACCTTAGAACCCAAAGAATTCTTGGGTCCTTGGTACTTGTTAGTTTGCAATCTGACAAAGCTACCTACTTGCTTTCCAACAGGTAGTTTGGTACTCACTTTGGCACTAGCATTGTGCCAACAGTCCACTGCAAAATGGCCAACTTTGCCACAACACCAACATTCAAACTTATTATACCTTTGCTTAGGTACTGTCTTGGCTGTCTTGTCTACAGCAGACTTGTTGAATGTTGGGGCTTTGCCCTTGGACTTAGACTTGGACTGCTCAGTCCTTGCAGGTCTAATAAAGCCCAGTCCAGCCTTGCCTTTATGATGAACAAATTCAGCAATTAAAGGTAGCACTGACTTAGGTTTAGAAAACCTAGCAACAAGCTCTCTCTCTTTCTGAAGATTGATCTCCAGACTCTTGATTTGATCATTCTTAAAGGTGATAGTCCCCATCTGAATCACAGTTATGTGTTTCAGCTTGTCTATCTCATTCAGCTTTTGATCAAATTGCTTCTCAAAATCTGTTGCAACAGCTTTAAGATCAGCAATTTCCTTTGCCAGACTTTTGGCTAAGGACTTGCTTTTCTTGTAAGCCTGCAACAGCACCTTATATTCATCTATAAGCTGATGAATATCATCCTCTGACTCAGATACATTCTCATCACTTGATGAAGATGAATCCGATTCTGAACTAGAACAAGAAACTGAACTAAAAGTTGAACTTTGTACCTTACTGGGTCCTGGCTGCTCCAGGATTTTGTCACTCTCAGTCAATGCCATCAGTCTTTGGCACTGACAGTCTTCTTGTTCATAGATAGACTCCATTATCTGCTTGAATTCTTCTTCTTCTTCTTCAGCAAACAGCCCTATGTAGGCCTCAGCCTCAGACTCAGTTTCTGAAGAAGAGATATCTGATAGAGTCTTCTCCTTCTTAGCAACAAAAGACTTTTCTTTTTTGCCTTTGAAATAAGTCTTTTTCCTGTCACTAGATTCTTTTCTCTTTTCAGGACAGTCTGCAATAACATGGCCCTGTCTATTGCAGCAATAGCACACAATCTTTGAACCAGTTGCCTTGCTAGATTTTGTCCTCTTCCTGTCCTTCTTTGAAGCCTTTTTATCTTGATAAAAATCTTCTTTTCCTTTTGAAGTAGAAGGCCTTGACCTCCACTGTTTCTTCTTCAGGAATTTCTGAAACTGTCTAGTGAAAGCAGCAAAGTCTTCATCACTTTCACTGCTTGCAGATTTGGTGCTGACTGACTCATCAGACTCAGATTCAACTACCTTTGGAGGTGGAGTTGATGACTTATTTTTGCACTTCCTGGAGGCTTCTGTCTTGAAGGCTACTGTTCTTTCCTTGTGCTTAGTTCATGTTCATTTCTCCTCCTCTTTTCTCACTGTCAACTGCATCTCATAAGACAATAACTTGCCAAACAGTGTAGGAGGAGGAATTTCCCCCAACTTAGCAATTTCTCTTATGGCACAGATCTTGGTGTCCCAATCTTTGGTTAGGGACCTTAGGAACTTGTCATTTAGTTCATAGTTACTGAACTCTCTTCCATAAGACATGAGTTCATTCACTATTCTATAGAACTTCTTATAGCACTCAGTTATGCTATCACCCTTTCCTTGTCTAAAACTCTCATACTCCTGATTTAGCAAGGATTTTCTATCTTGTCTAACTTCTTCAGACCCTTCCATATACACTATAAGAGTGTCCCACATCTCTTTGGCTGTCTTACAGTGTATAAGATTCTGAAATGTTGCATCATCTATGGCACTTACTATAATGTTTTGTGCCCTCTTGTCCATGGTGGCTAGGACAATCTCATCCTTAGTCATCTTAGAGAAATCCTTTGGAGTTCTCTGATTTGCATCTAGAACTGAAATCTTCATGGGCACATAAGGCCCTTCCTTTACTGTGATGTAGATTCTAGGGTCTGAGGCCTCCATAAACAGCCTTACCCTTTCCTTCCAGATCCCAAAGATCTCTTTCCTGCATATGGGCAATTTCATGGAACCCAATTCCTTGTGATTCTCAGAGGAACCCATGTTTCTTGATTTTCTTGAATCTGTATTTTCTTGAATCTGTATGTTGCCTTACACTGAATCTGCCAATCAGGATCTCCTCAGACTGTTAGTCCTTTTGAGCAACCTGGCTCTGATACCACTTGAAAGATATGGTACCTAAACACCTAGAGGGGGGTGAATAGGTGACCTAATCCTTTTTTAACTTTAATGGCAGCAATCAGTTATATCACAGATTTCTAACTACTTTTGCACAGCAATAACAAAGCATACACAGCAAATAACAATCACAGCACAGCAGACACAGTGATTTATAGTGGTTCCCCAAGCTTTGGATACATCCACTTTCCCCCTTCGTATATCTAGCAGTGTACTAGATTCGGCCAAACTTCTCCACTATCTCAGAACCCAAATTGGTTCCTACTCCTCAGGCCCAAGGCCTTACAACTCAGCTTTTCCCAAAGCCTACACTCAGCCACAAAGGCCTACACTCAGCCAATCAAGGCCTACACTCAGCCAACAAGGCCTACACTCAGAGATTACAATCTCCTACACTCAGGCTCTCAAGCCCTACCCTCAGCCTTTATAATTACAGGCTTACAATTCACTCAGATCCAAAGGATCCTACAAGTTAAAAGGATTTTACAAATATTAACTCTACAACTCAGAAACAAGAGAGGGGAGTTGAGAGTTTCTTGATGAGTTCTTGGAAGAACTCAGCTGGATCCAATCTGACTTAGCTTTCTTCAAAGCTTCTTGAAAGTAGAACTGAATAAGAATGAATCCTTCTGCAGTTGTTCCTTGACCTCTGCCACTTAGAATTCAGAATAAATCTGAACCCTTCTTCTCAGCCTAGTTCCAAAGGCTGATTTCTTGGATGGAGCCCTCTCTCTCCAACTTCTTAGATCTGCACTTGGACTGCAAGATCTTCTTGTGTTGATACTCTATGTACCACTTTAACAACTTGTTTTTCAACAATCTGAACTCTAGTTTCTGTAAACTGTAGGTGCCTATTTATAGGCCTTCTTCAAGGTAACCGGCTGGTCCGGTTCATAACTGTCTTCTGACATCTCTGACAGGTGCTGTAGACCGGCTGGAACGGCAGCTGTCAAGTCATCCAGTCATTTCTTGAAAATCTCTAACTGTCTGAAAGTGTCGAGACTTTCTATCTTTAAGTGTCGACATTTATAGTCCAAGTGTTGACACATGCTGTGTAAGTGTCGACATAAGTCTACAAGGTGTCGACACAACTCCTTGTATGTCTCGACACAGATTCTTTTTCAGGTGTCGACACAAGTACTTGATCTTCTATCTTTAACTGAATTCTTCTAAGTGTCGACACATCACCTTTGTGTCGACACAACTTCTTGTGTTGAATCTGTTAAGTGTCGACACAGCTTCTTGGTGTCGACACATAGTCTTCTATGTTGATTCTTGCTGAGTGTCGACACAGCTCCTTGTGTCGACACTTGATTCTTCTGTTGAGACTTCAGCTGAGTGTCGACACATTCCCTTAGTGTCGACACTTGTACTTAGAATATTTTGTTGATAATTCTGTTCTTTACTAAGTGTCGACACAGCTCCTTGTGTCGACACTTTCTTCAAGTGTAGAGTCTTCAGCTGAGTGTTGACACATTGTCCTATGTGTCGACACTTACTTCATGTGTTGACTCTTCTGTTGAGTGTCGACACTTTGTTTTTGGTGTCGACTCTTTCTTCAAGTACTGACTCTTCTTGTTGTGTCGACACATTGTTCTGGGTGTCGACACTTTAATTTAGTCTCTGCTGTCTTTTGCTGAGTGTCGACACAGCTCCAAGTGTCGACACTTTCTGGTATAGACACAGCTTTACTGGGTGTCGACAAAGCTCCTTGTGTCGACACTTTCTGTCTGCACTTTTCTTCACTGAGTGTCGACACTTTCTGTCTGGTGTCGACTCTGCATCCCAGGTGTCGACACAATGACTCCAAGTGTCGACACTGCTTGTCTGGGTGTCGACACAAGCCTTCTTAAGTGTCGACACTTTCCCTCTGGGTGTCGACACATGGACTTAGAAACTTTTTGCTTCAGTCCAGTGATTACTTAACCTGCACAAATAAACTCAACATACATCAAATACATTATGATGTGTATCATTGAGTTGAGTGAGGCTTTTTCAAATCAGGTACATTTAACCAATGTACCCAACACTGATCCAGCCGGAGGAGTGCTCTTCGTAGTGAAGACACATGAAAGACATCGTGTAGTGTACTCAACTCTGGTGGCAGCTGGAGGGGGAGGAACCACATTCTGCAGAGGCTGCATAAACGTAAGGTAATCGTCAAAAATTGGCCTAACTCATTGCTTAATGGACTGTTTTATGTGACTTTTTGCACATGGGCACATCATTGCTTCCGCTGCATAGTTTCTCCGCAAACTAATGCTCGAGCGGGGTGTATTATTCTACTCTAACAGTTCTAAGTATATAGTACAAGTAAGTAAAGTGCAGTACTAGTAAAGGAAAGAACTGAAAGTAAGAATAATAATATCTATTATAAATGCTAGTTAGCTCTTGTCACCTGCTTCCACTTTTGCTACTCCTTGTTGTCCTCCGCTTCGTCCTTCCGCTCGGTGCCTAGGAGCTACGGGGGCGAGGTGCGGAGGAAATGACTTAGTCTTTTTGACTAATGGTCGGTGACCATACTATTTTAGGAGCTCGTGGAGATGGAGCACCAGCACGACGAGGAGGCAGGACTTGAGGAGCAGATACCGCTACCGCAGATTACTACTACTACTACGCGTCCTCAGGTGGGACGAGTTTTGATGTATTAGATTAGCTTCCGCTTTGATTTGAGAGAGAGAGAGAGTTGATATGATGTACGGGCATAAGCCCTTATTACTCTTTGATTTTGTACTCATTGTGGACTATGTTTCTGTACTCTTCATTTATATATATGATATGTACTCTGTAACTTGAGGACTAGTGGATTTGAAATACTGCTATACTTCTATTTCTTATATTGGCCTACAGGTTATATGATCGTATTAGCCAGCAGAATTGGCGTGTTGCGGTGTCGACTAACCCTTGCGTTAGTGCCACCGTAAGACGGCGGTTCTGGGCATAAGACCGGGAGCCTCCTTGGTAAGGGGGAGGGGTCTTACATATAGGTTTTGAACGACTCTGAGACCCCAGACCTTTAGTTCCCACTTTTCAAGAGATAGCATCACTCTCAGGTACCACCGTTGTGGCTACGGCAGCAGCGGAGCGGGCGTCTCCGCTTTCTAGACGGGTATGCACGCTACTAAGCCTAGACCTCTATCATATGCCTCTGTACACATCCAAGGTGCACTCTAGAGTCTCTGCGTACGTACTTTGCTGACAACCGTCAGTCTTGTTGGGTCGGGTGTGCGTCATCGGGGATCGTCCTCCAGACCGCAGTGTAAAACAACCCACTGGCCCCTCAAACCCTCACACCCGCCTGGTTCACCGTACTGTCGTCGGTGTGACGATCGGACCAGTACCGCATGACCCGCCACTAAGTTTATGCGCATGCAAGTATTTCATCTCAAGCCTTCAGCTCACAGGAACAAACCGTCCCGAATCCCTCCAACCCATTACGGGTGAGCATATTACACAAGTCTCCCTCCAACCCATCATGGGTGAGAATAAACCACAATCCCTCCAACCCTACACGGGTGAGAATGAACCACAATCTCTCCAACCCTATACGGGTGAGAATGAACCACAATATCTTAACCTATTAGACTACTCTTGTCTACGGGTTATTATACTAAGTGATTTAAGGTTAATCCCAGGACTGCCCAGGGTATACCCAGTGAAGGGCTCTCGAGGGCACTAGGAACTACAATGGTATTATGCCCAAAGTTCCCTTTCTCAAGGATAATTACTTTTATTGGTGTCTACCCAGGATTTATACCACAACTTTCGTATTACTTTAGAACGACCCTAAAGACTTAAGGTGTTATTAGGAGCGCGGCGGTCTTCCGCCGGTCCCCGTTATTGTTACTATCACGGGACTTGCACACTTCCACACATAGTTAAGGAATCCTCTAGAAGACCAACCAAGGTTATTTCCTCCACTAAGATCCTCACTTTACTAGTTATTCAGATTCCTCCCCTGGTGGCCCTACTAGTACGAACATCGGTGCTAGACCCTTACCCATGTCCCGATACCACCCACAAATGTGACCTTCTAATTCCTCTGGCCATATGCCTCAAATTATTTATCCTAGGATGGTATGGACCTATATGATGAACAGGATGAATTCCATAATTTTTCAAATTACTTACACCATTAAATTAATTTCTTTAAATGTAATCCCAAGTCGTTTTGTACATGAAGTATTGTCAATATTAAACCTACTATCCTAGGGATTCTTCTAGGTATATAATATGACAATTAATGGGGCCTACCAAAATTTCATGCCTTTTCAATTCAGATTTATAATTAATTAGTATTTAATACTATATCCACAAATCTAGCATTTTCCAAATGAAGTATACACAATATTATCTCAAAACTTCTAATTAAATTACAGAGCCTTGATAATAATGAAATAGTGCTATGTCCAGATTTCCATTTACATCTAGGTTGAAATGGCCTATCAATGATCAATTTGAATTATTTACCAAAATGTCATTATGGGGTATAAGTACATTATTTTGAACCCCAAAATTCTGAAATAATTGCACAAGGTATAAAACATACAATTACAGCAATATAAATTTTCTCAGATTTTTCAAAAGAATATACCATCATTTCTACACAAATTTCATAAGGGTAAAATGGTCATTTTGCTCCTTAAACTACTTAAATTTCATCCAACAGAGATATAATTTATTTCTAGTGTTTATTATGTCACTCCTTAGTCCTCAACAGAAATTGAACATTTTATGATAAGGGTAAACCTATTTTAAATTTTTTTCCTCAAAAGGACCAAATTTTCAGAAATTCAAAATAATGGGATTTTTGTTCCCAAAAATACCACCATTGCTATGAGAGGTGTATTACACCATCATGTGTCTTTATAATGAAAATCATGATTTTTGAATTTTCCAACTTGGCTGAATACACATTATTTCATTTTAGGCTAAATGCACACAGCCTATAATAAGTCAACACATGCAAGTGGATTTACCCAACATGCATTGGTACAAATTGGCTGAAATTTAAAACATACACTTATAATGTCCCTAAGAATATGCCACCAAAATTTGGGGTCATTTGGAGTCCCACAACTTCAAATATTTCATTTATTTCATTTTGGGAATTTTAGTAAGAACTATAGAAAATGTTTCCCAAAAATTCTCATTTTTATACAGGGGTTAACAAAGCCCTAAACATACATGCACCCAAAATTTTGGGTCATTTGGATGAATGGTTTGACTTGGGCATCATTTTGAAATTCTGCCCTAGCTAAGGATCAACCCTAGCAAAATGTTCCTACAGGTCAGACCACTGGACCAAATCTCAAGTTAAGGGTGGAAATTTAACGTTAACACAAAGGGATACATTTTTCATGTTCATGGCATCCTCTGGAAATGGATTTAAGAGCCCTATTTTTGACAAGCAAGATCACTGAATTAATGTGATAGAAATGTAATTTCATTTCATTAATTATAACAGAAATTAAATTGATTTTAATAAAATGCAATGCACGAATCTTAAAGCTATATTGGACGGCATCCTTTCATCTTCCCCAAGTGTTCAACAGCTGAGATCGAGCCTACCTAGGGGATATTGCGGGGCCATTTCCGGCCACTTGAGGCGGTGTCACCCCTGGCCAACGGTGCCATCACCTTCACGGTGGTGGTGGCTATCCTTTGTCGGTGATGAGGCGGCGGGAGACGGCGGTGATGGCGATCCCGAGCGGTAAGAAAAGCTTGAAAAATCTCCCATTTCTCTCATGGTGTCGGGCTCAATTGAGCCTGATATCTCCCCTAGTTGATCTAGGATTCTAGTACGGGTAGAGGGACGGTGAAACGAACCTGTGTTGGTGGCTGGCGGCGAGGATGGAGGCGGGTGGCCATTCCCTACCTTGCTCCGGCGGCACCTCTCTGATTCATAGTTCCTGTACTGTTTCTTTCACTCCAGCTATCGATTTCTACTCTCCTTTGCCCTCTGAAGCTAATGGAACCAATATCTCTAGCTGGGAGGGGATATATGTGGAGATACAACCAAGGCAAGCTCGGTTTGGAGCTTTGGTTGTATCACCCTTCATGTGAAGTGGCCCTCAGCATCTCACCTCCTCCTACTAACTCCAAGGGAGGTCTGTCAGCAAGCCATGGCTGAAGAGAAGGAGCCATGTGGCCTCCTCCCTTAATTTCAACTTTCTCTCTCCTCTTTTTGGGTGAATTTTCCAATTTTGCCCTTGCATGTATTCTCTCTCTTCAAATTGAGGGCCAGGGGTTAACTTTGACTCCTTGGGTTGGCCTTGGGCTGAGTTGGGTGGGCTTAGCCCAATGGAAATGGGCTTGGGTTCATCTTCCCCTTCTTTAGGCCTCATGTTGACCAAGTTGACTTTTCAGTTGACTTGGTCAACATGATGAGTGGGCTGACCCCACTTAATGGTCATGAGTCTAGTGGCACACCCCAACTTGGGTTGGGCCAAGGGGGTTGAAATAATTGGTTCCTAAACACCTAGAGGGGGGTGAATAGGTGTAATTCCTTTTTCTTCTAAGGCAGAACTTGTAATTCAGTTAGTTAACTAAACCAGATATTTCTACAGCTATCACAGCACAGAATTAATAATACCACACACAAACACAGATTGCACACTGATTTATAGTGGTTCCCCAAGGTCTGGGTACATCCACTTTCCCCCTTTGCCTATCTAGCAGTGTGCTAGACTTGGCCTAACTTCTTTCCTTCTACTCAGATCCTCAGATCTTACATCTCAGAACCCAAACAAGGCTCCTACAACTCAGAGTGAGTCCACACTCCTACAGCTCAGGCAATATGCCCTACCTCAGCCTTCAACAAGGCCTACAACTCAGAGATCAAAATCTCCTACAACTCAGGCTCACAGCCCTACCTCAGCCTTCAATAAGGCCTACCACTCAGAGAACTATTTCTCCTACAACACAGCCTTTATAAATCAGGCTTATAACTCAGATCTTAAAAAGATCTTACAGAAAATAAATGTGAATCTAAACTTTAACCACCACCCTGGTTGAGAGAGAAAGGATGTACAGTTTCTTGATCAGTTCTTGAAAGAATCTTACGTTAGAGATCGACCTGACTTAGCTTTCTTCAAAGCTTCTTGAATTTGAACACGGTAGGGTTGATCTCCTTTGAAGTTGATCCTCAATCAGCTTCTTTCTTGAAATTCAGAAATCAATCTGAATCCTTCTTGGCAGATAGGTTCAAACTCTGCACTTGAGAGACTTGTTGATGTAAGTCCCTTTCTTCACTTGAATAGATGGATCTCTCTCTCTCCAAATTCTTCTGAAGATTCTTCTGAATTCTTCTTTGAATTCTCTTGACAAACTCTGAATAGATCACCACTTGAGAATGTCTTCTTAGATCTTCTGTTGAAAATCTTCTTCTATATGTTATTGTGTATTAGTATCATATATCATTATTTCTTCTATTGATAGAGAATGTCTTTATATAGACTTTCACCATGGTAACCGGCTGATCCGGTTTTTAACGAACTTCTGACAGCTCTGACAGTTGCAGTAGACCGGTTGGTGATGACAGTTGTCAAGTCTTCCAGTCACTTCTTGAAACTCTGTCTCTATTAGCAAAGTGTCGAGACTGTACTTCATCATGTGTCGACACAAGTAGACTAAGTGTCGACACATGCCTTGGTGGTGTCGACACAGCTCCCTTAGTGTTGACACTGCTTCTCGACACAGCTTCTGTAGAATGTGTCGACACTAGTTCTGTTGTGTCGACACAGTCACTTCTTTTCTTCACAAGAATAACTTTGTTGAAACTCTGCTATGTGTCGACACAAATCCTGTTTGTCGACACAATTGATGTCGACAAAGTCTTCTGTGTGTCGACACTGCCTCTGTGTGTCAACACAGTTGATGTCGACACTGCCTCTGTGTGTCGACACAGTTGATGTCGACTAAACATCTCTGTGTGTCGACACTGCCTCTGTGTGTCGACACAGTTTCTTCTGGTGTCGACACAGCCTTTCCAAGTGTTGACACAGCTCACTCCAGGTGTCGACACAGCTTTTCTCCAGTGTCGACACAAGCCTTCATAAGTGTCGACATAGCTTTTCTGGTGTCGACTCATGGACTTATAAACTTTTTCCTGCATTCTTGCATTTTCTTAACCTGCACATATAAACTCAAAATAACATCAAATACACCTTGATGTATATCATTGAGTAAGGTGAGGCTTCTTCAAATCTGGTACACATTTTTCAATGTACCCAACAATCTCCCCCTATTTGGAGAAGTCATAACCCTTAGTCAATGATATACACCATTCATAATAAACACACATTATGATGTATAAAAACATTATATGATAGGGTAAATAATAAACAAAACATGTATAAAATGACGTCACCGAATAATGATGCAAATATAATGAGCATTAATCATTGTTTTGTTTAAACTTTCAAAAGTTTCTTAACAATAGTTTACATAGATTTTTAACACTAAAGATTACAATGTTGTAAAATCTAGTAAATCTATCCTAAGGCTGCTCAGGCTCCTTGATGACTATTCCTTTGCCTGATTGGATCTTGGCTTGTACTGGAGCATCAGTATTTTCAGTTGGCTTCTTGCCCTTCAGATCTTTATTCTTTTGTTCTTCTGCCCTTATTCTTTGCCTTTCAAAATAGTGAAAAGGCTTTGGGAAATACTTGCTAGGCTCCTGAGCATTAGGAGGTAGCTTCCCAGCTTTTGCCTTTTGAAAGGGGAAACTAGATCTGATATACTCTAGAGGGGGGGTGAATAGAGTATATGGTGCTTTTTGAAAACACAAAGAAAACTTTTTACAAAGCTTTACAACAATTGTTGTAAAGAGTGTAAGCAGGGAAGCAGAAATAAAACTAAGCTATGCAGATATTAAGCACAAGAAAATCTAGGCCAGAAACAAAAAGAAAACATACAGAACCAGATGACACAAGGAAATATAGTGGTTCCCCAACTTGGGTACATCCACTCTTCTACCACCCTAGGTAGGAATCCACTGCAGGATGAGTTGATCAGGTGTCCTGGGCACCAATGAGCTTTTGATAAGGTGCTCAAAAACCAGATCAGATTTTTTGATCAGGTGTCTTGCCACCAATGAGCTTTTGACAAGGTGCTCAAAAACCAGATTCAAACTTTTGAAGGGAGTTTGAAAAACCCTTTACAGAATGGGGTTGAGAGAGTGATGACAGTCTTCTCTTTCTCAAGCAACTGAGAAGACTATGTGGATTCAGTGATGTTGTCAAAGCTCCCCCTGAGTCCTTGAAATCTTCAGGAAGATGAGCTTTGCTGAGGGTGATAGGCCTTCAAAGATAGATCTCCAGCAGAAGATGATTTCAGCAAGCTGAAATGTTGAGTGTCTGGAGTCTTGAAATGATATTGGCCTTGAACACTTGAGAGCTGAAGAGATCTGGAGAATGTTTGAAAGCTTGATCTCTTTTTGATGAGTGTTCTTCTGAATTCTTGTTGACAGAAGATTGAGAGAGTCTCTGTGTATAGAGAGGTGTCCTCTACTTGTCTATCTCTATTCTCTTGTTCTTGTCTATCTTCTGTCTGATTCAAAAACATTCTATCTTTTATTCTCTGAATCTGAATAGAAAATTGCTCTGTCAAAGATAGCCGTTGGTCTGAATTAATTACAGCCTTAATTGCATAAAATGTTCTGAAGGAAAGTCCACTGAATTATTCCTTGAAAAATCCCTTGAAACTTGCTCCAGAAGTAAATGAAAACGGCTGGCAGATCTTCTGAATTAAATGCAGAATAACTTCTATCTGATTTGAATTTGAATTCTGAAAGATAACTGAAATCGTCGAACTGAGCTCTGCTATCGTCGAGCTGAGCTCAGCGAACTGGAAAAAGCAAGCAGCAAAGAAGTCGTCGATCTGAGCTCAAAGATCGTCGAACTGAGCTCAGAGATAAGGATCCAGTGCAGGGTCAAAATCGTCGACCTGAGCTCAGCGATCGTTGAATGGAGTACGATGATATTGAGAAGTTGAGCTCAGCGATCGTCGACCAGAGCTCGACGATATTATGAGGATTGAGCTCAGCGATCGTCGAATGGAGCTCGACGATCTGTCAAAGCGGAGCTAGACGATCGTCGACCGGAGTTCGACGAAACGTCGTGCTGAGCTCGACGATTTGGACTTAGTCTCTAGAAAAACTTGGGTCTTCAAGGCAGCTTCCAAACCTAGACTCCTGATCCCTTAGACTCAATTCTAATTGACCTATAATCTATACAGAAGGTCAAAACATAAAATCCTAGAGACATAGTGATCCTGACCCAAATTAGTAATAGGGTGTTCCAACAATCTCCCCCTATTTGGGTTAGGAAAACTATTTACAGATTTTGAAAAACAAGCAACATCATACAGTCAGAAAAACATAAGAACAACAATAACAAGACACAGAGCAGAACCATCACAGAGATATATATATTATATATGTGTGATATCCAGATAGCAGTTAGAAGAACCAAAAGTTGTCACCTTACAGAGTTACTCCTTTTCTTTGCCTTTTACCATTTTAATTTCTCTGTTGGGATCTAAAGCTTGTTGTTTGGATCTGGTATCATCAGCTGCACCCAAATAAATTTGCTTTGAAGCCCTGGGAACCACTGCAGCTGGATGCAACTTCATGTACCTGTCTGCATCAAAAAATTTGTTGGAGGCATATCTCTCTAATTATTTTTGCCTTTGTTCTGACATTGTAGATATGTTGGAAGTGTCTAGCCCTTGTTCTTTTGCTTTCTTTATCTGATCCAAAGCAGCCAGTTCTTTCATCCTTGCAGTCCAAGCCATAGGATTTTTCTCAGGATCCTCAAATGGAACAGGTGGCTCATACCTGTTGGAAGTAGTTTCTTGAGGGGTCCTGGCAGTCATTGTATCTTTGAGCTTGTAGGGAAAAGGACCAGAAGATGTGTCTGATGGAACATGTCCTCCCCTAGAATAAGGATGCTGCCTGGAGTGTCCTTTAGAGTAAACCTGAGTTTCTCTTTGGTTTCCCCTATATCCTCCCCTTCTAAAGTAAGACCCCCTAGACTAGCTTTCCCTTTGATAAGTTCTTGCATGAGGTTGGTAGGGAGCCTGGCTTCTAGCAGGGCCTGATCTTGTAGAGCTGCCACCTGCACCTGCATCAGGTGGAGGTGGTGGAGGAGGATGAGGGTGCTTGAACTGAGTGGAATCTTTTTCATATTTCCTCTTCTTTTTCATAGCCTTCAACTGGTTCTTAGAGAATTGCATCCAATGCTCAGAGATTGGGCAATTGTGCAGGATATAATAAGGGACATCATTGTCATCTCTGACTTTGGCAGGAGGAACTCTCTTCAAGGCCTTACTTCTTGCCTTTCTTTTCTTTGCAATTGTGGCAGATGAGTCATCAGAAGCAGTATTATAATCCTCAGATTCAGAACTTTGTGCATCATACAATGCATCAAGCTGTTTCATCAAATCCTCTTTCAGTTTAACAGCAGCTGATGGGGCAGAAGATACAGAAGCAGGAGGAGCAACAACAGGAGCAGCAGCAGATGAAACTATAGGTACTGAAGCAGCAGAAGTTACAACAGATATTGCTTCAGAAACAGCACTAGCAACTTCAGGAGAGACAGCAGCAGCTTTAGAAACAACAACTTCTACAGCAGGCTCAAAATCAACAGCCTCTGTCATCAAAACATCCTGAGATGAGGGCTCAGCAGCAGCAGATATAACTTCAGAGGTAGACACAGCATTGTCTTCAGCAGCAGCAGCAGTCACTGACTGAATAAAATCAGAGATGATTCTGGGGTCACAGCAGGAGAAGGGCACTAGAGCCCTGGACAAATCTTCTGACTGGGCAGCAAGAGCCTCTGGAGGCTGGACAGGATATGGCTCTGGGAGGCAGCAGAAGTAAGCAGTGTCAAAAATAGATAGCAGAGACCTTAGGTCTATTGCTATGATTGGAATGGCAGCAGTAGCAGAAGCAGAAGCAGCAGCAGTAGCAGCAGAAACAGCAGGGGCAGCAGCAGCAGCAGCACAGCTTCATAGGGCATCTCCCCCTGCCTGGATGCAGATACCTGTGCATTAAGGCACACTGCTGGGGGTGCTGCTAGAGGAGCAAAGAAAGAGGACAGCCTGGCAGAAAGAGCTGCCACTGATTGTTGTAGAGGAGCTAAAGAGGCCTCCATGAGAAGGGAGAGCCTAGGTGCAAGGAGCTCATACAACTGATCAGCAAGGGCTGGGAGATCTACATGCTCAAGGGGAGCAGAGGTAGAGGGTACAGGGATGGCTGAGGGAGCTGGAGGAGGAGGGCTGAAGGGTGGAAGGGATGGCTCAGGAGAGGGTAGGGTAGAGATAGAGGGTACAGGGATGGAAATGGAGGGAGTGAAGGTGGGTTGATCGAGAATCTGGTGGAGAAGGTCTTGGAAAGATGTGGAGGAGGATGGCAAATCTGGAGGAGAGGAGGGGGAATCATCCATGTAGGAGTCATCCAGGAGAGTGAAAGTAGGAAGGGATGGGGATGAGGTGACATCTGGAGGTGGATAGGAGAAAAGGGGATGGAGGTGGTCTGCTGGTGGAGAGGAAATTGTTGCTGGAGATGGAGTAGATGTTGGAGATGGGCTGGAGATGGTAATTGTGGAGGTGGCTGGAGAGGTGGATGGAAGTGGAGGTAGGGTTGAGCTTGGAGGAGGAGAAGCAGCAGCACTAGCAGGCAGGTCCTCTGCAGGGGCAGAGGCCTGGGGTGGAGTGACTCTTAGAGTCCTGGTGCCTGAAGGGCCAGAAGAAGAGGGCCTGCTGGGCTTGGAGATTTGCCTGTCCCATTTCCCAAAAAGGGCACAGGTGAGTCTCTTGGAGGCATTGATGTGCACTCCAGAGGAGACTAGCAGGGCAGGGCACTTAGCCTGGAGGAAGATTCCCAGAATTCTTCCAAAGTTCACAAATGTCTTGTTGATCTTTTTCTTCAACAAATCAAAGAATACTTCTCCCCAGTTCAGGCTTTTGCTATCTACCAGAGCTCCCATAAGGCAGAGCTGATATCTGGAGATTGTGTCATGAGCAGAATGCTTGGCCAAGAGAACCTTGCCCACTACATCAGCCATAAACCTGTATTCCACAGACAGGTTCCTCTTAAACAGCTTGCTAGGGTTCCCCTCAGGATGACCCATCCTGGCAAGTACATCAGCAAACTCTTCTCCAGAAAGGTCAGCAGAATCTTCACCATTCCTTAAACCAAAAACCTCTGTCAATACTGCAGGAGTCATAGGTACCTGGGTGCCACCAATGGAACCAACTATGGTATTGTTGTCCAGGTTGTGGGCAGTGTATACCCATTCTTTAATCTCATCAGATGCTAGTTTGATTCGGGTTGTCATCAGGGCAGATAATTGCTGATCTTTGAACAATCTGAGAATATCCTGGAAGATTTGATCGGTTGTGTTGAAGGAATCGAAATCGATGTCAAAGCCGGCATCAAATTTCATGGCGGCGAGCACAGCAACAGAAACGGCCATGGTACCTGCAAAAAAATCAACAGACAAAACGACCAAGTGTAGAACTGCTTGGAGGGAAGAAAAGTTTGCAGAGAAATTGAAAGCGCAAGAGAGAACGACGACGAAAGAAAGAGTTTTATATTAGGGTTCGACGCAGAAAAGGAAAGATCGTTGAACTTAGTTCGACGATCGAGGGTTCTAAAGGAATCTGAAGAGACTCCACAATCGTCGATCTCCGTTCGACGATCTGGAAAGGCGTCGAGCTCCGTTCGACGATCGTTCAGTGAACAAAATCGTCGAGCGCCGTTCGACGATCGTTGACCAGAGGAGATAGTTCATACTATCTGAGGAGCGCTGAACTCAGTTCGACGATTCTGGAAATCGTCGAACTCCATTCGACGATCTGTGGGGAAATCGTCGAGCGCAGTTCAGAGATCAGAGAAATCCTAGACACTAAGGAAAATCAGAATTTTGCCTAGTCTTGGTCCATTTTGAGCTTTCAAAATCTTGAGTATTATTTAAAACTTCCTCCATCTAACATTCCTAACTGATTTAGGAAGAAAGTATGTTTCTTTTCATCCAAAGGCTTGGTGAAAATATCTCCCCTTTGTAAATCAGTTGGAATATACTGCAATTCAATTTGTTCTTTTCAACATTATCCCTTAAGAAATGATGCCTAATCTCTATATGTTTTGTCCTACTATGGAGGACTGGATTTTGAGCTATGGAGATAGCACTTGTATTGTCACAAAAGATTTTTGACTTCTCTAAGTTGTAACCATAGTCTAGGAGTTGATTTTGAATCCACAGTATTTGTGAACAACAACTGCCTGCAGCCATATATTCAGCTTCAGCAGTTGAAGTTGACACAGATGTTTGTTTCTTGCAAAACCAAGAGACAAGTCTATCACCAAGGAACTGACAAGTTCCACTGGTGCTTTTCCTGTCAATTCTGCATCCAGCATAATCTGCATCAGAGAATCCAGTTAACTCAAATGCTGAATCTTTTGGATACCAGAGACCTAGATTTGGACAACTTTTAATATACCTGAGAATCCTCTTTACTAATGTGAGGTGTGACTCTCTAGGGCTAACTTGGAATCTAACACATATACATGTAGCAAACATTATATCTGGTCTACTGGCTGTAAGATACAGTAAAGAGCCAATCATTGCTCTATATGTTGTCTGATCAACAGGTTTCCCATGTTCATCAGCATCCAATACAGCATTGGTAGGCATGGGTGTTTTCATACAAGATGCCTCAGACATGCCAAATTTCTTAACCAGCTCATTAGCATATTTGGTTTGAGAAATAAACATGCCTTCAGCATGTTGTTTGACTTGCAATCCTAGGAAGAAGGATAGCTCACCCATGCTACTCATCTCAAATTTAGAATGCATTAAGTTAGAAAACCTTCTGCATAGTTTTGAGTCAGTAGAACCAAAAATGATATCGTCTACATAAATTTGTACTAGTAGGGTATGGTACTTATGGGTTCTAATGAAAAGAGTTTGGTCTACTCTACCCCTGATAAAACCATTTTCCAAAAGAAAGCATGCTAGGGTCTCATACCATGCTCTAGGAGCTTGCTTGAGACCATATAATGCTTTATTTAATCTAAAAACAAAATCAGGATGAGTTGGAGAGATAAAACCTGGAGGTTGTCTGACATAGACTTCCTCTTTGATGTCTCCATTTAAGAAGGCACTCTTGACATCCATTTGATAAACTTTGAAGCCTTTGTGAGCTGCATAAGCTAAGAATATCCTGATGGCTTCTAATCTTGCAACAGGTGCAAAGGTCTGGTCGTAGTCAATTCCTTCTTCTTGAGAATATCCTTGGGCAACTAGCCTTGCCTTGTTCCTTATTATTACTCCTTGATCATCCAGTTTGTTTCTGAATACCCATTTTGTTCCAACAATGGAATGATCCTTAGGCTTTGGCACTAGTTCCCATACTTTGTTCCTCTCAAATTGATGCAACTCTTCTTGCATGGCAATGATCCAGTGTGGATCTTGCTCTGCATCTTGAATGGACTGAGGTTCAATTTGAGAAAGGAAGCAGGTGTGCAACAGGTTTTGGTTGACCTGATTTCTGGTTTGCACACCAGCTGAGATTTCTCCAATTATTTGGGTAATTGGATGGTCTCTTGATGTTACTAAATCAACAGGGGGTGTTGATTGTTCACCAACCTGTGTTATTGTTTCCTCTTGTGGTACAACAACTGGCTCTTCAGGTTGTGCTTCAATATGTTGAGCATTGCTTTCATCTTCACTGCTTTCATCTTCTTGAGCAACCTGTAGCTTGTTCATATCTTCAACTAGAGAGTGTTCCTGCAAAGGTTCTATGGTAGAAGAAATCTTCTCCTTGAAAGACATGTTAGTTTCATCAAAAGAAACATGAACAGATTCCTCAATTTTTAATGATGATTTATTATATACCCTATAGGCCTTGCTGATCATGGAGTATCCCAGAAACACTCCTTCATCAGCTTTGGCTTGAAATTTTGCTAGATGTTTCTTATCATTATTATGAATATAACAAGTGCAACCAAAAATTTTGAAATAGTCAACTTTAGGTTTCTTCCCTTTGAGTAATTCATAGGGAGTCTTTCCCTTCAGTTTATGTATCAGGCTTCTGTTCAGCACATAGTTGGAGGTGTTCACTGCCTCTGCCCAGAAGGATAGAGGTAGATGAGCATCTGACAATAATGTAGTGGCAGATTCAATAAGGGTTCTATTTTTCCTTTCAGCTACCCCATTTTGTTGAGGAGTTCTAGGAGCTGAGAAAGTATGCCTGATCCCTTCACTCTGACAGAACTCTTGCATAAGAAGAGAATCAAACTCTGTCCCATGATCACTTCTGATCAGGGCAATGTGAGTATTGAACTCAATCTTTACACATTTGAGAAACTCTGTCAGACACTTAAAGTTATCAGACTTCTTCCTTAGAAAGAACACCCAAGTGAATCTAGAGAAGTCATCTACAATCACCAAAGTGTAGGATTTCCCTCCTAGGCTTTGTACTGTGATGGGTCCAAATAGATCCATGTGTAACAGATACAATATCCTAGGTGAATCACTCTTATTAAGTGACTTAAAACTGTTTTTAGTTTGCTTGCCTAATTGACAGGCCTTGCAGAGTCCTTCCTTCTTGTAGGGGCCAGAAGGTAGTCCTCTAACAAGATTGTCCTTGGAGAGCCTAGCAATAGTTCTAAGGTTTAGGTGTCCTAGTCTCTTATGCCATAAAACATTTGGTCTATAAACTGAATTGAATAAGCAGATATCTATAGAAGTTGAAAGAAAATCTACAAGGTAGATGTTACCTTTCCTTTTACCTGTCAGCACAGTGGTGTTGTCCTCTGACTTGATCTTGCATAGAGTTTTGCTGAAGGTCACCTGGTAGCCTTCATCACATAGCTGACTGATACTGATTAGGTTATGCTTCAGTCCTTCCACATATGCTACCTTCTTGAAGGTTACAGAACCAATCTGGACTGCTCCATATCCTTTAGTTTGTCCAAAGTTGGAGTCACCAAAGATAACTTTGGGTCCAAGCTTGGCTTTAAAGGAATTGAGGTTGTCCTTGTTCCCTGTCATGTGCTTTGAGCATCCACTATCCAAATACCATTGCTGGTTAGATGTTGGATAGGCCTTCACCTGCACATTAAGCAATTCACTTATTTTTGACCCAATTTACCTTGGGCCTAGGTTGATAACCTTTAAATTCAGAAATGAAAGACATCTCTGGCTGACTCTTATATCCTTCAGGATGATATCTCCTTGGAGGTAAAATCCATTCAGTATAAGGGTTATAGATTTGGGATGAAGAACCCTCAGGATTCAATTTTGACTTGCCATTGAAAAAGTTTCCAGAGCTCTGACCTCTGTTCGACGATCTTGGAGCTGAGTTCGACGATCTTGGGTCAGATCGTCGAGCTCCGTTCGACGGTCGACTATGGCTGAGGTCAGGTATATGGGATCGTCGACCAGCGTTCGACGATCTTGGCTTAGATCGTCGATCAGCGTTCGATGATTTGTCCTGAGATCGTCGAGCTGCGTTCGGCGATCGTCGATCTTCATTCGGCGATCGTCGATCTCCGTTCGACGATTTGTACTGGACTTTAGTTTTCTGAGGCAGATCAGAATTTTTCCTGGCAACCTCTACAACTCCCTTTCCCTTATCAGAAATGAACTTGATAGGGGTTGTTAGAACAATAGGTTGGCTGGATGAGGCACCCAAGCCCAGTGTACTGTTGAATCTTGAGTTCACTGTGCTTGTGATGTCCATCAGCTTGATGCTTCTCCCATTGAGAGATTCTTCAAGCTTCTTGGCCTCAGAGAGTTCACTCTTCAGTGAAGCTATCTGTTCCCTATGGTTCTCCAACTCCTGAGAGAGCTTGAGGTTTTCTGATTTTAAAGCATTGTGTTCAGACAATTGATTTCTGAGAGAGATGATCTCTTTCTCAGACTTTAGCAGGTCTAAACATAGTGCTTTAAATTCAAGTTTAAAATCTTCTGAAGTGAAATCAAAAGAGTTGATTACCTGATCTTCTTCAGGTTGAGTTTCTGAGTCTGACTCTGACTCCTCTTCCTCTGAGTTGTGTTGAGAGGCATTGATTGCCATCATGCAGAATTCTTTTTCCTCTGCATCATCCTCATCATCACTTGAGCTGGAAGAGGCCTGTGACTCCTCTTCTGTCTTACTCCAGGATTCAGCAACAAATCCTTTCCTTGTGTGCTTATTTTTGCTGGTGGAAGGTTTGTTATTTCCATGCCTTTTGGAGTCCTTCTCCTTTCTTCTTTCTTTTCTGTCCCTCCTGTCCTTGTTCTTGTTTTCTGGACAGTCAGGAACCATATGCCCTGGTTTCCTGCAACCAAAGCAAATAATGTCTTTGCTATTGCCAGTGGACTTGTCATACCTTGGCTTATCTTGCTCCTTGTATGATCTTCTTCTGAAGTCCTTTCTGGCCATCTTATAGAATCTTTTGGCCAACAGGCTGAGAAGTTCATCATTGCTTGTGGCCTTTTCTTCAGGCAGATCCTCAGCTGCCTTGAATGCAATAGTCTTCTCCTTTCTTGTGGCTGGAGAAGCAGCCTTTTGTTCTTCTTCTCTGTTCTTGATGAGTAGCTCATAAGATTTGAGCTTACCCAACAAGGCTTCAGTGGTAATCTCATTTAGGCTTCTGGCATCTTTAATTGGCCAGATTCTTGAATCCCAAGTGCTGGGGAAGCACATTAGGATCTTGTCATTGAGTTCTGTCAGTGAGATTTCTTTGTCTAATGTCCTCAGTTCACTGACAATTAGACTTAATCTATTGTACATGTCTCCCACTGACTCAGTTTCTCCCTTCTTGAAGTTCTCATATTGGGAGATGAGATGAGATCTTCTGTCCTTTCTCTCATCAGCTGAGCCAGAGACAATTTCTGAAAGCTTGTCCCAGATCTCCTTGGCTGAATTACATTCAGCTACCTTCTGAAAGATGTCATCTGACATTGTCTGAGCTAGAATGTTCATTGCCTTGGCATCAGCCACTTTCCACTTTTTGATGTCAGCATCTGTTCCTGATGGGGGTGGAACAGCATTAGTGCTTGTGCTCTCTGGAGGTCTTGGACACACTGTTAAGACAGAATTAAAAATATCTTCGTCAATAGAGTTCATGTATAATCTAATCCTTGCTTTCCAAAGTGCAAACTTTGACAGATTGCACACTGGAGGTCTGGTGCTAGCATAGTCTTTGTTTTGGGCCATGATTTGTGCAAGTTAAATCTAATAATAAAATATAAAAAGAAGGATCTAGTTTGGGATCTTGGGGTTCAGGTGTTAGCCTGTACAACCAAACAGATATGGTATGTTTAACCAACCTCCCTCTGATACCAATTGAAAGGGGAAACTAGATCTGATATACTCTAGAGGGGGGGTGAATAGAGTATATGGTGCTTTTTGAAAACACAAAGAAAACTTTTTGCAAAGCTTTACAACAATTGTTGTAAAGAGTGTAAGCAGGGAAGCAGAAATAAAACTAAGCTATGCAGATATTAAGCACAAGAA
Organism: Platanthera guangdongensis; assembly: GCA_039583875.1. Taxonomy (NCBI): domain Eukaryota; kingdom Viridiplantae; phylum Streptophyta; class Magnoliopsida; order Asparagales; family Orchidaceae; genus Platanthera; species Platanthera guangdongensis. The sequence goes on from CM077151.1 coordinate 193,812,616, forward strand.
AATCTAGGCCAGAAACAAAAAGAAAACATGCAGAACCAGATGACACAAGGAAATATAGTGGTTCCCCAACTTGGGTACATCCACTCTTCTACCACCCTAGGTAGGAATCCACTGCAGGATGAGTTGATCAGGTGTCCTGGGCACCAATGAGCTTTTGATAAGTGCTCAAAAACCAGATCAGATTTTTTGATCAGGTGTCTTGCCACCAATGAGCTTTTGACAAGGTGCTCAAAAACCAGATTCAAACTTTTGAAGGGAGTTTGAAAAACCCTTTACAGAATGGGGTTGAGAGAGTGATGACAGTCTTCTCTTTCTCAAGCAACTGAGGAGACTATGTGGATTCAGTGATGTTGTCAAAGCTCCCCCTGAGTCCTTGAAATCTTCAGGAAGATGAGCTTTGCTGAGGGTGATAGGCCTTCAAAGATAGATCTCCAGCAGAAGATGATTTCAGCAAGCTGAAATGTTGAGTGTCTGGAGTCTTGAAATGATATTGGCCTTGAACACTTGAGAGCTGAAGAGATCTGGAGAATGTTTGAAAGCTTGATCTCTTTTTGATGAGTGTTCTTCTGAATTCTTGTTGACAGAAGATTGAGAGAGTCTCTGTGTATAGAGAGGTGTCCTCTACTTGTCTATCTCTATTCTCTTGTTCTTGTCTATCTTCTGTCTGATTCAAAAACATTCTATCTTTTATTCTCTGAGTCTGAATAGAAAATTGCTCTGTCAAAGATAGCCGTTGGTCTGAATTAATTACAGCCTTAATTGCATAAAATGTTCTGAAGGAAAGTCCACTGAATTATTCCTTGAAAAATCCCTTGAAACTTGCTCTAGAAGTAAATGAAAACGGCTGGCAGATCTTCTGAATTAAATGCAGAATAACTTCTATCTGATTTGAATTTGAATTCTGAAAGATAACTGAAATCGTCGAACTGAGCTCTGCAATCGTCGAGCTGAGCTCAGCGAACTGGAAAAAGCAAGCAGCAAAGAAGTCGTCGATCTGAGCTCAAAGATCGTCGAACTGAGCTCAGAGATAAGGATCCAGTACAGGGTCAAAATCGTCGACCTGAGCTCAGCGATCGTTGAATGGAGTACGACGATATTAAGAAGTTGAGCTCAGCGATCGTCGACCAGAGCTCGACGATATTATGAGGATTGAGCTCAGCGATCGTCGAATGGAGCTCGACGATCTGTCAAAGCGGAGCTAGACGATCGTCGACCGGAGTTCGACGAAACGTCGTGCTGAGCTCGACGATTTGGACTTAGTCTCCAGAAAAACTTGGGTCTTCAGGGCAGCTTCCAAACCTAGACTCCTGATCCCTTAGACTCAATTCTAATTGACCTATAATCTATACAGAAGGTCAAAACATAAAATCCTAGAGACATAGTGATCCTGACCCAAATTAGTAATAGGGTGTTCCAACACCTTTCTTCTATATTGTATAATGGCTTCCAGTTTAGCTTCTTTCTTTTGCTATTCTTGCTCAGTGTACCATTTGCCCCTGTCATGGGTCTTGTCCTTCACAGCCTTCCAGACAATCAATATAATATTCCTTGAAGTAGGACTCCACTGCTAAAAATCAGGCTTCAACTCAGCCTGTTCTCTGAATCTCTTCTTTGACAGTTGAGCTTCTTGCTCCTTATTCACAGCTGCCTCTGACATTTCTACCTTCTCAAGGATAACATTTTTAATACCCTCTGGAGGGATGTACATTGATTGTACTTCTTGCTGAATCATCTCAAAATCTATTGGAGGGTAAATAACCTGAGCAACTTCAGATTGATCACCTTCTAAATAAGCAGGTTGCACACCTGACTCAGCTACATTATCATCATCACAGATGGGTGGATATCCAAGGGTGGCTCTGATGCTATTAGATATCCATTTAGCATGATCTGAGCCTGCTTTGACTAATACTCTCTCCCCCTTTATGACTTCTCTTTCAATATGATCTCTGAGGTCATCTTTCTGAAATTTCACTTGTTCATCTAGATAATTAACACCATCTTTATAAAATGACCTTAATTTTAGTAGCTGATCAGAAATGATCTTTTGTGAAGTCTTAATAGCTGTTTGTACAACAGCTAATTCTTCCTGTAATTGTTTGTCAAAATATGACTTGGCTTTAGCACTTGCCTCAGTCTGGGTAGCAGCAGTATTCTTTAATTCTGTTACAATCACATTATGTGATTCAGTCAGATTGTCATTCATCCTTAGTTGATTTTCAAGGACATATCCTTGCTTGACAGCTATATCATCAACTTGAGTCTTAATGCCTACTTGTTGTTTTGCAAGATAGACTACAGCATTGCCACCTTTGTGGAAGCAATCTGTCATTTCCTTCTTATTCTGATTTAATTCAAATCTAATGGATTTGATATCTTGTGCCAAGGAGAATTGCAGATCTTTATGGGTCTCATCCATATATTTCTCCATGGCTATCCTTTGTTCATCTAACTTTACTTGTAAGGATACCAACAAAGAACTATAATCAGTTGCTGGGGCAAGTTGTGGAGCAGTTTGCAATGACCTTTTATAGTTTAGGCTTCTTCTTTTGAAAACCATCAGCTTTCTCTTTTTGGCTTGAATTTCTGCTTCATCTTTAGAAGCTGATGTACTGGCTATATCAACTCTTTCCTTAGGACTAGGAGACTGTTCCTTTTCTGTCCTAGGTTGCTCCCCCTCAATGTTAGCTTGCTCCCCCTCAGTTCTTTCTTTCTCCCCCTGAGTCTCATCTTGCTCCATATCAGTGAACAACTCTTCTAGGGTAAACTCTTATTGAGTTGGGACTTGAGGAACCACCAACTAAGGAGCATCTGCAGATGTAGATGTATCCTCCAAGATAACATCTTGTGCTTGAGTGTTGAGGTGAGTTGTCTGGTAAACATCAACCAAGGGAATAGTTAGTATTTCATCCTCATTATTGAAAATTGATTGATTTACTTCCTAGATTACCTCAAGAATAGTTTGTGTAGCCATTTCACTTTCTAATTGTGTTGGCTCTTCCTCAAGATGAGGCTCCCCCTACACCTGAGCTCCATCTGTAATATCTTGTGCAGGAGATTTTTCAGGAATCTCTGGCCTCTCTTCATCAGGCATGTCCTTTGTTAAGACTCTGTCCCATCTGGAGATTATCCTTATATCCATTCTTCTCATATGGTTGATCTTTGAACCAACAGTCTGTTCCATTACTTCTGGAATTATTCCAGCCAAGTATAGACTCATGATTCTTCCCAGATTTGTCTTCTTAATGCTTTCCTTAATCTTTTCAAAGACTACTGCAGACCAATCTGTGTTCAGTCTGAAAATAATCCTAGTCATCAGGCTGAATATATAGGCTGAAACCCTATCATGTCCACCTGGCTTGCAGAGAATGACCTTTACAACCACTTCAGAAAGGAATTTTACTTACAAATTCATCCCTTTCCTGTTCATTGCAAAACCAATCTTCATGGTGGGATCCAATCCACACCACTGAAGTGCTTCCCTAGTCTTGGATGAGGGTACTTCCTCTTCTTCCTGAGTTCTTGGGAGTTGAAGAGTTTTCCTCAAGCTCTTCAAGGTAAGTTTAACTTTAGCTCCTTGAACTGTAGATTTGATCTTATGTCCAGTCAAATCTAAAGTAGCTGCGCCATAGAATTCCAGTATTTCTTTCTTCCATATCATTGTAGGTTCAGATACCAGAAATTCCAAACCATTTTCTGCAATTAGGGTTACTACTGTTTTAATCTCGGGTTTCGCATTATCAAAAGCATTGTGAACCAGCTTATAGCCTTCGTTGACGTTATATTCAAGCTTTGGCACCATTGGGGTTGAGAGAAATCTTGGATTGAGAAGAGAGAAGTTGTCGATACAAGGTTTTGGTCTCAAAAATATGGAGAGTGTGTCGATAGAATATGTTGTTGACCTATTTATACCCTTCTAAATAATGAAGGTCATGCCCGTGAAGTCGACGATCTGAGGTCGATGAATCTGCGCTTGACTATATGTGTCGATTCTGCGCTCGACGAAATCTGTGTGTTGATTCTAAGTGTTGACACCACTTCTGGATGTGTCGACACTACTTCTCTGAAGTGTCGACACCTATTTTCTGGTTGTGTCGACATCACTTCCCTGGAGTGTTGACACCAACTACTATGTGTCGACATAGATAACTTTTTGTGTCGACACAATTTTACTTAGCCAAATTTGTTAAACTAATTTATATTCAACATTCCTAATTCAATTTTGAAATTATTGAATTTAGTTTCATCTAAAGGCTTTGTGAACATGTCAGCAATTTGTAAATCAGTGTTAATAAATTCTAAAGAAATATCTTCTTTCTCTACATGATCTCTAAGAAAATGGTATCTTATTTCTATATGCTTTGTTCCACTATGAGAAACAGGATTATGAGCAATAGAAATAGCACTAGTAGAATCACATAATAGTGGAGTTCTACTTACCTGAATACCATAATCTTCCAACTGATGTTGTATCCACAACAGCTGTGCACAGCAACTTCCTGCAGCAACATACTCAGACTCAGCTGTGGAAATTGCCACACTAGTCTGCTTCTTACAGCTCCATGACACCAGTCTTCCTCCTAGAAATTGATAGGTGCCTGTTGTGCTTTTCCTATCTACTTTGCAACCTGCAAAGTCTGCATCTGAATAGCCCATTAGTAGAAAATCTCTATTCCTAGGATACCAAAGGCCTAGATTAGGTGTGCCCTTAAGATATCTCAAAATCCTTTTGACAGCAGTAAAATGAGATTCTTTAGGGTAGGATTGGTACATAGTACAGACACATGTAGCATACATGATATCTGGTCTACTAGCAGTCAGATATAGCAGGGAGCCAACTATCCCTCTATATAAAGACTCATCTACAGGTTTCCCGCATCATCTTTGCTTAGAGACATACTTGTCCCCATTGGAGTTCTCATGGTAGTGGATGACTCCATATCATACTTCTTAATTAACTCCAGGGTGAACTTAGACTGAGATATGGACAGGCCATCATCAGTCTGTCTTACTTGGAGTCCTAAGAAGAACTTAAGTTCTCTCATACTGCTCATTTCAAATTTCCCTTGCATAAGTTTTGCAAACTTTCTACAAAGGTTATTTTTAGTAGAATCAAATATTATGTCATCAACATATATTTGGGCTAGGATAATCTTTCCTTTGGATTCTCTAAGGAATAAAGTCTTATCTATTTTCCCCCTTGAGAACTTGTTCTCCATGAGGAAATTAGACAGGGTTTCATACCAAGCCCTTGGAGCTTGTTTTAACCCATACAAAGCTTTCCTAAGTCTATAAACATAATTAGGTTTGAGAGGATCAACAAAACCTGAGGGCTGCTCTACATAGACCTCCTCTTTTAATTCTCCATTTAAGAATGTTTACTTAACATCCATTTGGAACACTTTGAATCCTTGATATGCTGCATAGGCAAGGAATAGCCTGATTGCTTCCAACCTTGTCACTGGAGCAAAAGTCTGATCAAAGTCAATGCCCTCTTCCTGCTTGTATCCTTTCGCAACTAGTCTTGCATTGTTCTTCACTATGATCTCACTCTCATCAATCTTGTTTCTATAAATCCACTTTGTCCCTATGACATTATGGCCCTTTGGTTTTGGTACCAACTCCCAGACCTTGCACCTTCTGAATTGATTTAACTCTTCCTGCATAGCATCAATCCATTGTGGGTCTTAAATAGCTTCTTCAAATCTCTTGGGTTCTAGTTGAGATAAGAATCTTGAGCAAAGAACTGTATTTAAGTTCCTGCTCCTTATTTGTACTCCATGTCTTGGATCACCAATGATCTGGTGTGCAGGATGATCCTTTAACTGTCTAACTGCTGGAGGTAATCTATCAACAGTTCGACCTTCTTCAATCTCATCATTATGCTACACTTCATGGTCTTCATTTTCCTCTTGAGTGTCTTGTACTCCCCCTGGACAGCAACTACCATTTTCCTCATCCTGCTTTGCAGTTGGATCTTCTCTGATAGTAAGCTGGTCCATCTTCTGCTGTATACCTGTGGATCTACAAGAACTACTGGGCAACTCACTATTAATAAGTCTAGATTCATCAAAGATGACATGAACAGACTCTTCTACAACTTGAGTAGTCAAATTATAGACCCTATATGCCTTACTATTGTTGTTGTATCCAACAAATATCTCATCTTGGGATTTGGCAGCAAACTTAGTTAGGTGAGACTTGTCATTGTTAAGTACATAGCACTTGCAACCAAAGATCCTAAAATAGGATAAGTTTGGTTTTCTTCCCTTCATAACCTCATAGGTTGTCTTTTTGTGGCTTTTGGTGATGGAAGCCCTATTGAGCACATGGCATGCAGTGTTTACTGCCTCAGCCCAGAAATATTCTGGGAGAGTAGTGTCACTCAATAGTGTTCTTCCAGCCTCAATTAATGTCCTATTCTTTCTTTCAGCAATGATATTTTGCTGAGGTGTTCTAGGTGAGGAGAATTCTTGATGAATCCCAAATTCTTCACACAACCTTGTCATACTTTCAGATTGGAATTCAGTTCCATGGTCACTTCTGATTTTGACCACTGAACTATCAAATTCATTCTGAATTTGTTTGACAAAATTGCAGAAGACATTTGGGGTTTCAGATTTCTGCCTCAGAAAGAATACCCATGAAAATCTAGAATAGTCATCTACTACCACAAAAGTGTGGACCTTCCTACCTAGACTATGTACTGGCATAGGACCAAATAAATCCATATGCAAGAGGTATAAGCACCTCACTGAATCTTTGGTTTCAAGGCTATGAAAGGAGAATCTGGTCTGCTTGCCTTTTTGACAAGCTGAGCATATCCCATCCTTATAGCACTTAACTTGAGGACCATTCCTCACTAACTCTTTACTAAAGAGTTGGCCAATAGTCTTGTAATTAAGATGAGCTAGCCTCTTGTGCCATTTGACACAATGTGAGGCTTTCTCATCAGCCACAAGATAGATAGGAGAATTTTTATTCTCACACTCAAAATTTAAGCAATACACATTTTTATTTCTATAGCCGGTCAATATGACTTTTTGATCACTTGACCTCTTGATATGACACCCATTCTTGACAAATCAAATGTCATATCCAAGATCACTCAGCTGGCTTATGCTTATTAGGTTGTGTTTCAAACCCTTCATATAATCCACTTGAGTGATAGTGATTAGGTTGTTAGAAATGTTACCAAACCCTTTGATGACTCCTTTCTCAGAACCACCAAAAATTACTTTAGGCCCATTCAGTATTGGTGAGTAGTCCTTTAGCAATCCCCTTGTTCCAGTCATGTGTCTGGAACATCTACTGTCCAAGTACCATATAGGGGCATGGCAACTTAGACTCACCTACAACAAAGATTACTTAACCTTAGAACCCAAATAACTTTTGGGTCCTTGGTTCAAGTTAGCCTGAAACTTGACAAATCTGCCTGCAGCTTTCTAACAGGTAGATTGCTATTCTCCCTGACAATGATATTGTGCCAGCAGTTTAAGGCATAATGGCCTATCTTGCTACAGCACCAGCACTCATACTTATTATACCTCTTTTTAGGTACAATCTTAGTTGTATTGTTAGCAGCAGATCTCTTGTTTTGTGCTGGGGCTTTGCCTTTCTTATTGGACTATGCAGCCCATGCAGTTCTCTTAAAGCCTAATCCTGCCTTACCCTTTTGAGACACAAAGTCATCAATTAGGGGTAGGACAGATTTTGGCTTAGAGAAACTAGCCACTATCTCCTTCTCTTTCTGAAGTCTGTCTTCCAGACTTTTGATCTGATCATTTTTGAATGTGATTGTACCCATCTGAATAACAGTAATGTTTTTCAGCCGGGCAATCTCATTCATCTTTTGATCCAGCAGCTTCTTTGAATCAGATGCAGCCAACTTAAGAGCTGTAATTTCTTTAGCCAGATTTTTGGCCAGGTTTTTGCTTCTCTTGAGTGCCTGCAACAAATCCCCATATTCATCTATAAGCTGATGAATATCTCCTTCAGATTCAGCCCATCCACATCTATTGATGCAGATGCATCTGATTCTGACCCAGTGAAGTAATCAGAATCTACAGATGAACTTTTTACCTTATTGGGGCCAGGTTGATCCTAGCACTGGTCTTCTTTAGATATAGCCATCAGTCCTTTGCACTGATGGTCTTCTTATTCATAGATAGAGTCCAGTAATCTCAAGAACTCATCCTCTTCTTCAGTTGCAAACAAACCAATATAGGCCTCAGCCTCAGATTCAGACTCTAAAGTTGATTGATCTGTCCAACTTTTCTCTTTTTTAGCTACCAAGGATTTCTCCTTCTTGCTCTTGTGCTGAGACTTCTTTTTATCAGTAGACTCCTTCCTTTTGTCTGGACAGTCAGCCACAACATGTCCAGGTCTGTTGCAGCAGTAGCAAATGATCTTTGATGTAGTTGACTTGCTAGGCTTTGTCTCACTCCTGTCCTTCCTGGATGATCTTCTCTTCTGATAATAGTCATCCTTGGACTGAGATGAGGATGGCTTAGATTTCCACTGCTTCTTCTTTAAGAATCTCTGAAACTGCCTAGTGAAAGCAGCAAAGTCTTCATCTGAATTACTGCTGTCTGAACTGGGATTATCATAATTTTCTGAGTTCACTTCTGCATCTTTCTTAGGAGAAGATGGAGACATTCTCTTATTCTTCCTTGTGGCTTCTACCTTGAAGTCCACAGACTTTTCTCTATGGTCAACCTTTGTATTTTTTTCTTCCTCCTTTCTGGCCAACAGCTACATCTTATATGACAACAATTTACCAAACAGTATTGGAGGTGAAATCTCTGCTAGTCTGGCCACTTCCCTTATGGCACAAATCTTTGTATCTCAACCCTTAGTCAAAGGCCTAAATAATTTGTCTTTTAGCTCATATGTACTGAAGATTCTTCCATGGGATATTAATTCATTTACTATTCTGTAGAACTTCTTATAACATTCAGTTATACTATCAGACTTGGCTTGTCTGAAACTCTCATACTCTTGATTAAGCATAGACTTTCTATCTTGCCTAACCTCTTCAGAACCCTCCATGTAGACAACCAATGTGTCCCACATTTCCTTGGAAGTTTTGCAGTGAATCAGATTCTGGAAAGTTGAGTCATCTATGCCACTGACTATAATATTTTGTGCTCTTTTATCCATTGTAGCCAAGATGATCTCATCCTTTGTCATTTCTGAAAAATCCTTAGGAGTCCTTTGATTAGCATCAAGAACAGAAACCTTCATTGGAACATATGGTCCTTCCTGAACTGTTATATAAATTCTAGGATCAGTTGCCTCCATAAATAAGCTGACCCTCTCCTTCCATATTCCAAAAATTTCCTTCATGCAGATAAGCAACTTCATTGAACCAAGTTCTTTATGGTTTTCTCCTGAACCCATCTTCTTTAACTTAATTCTGCCTTACAGATCTTTCTCAGACAGTTATGTCTTTCTTTGAGTAACCTCCCTCTGATACCACTTGAAAGAATTGGTTCATAAACACCTAGAGGGGGTGAATAGGTGTAATTACTTTTTCTTCTAAGGCAGAACTTGTAATTCAGTTAATTAACTAAACCAGATATTTTTACAGCTATCACAGCACAGAATTAATAATACCACACACAAACACAGATTGCACACTGATTTATAGTGGTTCCCCAAGGTCTGAGTACATCCACTTTCCCCCTTCGCCTATCTAGCAGTGTGCTAGACTTGGCCTAACTTCTTTTCTTCTACTCAGATCCTCAGATCTTACAGCTCAGAACCCAAACAAGGCTCCTACAACTCAGAGTGAGTACACACTCCTATAGCTCAGGCAATCTGCCCTACCTCAGCCTTCAACAAGGCCTACAACTCAGAGATCAAAATCTCCTACAACTCAGGCTCACAGCCTTAACTCAGCCTTCAACAAGGCCTACCACTCAGAGAACTATTTCTCCTACAACTCAGCCTTTATAAATCAAGCTTACAACTCAGATCTTAAAAAGATCCTACAGAAAATAGATGTGAATCTAAACGTTAACCACCTCCCTGGTTGAGAGAGAAAGGATGGACAGTTTCTTGATCAGTTCTTGAAAGAATCTGACGTTAGAGATCGACCTGACTTAGCTTTCTTCAAAGCTTCTTGAATCTGAACACAGTAGGGTTGATCTCCTTTGAAGTTGATCCTCAATCAACTTCTTTCTTGAAATTCAGAAATCAATTTGAATCCTTCTTGACAGACTGGTTCAAACTCTGCACTTGAGAGACTTGTTGATGTAAGTCCCTTTCTTCACTTGAATAGATGGAGCTCTCTCTCTCCAAATTCTTCTGAAGATTCTTCTGAATTCTTCTTTGAATTCTCTTGACAAACTCTGAGTAGATCACCACTTGAGAATGTCTTCTTAGATCTTCTGTTGAAAATCTTCTTCTATATGTTATTGTGTATTAGTATCATATATCATTATTTCTTCTGTTGATGGAGAATGTCTTTATATAGACTTTCTCCATGGTAACCGGCTGATCCGGTTTCTAACGAACTTCTGATAGCTATGACAGTTGCAGTAGACCGGTTGGTGATGGTAGCTGCCAAGTCTTCCAGTCACTTCTTGAAACTCTGTCTCTGTCAGCAAAGTTTCGAGACTGTACTTCATCATATGTCGACATAAGTAGACTAAGTGTCGACACATGCCTTGGTGGTGTCAACACAGCTCCCTTGGTGTTGACACTACTTCTCGACACAGCTTCTGTAGAATATGTCGACACTAGTTCTGTTGTGTCGACACAGTCACTTCTTTTCTTCATAAGAATAACTTTATTGAAACTCTGCTATGTGTCCACATAAATCCTGTGTGTTGACACAGTTGATGTCTACAAAGTCTTCTGTGTGTCGACACTGCCTCTGTGTGTCGACACAGTTGATGTCGACTAATCTTTTCTGTATGTCGACACTGCCTCTGTGTGTCGACACAGTTGATGTCGACTAAACTTCTCTGTGTGTCGACACTGCCTCTGTGTGTCGACACAGTTTCTTCTGGTGTCGACACAGGCTTTCCAAGTGTCGACATAGCTGACTCCAGGTGTCGACACAGCTTTTCTCCAGTGTCGACACAAGCCTTCATAAGTGTCGACACAGCTTTTCTGGTGTCGACTCATGGACTTAGAAACTTTTTTCTGCATTCTTGCATTTTCTTAACCTGCACATATAAACTCAAAATAACATCAAATACACCTTGATGCATATAATTGAGTAAGGTGAGGCTTCTTCAAATCTGGTACACATTTTCCAATGTACCCAACAGGGGTGCCCCACTTAGGCTAATTGGGCCTATAGGTATAGGTTTGACCAAAATTAGGGCTAAGTTGACTTGGGTCAACTAGGGTTAAAGGGTTGACCTAGTGACATGCCCTAGGGTCCACTTAGATTATTTTTAGGGTTAGGGCAATGTGGTGGGGTCATGGTATGGTTAGGGTCCTTATTTAGGCTAGTTTGACCTAGTTTGACTTGGGCTCTATGGTGGGCCCCACATGGCTTTACTCACCTACTAGGGTCAAATCCAGCTAAATACCCCTATCACCCACCCCATGCTTAATAAAATCTAAGTTAAGGGGCCTAGAAGTAACATGGGATGTTACAGGCAGCGTCTTGTCAGCCAGATGGAGGAGTACATGTGGCGGTCACGCCCGTGGCTTTGTCTACACGGGGCGTGTCGGGTTGGTCTCGACGAATGTCGAGAGCGTTTCGTCGAGCTGGAAGCCTTGATCGTCGATCGGGATGGACACGGGCGTGTTGTGTTGGCTGACACGGGCGTGTCGGGTTGTTCGCCGATCATCGAGCGGACAATCGTCGAGCGGAATTCGTCGAGCGTGAGTCTTGATCGTCGATCGGAGATCGTCGAGCGCGAGTCTTGATCGTCGATCAGAGATCGTCGAGCGCGAGTCTTGATCGTCGAACGGAAATGACAAGGGCGTGTCGGGTTGGCTGACACGGGCGTGTCAGGTCAATTCTTGACCATTTTCTGGAAAATTGCAGAAATAAAAATTTAGTTAAGTTAGGTAAATATTTACAAAAAGAGACATATTTATAAAGAAAAAAATAACTAAAAACTATGACTAAGAACTAAAATTATATAAATACAGTACTAAAATATGCGTATATTTACAACTCATCATTATATTTTAATTTTTATTTTCTTTGATGTTATGTTTTAATTCCTTTTTTTATGCATCCTTTTATGTTTTGTATGCCTCCTATTATGCATCATATTTAGTTTAATTATAAAATTTTCTATTATTTTGTTTGTCTTATTTTATATGTTTTTTTGGTTATATCACATAACTAATATCATGTTCTATTATTTTTGTTTGTAGGTGCAACCCGAGCCCCCATCATGCAGCCCACATGTGTATCCTGAGCCTCTTCAATGGTGAACCCGAGCCCACTTCATTGGTAGAGCCCTCTCATTCGGCCGGTCCTCCAAAGTGCAACCCGAGCCCTTTACTCCAAGTGCAGCAGCCCACTTCAATGATGCAGCAGCCCGAACCACTTCATTTATGCCACATTGGTGCAGCCTGGCCCTCTCTAAGTGCAGCCCAAGCCTCCTCCAAAGTGCAACCCGAAAATGCATGCATCCAGCCACCTTGCATGGCTCCCCATTTAATGCATGGCTGACCTCCTCCCTCTCCCCCTTTCTTTTCATACTTCTCTCCACATCCATGCATGGTCGGACACTCACCTCCTCTCTCTTATTTATTTCTCATTCACCCCTCTTTCCCCTTCTCTCATGCTCATTTAAACACATCCATCCCCCCTCTTATATTTATTTTGTTCTTTTTTATTTTCCAAAATAAAAATGCATGCATGTAGCCTCATCTCTCTCCCCCATTAAATATCATTCATGCACCTCTCCATTCATGCATGGCCGGCCCCCCTTTCCCCCCTTCATATCCACTTCCCTCTAGAACCTTCCCCCTCATCTATAAAAGGAGCCCTTGTCTCAAGCTTTGTAAGAGTTGGATTTTGGGAGAGCAAGTGAGAGTGCTAGTTCAAGAGAGAGTTCTTTTATGTTTCTTACTTGATTGTTGTTAAGTTTCTTTTTTTTATTAGTGTAACCATTTTTCTTGTTAGTGTAATCCTTTTTTCGGTAGCATAATTTATCTCTTTTATTATTTTGTACTTCCCTTTTTATCAAGAAATAAAAATGAATTTCCTTTGTCTTATTGTGATTTCTTTCTTAACCATGCATAGCTAATTTTCTGTTAGCATTCGATCATGAGGATCCATGAAATGAGATGAGATTTCCTTTTACTTCTTAGTTTTATTTTTGTCAAAATTATTCTCGATCCTTCTTTGATTTTTCTCGTGCCGAATCCGTATTTTCGGTATACGGTATTAGGCAATTTGATCTCATTTCATAGTAGTCGAGAGACTCGTTGATTTGAAAGATCACTCAAAGAAGGAAGGAGTTGCATGCAATCCTAGAGATAGGATGACGTAAATCCTCCGGATTGGAGTCAAATCCAATAGTGCGGATCACTTTGATAATGCAACTTTAAGCCTTTTTGATTTGCAAAGAGATTTCGGTCAAAACGTATATAAGTTAGGAGATTTAATGCTCTAGCGAGATTATTTCTTATTTTCGGATTCGTCATGGTCGAGTTTGATTTGCAATCATAAAACTATATTTTTATCCTTCTTATCTTTTTTTCATGGTGAATCATTGATCGAATGCTATCTTTTTATCCGAAGTTTTCGTTTTAATATTATCTTTAGTAGACAACCCTGAGTAATAGTAGAAGCATGAGTAATAGTACTTGACAACCTTGAGTTTTAATACAACCATGGTAGTACAATTCGATAGCTACACTTGTCTTTTCGGGTTCATAGTGAATTCAATTCACCAGTTCCCAAGGCAAATTGATTTGTGATTGCAGGTATGTCCAAAGGCCACCAAAACTCCTATCTGGTATTTGGACAGTGGATGCTCTCAGCATATGACTGGGACAAGAAGCCTTCTTCAGAATTATTCTCCAGTCTTGAATGGGCCAAAGGTCATCTTTGGAGGTTCAGACCGAGGAATTACTAAAGGCTATGGTATGATTTCTAACGGTAGTGTATCCTTCTCAGATGTGGCTTATGTTGAAAGATTGGAACACAATCTTATAAGCATAAGCTAGCTCTGCGATAAAGGATATATAGTAGAATTTCATGCAGATAAGTGCTTGATAAAATCGGTTGACAATATGGAAACGATTCTGTCAGGCACTCGAAGCAGAATTATATTTTGTTTGAATTTCATTTGCATAGACTCTTCTACACCAGTGTGCTTTTTGGCTAAAGATAGTGCGTCTCTTGGTGACCAATGGCACAAGAGACTAGCACATATTAATTTCAAAACCATTAATAAATTATTTTCACTTAATTTAGTACGTGATGCCATAGATGTCAAGTGCTCTAAGGATAGACCTTGTCACGCATGTGTAAAAGGCAAGCAAATAAGGGCTACCTTTAAAAGCATTATTGGCAAAGATTCAAAAAGATGTTTACATCTACTTCACATGGACTTGTTTGGTCCACTGCAAGTTAGAAGTTTGGGAGATAAGGATTATACATTGGTTATTGTTGATTATTACTCGCTCTTTGCGTGGGTGTTCTTTCTAAAACACAAGTCAGATACCTTTGACATCTTTACTAATTTTGTCAGGTAGGTCCAAAATGAATACAACTGTTCCGTAGTCAAAATCAGATGTGACAATGGAACAGAGTTCAAGTCTGGGGCCATGACAGAATTTTGTGAAAACTTAGGTATCTTTCATGAGTTTTCCTCTCCTCGTACTAATCAATAGAATGGAGTAGCTGAGAGAAGGAATAGAACACTCATAGAGGCCTGTAGGACCATGTTGAGTGATGTCTCACTACCGGAATACTTCTGGGCTGAAGCCATCAACACTGCATGCCATGTGCAAAATCGAGCACTCATAAACAAGAACCACAATAAGACACCTTACGAACTTCTAAAGGGCAGGAAACCGACTGTTTCATATTTTAGAATCTTTGGCTGTAAGTGTTTCGTCCTTAACAATGGCAAGTATCACACTACCAAATTTAGTGAAAAGAGTTTTGAAGGTATTTTTGTAGGGTATAGTAGCCATGGTAAGGCATATAGGATCTTTAATAGAAAAACTTTGATTGTAGAAGAATCTATTCATGTTGTATTTGATGAGACGAGTTTGCTGCAAGGCAACTCTTCTAGTGTGTTCATTGAAGATGCAGGTTCAAAGCTGAAAGAATTAAACGTGGATGAGCCAATTGAAGAAAAAGGTGAAAAGTTCATCAAGATCACCACTCCAACCCCAATTGCAGAGGTTGATGAACAAGATGAAGAAACCATTCAAGTTGATGAAGTCACTCCTATGGTTGAAGAAGCTCCAAATGCAAGGACCTTAGAGCTCAGACACTTGAAGGATCACCCGATGGACCAAATCATAGGAGATCCCCGGGAAGGTGTCAGAACTCGTAGAGATACAGCTAATGAGAATTTATTTTTGAGTTTTCTATCACAGGTTGAACCAAAGAAGTTTGAGGAAGCAAACTCAGACACATTATGGATAATGGCAATGGAAGAAGAATTGAATAAGTTCAAGTGTTGCCAAGTCTGGAAGCCTGTTCCAAGACCCAAACGCAAGAATGTCATCGGTACAAAACGGGTCTACAGGAACAATATGGACGAGGATGGAACTATAATAAAGAACAAGGCCAGACTCATCGCCAAAGGATACCGACAAGAAGAAGGAATCGACTTCGACCAGACATATGCTCCAGTGGAAAGGCTGGAGGCAATTAGGTCGTTCCTAGCATATGATGCACTTAAGGGCTTCACCGTCTATCAGATGGGCGTGAAGTCTGCTTTCCTTAATGGTGACATAAAGTAAGAAGTGTATATGTAACAACCTCCAGGTTTTGTTGATTCTAACTTTCCTAATCATTTCTACCTTCTATTTAGAGCCTTATATGGTGTAAAACAAGCTCCTCGAGCTTGGTACATGACGTTATCTAACTTTCTTCTTGAGAACAAGTTCACAAGATGAAAGATAGAAAAGACATTATTTCTTAGGGAAATAAAAGGCAGTATTTTACTAGTGCAAATCTATGTCTATGATATTATATTTGGTTCTACTGACGACAACCTCTACAAAAGGTTTTCCAAACTTATGCAAGTGAAGTTCGAAATGAGCAGCATGGGAGAGATGAAGTATTTCTTAGGACTTCAAGTGAAACAATCTGAAGATGGAATTTTAATCTCTCAGATGAAGTTCACAAAGGATTTGATTAAGAAATTCGGAATGGAGAACGCAACCTCTATGAGGACTCTAATGGGTTCAACTATGTCTCTAGACAAGGATGAGAAAGGGAAACCTTTCGATGAAACCAAGTACAGAAGCATAATTGGATCATTGCTTTACCTTACTGCTAGTATACCTGATATAATGTTTTCAATATGTGTGTGTACTAGATTTCAAGTGAACTCTAAGGAATATCACTACGCTGTTGCAAAGCGAAATTTGAGATACCTTAAAGGTACGCTAAATCTTAGCTTATGGTACCCAAGAAGTAATGACAGCGAGCTAATTGGTTTTTCAGATGAAGACTTTGCAGGTAGTAAAGATGATAGAAAGAGCACTTCTGGGACTTGCCAATTCCTTGGAAGGAGACTCATATCTTGGAGCAGCAAAAAATCAAAATTTCAACGGCCGAGTCAGAATAAATTTCTGTTGGCGGTTGTTGTGCACAATTGCTGTGGATAAAGAACCAGCTTAAAGATTATAATCTGCAAGTCCAAAATATTCCCTTGTTTTATGACTCCTCCAGTGCGATTATAATAGACAACAATCTAGTCTCTCACAACCGAACAAAGCAAATAGAGCTGTGATACCATTTCATTCGGGAGCATGTGGAGCATGGGGACATAGATCTTCAATATGTCCCAACAGACAGGCAAATTGCAGATATTTTCACGAAGCCACTGGACGAGGCCAAGTTCTCGTTCTTCAAAATAGAACTTGGCATGCTCAATAAGAATGAAGAAGATCAAAGACAAAGGCAACAGGCAAGGTCAAGATCTGGTTTTACTTCAAAAATCAGAATAATTCAGATTCTAGACTTCATTTCTCGAGTACAAGTATTCTACTCGAGAATAGAAAAATCACTTCTCGAGTACAAGGAAACTTTTTCTCGAGAAGAAGTGTTCTACTCGAGAACAACTTATCTCCACTCGAAAACAAGGTGTATTCTACTCGGGAACAAGGCTAATTTCTACTCGAGATAAAGGCTTATTATAATCGAGTACTACTGGATTTCTAATCGAGAAAAATGATTTCTCTCGAGAAATGTGGTGTCACTTTCTTCTTCAAGGTCAAATTTTCATATCGGCACACAGGCGCTTAGCCGCCTCTTTCCAACCATTTTTTAATGATTATTTAAATGTTAAATCATCAACATTAGCAGTAAATATAAATAGAAATAAATCTAAGAGAATTTTAGTCTTGATTTCAAAACCCTTCTCGTGAAAAGCCGCTCCGTCTTCCCCGTCTCTGCCATCTGCCGAAAGCTACTTTTCTCATTCTCCGACCAGCAAAGATTGATTTCTCTTCAACAATGGCTTCATCCTCAAAGCTATGGATTGGGAGTGACCTCTGTACTTCTAGGATTGCAGAGATATCAGACAATTTCCAAAATGTTCTTCTTCTGCTAGACACAGCTGGTTTGTCATTCATTCTTGAACATCCTTGCAGAATTTTCACTTCTGAAGTAGAAGAATTCTTCCAGAACGCCAAGGTTAAGAGAAATGGCAAATTAATCAAGTCTAAGGTTCAGAATTTCAAGGTAAAAATGTCTGCTCTATATATTTCTCAACTTCTGCAACTTCCAGTCATAGATATAGAAGATGATTTAATAGGCAGTGATTATGAGAGAGCCTATATTTTCTGTGGTATTCCTCAGTTCTCCAACACAATTAGAAGGCAATATATGAATGCAGAAAGCAAGTTATTGGCTGATATTCTAGGAAAAGTCCTTCTATGCAAAACAAGTTCTATAAGTTATATCACTCCAGAATTTTTTGATTTAATGACTGTTGTTATATGTAGAAAGAAATTTCAATGGGGAATGATGCTTTTTGAGAAGAGAAAGGCATGGATTAAGTGCCCCAACTATGGAAGAATTATTTCCCTCTAACTGAATCAAATGAATCCAACTCTATTTCCCATGAAAAATGGCATAGCCCTCCATCACATGAAAAAGGTGTCTATACACTCCATCCAGAGATGTGAAGTCAAGTTACAAAAATCAGACAAAGCTCCAAAGGAAATTGTAGAATTTAATTCTCTTGGACAATTTTCTACTTATATGAACTTCTAATTTTGATCTGATTTTTACATATTACTGTGGTTCTCTAAATTTTCATGTTATTAGTATCTTTATGTGTTTTTATCTTAATATAATTCACCTTAGTGTAGAGGGTTCTGACTTCTACAAATAGGGGGAGATTGTTGGGCATTACATCCACAATAGCCCAGATTTGTATGAAGTCACTCTTAAACTAAGATAAATTAAGTTTGTATTTGATGCACTTTTTCTTATGTGTTTACAGAACTTAATTGCTAAGTGTAGACTAATGTCAGTCTACAATGAGTCACCAAACACAAGATCATACAATGTAATCCCTCATTGTGTGATCCATGGTGTTGACTCATTGAAAGTCCACCTAGTGTCAGCTATGTGCACCTATAGGGGGGGAATAGGTGACGAGTAGCGCTTTTGCGGAATTTACGAGAGTACCTGCACAATAAAAATAAAAAGCACAGCACACAGAAAACACAGCAAATTTATAGTGGTTCCCCGACTTGGGTACATCCACTTTCCCCCTTCGACCTATCTCCCCAACAAGGGACGACTCGGTCACTTCTCCAACGGGATTGAAATCCAATCCCTGCACTAACGGAAGGAGCCCTTCCACACGTGAGAGTCAACACTCCCACAAAACGGGTTGCACCCAACCCTTACAACACGGAACAAAAGTTCCCTTACAACGAAATTAAATATAGAGTGTACACGTGATACAAACTTCTTTTGGGGACTACGGTGTTCCTCTTTGTTCGACGACGTGTTCTTGAAGTCGATGAAGAGTCTACGACCTTGGTCTCACTTGGAGAGGATCTCCCCGGAACCGGCGGCGGCACACGAGCGGCGGCTAGCTTCGGGATCGGCGGCTACGATGAAGAGCGGCTGCTGAACTTGGAGATCCAAACTTCGTAGCAAAGCAAACTAGGTCTACCAACGGTCACTCTAGGATCGGACGTCTCGATCGATTCGGAAGGGGGAGTTTTTCCCGGTCAACAAATCGAGAGACCAGAGATCTCTGGATAGACACGTGAGACTCAAGCTT
Organism: Platanthera guangdongensis; assembly: GCA_039583875.1. Classification (NCBI taxonomy): domain Eukaryota; kingdom Viridiplantae; phylum Streptophyta; class Magnoliopsida; order Asparagales; family Orchidaceae; genus Platanthera; species Platanthera guangdongensis. The sequence goes on from CM077151.1 coordinate 193,832,040, forward strand.
TGCTAAGCTTCTGTCGCCGGAGATCATGAAGGAATCTCGAATGTGGACGGCGACCAACAATCCCGAGCGCGACGGCGGCGGCGGAGAGAAGTCGCGGAATTAGGGTTAGGAGACGGCTCGGTTTCTTTTTCTTTCTCCGTAATTATACTGTTCAAAATACTGGAGTATATATACTGTAGATGCTTTCCAATATGACCGTTTGTGGGACCCACACTTGAAATCCCCAAGTCCGGTTCAAGCTAGTCTAAAGGCAGACTCCGGTTCAGAAAATTCCAGAGAAAACGCCAAGGAAAAATCGGCGAGAATCGCATACGATTCTCGACGAATCGGCGAGAATCACCAACTGATTCTCGACGATTCGTCGAGAATCGTCAGTGATTCTCGCCGAATCACTTATTGATTCTCAACAAATTTCACTTTGTATACATGAGCTCCTTGGCCACTGGTTCGGCGGGAATCACTAGTGATTCTCGCCGAATCTTACTTGGCACCATTTAGAGGTGGCCAGAAGGAGTCGGCGAGAATCACTAATGATTCTCGTCGATTCGGCGAGAATCACTAGTGATTCTCGCCGAATCGGCGAGAATCACTTGGTGATTCTCGTCGAATTTGCCTTGGACGAATTTTCGTCTTCCACCCAGGAGCTGCTCCTTGATCCTCCATGCTCCTTGTCTTCTCTTGCATATGAACGGCCATGTACTTGAAAGTAAGTGCACTCCAATAGAGAGAGTACACATAGCCCAACACACTGATCTGCTCAACGAGGGATTACGTCGTGCAGACCCGTGTATATTGACCTACTGCACCCTGACATTGGTGTGCACTTAGCATGGAGGAACTGCAAGCACAACTTGAGATGTTTCATCAAATACATTGTGAATTCATCTTAGCTTGACAGGTGGCTTCCTCAAATCTAGGTAATCGTGGATACAATACCCAACAATCTCCCCCTATTTGACGAAGCCAAAACCCTACTAGCTAAGATGAATAACACTTATCAAATAATAAACATAGCATTCAGAAATTAAACATGCAGCACAAGAGAATATATGCAATCAGATCAGGACTTGAGTCATTCACAAATTCAAATATATATACCAGGATAAAATTATTCACATATAATCCAGAATTGTTTATATGACAACAATAATCATTAAATGTTCTTAAGACACAGTGACAAGCTATAAAGTGTTGACTATTTGTCCTTAGCTACGTCACCCTTAAGATTTTGAGCCAAGTACTTCTTGCTTTCCCTCTCCATGTATTCTTTGGGCTTCGGGTAGTACCTAGGAGGAGCAACTTTATCTGGATCCTTGTTGTTTCGGAAAAAGATGTTGCGTTTCGCTTCAAATGCTTTGTGCGTTTCCCATTCATACTGGCTATATGCTTCATTTCGATTGATCTCTCCTCTTTCTTGCAGCCGGAAGGTGTCTAAGATGATGTTCCTTGAAACTGGACTCCACCTTTCATTTCGTACATCCTCCTCATTCATTCGAGTTCTCTTTGCAGCCTGTGTCTCCTTGGATGTCCCTTCTTGAACTTTTCTCTTTCCCCTGGCTTTTGCTAAAGCCTCCTGGTCAAACATACTCCTCAGTTTAGCTTTGGAGAGAGCCCTAGCATCAGCGTCATGTGTGGGAGTATCTGCAGCAGCACTTGCACTTACATCCTCAGCAACACTTACTTCTTCAGCAGCCTTAGATGTCTCAGGGACATGAATACCGGCAGGGTTGTCAGGCAGAACGACGCCTAACGTACCTAGCGCCTGTTGGAGCATCCACCAGCAGCTCTCATAGACATATTTGCTTGATTGTGCGAAGTTTGTATCCATGCTTTCTTGGAGCTCGGCCAACTTAGCGATATACTCTTTCTCCCCCTTTTTGGCTTCGACAGCTATGCAGTTGGCATATGAGTGCAGGGAGTCATCAATATGCTTAGTTGTCTTGGTGAATTCAGTGATCAGGGCCTGCTGATTGGCATTTAAAGTGACCATATTACCATCAAATTTCTGAATATTGTTGGCTACAACGTGTGCGTTCTGATTTACAACAGCCAGAGTGTCAGTATTCTTTTTCAAACCGGCCATTAAAAGTGTGACAGCTTCGCCGGCCGCGGTATACTTTTCTTCGAATTTCTTCTCCATCACATCCAGTTTATGGTTGATCTCTACCATATTTTTAAGCATGAGATCTTCAGAAGACTTAATCCTGTTCAGCAGTTTATTCTGGGCTTCATCAAATGAGACTTTAAGTTCATTCACAATGCCCTGAACGATATTGACAGTGTGAGTGGCTAGCTCATCTCGTAACGGGATGGTCGGAGGCACTTGTGGGCCTTGCATTTCTGCAGACGCATCTGTGGAGCTGGATACCATCACAGTCTCTACAGGAGGAGTGTGGGCGGCCTCTGTAGATTTATTTAACTCCCCCTCCACGGGTGCAGACTTGTCAGATGGAGGTTCAACAGGATCCGGAGTCTCAAATGCTCCATGTCCCTCATTCTCATCTTCCTCGCCGTCCTCATCCAAGAATTCATCTATGTCAGCAGCTTCTTCCAATTCCCGATCAGCAGTTTCCAGTGCTTCAGCTTCGGTTCCTTGAGTGTTTCGGTTCAGGACCTCCTCATCCTCCAGCTCAGGTTCACTTACGTCATGAATTTCGGCCACCGCATCCCTGGCCACCTCGGCGATTTCAGAAACTACAGCCGTATGAGGGGGTAGAGTCTCCCCCTCGATTCCTGCAGTCAGGGTATCAGGAATTTCACGGGGGGTGGCTGCTGAAGATATTTCCTCTTGCTCTTCCACAGCAGGCTGCCCGATACGCCGCTCCCATCGATCAAACACAGTAGCATCCATCTTTTTCAAGTAGTGGAGAGGGACTCCTTTGCTCATGTCGAACTTGTCTCCGTTAAGCTGGTTGAGATATAGACTTATGATGCGGCCGAAACTAGGAGTGCCCAGAGTGTCCTTGATCTTCTGGAACAGCAACTCCCCCCAGTTGAACCTCTTGCGGCAGACAATAGCTATGAGGATTTTGAACATATCTCCTGAGATATGATCATGCGAGCCTGGTTTGCAGATGAGCACTTTTCCAATGACGTCAGATAGGAGCTTCCCTTCTTCATTCATCTCTTTTCTCTTTATTGATTGAGTGCCTCTTGGAAGACCGCAGAACAAGAGAGTTCTGGCTTTGTCCGCGTCCTCCAGATAGTCCTCCTGCTCCGAACTAGAAAGCTGCAGGTAGCGACTCAGCTTGCTGGCAGACATCTTTACTTTTGTCCCAGCCACCTTGCTCTTGATTACGGAGTCTCTATCTCGGAGCCTGGCCGTAGAGAAGAATTCCAGCACCTCTTTGTCAAGAATTTTGCAAGGGTGCTCCAGGACGAAGGTTAGCCCAGCCTCTTCCAGCATCAGAATGATATTGCGGAATTCGTCCGAGGCATGAGAAAATCCAGTGCGAACCAGCTCGCAGCCAGAGACCAACTCTGCAGTCGTCCTTGGAGCCATTGTAGACCTAGAGGTGAAGTCGGTGAGGTGGTTTGAGCGGAGAAAAATCGTGACTTGGGAAGATCGACGGTGCGAGCTTCGGCGTGAGTCGTCGGGAGTCTTTCGAGGAGAACTTTGCGAGACCCTTGCGGGAGCTAAGGAGGAGACTTCACGAGCTGCGGGTTTCGGCGAGTCGGAGGGGGAGCTCCTGCGGGTTGCGGCGAATCGGCGGAAGAGCTTGGGAGAGCGCTTACGGGTCGTCGGGAGAACTCTTGCGGGTCGGCGGGAGAGTTCTTGCGGGAGAAGTCTTGCGGGTGTCGTGAAGAAGGTGAATGGGCGGAGTGACTCGTTCGGCGGGATTTATCTAGATCGTCGGGATTTGGGGTGAATGCCAAGGGTCGGCGAGCTCTTCCGGCGGGATTCCTAGTATATACAGTGAAAGTGAGGTCTTTCTTTACCAATTGTAATTTAAGGGTTTTCTTTACTAGGAATTGAAACATTTTCAAATTCTTCGGATGTCAAATTAACATAAGAGTAATAAATACATGTTTATTGTAACGACAATCTATTCGGATTTGAGCGGAACTTCTCCAGACATATCTTGATGTCAATTGTGATTTGTCGAAATTTACAATGACATATCTTTGTTAACCTTTTATTGATGTGTAATGGTTTGCATGCATAGAGTTAATCTCTCCGTAAGGTGCACACATACATGATAAGCATAAGTATACGTATACACAAGGATAGAAATATATATATATATATATTTATTTTGAATGAGGGTGCATCACGACACAAGTCCTTGAACTGATCAAAATTACCTGGGATTTTGAGAGTTATCGTTTTAGTTCCACAGGTAGAACACATTAGAGGCTCAAGGTGAATATGCTCAAACAGGTAGCACATCCGTTATTGCAGACGCTTGTTCCACGTTAGCCTTGAGCCACCTACTGTCCAGTCCCCATCGTATTCACGGGGACCTGGACTGCCCTGCAAGACAGAATTACTTTACCTTAGGAACCCAAATCATATTGGGTCCTAGGTTTCTATTAGCATAAGCACGCAACTGCCTTCCTTCAGAAAACCTATCTGGAAGACTACCTCTGTCCCTAGAATGTGGATAAGCCCTTGCTGTGGGCACAGAGGGGTTGTGCCAACAGTCAATGGAAAAGTGCCCCACTTTGCCGCAGCACCAACAAGCGTGAATGTTGTATCGCCGTTTTCGACTTGATCTAGTGTCTGACATAGTCACGGTCCTAGGTCTAAACGGGATAGGGCATGTTCTTGTCACACAAATTCCTCTTCCATCGTGACACGTGGAAGGGTGGAACGAATACATGTTGTGAGCGTTATGAGTCCGAGAAGGTGGTGCCAATCTTTCAGGCATCTCCCTTGCTGAGGCCCCATGAAGCCTGACATCATGACCTCTATCCTCCCTATCCCGTGTCCTCGAATGGTGAGAAGTCTTCTGTGAGCTGGGACATGCAGATCCACACTGTGTTGTGGCAGTGGCCGTGAATATAAAGGGCTCAGAATGAGCCTTAGGTATTTCCTCATGGGTGGCCATGATGCCCCTTGCACTATGGACGTTTCCACATGGGGACAAATCACCCTTGCAGTGACCACGATTACTCCTGTGGTCATACCTGAAGGCATGATGAGTTGCCTTCCTGCTTGGAGTGGGGGGTCGGAACACCGTTTCCCCATTTCTCCATCCCTGAATAATCCGGGAGATCCACCCGGTTTCTTGCTTTCTCTTTATAGCATCAACTTTGGAAAAGTTTGATACTATACGTTTCTCATTATCTAGACTATTCTCTAGAGCTGAGATCTTAGAGTCATTGACCTTGTTGCACGCCAATTGGAGAACCAACAAGATCTTCAGTCGAGCAATCTCTCGAGCTTGCTCCTCAGCAAGTAGATTGCTTTCCTGAAGTGCTCTCTTCAGGGAATCAGTATTTTCTGGAGGAGAGCAGTTTCTGTCTTTAGAAAAGTCAAAAGATATGGAGCAGGGTAAAGATGTTACCTGCTCATCTGAGTTATTGTCATTAGAATCAGTGACCATTGTTTCGTCCTCGTCAGAGCTGCTTTCCTCACTGGTCTCGTCAGTCTCTGACACGGACACGGGAGCTCTGATGCAATCCGAGGGATCCTTGCATTCATCTTCAGAAGTGATGACCCCCACATACGCTTCATCCTCTGATTGGCAGCATATTTCAGCTTTCTCTGACCCCCCCCCCCCCCCATCAGCTCTGAGATCATCATCCACAGAGATTTAGCCGTTCGACATTTTTCCAATCTAGAGCGAGAGGCTCCGGACCAGACATCCATGATAATTTGTCGAATCCTCTCGTCCAAGTGAAATAGAGATAGTTCCGTCTCAGACATCTCAGCAACGTCCATGGGCACTAGGATCCCAGAGTCGGAGGTCTTCATGGGGATAAACGGACCCTCTTCCAGGATGAAGGATGCTCGAGGATCGATGGCATCAAGGTGAAAGGATACTCTCATTCTCCAGATGGGATAATAATCCTTTGTGCATGCGGGGAGTTTGAGTGGCGGAATCTCATAATCCAGATTCATGCTTCTGACACTGGTGGCAGGATTCTACTCAAGGTGTTAACCTTTTTGATGAGTAACCTCGCTTTGATACCACTTGAAAGTCCACCTAGTGTCAGCTATGTGCACCTATGGGGGGGGAATAGGTGACGAGTAGCGCTTTTGCGGAATTTACGAGAGTACCTGCACAATAAAAATAAAAAGCACAGCACACAGAAAACACAGCAAATTTATAGTGGTTCCCTGACTTGGGTACATCCACTTTCCCCCTTCGACCTATCTCCCCAACAAGGGACGACTCGGTCACTTCTCCAACGGGATTGAAATCCAATCCCTGCACTAACGGAAGGAGCCCTTCCACACGTGAGAGTCAACACTCCCACAAAACGGGTTGCACCCAACCCTTACAACACGGAACAAAAGTTCCCTTACAACGAAATTAAATATAGAGTGTACACGTGATACAAACTTCTTTTGGGGACTACGGTGTTCCTCTTTGTTCGACGACGTGTTCTTGAAGTCGATGAAGAGTCTACGACCTTGGTCTCACTTGGAGAGGATCTCCCCGGAACCGGCGGCGGCACATGAGCGGCGGCTAGCTTCGGGATCGGCGGCTACGATGAAGAGCGGCTGCTGAACTTGGAGATCCAAACTTCGTAGCAAAGCAAACTAGGTCTACCAACGGTCACTCTAGGATCGGTCGTCTCGATCGATTCGGAAGGGGGAGTTTTTCCCGGTCAACAAATCGAGAGACCAGAGATCTCTGGATAGACACGTGAGACTCAAGCTTTGCTAAGCTTCTGTCGCCGGAGATCACGAAGGAATCTCGAATGTGGACGGCGACCAACAATCCCGAGCACGACGGCGGCGGCGGAGAGAAGTCGCGGAATTAGGGTTAGGAGACGGCTCGGTTTCTTTTTCTTTCTCCGTAATTATACTGTTCAAAATACTGGAGTATATATACTGTAGATGCTTTCCAATATGACCGTTTGTGGGACCCACACTTGAAATCCCCAAGTCCGGTTCAAGCTAGTCTAAAGGCAGACTCCGGTTCAGAAAATTCCAGAGAAAACGCCAAGGAAAAATCGGCGAGAATCGCATACGATTCTCGACGATTCGTCGAGAATCGTCAGTGATTCTCTCCGAATCACTTATTGATTCTCAACGAATTTCACTTTGTATACATGAGCTCCTTGGCCACTGGTTCGGCGGGAATCACTAGTGATTCTCGCCGAATCTTACTTGGCACCATTTAGAGGTGGCCAGAAGGAGTCGGCGAGAATCACTAATGATTCTCGTCGATTCGGCTAGAATCACTAGTGATTCTCGCCGAATCGGCGAGAATCACTTGGTGATTCTCGTCGAATTTGCCTTGGATGAATTTTCGTCTTCCACCCAGGAGCTGCTCCTTGATCCTCCATGCTCCTTGTCTTCTCTTGCATATGAACGGCCCTGTACTTGAAAGTAAGTGCACTCCAATAGAGAGAGTACACATAGCCCAACACACTGATCTGCTCAACGAGGGATTACGTCGTGCAGACCCGTGTATATTGACCTACTGCACCCTGACATTGGTGTGCACTTAGCGTGGAGGAACTGCAAGCACAACTTGAGATGTTTCATCAAATACATTGTGAATTCATCTTAGCTTGACAGGTGGCTTCCTCAAATCTAGGTAATCGTGGATACACTTTCTTTTCAAGCACTAAGGGCAAGAGAAATGATGGACGCTGAATTTTATGAAGAATGAAGATTTTAAGCTTTTCAGAAAAAAAAAGCCTAAGTCTTTTTCTCGAGTACTATAAGTTGTACTCAAGAAGGACTTATGATTATTCTCGAGTAAGACTTGTCTTCATTTCGAGTAACAAAAGTTGTTCTCGAGAAAGCTTCTTGTTGTTCTCAAGAAGGGCTTTTGTTCTCGAGTAATATATGGCATTTCTTCTCGGGATATTTGTTTTCCAGATAAAAAATTTTCTAAGTCTTTTTCTCGAGAAGAATAAAGTTATTCTCGAGAAGACTATAGTTTGTTCTCGAGATGTAGAAGTCATTTGTCGAGAACCAGAGCATTTTTCTCGAGAGCTAGTTATTTGTTCTCGAGATGGTTATTTGTTCTCGAGAACTAGAATGTTTCTTCTCGAGAACAAAATGTTATTTTTCTCGAGTACTTCCTGACATTCTCGAGACTGCAGATTTCCACCTCCACATATTTTTATAAGTATTTTTCTCGAGACAGCCTTTTGTTCTCGAGTACCAAAATTATTCTTCTCGAGAACTATAAGCTATTTTTCTGGAGTAGTTTTCTTCTTTCCTTAGAAAGCTGTTTTCTTCCTCCATATCATTTTCTCTAAGTATTCTTCTCGAGAACTTCCTTATTGTTCTCGAGTAATAGAATTCATTAGTTCTCAAGTAAAATCCTTCTTCTCGAGAACATCCTGGTCTATTTTTCTGAAATTTGCTAGGTCCAGACAGACGTATATTTCAAACATAATTAATGCGTGATTGGTCCGCGTGGATGTCATTAATGACAATTATGACCGTTAGGGGAATCCTATAAAAGGTCTTGTCATTTTCGACTAACCCTAAGGAGTTTTAAGAAGATTTCAAGAAGAATTTCAGCCGCCGCAAGAAGAATTTTCCAAGTTTCCTGAATCCGATTTTTCTTTCCAAATCGAGAGTCGCAGATCTTCTTCTTCATCACCAAGGTTTTTGATTCAGACAGATTCAGAGAAGATTGATTCACTGATCGATATTATTGTCAATGAGAGATCCTCTACTTGATCGTGTGAGTCCAGAGATTTTCAGATCCAGAGATTGTCGATTCTTCTTCAATATATTTTGATAAAGCCGCAAAGTTCAAAAGGAAGAAGAACAGGTAGAAGGATTTCAGATATGAGAATAAATCACTGTTTGTATAAACAATTCATTTTATTCTTGTAGGAGATCTTTCTCCGAGTTGTAGGAGTTGTTTTCTCCGAGTTTTTGTCGGAAGTTTTTATCTTCCGAGTGTAGATCCAGATTTGGAATCGAGTTATAGGAACTTTGTTCTGAGGTGTAGGATTGGTTTCAATCCGAGATTAGTGGAGTAGCCGAGTCTAGTGCTTTGCTAGATCGGTGAGTGGAAAGTGGATGTACCCAAGGTTAGGGAACCACTATAAATCTTTGTGTCCTCTATGATTGCTTGGTTGATTACCTATGCATAGCTCGTTATATTTTTTATTTCGCAAAAGACGCACAACTCACCTATTCACCCCCCCCCCCCTAGGTGGTTTAGGTAAGACAACTTAAAATATTTTCAAGAATGTTCAGATTAGCAAAATGAAAAATCAATTAACAAGGATCAAAAGAAGAAATACCTAAAAATATATAAGAAAAAAGGAAAATGTTTTATTGCTGAAACCTCGAGTGACATAAGTTTTGAATCTAACTCTTCCTCAAAAGAAGAAATTGCTACTAAAGAAGTATGTCTCATTGATCTAAAGATAGAATTATTTCATGATACAAATGAGGTACCTGATTGTTTTTATGATATTGATTTTACTTCATAAGATTTTAAAGTATATTTTAGAGAATTTTGTATAGATCAGATAGAATCGGAAAAGGAAATTAAATTATTAAGGCAAAAATTGAAATTATATGAAGAAAATCTTGATAATAATGAACAAATAGAACAGGATACGATTTTAAAAATTGAGATAGATAACCTGAAGGAATAGGTAAGTAAGTTAACTGAAGAAAACTCTCTATTGAAAGAAGAATTATCAAAGGCAAAAGTCTTTGAAGACTCCTTGAATGTAAGGACGCATAAACTTAAGAATATTACTGAAAATCTTATAATAAGGTTTGATCATTTGGGATTAAGAGAAAACCGTGACAGGATAGTAGCAATAAATAATAAACCTGCTTGGCAAAATCATGTGTCATTTGTTAAAGCAAAGTAAGTGTCATTCAAAATAATTCATTATGATATCCAGAAAGAACAATAAGCTTTAATAATGATAAGAGTAAGTTCAAAGGAAAATGTGTTGTAGATAGACAATCAATGTTAAACAAGAAACAAAAAATTAGTAGTTTCAATTAGTCAGGAACATGCGTCGACTTCATATCGACACAACTCTCATGAAACGTCGACTTCAAATCAACACATTCCAAATGTTGCGTCGACTTCAACTCGACGCACATCCCTGGAAAGCAATTTTTCTTATCAAAATAATTCTGTAAAGGATTTTTGTCAAGATTGCTTTATTAAAGGTCATAAAACGTGAAGTTGTTGGTTTAATAGATCAACACTCTTTTATCCTAAGAGGTATTATGAAAGGCCATCATATAATTTCATTACACCTTATAATCGAAAAATAAGTAATGGGTCCAAGGTTGTAACACCCCCATCCGTCGCATGGCATATAACAGAAGGTCCAGCTGGAACCCGACGTCATATACCACAGACAGTCAAAAGGGTTACATAAGAATATACAAACTATCCAATTAAGACTACTAGTCCTACACAGAGCATTATAGCGGAAGCTTTTACAAGTTGAAAGAACCCAAAACTTAAATCCATTAATCATGAATGTCCACAACCACAACACTGGAATGAAAACCAAATACACTGAAAAGGAAACATGGCCTTATGGCCTTACAAATGTTCACTTAACAAAATAATGTCTTACATACATCGGCTCGCAGGCCGGCCACACATGACAAAATAAAAACAACTATTCTACGGCCTTCTAGGGCCAGCACAGCAACATGGGCTCCAGCTCGCTATTTGGTACTCGGCTCCGCAGCACCTGCAAGCACATTCCACCGCACGGTGGCAAACAAAGCAACGGTCAGCCAAAAGCCGACCAAATTATAACGACCCCGCCCCTAACTCGGGACGGCGATGCTCTTTCCCTGCATAACATTAGCCCAGCTAAACAATAAAGTGCAACTATATATTTCGCCACAGGTGTAGGCTCGCACGGCCAAACACCCCGTGCACTCAGGGCATATTAACGGTGACTCCAGACATATCAGTGTCTTCACCACCATCCCAAAGATGGCAACCAAGTGAGCATTTTAGCCTTTCTGACCCTGTCTAGTCTAAGGCTCCCGACTATGCCAACAGCCAGTCCCCGTCTTCGGGTCTCTCGCACCGAACCACATAGCCTAGGTCTATTTCCACTTGCCCGTTGCTCATGCCGCATATACACTTTAAGTCCTACGCGCGGGCCAAGCTTCTCTCGGATCCCAAAATTTTCCAAACAATCTCATAACCCAGTTATGATCAAGGCCGGTTCCCAGACCGCCAAGTTAGCAGAACACGTTTCCGCTAAGTTTTCTGGGTGCACCTTGGAGCTAACCTCCAAGGATCCCTGCTGCAATCTACTGTGTAGAAACCCGAAAAACCCAAAGCACGGAGTCTTCTCCAGCAAAACATATCAAATACAACAGCACCGATCCAGATAATACACGTCCGGCTAGGCTTCACACACAATGCCTATGCCCGTACTTACGATTCTGAACTCTATATGCAACACAAGGGGGACTATTCACATCAACCCCAAGGAACACCACGCACTCACTGCACACTCGCGGGAGCGGGATTCCCTATACAGAAAGAAAGAGCTTCACATGCTCAAGTAGAGAATCGTTACCCTTGTAGTCCGCTTTGGTGCCATGGAAAAACTATACGGATGGAACTCTTCGCAACGAACTTTCCTCCACAGATCCGCTCTCAGATTTCAAAACGGTGCTCCGATGCTCCGCCGGCGGCAAGAATCCCTTCCTTCCTCCTCCTCTTTCCAACTCCTTGAGAGAGAGAATGGTTGGAGAGAAATGAAGGATTAACTCCTCTCTTCCCGGCCTTAACAGAGAAGGAAACCATCTGGGTCGTTGGATCTTAATTAAAGAAAACGAACGGCTCAGATCTGTTCAAAAATCTCCAGACCTGGGCCGAACACGGCTTGGCACACGGTCGTGTCCCAGGCCTTGTTCCTCGATCCAGGCACGATCGTCGAACAGAGGAAAGATACATGGGCAAATACACGCCCGTGTCGGGTTCCTCGACACGCCCGTGTTCGGGGGCGTGTCACGCATAACCGCCACGGCAACGGACATGACCCAAAGGAATACGGGTAGGGACACGGGTAGGCACATGCTCGTGTCACATGACACGCCCATGTCACTTAGCCGTGTTTCTAGCTGTGCCCTTCTCGGAATGAAAACGGCCAAAAACACCAGCCAAACACGGCCTTGGACAAGCCCGTGTCCTAGGCCGTGTACCCTATACAGCCAGCAAAAAACCCCTTTTTCGCGACCGACTCAAATACAATTTTCGGGGCGTTACAAATCTCCCCCACTTAAGGAATTTCGTCCCGAAAGTAAGTAAAGGTACACAAATCTAAATAATACCTGAGTGGAATAACTCGGGGTATTCCTCCAACATAGCCTGCTCTCGCTCCCAAAAAAGCTCCTCACGTCCGCAATTATCCCATCGGACTTTAACCATACGGATATCCTTGTTGCGGAGTTGCTTGACTGCAACATCTTCAATACGTACTGGCTTGACCCTTGTGGTCAACTCATAATCAACTGGTACTTGATTATCCGCAATGATTTGCGAAAGCTCTTGCACCGCCTTATGCAACACCGATACGTGGAACACGTCATGCAGCCCACTCAATTCTGCCGACAGCTTCAATCTATACGCCGCCTCGCCAACACGCTCCAGGATTTCAAATGGTCCAAGGTATCTCAGACTCAGCTTATTCAAGTGTCGAACCCGCGATACACCCTTGAACGGCTTGATTTTTAGATACACTATGTCGCCAACACTGAACTTCACGTTCCTATGCTTGGCGTTATAGTACTTTGACTGTCTATCCTGAGCGATCTTCAACCTTTCTTGAATTGTATGTATCACTGATGTGGCATCCTCCACTGCTTGACGTTTATACAACTTTGATTCTCCTGCCTCCAACCAAGACAACGGCATACGACACTTCCTCTCATACAAGGCCTCGAAAGGCGCCATTCCAATACTTGCCTGAAAGCTATTGTTGTACGCAAACTCCACCATGTATAGGTGATCCCCCCAATGCTTTCCGAAATCTAGGACGCACATGCAAAGCATGTCCTCCATAGTCCTGTTGACCCTCTCGGTCTGACCATCCGTTTGTGGATGAAAGGTTGTGCTGAAACTCATCTTAGTTCCCAACATACTATGCACCAACCTCCAATCCTTCGACGTAAAGCATCCATCTCGGTCACTAACAATATTGCAGGGCACACCATGCAATCGTACAATATTCTCCACGTAGAGTTTGGCTAACTTTTCCACCGGATCTTCCTTCCTGTTCGGAATAAAGTGCGACACCTTTGTCAACCTATCTACGACCACCCAAAGGGCGTCGTTTCCCTTCTGCGACTTCGGTAAACTGTGTACAAAATCCATAGATATGTCGTCAAATTTCCATTCTGGGATAGGGAGGGACTTCAAGAAACCTCCGGGCTTCTGGCATTCTGCCTTCATCAATGCACAAGTTCTGCACTTGGCCACATAAAGTGCTACATCCTTCTTCAATCCTGGCCACCAGAATAATTACTTCATGTCTCTATACATCTTCGTGCTTCCCGGGTGAATTGAGTACTTGGTATGATGAGCCTCATACATCAACTCCTCCCGAAGATTATCCGCACTAGGAACGCATAGGCGATCGTCCTTCCTTAGCAACCCATCCTCAACAGCAAACTAGGAATTTGACTCATCCAAAGATTCATCCAAGTTCTGCTTCATGATGTTATCCTGAACTAAAGCCCGTCGAACTCTATCTGCTAGGTCACAATGCACCTCTGTCCAAAACAGTTTTGCCTCAGCACTAGATTGCTTGTCGACACAAGATATCTCTAAAGCCTCCAACTCATGGACCAATCTCTCATCATGTACTGATAACCAGTTGGTCTGCGCCGGAGTCCTGCGACTCAACGCATCCTCCACTGCATTACCCTTCCCAGGCACATAATGTATCTTGAAGGTGTAGTCCCCTAAGAACTCCATCCACCTCCGCTGCCTCATATTCAAATCCTTTCGGTCCAACAGGTACTTCAAACTCTTATGATCGGTGTAAATATCGACCTTCACACCTGAAAGTGCAAGTTAGAACTGATATACTCTTGAGGGGGGTGAATAGAGTATGGTGCTTACTAAAACTTTTTACAACTGTTGTTGTATACCTAAGTGAACAGGGAAGCAAATAACATAAAGTAAACACAGCAACTGACTAAATACAGAGCAATCACAGACCACAGCCAGAAAACAAAAGAAAATAGCAACCAGAAGACACAAGGAGCTATAATGGTTCCCCAACCAATCTGGGTACATCCACTATTCTACCACCCTAGGTAGTAATCCACTGCAGGATGAGTTGATCAGGTGTCCTGGGCACCAATGGGTTTTGATCAGGTCCCCAAAAACCAAACCTCAAGTCTTTTGGAAGGAGACTTGTGAACCAGGAATCACTTTTGAAGGGAGATGACAACCCTTTATACAGGAGGTGGTGAGAGAGTGATGGTATCTTCTCTGTCAACAATCAGAGAGAAGATTCAAGTGGAATGATGTTAACAGCTTGCTCCCCCTGAGATCTTGAATGTATCAGGAAGACTAGAGCACTGCTTTAGGGTGATAGGTCTTCAAAGACCTAGAATGCCAGGACCAGAATATGTTTCAGGAACTCCTTTGACAGATTGATTGATTGTTCTCCTTTGAAGTTATCCTGTGAATAGAGAGAAGAAGACTCTTGATTGAATTTGGTTGTTCTTCTTCTTCTTGAAAATATTCTCTAGTCAGGCTGATTTCAGTCAAGAACTTGTGATTTGTGAATGATTGTTCTTCTCTGCGACTTCAGAGTGTCTATCAGATTGATTGATGTGTTGTAATTATTGAACTCTATCACTGCTTGATTCTGTTCTCTTACCGTGTCTCTATTTTTTGTGTATTTTTATGTCTGTGACTGATTGAGGAAAAATTCAAACTTTTGAATGTCGAGCAGTAATTACAGTCGGCCTTGGAAAGAATCAGCAATCAATGACTTTCCTAACTGTCCCATGGAAAATGGCATGTAATCATTCATAGTCAATGCATGTTCTAACGGTAACATTCCGAGAAGATCTGGCATTAAATGTTCAGGAATCAGCGCCAAGAAACGGAACGGGAACCTTGAAGAAAACCTAATCTGGATTCGTCAAACGAATAACACATTTCATCGAGCTGAACTTGTGTTCGTCGAGCTGAGCTTGAGTTCGTCGAGCTGAGATTGAGAGAGTTCGTCGACCAGATAATCTTCATTCACCTGATAGATAGTCTTCATTCGTCGAGCTGAGAATCAAATTCGTTGAGCTAAGAAAAGTTCTGGACTTAGACAAAATATCCTGCATCTGCTGAAATGCTGTGTCGACAAAAGTTGGTGTCGACAGATTGATCTTGGTGTCGACATAAATCCTGTGGTGTCGACATAAGCTGGTGTCGACTGAAATCCTGGTGTCGACACAAATCGTCTGGTGTTGACACAAACCCTAAGTGTCGACACAGATTCTCTGAGTCCAGAAATCGTCGAGTAGAGTTTAGCATTCGTCGACCTGAGAAGCTGACTTTGTCGACCTGAGAAGCTGTGAACTTGAGGTCCAAGTTCATCGAGCTCAGAATATAATTCGTCGACCGAAGCATAAAGCTGGACTTAGAAAAATTTGAAGTTCTCCTGACTTTGGCTTGATGTAGAAACTGAGTTTTCGTCGAACAGAGAACATAGATCGTCGAGCTCAGCACTAAGAATTATCTCACGATCGTCGAGCGCAGAACTCCTTTTGTCGAGCTGAGTTCGATGAACGTCGAACTCACTTTACTTAGTCTTGAAAACTTGTGAGTCTGGAGTCTCTGAGGGTCTTGTTGAAAGCTGGTCCATCTGGAGTTGAGCCTAAGGACTTAACCTAGACTCTAGGACACAAATTGACCCTGGCTATACATGATGGGTCACATCCTAAGTCAGTGAACCTAGCCCTAATCACCTAGGGATCCAACAATCTCCCCCTATTTGGGTGAGGTCACTAACATAGACTCAAAACAGAAAAACAAAGCAAGAAAGATATATATCTGGCAGAGAATTATAACACATGCAACAGATATATATATACACACAGCTTTGTTTAACAGAAAGCACAGTTTTAAAAACAAATAACAGACAGAAATTGAAACAACAACAAAATTACTTCTTTGGCTTCTTCTGCTGAGGTTTGTCTTCTGTTTTCTTTTCTCCTGGCGTCTTGAAAATGATTTCTCTGTTAGGATCTTGAGCTTGAGCCACTGTCATGGTCATATCAGCTGCCCCAATAATTTTCAATGATGTAGCCCTGGGGACAAATGCTTCTGGATGTAGTTTCATATAATCATCAACATTAAAAAGTTTGTTGTCTTTGTCAAACCTTTTCGGCTCTTCCTTTCTATACTTTGACATTGTTGAAAGACCAGAGATATCTTTTCCTTCTGCTTTGGCTTTATTTATCAATGATAGACCAATCAGCTCTTGGTACCTAGCCATTCTTGCAGTATTAGCAGTCTCTGGATCTTCAAAAGGAATTGGAGGAGAGAGAGGTCTTTTTGGGCTTTCAGCTTTATGTACTTCTGAACTTTGTTGTTGCTGCTGCTGCTTATGCTGTTGACTTCCTGAGGAGGATGGACTCTGCTGGCTGCTTCCAAAAGATCTCCCTGACTATCTCTGATAAGTTTGTATTGGGGCAGATCTCTGGGAGCTAGAGCCACTGGCACCAGCTGCTGGAGGAGGAGGAGGAGGATCCTTCTTGTATCTGTGCACTGGAGGAGGGGAGTATCTCCTGCTTCTCTTTCTATCTTTCTGCTGGCTTTTGGAGAGCCACATCCATGCTAGCATTCCCTTATATGGAGTCACATTGTGCAGAATATAGTAGGGAATGTCTGCAGTGGGATTTGGCTTGGGAGATGGAGGAGGAGCAGCCTTTCTCTTCTTTGCCAACAGTCTCTTTTTCTTACTAGTTGCATCCTCATCAGAATCATTATCATCATCATCAGATTCTGAATCCTGAGGGGTATCATACAAAGCATCCAAAGCTTTTAAAGCTTTATCAGAAACAACAGTCTTTGCTGGAGGAGAGGCAGAAGGTTCATGAATAAGGGTTTCAGCAACAAGAGAAGAATTATCTGTACAAGGTTCAGAAACAAAAGAGACAGAGCTATCAGCTACTGCCTTATTCTCTTCTTCAATGTCTGCCTGAATAAGCTCATCTAGAGTAGGCATTGGAGAGTCATCCATAATAAAATCTGGTGTTGAAACTGGCACTGATGTACCTTCTGGAATGACTTTTGAGCTAGAGGCAGAGAGAGCAAAATTGTCATAGAGTTGCTTGGCAACTGCTGGACTAGCTGGAGAGGTATATGATACCATAGCCAAATATGACTTAGAGAAATCCGCTGGAAGGAATTGCATATGTACAGAATCAAACTTTCTCAGCAAAACTGATAAATTTACTGTGGGATTTAAATAGAAATCACCAATAGGAGTTATTTGAGCAACTGACTCATCCAACTCAATGTCAGTATTCATGAATTGAATTAACTCAAACATCTCAGCATCAAAGTCTGTCAAAATTGTTGTATCCTTATCTGAATCTGTATTAGCTGGAGAGGGAACTGCTGTGACTGCTGCTGATGTTGTTGTATCTGCATCTGCTGCAACTTAATCACAGAGCATCTCCACCTGCCTTGGTTCAGGAATACCTGGAGCCAGGCCCCTAGATGAAGAGGGGACAGCAGATAGAAGAGAGATTTGGGCAGATAAGGAGTTAACGGAGGTCATAAGAGGTGTAATGGCCTCTTAGATCAAAGATTGGATGAGAGGTGTGAGCAAAGAAATGTGGGTAGATGGATCAAATGGGGAAGGGGATGGAATGGGAGGAGGAATAACAGATGGAGTGGGGGCATCTTGCATGATTATATCTGATGGTATATGATAAGATGGGATGGTGGATAAGTGTGGGGGAAGAGGAGACTGTGGAGGTGTAGGAAGTATTGTCTCATGAGGGGAATCTGGAGGAGTGAATTGTTGATGAACTTGCAAAGGGGAAGATGGAGGTGGAGATTGAGTGATTGTCAGGTCAAGTGGTGGAGATGA
This sequence comes from Platanthera guangdongensis, assembly GCA_039583875.1. Lineage (NCBI taxonomy): Eukaryota > Viridiplantae > Streptophyta > Magnoliopsida > Asparagales > Orchidaceae > Platanthera > Platanthera guangdongensis. The sequence goes on from CM077151.1 coordinate 193,850,259, forward strand.
AGGAGGGGTAGGTACATGAGGAGGCTTCTTTGGAGGAACCTCTTCAGCAGGGTGGGGAGCGGCCTTTACAGCCCTTGTGCTCTCAGAAGTTTGGAGGGAGGAGGAAGAAGCCTTTGAGGGCTTGGAGATGGTCCTATCCCACCTGCCAAACAGAGCGCAAGTGAGGCGCTTGCTGGCGTTTATGGAGATAGTCGGGGAGACCATACATTCAGCAGCCTTCTCTTTGAGAAATATTCCCAATATTCTGCCAAAGCAGACTTCCTTCTTGCTGTTCTTCTTCTTGATCAATTCAAAGAAAACCTTACTCCAATCAACTTGTCGCTTATTCACTACTGCACACATTATTAAAATTTGGTGACGGGTAATATAGTCATGAGCAGAGTGCTTGGCCATCAGTATCTTTCCCGTAATATCTGCCAGAAATTGGTAGGCAGCAGATAGTTGCTTTTTCAACAACTTATTAGGGTTGTTACCAGAGAAACCCATCAGTTTCAGCATATCACTGAACTCCTCAGAATCCTTTTCCAGATTGTCTTCTCCATTTACTAATCCAAATATCTCAGAGAGAACTGCGGGAGAGAGGGAAACAGTAGTGTTCCCTATATTGTCGGTCAAAACATCTTCTTCAGAAACTGTAAATGTATATACCCACTCTCGTATTTCCGTTGCATGAAGTTTAATGCGCCTGGTCATGAAATCCTTTAAATTGAGTTCTTCCAGTAGTTCCAGGATGTATAGTAAGATGGGGTCAGAATGTTGAAACGACTCAAAATCCATGTCGAAACCAGTGTCAAACTTCATTGCAACCAAAGGACTTGAGGGAATCGACATTAATGTCCTGCAAGAAAAACACAGAGAGAAACGGCGTTTAAGAGCAAAGGAACTGAAAGCGCGGGACGGAGGTCAAAGAAAACCTAGATATAATATTTCCAGAATATGAATCGACAAACTCCGTTCCACGAAAAAGAAAAATTCTTCGAACTGAGCTCGACGAAATAAATTATAGACAGATAATTCGTCGATCTCATCCAGAAGAATCGAAAACAGTTCGTCGAACTCCATTCAATGAAATTTCTTCTGAAGCAAAGTTCGTCGATCTCTGGTCGACGAAAATTCTTTCCTCACACAGAGAATTCGTCGATCTCCGTTCGACGAGAATCTCTCGAACTTTCCCTAATTCGTCGAACTCCGTTCGACGAACTATGGAAAATTCGTCGAATGCAGACAGAAACAAGGTTAACTTTTCTCCATTAATCATTCCTAGTTGATTTATAAAGAACAGATGGGTTTTCTCATCCAATGGCTTGGTGAGAATGTCTGCTCTCAATAGATCAATAGGAATATGGATCAAGTTAATTTTCTTTTTGTCCACATTATCTCTAATGAAATGATGTCTTATTTCAATATGTTTAGTCCTAGAATGGTGAACTGGATTCTGTGCTATAGCAATAGCACTAGTATTATCACAAAATAATGTTGAATTATTTAAGTTGACAGCATAATCTAAGAGTTGGTTTTGTATCCATAGCATTTGTGAACAGCAACTACCAGCAGCCATGTATATGTCTTCTGCAGTTGATGTGGACACAGATGTCTACTTTTTACAAAACCAGGAGACAAGTCTCATAACAAGGAACTGGCATGTTCTAGAGGTACTTTTCATGTCCACTCTACATCCAGCATAGTCAGCATCTGAGTATCCAGTTAACTCAAACTCTGACTCTGCAGGATACCAGAGTCCTAGACTAGGGCAACTCTTTATATATCTCAAAATTCTTTTTAGGAAAATAAGGTGAGATTCTTTAGGGTTCACTTGGAACCTAGCACAAAGGCATGTGGCAAACATTATATCAGGTCTGCTAGCTGTTAGGTATAATAGGGATCCAACAATTGCCCTATAATTTTTCTGATCCACTGGTTTCCCTGCTGCATTAGAATCCACAACAGCATTTGTAGCCATAGGGGTTTTCATCCCTGAAGCATCACCCATCCCAAATTTTTTGATAAGCTCTTTAGCATACTTAGCTTGGGAGAGGAAGATACCATCTGGGAGCTGCTTAACTTGGAGACCAAGGAAGTAGGAAAGTTCACTCATGCTACTCATCTCAAATTTAGAACGCATGAGGTCAGCAAACCTCTTGCACAATTTGGTATCAGTAGACCCAAAAATAATGTCATCCACATATATTTGTACAAGCAATATTTGGTCCTTATGATGTCTAGTGAAAAGTGTTTTATCTATGGTTCCTCTTGTAAATTCATGCTCTAAAAGAAAGCTTGCTAGGGTCTCATACCAAGCTCTTGGAGCTTGCTTTAAACTATAGAGAGCTTTATTCAATTTAAAAACAAAAGAGGGTTGAGTTGGAGAGATAAAACCTGGAGGTTGTTCTACATAAACCTCTTCTTGAAGTACTCCATTCAGAAATGCACTTTTGACATCCATCTGGTAGACCTTGAATCTCTTGTAAGCTGCATAGGCAAGGAATATCCTAATGGCCTCTAACCTTGCAACAGGTGCAAAGGTTTGGTCATAGTCTATTCTTTCCTCTTGTCTATATCCTTGAGCAACAAGGCTAGTCTTGTTCCTCACTATGTTGCCTTGAGCATCCAACTTGTTCATGTAGACCCATTTGGTTCCAATAACTTGGTAGTTATGGGGTCTTGGAACTAAATCCCAAACTCTACATCTCTCAAACTGATTGAGTTCCTCTTGCATTGCAATGATCCAGTGGGGATCTTGCTCTGCCTCATGAATGGTGAGAGGTTCAATTTGAGAGAGAAAACAGGCATGCATCAAGTCTTGGTTGAGTTGATTCCTTGTCTGTACACCTACAGAGATGTCTCCAATCACTTGAGATCTGGGGTGATCTCTAAGTGTGACAAGATCAGATGGTGGAGTTGGTTGAGCAACAGCTTCAGTATTTAATTCCTCTTGGGGAATGATACTAGCTGTTGGGGGAAGTTCAGCCACTTCCTCTTGACTTTCCTCTTCACTATCTTCAGCAACCTGTGGAGTAGGATGGTTTGGTACCTCTTGGGTAAGGTTCAGTCCATCCATAGACTCACACAGTGGTGGAACCTGCAAAGAGCTTATGGTAGAAATTTCTTTCTCCTTGTATGACATGTTAGTCTCATCAAAAGATACATGAACAGATTCTTCAATTTTAAGAGTTGATTTATTATACACCCTATAAGCTTTACTGATCATGGAGTATCCCAGAAACACTCCTTCATTATCTTTAGCTTGAAATTTTGCTATGTATTTCTTGTCATTATTATGAATGTAGCAAATACAACCAAAGATTTTGAAGTAATCTACTTTAGGTTTCTTCCCTTTGAATAATTCATAGGGAGTCTTGCCCTTCAGTTTATGTATTAAACTTCTATTCAACACATAGTTGGAGGTGTTCACTGCCTCTGCCCAAAAGGATAGAGGAAGGTGAGCATCTGACAACAATGTAGTAGCAGATTCAATAAGGGTTATATTTTTCTTTTCAGCTACCCCATTTTGTTGAGGAGTTATAGGAGCTGAGAAAGTGTGTCTGATCCCTTCACTTTGACAGAACTCTTGCATAAGAAGAGAATCAAACTCTATTCCATGATCACTTCTGATCAGGGCAATGTGAGTGTTGAACTCACTCTGTATGCATTTGAGAAACTCTGTCAAACACTTAAAGTTATCAGACTTCTTCCTCAGAAAGAACACCCATGTGAATCTAGAGAAGTCATCTACAACCACTAAAGTATAGGATTTCCCTCCTAAGCTTTGTACTGTAATGGGTCCAAAGAGATCCATGTGTAACAGATACAAAATCTTAGGTGAATCACTCTTATTAAGTAACTTGAAACTATTTTTGGTTTGCTTGCCTAATTGACAAGCCCTGCAAAGTCCTTCCTTCTTGTAGGCGCCAGAAGATAGTCCTCTAATAAGGTTGTCCTTGGATAGCCTAGCAATGGTTCTAAGGTTTATATGTCCTAATCTCTTATGCCATAATTCATTAGGTCTACAAATAGAGTTAAACAAGCATATATCTACCTTAGTTGAAAGAAAATCCACAAGATAGATGTTACCTTTCCTTTTACCTGTCAACACAGTTATGTTGTCCTCTGATTTGATTTTGCATGAGGATTTGTTGAAAGTCACTTGATAGCCTTCATCACACAGTTGACTGATACTGATTAAGTTGTGCTTCAGTCCTTCCACAAAGGCTACTTTCTTGAATGTGACTGTGCCAATCTGTACTGCACCATATCCTTTTATTAGTCCAAAGTTTGAATCACCAAATATTACTTTGGGTCCAAGCTTGGCTTTGAAGGATGTGAAATTGTCCTTGCTTCCTGTCATGTGCTTTGAGCACCCACTATCCAGATACCATTGCTGGTTTGATGTTGGATAGGTCTTCACCTGCACATAAAGTAATTTATTTATTTTTGACCCAGTTTACCTTGGGCCTAGGTTAATAACCTTTGAATTCAGAAATAAAAGACATCTTTGGTTGACTCTTATAGCCTTCAGGATGATATCTCCTAGGAGGTATTATCCATTCAGTATAATGGTTAAACCATTGAGATGTAGGACCTCTAGGATTGAAGTTTGATTTGCCTTTGAAAGATTTTTCAAAACTCTGAGCTCTGTTCGACAATCTCTGAGCTGAGTTCGACGATCTTGGGTCAGATCGTCGAGCTCCGTTCGAAGATCGACCATGCTAGAGTTCAGGGTTCAGAGATCGTCGACCTAAGTTCGACGATTTAGCCTGAGATCGTTGAGCACCACTCGGCGATCGTCGAGCTCCGTTCGACGAATTCTGTTGAACTTTCGTATTCTTAGGTAAATCAGAATTCTTCCTAGCCACCTCTACAACTCCCTTACCTTTATCAGAGATAAACTTGATTGGGGTTGTTAATACTATAGGTTGGCTGGATGAAGCACCCAAGCCCAGTGTACTATTGAATCTTGAGTTCACTGTGCTTGTGATGTCTATTAGTTTGATACTTCTCCTGTTGAGGGATTCTTCAAACTTCTTGGCCTCTGATAGTTCACTTTTCAGTGAGGCTATCTGCTCCCTACAGCATTCCAACTCCTCAGAGAGTTTGAGGTTTTCTTATTTTAAAGTACTGTGTTCAGATAGCTGATTTCTGAGAGAAATGATTTCCTTCTCAGATTTTAATAAATCTAGACACAGTGCTTTAAACTCACACTTGAAGTCCTCAGAATTAAAATCAAAAGAACCTATTACCTGGTCCTCTTCAGATTGAGTCTCTGATTCTGACTCTGACTCTTCTGCATCAGAATTTTATTGTGAGGCATTGATAGCCATCATGCAGAATTCTTTTTCATCAGCATCATCTTCATCATCACTAGAGCTGGATGAAGCTTCAGATTCTTCTTCCGTCTCACTCCAAGTTTCAGCTACAAACCCCTTCATGGTGTGTTTGTTCTTGCTGGAGGAGGGTTTCTCATTATTGTTCTTCCTGAAGTCCTTGTCTTTTCTTCTTTCTTTCCTGTCTTTTTTGTCCTTATACTGATTTTCTGGACAGTCAGACACCATGTGGCATGTTTTCCTGCATCCAAAACAAATAATCTCTTTGTTATTTGATTTGTCATACCTTGGCTTGTCATGCCCTCTGGAAGACTTTTTCCTGAAGTCCTTCCTGGCCATTTTGTAAAACCTTTTGGCCAGTAGGCTTAACAGCTCTTCATTGCCTGTGACCTTGTCTTCAGGCTGATCTTCAATGGCTTTGAAAGATATTGACTTCTCTTTTCTGACTGCTGGTGAAGCAGCCTTCTGCTCTTCTTCTCTATTCTTGATGAGCAGCTCATAAGACTTGAGCTTTCACAAGAGAGCTTTAGTTGTGATCTCATTTAGGCTTCTGGCATCCTTGATTGGCCAGATCCTTGAGTCCCAAGTGCTAGGGAAGCACATTAGGATTTTATCATTGAGCTCAGTCAATGAGATCTCTTTGTCCAATGTTTTCAGCTCATTGACTATGAGACTGAGTCTATTATACATATCTGCTACTGACTCAGCTTCTCCTTTCTTGAAGTTCTCATATTGGGTTATGAGGTGAGATCTTCTATCTTTTCTCTCATCAGCAGATCCTGAGACTATCTCAGATAACTTGTCCCAGATGTCCTTTGCTGAGTTGCATTCAGCTACTTTTTGGAATATTTCATCAGACATAGTCTGGGCTAAAATATTCATTGCCTTAGCATCTGCCACTTTTCATTTCTTGATTTCTGCATCTGTTCCTGATGGAGGTGGAACAGCACTTGTACTTGTATTTTCTGGGGGTCTTGGACACACTGTCAACACAGAATTAAAAATGTCTTCATCAATAGAGTTCATGTACAATCAAATCCTTGTCTTCCAAAGTGCAAACTTGGATAGATTGCACACTGGAGGTCTGGTGCTAGCATAATCTTTATTTTGGGCCATGTTCCGTGAAGAAATAAATCTAGTAACAAGCTTAAAACAAGCAGATCTAACTAGAGGGATCTTTGGGTTCAGGTGTTAGCCTGTGCAACCACTAAGGTGTGCTATTTTAACCAACCTCACTCTGATACCAATTGAAAGTGCAGGTTAGATCTGATATACTCTAGAGGGGGGGTAAATAGAGTATGGTGCTTACTAAAAACTTTTTACAACTGTTGTTGTATACCTAAGTGAACAGGGAAGCAAATAACATAAAGTAAACACAGCAACTAACTAAACACAGAGCAATCACAGACCACAGCAAAAAACAAAAGAAAATAGCAACCAGAAGACACAAGGAGCTATAGTGGTTCCCCAACCAATCTGGGTACATCCACTCTTCTACCACCCTAGGTAGGAATCCACTGCAGGATGAGTTGATCAGGTGTCCTGGGCACCAATGGGTTTTGATCAGGTCCCCAAAAACCAAACCTCAAGTCTTTTGGAAGGAGACTTGTGAACCAGGAATCACTTTTGAAGGGAGATGACAACCCTTTATACAGGAGGTGGTGAGAGAGTGATGGTATCTTCTCTATCAACAATCAGAGAGAAGATTCAAGTGGAATGATGTTAGCAGCTTGCTCCCCCTGATATCTTGAATGTATCAGGAAGATTAGAGAACTGCTTTAGGGTGATAGGTCTTCAAAGACCTAGAATGCCAGATCCAGAATATGTTTCAGGAACTCCTTTGACAGATTGATTGATTGTTGTCCTTTGAAGTTATCTTGTGAATAGAGAGAAGAAGACTCTTGATTGAATTTGGTTGTTCTTCTTCTTCTTGAAAATATTCTCTGGTCAGGCTGATTTCAGTCAAGAACTTGTGATTTGTGAATGATTGTTCTTCTCTGCAACTTCAGAGTGTCTATCAGATTGATTGCTGTGTTGTAATTCTTGAACTCTATCACTGCTTGATTCTGTTCTCTTACCGTGTCTCTACTTTTTTTGTATTTTTATGTCTGTGGCTGACTGAGGAAAAATTCAAACTTTTGAATGTCGAGCAGTAATTACAGTCGGCCTTGGAAAGAATCAGCAATCAATGACTTTCCTAACTGTCCCATAGAAAAACGGCATGTAATCGTCCATAGTCAATGCACGTTCTAACGGTAACATTCCGAGAAGATCTGATATTCAATGTTCAGGAATCAGCGCCAAGAAACGGAACGGGAACCTTGAAGAAAACCTAATCTGGATTCGTCGAACGAAGAACACATTTCGTCGAGCTGAACTTGTGTTCGTCGAGCTGAGCTTGAGTTCGTCGAGCTGAGCTTGAGAGAGTTCGTCTACCAGACAATCTTCATTTACCTGATAGACAGTCTTCATTCGTCGAGCTGAGAATCAAATTCGTCGAGCTGAGAAAAATTCTGGACTTAGACAAAATATCATGTGTAACGCCCCGAAACTCAAAAGAGTGACGGGTGACGTTTTGGGCCAGTTTTGGGTTCTGGCAGGAGGCACACGGCCTGTGACACGGGCGTGTCCCAGGGCGTGTCAGGCTTGTGTCATCGAGTTGGTCGAGAGGTCGACGGATTTCACTCGACGAAGTGTCGAGACAGGGCACACGGCCTGCGACACGGGCCTGTCGCAGGGCGTGTCGACCCGTGTCGACACTCAGCCCGCGAAGTCGACATTTTGCACTCGACGAAGTGTCGAGACATGGCACACGGACTGCGATACAGGCGTGTCGCGGGTCGTGTCGACCCGTATCGACACTCGTCCCGGGGAGTCAACGAATTTTGCTCGACGATGTGTCGAGACAAGGCACACGGCCTAGGACAGGGGCGTGTCCAAGGCCGTGTCGTGAGGTCGACGAACTTCGCTCGACGAAGTGTCGAGTGTCGAGACCGTGTACACGGCCTAGAGCCCAGGCGTGTTAAGGTAGACACGGGTAAGGACACGGGCGTGTCCAAGAACCTGTGTAGTGCTCGGGTTGTTTTCGGGATAAATCGATGGGGGCACACGGCAGGACACACGGCCGTGTCAGGTGGAACACGGGCGTGTCAGGTCTAACACGGGCGTGTTCGATGCCCGTGTGTTGTTCCAGGTGCGTCAATTTTGACGGCGAATGAGGCACACGGCCTAATACATGGGCGTGTCCCAGGCCGTGTTCGGTCCAGAATGGACATTTCAGTCCCGAATCAAAGCCGTTTGTTTCTTTAATTGGTGATCCAACGGCTGGGGGTTGTTCCTGATGGGATATACCCGGGATTGGGCCTTAGAAACCCTCACTTTTACATGAGTGGTTATCTTTCTAAAGTATAGAGAGAGGAGAGCTAAGGAAGGAAGAAGTAGCTATATCCGGCCATTGGAGGAGCTTCGAAGCTCCAAATCTCGAGCCGACTCCGGATCCATGGAGGCGAAGAGAGTGCGGTTCTTTTCATCTGCTTACTTTTCCATGGAGCCAAAGAAGAACGCTAGGGTAACGATTCTCTTCTTGAGCATGTGAAGCTCTCCTTCTTTGCATAGGAAGCCCGCTCTCGCGAGTTTGTGGTGAGTTGGAGGCGTTCCTTCGGGTAGATATGTAAAGTCCCCGTTGTGTAGAGTCCATAAGCGAGAACGGACATAGGTATGATGTGTGAAGCCTATCCGAACATGTTGGTCTGGATCGGTGATGTTGCATTGCATAATGCCGGAGAAGACTCCGTGTTATTGGTTGTTTTTCGGGTTTTCTACACTGTAGATTGCAACAGGGAGCCTTGGGGATTAACCCAAAGGTGCACCCGGAAAACTGGGCGGATGCATGATCTTGCCAACTTCGTGACCTGAGAGCCAACTTGAACATAACCGAGTTATGTGAATTGTGATGGAAACGGGACTCGGGAGAAGTTTGACCTGCGCATATGGTTTAAATTACCGTTGCGGGCGCATATGGTTTAAATTACCGTTGCGTTGTGAGCACGGGTTAGATGGAACCGTACCCGTTCTATGTCGTTCGGATTAGAGCCATTGGCATAGATGAGGGTCTTCGGCGGTCTATGGTTTCAATTACCGTGACCCATGTCGGGAAGACAAACTGCTCATTGATTAGCCCTCCAAAGGGATGGTGGTGAGTCGGCAGACTTAGACTGTGTTCACCGAGAATGTGCCCTGAGTGCACGGGGTGTGTGGCCGTATGAGCCTACGCATGTGATGAAATGAATATTGATATATTGCTCGCTTATGCTAATGAAATGCAGGGAAGGAGCATCGCCACCCCGAGCTGGGGGCGGGATCGTTATAATTTGGTCAGCATTGCTGACTGTTGCCTTGTTTTGCCACCGTGCGGTGGTTTGTTGCTTGCAGGTGCTGCTGGACCAAGCGTTCAATAGCGGGCTAAAGCCCAAATTGTGAAGCCGGCCCTCGAAGGACTAATTGGAGTGTTTACTGCTTTTATTCATGTATGACTGGCCTGCGTGCCGTGGTTTGTAAAACATGTAATATCAAGTGAACCATTTTGTAAGGCCTTAAGGCCTGTACTTGTGTATGTACGACATTCTTATTTGGTATTAGTGGACATTCATGCTTTTGTGCTGGGTTCTTTATTGCAACTTATTAAACTGCTTCCGCTAGAATGCTCTGTGTAGGATGTGATGATTGGTTGGATGGTTTTCATGAGTAACCACCCGGTCTGTCTGTGGTATATGGCGTCGGGCCCCGGTCAGACCTACTGTTATATGCTATGCGACGGATAGGAGCCGTTACAATTTGGTATCAGACTACTGGTTTTGGTCGGGCTTAAAATGAATTCGTGGACGAATTCTTTTTAAGGGGTAGTGAGCACATGTGTGTACGTCATCGTTATAACAGTAAAAGAACCCATGAATGTCCACTTAGGAATGAAATACACGTGTTTGAGGAACCTGTGTGTTCCTATAATTACTGTTTGCAATTTTATTTGGTCGCTTAACTGTGCTTTGTACCACTATAGGTGACCAGAAGTGGTGCTGGGCCGTCGGAACGTCGAGTTTCTGAGGCTAGCAGTTCACCTAATGAAGCTCCTGCAACACCTCTATCGGCTGAGACCATATGATTGGTGGCCGAAGCAGTGTTGGCTATGATTAATGCGCAGCCTGCAAGGCAAACGCAGCAGCCCGCTCCTGCGATGGAGCAGGTACCTCTACAAGAGGCTGAGCCGAGGAGAGTGGAACAGGTGGTAGTGAAACCGTTGGTGCCAAGGAGGGCAACCGAGAGACATCTTAAGCATGTTATAAGCTTTAATCCTCCTGTATTCTCGGGGTTGGGAACCCCATCTCAAGCTGAAGACTGGCTCTCCAGGGTGAAGAGAGTCATGACAGCAACGGAGACGGAGGAGTGGCAAATGACCACCATCGCTACGTTCCTTCTAGACGGTGAAGCGAGAATGTGGTGGGAAGGATTGGAGCTGCACTTATTAAGAGGTAGGCAACTTGTTGATGTCTCGATGGAGGAGTTCTCGAGATTGTTCTTGGCTAGATACCTCCCTTCGGCGTAGAGGATAGCTTTGGAGAACGAGTTCCTGAAGTTGGTTAAGGGTGAGAAGAGCGTGGATGAATATCTCCATGAGTTTACTCGTTTGAGTCGATATGCTAGCTCCACCATAGAGGATGAGGAGCACAAGATGAATCAATTCTACGAAGGCTTGAGAGATGAGTTGAGGTTACTACTCTCGGGGCCGATGACGCAGGGTTTCTTGACCTTGGTCAACACGGCCCGGACCTTAGAGAAGGACATGAAGAATGTTCAAGCGAAGAAGAACGTTGGTGAGAAGAAATCGGGGTTCAAAGTGCCGACTACTTCAAAGTTTGGCTATCAAAGATTCTTCAAGAAGCATAAGACTTCGGGTCCAGCTCCTTCTGGTGCTTCTGGGGCGACTACGAGTCGGACCCCGGGGGCATATTTTACTTGTGGAAAGACGGGGCACTTTGCCCGCGACTGTTGGAGCGGATGTCCTAAGTCCGAGAGAAAGCCGGGAGCGACTTATGAAGAGAAGGGCAAGGCGGTGGAGTCAACCGCGTCCCACTATGCTCCAGCCCAACCAAGGGTGTATAATCTTGGCCAACAGGAGGCCATCAAACAGGCTGATGTGGTGACAGGTACGGTTTAATTTATATCAAGTCAATTTCTTTAAATACTTGTTATGCACATGTTACCTTACCACTTCTTGTTTCGAATTTGTTTTGATTTGTAAAAATCCGGCAAGAGCACTCTTCGATACGGGAGCTTCACACTCCTTGTCCGAAGGATTTATATCACGCATTGGAGTCCCTTCTTCGATGGCGAAGGATAAGTTGGATGTGTTGTTTCTCAATGGGTGTTCGATGCGCGCGGATAGGATCTACGATGTTAAGATTCGTATTGGGAATCAGGAGTTCGATCTGCAGGCGTCGTTACTTTCGTTGGTGGAGTTCGATGTTATATTTAGCATGGACTGGCTCTCGGAGCAGCAGGCCTATATTGACTGCGGTCGCAAGGAAGTCAAGCTGGGAGCAAGTCGTGAAATGACTTTTATGGGCTTAAAGGGGTCGAGCATGACGTTGATGTCTGCTCTTCAGGTGGTGAAGGCGGTTCATGCCGGTGCAGAACTTTTCTTTACACTAGTGGAGGTTGCAAAGCCGAAGCCCGCATTGGATTGTATTTCAGTGGTATCGGAATACCCTAATGTGTTCCCCGTAGATCTTCCTGGAGCCCCGCCTCAGCGGGAGATAGATTTTACGATTGAGCTAGTGCCAGGTGAAAAGCCTGTGGCACGATCTCCTTATCGGCTAGCGCCTAAGGAAATGGCGGAGCTGAAAGTTCAACTGCAAGAGTTGTTGGAGCAAGGGTATGTGAGCCCAAGTTCTTCGCCTTGGAGCGCACCGGTCCTCTTTGTTAAGAAGAAGGATGGAAGCTTGAGGCTATGTATTGATTATCGGGAGCTCAACAATTTGACGGAGAAGAACAAGTACCCGATCCCCCGGATTGATGATCTTTTTGATCAGTTGGTCGGGTCGACAGTGTACTCGAAGTTTGATCTCAAGTCTGGGTACTATCAACTGCGAATAAGGGAGAATGATATCCCGAAGACAGCGTTCAGTACGAGATACGGGCACTATGAGTTTACGGTCATGCCATTTGGGCTGACTAATACGCCGTCAGTGTTCATGGATCTGATGAACAGGACCTTCTGGGAGTACTTAGACCATTTTGTGATCGTCTTCATCGACGATGTTTTGGTGTACTCGCAAAGTGAGGAAGATCACTTCAAGCATCTTCATTTGGTTTTGGAAATGCTAAGGAGGAATCAACTGTATGCCAAGTTCTCAAAGTGCGAGTTTTGGTTATCCTCAGTGGCGTTCCTCGGTCATATAGTGAGTGGAGAGGGTATTGCAGTGGATCCGGCGAAGATTGTTGCGATACGGGAGTGGCCTGAGCTTGCTACGGTAGCGGAAGTCCGGAGCTTTCTGGGGCTTGCCGGCTATTATAGGCGTTTCGTAGAGAACTTCTCGCGGATAGCGTTACCTCTCACTACTTTGACGAGGAAGGAGCAGAAGTTCGTTTGGACGCCGGAGTGAGCGCGAGCATTTCGAGGAGTTGAAGTGTCGGTTGACCACGGCGCCTGTGCTGAGTTCGCCATGTGGGACCGAAGGCTATGAGATTTACAGTGATGCTTCGGGCAGCGGTTTGGGTTGCGTGCTACTGCAACACGGAAGTGTAATAGCTTATGGCTCGAGACAGCTAAAAGTGCATGAAAGGAACTATCTGGTCCATGACTTGGAGTTAGCGGCCGTGATTTTTGCCTTGAAGCTGTTGAGACACTATTTGTACGGTGTGAAGATTGATATCTACACCGATCATAAGAGCCATAAGTATATAATTGATCAGAAGGATCTGAATATGCGGCAACGTAGATGGATGGAGTTCCTGGGGGACTATACATTCAAGATCCACTACGTGTCGGGTAAAGGTAATGCGGTTGCGGACGCGTTGAGTCACCGAGCCCCAGCTCAAGCCAATTGGCTATCTTTGCATGATGAGCGGTTGGTGTGGGAGTTGGAGGCGTTGGAGATTGTTTGTGTGGATAGGCAATCAAGTGTTGAAGCAGTTCTGAATTGGACTGAAGTCCAATATGACCTGGCTGATCGGATTCGGCAGGCTTTGGATATGGATGTCCATATGAAGCAGTTCATGGTAGAGGCTCTGGATGGGTCAAATTCCCAATTCGTTGTGGAAGACGGATTGATTTGGAAAGACGGTCATCTGTGCGTCCCAAGTGTGGGTAATTTGCGGGTGGAATTGTTGTACGAGGCACACCATACCAAGTACTCGATTCACCCGGGCAGCACGAAGATGTACCGCGATGTGAAGAAACTGTTTTGGTGGCCGGGTTTTAAGAAAGATGTGACGCTCTACGTAGCGAAGTGACAAACTTGCACCTTGGTGAAGGCGGAATGCCAAAAGCCGGGAGGATTTCTGAAGTCCTTGCCTATTCCGGAGTGGAAATTCGACGACATCTCTATGGACTTTGTGCACGGTTTGCCAAGGTCGCAAAAGTGGAACGACGCCATCTGGGTGGTTGTAGATCGGCTAACGAAGGTGTCGTATTTTATTCCGTATAGGAAGGATGATCCGGTGGAGAAGTTGGCAAAACTGTATGTGGATAACATATTACGACTTCACGGTGTGCCCTACAGCATCGTGAGTGACCGCGATGGGCGGTTCACGTCCAATGATTGGAGGCTTGTGCAGCAAATGTTGCGAACAAAGTTGAAATTCAGCACAGCCTTCCATCCGCAAATGGATGGGCAGACCGAGAGGGTCAATAGAACTATGGAAGACATGCTTCGCATGTGTGTATTGGATTTTGGGAAGCAATGGGAAGACCACCTTTATTTGGTGGAGTTCGCATACAACAACAACTACCAAGCGAGTATTCAAATGGCGCCCTTCGAGGCCCTATATGGTAGAAAATGTCGCACGCCGTTGTCTTGGTTAGAAACGGGTGAGTCAAAGTTGTATAAGCGATTATAAGTGGAGGATGCTACTTCTTTGGTGAGAACCATTCGGGAGAGGTTGCTTATCGCTCAGGACCGGCAAGCGAAGTACTATAATGCCAAGCACAGGAACGTGGAGTTCGCTGTGGGCGACTATGTGTACTTAAAGATCAAGCCGTTCAAGGGTGTCTCGCGGGTGCGGCGATTGAAAAAGCTAAGCCCGAGGTACCTTGGGCCGTTTGAGGTTCTGGAGCGAGTTGGTGAAGCAGCCTATCAGTTGAAGCTTTCAGCGGAGCTTAGTGGTTTACATGATGTATTCCATATCTCGGTGCTTTGGAAGGCGGTGCAAGAGCCTACGCAAGTGATCGCAGTTGATCAAGTGTCGGTGGATAGTGGGCTGACGACAAAAGTCAAGCCCGTGCGGATTGAAGACTCGGAGGTCAAGAGGCCACGCAATAAAGAGATCAGGATGGTCATGGTCCGATGGGACAATTGCGGTCGTGAGGATCTCTCTTGGGAACGAGAGCAGACTATGCTTGACGAGTATCCGGAGTTGTTCCGCTCAGGTACAAATTTTGGTTTTGTACATGTCTTTCATTTATATAATTTCATGGACGAAATTCTTTTAAGAGGGGGAGAGTTGTAACGCCCCGAAACTCAAAAGAGCGACGGGTGACATTTTGGGCCAGTTTTGGGTTCTGGCAGGAGGCACACGGCCTGGGACACGGGCGTGTCCTAGGGTCTGTCAGGCTTGTGTCGTCGAGTTGGTCGAGAGGTCGACGTATTTCACTCGATGAAGTGTCGAGACAGGGCACACGGCCTGCGACACGGGCGTGTCGCAGGGCGTGTCGACCCGTGTCGACACTTAGCCCGCGAAGTCGACATTTTGCGCTGGACGAAGTCTCGAGACATGGCACACGGCCTGCGACACGGGCGTGTCGCAGGGCATGACGACCCGTGTCGACACTCGTCCTGGGGAGTCGACGAATTTTGCTCGACGATGTGTCGAGACAAGGCACACGGCCTAGGACACGGGCGTGTCCAAGGCCGTGTCGTGAGGTCGACGAACTTCGCTCGATGAAGTGTCGAGTGTCGAGACCGTGTACACGGCCTGGATCCCAGGCGTGTTGAGGTAGACACGGGTAAGGACACGGGCGTGTCCTAGAACCCGTGTAGTGCTCGGGTTGTTTTCGGGATAAATCGATGGGGGCACACGGCAGGACACACGGCCGTGTCAGGTGGAACACGGGCGTGTCAGGTCGAACACAGGCGTGTTCGATGCCCGTGTGTTGTTCCAGGCCCATCGATTTTGACGGCGAATGAGGCACACGGTCCTGGACACGGGCGTGTGCCAGGCCGTGTTCGGTCCAGATTGGACATTTCAGTCCCGAATCAAAGCCGTTCGTTTCTTTAATTGGTGATCCAACGGCTGGGGGTTGTTCCTGATGGGATATACCCGGGATTGGGCCTTAGAAACCCTCACTTTTACATGAGTGGTTATCTTTCTAAAGTATAGAGAGAGACTAGAGCCAAGGAAGGAAGAAGAAGCTAGATCCGGACATTGGAGGAGCTTCGAAGCTCCAAATCTTGAGCCGACTCCGGATCCACGGAGGCGAAGAGAGTGCGGTGCTTTTCATCCGCTTACTTTTCCATGGCGCCAAAGAAGAACGCTAGGGTAACGATTCTCTTCTTGAGCATGTGAAGCTCTCCTTCTTTGCATAGGAAGCCCGCTCTCGCGAGTTTGCGGTGAGTTGGAGGCGTTCCTTCGGGTAGATATGTAAAGTCCCTGTTGTGTAGAGTCCGTAAGCGAGAATGGACATAGGCATGATGTGTGAAGCCTATCCGAGCATGTTGGTCTGGATCGGTGATGTTGCATTGCATAATGCCTGAGAATACTCCGTGCTATTGGTTGTTTTTTCGGGTTTTCTACACGATAGATTGCAACAGGGAGCCTTGGGGATTAACCCAAAGGTGCACCCGGAAAACTGGGCAGATGCGTGATCTTGCCAACTTGGTGGCCTGAGATCCAACTTGAACATAACCGAGTTATGTGAATTGTGATGGAAACGGGACTCGGGAAAAGTTTGACCTGCGCATATGGTTTAAATTACCGTTGCGGGCGCATATGGTTTAAATTACCATTGCGTTGTGAGCACAGGTTAGATGGAACCGTACCCGTTCTATGTCGTTCGGATTAGAGCCGTTGGCATAGATGAGGGTCTTCGGCGGTCTATGGTTTCAATTACCGTGACCCATGCCGGGAAGACAAACTGCTCATTGATTGGCCGTCCAAAGGGATGGTGGTGAGTCGGCAGACTTAGACTGTGTTCACCGAGAATGTGCCCTGATTGCACGGGGTGTGTGGCTATATGAGCCTACGCCTGTGATGAAATGAATATTGATATATTGCTCGCTTATGCTAATGAAATGCAGGGAAGGAGCATCGCCGCCCCGAGCTGTGGGCGGGATCGTTATAATTTGGTCAGCATTGCTGACCATTGCCTTGTTTTGCCACCGTGCGGTGGTTTGTTGCTTGCAGGTGCTGCTGGACCAAGCGGTCAATAGCGGGCTAAAGCCCAAATTGCAAAGCCGGCCCTCGAAGGCCTAATTGTAGTGTTTACTGCTTTTATTCATGTATGACCGGCCTGCGTGCCGTGGTTTGTAAAACATGTAATATCAAGTGAACCATTTTGTAAGGCGTTAAGGCCTGTACTTGTGTATGTACGACATTCCTATTTGGTATTAGTGGGCATTCATGCTTTTGTGCTGGGTTCTTTATTGCAACTTATTAAACTGCTTCCGCTAGAATGCTCTGTGTAGGACGTGATGATTGGTTGGATAGTTTCCATGAGTAACCCACCGGTATGTCTGTGGTATATGGCGTCGGGCCCCGGCCGGACCTACTGCTATATGCTATGCGACGGATAGGGGGCGTTACATCATGCATCTGCTGAAATGCTGTGTCGACAAAAGTTGGTGTCGACAGATTGATCTTGGTGTCGACACAAATCCTGTGGTGTCGACATAAGCTGGTGTCGACTGAAATCCTGGTGTCGACACAAATCGTCTGGTGTCGACACAAACCCTAAGTGTCGTCACAGATTCTCTGAGTCCATAAATCGTCGAGTAGAGTTTAGCATTCGTCGACCTGAGAAGCTGACTTCGTCGACCTGAGAAGCTGTGAACTTGAGGTCCAAGTTCGTCGAGCTCAGAATATAATTCGTCGACCGAAGCATGAAGCTGGACTTAGAAAAATTTGAAGTTCTCTTGACTTTGGTTTGATGTAGAAACTGAGTTTTCTTCGAACAGAGAACATAGATCGTCGAGCTTAGCACTAAAAATTGTCTCACGATCGTCAAGCGCAGAACTCCTTTCGTCGAGCTGAGTTCGACGAACGTCGAACTCACTTTACTTAGTCTTGAAAACTTGTGAGTCTGGTGTCTCTGAGGGTCTTGTTGAAAGCTGGTCCATCTGGAGTTGAGCCTAAGGACTTAACCTAGACTCTAGGACATAAATTTACCCTGGCTATACATGATGGGTCACATCCTAAGTCCGTGAACCTAGCCCAAATCACCTAGGGATCCAACAACACCGTACAGGTAGTGCCTCCAAATCTTTAGAGCAAATATCACGGCCGCTAACTCTAGGTCGTGGACCGGATAATTTCTCTCGTGAACTTTTAACTATTGTGAACCATAGGCTATCACTCTCCCATGTTGTAACAGAACACAGCCCAAACCATTACCCGAAGCATCACTACAGATCTCGAACCCTTCGGTTCCAACTGGCGAACATAAAATAGGCGCTGTGGTCAATCGCCTCTTCAACTCTTCAAAAGCCTGTTCGCACTCCAGCGACCACACAAACTTTTGATCTTTCCTTATCAACATCGTGAGTGGAAGTGCTATCCGTGAAAAGTTCTCTAAGTAGCCGGCAAGCCCTAGAAAGCTCCAGGCTTCCGCCACCGTAGTCAAAGTAGGTCATTCCCGTATTGCCACTATCTTCGCCGGATCCACAGCTATCCCTTCCCCACTAACAACATGACCAAGGAATGCTATCGAGGATAACCAGAATTCACACTTGGAGAACTTAGCATACAACTGATTCCTCCTCAACGTCTTCAACACCATGTGCAGATGTTTGTAGTGATCCTCCTCACACTGTGAGTACACGAGGATATCATCGATAAATACTATCACGAAACGATCCAGGTACTCTCTAAACGTCCTGTTCATCAGATCCATAAACACGGATGGCGCATTCGTCAACCCAAATGACATGACCGTGAACTCGTAATGCCCAAACCGCTTACTGAATGCTGTCTTTGGGATGTCGCTCTCCCTTATCCTCAACTGGTAGTAATCGGACTTCAGATCTAACTTCGAATATACCGTTGACCCAACCAACTGATCAAACAGATCGTCAATCCTCAGAATCAGATACTTATTCTTTTTCGTAAGCTTGTTTAATTCCCGGTACTCGATACAAAGCCGCGGGCTCCCATCTTTCTTCTTAACAAAGAGAACTGGTGCGCTCCAAGGCGACGAACTTGGACGCACATAACCTTGCTCCAGCAACTCTTGCAGTTGCACCTTCAACTCTGCCATCTCTCTTGGCGCTATCCGATAGGGGGAGCGTGACACCGGTTCGGCACCCGGTACCAGCTCAATGGTAAAGTCTATCTCCCGCTGAGGAGGGGCTCCTGGTAGATCATCTGGGAACACATCAGGATACTCGGACACAACTGGAATACTGTAAATGTTAGAAAGTAGAGAAAAGAAGCGAAAAGTAGAGAACAAGCGAATAAACTTTTGAATAATTGAAATTTTATTATCCAAAAAAGATATCATTTACAAAGGTATGGCCTCCCTTATATAGAATGGAGGAGATAAGAAAGAGAGTATACAAACAATGTGGGACTAAACATTTACAGTACTGAGCGGCTAGAATAATGGAGACCGCATAGGCCGCGCGGTTAGACAGATGGGCTAACCGCTCGGCAACTCCAGCAGGATAGAACAGGCCGCAGAGGTAGACCGACAGACCGCCCGGTCTCCAGGCACCAGAGAGACCGCCAGACCGCTCGGTCAACAAACCCCAGGATCAGACCGCTAAGCCGCCCGGTCTAATACTTCAACACTCCCCCTCAAGCTGGAGCATAGATATCAATCATGCCCAGCTTGTCACAAATGTGGAAGAAGGAAGTAGAAACCGGCTTGGTGAAGATATCTGCCAACTCCTTGTCAGAGGTGACAAAAGGAGTACAAATCTGTTTCTTCAAAATCTCCTCCCGAATGAAGTGACAGTCAACCTCTATATGCTTCGTTCTCTCATGGAAGACCGGATTTCTGGATATGTGTATAGCGGCCTTGTTGTCACAGAACATAGGGAGAGGACAATCATATACCTCGCCCAGGTCAAGCATGAGAGCCCGCAACCACTTTAACTCACACGTAGTTGACGCCATACTCCGGTATTCTGCTTCGGCACTGGATCTGGAAACAACAGACTGTTTCTTGCTCTTCCAACTCACGAGATTACCTCCAACAAAGGTACAAAAACCGGACGTGGATTTACGATCGCCTTTGTCATCCGCGTAACTTGAATCTGAGTAGGCCTCAACCCTCAGATGGCCATTCTTCTGGAAGAGTAACCCTCTGCCCGGTGCTGCTTTGATATACTCTAAAATCTTCAGGGCGGACTGAAGATGACACTCCCTGGGAGCTTGCATAAACTGACTGACCTTTCCTACAGCGTAGGCGATGTCGGGTCTAGTCACCGTGAGATAGATGAGTTTGCCTACCAAACGTCTGTACCGTGTGACATCAGATAGAGGAGGCGATTCATCCGTCCACGTTTTGTCTTCTCCAATAGCCATGGGAAGATGAGCTGGTTTGGCACCTGTCAAGCCTGCTTCTCGAAGAAGATCAAGGGCATACTTCCGTTGAGAGAGAACCAAGGAGTCAGGTTTCCGAGAGATTTCTATCCCCAAAAAGTATTTTGGGGAGCCCATATCCTTCGTGACCAAGTGCTGACGGAGGTGCTTCTTCGTCAAGTCCACCCCATCTCGGTCATCACCAGTAAGGAGAATATCATCCACATATACGGCCAAAACCACCAGTCCCGAGGCCGTTTTGCGAATGAATAAGGAGTGATCGGCCGAACTCCTTTGAAAGCCGATGGTTGCCACAATACCACTGAATTTTTCGAACCATGCACGAGGGCTCTGCTTTAGGCCATAAATGGCCTTCTTCAAATGACAGACATGTGTCTCCCCCTGAGCAACATACCCAGGAGGTTGCTCCATATAGACGTCCTCCTGAAGATCGCCATAGAGAAAGGCATTCTTCACATCAAGCTGGGAAATAGCCCAAGCCCGGTTAACAGCCACAGAAAAGAGAACCCGGATGGTGCTGAGGCGAGCAACCGGAGAGAAGGTATCAAAGTAATCAACGCCATAAGTCTGAGTAAAGCCCTTGGCCACCAGCCGGGCTTTGTAGCGATCCACAGTGCCGTCGGGGCGAAACTTCACAACAAAGACCCAGCGACAGCCAACCACATCAGTGCCCACGGGAGGAGGAACCAGTGTCCAGGTACCCCGTTCAGTAAGAGTAGTCATCTCCTCATCCATGGCAGACTTCCAATGAGGGAGAGCGAGAGCCTCCTGGTAGGTACGGGGAGTAGAAGTAGCAGAGATAGCCAAGGCAAAACACCTGCGAGAAGGAGAAAGCTGATCATAAGAAACAACAGCCGTGAGCGGGTGTTGAGTACACGCCCGCACCCCTTTGCGAAGGGCAATGGGAACATCCAGATCATCGGGAGCGTCGGCGACGGGAGCGTCAGCGACCGGAGCGTCCGTGGCGGAGAAGGCTGGCCCGGGACTAGAGAGAGACGGCAGCGGAGAGGAGGGTGGAGGGGTGGGTGGGGAGACGGACTGGGAAGGAGTGGGTGGAGGAGGAGACGAAGGTGGGAAAACGTGGAGAGGTGGGGAAGGAACGGAGAGATCAGAAGGAAGAGAAGGAAGAGAAGAGGAAGGAGAGAAATAGGAAGCATTTTCGAAAAAAGTCACATCTGCGGAGACAAACTGCTTGCGGAGAAGGGGGTCAAAGCAGCAATAGCCTTTTTGAGTGGTAGAGTACCCCAAAAAGGCACACTTGGTGTAACGGGGGGAAAGCTTGTCGCGGGTAGCGGAGGGAGCGTGAACAAAGGCCGTACAGCCAAAGACACGGAGAGGAAGAGGAAAAGGTTCCTGGTGGGGGTAGAGAAGGGAGAAGGGAGTCCGGTCGTGGAGGACCGTGGAGGGAATGCGATTGATAAGATAGCAAGCGAGGAGCACAGCGTAGCCCCAGTAGGAGCGAGGGACGTGCATCTGCGTCATGAGAGTACGCGCAACATCAAGCAGGTGACGGTTTTTACGCTCCGCCACCCCATTCTGTTGGGAGGTGTAAACACAAGTCGTTTGATGAATGAGGCCGTGGTGGTGAAAGAACGCGGAGAACTCATGAGACAGATATTCCTTGGCATTATCAGAACGTAAGACTTTAATAGAAATAGCAAATTGAGTCTTAATCATAAAGTAAAAAGATTGCCAAACAGAAAATAGTTCAGAGCGATCCTTTAATAGATACACCCAGGTACATCGAGTAAAATCATCGATAAAAGTGACAAAATAGGAACTGCCCCGACCAACTGTGAGGGTAGGAGCAGGACCCCATACATCAGAATGAATAAGATCAAAAATGCGAGAGGAGCCACGGCCTTGCTTCGGTGGGAAGGAGGAGCGATGATGTTTGCCAAGCTGACACGCATCACAGTTGAGCGGAGAACTGGTGGGAGGTAAGTGGGGCAGAAGCTGACGAATAAGCCGAGGAGGGGGATGTCCAAGACGAAGATGCCACTGAAGGAGATCGGTGGAGGAGGAGTAGGCAGAAAGAGCTGAAACATCGTCGAGGAAGTAGAGGCCGCCGCTCTCAGTCCCAGTAGCAATCGTCCGCTGGGTCCTCGGGTCCTGAAAAGAACAAGTAGTGGGAGTGAATAAAACGGAGCACTGAAGTTGCCGGCATAAAGTAGTAACTGATAACAAATTGCACGGGAACTTCGGGACATAGAGGGTATCCTCCAAGCAAAGCGATGGAGTGAGTTGAACCATGCCCGTCCCATGAACCGGAGACGGGGAACCATCCGCCACACGAACTGGGGGTAAGCGGTCATGGGTCTCAAGACGGGAGAAGCAATGAGGGTTGCCCGTCATATGATTGGTGGCACTGGAGTCAATCAGCCATTTACCTTGGGTAACGACGTGGGCACTACCTGACGTCGTGGCCACAGAGGCAGACGGCCTAGAAGAGGCGGAGGCCGAAGGAGCATCACCGGAAGGGCGAAGATGAGGATGTTTCTGCCAGCAGCGGTCAACAGTATGGCCAGTACGACTACAGTGAGAGCAGAAGAACCGGGAGGAACCCCGTCCGCCAGAGGAGCCACGGCCACTCGGGCCCCCCCGCTGAGCTTGGTGAGCAAAGGAGTCTTGGGAAGGGGGGGAGGCCAACAGAGGCCGCTGGAGGAGCGAAGTAACGGCGGCAATGCGAGCCGCAGTGGCATCCAAAGTAGGAGATTCCGCCTCACCCAAGATCTGCTGGCGGATCATATCATAAGAGTCGGGAAGACGAAGAAGATAACAAACAACCAGGAGTTCCTGGAAGTGTTTGTGCTGGTCGGCCAAGTCCGCGGAGAAGGGGCGATTCTGGAGGATTTCATCCCCAAGAGCCTGAACCTGCTGATAAGCCGCAGCTGGGGACATGGAAGGGCGGGCGAAGAGGTCCGCATAGAGAGTATAAATGCGGGACGTCTGGCCCCCCTTAGAATAGAGAGCAGCGAGGTGAAGCCATGCGGCCTTGACCGTCTCATCATGGCGAATGACGGGAAGGCACTCATCAGAAAGGTTGTTGGCCAGCCAGGTGCGAACAAGAGCATCACTCGCATCCCAGTCATCAAACTCAGGAGAGGTGCGAGGAGGAGGGTCGTCGGTGAGGTGATGACGCTTGCGTTGAGAACGAAGGAGAAAGGTGAAAGAAATGCTCCAATCGGGATAGTTGGAGCCCACACGCTTGGAAAGGGTGCCAAGGTTGCCCGAAGGAGGAGGAGGAGAAGGAGCTGCAGGAGTAGTGGTGAGACCGGAGGTAGTCATAGAACCCGGCAAGCAGAAGAAGCCGCGCGAACAGAAGCGGTTAGAAAACAGACGAAGCCGCGCGAACAGTAGCGGCTTGAAAGAGGCAAAGGCACAGTGGAGAAGAGGTCGCGCGGACTGAAAAGGCCGAGCGAACAGAAGAGACGAGAAGAGCAGGTGACCGCGACCAAGATGCGGGTAAGAAAGGAATAACCCGCACGGTCAGGCAGATCACAGCAGCTGCGAGAAGGCGGTCAAAGGCACAGCGGGGAAGAGGTCGCGCGGACTAAAAAGGCCGAGCGAACAGAAGAGAGGAGAAGAGCTGGTGACCGCGACCAAGATGCGGGTGAGAAAGGAACAACCCGCACGGTCAGGCAGATCACAGCAGCAAGCCGCGAGTAGAGAAACAACACACGCGGATAGGGACAGACCGCAACGACTAGGAAGTCGGAGCGGGAGGAAAGAACAAGGGGCGCGGCAACAAGGAAACAGGTCGCTGCGACAAAGAGCAGTAGGAGAAGAGAAGAAGAAGAAGCAAGCTGCGCGAACAGGGCAGCGGACAGAAACAGGCCGCGCGGATAGAAACAAGCCGCGCGGACAGAGAGAAGCCAAGTCGCGAAGCAAGTCGCAGAACGCGGAAAACAAGCCGCGAACAACAGAGAGCGCACAGAATCAGAAGGAAATGACCGTGTCCTCTGATACCATGTTAGAAAGTAGAGAAAAGAAGCGAAAAGTAGAGAACAAGCGAATAAACTTTTGAATAATTGAAATTTTATTATCCAAAAAATATATCATTTACAAAGGTATGGCCTCCCTTATATAGAATGAAGGAGATAAGAAAGAGAGTATACAAACAATGTGGGACTAAACATTTACAGTACTGAGCGGCTAGAATAATGGAGACCGCATAGGCCGCGCGGTTAGACAGATGGGCTAACCGCTCGGCAACTCCAGCAGGATAGAACAGGCCGCAGAGGTAGACCGACAGACCGCCCGGTCTCCAGGCACCAGAGAGACCGCCAGACCGCTCGGTCAACAAACCGCAGGATCAGACCGCTAAGCCGCCCGGTCTAATACTTCAACAGTAAAGACTTGGTTTAGGCGTCGAGGTCTGCGCTAGAGTGACAAACAACTCTGCCCCAGACCGAACATCCTTGAACACCTGAAGGGCTGACATCAAAATCTTACCCGACCCCTTTATGCCCGCAAAAGTCGTCTCTCGATCAGTGTTTTGACCCAACTTAACTTCCTTACAGTTGCAATCAATGCATGCACCCAGCTCCGAGAGCCAATCCATACCAAATATTACATCGAACTCTACTAACGGTAGAACCAACGCTCGCAAAACAAACTACTGGTCTCCAATCCGAATCTTCACAACGCAGAACCTATCTGCGCGCATTGAGCACCCATTGGGCAACAACACATCCAACTTGTCTTTTGCCATCGAGTACGGAACCCCGATGCGCGATATGAATTTTTCGGACAAGAAGGAATGCGATGCTCCCGTATCAAACAGGGCTCTCGCCGGAAACTCAAAGATCAACACAAAGCCTAGCACCAACAAAAGTAAGCTAACAAATACAAAGGTAACAGCTATAAAAGTTAAACCACTGAAATTTAACTCATACGTGTCACCACGTCTGCCTGCTTTATGGCCTCTTGCAGACCAAGGTTGTAGACTCTAGGTTGGGCTGGAGCATGATGGGACGCGGTTGACTCCACCGCCTTCCCTTTCTCCTCATAAGTCGCTCCAGACTTCCTCTCGGACTTTGAACGTCCTCTCCAACACTCACAAGCAAAATGCCCCGTCTTCCCACGGTTGTAGCAAGCTCCTGGGACTCGACTTGTAGTTTCCCCCGACGCATCAGCCGAAGGGGCTGAGTTCGAAGTCCTCTGCTTCTTGTTCCATCTACGGAAACTTGACTTGTTATTTGGCACCTTGAACTCGGACTTCCTTGCTCTTGGGTCCATCTTCTCTTGAACTTTATTCGCAACCTTCTCCAATGAGCGGGCCGAACTGACCAAGGCTAGGAAGCCTTGCGCCTTAGGCCCAGCAAGTAGTAGTTGTAGGTCGCCACGTAGACCCTCATAAAATCGGTTGGTTTTCCATTCTTCTTCCATAAACGTAGCACCAGCATAACGACCCAACCGTGTGAACTCATGAAGATACTCGTCCACGCTTCTGGATCCCTGAGTCAACCCAAGATACTGATTCTCCATCTCCAACTTCTGAGCAGAGGGTACAAATCTGGCTAGGAACAACCTCGAAAATTCCTCCATAGGCACATCAGCAAGCTGCCTTCCCACTAAGAGATGAAACTCCAACTCATCCCACCACAGCCTCGCTTCACCCACCAAAAGGAAAGTCGCTATGGTGGTCTTCTGCCACTCCTTAGTTAACGTGGCTATCAGGACCCTTTTGTCGAAGAGAGCCAGTCCTCAGCTTGAGCTGGCGTTCCAACCCCATCGAACCTCGGAGGATTAAAGCCCATTACATGCTTAAGCTGCTTCTCCGTAGCTCTTTTTGGCTCTACCAGATCAACTGCTACGCGCACCACCACTCTCGGCTCTGCCGCCCTAACCGGTTCTTGCTCATTCGCAGCAGGTGCGCGATGCATTTGCCCTGTAGGTTGGGCATTTATCATTGCAAATACCGCCTCAGCCACCATCCTGATGGTTTCCGCTGAAGGAGGTGTTGTAGGCACGTCCCTTGGTGCACTACTTTCCGCTGATTGCGGACGCTCTGACTGACCAGCACCGCTCCTAGCTGACTAAAGTAGCAAAGACACACGATTAGTCGACAAACAAATTGCTAAAAGCAATCATTGGAACACTCAGATTCCACAAAATAAGTGTATTTTTCATTCCTAAGTGGACATTCATGGGTTCTTTTTGATGTTATAACGATGACGCACACATGTGCTCACCACCCCTTAAAAGAATTCGTCCACGAATTCATTTAAGCTTGACCGTAACCAGAAGTTTGATACCAAATTGTAACACCCCCATCCGTCGCATGGCATATAACAGAAGGTCCAGCTGGAACCCGATGCCATATACCATAGACAGTCGAAAGGGTTACATAAGAATATACAAACTATCCAATTAAGACTACTCGTCCTACACAGAGCATTCTAGCGGAAGCTTTTACAAGTTGAAAGAACCCAAAACTTAAATCCATTAATCATGAATGTCCACAACCACAACACTGGAATGAAAACCAAATACACTGAAAAGGAAACATGGCCTTATGGCCTTACAAATGTTCACTTAACAAAATAATGTCTTACATACATCGGCTCGCAGGCCGGCCACACATGACAAAATAAAAACAACTACTCTATGGCCTTCTAGGGCCATCACAGCAACATGGGCTCCAGCCCGCTATTTGGTACTCAGCTCCGCAGCACCTGCAAGCACATTCCACCGCGCGGTGGCAAACAAAGCAACGGTCAGCCAAAAGCCGACCAAATTATAACGACCCCACCCCTAACTCGGGACGGCGGTGCTCTTTTTCTGCATAACATTAGCCCAACTAAACAATAAAGTGCAACTATATATTTCGCCACAGGTGTAGGCTCGCATGACCAAACACCCCGTGCACTCAGGGCACATTAACGGTGAATCCTGACATACCAGTGTCTTCACCACCATCCCAAAGATGGCAACCAAGTGAGCATTTTAGCCTTTCTGACCCTATCTAGTCTAAGGCTCCCGACTATGCCAACGGCCAGTCCCTGTCTTCGGGTCTCTCGCACCGAACCACATAGCCTAGATCTAATTCCACTTGCCTGTTGCTCACGCCGCATATACACTTTAAGTCCTACGCGCGGGCCAAGCTTCTCTCGGATCCCAAAATTTTCCAAACAATCTCATAACCTAGTTATGATCAAGTCCGGTTCCCAGACCGCCAAGTTAGCAGAACACGTTTCCGCTCAGTTTTCCCGGTGCGCCTTAGAGCTAACCTCCAAGGATCCCTACTGCAATATACCGCGTAGAAACCCGAAAAAACCAAAGCACGGAGTCTTCTTCGGCAAAACATATCAAATGCAACATCACCGATCCAGACAATACACGTCCAGGTAGGATTCACACACAATGCCTATGCCCGTACTTATGATTCTGGACTCTATATGCAACACAAGGGGTCTATTCACATCAACCCCAAGGAACACCACGCACTCACCGCACACTCGCGGGAGCGGGATTCCCTATGCAGAAAGAAAGAGCTTCACATGCTCAAGTAGAGAATCGTTACCCTTGTAGTCTGCTTTGGCGCCATGGAAAAACTACATGGATGGAACTCTTCGCAACGAACTTTCCTCCACAGATCCGCTCTCAGATTTCGAAACGGTGCTCCGATGCTCCGCCGGCGGCCAGAATCCCTTCCTTCTTCCTCCTCTTTCCAACTCCTTGAGAGAGAGAATGGTTGGAGAGAAATGAAGGATTAACTCCTATATTCCCGGCCTTAACAGAGCAGGAAACCATCTGGGCCGTTGGATCTTAATTAAAGAAAACGAACGGCTCAGATTCGTTCAAAAATCTCCAGACCTGGGCCGAACACGGCTTGGCACACGGCCGTGTCCCAGGCCGTGTGCCTCGATCCAGGCACAATCGTCGAACGGAGGAAAGACACATGGGCAAAGACACACCCGTGTCTCACCTGACAAGCCCGTGTCGGGTTCCTCAACACGCCCGTGTTCGGGGGCGTGTCACGCATAACCGCCACGGCAACGGACACGACCCAAAGCAACACGGGTAGGTACACGGGTAGGCACACGCCCATGTCACATGACACGCCCGTGTCACATGACACGCCCGTGTCACTTGGCCGTGTTTCTAGTCGTGTCCTACTCGGGATGAAAACGGCAAAAAACACCAGCCAGAGACGGCCTTGGACACGCCCGTATCCTAGGTCGTGTACCCTATACAGCCACCAAAAAACCCCTTTTTCGCGACCAACTCAAATACAATTTTCGGGGCGTTACAAAGGTAACCTGGATCCAAACTAAAGTTTAAACTCACGTGCAGGGAAAAGGTTGTCCTTCCACAAATTAACAGTGTTATTTGGATAGTGGATGCTCCAGACATATGACTGCAAAAAGATAAATGCTGATAAATTTTAAGGCAAAAATTGACCCAAAGGTAGTGTTTGGTGATTCTAATTATGGTCAGACCAAATATTATGGCATGATCAAAATTGAGGATATCACCTTTGCTAAAGTAACTTATGTTGAAGGACTTCAACATAATCTGATCAACATTGGTCAATTGTGTGATGGTGAATACAAGGTTGTCTTCACTAATAACCCTTGCCAAATAATAAATTCTAGAATAGATAATATTGTTTTAACTGGTTCTAGAAAAGGCAATATATCTGTTGTTTATTTTGGTTCTTCTAATAATCAATTTTACTTATTCAATACTAAAGTAAATAGGAATGAACTATGGAATAGAAGGCTTAGTCATTTAAACCAAAATAACATAGCAAACTTTCAAAGGATGAGTTAGTAAGAGGCTTACCAAAAGGTAAGTATAGAAAAGTTAATTCATAAAGAGCTTGTCAGCAAGGAAAACAGGTAAAATCTTCATTCAAACAAATTGAATACAATGATTCTCCAAGAATTTTATACCTACTAAATATGGATTTATTTGGTCATCTTACCATTCAAAGTTTGGGAGGTAAGACTTTCACTTTTGTTATTATGGATGACTTCTCAAGATTTAGCTGGTGTTTTTCTTAAAAGCAAAGTCTAGAACCTTCACAACTCTCAAAAGATTCATTAAACAGATTTAATCTGAATTTGATATTAAAGTGACTTTGATCAGAAGTGATCATGGCATAGAGTTTGAAAATCAGTTGATCTGTAAATTTTGTGAGAATGAGGGGATAAGGCAAAGCATTTTAGCTCCTAGAACTCCTCAACAAAATGGAGTTGCTGAAAAAAAAACACTCATTGAGCTGGAAGAACATTTTTAGTAGAGTCCAACTTGCCTAGGTCCTTTTGGGCTGAAGCAATCAACACTGCTAATTATGTTCTTAATAGAAGTCTTATTCAAAAGACCAAGCTAAAGACTCCTTATGAGCTTTTGAAAGTTAATCCACATATAGTTCCTTATTTCAGAATATTTGGCTATGTTTGTTACATTCTTAATAATGGGAAAAGTATTCTAGCCAAATTTGATAAGAAAGCTAAAGTTGAAATATTTTTGGGATATTACTTATCGAGCAAATCTATAGGTGTTATAATAAAAGGACTCTTAAGATTGAAGAATCCATGCATGTAGTATTTCATGAAACTTATGCTTGTTCCAAGGGGGAGAAAACATCCACCAAAGATTTATAGTAGGAACAATTTGATATAGATAAAAGTCTTAAAGAGTTGAAAGTAGAGGAGAATATAGAAAACACTTTAGAAAACCATAATCATAAAAAATAAAATGAAACAAAGGGTTCTAATGATGAAGTACCTATAGTGGGACTTATTAATTCAACAATTTCTGAATAGACTGATGATCATGAATTTGAATTACATCCTGAAGATAGAATAGAATAATAAGTTGATCATGTTCTTATTGCCAAAACAAGAATTGATCCAAATAGATTAATTCTAAGGGATCATCCTCCATCACAAGTTATTGGAAATGTGAATCAAGGAGTAAAAAACTAGAAAACAACTATCTACTGGAGTGATGTTGCAGTGCTTCCTATCAAATTTTGAACCTAAGAAGTTTGAAGAAGCTGATACTAATACATACTAGATTGTGGTTATGTAAGAAGAGCTTTCACAGTTTGATAGAAATAAAGTCTGGGAACTAGTGGGGTGACCAAAGAATTACCTAGTTATTGGAACCAAATGGGTATTCAAGAATAAAATGGATACTGATGGAGTGATAGTAAGAAATAAAGCAAGACTGGTTCCTTAGGGATACTGACAAGCGGAAGGAATTGACTATAATCAGACATTTGCACCAGTAGTAAGGCTAGAAGCAATCAGATTATTCTTAGCAAAGACATTATATAAAAGAATTAAAGAATATCAGATGGATGTCAAAAGTGTATTTATTAATGGATTTCTACAAGAAAAGGTTTTTTGTAGAATAACCTCCATGTTTTGTCAATCCAACTTATCCTTCTCATGTTTACAAATTGAACAAAGTACTTTATAGTCTAAACCAAGCTCCAAGAGCATGGTATGAGACCTTATCCACATTTCTCTTAGATCACTCTTTCACAAGAGGAAAGGTGGATAATACACTTTTCTCTAAAACACATTAGGAAAAGATGTTTATTATCCCGATTTATGTGGATGATGTTGTATTTAGCTCAATAGATTCTGCATTATGCAAAAGGTTTGTTGACTTAATGCAATCCAAATTTGAAATGATTAGCATGGGAGAGTTATCTTTTTTTCCTTGGTTTTCAAGTAAAGCAAAGTAATGAAGGTATCTTCATTTCTCAAACTAAGTATACCAAGGAATTGATTAAGAAATTTGGCATGGAAAATTCTTCCATAATGAAAACTCTCAAGGCTACTAATATTGTCCTGGATAAGGATGTTTCTGGTATGTCTATTGATCAGAAAATATATAGAGTAATTATTAGCTCTCTTATTTATCTCACAGCTAACCGACCTAATATAATGTTTGCCACAGGTTTCTTTGTAAGGTTTCAGGTTGATCCTAAAGAGTCACATCTTATTTCTATAAATAGTTCATAAGATATCTTAAGGGTACACCTGAGATGGTATTATGGTATCCTGCAGAATCAGAATTGAAATTATATGGATTTTTTATGCTTATTATGCAGGATGTAGATTGGATAGAAAAATTACCCCAGGAACTTGTTAATTCCTAGGTGCGAGACTAATTTCATGGTTTAGTAAGAAGCAGACATCGGTCTCCACTTAAACAGCAGAAGTTGAATATATTGCAGTCAGAAGTTGTTATTCACAGATTCTGTGGATGCAAAATCAGTTACTTGATTATAACTTGAGTTTCACCAATTCAATAATATTTTTGTGATAGTTCAAGTGATATTTCAATTGCATTAATTCTTTTCTTGCATAGCAGGATAAAGAATATAAAGATTAGGCCCCACTTTCTCATAGACAATGTTGAAAAAGAGAAAATTTCCCTAGAATATGTGACTTCTGAAAATCAGAGGACAGATATTTTCACAAAGCCTCTTGATGAAACCAATCATAACTACTTTATCAATGCTTTGCGTATTCTTGATAAAGCTTAGTCATTTTAAATCTCTCAATTTTAATTACAAATGTTGCTGGGAAAACCTGCAAAAGACTTATATTTTAAGTCTATATTCGACGTAACGTTGAATAAAAGTTGATGGAACATCAACCTCTATTCAAAGCAACGTCTAGAGATGGTGTTTATGAAGAGTTTTGTATCAGTTCAACGGAACATGGATACCATTCAATGCATGCGTTGATTATGATATTTCATATACCTCAAAATGAAATCGACATTACGTCGACTAAAGGAATATTTATGCTCTAATTTCTCGACGTATTGTCTATTTAGACTTCATATTTTCCTCCAAACTCTTCATCTTCTCCGCAATATTTTCCTTCTATTGTTTTTATTCGTTCTTCCTTGTAATCTTTGCAGATACTCAAATAGTAATCATAATCGAATACTTTAATGTTGAATGAGAAAGAGTTATTAGATGTTCTTGTTCAATCCCTAACACCATTAGTTACTAGATTTACAAAGGAATTCTTGAATCTTAGAGATAAGTGAAATGGTAAACTTCTGATACTTCAAAATCAGATAAATGAGCTATCAAGTTATTTGCACCTTCTTGATCAACAAGGTGATCAAAGTTTGCTCACTGCCAAAGTCTTTAAATTATTCTTTCAATATTTAAATAAGGGGAGAAAAATTGAGGCAGGAATGGCAGGATTCAAGACTCATGCTTTGTTCGAACTTGTACTATAGATATCAAAGAAATTTCAGAGAGATTAAATAAGGACATAGTTTCAGACATGATTTGTGATGATGAAGAAATTACTAAAAAAAACTTAGTTTGATCATGGTTCAAGATACAATGATAATAGATATTATTTTTCAGATGTCTATCATACAGGGAGGAGGATCATTTAGTCTTAAAGGATCGGATGACTACTACATAGGGGGAGAATCCATCAGTTCTAATACTAAGTACTCAAGGGTAGAAAATGTCAGAAGACATTGAGCTGGAGAAAGTTTTTGAAATAATTAGAGAAAGAGATGATGCTAAGCTCAAAGTTTCTGAAGATGACTTAGCTGATAAGAAAATGATTTTTCTAGCAAAACTGCAAGCTAAGGAAAATGGGAAAAGAAATGTTTCTAATTTGCCAATCACTCTTCTAGAAATAATCTTTGATCATAATATATATATTGAGAAACATCCAACTACTCAAATTATGGACACCACTAGACATTGTCATAAAAGAATAGTAGGTCTGGGTTACAATCAAGATATATATATTCCCTTTGAATGTGAAAATCAAAGAATGATAAGCTTTGTAAAATCATCAGCCAATGAAACATCAATAATTGGAGAAAAACAAAAAGATACTTTTCCTAATAATTTACTGGAATCTATTAATGAACTATCTGCAAAAATTTAAGCAAAGGATATACACTCAATTCAGCATCACATAATGCAGAGGCAGAAGTTCAAAAGTTGTTTAATGTTTATCAGGGGATACAGAGTCATCCAGAAAAGGTAAGAATAGTTCTTTTTGAATTTGTTGAGAAGATGCCAAAGAAATTGTACAGTGCATTTACAACTTTTCTTTTTGACAAAAATAAGAAGTAATATAGCTTATTGAAGACAAAAGATTTACTTTCTAGTATTTTTAGTTGCCTCTTATATATGTCCTTTATGATTCTTATATGTGATGAGTACATGTTCAGTCAAAATTTTGTATTCTTACTACCATATATTTGTAAAATCACTTTTGAAGTTTTTTAAAATTTATTAAGTTAAATAGGGGGAGATTGTTGGTAAAAACCCTTATGATTTATCTTAATAAATTATTTTTAGTGATTTTACATCCTAGGTATATTACCCATAATATATAGTGAGGGTAATTTGGCCTTAGAAGTCCTAGGATGTTATTGATAAAAGGACATAAGAAATGCATACTGATATTAAGAGAAAAGTCACGAATTGCCAACACGCATTGAGTAGAAGTCAATGAAACTTTGACTAGAAGTTAACGCAACTTCAACTGGAATTCGATGCTAATTTGAATAAAAGTCAGAGCAACTGAAATAATAAGCATGCGACATTCAAAGAATTATATCGATGCATATATCGATGTGATATTGACGTAAAATTGACTATAAAGATATTCTTATAGACAGTCAAAATTTGATGTTGCTTCAATTAGAATTCGATGTCACGTCGACTGAATTTCTTAATAGAATTTATTTTGAGGTTTTCAATCAGAATTATTTCAAGAAAGGGTTTGCATAACAGAATCTTGGAGATGTAAGAAAATATTGATCCATATATATAAATGATGAGCTACCACAAAAAAATAACAATGATGAGTTATTATTGAATTCACGCATCAATCATCAACTATATATATCAAGAAATTCATATCAGATCGTAAAAGTGTTCTTTTGACAGAGAAAGTTTGGAAGATCATCATCAGCAATTGAATTTCTTCCATCAATCAGTCAATTGTTAGTGTTGTTGAATTTGCTAAAGAGAAATAGTTCTTCTTCTCAAGAGAAAATTGTATCATATTCAGAGAAGATCGATGGAAAATCAGGAAACAGGGCTCATAATCTTTGTGATTTTGATATTTAAAGATTCATCAGAAGTTACAAATATCATCATTACTAGTCCTCAGAAATCTGCTAAGAGGACACAGTGAAAAGATTAATTCTATCACAAATCTTCTTACATTCTCTTCTTATACGTTGTGAAAAGGGCTTTGAGAATCCCTCTTCAAAGGATTCAGTGAGAGGTTCTGAGATTCTCCTTGAGAAAAGACTCAGATTGTATTGGTTCAATATCTCCTTATCAAAAGATCGGGTGTTGGTTCTAAGAGTCTCCTAATCCAAAGACTCAGACATTGTGATAATGAATTCCTACCAAGGAGGTAGAAGAGTGGATGTACACAGTTTGAGTGGGAACCACTATAATTTTTGTGTCTTTATGTTTTTATGTTCATTTTTAATTCTGTGTTGTGATTTTATATACATGCATTTTTTTTGGTTGATTATTGATGTATATGTAAATTTTGTGAATTAAACTAAGCATATAAAACAAAGTTTTAATCTCTATCCCCCCTCTAGAGAAAACTTTGATGTAAATAGCAAATGTTCTCCTATTTCACTTTCTACATCCATTTGAAATAATATAAATCTTTAATAACTCACAAAAGCCATTAATATTCTAATGGATTCTAAGTGAGCAATAGGTGCAAAAGTTTCATCAAAATCTACCCCCTCGATTTGAGAATAACTATATGTTATTAGTGTAGCTTTATTCCTAGTAATCTGATATTCACATCTAATTTATTTTTAAAAGTCTATGTTATGCCTACAAAAATCTGATTAGATGGTCTTCCAACTAGTTTACAAACCCTACTATGATCAAATTGATTTAATTCTTCATTCATTATAATAAATAAAAATTCATCATTTAAGGCAGTGAAAACTGTTTTTTGGTTCAATTTCAGAAATAAAGCATATATTTGAAAAAAGTTTCATATAAGGAAGAACGAGTTGTTACCTCTTTTGATGGTTCTCTAAAGACAAGCTCCCTTGGATGGTCCTTTGAGAATTTCAGCATGCTTGGAGGCATAATCTCTTCTTATACTTCCTCTTTCTTTTCATTGACTTCAAGCAGTGCATCATCATCATACTACAAAGGGGAAGAGGGTTCCTCATTGTTCCCTGCTATGTTAGGATCTACATGAGGAGCAAATTCATCAAATTTAACATGTATGAACACTTCAACCATTTTGACCATTTATTATATATCCTATATTCTTTATTGGTTAAAGAGCATCCAGGAAATTTTCTTTCATCAGATTTTTCATCAAATTTTCCAAATACATCTTTGGTGTTAATAAAACATTTGTATCCAAAAACATGAAAGTAGGATACATTAGGTTTCTTTTGATAATAAAGCTCATATAGTGTTAATTTAAAAATTGGGCAAAGCATGACTCGAATTATTATGTAATAAGATGACTTTTCTTCTTCAACCCAAAAAGATCTAAGCAATCCATACTCAGATAGCATAGTTTATACTAATTCCTGAAGAGTTCTATTTTTTCTCTCCACCATATTATTTTGTTGTGGGGTGTGTGGAGTGGAAAATTCGTGCTTTATGCTTCGATTGTCGCAAAAATTAGTAAATTTTTCATTTCCAAATTCTCCTCCATTATCTGATCAGATGCATTTAATTTTTAAGTCAAGTTCATTTGGTATTTGATTGCATAATTTTGAAAATTCAAAATGTTTGAACTCCTTATTACTGATTTGGGCTAGGATTATTATTAGGACTTTTATTTTGACCCAACTAGTATAGACTAGGGTCATACTTTTATTTCCATAGTGGTTTTAGAAGGAATTCTAGAGATGCTCAGTTCGATGAACTTTGAACTCTGTTCGACGAACTCAGAACTCAGCTCAACTAACTCAGATCTCAAAATCTGAGATTAGTTCGATGAACTCTTAGCTCAGTTCGATGAACGTAGAGCTCAGCTCGACGAAACTGATAGCTCAGTTTGTAGAAGATCAGTTCGAATAAGGCAAAGCTCAGTTCGACGAAAGTTTTGCTGAGTTTGACGAATCCGATGGTTTCTCTTTCAACATAAGGCAGAATGTTTTCAAAATATTTGGCGACTGAAACTCTGATATTTAATGCAAAATATTCTAATGAATATAGTTGTTTAAGGTAGCATTAAATATGAAATTATCACAAGGCAGTTACAAATTCTCAAGGGATTCAGATGTTTCAGAATCATTTTATTTCAAATATTGAAATCTTCCCTGACAATCTACATATATAAAAGATTGCTTCTTCACTAGAGATATTGATTGAGTTGGACACACAGGGATAGAGATATACTTTCATTCTACTTCAGACTCTCCATGGGACATCAAAATACATATTTGTCTCAAACATCTATTGGAGAGGAACAACATTCAAGAAGGCCTACACCCTGAAGAAATGTCTACATCTAACTCATTTAGTTTATTCCTAAATTATGTACAAGGTTCTAACACCCTTCAAAAGTTAACACTTGGTTCATAAGTCACCTGATCAAAAGACTTAGGTTTTGTTTTTGGGTACCTGTTCAAAGGCCCAAAGGGTTGCTAGATCTCCCTTAGAAAATAGATCTTCTGGTGACAGGGCACCTGATCAAAAACCTGTAGTGGATTCCTACCAGGGTGGTAGAAGAGTAAACGTGCCAAGATTTATTGGGGAACTACTATAAAATCCTTGTGTCATCTGTGATTTTTTTCTTTTTATTTGTGTGCTGTGATTTTTATATATCTATACATATACATATATCACTATTTTTACAACTACTAAAAATAACATTAAAAGTTTTAAAATACACTGTTCACCCCCCCCCCCCACCCACCCACAAGTGTAAAGTAAGATCTATCCCTTCACTTTCACAATAAAAGCATCAGATTTGGAGGTGAGAAATAGTGTCCAACAAAAGTAAGAGTAGTTATCTATCAAAACATACTTATACTTTCTACCACCTAGAATAGAGTGCTAATTGGTCCAAATATATCCATGTGAATTAATTAAAGTGGTCTAGAAGTAGAAATATCATATTTTGAAAGATGTTTTAGAAAATTTTCCTTTTTGACATGGCGAACAAAGTGAAGATAAATTCCCTTAAAGTGTTAGTAAACCTCTAATTATTTTATCTTTTGACAATTTAAAATCAATTTGGTGCTAGAGTGACCAAGTAGCCTATGTAATAATTCTAATTCATCATTCTTCGAAATTAAACATTTTAAAGTAATAAGAGAATGATCATGAAAAGAAATCATATAAACATTGTGTGTTATTAGTGTAGCGAGTACAACTTCAATCGACTTAGGATTTATAATTTTGCATAAATTTGCAGATGACTCAAATAAGATGTTTAGACCTTTATCACATAGTTGTATAATAGAGATAAAGTTTTGTTTCAAGCCTTCTACATATAAAACATTTGTAATGGAGAAGGAGTCGTTACCTATCGTACCAATTACCATGAATCTTTTCCTCCTTTCTTCTTTGTTAGTCTAAGGAACTTTACTTTATTTCTTATCATGTGTTTGGATAATCTAGAGTCCAGGTATAATGTATCTCTTTTGTCCTTAGCCTGCCAACACACCTAACCAAAATATGAGAGGAAAAATACAGATACCTAAGTGGTTCCTCCCATAGAGTAGGTGAAAACCTTAGGCACCCAGATTTTCTTCAAAGCATATCGTCCCATTCTCCTGTAAGACCCAGAAGTGTGACCAAAGTGAAGGCATTAGGTACATAAGATAAAGGGGTTCAAGACCCCTTTCAGTTTTGGATTCTTGCTGGAGGAGTGGGAGTAATCATAAATACAAGAAAACCTTTTAGAGGATGAGTAATTATTTCTATTGTAATCGCCAGTGATAGAAGTTACTGTGGGGCGGTAGTGACAGAGATTATAACCAAGTCTGTATTTTGTGTTTCCATAGTGTTGGTTGGTTAGAATATATTTTCTAACCAATTCCAAATTTTCTATTACCATTGTTCTCTTAATGAGGTTTTTTCTCCAACTAGGATTCCACACCTATTCACGAAATTTTTCTTCTCGAGATTGATTTAAGTAAGAGAAGTTTTTAGTCCTTTTTCTAAGTCCCCTTTTTGATGCTTGAGAAATTCACATTGGATTGGGCCTTAGATAGCATCTTCAAGTTCTTTCATTCTTTCAAAAGATTGATTGTTCTCATGGCAAGATATCTTCTCTTTTCCCAAAGTTTTCAGTTCCTTAATTAAATTTTGATTTTATTTAAAATGAATTTTGTTTTCAGGCTTTAAAAGATCGACTTCGTTTAGGTTTTTGTCAAAAGATTTGCAAACTTTTACATATTTAATACAGAAATCTTCATAAGAGGAAGGTAGAACATCAGTGTGGATCTGGACACTGCACTCCTCGTTAGATGTCTCATGGTAGTTCCCATAAGGCACATGCATACCTCTTCCTCATCGCTTGATCCAATACCACATGATTCTTTGGATGAGGAGTCTTCCCAAGTTGACTCCTTTAGAACTTTCTTCATTTCTTTACCTTTGTGCCGCTTTTCGTTCTGATCTTTCAGATACTTTGGGCATTGTCATATGATATGACAGGTCTTCTTGTAGTGGAGCATTCCAGTGGAGCTCACTCATCTGCGTCATCGCTGACTTTCTCCTTTTTGGAAGATAATCCTTTCGTCCTTACATCCTTGTTGAAGCACTTGTGGAAGGACTTTTTGTAAGACCCCCCCCCCCTCCTAGAACAAACGACATGGATGAAGAGAGCCTTATGCCCAGAACAATCTCCTTG
Source organism: Platanthera guangdongensis (assembly GCA_039583875.1). Taxonomy (NCBI): domain Eukaryota; kingdom Viridiplantae; phylum Streptophyta; class Magnoliopsida; order Asparagales; family Orchidaceae; genus Platanthera; species Platanthera guangdongensis. The sequence continues at coordinate 193,889,395 of CM077151.1, forward strand.
CGGCAGCATTAGCACACAGGCTAATCTATACCACAAGCCGCCTATCCTGCTAGCTAATCTGATATCAAAAATACCAAACCAACTAAAAGAAGAACATAGAAGTCACAATGTCACAGTAAGTAAATGTCTGAAAGTAGTACATCAATAATAAGGAACTACATTAGTTCCTTTTATATCAGAGTACAACAAAACTGCCCGAACGCTACATCATAATGCTCAAACTCGTGTCGGTCATAGAAGGAAGTGAAGGTATCGTCGTATCAGGCCCTGTCTCCCTGGCCTGGCTGTCCTCCTACACAAGGCACTGCTACTGGTCCAGCTGTGTGGTATCCTCCTAAAATGGTAGATGTGGCAACCATAGTCATAAAGACTATGTGGTGATCAGATCTGCTCACCCCAATGACTCTTAGGCAACAGCCGGAGAAAAGGGAGGAGGGGATCAATATAGCAGTAGTATATAATCAACAGATGATAAGTGTGTTATAATCAGCAGTTCACATATGTATGTATTAGCATATTTAAACGAATCAAGTACGAACAGTAATCAACAATAAGTAATTGGCAATCTATACTAACAGCATATTAATCATAAGAGCAGTATTTAACTTAACTTATAAAAATGTCCATACAAATTTATAAGTTAAGGATCGGGTACATCAAAGTAACTCATCATATAAAAGTGTCCATACAAATTTATATGATGAGGATCTCATGCAATGCAGTGCAATGTTATGATATGAATGTAATATGATGACTCGTCCATACTCACACACACACACACACTTTCTATGTCGACAATGACCTTTTAGTTCCCACTTTTCGAGTAGGTAGCTAACCTTTCAGGCGTCAACAGTCATGGCTAAATGGTGGAAGTAGAGCAGGCATCTCCACTACTAGGCGGTCATTAACACTACCAAGCCAAGGCCTACATACACCTTAATGCTAAGAACACAATAGTGGAGCCCCTGCGTACTATGGCTGAGAAGGGCTCTTGGGTAGATGTGCACCAAGACCCCAGCCCAACTGGCATATAACTGGCACGGAAGGACTCTTCGGGAGCATATCACCGAAGAACCAAGACCAACCATCCAATGGCACGGAAGGAGCCTTCGAGAATGAGCACCGAAGGACCAAGCCTAACTTTCCAAGGTCTAACAACCAGCTCCCGGCGTTGTGACGATTGGATAGCCTGTATACCTACCACCAAGTCCTCTTCACAGGATCATGTACCGTGTGTCAACATACACCCAACTATTGTTATTTACATTTACATGCCATCATACAACCAAGGGCTCCAAGTCCCTTAATATCATGTTCAACACCGTGTGGTCAAGCACACACGCACCAACAACCCTTTCACATTCGTATGCTCCCAAGCACCCAAGGGTTCACATTTAACGCAGGTGGCAAACCACCTTGTATACTACACCAGTCCCACACTGTTACCCATAGGGAGATAACTTAAATCTAAACTGTGGACTACATTAATCATCCCTCCAATACTTGAGACCAAGGTTCAAGACATCACATGGACATGGGGGTATACCTCATCTGACCCCTTTCTCCATTATAATATAGATATACGTTATACTTATTCAATAATTCATACCGAACATCGATTCACAAACCTCCATGCAATCACATCAAGTACTCTTCCACAAACTTAGTAATCATGCAAGTGGTGATCACATTATCATCGACCATTTACCATCCGATCTCCCGGGCATTCAATTCGTGGAAAGAGGAATCTATCAAACATTTGTATATCATGATTACGCGCCATGGTTTAATTCAAGAAGCTAAAATCCCTCGATAATCACAAGCAAGCCCAAATCATAAAGATATTCTCAAGGGATTTATCTTCCAGGTTTAGCCTAGGGTCCAAATCCATCACACCTGAAATCGAGTTTCAGCCCGACCGTGCTTACTTAGACAAATCATAACCTGCACAAAATTTATTATAGCATAGCCACTTCAACTAGACATTCCTGGGTCTAAATGACTCCTTTGGAAACATGTAGCCATCCATTGGAAAGGTCTTTCCGAGGGCTATAACTTTCAAGTTAAGCCAAAGACCTGAATCAGAGCAGACCACAGCTAAAAATAGCTTTGAAGTTTGCTGCGCACAAAAAACAAATTTCTGTACAAGCCTTTTTGCACGCATCGTAATGATGAACGAGCGGTATAGGTTCATCTTCCACCTCCATCCATCACACAAGACACAACCAGTATTTCTCTATCCCTTTCTCCCTCGTTATACTGTGGTCCTTCATGAGATCAAGTCCGCCATCTTCATAATGAAGAGAGGAGATGATTGAAATTCATCATGCGGCGATTGACGCCCTAGAACGAAGTTCTAGCGTGGTCCCTTCCTAGGAAATCTCCATTAAACTCTCAAATCAAGCTCTCTTAAGCCAATGTCTCTCCTACACTTTAGATCTAAAGATCTAGCACTAAGGGAGAGCATGGGAAGCTCACCTCATTTCCGCCATGGATTGTGTCCTTCATCTTAGCGACATGGCGGCATCAACCTTATCTCCTGCGATGAAGTTCATCACTCAGAGAAGAAGACTGGCAGTCAAGTCTTGGACAACATTTATAATGGAGTGGCCATTAAGATTTAAGGTCTCCTGATCTGAGTGCTACCGTCGCATGGTAACATGCTACCGCCGTGCGGTACCTCCAAATCTGTCACTCAGGTGATGACACCTGTCCTACTACCGTCGAGCGGTATCCTACTATCGCAGCATGGTAGCTCACGGAGAGCTCTACAAATATACTACCTCATGTGGTATTGCTACCACCATGTGGTTGCTCGCAGAGAACTTTGCCAATTCTCAGCTCGCATACCATCGCGCAGTATCCCGCTACCGTCGCGCGGTAGTAACTTGACGATTGATGAGTATACTCGGTGCTCATCGAATCCAGTCAATGCACTCGACGAATGCTACTGCCAATGGTATCTCACTACCGCCGCATGGTACTACTCAATGATTATCGAGAGGCGTCGTGTACACACGACGAATGCCACCACCGCGCGGTATCCAGCTACCTCTGCGCTGTAACAACCTGACATCCAGCATCTAGTCGAGACTTTCCCGACTCAGGCCCAAGCTTGACTACCACTGTACCCAGAGCCCGAGTCAACTCTCTTGACTCAAAAACATGCACGAGGGGTCTAGCACGAATCGGGAGGTTACAAATCCTATAAACAACAAAAATATTTCGTCCCCAAAATCGAACTAAGTCTATGGGAAAATAAAGTACGAAGAATACAAGGTATGTGCTTAAATTTACCTCGGTGAAACAACTTCGGGTAATGATGTCGTATCAGGTCCATTGGCTAGTGGAATACTTTTCCTCCTCAGCCTTCGTACTTCAGAATCTACTATCCATAAAGGTTCTAGTGGAACGAATCTATCAGATGCCACGAGCCAGAAATTGTGGAGACAAACTATTTAGGCCGAAGTAGTGCCTTCCTAAGGGAGCACACATGAAAGACATTGTGCAAGTTCTCCAACTCCTTGGGAAGCTCCAACCTATAAGCTAAGGGACCAATCTTTTCCAAAATGGTATACGGTCCTATGTATCGCAGGCTGACCTTTTTGACATACAACCTCAACAAATCTTCAATAGTTCGAATCGTTCTCTCAGACCGGTCATTAGTCTAAGGGTAGAAATTTATGCTAAAAGGTGAGATCCCAAATTTGCTTGAACTGCCTTCCATTCCTTGGAGGTGAAATGACCATCACAGTCTGAAATTATCGTCTTAGCTACTTCATGGTACCGTACGAACTGTTCCATGAAGAGACGTACCAACACATCTACATGCCCCTCTTTCCTCATTGGAATAAACTTGGCAACCTTGGTCAAGCGATCCACAATCACCCAAACTGAATCATTCCTTGATCGTGATCGGGGAAGACCGTGAACAAAGTCCATGAAGATATCCTCAAACTTCCACTCTGGAATGGGTAATGATTGTAACAATCCACCAAGGATCTTGCACTCCACCTTTACCTTTCGACAAACCTCATGGTGCATAATATAGTATGTGACATCCCTCTTCATCCCTAGCTACAACATGGTCCTTCGTAAATCAATGTACATTTTGGCAATTCCGGGATGGACCGAATACTTGGCGCAGTGAGCCTCTCTCAAAATATCTTCTCGGATCCCACCACCTGCGGGAATGTAAAGTCTTCCATAGAAATGAATGAGGTCCTCATTCAGCGTATATCCTTCTGCTGATCCTCCCATAATCGCTTGAATCACCGGGGCCAAAGCAGCATCCTTCCCTTGCTCTGCTCGAATCTGATCTTGGATCTCAAAAACTGTTCTCATGGTAGACAAGTAATCCGTATAGGCCTTGGGACAAGCCTTAGTCACTGGTGTAATCTCTATTTCTTCAAGAACTCTAGCCAATTTCATAACCATCAATTGAGTCTTGGGGCTTGACACAGGTGTCTTCCTGCTTAAAGCATATGCCACTGAGTTCGCCTTCCTAAGGTGAGAGTTCAATGTAAATTCATAATCACATAAAAACTCCAACCACCGTCGCTGTCTCAAGTTCAAATCTTTCTAAGTGTGCATGTACTTTAAATTCTTATGGTCCGAAAATATCTCGCAGTGGACGCCATATAAATAGTGTCTCCAATTCTTCATGGTGAACACCACTTCTCCCAACTCCAAATCATGTGTCGGATAATTCACTTCATGCTTCTTAAGATATCTAGAAGTATATGCAATCACATGTCCGTGTTGCATCAACACCGCCTCATGCCCTGATAGGATGCATCAATATATATCTGGAATCCTTCCTTTCTAGATGGTAGGGCAAGGATTGGTGCAGAGGTAAGGCGATCCTTCAACCCTTGAAATACGACTTCAGACTTAGGTGTCCACATAAAAGGCACACCCTTCTTTATCAGTGCAATGAGGGGAAGTGCAATCTTCGAAAATCTTTCGACAAACTTGCGGTAGTACCCAGCAAGTCCAAGAAAACTTTGCACATCGATCGTTGACCTCAAAGGCGACCATTCCTTCATGGCATGCACCTTGGTCAGATCATCTGCTAATCCTGCTCCACATATAACATGTCCCAAGAAAGCAACTTCTCGGAGCCAAAACTCACATTTGCTGAACTTAGCAAACAAGTAGTGTTCCTTTAGTTTCTTCAAAACCAAGGCTGCCAAGTGCTCAGCATGCTCTTATTCTGTCTTTGAGTAGACCAAGATGTTATCAATAAATATGATGACAAAGACGTCCAGATACGGCTCAAACACCCTATTCATCAAACTCGTGAATGCAGAAGGGGAGTTTGTTAGCCCAAACGGCATCATTGTGAACTCGTATAAGTTGTACCTCGAGCTAAACGTTGTTTTTTGAATATCTTCCTCTTATATCCTCAACTGATAATACCCGGAGCGCAAATCATGTTTGGAAAACCAATTCTCTCCCACCAACTGATCGAATATCTCATCGTTCTGGGGAAAAGGATAGGTGTTCCTCACCATCAATCGGTTGAGCTCCGGATAATCTATGCATAATTGTAATGATCTATCCTTCTTATTAACAAATAGATTAGGGGCTCCCCAAGGTGATGAGCTGGGACGAACAAACCCTGATTCCACCAACTCCTGCAACTTCACCTTAAACTCTGCCAGTTCCTTTGGATCCATCCTATACAGGGCTCGAGAGATGGGCGTGTGATAAGTAAAATGAAAGAGAATTTTGAGATAGTTTGAAATTAAAAATTAAGTCAGATGAAGAAATTATGCATTTGTGTGTTCTATCTCTTTTTTTACTTATACTGTGATTAAGAAAAGCATATATATCGAGTAATAGTATAGTATTTTTAAAAAATCAAGGTCGTATTTTTCCACGGATCTGTGTCGAGTACTTTACTTTAAAAAATGGAACTATTATTTTATCGAAAAGTGATATTGATTTTTAAAAGTAAAAAAAAATGAAAGTAATATTTAGGGTTTTGAAAATAGATGAGGTAGAGAGCCCTCGATTTCGATTTACTTTGGAAGCTAATTTTTAAACAAGAAAAACTCTACTTTTTTGTTAATTAAAATATTTGACTGTGGCGGTTCCCTATATATGAGTGCACCTGTAACGAGGATACATCCACCTGAGATTAAGTAGTTTGACTGAACTTTCGTATCTAATACAAATTACTTTAATACACGATTTACGTTGTGAACACCGCTATTGACCTCATGTTGATATTCAAAGGTTCAACTTGGGAGGCTTATGTTCATCTCTTTCGAGAGTGAGGCGTAGTTTTTCTTTACCTGAGAGTGTTCAATTCATGGACACGAACCTTTCGGCTACTAATTACAAACTATAGAAATGAAAACCATATATCGATTGGTACGGTTCCATGCAACTTAATGCTTAGGTAAATCTTAAGTTTTTAATTTAGAAAATAGGGATTAAAATTACAAAATTAATATCCTTCACAAAGCTTACCTCAATCACATGTTAAAAATTTTTTAGCCTCTCATCGGAATGGAGATGGTAGTAGAAAAATTAAAAGACTTATAAAGTGCAGAAATAATATCCATCTTAACGTATCTCGGTTGATGCTAAAAAGTTCTTAGCCTCTCAATCGGGATAGGGGTTATAGTAGGAAATTGAAAAGACTTATAAAATTGTACAAATAATATCCATCCCAACCATCTTAATCAAGCACTAAAAAATTTTTAGCCTCTCATCCGGGATGGGAGTGCTAGTAGAAAAATAATTACGAAAAGGAAAGCACTTACGCATACACCCTGTCTCAATAGAATTGGAAACTAAGTTAAAAGCAATAAAAGTTGAAGAGAAATTTGAAAACTGAAATTTTATTAATTCAAAAAGTGTTACACACTAAATTACAAAAACTAGGGTTGGGAAATATCACTTAAAAGCTACTCATAATCACTATATAGAACTATATGGAACTCTATCAGTTCTCTTCTAATCCTCAGCCTTGGCCCTCCTTTTATAGCCAAAAACTTTGAGGTACACGCCCCACTAAGGCGTGTTTCCTGGGCGTGTTGCTGACATGGCATCTGTGGATAGAATTTCAGAGGCTTCTGGATCAAATTTGAAAAGTACATGGGCATGACATGATGGCTATGGGTGTGTAAGCTGGGCGTATCTGCGGGCATGGAAAATAAACTTCGGCTCGGCATGACAGCTGAACTGCTGGCTTGGTCGCAGCTGAGGTCATGGGCGTGACAGCTGGATCACGGTCGTGCCCCTGGATGTGACTTGTTTTGCATGTAGCAGGAATTCTGCAGGCCATGGCAGCGAGCTGCATGCTTAGTCACAAGTGATGTCACGGGCATGACCACTAGAACACGGGCTTGTAACCCGACCGTGATTGGGTTTGCTAGCCGAAATCTACTGAATTGCTAGATTTGCTGGTTTTAAAGTTATACGCCCCAGGTCACGGGCGTGATCTGGGGCATGACTTAGGACTGAAAATAAAAAAGAAATGATTTATTTAGGTATGTACATAATATAATTACATTTTTATTTAAAACTAAACTAAAATATAACCTAAAAATATGTTTATTTTACTGCTCATCAAAAACCTCTATACTTAAGCTTTGCAATTCCAGAGCAAAAGTAGAAGTCGACGATACGAACAGTTAAAAAATTTCTAATTTATCTATCAATTTATGAAATCAAGGAAAGATAGACATAAAGATCCAGAGTATGAAGAGTTAAGTCCTACATTATGCAACATATTTAGCCAGAGATAAATGTTCATAGCCAAAAGACTTCTTGAGAAAACCAAATAGCAAGTTACATTGAAATCATTAGTAACAAGTTAGATTGGAATTATAAAAAGCATAGCTTGAAAGAGATATGATGGAACATAAACAATCTATTAATTATGTTCTCTCAAAAATTTAATCAAAATTAGATAAATATGTGGTGGTTTTATGGGGTACAAACTTGGCTTTCACCTATAAAGTAGGCTTTGATGTAGATGGTGATGAATTTTATCCTCTCAACTTATTCCATATTCCTACTTTGTTACAACTGCTTAAGAAAATATTTTCTAAAGCAGAAAAAAAAACTTTGCAGACTGAACTTTATTTTAACCCAATGTATATGTTTAGGAGCACATACTCCATTTCATATGGTCTTTTAACAATTATTGGATGTCTATGTTTACGGAATGAAATCTTATTCTCATTGACATAAGATCTTTTCTTTTCTAGGAGCACATACTCCTAGATACTTACGTGCATAAGAAAACATGGCAAGAAAAAAAAATATAGATTGGGGGGTTTTCAAAAATAATTTTGATAAAAGATATTGATGGCAACTCTAATAGCTTGAAAATTCCTATATTTTGATAAGAGTGAAGTTAAGATAATTATAGTCTCAAAAAAACAAGATAACTGTTTATACATCAACTCAAAAAAAATTGGTTTTTGGAAAAGGATAAACGAAGTAGCTAGGGGTTTCAATTTTATTTTTGGATGATTGATTGAGCAAAATGTGTACTCAGGTGAATGCTCTTTTTTTATATATACAAGAACATGGCTAGGAAAATATTATGTATAAAAACAAGACTAGAAAATATATTTTGAAAATACATATATATATATATGCGGTTTTAGAAAGGAAATACACACCCCACACTTATGTTGTGCTTAAGTATGAGGTAAAAGTTGATATATACAAAACTGAAATTACAATAGAGTAAAGAGGCTTTCCTGATAGGAGGTCGGGGAGGCTGTAAGAAAACATGTATAAAAAGAACAAGTATAAAAAGCAGATAACTATGGGGTGCCTCCCACAAGTGCCTTGTTTACCGTCATGTAGCCTGACTTATTTAGTGGGATGATTTATATATTAGGGAGGGTATATGATTCCATTTGTGTGGTTGAAAAGTCCCTCGCAAGGTAAAGTTTTAAGAGGTTCCCGTTTACTTTAAAAGAGCCAAGTTCTGGGTGAGAAATAAGAATAGTCTCATATGGCCAAACAACTTTAACAGTAAAGGGGCCGGACCATCTGGATTTTAATTTCCCAGGAAAAAGTTTAAGGCGTGTGTTATAAAGAAGGACGAGATCGCCCGAAGAAAAAGATTTTGGAAATTTTATTTTCCATCATGATAAAACTTAGAACGCTCCTTATAAAATTTATTACTTTTGTAGGCTTTGGCATGTCATTCATCAAGTCGTTTAGTTGAAAAAATTTTTTGTTCGGAGGCTAAGTTCATATCTAAGTTTAAAAAATTTAGTGCCCAGTATGCGTGATGTCCTAATTCTACTAGAAGATGACACGCTTTTCCGTAGACTAAACGAGGCGTACAACCAAAAGTGTTTTGTATGTCGTGTGATAAGCCCAAAGTGCATCATCAAGCTTAAGCGACCAATCTTTTTGATTGATGGCTACAATTTTCTCTAAAATACACTTCAGTTCCTTCTCTCAACGTCTCGACATGGTTCTGCAGGCCTCTATGAGTGTTCTATTCTTTCTCTCAGCAACTCTATTTTGTTGAGGAGTACAAGGAGAGGAAAACTGATGAAAGATACCTAGGATTTCATAGAATTTTGTCATGGCCCAAGATTTGAACTTTGTTTCATTGTCACTTCTGATTTTGACAACTAAACAGTTGTATTCATTCTGGATTTGCCTGACAAAATTAGTGAAAATATCAAAATTATCCGACTTGTGTTTTAGAAAGAACACCCATGCAAAATGAGAGTAGTCATCTACAATAACTTGTGTATAATCCTTACCTCTCAAACTTCCAATTTGCAGGGGACCGAACAATTCCATATGAAGTAGGTGTAAACACCTATTAGAATCTTTGCCAATAATGCTTTTAAAGGTAGCCCTTGTTTGCTTGCTTTTTACATATGCGTGATAAGGTCTATCTTTAACGCACTTAACGTTGGGTGCATCACGTACTATATTAAGAGAAAATAATTTATTAATAGTTTTGTAATTTATATGTGCTAATCGCTTGTGTCATTGGTCACCAAGAGACGCACTATCTTTTGCCAAAAAGCACACTGGTGTAGAAGATTCTTTGCAAATAAAATTTAAACAAAATATGTTTCTACTACGAGTGTCTATAGAATCGTTTCTAAGTTATCTACCGATTTTATCAAGCACTTCTCTGTATAAAATTATATTATGTATCCTTTATCATAGAGCTGGCTTATGCTTATGAGATTATGTTCTAATCCTTCAACATAAGCCACATCTGAGAAGGATACACTACCATTAGTGATCATACCGTAGCCTCTTGTGATTCCCCTGTCAGAACCTCCAAAGGTAACCTTTGACCCGTTCACAACTAGAGAGTACTTATGAAGAAGGCTTCTTATCCCAGTCATGTGCCGAGAGCATCCACTATCCAAATATCGGATAGGCGATTTGTTGGCCTTTGGACATACCTGCAAAAATAAAATCAGTTTACCTTAGGAACCCAATCGTGTTTGGGTCCTTGATTATTTGTCTGCATGCTCCCCCTAGGAGTGTTAACATTACGAGTGATCTGCCTCGTATGATTAACTAGAGGAGTTTTAAAGCTTGTGGGATTAAACCAGCAATCTATAGCAAAGTGACCAACTTTGTCTCAACACGAACAGTCAAACATGTTGTATCTTTTCCAAGTCTCCTATTTGACCTTTTGAACATGTGGTCTTGCAAGGGCGGCTGATCTGGAGGTAGAAGCCTCATGATGATGGCACTCACAAGCCTTTTTCACCTCCTTTTCCTTGGGTACTACTGGCTTGTCCTTAGGTTCCTTCTTATTATTATGGTCATGAACGTATGGATCATAGTATTTCATTTGTTTTTCCTCATAAGGTGCCTTGAGTACACTTAAACCAAAGTTTCAGGGATGGGTCCATCCTTGGTACCGTGACTTAGGATCTACATAAGTAGGCCTGGCAAAATGTGAAAGTGCAGCAAGATCTGATATACTTTAGAGGGGGGTGAATAGAGTATATGGTGCTTTGAAACTTTTTACAACAATTGTTGTAATAAGAGTGAGCAGGGAAGCAGTATTAAATCTAATCACAGAATTAAGTTAATGAAAAGCTAATCACAGAAAAATCAAGGCCAGAAACAAACATAAACACAAGCAAAACCAGAAGACATAAGGAAATATAGTGGTTCCCCTAAACTTGGGTACATCCACTCTTCTACCACCCTAGGTAGGAATCCACTGCAGGATGAGTTGATCAGGTGTCCTGGGCACTAATGAGCTTTTGATAAGTGCTCAAAAACCAAATCAGATTTTTTGATCAGGTGTCTTGCCACCAATGAGCTTTTGACAAGGTGCTCAAAAACCAAGCTCAAACTTTTGAAGGGAGTTTGAGAAACACTTTACAGAGAGGGGGTGAGAGAGTGATGGAAGTCTTCTCTTTCTCAAACAACTGAGAAGACTATGTGGATTGTTGATGTCAAAGCTCCCCCTGAATCCTTGAGATCTTCAGGAAGAAAAGCTTTGCTGAGGGTGATAGGCCTTCAAAGATTGAACTCCAGCAATAGATGATTTCAGCAATAGCTGAAATGTTGAATGTCTGGAGTCTTGAAATATGTTGGCCTTGAACACTTTGAAACTAAAGAGATCTGAAGATTTCTGAAAAAATTGATCTCCTTGGATGGGTGTTCTTGAGAATTCTTTGAGACAGAAGATTTTGTTGAAGATTATTGATGTTTGTCTGTGTATCTCTTGGTAATTCAAAAAAGAATTGTCTCTTTTATTCTCTGGTACAGAACAAAAACATTCTCTGAGAAGAATAGCCGTTGGCCAGCATTAATTGCATCCTTAATTGCAAAATCTCTTCTGGAGGAAAGTCCATAGAAATATTCCTTGAAACTTGGTCCAGAAATGAATGAAAACGGCTAGGAAATCTCTGAATTAATTGCAGAATAACTCCTTAACTGATTTGAATTTGAATCTAGAAACATCCTTGAAGTTATTTGAAATCGTCGAACTGAGCTCTGCTATCGTCGAGCTGAGCTCAGCGATCTAGAAATATACAACAGCAAAATATCGTCGATCTGAGCTCAAAGATCGTCGAACTGAGCTCAAAGATAAAGATCCAAAGCAGAGTCAAAATCGTCGACCTGAGCTCACCGATCGTCGAACGGAGTTCGACGATATAATGAAGTTGAGCTCAGCGATCGTCGAATGGAGTTCGACGATCTGTCGAAGTTGAGCTAGACGATCGTCGATCGGAGTTCGACGAATCGTCGTGCTGAGCTCGACGATATGACTTAGTCTCCAAACAGAAAATTCTGGTCTTGAGGGCAGCTTCCAAACCTAGACTTCTAACCCTTAGACTCAATTCTAATTGACCTTTTAAGCTATACAGGAGGTCAAACAAAGGATTCCTAGAGACATAGTGATCCTGACCCAAATTAGTAATAGGGTGTTCCAACAATCTCCCCCTATTTGGGTTAGGATTACTATTTACAGACTTTGGAAAAATTAAATAACAACATACAAGCAGCAAAACAGAAAAGCAACAAGCTAGACATTGCAGAACCATAGAAATATATAGCATCCAGATAGAAATCAGAAATCACAGAGAATGTCACCTTACATTATCATTTCTTTTCTTTGCCCTTAACAAGTTTGATCTCTCTGTTAGGATTGAGGGCTTCTTTGTTTGATCTGGTATCATCTGCTGCTCCTAAATATGTTTGCTTTTTAGGCCTGGGAACTACAGGTTCAGGATGTAATTCCATATACCTGTCAGAATCAAAGAACTTGCTTGATGCATATCTTTCTGGCTCTTTCTGTCTCTGTTCAGACATTGTTGAGATATTAGATGAGTCTTTTCCTTGCTCTCTAGCCTTTTTGATCTGATCCAGTGCAGCTAGTTCTTTTAATCTGGCAGTCCAAGCAGCTGGATTGTTCTCAGGATCCTCAAAAGGTACAGGTGGCTCATATCTGTTAGAGGGATTGTCTTGAGAAGGCCTGGAAGACACAGTTTCTTTCAGCTTATAAGGGAAAGGACCAGATGTTGTATCAGTTGAAATTTGTCCTCCCCTGGAATATGGGTGTTGCCTTGAGTAACCTTTGGAGTAGACTTGGAGATCTCTTTGATTTCTTCTGTATCCTCCTCTCCTGGATTGAGATCCCCTGGATTGGCTTCCCCTATTATAAGATCTAGCATGAGGCTGATAGGGGGCCTGACTTCTGGCTGAGGGTTGAGCTGCAGAGCTTCCACCTACACCTGCATCAGGAGGAGGTGGTGGAGGAGGATGAGAGTGTTGGAATTGGGAGGAACCCTTTTCATATTTTCTCTTCTTTTTCATTGCCTTCAGCTGATTCTTGGAGTACTGCATCCAGTGCTCAGTAATAGGGCAGTCATGTAGAATGTAGTATGGAATATCATTGTTGTCTTTGGCCTTGGCAGGAGGTACTCTCTTCATAGCTTTGCTCCTTGCCTTTCTTTTCCTGACAATGGTAGCAGAAGAGTCATCAGAGTCTGTTCTAAATTCATCACTTTCAGAACTCTGGTCATCATAAAGAGCATCAATTTTCTTCATTAAGTCCTTCTTGAGCTGTACAGAAGCAGATGAGGCAACAGATGGTGTAGCAGCAGGTGTTGAAGTAGTAACAGAAATGACAGCAGCAGATACAGTAGAAGCAGTAACAACAGCAGCAGCAACTATAGGCTCTAGAGAAGTGATAGCAGCAACAACAGTCTCACTAGCATCAACAGGAGGAATATCATCAGAAACTACAAAAGGCTCAAATTCAGGTGCCTTTGACATAAGAATTTCCTTGGAAATTGGTTCAACAGTAATAACAGAAACTTCAGCAGCAGTATCAACATTTTCAGCAGCAGTAGAGGCAACAATATCAGAAGCAACAATAATGCTTTCTTCAGAAGAAGTAGCAGCATACACTGAATTGACAAAGGAGGTGATAATGCTTGGGTCACAGCAAGAAAATGGCACAAGTGCCTTGGATAGATCCTCTGGAGGCTGGACAGCAGTTATCTCTGGCAGACAGCTGAAATATGTCGAATCAAAATTTGATAGCAAAGACCTGAGGTCTATTGCAAGGACTGCAGCAGGAGGAGTTTGTGCTTGAGGCACAGCAACAGCAGTAAGAGCAGGAGCAGAAGAAGCAGCAATAACAGCAGCAGCAGCAGCATGAAGACTCACTTCATAGGGCATCTCCCCCTGCCTAGATTCAGACAAGGCTGGATCAAGGCACACTGCTGTAGGGGCTGCCTGAGGGAATAGGGAGGAGAGCCTGGCAGAGAGAGCTGCCACTGATAGGTGTAGTGGAGCCAAGGAGGTCTCCAACAGAAGAGAGAGCCTGGGGGCAAGCATCTCATACAACCTGTCAGCAAGGGCTGGAAGGTCTACTTGCTCAAGCGTGACTGGAGCAGAGGTGGAAGATAGAGGAGCAGCTGATGGTGAGGGTAGTGGAGACCTAGTGAATGGTGGAAGGGATGGCTGAGGTGTTGGTAAGGTGGAAATGGAGGACAGTGGGATGGAGATGGATGGGGTGAAAGTGGGTTGGTCAATGATTTGGTGTAGAAGGTCTTGAAAGGAAGTGGAGGAGGAGGGTGGCTCAGGAGGAGAGGATGGAGAGTCATCCATAAAGAAATCATCAATGAGGGTGAAGGATGGATGGGAGGGTGATGAAGTGACATCTGGTGGAGGGTAGGAGAATAATGGATGGAATTGTTCTTCTGGTGTTGGAAGAATAGGTACTGGAGATGGTGTGGATGTTGGAGAGGGGCTGGATATGAGGATGGTGGATGGAGCTGGAATGGTAGAAGGTATGGGAAGGGATGGAATTGGAGGAGGAGGAGGAGAGGCAACAACAGCAGGATGGTCATCTGCATGGGCAGAGACCTGTGGAGAAGTGACTCTGAGAGTCCTTGTGCCTGAAGGAGTGCTGGAGGAGGGCCTGCTGGGCTTACTGATTTGTCTGTCCCATTTTCCAAAGAGGGCACAAGACAGTCTCTTGGAGGCATTGATATGGATTCCAGAGGAGACCAGCAAAGCAGGGCACCTATGCTGTAGAAACACCCCAATGATCCTTCCAAAGTTTACAAAACTTTTGCTGATTTTCTTCTTGATAAGGTCAAAGAAGACTGCTCCCCAATTCAGATTTTTTCTGTCCACAAGAGCTCACATGAGGCAGAGCTGATACCTTGAGATTGTATCATGGGCAGAGTGCTTAGCCAGTAGCACTTTCCCAACAACATCTGCCATAAATCTGTATTCCACAGATAGGTTCCTTTTGAAGAGCTTGCTAGGGTTGGCCTCTGAATGACCCATTCTAGCAAGCAGTTCAATATACTCTTCTCCAGATAAGTCAGTAGTATCTTCACCATTCCTCAACTCAAAAACTTCTGTTAAATTTGTTGGGGTTAAGGGTACCTGAGTGCCAGATATAGACCCAACAATGGTGGAGTTGTCTTGATTGTGGGCAGTATAGACCCATTCCTTTATCTCATCAGATGCCAGCTTGATCCTTGTGGTCATAATGGCAGTCAGGTTCTGGTCTTTGAATAATCCCAAAATATCTTGAAAAGCCTGGTCAGTTGTGCTGAAGGATTCCATGTCAATATCGAAACCAGCATCAAACTTCATGGCAGCAAGAACGACAACAGACACGGCCATGGGTACCTGCAAAATTTCAATAAACAAAACGACCAAGTGCAGAACTGTTTGGAGGGAACGAAAATTCTTGCAGAGAAAACGAAAGCACAAAGGAGAACGACGGCGAAAAATGAATTTTATATTAGGGTTCGACGCAGAATTGGAAAGATCGTTGAACTCAGTTCGACGATCGAGGCTTCTAAAGGAATCTGAAGAGTCTTCAACATCGTCAATCTCCGTTCGACGATATTGGAGAGCGTCGAGCTCTGTTCGACGATCGTTCAGGGAACAAAATCGTCGAGCGCGTTCGACGATCATTGACCGGAATAGATAGTTCATACTATCTGAGAGACGCTGAACTCAGTTCGACGATTTCGGACATCGTCGATCTCCGTTTGACGATCTTGGGTCAAATCGTCGAGCGTAGTTCAAAGATCAGAAAAATTCTAGACACTAAGAAAAATCAGAATATTTGCCTAGTCTTGGTCAATTTTTAAGCTTTCAAAATCTTGGATATTATTTAAGACTTCCTCCATCTAACATTCCTATCTGATTTTGGAAGAAGGTGTGTTTCTTTTCATCCAATGGCTTGGTGAAAATATCTCCCCTTTGTAAATCAGTTGGGATATATTGTATTTCAATTTTGTTCTTTTCAACATTATCCCTTAAGAAATGATGTCTAATCTCTATGTGTTTTGTCCTACTATGGAGGACTGGATTTTGAGCTATAGAAATAGCACTGGTGTTGTCACAAAAGATTTTATACTTCTCTAAGTTGTAGCCATAGTCTAGGAGTTGGTTTTGAATCCACAAGATTTGTGAACAACAACTGCCTGCAGCCATATATTCAGCTTCAGCAGTTGAAGTTGACACAGATGTTTGTTTCTTGCAAAACCAAGAGACAAGTCTGTCACCAAGGAACTGACAAGTTCCACTGGTTCTTTTCCTGTCAATTCTGCATCCAGCATAATCAGCATCAGAGAATCCAGTTAAATCAAATGCTGAATCTTTTGGATACCAGAGACCTAGATTTGGGCAACTTTTAACATACCTGAGAATCCTCTTTACTAGTGTTAGGTGTGACTCTCTTGGTCTTACTTGGAACCTAGCACATATACATGTAGCAAACATTATATCTGGTCTACTAGTTGTAAGATACAGTAAAGAGCCAATAATTGCTCTATATGTTGTCTGATCAACAGGTTTCCCATGTTCATCAGCATCCAATATAGCATTAGTAGGCATGGGTGTTTTCATATAAGATGCTTCAGACATGCCAAATTTCTTAACCAGTTCATTTGCATATTTGGTTTGAGAAATAAAGATGCCTTCAGCATGTTGCTTGACTTGCAATCCTAGGAAGAAGGATAGCTCACCCATGCTACTCATCTCAAATTTAGAATGCATAGGTTGGAAAACCTGCTGCACAATTTGGAGTCAGTAGAACCAAAAATAATATCGTCTACATAAATCTATACTAGTAGGGTATGGGACTTATGGGTTCTAATGAAAAGAGTTTGGTCTACTCTACCCCTTATAAAACCATTTTCCAAAAGAAAGCATGCTAGGGTCTCATACCATGCTCTAGGATCTTGCTTGAGACCATATAATGCTTTATTCAATCTAAAAACATAATCAGGATAAGTTGGAGAGATAAAACCTAGAGGTTGTCTGACATATACTTCCTCTTTGATGTCTCCATTTAAAAATGCACTTTTGACACCCATCTGATATACCTTGAAGCCTTTGTGTGCTGCATAAGCTAGAAATATTCTGATGGCTTCTAATCTTGCAATAGGTGCAAAAGTTTGATCATAGTCTATTCCTTCTTCTTGAGAGTATCCCTGAGCAACTAGCCTTGCCTTGTTCCTTATAATTACTCCTTGATCATCCAATTTGTTTCTGAATACCCATTTTGTTCCAACAATGGAATGATCCTTAGGCTTTGGCACTAGCTCCCATACTTTGTTTCTCTCAAATTGATGCAACTCTTCTTGCATTGCAATGATCCATTGTGGATCTTACTCTGCATCTTGAATGGACTGAGGTTCAATTTGAGATAGGAAGCAGGTGTGCAACAGGTTTTGGTTGACCTGATTTCTGGTTTGCACACCAGCTGAGATGTCTCCAATTATTGGGGAAATTGGATGGTCTCTTGATGTTACTAAATCAACAGGGGGTGTTGACTGTTCACCAACCTGTGTTGTTGTTTCCTCTTGTGGTACAACAACTGGCTCTTCAAGTTGTTCTTCAATATGTTGAGCATTTCCTTCATCTTCACTGCTTTCATCCTCTTGAGTAACTTGTAACTTGTTCAAGTCTTCAACTAGAGAATGTTCCTGCAAGGGTTCTATGGTAGAAGAATTGATCTTCTCCTTGAAAGACATGTTAGATTCATCAAATGAAATATGAACAGATTCCTCAATTTTCAAAGATGATTTATTATAGACCCTATAAGCCTTGCTGATCATGGAGTATCCCAGAAACACTCCTTCATCAGCTTTGGCTTGAAATTTTGCTAAATATTTCTTGTCATTGTTGTGAATGTAGCAAATACAACCAAAGACTCTAAAATAGTCAACTTTAGGTTTCTTCTCTTTGAGTAATTCATAGGGAGTCTTTCCCTTTAGTTTATGTATCAGACTTCTATTCAGCACAGAGTTGGAGGTGTTCACTGCCTCTGCCCAAAAGGATAGAGGTAGATGAGCATCTGACAACAGTGTAGTGGTAGATTCAATAAGGGTTCTATTTTTCCTTTCAGCTACCCCATTTTGTTGAGGAGTTCTAGGAGCTGAGAAAGTATGCATGATCCATTCACTCTGACAGAACTCTTGCATAAGAAGAGAATCAAACTCTGTCCCATGATCACTTCTGATCAGGGCAATATGAGTATTGAACTCAATCTGTATACATTTGAGAAACTCTGTCAGACACTTAAAGTTATCAGACTTCTTCCTTAGAAAGAACACCCAAGTGAATCTAGAGAAGTCATCTACAACTACTAAAGTGTAGGATTTCCCTCCTAGGCTTTGTACTGTGATGGGTCCAAAGAGATCCATGTGTAACAGATACAATATCCTAGGTGAATCACTCTTATTAAGTGACTTAAAGCTGTTTTTAGTTTGCTTTCCTAATTGACAAGCCCTGCAGAGTCCTTCCTTCTTGTAGGGGCCAGAAGGTAGTCCTCTAACAAGGTTGTCCTTGGATAGCCTAGCAATAGTTCTAAGGTTTAGGTGTCCTAATCTCTTATGCCATAAAATATTTGGTCTACAGACAGAATTGAACAAGCAGATATCTACACCAGTTGAAAGAAAGTCTACTAGATAGATGTTACCTTTCCTTTTACCTGTCAACACAGTTGTGTTGTCCTCTGACTTGATTTTGCATAAGGCTTTGCTGAAGGTCACCTGGTAGCCTTCATCACACAGCTGACTGATGCTAATTAGGTTGTGCTTCAGTCCTTCCACATAAGCTACCTTCTTGAAAGTTACTGATCCAATCTGGACTGCACCATACCCTTTAGTCTGTCCAAAGTTTGAATCACCAAAGATAACTTTGGGTCCAAGCTTGGCTCTAAAGGAAGTGAGGTTGTCCTTGTTCCCTGTCATGTGCTTAGAGCACCCACTATCCAAGTACCATTGCTGGTTTAGATGTTGGATAGGTCTTCACCTGCACATAAGACAATTCATTTGTTTTTGACCCAGTTTATCTTGGGCCTAGGTTGATAACCTTTAAATTCTAAAATGAAAGACATCCCAGGTTGACTCTTATATCCTTCAGGATGATATCTCCTTGGAGGTATGATCCATTCAGTATAGGGGTTAAAGATTTGGGATGAAGGACCCTTAGGATTGAATTTTGATTTGCCCTTGAAAAATTTTCCAGAGCTCTGACCTCTGTTCGACGATCTTGGAGCTGCGTTCGACGATCTTGGGTCAGATCGTCGAGCTCCGTTCGGCGGTCGACTATGGCTGAGGTCAGGTACTTGAGATCGTCGACCTGCGTTCGACGACTTTGGCTGAGATCGTCGATCTGCATTCGACGATTTTGCCTGAGATCGTCGATCTGCGTTCGGCGATCGTCGATCTCCGTTTGGCGATCGTCGATCTCTGTTCGACGATTTCTGCTGGGACTTAGTTTTCTGGGGTAAATCAGAATTTTTCCTAGCAACCTCTACAACTCCCTTTCCTTTGTCAGAAATGAATTTGATTGGAGTTGTTAGAACTATAGGTTGGCTGGATGAAGCACCCAAGCCCAGTGTACTGTTAAATCTGGAGTTCACTATGCTTGTGATGTTCATCAGCTTGATGCTTCTCCCATTAAGGGATTCTTCAAGCTTCTTGGCCTCAGAGAGCTCACTTTTTAGTGAAGCTATCTGTTCCCTACAGCACTCCAACTCCTGAGAGAGTTTGAGGTTTTCTGACTTTAAAGTATTGTGTTCAGATAAATGATTTCTAAGAGAGATAATTTCTTTCTCAGACTTTAGCAGGTCTAAACACAGTACTTTAAATTCAGATTTAAAGTCCTCTGAACTAAAATCAAAAGAACCAATTACCTGATCTTCTTCAGGTTGAGTCTCTGAGTCTGACTCTGACTCCTCTTCTTCTGAATTATGCTGTGAGGCATTGATTGTCATCATGCAGAACTCTTTTTCTTCTGCATCATCTTCATCATCACTGGAGCTGGATGATGCTTCTGACTCTTCTTCAGTCTCACTCCAGGATTCAGCAACAAACCCCTTTCTTGTATGTTTGTTTTTGCTTGATAAGGATTTGCCATTGCCATTCCTCTTGGAGTCTTTCTCCTTTCTTCTTTATTTCCTGTCCCTTCTGTCCTTGTTCTTGTTCTCTGGACAGTCAGGAACTATGTGCCCTGGTTTCCTGCAACCAAAGCAAATAATGTCTTTACTATTATTATTAATGGACTTGTCATACCTTGGCTTATCATGTTCCTTGTATGATCTCCTTCTGAAGTCCCTTCTGGCCATCTTATAAAATCTTTTGGCCAGCAAACTGAGTAGTTCATCATTGCCTGTGGCTTTGTCTTCAGGTTGATCTTCAGTTGCCTTGAAGGCTATGGTCTTCTCTTTTCTTGTTGCTGGTGAGGCAGCCTTCTATTCTTCTTCTCTATTTTTGATGAGTAGCTCATAAGATTTGAGCTTACCCAATAGAGCTTCAGTGGTGATCTCATTCAGACTTCTGGCATCCTTAATTGGCCAGATTCTTGAATCCCAAGTGCTAGGGAAGCACATTAGGATCTTGTCATTGAGTTCTGTTAGAGAGATCTCTTTGTCCAATGTCCTGAGTTCACTGACAATTATACTGAGTCTGTTGTACATGTCTCCCACTGACTCAGTTTCTCCCTTCTTGAAATTCTCATATTGAGATATGAGGTGGGATCTCCTATCCTTTCTCTCATCAGCTGAGCCTGAGACTATTTCTGAGAGTTTGTCCCAAATTTCCTTTGCTGAATTGCATTCAGCCACCTTTTGAAATATGTCATCAGACATTGTCTGGGCCAAGATGTTCATAGCCTTGGCATCAGCTACCTTCCATCTCTTGATATCAGCATTTGTTCCTGATGGAGGTGGAACAGCATTTGTACTTGTGTTCTCTGGGGGTCTTGGACACACTGTCAAAACAGAGTTAAAAATATCTTCGTCAATAGAATTCATGTACAGTCTGATCCTTGCTTTCCAAAGTGCAAACTTGGATAGATTGCACACTGGAGGTCTGGTGCTAGCATAATCTTTGTTTTGGGCCATGATTTGTGAAAGCAAAATCTAATAATAAAAATACAAAAGAAAGCAGATCTAACTTGGGATCTTTGGGTTCAGGTGTTAGCCTGTACAACCAATCAGGTATGGTATGTTTAACCAACCTCGCTTTGATACCAATTGAAAGTGCAGCTAGATCTGATATACTCTAGAGGGGGTGAATAGAGTATATGGTGCTTTGAAACTTTTTACAACAATTGTTGTAATAAGAGTGAGCAGGGACGCAGTATTAAATCTAATCACAGAATTAAGTTAATGAAAAGCTAATCACAGAAAAATCAAGGCCAGAAACAAACATAAACACAAGCAAAACCAGAAGACAAAAGGAAATATAGTGGTTCCCCTAAACTTGGGTACATCCACTCTTCTACCACCCTAGGTAGGAATTCACTGCAGGATGAGTTGATCAGGTGTCCTGGGCACCAATGAGCTTTTGATAAGGTGCTCAAAAACCAAATCAGATTTTTTGATCAGGTGTCTTTCCACCAATGATCTTTTGACAAAGTGCTCTGAAAGTCCACCTAGTGTCAACTATCTTCACCTATGGGGGGGGAATAGGTGACAAGAAGCGCTTTTGCGGAATTTATAATAGTACCCGCACAATAAAAATAAACAGCACAGCACACAGAAAACACAGGCAATTTATAGTGGTTCCCCGACTTGGGTACATCCACTTTCCCCCTTCGACCTATCTCCCAACAAGGGACGACTCGGTATCTTCTCCAACGGGATTGAAATCCAATCCCTGCATTATCGGAAGGAACCCTTCCACACGTAGGAGTCAACACTCCCACAAACCGGGTTGCACCCAACCCTTACAACACGGAACCAACGTTCCTTTACAACAAAAGTAAAATAGAATGTACAAGAAATACAAACTACGTGAGGAGACTACGGTGTCCCTCTTCGTTGATGACGTGATCTTGAAGTCTACAAAGAGTCCACAACCTTGGTCTCTCTTGGAGAGGATCTCCCCGGAACCGGCAGCGGCAAGAAGGGCGGCGGCTAGGTTCACGGGATCGGCGGCGACGACGATGTGCGGCTGCTGTTCTTTAGAGATCCAAACTTCGTAGCGAAGCTAGCTAGGTCTACCAACGGTCACATGAGGATCGGTCGTCTCGATCGATTCGGACGGGGAAGTTTTTCCCGATCAACAAATCGAGAGACAAGGGATCTCTGGATAGACGTGTGAGACTCTAAGCTTGGCTAAGCTTCTGTCGCCGGAGATCGGGAAGAAACGCGATCAACAGCGGCGACCAATTAGCGCGAGCGGCGACGGCGGCGGCGGAGCAGATTCGCGATATTAGGGTTAGATCGTGCTCGGCTTCTTTTCTGTCTTTTGCTACTGTTCAAAATACCTGTATATATATACTGTAGATACTTTCAATTTGACCGTTGTGGGACCCACAAGAAGAATCCCTAAATCCCGGTCCAGAATATAGACAGCGGCAGAATCCGGTTCAGGAAGTTCCAGAGAAATCGCCAAGTAAAAATCGGCGAGATTCACAGGTGATTCTCGACGAATCGGCGAGAATCAGTTAGTGATTCTCGCCGATTCGTCGAGAATCACTTGTGATTCTCGCCGAATCACTTGTTGATTCTCAACGAATATAACTTGTATTCAAGATCTGCTCTGCGATGGGTTCGGCGAGAATCACTAGTGATTCTCGCCGAATCTTACTTGGCACCGTTTTGAGGTAGCCGGAAAGAGTCGGCGAGAATCACTAATGATTCTCGACGATTCGGCGAGAATCACTAGTGATTCTCGTCGAATTACACTTAGACTAATTTTCGTCTTTCCACCCAAGAGCTGCTCCTTGACCCATCCTTGCTCCTTGTCTTCTCTTGCATAAGCACGGCTCTGTATTGAAAGTAAGTGCACTCCAATAGAGAGAGTACACGTAGGCCAACACACTGATCTGCTCAACGTGGGATTACGTCGTGCAGACCCGTGTATATTGACCTACTGCACCCTGACATTGGTGTGCACTTAGCATGGAATAACTGCAAGTACAACTTGAAAGATTTTATCAAATACATTGTCTATTGACATTAGCTTGTCCAGGGGCTTCTTCAAATCAGGTACATTGTGGATACAATACCCAACAATCTCCCCCTATTTGAAGAAGCCTAAACCCTACAAGCTAAGGTGAATAAAGCATATGGGAATGAAAACCATAAACTGGGAATTGAGTTGAGTGAGTTATCCATTACCAATTTCTTGGGAGCAAGCTTGGAGCCACCCTAAACCCAATTTCTTGGGAGCAAGCTTGGAGCCACCTTAGCCTTAGCCGAGAGGGTAATCTCCCCCTTTTCGGCTTCTGCAAATCGGGGTTGGTAGCATTTGACCCCTTGCTCCCCCTCAGTTCGTGCGTTTGTGCTCACACTTGAGTTCCTTGCTCCCCCTCAGATCGTGCACGAGCCTGGAGCTTCTGTAGTCTTCATTCCTCATAATTGAGCATCCCCAATTCAGTCTTGAAAAGATTGAACTAGGCCTCGTCTAAGGGCTTTGTGAATATATCAGCAATCTGCTTGTCCGTGGGGACATAACAGAGAGAGATGTCCTTGTTCTCCACGTGCTCCCGAATGAAGTGGTAGCGCACTTCAATATGCTTCGTTCTGCTGTGCGATACCGGATTGTTGGCAATGGCAATTGCACTGGAGGAGTCGCAGTACATTGGAATTTCCTTGAACTGAAGGTCGTAGTCGGCTAACTGGTTTCTGATCCATAGGAGTTGTGCGCAACAGCTGCCTGCCGAGATGTACTCAGACTCTGCTGTGGAGGTAGCTACACAGTTCTGCTTCTTACTGTTCCATGAGATAAGCCTTCTTCCGAGGAATTGACACGTCCCGGAAGTGCTTTTCCTGTCATCCCTACTCCCTGCAAAATCAGCATCTGAAAAACCTATTAGCTCGACATCATTGTTTCTCGGGTACCACAAGCCAAGATTGGGAGTACCTTTAAGGTATCTTAGAATTCGCTTTGCAGCGACATAGTGAGATTCCTTAGTGTTCACCTGATATCTGGCACAGACACATGTGGAGAACATGATATCCGGTCTACTGGCAGTAAGGTAGAGCAAGGATCTAATGATGCTTCTGTATTTGGTTTCATTGAAAGGTTGACCTTTCTCATCCTTATCCAGAGACATAGTGGATCCCATTGGAGTCCTCATAGAGGTTGCACTCTCCATACCGAATTTCTTAAGGAGTTCATTTGTGAACTTCGTCTGAGAGATGAAGATTCCATCCTCAGACTGTTTCACTTGAAGTCCTAAGAAATACTTGAGCTCTCCCATACTGCTCATTTCAAACTTTCCTTGCATAAGTTAAGAAAACTTTTTGCAAAGATTGTTGTCCGTTGAGCCGAATATTATGTCATCGACATAGATTTGCACCAGCAAAATCTTGCCTTTGACTTCCCTGAGAAACAATGTTTTATCTATTTTACCTCTAGAGAACTTGTTCTCAAGAAGAAAACTAGATAACGTCTCATACCAAGCTCGTGGAGCTTGTTTCAACCCATATAAGGCTTTATTAAGAAAATAAACATGATTGGGATAAGTAGGATCGACAAAACCTGGGGGTTGAGCGACGTATACTTCCTCTTTCAGGTCTCCGTTCAAGAATGCTGATTTCACATCCATTTGATAGACTGTGAATCCTTTGTGTGAAGCATACGCCAGGAACAATCTGATTGCCTCGAGCCTTGCTACTGGTGCGAAGGTCTGGTCGAAGTCAATCCCCTCCTCCTGTCGGTAACCTTGAGCCACCAGCCTTGCCTTGTTCTTTATGATGACATCATGTTCATCCAGCTTGTTTCTGAAGATCCACTTGGTGCTAATCACATTCTGCTTGTGTGGTCTGGGAACTAGCGTCCAAACGTTGCAACGGTCGAATTGATGTAGTTCGTCTTGCATGGCAAGAATCCATGTCGCATCTTTGTTCGCCTCGTCGAACTTCTTTGGCTCAACCTGTGACAGGAAGCTAAGATGCAATACTTCGTTAATAGTACCTCTTCGAGTTCTGACACCGACACGAGGATCTCCGATGATCTAATCTCTAGGATGATCCCTCACGTGTCGGAGCTCTAGAAGTCTGGCGTCTGGAGCTTCGACTACTTCTTGGGCTTCTCCTTCTTCTAAGAGATCTGTTCCATTTTGATCTTCAACATTTTCAGATGACGTGGAGGTGGAAACTTTGACGTACTTAGGAGTGTCATCTTTGGCGGTCTCGTCCAGACTCAGCTGTTCAAGTCGTGCACCTGCATCTTCAAGAATACCACTGGAAGAATTGCTGTTAAGCAAACTTCCTTCATCAAATACAACATTTATTGATTCTTCTACCACTAGGGTTTTCTTATTGAAGACCCTATATGCCCGACTGTGGGAACTATAGCCCATGAATATGCCTTCGAAGCATTTTTCACCAAATTTAGTACGCGGGTACTTCCCATTATTCAGTACATAGCATCGGCAACCAAAAATCCTCATGTAGGACATGGTTGGTTTCCTGCCTTTCAGTAGCTCATAAGGCGTCTTACGATGATGCTTGTTGATCAATGCTCGGTTTTGTACATGACAAGCTGTATTGACAGCCTCTGCCCAGAAGTATTCCGGGAGAGAAGCGTCTTTCAACATTGTCGTGCAGGCTTCAATGAGAGTTCTATTTCTCCTCTCCGCAACTCCATTTTGCTGAGGAGTGCGCGGGGAGGAAAACTCATGAAAGATACCTTGTTCTTCACAAAATTCTGTCATAGCACCAGATTCGAATTCTGTTCCATGGTCACTTCTGATTTTGACCACTGAGCAATTAAATTCGTTCTGAACCTGCTTGACAAAACTAGTGAAGATGTCAAACGTATCTGACTTTCGTTTCAAAAAAAACACCCATGTAAACCGAGAATGATCATCAACTATCACTAGTGTATAGGACTTGCCTCCCAAGCTATGAACTTGCATTGGACCAAACAAGTCCATATGTAAAAGGTAGAGACATCGAGAAGAGTCTTTGTCTACAATGCTCTTAAAGGTAGCCCGAGTCTGTTTGCCCATCTGGCATGCAGGACAGGGGCTATCTTTGATGCACTTGATACTGGGAGCATCCCTTACTAAGTTCTTAGAAAATAGCATACTAATTGTCTTGAAATTAATATGTGTCAATCTCTTGTGCCATTGTTCACAAAGAGATGCACTGCCTGTTGCCACAAGGCATACGGGGGTAGATGAATCTAAACTGAGAAAATCTAAGCAGAAGATATTGCTGCTCCTAATGCCTGATAATACCGTCTCAGAAGAGGTACGTGAAATTATCAGACATTTATCCTTGCAGAACTTAACGTCATAACCTTTGTCACATAACTGACTTACACTGATCAGGTTATGGTTTAACCCTTCAACATAAGCCACGTCGGTGATAGAGATTATACCGTTGGAGATCATACTGTAACCTCTGGTGACTACTCGATCTGACCCTCCAAAGATGACTTTGGGTCCATTCTCGACTGGAGTGTAATCACGCAGCAGGCTTCTTGTCCCAGTCATATGCCGGGAGCATCCACTGTCCAAATACCAGATCGGCGTTTTGGTGGCCTTTGGACATTCCTGCAAAACAAAACTAATTTGCCTTAGGAACCCAATCGAACTTGGGTCCTAGATTCCTGGTTAGCACACTCCCCCTCGGTTGGTTAACCCTACGAGTGGTCGGC
Organism: Platanthera guangdongensis; assembly: GCA_039583875.1. Classification (NCBI taxonomy): domain Eukaryota; kingdom Viridiplantae; phylum Streptophyta; class Magnoliopsida; order Asparagales; family Orchidaceae; genus Platanthera; species Platanthera guangdongensis. The sequence goes on from CM077151.1 coordinate 193,916,493, forward strand.
CTCGCATTGCTAACATGGGGAGTCTCGTAATACCTTGGATTAAACCAACAATCCACGGCAAAGTGACCAACCTTGCCACAGCACCAACAGTCGAATCTGTTGTACCTCTTCCTAGGCTCCTGCCTTACCCTGGGAACGGTGGGTACAGCTGGGGCCTTGGTTTTGGAGGTGGAGGCCTCATGGTGACAGCAGTCACATGACTTCGTCACCTTCTGTATAACAGGCTTGGCTTTGGTGCCTGCTTTCCATTATGGCCGCTAGAGAACGGACCATAATTTCCCATGTGGATTTCCTCATAAGGTGCCTTGAAGGCACTCTCACCGAAGTTCCGGGGAAAGGTCCAACCGTCATATCGGCTCTTTGGCTTTGCAACCGAGGGCCGTAAATGATGGCCAAATGTTGACTCAAAGTCATGTTGGTTGCACAGAAAGCCAGGCTTTCTGAACGCAACAGGACTAAGAGGAGCCTTTCCCTTTTCATCAGCAGAGGCCTTCTTGGCGGCCTTATTCTTCCTCTGGTTCCTGTTTCTCCTGGAGGAGGAACCAGATACCCCTACATGCCCCAAGCCAGCTCCTTTGGCCTAAGCAGAGAAGGTATCAACAACTAGAAGAACTGTTTTTGGCATAGAGAAGCTCTTGACGATCTTCCTTTCTGCCGCAAGTTGTACTTCCAACTTGTCGACTTCCTCCTGCTTAAGATCAAGGAGCTTCAGAGACTCTGAATGCTTTGAGGTCAGGTCAAGGTGCTCCTGTCGGAGAGAGATCAAACTGGTGACCTCTTCCCTTAGGGAAACACACTCACCCTTAAGGAATTTTACTTCCTTTTTCTCAGCCTTCAATCTCTTTCGGCACTCCTCGAAAGTGTTGAGCAGAAGCTCATACTTCTCGAGGAGCTCAGCTTCACGGGCTGAAAGGCTATCCTCTGGTTCAACATCCTGAGACTCAGGATCAGAGTCGGAGTCGGAGAGAGGAGTGTGAGCTTTTACCTTCCCAGTAAATGGGGGGCATTCTCCTTCTGAGTCGGAGCGACCCACCAGCCCGAAGTAGGCTTCCTCATCATCACTGGAGTCTGAGGAATCAGACTCACTCAGTGTCTTTGGCCTTTTGGAGATGTAGCTCTGTTCTTTCTTCTTATCTCTCGAAGATTTGTGCTCCTCTTCTTTCCCTTTTTCTCTCTTGCCTTGATAGCAGTCGGCCACGACGTGTCCTGGCTTATTGCATCCAAAGCAAATAATGTCAGAGGAGCGATGTTTGTTCGGTCTAGAAGCATACCTGTCAGAAGAATAATTTTTCTTCTGATGCCTGGAGGAGGAGCCGTCTCTCTTTCTTTGATTCCTCATCTTGAGGAACTTCTTGAACTCTCGAGTGATGAGGGAGAAATCCTCCTCCGACAGCTCTGAGCTGGAGGAGCATGGCTCGGAGTCCTCCTCCTCATCCTTTTTCCTGGCACGGTATGAAACCGCACCCTTGCCTTTTCTGGAGTGACTGGCTTTTAGAGCCACAGACTTTTCTTTGGCTGCAGCCTTCTCTGCTTCTTCTTCTGCTTTCCTGGTGTTCAGCTGAAGCTCATAGGACATCAGCTTCCCAAACAGAATTTGCGGGTAAGTCTCAGCTAGCCTGCCAAACTCTCGGATGGCGCAGATCTTTGTGTCCCATTCCTTAGTAAGGGACCTAAGGAATTTATCATTGAGTTCACCATTAGTGAACACTCTACCGTATCCTTTGAGGGCATTGACGATCTTGAGGAAGTTCTCGTAGGTGACTCCGATCTTTTCCTTAGGCCCTTGTCTGAATGCCTCATATTTCTGGTTCAGGAGGGATCTCCGATCATCCCTCACTTCATCCGTGCCCTCCATTAGGATGATCAGGCACTGCCAGATCTCCTGTGCTGTCCTACAGTTGCTGAAGTTTTGCATCATTGAGTCATCAACCGCGCTGACCAGAATGTTTCGCGCCTTCTTGTCAAGTCCTACTAGCACCATCTCGTCCTTGTCCATTTCAGAAAGTTTCTTTGGCACTTTCTGGGTAGGATCAATGGTGGAGGCCTTAGTGGGGACATAAGGTCCCTCCTCCACGATCATGAAGAGTCGAGGATCAACAGCTTCCATGTAGAACCTGATCCTTTCCTTCTAGATAGGAAAGTTGAGCCTGGTGCACACTGGGATCTTGCCTGTATACTTGAGCCCGTCCATAGTAGCTGTTGTCTCCTTCTTGACACTAGTGGCCGGATTCAACTCGAGGTGTTAACCTTTTTGATGAGTAACCTCCCTCTGATACCACTTGAAAGTCCACCTAGTGTCAACTATCTTCACCTATGGGGGGGGAATAGGTGACGAGAAGCGCTTTTGCAGAATTTATAATTGTACCTGCACAATAAAAATAAACAGCACAGCACACAGAAAACACAGGCAATTTATAGTGGTTCCCCGACTTGGGTACATCCACTTTCCCCCTTCGACCTATCTCCCAACAAGGGACGACTCGGTCTCTTCTCCAACGGGATTGAAATCCAATCCCTGCACTATCGGAAGGAACCCTTCCACACGTAGGAGTCAACACTCCCACAAACCGGGTTGCACCCAACCCTTACAACACGGAACCAACGTTTCTTTACAACAAAAGTAAAATAGAATGTACAAGAAATACAAACTACGTGAGGAGACTACGGTGTCCCTCTTCATTGACGACGTGATCTTGAAGTCTACAAAGAGTCCACAACCTTGGTCTCTCTTGGAGAGGATCTCCCCGGAACCGGCGGCGGCAAGAAGGGCGGCGGCTAGGTTCACGGGATCGGCGGCGACGACGATGTGCGGCTGCTGTTCTTTAGAGATCCAAACTTCGTAGCGAAGCTAGCTAGGTCTACCAACGGTCACACGAGGATCGGTCGTCTCGATCGATTCGGACGGGGAAGTTTTTCCCGATCAACAAATCGAGAGACAAGGGATCTCTGGATAGACGCGTGAGACTCTAAGCTTGGCTAAGCATCTGTCGCCGGAGATCGGGAAGAAACGCGATCAACAGCGGCGACCAACTAGCGCGAGCGGCGACGGCGGCGGCGGAGCAGATTCGCGATATTAGGGTTAGATCGTGCTCGGCTTCTTTTCTGTCTTTTGCTACTGTTCAAAATACCCGTATATATATACTGTAGATACTTTCAATTTGACTGTTGTGGGACCCACAAGAAGAATCCCTAAATCCCGGTCCAGAATATAGATAGCGGCAGAATCCGGTTCAGGAAGTTCCAGAGAAATGGCCAAGTAAAAATCGGCGAGATTCGCAGGTGATTCTCGACGAATCGGCGAGAATCAGTTAGTGATTCTCGCCGATTTGTCGAGAATCACTTGTGATTCTCGCCGATTCGTCGAGAATCACTTGTGATTCTCGCCGAATCACTTGTTGATTCTCAACGAATATAACTTGTATTCAAGATCTGCTTTGCGATGGGTTCGGCGAGAATCACTAGTGATTCTCGCCGAATCTTACTTGGCACCGTTTTGAGGTAGCCGAAAAGAGTCGGCGAGAATCACTAATGATTCTCGACGATTCGGCGAGAATCACTAGTGATTCTCGTCGAATTACACTTAGACGAATTTTCGTCTTTCCACCCAAGAGCTGCTACTTGACCCATCCTTGCTCCTTGTCTTCTCTTGCATAAGCACGGCCCTGTATTGAAAGTAAGTGCACTCCAATAGAGAGAGTACACGTAGGCCAACACACTGATCTACTCAACGAGGGATTACATCGTGCATACCCGTGTATATTGACCTACTGCACCCTGACATTGGTGTGCACTTAGCGTGGAATAACTGCAAGTACAACTTGAAAGATTTTATCAAATACATTGTCTATTGACCTTAGCTTGTCCAGGGGCTTCTTCAAATCAGGTACATTGTGGATACAATACCCAACATGCTCAAAAACCAAGCTCAAACTTTTGAAGGGAGTTTGAGAAACCCTTTACAGAGAGGGGGTGAGAGAGTGATGGAAGTCTTCTCTTTCTCAAACAACTGCGAAGACTATGTGGATTGTTGATGTCAAAGCTCCCCCTGAATCCTTGAGATCTTCAGGAAGAAAAGCTTTGCTGAGGGTGATAGGCCTTCAAAGATTGAACTCCAGCAATAGATGATTTCAGTAATAGCTGAAATGTTGAATGTTTGGAGTCTTGAAATATGTTGGCCTTGAACACTTTGAAACTAAAGAGATCTGAAGATTTCTGAAAAGATTGATCTCCTTGGATGAGTGTTCTTGAGAATTCTTTGAGACAGAAGATTTTGTTGAAGATTATTGATGTCTGTCTGTGTGTCTGTGTATCTCTTGGTAATTCAAAAAAGAATTGTCTCTTTTATTCTCTGGTACAGAACAAAAACATTCTCTGAGAAGAATAGTCGTTGGCCATCATTAATTGCATCCTTAATTGCAAAATCTCTTCTGGAGGAAAGTTCATAGAAATATTCCTTGAAACTTGGTCCAAAAATGAATGAAAACGGCTAGGAAATCTCTGAATTAATTGCAGAATAACTCCTTAACTGATTTGAATTTGAATCTAGAAACATCCTTGAAGTTATCTGAAATCGTCGAACTGAGCTCTGCTATCGTCGAGCTGAGCTCAGCGATCTAGAAATATACAGCAGCAAAATATCGTCGATCTGAGCTCAAAGATCGTCGAACTGAGCTCAGAGATAAAGATCCAAAGCAGAGTCAAAATCGTCGACCTGAGCTCACCGATCGTCGAACGGAGTTCGACGATATAATGAAGTTGAGCTCAGCGATCGTCGAATGGAGTTCGACGATCTGTCGAAGTTGAGCTAGACGATTGTCGATCGGAGTTCGACGAATCGTCGTGCTGAGCTCGACGATATGACTTAGTCTCCAAACAGAAAATTCTGGTCTTGAGGACAGCTTCCAAACCTAGACTTCTAACCCTTAGACTCAATTCTAATTGACCTTTTAAGCTATACAGGAGGTCAAACAAAGGTTTCCTAGAGACATAGTGATCCTAACCCAAATTAGTAATAGGGTGTTCCAACAAAATGACTGTAGGATGAATCAAAATCAAACTTGTTTGTTGGGAAGATGACCTTCTTAAAAGAAGTTTGATCTAGAGGAGCTTTCCCCTTCTTCTTGGCTAAAGCTTTCTTAGCAGCCTTATTTATTCTTTGAGCTTTATTCCTCCTAGAAGATTTACTAGAAGCAGTCTGATGGCCTAAGCTAGCTCCTTTAGCCTGAGCAGAGAATTCAGTAACAAATGGAAGGACTATCTTGGGCTTGGAGAAACTTTCAACAAGTTTCTTTTCAGCGGCAAGTTGTTCTTCTAATTTCTTGATGATTTTCACTTTCAGGTTTAGGTGCTCGAGAGCTTTATTATATTTTTTGATCGCGGCATGGAATTTCTTTCTAACTGAGACCATCCTTGCGACTTCCTCCCTCAGAGTGCTCTCCTCAGCCTTAAGAGATTTGATCTCCTTGGCTTGAGTTCTTGCGACTCTTCGACATTTTTTGTAATTCTTGATTAATTCATTGTATTGAGTCATGAGTTCAGACTCGTCGTCAGAAGAGCAATTCTCATGATCATGGTCTGAAGCATCAGATTCTGAGAGAGGGGTGTGAGAATTTACCTTTCTAGTGTACTGGGGTTCTTCTTCCTTGTCTGTCTGTGCCATCAGCCCAAAGTATGCTTCCTCTTCATCACTTGACTCAGATGAGTCAGTGTCACTCAGAGTCTTGGCTACTAGGCTTCTTTCAGATTTCTTTTTACAATAAGAAGACTTCTTTTCTTCCCTTCTTCCACCCTCTTTCTTATTGTGCGGGCAATCAGCAATTACGTGCCCTGGCTTAGTACAATAGTAGCAAATAATGTCAGATGAAATATGTTTGTTCGGTTTGGAGTTATACCTGTCGTGGCTACTTGTGCCTTTATTATGACGATCACCATCGTGGCATGATGTTCTGGAGGAAAATCCTTTGCCCTTCCATTGATTCTTCTTACTCAGGAACTTTTTGAACTGTTTAGAGAGTAGGGAGAACTTTGCATCTGATAGTTCTGAGCCCGAGGTGCTCGGCTCCGAGTCTTCTTCTTCACTTTCTTCCTACGCAGGAGCAGGAGACGCAGCTTTAACCTTCCTTGAGATGTCTACCTTTAGTGCGACAGGCTTCTCCTTCGATGAGGATCTGCTTCCCTCTTCTTCAGCTTTTCTTGTATTTATTTGAAGCTCATATGACATCAGCTTCCCGAAGAGATTCTGAGGATCAGTCCCGGCTAGCTTTCCAAACTCCCTTATGACACATATTTTGTTGTCGCATTCCTTTGTTAAGGATCTTAGGAGCTTATTGTTTAATTCTCCGTTAGTGAAGACTCGGCCATAGTTCCTCGGGCCGTTGACGATCTTGAAAAAATTTTCATAAGTGTCTGCTATACTGTCTTTGGGGCCTTGCCTGAAGGCCTCATACTTCTGGTTCAAAAGGGATCTTCTATCATCCCTTACTTCTTCGGTGCCCTCCATCAACATGATCAGTGACTGGCACATCTCTTTGGCAGATTGGAAGTGAATGAGATTTTGTAGCATCGAATCATCGACTGCACTTGCGATGATAATTTTAGCCTTCTTGTCTAGAAAGACAAGTGCAATCTCATCTTTATCTGGATCCATCAGCTTCTTTACCAATTTCTTTGAGGAATCAATAGTGGAGGCCGTCATAGGAATATAGGGGCCTTCTTCCACTATCATGAAAATCCTTGGATCCACTGCTTCCATGAAGAACTTCACCCTTTCTTTCCACATGGGGAAGTTTGTCTTAGTGCATACGGGGAGCTTAGCAAAATCCTTGACTCTGTCCATGCTTGTACACCTTAAGACAAATAGGAGCAGATCTGTTCAAGGTGTTAACCTTTTGATGAACAACCTCCCTTTGATACCAATTGAAAGTGTCTAGTTGTCTACCTAAATCCCCTAGAGGGGGGCGAATAGGTGAGTTCTGTATCTTTTTGCGGAATAAAAATTATACAAAAGATGCACAGAAAATAAACAAGCAATCCACAAACGACACCAAAGATTATAGTGGTTCCCCAATCTTGGGTACATCCACTCTCCACCTCACCGATCTAGCACCACGCTAGACTCGGCTACTTCACTATTATCTCGGATTGGAAAATAATCCTACAACTCAGAACAACATTCCTACAACTCGGAGTAAAACCACTCCTACAATAACTCGGAGAACAACTCCAACAAACTCTAAGAATAACTCCTACAATCTCGGAGAATAACTCCTACAAGAATAAAATAGATTTACAATGAAATACGCAAATTTGTCTTCACAGATCTGACTGATTCTCGCCCTCTTCCTTCTTGAAAAATTATAAAGCTCTATCAAAAAAGTCGAGGAAGAAATCTGAGAACACTTCGATCTCAGAACGTAGGATCACCACGATCAAGGAGAAGATTTGCAGATGTTGAAAAAGCTTGATCGGTTGAATCCTTCTTGTCTGAATTTCTGGATTGAGAAGTTTGACGATGAAGAACACGTCTAGTCAGCGGCAGCACTTCCCGATTTAGAATCTTGAAAATGATTCAGAATTCTATAAAATTCTTCTTAGGGTTTGTCGGTTCTGACATGACCTTTTATAGGTCTTACATAACGGTCTGATTTCATTAATTACAATCCACGTGGACCAATCAAGAGTTAATTACATTTAAAATCAAAACCCTTCAGACACATGTGAAATTCAGATTCAGAACTCAGTTTCTCGAGAGAAATAAGAATTACTCGAGTACGAGTTCTGTTTCTCGAGAAAGGATATAAGATTCTCGAGAAATAACACCTAAGGAAAATATAGAAGATGAGTTCTGGTTTCTCGAGAATGGACAGACTTACTCGAGAAAAACTTTTCTGTTACTTGAGAATAAGAAGGCAGCTCGAGAAAAGATTTATGTTTCTCAAGTAAGAACATCTGGTTCCCGAGAACTAACCTTAGCCTTCTCGAGAAATGTCTTTGGCTTTCTCGAGAAAGAGACTTAGAAAATTCTGAGCTTAATTTTAAGGTTACTCGAGAAAGTTAAGACCTATTCGAGTACTTCATGGCTTTCTCGAGAACTATACTCGGCTTTCTCGAGAAAAAGACTCTGCTACTCGAGTACCTGACTAAGCTAACTCGAGTAAAATACTTAGAAAAATTTTGTTTACTGAAAAATGATTTTCTTCAAAGAAACCAGCAACCAGCCTTTCTCCCATAACTTTGGTACTTGAAAATGAAGTGTGTCCCAATAGAGAGGTTACACATGAGTCAACACCATGAATCACACAATGAGGGATTACATTGTATGGTCCTGTGTTTGGTGACCCATTGTAAACTAACATTGGTCTACACTTGGCAATTATAACCTGCAAGCACTCAACTTAAAAAGGGAATCAAATACAAACTTAATTCATCTTAGTTTAAGGGTGACTTCATACAAATCCAGGTTATTGTTGATACAATACCAAACAGACCTCCACAAAGGTCCTACACCTCAGGCTCCAAGCTCTGCAACTCAGATCAGTAACCAGATCCTACAACTCAAGCTTTCCCCAAGCCTTATAAACTCAGGCTACTAAGCCCTATAACTCAGGCTTATCACAAACATTACAAACTCAGGCTCAACAGACCCTACAACCTCAGATCTGAAACTAGATCATACAACTCAGATTCACAAAGGAATACTACACTCAAATCCTTCAAGGATCCCACCCTGTAAGAGATTACAGAGATTTTGACTCAAAACTTGAAAGTTTGAGACTTCAAATGAAAGCACACTCAGCAGGCTTCTTCTTCCTGATCTTGAACAACGCTTGAAATTTCTTGTTGGAATAGGTGGCTTGATCAAGATGACTTGCAGTGGTTGAAGATGAACTCTTCGAAGGATGACCACTGAGCAATACTTTCACATGACTTGGAAGAATAGTAGTAAAAAACTTTATGTGAATTCTGAGGGCTTGCTAATATTTCTCAAGAGCTTGATCTTGCAACAACTTCACTAATTTTCTAAATTTTTCTCAAGTCTCCAAGTCCTCATTTTATACTTGTCTTGTCCGACAAAGTGAATGAAGATTCAATTTAAATTATCTAACGGCTAGAACAATCTTCCTTTGGCAAACATTTGATTAGGAAACCGCAAACGGCTATATTAAATCTGCATTAGGAAGATTTGCAGTCTTGAAAATATTCTAGTTGGATTCCTTCATATCATCAACATACACTTTAGGAAATAATCCTGATTTGGAATAAGCAATGTCTGTTGAAATTTGATTAAGGAAGGAATACGAAATCATGGCAATATTCTCTAATGAATTAGAATATTTTCCTTGCTATCAATCACTGAATCGCTGCAACAAATCCCGTGAATCAATTTGATTTAAAATATTTGCCCAATCTGCTCCTTAAATTATGGACATGGCCATTGTGTCATGTGTCAAGTTGTAGATGATAGGCTTATGTTACCTTACATGATGCCAAAGACAAAGTCAAATGACTCATGTGAAGTGTTCATGGGCAGCATAAAACACATAGAGGTCAAATAAGGAAACTCCTAACACTTAACCAAAATGTGCCTGTAGTAGCACTATCTTCATGTAGTCAACGCAGTCAAATCTTCCTCTTCGATGCAGTCGATGCATTCGAATTTTACTTAGCTTTCTAGCTTATGCACCCGATTTTTTACTTAGGTAAATCTTTAATCCTGCTTTTGATTTCTTTTGTGCTTAGTGACTTTTCCCAATGATAGTGACATGTCTAATATATAATAGCACAAAGGTCAACATGAATTTTGCTCCTTGAGGGATTACAAGTGCAAAATCCTATTTGGGTGACCAAGTGTCTAACCATACATTAACCTGGCACTTAAGTTAAACTTGCCACATCAAACCTAGAACAGCCATCAAATACAAGATGTTTATTGTCATCTTAAGTCCTTCAAATCAGAAATTTTGGGGACAATATTTCGAACAGCCATTGATGAATTTATTTGGAGGCTACCACGATCTTTGTTATCAGGTAATACAAATCTGAGCGATCACGCTACTCTCTCCCTTTTTTTGTGACATTAAAATTTACAGTTGAGTCAGATTAAAAGTAGAAATAATAAATTGAAATAAATTTTAGAAATCTACAAACTAGTATATATGCTGAGAAGCACTTTTTGCTAAAATCTTTATGCGCGCAGGCATGAGACTTTTCATTTTACTCTTTATGTTCAATTCCTTATATAGCATTAGATGTTCCTAACCCTATGGAGAATTGTTTTCTCGGGACTAGAAAATGAGTAAGCATGGGGGTATTTGATGAATAATACTTTGGAACAGTTTTAGTATTAAATTGTACTTCATTTTATTTTAGAATTATTAGTATCGTGAGTATTTTAATTCTTAATTATTCTTTTTTTATAATTATGAACTAACTTAAGCTTTATTTTCATAAATTTCTATAGATTTTGGTCAAACTTGGCAATACACCCCCTCGGGCATGCCCATGACCGAGGGTATCTCAACTTAATCTCACATGTCCAACTTTTCTCCGTGTTCTGAAGCAATTCCATGAAGAATCAGCATTACAATCCCTTAGTCATGCCCATGACCAAGGGCGCGCAAACTAGCTCAAGCCCTAGAATGTGCCAATTGACGAATCGCACTAGCTATCACGCCCTGAAGAAGTCGCGCCTTTGACATACCCATGTCACTCAAAGTTCACGGACGTGTAACTCCTAACTTATGCTCTCGCCCCTCACACCAAGAAGTTTCTGCCATAACCAAATTCAAGAAGTCGTGACTTTGGACAAGGGCATGACCAAGGGCATGACATGTCGTATAACGCTTCGAATTAATGTTAGATCACACCCATCCTGTCGCTGTCATTTTGACCCAGACACGCCCCAGGTCACAGGTGTGACCTGGGGAGTGTAACACCAAATTTTGGCATATATAAGAACAGCTGCTCCAGATCTCAAGCGACCGAATTTTGGGAGTCTAATTCAGCATTCTAGCTTTTTTTTATTATTTCTAAGTGTTTTTCAAGTAATTTTCTCCCTTGTATTTCTTTTAAGATTGTTCTTGTAATTTTTTAGTCTCTTTACTTGTAATTCTCTTTTAATAGCAATAAAATTATCTCTTTCTTCTCCCAACTCTCTTCTTTATTCATCATGCACTTCTTCATATTTGATGATTCCTTCATCTCCATGAGTAGTTAAATTCTTATTTGTAATCGATCAAGATAATCCAAGGATGAAGTAATTGTGCTGTAATTTAGATTTCTTTTCTCTATTATTGAACGCTTAAGATTTATATGTGACCATAATTTCATGAGATTATATCATCGATATATAACTTTCATTCTTATTTTCGTACTTTAGTTAGTTGAGAGGCTCACATGCGAATAGATCACCCATGGGTAAAAAGATCAGAATGTAACCCTTGAGAGGGGATAATGTAACTCTTCCGAATTTGAGTGAAATTCAATAGTGAGGTTCATAACATAAAGCAAGTCTTAGGTGAATCAATTTGAGAATGAGTGTTTGGTCTACCAACCAAAGCATAAGTGGGCAATCTTCGAGAGAGGAGCGTTCATATTTCAGGAACCTCCGCGGTCACAAGCTTCTTCATAAAGAGAATTAGAATTATATTTCATTTGATTATTTTCATTCGAAGGTGCTTCAAAGATCAAGTGCTAATTATAATCGTATTATATTTTCTTCATCGCAATTTAGTTTTCATTTACAAACCATCCAAAGTTCTATTTGATAAAATAATAACGACTTTCTTGAAGTAAAATTATTCAATGCACTTGGAAAAATACGACCTTAGTATTTATAATATCATATACTATATTCAATAAGGTATGCTTTCCTTTGTCGATATAGGATTGGAGAAAATCTCTTCTAATTCAAAATCTTTAATATTTACATAGCAGGATTCATATAGAAATATAAAACCCTCAGATTGTATCATGTACACTTTCTAAAGAAGGTTTTCATTAAGAAAATCCATTTTAACATCCATTTGTCAGATCTTGAAGTCATAATATGCAACAATAACAAGAAAAAATTTGATGGGCTTTACTATGACAATAGGGGAAAAGGTATCATTATAGTCAACACCATTAATTCGCTTGAAACATTTATCCACTAATCACCCTTTGAATGTATGTACATTCTCATCCATGTTGATTTTCTTCTTGAAGACTCACTTGTAACCTATGGGTAGTACATTTCAGGTGCTTCCACAAGATTCAAACTTGGTTTTCATACATGGAGTTCATTTCAAATTTCGTAACCTTAAGTCATTTCTCAGAGTACGGTCCATTTATAACCTCTTTGTATGTTACAATTTCAACATTATGATCTATAAGCAACACATTACCTATTTGTGACATGAGAAAACCATATCTCATAGGCTCAACTTTAAGTCTATCAGATCTTCGTAGAACTTGTGTTTCTTGAGCAGGATCTCTAGCTACAACATTTTGTAGTCCTTGCTCGGGTTTCAATTCTAGTTCATTTATTATTTGCAGTTCTTGAACTTCTTCAAGTTCTATCTTAGTTGTCTTTCTTGATAAGAATTCTTTCTCTATAAAGAAACCAGTCCTTACGACAAACACGTTGTCGTCGGACTGATTATAAAATAGTATTATTTAGTTTCCTTAGGATACCCCACTAGATAATATTTATCTGAATTAGCCTCAAGTTTGTTAGGTATTTGACGTCTCAAATATGTCTTATAATGCCAAATCTTAATGAAAAATATTCTATGACGCTTCCCAATCCATATCTCGTATGATGTCTTATGAACCGTTTTTGTTGAAACATGATTTAGTGTGAAAGTTGTTGTCTCTGGAGCATATCCTCAAAAGAAAACTGCAGATCTGCATGACTCATCATCAATCGCATCATGTCTAACAAAGTACGATTCATGTTTTCAGAAACAACATTATGTTGTGTTGTTCTAGGAGGAGTGAGATGTGATACAATACCACACCTTTTAGATGATCACGAAACTCCTAACTCAAATATTTGTCACCTCAATCAGATCAGATCACTTTAATTATATTTCCTAGTCGGTTATGTACTTCATTCTAGAATTCCTTAAACTTTATAAAGTATTCGAACTTGTTTTCATAAGAAATACATCAGTATATACTGAAATCATTAGTAAATGTAATGAAGTAGTAGAACCCACCTCTAGCCATATAACACATGGGTTTGCATACATCACTATATATTGCACCCAAGAGATCAGCAGCCCTCTCGATATGACTAGTGAATGGGGCTTTAGCCGTTTTACCTAATAAAAAAGATTTGTATCTCTCAAATGATTCATAATCAAATGAGTCCAGCAGCACATCTTTATGGAGCTTGGATATATGCTTCTCATTTATATAGCCTAAACGATAATGTCAAAAGTATATATGATGCAATTCATTTGACTTCAGTCTCTTAGTATTTTCTACATTATAGATCGGTTGCTCTAAGTTCAAAACATATAAGTAATAAAATAATTAGGCTACATCATAACAAACATTATTTATAAATATAGGACAACAATTATTTTTAATAATAAAAGTAAAACCTTTCATGTCAAAACATAAAATGGATATAATGTTTCTAGTTATGGCTGGAACAAAATAACAGTTATCTAGATCTATTACAAGCTCAGCGGTCAAGAAAAGACGATAAACTCCAACAACGATGGCACCAACTCTTGTTTCATTTCCAACACGTAGGTCAATCTCTCCTTTACCCAGCAATCTTCTCATTCCTAGGTCTTGCACATTTGTACAAATGTGAGAATCACATTTGGTATCTAATACCCAAGATGAAGGAGCGGAAAGTTTTATCTCTGTAACATACATACTTGAAGTGGAATTCACACTTCCCTTCTTTTGTAGATCTTCAAGATAAAGATGGCAGTTCCTCCTCTAGTGCTCCACCTTACCACAATGGTGACATTTTCTTTCATTGGTCATTCCCTTCTTCTTTAGTTTTAAAGACTTGTGATCAAGATAAGTCTTGGATCATATCTTCGTCTTCTTAGATCCCTTTTTCTTGTCCTTTCCTTTATGCACCATCAGTATGGGTCTAGCATGCTAGACCTTCTTAATATTTCTCTCAGCAGTTATCAATTGTGTTTAGGAGCTCAAGCAGTGTCGTGTCAATCTCATTCAGAATGTAGTTCAAAACGAAATACTCATAACTGTCCGGAAACGATTGCAGGATCGGATGGCTAACTCTTGGCCTGGGGGAAAACCAAGTCTCTCAAGGTTCTCAATTTACTCAAACATCTTGAACACATGAGCCACTTTTTGGGTCTCAAGCTCACATCTTGTACTGAAATATTGTCATGGATATATCAAACCACTCATGTCAGGCTTTCCCCTCCAATATTTTCTTGAGGTGCTCGATTATCGCATAACCACACATGCTCTCATATTGCTTCTAAAGCTCAGAGGTCATGGTAGTAAGCATGAGGCCTTCAACATCTACGGAGTCATCTTGATACTTCTTGTAAGCATCTTTGTCTGCTCGGGATATAGATCCGACTGGCTCCTTGGGGGATCCTCTTCCAAGACATAGAGCTTGTGTGAGGACAATCCTCGGGTTCCTATACCAGTAAAGAAGTTTGTTTTGTTCAGCTTGTCCCTCTCAAGGATAGCTCTTAAGGATAGCGTGAAGTGTGATCCACTTGTCATGGTAGTTCTACAAGAATTATGCAAAATAAATTTTAGTACTATATTTTAAAATACAATTTTATTGAATAAGGTCTATTATTAAATATTCTCACTATTTTGTTCAGATTGATAACCCTTAATATCAATTTGGAGAGCTTATGTGAGCTACTCTCTAGTGGACAAGATTTGTACTTCACTCCTTCATAAGTCAGCTTTGGTTGATCACTCATAATGTTACTATTTTGATAGGCAACATTTGTCAATTGCATCACCATGCAACTCTTGTATGGTTTGTGAATAACATTTATTGGCATCCATCTTATGGTGTATGCCAACTCAATGTCTTAAGGCACTCAACCGTTGAGGTCACCTAATTAATTTAGATCTAATGTCGACAGCATGATGTCACAACTATCCACTCGCACCCAAACCAAGATAAATTAATGAACCTTGCTTTGGCAAGCACATATTTCAACGATCATGGCAGAAAAAGTGTCGTCCATCGGAAGGTATCCATACACTTGATATAAATTTCAAGGAATTTTCATGACATTTGATTAATGATTAATCATGATCAACACTTCATCATTTACACACATTTACGACAAACTCATAAAAATGATTACAAATTTTCATTCCAGATATATACCAAATGTGCATTAAAGAAAATCATCAATAATTGATGTTAAAAGTGCTAAATCTGAACATTTAGAATACTTCTAAATCTTCAAATATACATATATCGCAACGAAATCACTAGTGCTCATGGTGGGGTTCTGAGGGGCGCCCCTGGTGGGGTCGTAGGGGCAGAACCCCTAGCAGAGTCCAAGGGGCAGCGCCCCTGACGGTGGTCTCACCGACAGATCAGCGAGCAGGGTTAAGGTATGGCTGACCGCACAGCGACAGCAGGCTGGACGAAGCAATTTGGCTCTTACGCTGCTCAGATCGCAATAGTGGTGGGTCGTTTGGGGAACTCCCTACTAATGGCACTACCTAAGTTAATGGGGAGGTGGGGATATTGTCATCCATTTTTGATATCCAGAGCCCATTTCTCCTTATAATTTTAAGGGTTCCCTGTCAATTATCAAGATGTATGCTTAAATCATCTCTATATATTACATTATATATGTTTAAATTTATTAGACATATTTTATTCACTTTCACAAGTGTTTATTCTTTATACATTTATTTGTTACTATCAAACAAAATAATAAATTGTCTTGCATTCCATTAGTCAATGTTCATGCTTTTAGTAAGCGCCAAAACAGTTATTATCAATAAAATATAACATTAAAATCTTTTTTACTTTCTATACAATTTAGTATTTTTTTAATTACACTTATTAAATAAAGTTAAATATATTTAACAATTTTATTTATTTATATCTATCCTAAAAACTTGCTAATAGTATTATTGTGTTACTAATATTTTAATTATTTTATTTTTCTCATCTAAATTTTTTTCTATTTTTCATGTTTGTTTTTTTACTTTAAAAAGATATACAACAACACTCCAACCTTTATCCCAGGGTCGGTACTTTAAAAAGGTATAATTACAGTTAATATATACTTTAGCTGTGGGATTGGTACTTTAAAAGGGTATAATTATAATTAATATATAGTTTAGCACATTTTAAGATATTCTCAATATATCTCCAACATCCCATCCAGCATATATAGGCTCCGTTTGGAGGAAATTATTTTCACCGGTCAAGCAGTTGCGACCGCACGAATCGGGCCCTACTTAAGACTTGATTCATGCAGTCGTAACCGCTTGACCGGTGAAAAATCAGTCCCCCCAAACGAAGCCATAGTTTATCACTTTTGGCTTCATTTGTCGTGGTTTATTGCTCCGCTGAGTTTGCTCAAAAACATCATTATCATAGAATATATATTTGACAAGACAGGTTATGACCAGTACCAAGAAAATAAACTAATTCTGAGCATAAAATGCATGACTTTTTTAGGTGAGTTCGGGCATTCACAGAGGATGGTTCATGACCACCGCACAACAAACAAAGCCAAATCTCAATCCCATGTAAAGCGGACATTCGATTTTAACAATCTTGATCATTTATGCATCAAAGAGCCCATACAAAAGCATTTCAATCAACATAAATATTATTATCAAATTTAAGCTTTTGCCATTACATGTAAAATCAAAGTAAAACAGACCACAAAATTCAATTTAAACACGACCTAAGCACAAAAAACAATAGACTTGTTTTGCTTATCATTTACAAACCGAAGATCAAAAACTACTACATCACGGTCTGATCCAAACCAATACATATGGAACTAAACTGATTATTATGGAACCAAGCCGAAACATGTCCAAAGCACAACACTAATATGAAAAATGCATCTATAGACAATGGCTCCAACTTTTACCGCCACCTATCGTGGACATAACACTTTGTAGCAAAAAAATGGGTGTTTGAAGTATGATCACAAAGGGCTACATGTTCTCAGAGAGCAAACGTATATATACACAGCTCAAATAATGTGCAGGAACTAAGAATGGAAAAAATGGCATGCCTGTTATCTGGGGATGAAACAAAACTAGATAACAGTTTGCGCTGTGTGGGAACGATTGAAGAATGTACAAAGAAATCCCTATTTATTTGGTGTAGAAGTTGCGCTCTGAGCAGGCTGGGTCTGTGGGGTATAGGCTTGAGAAGCAAGGAAGGTGAGGGCAGTCACCACGTCCGGCATCAGAGGTCGCATGGATGGTTGCTCCTGGACGCACATCGCCGCCACAGCAAGGGCTTGGTAAAGGCCTCGTACAGGATATTCACCACGAAGCATTGGGTCAACCATCTGAGAGAACTTCCTTCGATCTTTGAACAGCGGCCGTGCCTGCAATCCGAGATCAAATTGTAACAATTTTCAGTATGTTCGTTCTGCTATATACGTATGTCTTCCTTTATATACATATAGACATTGATATATTTTACATGCATATCAACAGACGCACTTAAATACCTAAGATCAAGTAGGAGACCTGTGAGTTGAGAAATTTTCATGCATATTGAAGTTCGCCATGTTAAAATCCCCCCCCCCCCCCCCCCCCCCGCAAAGCTCCGAAATACCCCCGACGGTCCAGCTTCTCTTTTTTTTTCATTTCCCGTGCATTTCTCCAACGGCGGTTCGCAGGCTTAGGGGTAGGCGTTACCTAGCTCCGACAGGGTCGCATCTCTGAGATCAAGTACGAGACCTGTGAGCTGAGAAATTTTCATGCATATTGATGTTTGCCAAGTTAAAATCCCCCCCCCCAGCAAAGCTCCGAAATCCCGTGCATTTCTCCAACGGCGGTTCGCAGGCTTAGGGTTAGGCGTGACTTAGCTCCGACAGGGTCGCATCTCTACAACGGAGACTCCATCCATTGATGCCGATGGTGCCATTGGCGATCTCCAACGGCGAGAGTACTGCCATTGACGCTGACTTCAGCTAGGGTACCGCCATTGACGACCTCCAAAGGCACGACAGAGACGGTGCGGGTCTGTAATTCAAACCACATATTCATGCCAGTAGTTCTTCCAATGTTCATCAAATGTCCGTGCCAGTACTTCTCCAGCTTTGCATCACACCGGCGAGACTGTATTTCTTCATGTCAGTACTTCTCCAGCTTTGCATCACTCCGGAGAGACTGTACTTCTTCATGTCATTTTTTCCCTGTTTTGCATCACTCCGGATTTGCATCACTTCGGGATTTGTTCATGTTATTTTTTTCCTGTTCAGATTTGAAACATATTTGATTAATGATTACAGGAATGGATTCAGAAAATGAGAGTGGAGCTAGTGATCGTTTCTATTCATTGTTGTCAGTCTGATATGGATTCATCTGACGGAGAGATTAATAATTACTCGAATGACGGAGTTGCTAGAATGGTGAAATGTTCAAATTTGATTGAATTTAACATGCCAGAAACTCCAAATGAAGCAATAAATTTCAAAAGGGCATGGCATTTGCAAATGTGGCTGTATTTAGGAAGGCCACTACAGAGTATGCTATAAGAGAAGGTTGCAAGGTTCATAGGATTAAAAATGAGAAATCCAGGTTGACGGTTGGGTGTGCTGTGACAGATTGCGAGTGGAGAATTCATGCTTCTCCAATGCCCGATGGAACTTCATTTCAAATTAAATCTCACTGTTGAAGTCATAGTTCTGTTAGAGTCGATAAAACCAAAGAGGCAAGTTCTGAATGGATGGCGGATAAGTTAGTCGATTGAGGTGCGACACCAACGTGGGATAAAGTGGAATAGTCTAGTGTGCAAAAAGAATTGTGAAGAAGCTAAATCTTGCAAAGGATGAGTCAATCAAGTGCTCAATACTTGTAGGGAGTGAATTTGAATTTCAAGTTAGTGATGGAAATGCTCATTACATAACTTTATGAGTAGGACTTGTGATTCTAGAGCATGGGATATATCAGGAATTCCATGTAGACATGCAGCACTAGCTATTGCTCACAAACGAAGTAATATAGAGACGTATACAGGTTATTGTTACTACAAGGAAAATATTTAAAGACTTACAGTCAAAAGATTCACGGAATTCCTAGTGCAAATTTTTAGTCTCCTATGCTATGACTGTCGCACCTGCTAGCATATTACCTCCTCCGATAAAATGGTTACCGGGAAGATCAAAAAAAGGAAGCAAGGAGAAGATGATAGGGTTATCCCTACAAGGAGGACTCTTAGTACTAAGTGTGGCAAATGTAGAAGATTTGGGCACAATTTGAGGACGTGCAACTAGGTTTCAATTTACAATCAAATTTCTTTCGTATACAACAATTTATAAAGTTATTTAAATTAATCATTTTTTCATTCACTTGCAGTAGAATGATGAAACTCCACTAGCTGCAGTTGTTCATCAGAGAAAAAGGCCAAGGCGTGACCAAGTTGATCGAGACATTTGAAGAATGACTGTTTATGATTATGAAGGAATTGGATAAATTTTATGTTGTAATTTTTCGATGTTGGAAAGTGATGATTTTTGCAAAGTGTGATGTGTAATCTATTTTTCACACTTTCCAACAATTATCTCTACTCATGGACTTCTGTTTGTAAGCTGATGTTAATCGAATTGTCTGAATTTGCATCAATCCATTTTTGTCCGAATCACACTCTGTCGAAATCATTGAGGCCAAGTAGAAAGCATAAACATTTTTGTCAAAATCACACTTTTACATTGTTTAAAAGCAAATTATTTTGGGGGTACTATAAAAATAAATAAATTTTTACTAAACAATTTTCGATTAACATATTTTTTTGGTCTATAAAAAGAAAATTAATATATTACAAAATAATTATATTATCAAGGACCATGTTAAAATTGCATTAAGAATGTACAAAAAAAACATTACAAAATCATCCCTCTGGTTTTTAAAACATTACAACTACACCCCTTGCACTATCATCTCATTACAAAGGATAAAATAGGAATATAAAATATTTATTTGCGGAAAAACAGACTTTTCATCCTATTTCTTCACAGAAGGGGGGATTGTTAACTTGGCAAACTCACAGGGGAGGTCAATGTAATATCCAAAGATGGAGGGGAGGTACCTGTAATTATGCAAACTTGCAGGGGAGGTCCTGTTGGGTCCATTGAGCACAATGTCTCAGATTTGAAGAAGGCCCACAAATCAATAGTATACACATATTTGTGTATTTGATATATGTTCTAGTTTAATGTATGCAGGTTGTACTCTCTTCATTGATTAGACAGGTTGACAGGGTCAGAATGTTGATTGGACTCAAGACAGGATATTAGAGGCAGAAATTTGCCTAAGTCCAGAAGTACTGAGTGAGCACTCATCACTCAACGCAAGAGGCCTAAAAGCGTTGACAGAAGCTCAGGCATTAAAGCCTCAGTGGTGCTGAACTCAAATCTGGCCAAGTCCAGAAGCGTTGAGTGAAGACTATTCACTCAACGCCTACACAAAGGAAATCTGTCCAAGTACAGAAACGTTGAGTGGAGAAGGCTCACTCAACGGCTTATCAAAGATACAGCAAAGTCCAGAAGCGTTGAGTGTTGAAGGTTCACTCAACGCCTTCTTTCAAAAATTTTGTACAAGTCCAGAAGCGTTGAGTTTAAAAGACTCACTCAACACCTTCCGTCAGGATAACTGCCAAGTCCAGAAGCGTTGAGTGAAGAAGGTTAACTCAACGTCTTCAACCAGAAGAATTCTGTTAAGTATAAATGCGTTGAGTGATGAAGGGTCACTCAACGCCTTATCAGATAAGCTGTCAAAGGCAATAGAGTTGAGTGATGAAAGCACTCAACGCCTAAGAAGTTAAACAGTTATTCAGCTAAGTGTTTTTGCATTAAGTAAAGACTTACCACTCAACGCCCCAGCAGTTAACACTTAATGTTCAGAAGCGTTGTGTCCCAAGGCAACACTCAACGCCTTTATGCGTTGAGTCACAAGACTTCACTCAACGCCTATGCAGACTGTATGGTGAAAGTTGTTAAGTCCACAAGCGCTGAGTCATGCTGACGTCATCCAAAATTCAAATAAAGCAGGTTTTGCGCGCTAAAGGACAAATGGCGTCGCATGCCTTCTGCAGTGCAATTAATGGAAAAGCTACTTTACAGCTGCTCATACCACTTACTCCTACGGATCAAAAAGCCGTTGAACTGCGGGATATAAAAAGTCTAAGCAGAGAAATTAAAAATAAGAGTTGGACACGGATCATCTTTCTTGATGGAAAAGTGGTTGAAATCGAAAACTCAAGTCTTCAGTAAGAACTCAAACCCTAAATTTCTGCAAGTGTTAGTTAGCAGAGCACTCAAGATAGTTGATGTTCTTCAAGGATGTTGCATTCAACTCAGACATACTTAAGTTTGAAAGAACAGAGCTCTGCAACAGTTCTTCTCGGCAAAAGCAGAATAACTCTGAAGAACTACATTCTTGTTGCTGTGAAGAGTTAAGGCTGTTACTACACAGTCCAGGAAGCTGACTCAGAGGTCCATTTCTCTGGAGTCAATCACCATAAAAACCTTATTCAATATGTAGGATCACTGTCTGATCTGAGCTGTAAGACTGTATTATAAAGGCTGAGTGGTAGGAGTTGTTGTCTCTGAGTGGGTAGAATCCAAGAGTGGATCTGAGGTAGGATCGTGAGGGATCTGAGGCAGGAGATCTGGTATATATCTGAGGTAGGGCTGCTGAGCCTGAGGTAGGACTATCTTTAGGTTGAGTTGTAGGAGTGAGTTTCACTCTGAGGAGTAAGATCATGAGGGATTTGAGATGTAAGCTCAAGGAGCTGAGGAAATAGAAAAATTTAGCCGAATCTAGCTCATTGCTACATAGGTGGAGGGGGAAAGTGGATGTACCCGAGATAGAGGAACAACTATTAATTTGTGTGTTACTATTATTCTTGAAAACTAACAACTAACCCCAGCACACTTTAAGCTCATAAATTCAAAAGACTCAAATGAGCCAAAACAAATCTATTCACCCTAGGCAATGAACTGTCAGATGGAGAACTTATTTTGTTCTCCAAACAGTTCAAGAAGATGTTGAGCAGGAGAAGACAGTGGAAGAACAAGGGCTCTTCTAGCTCTAGCACAAGAAAGCCATAAACCAGCATGGAGAAGTCCACAAAAGACCCCTCCGTGGAAAAGTATGATTCTAAGCAGAACAATCATTTTAAGACTAATGTTGTTTGTTATTGTTGCAACAGATCTGGACATGTCATTGCTGACTGTCCAATCAAGAGGAAGGAGAACAAGAAATCAGATGACAAGAAGCATCACAATGACAAGAAGGCTGAAAAGAACCTCTTGGCCAAGAAGAAAATCAGTTTATCAGACAGTGATTCTGAGTCTTCGGAATCAGAAGAAGAAGAGGCAGATATTAGTCTCATTTTTCTTGAAGAGAAGGCCGATCTTCCTGCAGCCATAATTGGCATAAGGGCACCACTATCCTCTGTTGACAGTGATTGTGAAGATGATGAGGAATTCAGCCTCATGACATTAACAGAAGATAAACAGGACAATTATGTTCCTGATGAGGTACACTCTCTTCCCAACTCTCCTTCTGTCTATGAGTCTGGCTCAGACTCTGAGGCATCCATTCCAGCTAATGAGGATGATGGAGATGAATCAGAATCTGATGAGGATGTCAATCAATTGATTGACAAGTATGGTCCTATCCTGAAAAAGCTGAAGAAGAGCAAGAGGCTTGTCAAAAGACAAGCTGAGGAGATTGCCTCTCTTCAGCAAGCTACTTCCCTGCAGTCTGAGTCAGCTCATATGCTTGCCCAGATGAGGAGGGAAGTCAGTCAGCTGAAGACAATCTCAATCATCCAAATATGCACCACTAGCCAGAAGAATAAGATCATCATAGATCTTGAAGAGAAGCTGCTCAAAGAGAGGAAGCTAGTGGCTGAGTTTTTTAAGCCCAAGACAGTGCTACCACTAATTGACTCTTTCTCCTCTCAAAATAATAAGAGGCAATTGGAGTTCATGTGGAACACTAGAGCTGCACATTCCAAAGGAAAAGGCAAGGCTCCAGTTGTGCCTAAGACCATCTTTCAGAAGGTTATTCTCCCTTCTAACAGGTATGACCATGACAGTATGTATGGTCACTGGAAGAATGAAAATTCTTCCTCCAAGAGCTTTGATGCTACTTCTAATGGAAGAAGAAAGGGTATGGGGTTGAGTGCACTGAAGGCTCCCAATGAGGAAATTCAAATAGCTCATCATGGATCATTTGTGTTTGGTGTTCCAGCTCTCACTTTTAAGGGCAAGGCAGTGGTCAACCCCTAAGTTCCTACTACAAAGAGTAAGACTGTGACAAAGACAGTCAGTAAGCCACACTTGGTTATTTCTGATGCCATCAACATCATGTCAACTGCAAAGAAGACATTTGTTGGTGTAAATCAGAATAAAACAAGTGCACCTACTGGCAGACTTACTTTCAGTCAAATTCTTGCTAAAAGGAGCAGGAAGAAGGTTGTTGCTCTCCCCTCGGAACAGATAAATACTGATGGCTTACACACATCTCAAAGGTTGTTCAGAAGAAGAGATACAATATCAACATTTGATGAGTACTTGGACGCACCTGCAATCACAAGATTAATTTACCTTAGGAACCCAAAAGGGTTTGGGTCATTGGTTCATGTTAGCTTGAAAATGGCTATATCTACTGGCAGCAGCCCTGACAGGAAGACTCATGAATATGATACTTGGACAGTGGTTGTTCCAGACATATGACTAGAACAAGGAGCCATCTAAAGGATTATACTCCAGTGAGGATTGAACTAAAGTCATCTTTGGTGGTTCAGACAGAGGAGTTACCAAAGATTATGGTATGATTACCAATAACATAGTTTTCATTACAAAAGTAGCATATGTGGAAGGATTGCAATACAATTTGATTAGCATAAGCCAACTCTGTGATATTGTCTATGTCATTGTCTTCCACAAGGATAAGTGTCTGATCAAAAGGTCAAGTGACCAATAGATCACTTTGACAGACACTAGAAGTGGAAATATTAATTATTTAAATTTTCTATGTATAGATACAGACTCATCAATATTTCTTGTTACAAATGAGAAACTCTTATTGCGTACAATAGCACAAGAGGCTTACTCACTTGAATTACAAGACAAACAGCAAGCTCTTTAATGAAGAACTACTCAGAAATGGACTCAATCTAAGATGCACCAAAGAAGGCATTTGCTCTGCATGCCAAAAGGGCAAACAAACAAAGGCCTACTTAAAGAGTATTGGGGCCAAGGATTCTGAAAAGTGTCTTTACCTCATGCATATGGACTTATTTGATCCTATATCAATTCGTAGTCTAGATAGGAAAGTCTACATACTTGTGATAGTTGATGATTATTCCAGATTTGCTTGAGTATTCTTACTTAAGAAAGTCTGAAATCCTTAACATTTTTGTGACCTTTATTAGGCAAGTTCGGAATGAAAAAAAAAGTTCTGTGATTAAAATCAGAAGTGATCATGACATAGAATTTCAGTTTGAAGGCATGATAAAGTTCTGTGGAGAGCGAGGTATTTTCCAGGAGTTTTATTCTCCAAGAACACCCTAATAAAATGGGATGGCTGAGAGGAAGAACTGGACTCTCATAGAGACTGGCAGGACATTGCTCAGTGACACTTCTCTTCTAAAATACTTTTGGGCTGAAGCAGTAAACACTGACTGTCATGTCCTGAATAGAGCATCTATCAGCAAGTAACACAAGAAGATTCCCTATGAGATTATGAAAGACAAAAACAAATCTTGTTTATTTCAAAATCTTTGGAAGCAAATATTTTGTGCTTAATAATGGAAAGTCCTACTTGACAAAGTTTGCTGTCAAATCCTATGAGGGAATTGTTTTGGGTACAGCAACCACTGCAAAGCATATAGAGTCTATAACTTGAAGAACCAAGTTGTACAATAGTCGGTCAATATAGTATTTAATGAGTCTTTCATGATTCACAGTGAGCTGTCAAGCTACTCTAGATCTACAGGTGCAGAATTGAAGTTGCACAAGCTGAACATCTATGATATACCTGCTGAACAAGCAGAGGTTGAAGGTGTGGTCATTCCAGAAGAAGGTCTAGGTGACTTGGACATAGATGAAGATCATCAGGAACCAGAAATTGAGGTTCAAGATGATGTAAAAGGAAAGTCAGCTGCAATCAGGCACCTAAGAGATCATCCCAGAAACTTGATCATTGGGGATGCAAACCAATGGGTTACAACAAGGAGCAGAAGCTTCAATGTAGCAATGTATTCAAGCTTTTTGTCTCAAGTTGAACCTAAGAAATTTGAAGATGTCAACATAGATTCATTTTGGATTGTGGCTATGCAAGAAGAACTGAACCAGTTCAAGAGATGCAAGGTCTGGAAGCTGGTTCTCAGACCTCATGGACACAACATCATTGAAACTAAATGGATATATAGAAATAAGCTTGATGAGGATGATGTTATCATCAAAAATAAAGTTAGGCTGGTTGTCAAGAGGTACAGGTAAGAGGAAGGTATTGATTTTGATCAAACATTTGCATCAGTTGGTAGACTATAGGTCATAAGACTATTTCTTGTGTATGCTGCATACAAAGAATTTAAGGTCTACCAAATGGATGTTAAGTTAGTCTTCCTAAATGGTGACCTGAAAGAGGAGATCTATGTTAAGCAACCCTCGGGTTTTGTCAACTCTAACTTCTCTGACTATGTATTTAAGTTAAGAAAAGTTTTGTATGGGTTGAAACAAGCTCCTAGGGCATGGTAAAAAACATTGGCTACATTTCTCATTGAGAACAAATTCTCAAGAGAGAAAATAGACAAGACATTATTTCTAAGGGAAGTCAAGGGCAAGATAATTCTACTCCAAATTTATGTAGATGACATAATTTTTGGCTATATTGATGATGGCCTTTGTAAGAAGTTTGTCATACTTATGCAAGAGCAGTTTGAGATGAGCAACATGGTTGAACGTAAGTATTTCTTGGGCCTCCAAGTTAGATAGACAAAAGATGGATTATTCATCTCTCAGTCTAAGCCCACCAAGAAGTTAATCATAAAGTTTGGAATAAAGAGTGTCTCCATAATGAAAACTCTTATGTGGTCAAGTATGTCAATAGACAAGAAAGAGACTGGAAAACCTGTTGATGAAACCTTGTATAGGGGCATAATTGGTTCTCTCCTCTACTTGATTGCTAGTAGGTCAGACATTATGTATGCTACATGTGTTTGTGCTAGGTACCAGGTATGCCCTAAAGAATCTCATTATTCTGCTGCTAAAAGAATTCTGAGATATCTCAAGAGCAAACATAATCTTGGTTTGTAGTACCTAGGCATAATGATTTGAACTAATTGGGTATTCAGATGTAGATTTTGCAGATTGTAGAGAAGACAGGAAAACCACATATGGCACCTGTCAGTTTCTAGGAAGAAGACTAGTTTCTTGGAGCAGCAAGAAGCAGACCAGTGTAGCTATCTCCATTACAGAATCAGAATATATTTCAGTTGGGAGTTGCTGTGCACAGCTACTATGGTTTCAGCACCAACTATAATCTTCAGGTAAGTAAAACTCCAATGTATTGTGATTCATCTAGTGTTATCTTAATTGCTAAGAATCTTGTCTCTCATAGCAGGATCAAGCACATTGAAATTAGATATCATTTCATTAGAGAGCATGTTGAGAAGGAAGACATCAGTCTTGAGTTTGTCCCCACAGACAAACAAGTGGCTGATATCTTCACTAAACCACTAGATGAAGTCAAGTTCAACACCTTCAAATTTGAGTTAGACATGTTGAACTTGGAGTAACATCATTATGTTTACATGCATATGTGCATTTGGGGGTTAACCTTTTGCAGGTAATCAAGAAAGAAATGGGTCAATTGTCTAGGCGTCGAGAGCGTTGAGACAACTCCAGGAGTCAAAAGCATCGAGTGCGTCGAGTGCACTCAACGCATTTATTTTACCGGTTTAAATTACGACTAACTATAGGGATTAATCTCAGTCGTTGATCAAATCGTGTAAATCACAACAGGTACGTGCCTCTCAACATTCTCGAATATGGGTAACTATAAATAGAAATGTGTGTCTAGGATAAACACATAATTCCTTGCCCTATTCGACTCTCTGCATCCCTGCAAAGTTTTCTCGAGCAAGCTCTTCCAACTCTCCAGAAACTCAAAGATTCAATGGCTCCCAAAGGAGTAGATTTCATGTTTGAGGGCTCTGAACTCATCAGTAATGGATTCAAGGACGCTCCTGAAGAAGATCAGTTGGTTCTTCATTAGTTGAATGTCACTGATCAAGATTTTGTGCTGTCAGAACCTAGTTCTATCGAGAAAAGAGAAGTGTTAGAACTGTACTCAAATGCCAAAGTGGTCTCTTCTTCCAATAAGATTAAGACTTCAATCAGTGGAAACAGAATTAAGATTTCCTCAAGGAGGTTGAGCAAAGCTCTGAACCTGACTAAGTTTGGGCCAACAGATAAGGAGAATGAACTTTTTCTTGATGATGTGAAGTCAGCTCTTAAATGGTGTGGCCTGTCAAAGCACATCACTGGTTCTATAATGAGAAAAGAGATGAATCTGAAGGAAAAGTTCTTGGCAGATGTCATAGGCAAAGCCCTAATCTGCAAGATAGGTTCTCATAACAAGATTTCTAGGAAGATGTTTGAGATGATGACCAGGGTAATACTGTCCAAGAAGACTGACTGGAGAAGGATTCTTTTTGAAAGAATAATGGAATATATTCCAAAACCCAGCATGGGTAGAATACTGTCCTTGTTCTTGCAGAGTTCTACTCCAGGGATCCTCAATGTGAGGCTAGGAGTTAAGATACATCACATGAGGAAGATGGACTCTAGGATGTTTGACAGGTGAGACAGAGTGTTGCTCCCACAACAACTGCCAGCTGACAGAAAGAGACAAAAAGTAGTCACAATCACTGAAGAGAGCTCTGAAAGCAGCTCTTCTAAGAGAAGAGGTGAAGAGCCTCATGATCCACAGTTATCTGAATCTACTGCTGAGACTAGAAAAGATGTAAGTGCTCATGTGTTTATGTCATTAGAACCTGCTGCAAGGACTCTACCAAGTGGTGTTTCTTAATCTGAAGAGACTACAACAGAACCTGCTAAGAAACTGGTTAGTAGTATTGTGGACAGGATTTATGCAGAGATTAAGGGGGAAGCTCTCAGAGTGGATGCTCCTGCTGAGGGGAAACAAGGTCAATCTTTTGTTGGTCTACAAGACCAAATTGACTCTTTCTTGGATAACCTGCAGGAAAGAATAGAACAGATTCCAGTTGAATCTCAATTGATGCCCTCCAGTACTCAAGTTGAGGGGGAGCAGATTCCAGTTCTAGTGCAAGAAGATGTCCCCAACACAACTGCTAAAGATCAGCAAATTGATATGGACAGTGCTGAGGTTGAGGGGGTGATTCATACAGAGCTCCTTGCTCAAGAGACTGAAAATGTTATTGAAATATCTGAGGCCGATGTGCCTGCTGCTGAAATTCCTGATCACTCATCTAAATTTGCAGTGGCTGACTCAGAAGACAGGGGAGATATAAGGAGGGAGGATAAAGATGTCTGCTTCCAAGGGGCATCTCAACAGGCTGATGTTACGTCTTCCACCTTCCTGGCTCAACTGAAAGGACTACCAGATGACTAGAGAAGACGGATAGAACACTATGTGGATGATTCTATCAAGGAACTAAGACAAGATCTATCTACTGAGATCAGGTCTATTAGATTTGAGATGAATCTGCTGAAAGCCAACACTGTTGCATTCTTCAAATGAGCTGCTCCTAATGTTACTTATACTGAAGAAAAGCTTGAGGGGATCAGACAAAAGAAAAATGACATAATAGAAAATCAAAACATCACCTCAAGCAACATGGAAATGGTGCATAATGTACAAAAGCAAATAATAGAAGCCAACAAAGTCACTCTAGAAAGAAGAATGGATGTATGTACACAGTTCTTATATGATCACATGCCGGAGGTCAAGAATCAAATTACCAAAGGTGTAAATTATTTGGCTGAAAGGATTTCCTCTACCAAGGACTTCCAGACTACAGTCATAACTGAAGAAGTCATAAAAGGGGGGAAATCAATAATAAAGGCCGGTACGGAAAATGTCATTTGAGCTTCATATGTTATCAGAGAATCACAGGACCAAGAACCTCTTGTGTATGATGATGTTCTTGCTCTTGTTCCTGCTCCTGAAGACCAAATTGATGGTGATGGAGCTGAAACATTTGATGAAAATGTTCCAACCTTCAACCCCACAACTCAACAACTAGCTAAGAACAAAGGCAAGCCTGTTGTTGAGGAAGAGGCTGAGATCAGAGAGAGCAAAAAAAGATACAGAGAAGAGATGGAATCCATGCCTGATTTTGAATTGTGGAGTCCTCAATATAGGACTATTATTTTGGCTGCATGAGATCGGATTAAAGAAAACAAGACTGAAAGAAGCAAACTGTACAGCTCCATGGAATGGGCTAAGCTTGAAAGAAATAAAGAGATCAGGAGAAAGTTCGGAAGAGGTAAGAAGGTTGGTACTGTGTCATCAAATGCTCCAGAGCCTAGCAAATATTTCTCAAAGCCATACAGCTATTTTGAAAGGCAAAGGCAAAAGAAGATTGAAGCTGAGGAGAAGGCTGCTAAAAGACCTAGCAGAGGCATAGTTATTACGGAACCTAAAGCCTAACAATGACATTTGTAATAGGTTCCTTAGCGCACTAGGAATATGGAACATTATTGATTGGCACACATTTTTGTTTATAATTATCATATTTGGTGTTAATCTATTTTTGGTTGTGTTATTTACTGCCCTTCAATTCTGTAAATTTATCTCTTCTACGAGTTAGTGTATATCATTGACTAGGATTTTGACTTATTCAAATAGCGGGAGATTGTTGGGTCCATTGATCACAATGTCCCAGATTTGAAGAAGGCTCACAAGTCAATAGTATACACATGTTTGTGTGTCTGATATATGTTCTAGTTTAATGTATGCAGGTTGTACACTGTTCATTGATTAGACAGGTTGACAGGGTCAGAATGTTGATTGGACTCGAGACAAGATACGAGAGACGCAGAAATTTGACTAAGTTCAGAAGCGTTGAGTGAGCACTCATAACTCAATGTCAGAGGCCTAAAAACGTTGACAGAAGCCCAGACATTCAAAGCCTCAACAGTGCTGGACACAAATCTGGCTAAATCCAGAAGCATTGAGTGAAGGCTATTAACTCAACGCCTGCTCAAAAGAAATTTGTCCGAATACAGAAGCGTTGAGTGAAGAAGGCTCACTCAACGTCTTATCAAAGATACAACAAAGTCCAGAAGCATTGAGTGTAAAAGGTTCACTCAACGCCTTCATTCAGAAATTATGTACAAGTCTAGAAGTGTTGCGTGTAGAAGACTCACTCAACGCCTTCCGTCGGGATAACTGCCAAGTCCAGGAGCGTTGAGTGAAAAATGTTCACTCAACGCCTTCAACCAGAAGAATTCTGCAAAGTACAAATGTATTGAGTAATGAAGGGTCACTTAACGCCATATCAGTTAAGCTGTCAAAGGCAACATCATTGAGTGATGAAGGGTCACTCAATGCCTCAGAAGTTAAACAGTTATTCAGCAAAGTATTTTTGCGTTGAGTGAAGACTTAGCACTCAACGCCTCAGCAGTTAACACTTAAAGTTCAGAAGCGTTGAGTCTCAAGGCAACAATCAACGTCTCTATGCGTTGAGTCACAAGACTTCACTCAATGCCTATACAGACTAAATGGTGAAAGTTATTAAGTCCACAAACGCTGAGTCATGCTGACGTCATCCAAAATTCAAATGAAGCGGGTTTTGCGCGCTAAAGGACGAATGGAGCTGCATGTCTTCTGTAGTGCAGTTAATGGAAAAGCTACTTTACAGCTGCCAATACCACTTACTCCTACAGATCAAAGAGTCGTTGAACTGCGGGATATAAAAAGTCTAAGCAGAGAAATTAAAATAGGAGTCGGACACAGATCATCTTTCTTGCTGGAAAAGTGGTTGAAATCGAAACTCTAAGAAGTCTTCAGCAATAACTCAAACACTAATTTTCTGTAAGGGTTAGTTAGCAGAGTACTCAAGATAGTTGTTGTTCTTCTTCAAGACTGTTACATTCAACTCAGACATACTGAAGCTTGAAAGAACAGAGCTCTGCAACAGTTTTCTCAGCACAAGCAGAACAACTCTGAAGATCTACATTCGCGTTGTTGTGAAGAGTTAGGGTTGTTTCTACACAGTCCAGGAAGCTGACACAGAGATCCATTTCTCTAGATTCAATCTGTAGGATCACTATGTGATCTGAGCTGTAAGTCTGTATTATAAAGGCTGAGTGGTAGGAGTTGTCTCTGAGTGGGTAGGATCCAAGAGTGGATTTGAGGTAGGATCCTGAGGGATCTGAGGGAGGAGATTTGGTATATCTCTGAGGTAGGGCTGCTGAGCCTGAGGCAGGACTATCTTTAGTCTGAGCTGTAGGAGTGAGTATCACTCTGAAGAGTAAGATCCTGAGGGATCTAAGGTGTAAGCTCAAGGAGCTGAGGTAATAGAAGAAGTTAGCCGAATATAGCTCACTGTTAGATAGGTGGAGGGGGAAGTTGATGTACGCTATATAGGGGAACCACTATAAATTTTGTGTGTTATTGTTATTCTTGAAAGCTAACAACTAACCCCAGCACACTCTAAGCTCATAAATTCAAAAAACTCAAAAGAGCAAAAACAAACCTATTCACCCCCTCCCCCCCTCCCAGGTGTTTAGCTGCCCTTGAATAAAGACTTTCAGGTCCTGGCGGTAATTTACCCTATGATATATAGTTATAACTTTAATATATGTGTAGGTATAAATAAACTCTGTATATGTGTACGGGGATTTATATAACTATTAATGATGTTAAAGACGGCATGTTTTGATCTTGGGTTTAAAGATCATAGCACGTATATAAGAATAGGTGAAGAAATAAAATTTCCATCTAAGCTAATCCCATACATATATATACATACATATACATACTTATATACAAACATATGCAAACAATGATCTGAATTATAATTCTCCATACACAATGCATACACATTATATAAAATGCAAATAAACTTTAGAAAACATTAATTGAAACAGTAGGCTTGAATTGAATAAATTTGGCAAAAGATGATCATGGAATACGCTGGTGAAGGTTGAGAGTGTATAGCTGTGTTATTCTCCAGATAATAAATATAAAATAGGGCCAAAACGAATAAATACTGGAAGAAAGCATACTCCTTCTGAAAGAATAAAATTAAGTTCGATAAATTTGAGATGTTGAGAGAGGGACTCACCCATGCAACTAGATTCTGCTCCCCAGCACGTCTGGAATTATCAATAGCCCTCCTTCCAGAGATTATCTCCAACAGTACAACTCCAAAGCTATAGATATCAGATTTTACTGTCAGCTGCCCAGTCATTGCATATTCAGGTGCACAATATCCGTATGTACCCATCACTCTAGTGGACACGTGAGTGTTATCACCAACAGGAGCCAGCTTTGCCAATCCAAAATCAGACAACTTAGGATGATATCCTTCTCCGAGTAAAATGTTTGAGCATTTCAAATCACGGAATATAACCGGTGGGCTGGCTTTAACATGCAAATATTCTATCCCCTTGGCTGCACCAGCAGCAATTTTCATTCTTGTATTCCAACTCAGAGGCTCCTTTTCAGGAGAAAGATCTGCAGCAGCAGCAGAAGAAGCACAAAAAATACAAATCAGGAACTCATGAAAGTTTAAATAACAACGCGGGTTATATTACTTTTCATAAAATATTCATATACAGATAGCAAGACATCTAGATGGAGATAAATTTGTCCAGGAAGAGCAGCATACCAAGAAGATGGTCATCAAGGGATCCCAGTTGCATGTACTCATAAACCAAAAGCCTTTGGTCTCCATCAGCACAATATCCAATTAAGTTAACAAGGTTCGGGTGGTGCAATAAACTTAGCATCAACACTTCTACCAGGAACTCCCGATTTCCTTGCAAACCATCTAGATCAAGTTGCTTTATAGCCACAACCTGGAGGCCAAAGGTCCATTCAGCATAAGATGTATGAATAGGTTGAATAGGAAATAAGGATACGAAGTTTCAAGCACAATTGATGTAGACTATAATGCACCCCCTAGTTATATTATAAAGGTATTATTATGCTTTAAAGATAATACAACTTATGAGGAAAACCAAAATACTATCTATACTATATTTAAAAGAAATCCATCAACCATATACGTGTCAACTCCGCAGAATTTAGGAGTCCAATTAAAAATTCCTAAAAACTGCTAAAAAAACATAACAAATGCGAAAAACTGAAAATAAGTCGAATAAGGCCGGATGTACTGTCGCGGCTGCATAGCTGTTCCATGCACAAATACTAGTATTGTTAATACCATTATTTATAGGAAAGAATCATTTTTTCAGGTACATCAATTAAATGGGAGAAATTAGATAGTTTATTCTTCACTATAGGGGATATAAATAGGAGATCTGAATACAAATAAAGGTAGCCCGCAATGTGGGACTAAAACCATTCCAGAAAATACGTCAATACTCCCCTCAAGCTGGCGCGAATAGAACAAGCAAGCTCAGCTTGCCACAGGTAGAGAGGAGTCTGGAAGGCCCAACCGCCTTGGTGAAGGCATCTGCAATCTGCTTTGCGGAGTAAACATAGGACGCTTCAAGAGTTCCTGAACGGATGTACTCTCAGAGAAAGTGAATATCAACCTCAATATGCTTAGTCCGCTCGTTCAGAACAGAGTCTGAGGCTAGCATGAGGGCTGACTGGTTGTCGCAAACAAGTGTCGAGGAACCAGAAGGAGGAAAGTCAAGCTCGGTCAAGAGAGTACACGGCCAAAGGAGTTCAGTAGAGCCATGGGACATAGCCCGGTACTCAGCCTCAGCAGACGAGCGGGAGACAACACTGCTTCTTGCTTTTCCAGGAAATAAGATTGCCACCATAGAAAGTGCACATCCTCGAAGTAGACCGTCGATCAGTAAGGGAACCAGCATAGTCAGAATCCGTGTAACATGTGAGACTGGGGGACAGAGATGAACGTTAGAAAAGCCCGAGGCCAGGAGATCCCTTCAGGCAGTGGAGGATCTGAAATGCTACATCAAGGTGAGAAGTCTGTGGAGCATGCATAAACTGACTGACCACACTCACAGCAAAGCTAATGTCGGGGCGAGTGTTGGTCAAGTAGATAAGTCTGTCACCAGACGCTGGTATTTGCATGGCTCGGGGAGAGGATCTCCAGACTCGGCGTGTAATCAGTGGTTCGAATCCATGTATGTAGACACAGGAGAGCACCCAAGAAGGTCAGTATCACTTAAGAGGTCGAGTGTATACTTGCGCTGAGACAAAGAGATCACCTGCTGAGATCTGGCAACCACAATCCCGAGAAAGTACTTCAGAGGCCCCAAATCTTTCACTTCAAATGCCTTCTGAAGAACTCACTTGATCTAAAGTATCCCCGAGCTATCATCAGCTGTAAGAATGATATCATCCACATAGACAAAAATAATAACTCTACGGCCATCCACAGCAGTCCGAACAAAGCACATGTGGTCGACATGACATCTGCTGAACCCACTATGAAGCACAACAGTACCGAACTGCTCAAACTACGCACGAGGAGACCGCTTCAGCCCATACAAGGACTTCTGCAAAAGACAAGCACTGCCCAAATACTCTCCCTGAAGCTTGTAACCGGGGGCAGATCCATATAAACTTCCTCAGCAAGATAGTCATTGAGGAAGACATTCTTCACGTCCATCCGATGAAGAGGCCACCCATGGCAGGTAGTGAGAGAGACAAGTACACGGACAGTAGATAGCTTGTCCACCGGGGCAAAGGTCAAGCCGTAATCCCCAAGAGTATGAGTGAAGCCCTTCGCGACAAGACGGGCCTTGTAGCTGTCAAGAGAACCGTCGGCATTATACTTGACAGTGTAAACCCAACGGTAGCCAACAGTTTTCCGACCTGCAGGAAGAGGGACCAAACGCCAGGTGCCCGCCTTCTGTAGTGCGGACATCTCATCCTCCATGGCCGCCACCCACTCAGGGTGCTGGAACGCCTTAGTCATCGAACTCGGAACTCTGATCTGGCAGGTAGCAGTCAGGAAAGTCTGATAACTCTGAGAAAGACGCTGGTAGGACAAATAGCTTGCCACAGGATGGTCAGTAACACAAATCGCTTACCCTTGTGAAGTGCAATGGGTAAGTCAGAGGAGGGAAGAACACCACCTACCAGAGGATGTGACACAAGGTCCTGTGAGCTGGGCGTAACCAGTGGATCCCGAAGAATGGGGAGGACATGTGAGGGCCCACGTGGGCCAAGAGTGTATGTCTGCAACGGAAGAGAGTCGTGCAGCGGAGCAAAGGCAACTTGAGCCGTCTGTGGCGGAGCAGAATGAGCAACAGGGACAGGGGAGGTATCATAGAAGGGGACATCCTAAAAGAACGTAACATCCAGGGAGTGAAAAGTCCTGCGAGGAGAGGGGTCAAAACACCAATAGCCCTTGGAAGAGGAGGAATATCCCAAAAATAAGCATCGGATAGTTTTGTCATCAAGCTTTATCCGAGTCAAACGACGGTCCTAGACAAAACTCACACCCAAACATCCGGAGAGGGACGGGAAACAGAGGGCGGCGAGGAGATAGAAGACTAAGCGGTACCCGACCCGCTAAAGGCTGACAAGGCAGACGGTTAACCAAGAAGGTCCCCGTAAGAAGGGCGGCACTCCAAAACAACTTGGGGACGTGAGATCCACGAAGCAGAGACTAGGTCACATTCAAGAGATGACGATTCATGCGTTCCGCCGCGCCGTTCTGTTCTGGTGTATAGGGACAGGAGAATTGATGAAGGGTTCCTTGGTTAGCAAGAAAAGCTGTGAAAGAGGAAGAGGTATACCCCCCCCCCCCCCCCCCCCCCGTTATCGGAGCGAAGGACCCGAATAGTAGAGGAAAACTGAGTCTTAACCATATTAGTAAACTGGGTATATAAATCAAAGACAACAGATTTGACGCGTATAAGATAGACCCAACAGCAACGAGTAAAATCATCTATAAAAGTAACAAAATACCAAAATCCATCATAGGAAACAACCGGGGCGGGCCCCCAAACATCTAAATGAATAATATCAAACGGTGCGGAACTACGAGAAACAGAAACAGGACAGGAAGTGTGTATATGTTTGCTAAGCTGACACACATCACACTGAAAAGAGGGCTCAAACGAGATACTTGGAAAAAGAGACGACACAATCGGAGGACTCGCATGCCCCAGTCTGTCATGCCAAAGAGCAGGTGAAGTAGTAGAAGCAGCGATGGACGGGGGTGAGAGACAGGGCGAAGGAGGTGGAAGATCTAGCTGGTAAAGCCCGTCGCGCTTACGACCGTAGCCAAAAGTCCTCCTCGTGGTCAAGTCCTGAAAAACACAGCCAGAAGGAAAAAATGTCACCGAGCAGTGCATCGAACAGTCATGTGATCAGTGGCCCCAAAGCCAATCACGAAGGGAGAGGAAGACCCTCTTGAGTGACATGGAAGGCCGTCGAGGTACCTGACACAGACGCTGAAGTCGACGAGAACGACGAGGAGGCAGGCAACTGCTCAGCAGGAAGAGGCGGGTGCGAAGTCTGAAACGGGTACTGCATCTGGAGCTGAGACGGAAGCTGTTGCACTTGAGTAATAAGCTGACTACAGTCGGCGGAAGGGGCCCCAGACGGGGCACCGAAATCAGGCTGGCCCCCAAAGCCAGAAGAAGTAGCGGCTGCAGCACGAGTGGTGGTGGAAAGCTAGCGTATGTGAGGACAGAGAGCATCGGGCATTCTCATGAACAATCCGGAGGCAGTACTGACACTGAACAGAGACAAATGAGCTGTCGCGACCACCCCTGCGACCTTTAGAGGTAGTAGTACGCCCCCTCACACAGAAGAAGTACGACCGAAAGCAAGGGCAATTTTGTTTGGAAGAGGAACAGAAGCTTGAACTGATGCAACAGCGGTCAGGCGGGCACGGCGCTCATGCTCCGTCACCATGGAATAAGCATCCAATATATCAGGAAGTGAATTCATGCTGACAATTTGAACCTGAATCTGCTCAAACTCGGGTCGTAACACCATCAGGAACTGGTAGGTCTCCCGCTTCTCCTGCCTACGCTTGGCAACAAGCAGATCCTCTGGATGTGAAAAAGCACCAAGTGGATCGAGGTCAGAAAGCTCCTGGAATCGCCTAGAGAGAAAGGTAAAATACTCGTGCACCGAACGATCCCCCTGACGAGCAGTAGAAATCTATTGGAAGACAGAGTAAATCCGTGTATCAACGCATGTGTGACCGTAGGTACGGGTCAAGGCAGCCCAAAGCGACGGCACGGAATCGAAACGCATGAATTGCTAGTAAATGTGGGGCTCCATGGAGCATTGAAGCCACCCAAGAATCTTGAAATTTTGTGTGCGCCATTGACAGATAGCCTTTTCATCGGAAGGACGGGGAACACCATTCGGTTCAAGTCAATCTAGTTTGTCATGTTAGGCAAGATGGACAGGCACGGAGTTGGACCAAGCAATAAAATTCTCTTCATTGAGAAGGGTGGTGGTGATGTGCTGAGCAAAGCCATCATTCGAAACAAGAGGTGCGGAATCCATGGGATGGGAACAAGAGAACTCCCAAAAGAAACGGAAAACGCCAAGGGAGAAAAGGCCAAGAAACCCTCAAACACAAGAAAGACATCTCATCCCAAAAAAGGAAAAATCGTAGATCACAGATCTAGGTCAAGAGAAGAAATGAAAGGGGAAACGAGGGGGAAACACCAAGCAAAGCCGGCAGAAAAAGCTCTCGGAGAAACTGCGGGATCGGCGAAGAAGGGAGCGCACGAGAGGAGGGCGGGCAGAGCGGCGCGGGAGGAGGGCGGGCAGAGCGGCGCGGGAGGAGGGCGGTCGGACGGTCGCGGGAGAAGCGGCGGCCTCACATCGGCACGGTGGAGGAAGACAGTAGCGGGAGAATCTGCGGGATCGGGGAAGCGGGAGACGCCGCGGGTTCGGCGATGCGGGATGCGGGAGAACCGGTTCGAAGATTAGGGATCGGGAGAGAGGGTTCCCTCTGATACCAAATTAAATGAGATAAATTAGATAGTTTCTTCTTCCACTATAGGAGATATAAATAGGAGATCCGAATACAAATAAAGGTAGCCGCCAATGTGGGACTAAACTCATTCCAGAAAATACGTCAATAAACCAGAAAATACGTCAATAACATCATTACTATTTCTATTAACATAAAAATTATGTTGAACAATATATAAATAATAATGGAAGATAATATAAAAAATTCATAGAAATGTCACATTTTAGAGCACAAGAAACATGATTTTTATTTTGAAGATATAAATAAAGTGAGACGATAATCAAAGTAGTTAAGAGTTAAAGCTCTGACTATAGCTTAAAAAGGAAGTAATTTTGGCACAATTATGGAGGGCTTTAAAGAATGATAAGATGAAATATTTCAAATTACAAACAATTAAAAAATAAACCCTAAGGCCAGACCTCTCTTGAGTTATAGGTCTACTATGTAAAATAATAAATATATAAAACTTTCTAGCAGAAATAAAGAGATCAAAGCTAAGAATATACAAATTGACCTGCTTAGAAGTCTCCAGCCAACCCTTATAAACTTTTCCAAATCCTCCCTCCCCTAGAAAGCAATCAGCTTTGAAATTGTTGGTTGCAGCCAGCAGCTCCGGGAAGGTAAAAGTCTGGGCAGAAATTTGTTGAGACCCGGTACTATTTGCCACTTCTTTATCTTCAGAAGAACTCTTGACTACACCATCAACTGGTTGGTTTGACTTAGCTGACATCTCTACTTAAGAAATTAAACATAGATCAGATGTTGTTTTACAAACACCGACGTACAAATATTAAATGCATGCATTAATAAAAATATAATAAACACTAAAGAAATAAAGTTACCACATCCATGAGAACTATGTGAATAGCGGAATAGTAATGAACAACCATACATTTTAACTTGAAAAATGTTGGGCTTCCAGTAATGCAATTACTCGGATTTATCCGAAGGGAGTATCAGGTCAGTAGGGGGAAAAAGAGATAGTTACAACAGGGGGAAGAGAGAAATATGAGATGAGCTCGGCAGATGGTTTTCTTCTTGGGTGCATATGCAAGATATGAGTATGCGCCTGTTCAGACAAGTCTCCTAACTCGCTCGGCAGATGATATGTAATGTTTCATATGTGGTCATATAGTGATTTGTCCTGTAGTGGGGCCTCCATTTATATAAGGAGCCCATAGGTAGTGAGAGTTATCTTTGGAGTGTATTCTTTGGTCTCTCCTTGGAGAGAGGGAGTGTTTTTGAGGGCCCAAGATCTGGGTGCTTGGCGAGCTAGTCTCCTGATTGTATCTTCTATTTCAAGCAATGCAAGTTCGTGTTCTTCGTTTTAGATCTTCATACGGCCTCGGCGTATCGATGGGTGTGGCATGCCTCTCATTTAGGGTTTCGGCTGAAACCCTAATTGGACTTAGCCTCCTATTCTCGCCTACCGACTCTCGCCGAGCTGTCTTCCGCTCTCTCTCGGTCACAAAAATTGATGGCATCCCACGCTCAACAACGCCTCCTCCAGCCCACGCTTGATCCACGAGCTTCATGATGTAGTTGTAACCCTCGATCCCGATCGACGCTGCTACTATCGTCGGTCTCCCGCGCGCCTCCTCAGTTCCTCCATTCGCTTCATCCACACACCCAAGCAATCGTAAGTGCCTCCATCTGTAGCACTTCCCTCTGCTTCCCAGCAGCCTCCTGCACCCATTCCGCATTCTGTTGGCCCTCTAGCGGCTCCTGCACCATTCTGGCAGGCCGCCGCCACAACAAATTCAGCGCCTCCGCCGCCTCACATCCTCCAAACCCGGCTGATGTCCAGCAAACCTGGCGCCATTACAGCGCACATCGACACCCACTGCCACACCCAATTAAGTATGTCGTCACTGTCATCCCTTCCGCACCACTATTCCATGCCCACGACTCGGTCAATGGCCCTCCACACCGACGAGAACGCCTCAGCCACACATTCAATGGACCACCACGCCGACGAGAACGTCTTTGCCACTGCCTCCGCTGCCTCCCATCGTTTGGATCAACTCGAAGCACGACTTGAGGATCTCACTCTCCTCCTTCAAGAGCTCTCAGCCACGGCGGTAAACCGCTCACCGACCTCTCCATCACAACCCCTTCGGCTAGTCCCGAACTACATGGGGTTTCTTCATCCCACTACAGACATCCACCCAACCCATCTCCGTTGAATCGAAATCCCTATGTTCAACGACAATGGCCCTCTAAGTTGGATTTCCAGCGCCGAACAATTTTTTGACCTTCAGTCCACCCCCGCCAACAAGAAAGTTTCTCGGGCCACTATCTATATGGAGAATTTGGAGCTCCATTAGGTGCGTTGGACGCGTCAGCAGGTTCCTAACCTATCCTGGCTGCATTGAAGGAGGAACTCCGCCACTAATGTTGGTGCCAAAAATTCCACCCGCTCAACGCCCAACGTTTTGAGGTAGGAGGTACTGCAGATGGCTGGTTACTCAGATTCACAAGTGATTGGGCGAGTACGGAGGGAGATGTCGCAAATGGAGGCGCGAGATATCTGGGATGAAGACTCGCTAGATTCCGGAAAGGGGTACTCGCAGGAGCCTATTTGGGGTCGTGCAAGTCTTACGGTCTTTCGGCTCGGGTTTCTCAAACATCTTTTCAGTTAACCTGACGCCTAATTATGGACGTGGGGGTTGTGCCCGCGGACAACCTCTAAAATTATGGGATGACCGCTTAAGTGGACGGAGAGATCTCCCCAGAGATCGATGAGAATTCCACGTAAGAGTCATTGAGATCTCTACATAGGGGTGGGTGAGATCTCATAGGGGTCGGCGAGATCTCCACATAGGAGTCGGCAAGATCTCCACATAGGGGTCGGCAAGATCTCCACATAGGGGTCGACAAAATCTCCACATAGGGGTCGACGACATTTCCACATAGGGGTCGGCGACAACTCAACATAGGGGTCGGCGAGATCTCCACATAAAGATCGGTGATATCTCCGCATAGGGGTTGGCAAAATCTCCATGTCGGGGTTGGCGAGATCGCCACGTGGGGGGGGGGGGGGGGGGGGGCGAGATCGCCACGTGGGGGGGTGGGGGGGCGGCGAGATCGCCACGTAAGGGTCAGCAAGATCGCCACGTAGGGGTCGGCGACATCTCCACGTAAGGGTCGGTGACATCTTCCAGATGGAGGAATTTGGAGGTGGCCGCGGAATTTTGAGTAGACAACCAAGGCAACCGCTAGGAGGATAATGCCTACGAGTGCCTCAGCCTCGTGCGCCAGTCCGACATCGTGGCCACGTACATTGAAGTGTTCATCAAGGTCGTCGCGTATGCAGCAGGTCTATCCCCTGACCACTACCTGGGATACTTGCTTGAGGGTCTACAACCCCACCATCGGGCGCACCTCAGGGTCCACAATCTGACGACTCTTTCTCGCGCCATCGAGCAAGCCTGATGCCTTGATGAGTTACTTTTCATTACCCAATCATCTTCCTCGGCCCGACCACCCAACAAGTCACTGCTGCGGAAATCCCCGCTGCCTCC
Organism: Platanthera guangdongensis; assembly: GCA_039583875.1. Classification (NCBI taxonomy): domain Eukaryota; kingdom Viridiplantae; phylum Streptophyta; class Magnoliopsida; order Asparagales; family Orchidaceae; genus Platanthera; species Platanthera guangdongensis. The sequence continues at coordinate 193,958,370 of CM077151.1, forward strand.
AGCCCGCTTGAATCACCTACCCCCGTCTGGGCCCCTGCAGTTAGGCACGCCTCTGCCGCAGCCAGTTCCGCCTCCACGGATGCCCCGACGACCCCACCACTTATCTCACAAGTAGCATCTCAAGCTTTATTACAAGGGCCTTCGCTTCTGCTGCTAGTAGCCGTACTCTCCCACCCACATCTGCACTTTCAAAGACTTGTTCGTGTTGGTGGGATATGAAAACGACGGCCATGACTACGAAGACTTGGATCCCGTGACGGTAGCGGATGACCCTTATGGACAGACAAGGTCGTTGTTTTCGGAAGGGGAATGTTGATATGAATTATTATATATGTGGTCATGTAGTGTCATGTTCAGTAGCGGGGCCTCCATCTATATAAGGAGCCCCTTGGGTATTGAGAGTTGTCTTTGGAGTGTATTCATTTGTCTCTACTTGGATAGGGGGAGTGCCTCATGGTGCTTAGTGAGAGTGTGTCTCCCGATTGTATCTTTTATTTCATGCAATGAAAGTAGAGTTCTTCGTTTTAGATCTTGATACAGCCTCTGCATATCAGCCAACTTTCCAATAGTAAAATTCTAAGTTAAAGAAAAGAGGATTTCTATTAATAGGGCCTAGTGAGAGCAATAGGCTTGAAATCCCGATGATAGTTGAGCTACAATGTCAGCAAATTCCAACATGTCTTCACCGAGGAACTCGTCCTACTTATTGCAACACCCCTTCATTGTCGTAATAACTATCTTAACTATTTTGATTGAGGATATAGCACTATTTTTGCAAAAAAAGTACTAAAATCAATTGTATTTAATAGTATCAAAAAAGAGAAATAGAATCAACCTAGGAGAGCACGTACAAGCACCTCATACAAATATTATATAGGAAAATGACAAACAAAAACAAAGATACAAACACCACAACTTATGTGGTCATTTATCGGAAACTAACAAAGAATGTGAAGAACTTGCTAAATCTTAGAGAAGGGAACCACACACAACAATCTCCTTATCAAATGATATGTGATATTGTGATCTAAAAGAAATCAAACTAACGTTGGTAGAATTGGGAAAAAATATTGAAACATGATTCAACGCTCTCTTTGTTAGAGAACAACATATCCTGATAAGTATTTACTCTCTATTTACAAGTGTTTCATAGTGTGCATGAACAGATAGATATACTTCTACAAGTATTGGAGAATCAAGAACGGCTTGCGCATAAGAAACATCACTACTAGTCAAGATCAGCCACTACCTCCAATGGTAGATGATACCGTCTGTGTTAGCGCTCACGTCGACTTATTGTCGACGATTGGCTGAGACTTAAGAAATTATGGAATGTCTAGAGAATTTTCAAGAAAGACACTACCTCCAGCGATAGCGGATATCGCCCAACGTCAGTAGATCAGAAAATCAGCATAGAGCAGAAAAGCAGCCTAGATTAGTCCAGGGATGGTTCCAAGTCAACATGGGCGAACATCAAGATTTTCACTGAACTAGATGAACAGCAAGATATCACTACCACCCTGTTGTGGCTACTAGCGCCCCATGTAAAAAAAATGGAGTCTTGCAGAGCAGAAAATTAGACACTACTGCTTGCTAGTAGTGGCTAACAACAGGCAGTAGTGTTAACTTCAGAAAGAAACCCTTGCGACACAAAGGAGGAACCAGGGCGCGGGATTTTCAAATTTCACTACCAATGGGCTATAGTAGTTGATGCCCAGCAGTAGCGCAATTTTTTTATATGGTAGGCCCCGAAGCAAAAATAGGCAAAAAACATGCGTATTTGAAATTTAGATGCTACCGCCTGGCGGTAGCTCCCAAAAATATAACGATTTGTATTTAAACAACCTCGGATTTATTTCAAGAGATGTTTTTTCACTAAATTTTCCAAGGGTGTTCTCCTTAGCCATCAAGAGGGATTGAAGGGGTCATTTTTATTGATTCAAGAGAGATTTCTTCAAGGGAGATCAAGATATATCAAGCAAGAAGATTGAAGGGAATGAAAGGTGATCAAGAAAACTTCTCTCAACTTACTTTTGAAGCTCTCTCTTAAAGATCCTTGAGTTATCGCTATAACAAACAATTATCAAGCATGGGGTTTCAATGATCGTGAAATCAACGAAGAGGAAGCATTCCACACCATAAAGATCAAATGAATACAAAAAGACGACATCATATTCAAAGAATCTTTTAGAGGGGAATTTCTCTTTATCTTATTTACATCTTAATTTGTATTTCTCTTGGTCTTTTTTTCTTCATGGAATATTGTAAACATGTGAATTTGTCATTGAAATGATGACTCGATCAGGTTAGATCGAGGGGGAGAAATCCTCCTAAACGTGGTGACTATAGTGATGGAGATTTAGGGTGGAAATTCGCTTTAGTTAGGAAACTAGACTTAGAGTTAGGCCTAGAGGGCATGAGGCTTATCGAGAGTGGATTTGCTAGGGTCAATCAGTTCGAAGTACGAGTCGATATAGAAAACTCAACTTGTAAAAATTACTGCATTTGATTTTGCGCTAATTTATATTGATATATATGTATTAAACATTTTCTTTTACTCATGTGTTTTTTATTTTCTTTAATATTTCATTTCCCTTGTGCATTGTTTTATCATTAGTAAAAGAAAGTTAATAATTTATCATAAACCTTATTTACCATCCCCCTCTGAGGTTGCCGACGGATCCAACAAAAAGATCACATAAAATGAGATCTCTCATTTCCCTACATTGCTTGCTCATAATTCTCTTTAACAATAGTTCACTAGATCACATGACATGTTGACTTGTCTCCCTTAGAAGTTACACATTCATTCTTTAACCCTTTATTAGTTTAATTTAGTATCTTGTATTTCAGGTATATTGATCTTACATTTAACTATTTTTTTATGGCAGCTAAAATACATTGAAGTAGATAATAAGCTAATAGAATGATTACTTTTCATTTGTATGTTCTTGTTTTCCATTACACAAATCTAACTACAAAGGAGTGATTTGGGGTTTATAGTATTTTCTATTAAATCTTTGTATGTATTTGAAACTTAAAAATTAGCTAGGTGATGCAAGAGAAGGCTCATCTTAGTCTATTTAATGTACAATATTTTTCATGACAACAAATTTGCTACTTAAATTTCTACTCGGCGTGCACAAAAAAACTGGTCTTAACCAGTCCGGTTGGGACCGGCCCGGTTAGGACTGGCTAGGGACTAGTCCCGGTTAGGACCAATCCGGTCCCGGACCGGTCCCAGGGGGTACAAGGGGTCCCCCTTTTTACCGATCCCCGTACGGATCTTTTACCGGTCTTAGTCCAGGACCGGTAAAAGACCGGTCTTTGATAAAAGACCAATCATTTCAGCTCACACGCAGCATTGTTGAGATTGCAGGTGACATTGAATCGGTCCTCGTCATCATCATTGAACCGGTCTACTTCTTCTCCACATCATTGAATCGATCATCCTCAAGATGAGGAAATTTGAAAGTTAAAGACCGGTCTTTTAGACTTGGGCATAATGTGGAGGTGGATGAAAAAAGACCAGTCTGGGACCGGTTGGGACCGGTCCTCCAGTCCCAACCGGTCCTCCAGTCTCAGTCGGTCCTTCTCAAGAGGAGGAAAACCGGTGGTCCCGGACCGAAACTGGTTTCAGTGGGACCGGTCCGGGACTGGTAGGCCAAAAGACCGGCCTTTTAAAATACCTGTCCCGGACTGGCCGGGCCAGTCCTAATGTGAACGACAAATTCCTACTATATATATAACTTAATATTCACATATGTATATAACAATGCTTCCTTTGCAACAATTATTGGTAGCTTCTCTAATTTGTTGGAGAAAGCATGTGAACTCGTGAATTTGATAAGTTCAGAGTAAGACTAGTGCTACTATTTAAGTAAGCAGTATCTGCATTTCAATTATTTTCCTTTTTCATACATAAACCATCTTATGTGTATGTATTTTCAAGTCTGATGTTTGTATTTATCAAACTGTTGTAGTTATATAAGTTCAGAATGCAATTTATTTAGGAAATTGTTAACCGCATCCCGATTTTGGCTATCTGCACACCAATTCATTTTAAAAAACACTTTTTCTAAAACTTTAATCGCAACCCTAACTCTCTCCCAGTTCACGGAAGCCGCACCCCGTCTCCCCCACTTCGCGAACGCCGCACCCTGTCTCCCTCTCCGCCGAGTCGCTCCCTTCTCCGACATCAGATCGCGGAAGCCACTCCCGTCTCTGGCATCAGATTGCAACCCTAACTCTCTCGGAGCATAGATCTCGACTCCTCCGGCATCAGATCGCGGAAGCCGCTCCAGTCTTCAGCATCAGATCGCAACTAGATCCTCTCCCGGCGCATAGATCTTGACTCCTCGGTATTCGACATCAGATCGCACATCACATACAAGAGATCTCACTCACATCCGAACATCGAAGACAGATCTCACGTATCACGATCATCAAAAGCAGCACTGTCGCTGCCTCCTGGTGCTTCTTCCTCTCCGCCACATTCCTCTCTGGTTAACAGTGATCTCCTTCAGGTAAACCCTAACAGCGATCTTCTTGTAAACAGTGAGCATTTCATAATCAGAGATTAACAGTGAGCATTTCATATTCAGAGATTAGCAATGATCTCCTTCTTGATTGATTATGTTCATTTGTATGTTTGCAGGATTTTTGATTAAAAATCAAATTTTGGGCCGCAAGAAAATCAAGAGATTGGATCATAAAGATGCGAGACAAGTTTAATACTTATTGCAATTTTCTTGTTTATAACTAGCATTGTTTTTTGTTGATTTTAATGTCCATCATGTATGATTTTGCTGTAATTTAATTTCAGGTTATTTAGTTTTTGTTGGGAGAAACTTAATAGATTCAAGAAAAGACTTGGGGTTTGTTTTCAATCAAGTTTGGGTTTGCTTATTGTAGTTTGTTTTCTTAAAATTTTAGTGAATTCGGGGCGCGGATAAAATTTACAAAATTTTCGGGGTGCGGTTAACAACGAGGTGCGGCAAGATAAAAAATCGGGGTTCGGTTATATTTCCGGGGTGCGGTTAAAAATGGGGTGCGAACAACAAAAACCGGGTTGCAGTTAGCAATCGCCTTTATTTATGCAATCACAGGATGCAGTTCATTTCCTTCCTCAATTTCATTTCATAATTAGGAATTTATGACAATGTGTTGTGGACAAAGTGTTGCTGCTTAGTGGCGGCTATATTTCATTGTAGCTTGAAAAAAAATTAAACAAGCGAGCTAAGCTTCGCCCACTTCCCATTAAATTTTTTCTTTAGCGATGAAACTAGTAATGAATGTGAACTGAGCCAAATGATTCAGATTTGTTATAAGATCTGTTTTTTAGGAGAAGCTTGCTGGTTCGAGAGAAATGGGATTTGTTCGTTAGGCGTCTGCCGATTGGAGTGCTTATTAGAGAGATTGATTTTTCAACTGGATTCAATCCCCAACAACTCTTGCATTGAATTTTGACAACTTTTTATCATGTGCATGCATCCCAATAATTCATTCATTGGTTTATTTACTTTTGGATGCACAGATCTATTTCATAACATATATAGAAGTATGTTTACATTCAAGTGTTTTTGGTACACATGAATCTTACTATTTATATTTGTAGATAAAAGTATCAAGACTTCAAATTTTAAAAACGAAAGTGAACTGCTAGATGTAGATCCTAGACTTCATCTAATTTATTATTTTGCATCATTTCTTTAGCACAAACATTTTTATTGTATAATCTGAGTCACTGGAGATTAGTACAAATGACTTTTTGTATAAAAACATTCTAAGTTAATATTTTAGTCACTGTGAATGGTGAAACAAATTTGAAAAAAAAGAGGATGCCACTTCATCATTTTAGTTTATACACTTGTGCATTCCATTTTAATTTAGTTTAAAGTCATTTACGTAAATGGGCTATAGTGCTTTTGTTGTAGATCAATAAAACACATCTTGGGCCAGCCTCCATGCTAGATGGCTAGCCCTATCCAATTGGCAGCTCTATCCATAACCACCCCCAAACATACATAAATGAGCTATCTTGAATCTACATGTCATGCAAATTCAAATAAAATGCTAGCCATATGATTTGTTAAATGAGGGAATCGCCAAGAACACTATTAAGTAATCAAAGTATTCCACTTAAAAAGGAAATACACCCAATGTCCTAAATGTCAAATAATCATTCCTGTGTGCATGATCATGATATAAACTACAAAAATAGACATATTTATCTTTAGTTCACTATGAGATTTCACCTTTCAGTCATCATTATCATTTAAGGGGTAATGCAATAATTCTCCAATAAGGCCACAAACAGTGCATCATGATTTGATGTGCCTCAATTAAACTAATATATATTTAAATGTGCGAAAAAATGCTCCAAAACTGATACCTCAAAGCTACCTCTTCATTTTGACCAAAAAATACACGAAATTTCAGCCATGAATATGATACTTCGCCTGGAAACAACGAACCTTTTTTCAACGTAAAGAAGATTATATATTCAAAGAGGAAAACAATTTATATATACACAGATGGCTTTGGACTGAAGTATTCTAATTACAGGCGAAAATATCTTATTTTACTTCGAAATTCTTTTTTAGGCAAAACGTATTATCTGTGGATGAAAAGGCATTGGGGAAGACAAAATGTTGATAGTATGGTGAATAGAAAAGTCCAATATTCCTGTTCACGAAGGAAAGATTGAATAAAACATAAACCTAACAACGGCAATCAAAGGAAGCGGAAAAAGCCAAATCATGTGCATCAATACAACTCCAACGCATGCATAGAATCCAAGTCAGAAAATCCATACGCAAACAGGATAAACCTAAAACCCCATGAAGAACCCAACTCTAGATGAATAGAAATTTGAACAAGCGCTCTTTTCACCCGACCGAATGATCACCCTAAACTCAATCCAAACGAGAATCGAAGAAGACAAAAGCCTCTAAAAAGAGCCTCAAAGAAAACATTCTTGGACTCAAGATCGAGAAAATAATCCAAATGGGACAAGTTGAAGATGATTTCTAATACCTGAGGGCGATAGGACTTGATCTTTTTTAATCTTCATGCAGTTCATTCCGCAGAAGGAAAAGAAACTCATGTTTCTCGTACCAAATATCTCGCCACTGGGCTTCTTCTCAGTTTTCCGAACGCAAACAGGAAAGAGAGAAAGCTACAGAGGAAGGGGAAAGGAAGCAAAGAGAGCCGTAAGACGACACGGGGGAAGGGAAGGGGAGAAACCAGGGAGAGAGACGAGGGCCTTGGGATCACCGATCTCCGGCTTATGTATGACTCAAAACCGAGAAATTTTTTCATGGTTGATAGAGAAATTTTAAACAGTTTTAGCCTTTTAGGGCTGCAGTTTTAGGGCTGTAATGGATCCGGATCCCCTGGAGTTCCTCCGGGGGATGGAGTTTCTATTTTGCGAACTAATGGGGCGGAATCAGAAAAAATGATGAACATGAAAGTTGTAGATATCCCTGAGACGAATAACTTTCATGTTGAACATGTTTTGATTTGAATTCGTTTAGACCCCCGATTTGGGCTCCGAAAAAACTCTGTCCGATTAATATTTTTCGGACAGAGTTTTTTTGTAGTTCAAATCGGGAGATTAAACGACTTCAAATCAAAAAATGTTCAACATGAAAGTTATTCTTCTCTGGAATATCTACAACTTTCATGTTCATCATTTTTTCTGATTCCGCTCCATTAGTTCGCAAAATAGGAACTCCACCCCCTGGAGTGGGGAACTCCAGGGGATCCGGATCCCACTTAAAATGCAGATGAGTCATATGCCTCTATGAAATACCGTAAAATTTGTTTACCCTTTTTCCGACGACGTTTGTCTAAAACGGAGCAACGAAACGCTCAAACAAATAGATCCTAAAGGAAGTGGAGAGGTGAGAATGTAAAAAAATCTAATTGGTAAATTATTATTTGTAGAGCTGTTTTAGAACTGCAATCTGAAATCTGTTTGATAGAGACTATACTTTTATAAATTTAATAAATGTTATTCGTTCCGCATAAATGGATATTTGTAACTCATTGATATTTATAGCTAAAATGAATATTTGTATTCATAATTGATATTTGTACTCATACATAATTATAATAAGAAAACTGATGGGGCCTCCCGAGAGGCGTTAGCCGCGCCGCACATCATGTATGAGGTGCGGATATCTGAACCTCCCCCGGCGTAACCAAAATCGTCGTCGCCACAAACCGTCATCGTCTTCGCCACGCCAACAACCATCATAGCCGCCGCCACGCCAACTACCATCATCGTCGCCGCAAACCGTCATCGCCGACGCTGCACCGAAACCGCCGCCGCCACGGTGCCAACCGCCATCGGCGCTGCCGCGTCGACCGCCCTCGCCGCCACCGCGTCGACCAACAACCCCGCCGCCGCACCAACCGTTATCATATGTCTTCGGCTTCTAACTTGCGGACTTTGGAGTGGGTTATTGGACTTAACCTACGCTATTGTTATGTTAGACCATACACATACGTTCTAAAACGAACTATTTCTTGGTTGACCGACCAAGTTCTATATTTATCACACAGGGCCATACGAGTTGCTCGTCGTGCGACTATTCTTTGAGCATTGTGGTAGTTAAAATAACTATTTTAGCACACTTGAGAATAGTTTGCTTGTTTTTGTGACAATAATCACTGCACTCTTTTATGTCAAACGCGAGTGTTTTGTATTTCTCTGATGTATGTATTTCTCTCATATTAAGAAAAACATTTTCACATGTTTATCAGGAGTAAGGAATGGTCGGAGGGCTGTGACAAAATATAAGGGGCGTCAGGCGTCGAAGTAGAAAGGAAGCGCCGGCGAGTAGATGGGTGAAAGGCGCGACTGGGAGATATTATCCAGCCTTTGACGAGAGAGGCAAAGGTTTGGTTGCGGGAGTTTAGGACCGCCGACGAGAGAGACTGCGAGCGGAGAGGCAAAGGATCGGCTGCGGGAATTTAGGACTTGAGAGAAAAAGAAACAATGTTTGTGTTGGGTACAAATATTAAGTAGATTTAGGGAAAAAAAGTGTTAAAATTTGTATTATTTTATGTATGAATATCCAATTGTGAGGTGTGAATAACAATTCCATAAATTTATACATAATAATAATGATGACAATAATACTAATATTTATTAGTACGAGTGAACGGCACGGGCCTCCGGCCCGATGGCCACGCGTCACAGTACCCGACCCCGCACCCGGCGGGCATCGCCAGCCCCCGACGGCGGCGGGCTTCGCTCGCCCCCTGCGGGCTTCGCCCCTGTCACATATAAATTTAATCAAAAATTTTGAAATGGCTTCGTTAATAATATTTATTCATAAATATATATGTATTATATATCTCATTCCCCTCATTAATTCTCTCCCCTGTCTCTATCTTTTCTCTCTCCCTTAATTATATGTGTCCACTCTCATCTCTCTTCACGTCATTATTTTTCTCGCTCCCTCTCTCCACATTTTTTCTCCCCCTCTTTATCTTTTTTTTGAAATTCTCCCTCTTTATCTCGCATCCGCCTCTCTCTACCCTCTCTCTTCTCTCTCTTCCCCCTCCCTCTCTCTTTTCCTCTTCTCTCTCCTCCTTTTTTCTCTCCCCGCATAATTATCCGTTTGAATTCGCTCTCCCTTTCACCGCCTCTCTCTCTCCCACTCTCTTCCTCCTCTCTCCTCCTTTTTCTCTTTCCCCTCATAGCCTTCCTCTCACCGCCCCTACCGCTCTCTTTCTTTATGTCTCTTTCTCCCTCTAGCTTTAGGAGATCTAGATTTATTTTTCTAGCCATCGGATTTTTCAGATATGAGATTAACGGATGAGATTGATTGAATAGCTTTTAAAAACATGATTTTAAAAACCATATGATATATCTTTATATAGTAGTTAAGATAATATATAATAATAGTTGAAATAATAACAGAAATAATTATTATCATTACATAATACGAGCATTTTCGCACGTGCTACGCCCGTGCTCGATGCTCTCGGGCGGTCTTCGGCCGCATCAGGAGGGCTTCGCCCGCCAGCGCACGGGCTTCGCCCGTGCTTGATGCTTCGGGTGGTCTTCGACCGCATAGAAGCGGGCTTCGCCAACTTCCACGCAATCCATCATCTCGGCGCCACACCCATCACTCGCGGTCCTCCGAAGCAAAATCAAATAACCATAGGGCTCCGGGGGCCGCGCGTTGCGGGTGCGGCGCCGAGATGGTGGATTGCGTGGAAGCGGGCGAAACCCGCTTCTATGCGGTCGAAGACCACTCGAAGCATCAAGCATGGGCAAAGCGCGTGCGCAGGCGGGCGAAGCGCGCCTGATGTGGCTGAAGGCCGCCCGAGAGCATCGAGCACCGGCGTAGCCCGTACGAAGATGCCCGTATTATTAATATAATAATGTACAACCCCGTGTTCGTCGAGTGGGCCCGCCAGGCCAGGCGAGCGGACCAAGGCACCCTGCCCCGCACCAGAACAGCATGCAGGCAGGCACCGGGTGGCCAGCTCACTCTCGGCAAAGCCAGACAGGCGAGCCGCGCGAGCTGGCCCCTCCCCCCGCACTCGCCTTGAGTTTGTCGAGCAGAGGTTTGAGCCCGACATTCATCGAGCAGGCTCGGCATTCGTCGAGCAGAGGTCGGAGCCCGACATTCGTCGAGCAGATGTTTGGGCTCGGCATTCGTCGAGCAGAGGTCCGAGCCCGACATTCGTCGAGGAGAATTTGGGCTCGGCATTCGTCGAGCAGAATTTGGACTCGGCATTCGTTGAGCAGAGGATGGAGCTCGACATACTTCGAGCTAATACTCGGGGTTGAGCTCGATGAGCCCAGATCAGCGAGCCCCCTCTAGAGTTCCCGTAGCGATAGTCTGAGACCGACCAGCCCACTCTCCTATAGGTGACCTGGCCGCCAACCCGCCTCGGAGCGAGCATTGGCGGGTCGCGGTGGCCTGGCTCGCGCTCGCCCAAGAAGAGAAGGCGAGTGGCATGAGCCAGGTATCACCCGCCTCATGGGGGTGGAGAGTCGTGGCGAGCCTACCTCCATATCTATAGGACCTGCCAGGTAGGGCCTAAAGGTAAAATTACCTGGATGCCCCTACCATGGGTGCGAATAACTTGTTAGAACAGCGGAGTTACGTTGTTGGCAGACCTAGTTGGGTTGCACATAGCTGTTCAAAACAGCGGAGGTTGCCTATTTGCAAGCCGTTTTCAGAAAACTATAAATAAGACTCAAGGGGCATCTCAGAGGACGCTGATCAGTATTCAGATCTCTTTGTGCTTTCTGAGGTAGCCTTAGCTCGGCCTTTGGCTAAGGAGGGGAAGCGCTCTAAGATCTTTCGGGTGCATGGTGGGTTCTCCCGCCGAGCCCTTGGGTCGGTTCCCATCTCTCTTGTTGTTTGGTTTGCTGAAGAGAAGTAGGTGTGCGATCACCCCTTCCCCAAGAGTGAACTACACAAGGAACCGAATTTTCGGTTTCAACATTTTGGTGCGGCGAGCATGGAGAGTGGTCAGCACAGAAAATCTTCAACAAGCTAGATGGCAAGAGGAGAAGGACAAGGCTCGGATAGGTCCGACTCACCTCCCCCGCCACCTCTGGCCATGGTGGGGATGTTCGAAGATTTCAGGCAGGAGGTACTCAGTCTCGTCAAGTTCGCACTCAACACGCGGGCTGAGTGCTCGACTCTAACTATCCCAATCATTGCCGCCCCGCCTCTAGGCGAGGACGCTCCCGGCAGGCGAGCTGGGAAGGAGGTTGCCGAAGAAGGAAGGGGATGCGAGCTCCCCGGACGCATCTTCTTCCCCGACTCGGCAAGCGGAGGCTGGTTCGGCGAGATGGGTGCGCGAGACCCTCCATCTCGCCCGGAAGTGGGAGGCAGCCCCTTTAGCGAGCTGGTCTCTTCCGCCCCAGTTCTAGAGGGGTTCAGGGAACCCAAAATATCTTACTACACCGGTAAGGGAGACCCGGTCCAGCACGTCTAGTGGTTCGAGGACGTAGTCTCGATCCGGCAGATGTCGGATGGGTTCAAGTGCCAACTCTTCGCCATCACCATTAAGGAGAAGGTGAGGGAGTGGTTTCACCAGCTGTCGGTCAGCTCCATTTACTGTTTCGAGGACCTGCGTCGGGGGTTCATATTAAGGTTCACCAGCTTCAAGAGGAGGAATAAGGAGTCGGAGTCCCTGTTCCACATCAAGCAAGGGGTGAATGAGACCTTGGGGAGCTACGTTGACCGGTTCCAGGAGGAGGTCACCCAGATCCAGGAGATGTCAGGACATAGCCTGATGATGACTTTCACCATGGGGCTGCAACAGGGTTTCTTCAAGATAGAGCTGAAGAGAGTGCCCCCCTCTCCTACAAAGAGCTGATGGAGAGGGCAGCGATAGAAGTTGATGGGGAGGCATCAAATCCAGAGTTTGCCCTGAAGTTGGCCAGGTGGGCCACAGAGGAGGAGAAGGAGCCAAGGGGTGGCAGATGACATGAGGAGAGGAGAGCTGAGTCCTGACAAAGGGAGCAATGACAACTACAGCAGCAGCAGCAGCCCAGGTGGGGGCGTCAGGAGCTGGACCATCGGCTGGGCAGGAGGCCCGAGTGGCAGGATCAGGGGCCATGGATAGGTTACTAGGGAAGGGACAACTGCCAGGGGGCCCAGGATCAGTTCCACCCCCACCCCACCCCCCACCCCCCAAGTTAGAGGCAGGCCCAGAGACCTCCCCTCCCCGACCAGAATCAGGCTATGGCCATAGCCATGAGAGAGAGGAGGAGAGCAGCGCGGAGGAGGAGGAGAAAAGTCAGGGTGGAGTTACCTTACTATGTCATCCACCAGGAAGAGGGGCACGCCACGACAACGTGCCCAGAGTTCCTCGAGCTGAGAGGAAACAGGGAGCAGTACCAGCAGCAGGGCTTCCAGGAGGTAAGGATCGAGGAAGTCCTGCCTCTGGCAGAGGAGGAGGATCGATGTGAAGACAGAACAGACGTCGGGACCCGGGGAGGGATCAGAGTCATCCACGGGGTGTGGGGATCGAGGCTTCCAGGAAGGCGAGCCTCCACACTATGTACCGCCGGAGCGTTGGCTCCACATCCCAGACCCCACCCCCGGAAGGGAAGATCACCTTCTCAAGGAAGGATATGCCGGATCATGAGGATCCCTTCTGTGATGCGTTGGTCATCCAGACGGCCATCAAAAATTTCATTGTCTCTAGGATCCTCATTGATAATGGGAGCTCCATCAACGTCATATTTAAGAAGGCATTCGCCGCGATTAAGGTGGAGGAGAAGAGGGTTCTAGCATTAGATGGCCCCTTATTTGGATTCTTGGGGGAGAGAAAGGAGGTAGGAGGAGTGGGGATCCACATCACTCTGGGGGGCAGTCCCAGAATTGCTGGTTTGTCATCGTAGACGCCTCCAGTAGCTACAATGTCATCTTCGGAATGCCCCTTATCAGCGCCTTCCGCTGCGTCCCCTCATCGTTCCACCAATGCCTGAAGTTTAACGCCGGGGGGATCCAGGTCCGGGTGCGGGGTGACCCAAAAGTAGCAAGGGAATGCTATGTCACCGCGGTAAACTTTATGTTGGGTACATTGGAATAAATGTACCTGATTTGAAGAAGCCTCACCCTACTCAATGATATACATCAAAATGTATTTGATGTGTTTTGAGTTTAGTTGTGCAGGTTAAGTATTTGCAGAGAAAGCTGAAAAGTTTCTAAGTCCATGTGTCGACACCCAGAAGACAAGTGTCAACACTTAAGAAGACTTGTGTCGACATCTAGAGAAGCAGTGTCGACACTTGGAGTAATTGTGTCGACACCAGGGATGCAGAGTCGACACCAGAAGGAAAGTGTCGACACATACAGGCTGTGTCGACACTCAATGAAGAAATGTCCAGTGAAGCAGTGTCGACACTTAGAAGCAGTGTGGACACCCAGAGAAACTTTGTCGACATCAGAAAGTGTCGACACTTGGAGGCTGTGTCGACACTCAGCAAACTTCAACAGAGTTTAAGTACAAGTGTCGACATATTGAAGAATGTGTCGACACACAGCAGAAGATTCAATACATGAAGAAAGTGTCGACACTAGGAGGCTGTGTCGACACTCAGCAAAGTTCAACAAATTCTAAGTACAAGTGTCGACACAAAGAAGATGTGTCGACACTCAGCCAAAGTCTCAACATAAGAAGAATGCGTCGACACAAGGAGCAGTGTCGACACTCAGCAAGTATCAACACAGAAGGCACGTGTCGACACCAAGAAGATGTGTCGATACTGAACAAGTTCAACACAAGAAGATGTGTCGACACAAAGAAGTAGTGTCGACACTTAGCAGAATTCAACTAAGTACTGAAGAACAAGGAGTTGTGTCGACACACAATATCAGTGTCGACACATTCTGAAGAAGCAGTGTCGAGAAGTAAATTCTACAACACAAGGAATTGTGTCGACACCCTGAAGGCTAGTGTCGACACTTAGTCTACTTGTGTCGACACTTAGTATATAAGTGTCGACACTTAAAGACAGACTGTCTCGACACTTTCAGACAGTTACAAATATTTCAAGAAGTGACTGGATGACATGACAGCCGCCATTCCAGCCGGTCTACTGCAACTGTCAGAGTTGTCAGAAAGTCGTTAGAAACCGGATCAGCCGGTCACCATGAAGAAGGCCTATATATAGGCTTATTCTGTCAACTGAAGTAGATGATTAACTACAAGAGATTGAGAAGAAGATCAAACAATTCATTGAAGAATCAAATCAAGTGAAGATCTAAGTAGTTGGAGAGAGAGAGCTCCTTCCAAGAAGACAGCTGTTGGAACCAGGCTGTGAAGAAAGTTTCAGACTTAGTTCTGATTCTTAAGTTAGCAGTGATTGAAGATCAGCTGCAGAGAGTATCAACCCTATTGTGTTCTACATTCAAGAAGCTTTGAAGAAAGCCAAGTGAGGTTGATCTCAGCAGAGTTCTTTCAAGAACTCATCAAGAAACCTGTCAACTCTTCTCTCTTATTCTGAGTTGAGGTTATATACATTGTATTTTTAATTTCTTGTAGGATCCTTAGGGATCTGAGTTGTAAGCCTGAAATTATAAAGGCTGAGTGGTAGGGCATGTGTGCCTGAGTGTAGGAGATTCATATCTCTGAGTGTAGGCCTTGTGGCTGAGTGTAGGTATTTGTGAAGACTGAGTGGTAGGGCTGTTGAGCCTGAGTTGTAGGAGTGGGATCACTCTGAGCTGTAGGAACCATTTTGGGTTCTGAATGTAAGATCTGAGGATCTGAGGTATAGTGGAGGAGTTTGGCCGAATCTAGTACACTACTAGATAGGCGAAGGGGGAAAGTGGATGTACCCAAACCTTGGGGAACCACTATAAAACTGTGTGTACTCTGTGTATGTGATTGATGCTGTGTATGCTGTTTATAGTTCTGTGAAATCTGTGATATAATCTGCCTAAAAGTTTTAAAAAGATTAAGTCAGCTATTCACCCCCCCCTCTAGGTGATTAGATATAATTTCTTTCAAGTGGTATCAGAGCCAGGTTCCTCAAAAATGACATAACTGTCTGAGTAGATCCTGTTGGCAGATTCAGTGAAATCAAGGACAGATTCAGCATAAACAAGAAAATCAAGAAAATGGGTTCAACAGAGAATCATAAAGAACTTGGATCCATGAAGTTGCCAATTTGCAGAAAGGAGATTTTTGGCATCTGGAAAGAAAGGGTTAGACTGTTTATGGAAGCCTCTGACCCTAGAATCTACATTACAGTTAAAGAAGGGTCATATGTGCCCATGAAAGTATCAGTCCTGGATGCAAATCAGAGAACACCTAAGGACTTTTCTGAAATGATAAAAGAAGAGATTATTCTAGCCACAATGGACAAAAGGGCTCAGAATATCATTGTAAGTGTCATAGATGATGCTACATTTCAGAACTTGATACACTGTAAAACATCAAAGGAGATGTGGGATACTCTGATAGTGTACATGGAGGGTTCAGAAGAAGTTAGACAAGACAGGAAGTCTTTGTTAAACCAAGAATATGAGAGCTTCAGACAAGGCAGGTCTGATAGTATAACAGAATGCTACAAGAAATTCTATAGGATTGTCAATGAGTTGATGTCCTATGGAAGAGAATTCAGCAATTATGAGCTGAATGATAAGTTCTTGAGGTCCCTAATAAAGGACTGGGACACCAAGATCTGTGTCATAAGGGAAATGACCAAGTTAGCAGATATTCCTCCTCCAACATTGCTTGGAAAGCTGTTATCCTATGAAATGCAACTAATGGTAAGGAAAGAAGAGGAGAAGACTACAAGAATTGAGCACAAAGAAAGAGCTGTGGCATTCAAGACAGAAGCCACCAAGAAATACAAAAGTAAGTCTCCATCTCCACCACCAAAGGTTGCTGGATCTGAGACAGATGAGACAGAATGCAGGGATTCTGAAAGCAGTGAGAGTGATGAGGATTTTGCAGCTTTCACAAGACACTTTCAGAAGTTTCTAAAGAAGAAACAGTGGAGGTCAAATCCATCCACTTCACAGAGAAAAGATGACTATTATCAGAACAAGAAGTCATCAAAGAAAGACAGGAGAAAGCCCAAGTCAAGCAAAGCAACTTTATCAAAAATTGTATGCTATTGCTGTAACAGACAAGGACATGTTGTTGTTGACTGTCCAGAGAAAAGGAAAGAGTCAACTGATAAGAAGAAGACTCAGATCAAGGGCAAAAAGGAAAGGTCCTTTGTTGCCAAGAAGGACAAAAACCTGTCAGACATATCATCTTCAGAAACTGATTCAGAAGCAGAAGCTTACATTGGACTGTTTGCTGAAGAAGAAGAAGAAGAGGAGTTCATCCAGTTAATAAACTCAATATATGAGCAAGAGGACAATCAGTGTCAGGGACTGATGGCCTTATTAGAAGGAGACAAAATCCAAGAGCAGCCTGGACCTAGTCAGGTACAAAATTGTTCTTCAATTTCAATTTCTAGTGTTGGATCAGAATCAGATTCATCATCATCAAGTGATGAGAGTGGATCTGAATCTGAAGGAGATATTCATCAGTTAATTAATGAATATAGAGTCTTGTTACAGGCTTTGAAGAAAAGCAAACTCTTAGCCAAAACTCAGGCTAAAGAGATTGCTAGTCTTAAAAAGGCTGCAACAGATTTTGAGCAGTTGATTGATCAAAAACTAAATGAAATAGCCAGGCTGAAGAACATAACTGTTATTCAGATGGGGATTATAACATTCAAGAATGATCAAATCAGAAATCTGGAGATTAGTCTTCAGAAGGAGAGAGATATACTTGCAAGGTTTTCTAAACCAAAATCTATTTTACCTTTGATAGATGACTTTGTACATCAAAAGGGTAAAACTGGATTAGGGTTTACACAACCTGCTAGGACTGTAAAGTCCAAGTTAAGGGCAAAGCCCTAGTACTTAACAAGCCTGCTGTAGATAGAACAGCTAGGGTTGTACCTAAGCAAAGGTACAATAGATTTGAGTGCTGGTGCTGTGCCAAGGTAGGCCACTTTGCCATTGACTGCTGGCACAATTCTAGTGCCAAAGTGACTAGTAAACTGCCTATTGAAAGATCTGCAGGTAGCTTTGTTAAGAGGCAAACTAACCAGCACCAAGGACCCAAGAATTCTTTGGGTTCTAAGGTCAACTAATCTGTTTTGCAGGTAAGTCCAAGTGGTCATGCCCCAATATGGTACTTGGACAGTGGATGTTCCAGGCACATGACTGGAACTAGGGGATTGCTAAAGGACTACACACCAATCAAGGATGGTCCTAAAGTCACCTTTGGTGGTTCTGAAAAAGGAATCATCAAAGGTTTTGGTAACATTTCTAGCAACCTTATAACAATTACTCAAGTGGCTTATGTTAAAGGTTTGAAACATAACCTAATTAGTATAAGTCAACTGAGTGATTTAGGATATGACATCTCATTTGTGAAAGATGGTTGTCATATCAGGAGGTAAAATGATCAAGAGATCATTCTGACAGGTTATAAAAAGAGAAATGTCTATTGCCTAGACATTATGTGTGAGAACAATGTTTCTCCAGTGTGTCTTGTAGCTGATGAGAAAGTCTCTCATTGTGTCAAATGGCACAAGAGGCTAGCCCATCTTAACTACAAGACAATTGATCAACTCTATAGCAAAGAGTTAGTGAGGAATGGTCCTCAGGTTAAGTGTATTAAAGATGAGATATGCTCAGCTTGTCAAAAGGGCAAGCAGACTAGATCCACCTTTAATAGCATTGAGAACAAAGATACTGTGAGGTGCTTATACCTCTTGCATATGGATCTCTTTGGTCCTATGCCAGTTCACAGACTAGGTAGGAAGGTCTACACATTTGTGGTTGTAGATGACTACTCAAGGTTTTCCTGGGTGTTCTTCCTTAGACAGAAATCTAAAACACCTAGTATCTTTTATAGTTTTGTCAAACAAATTCAGAATGAGTTAGACAGTACAGTGGTCAAAATAAGAAGTGACCATGGTACTGAATTCCAATCTGATAGTATGACAAAGCTATGTGAAGAGTTTGGGATATTTCAGGAATTTTCTTCACCAAGAATACCTCAGCAAAATGACATTGCTGAAAGGAAAAATAGAACCTTGATAGAGACTGGTAGAACCCTATTAAGTGACACATCTCTCCCAGAATATTTCTGGGTTGAGGCAGTTAACACTACATGCCATGTAATTAATAGGGCTACTATCACCAAAAGCCACAATAAGACCCCCTATGAGATTGTGAAAGGCAGAAAACCAAATCTATCATATTTCAGGATCTTTGGTTGTAAATGCTATATACTTAACAATGGTAAGTCTTATTTAACCAAGTTTGCTGCCAAATCCCAAAAGGGGATCTTTGTTGGGTACAACAACAATAGTAAGGCTTATAGGGTCTACAACTTGACTACTCAAGTTGTAGAAGAGTCAGTACATGTAGTATTTGATGAAGCTAGACTCATTAACCATGAATTGTCTAGAAGTATTTGCAGCTCCACAGGTGTGACTAAGAAGATGGACAAGCTCACTATTGAAGAAGGATCTACTGCAAGTCAGCATGTAGATGATAGTGGCTGTTGTCCAGGGGGAGTACTAGATGCACCTGATGCAGAAGAAGACCAAGGAGTGCAGCAAGTTGAAGAAGCTGAAGGAGTTCAACATGAAGTCAGGCTGCCTCCAGCTACTAGGCATCTAAGAGATCATCCAGCAGATCAAATTATTGGTGATCTAAGACAAGGGGTACAAACAAGGAGCAGAAATCTAAGTTCAGTACTCTACTCCAGTTTTCTATCCCAAGTTGAGCCAAAGAAATTTGAAAAAGCCATCCTAGACCCTCATTGGATTGAGGCAATGCAAG
Source organism: Platanthera guangdongensis (assembly GCA_039583875.1). Lineage (NCBI taxonomy): Eukaryota > Viridiplantae > Streptophyta > Magnoliopsida > Asparagales > Orchidaceae > Platanthera > Platanthera guangdongensis. The sequence goes on from CM077151.1 coordinate 193,977,728, forward strand.
AGGAGCTGAATCAGTTCAAGAGATACAAAGTCTGGGAGCTTGTTCCTAAACCAAAAGACAACAACATAATTGGAACTAAGTGGATCTTCAGGAACAAGATGGATGAACATGGAGTTATTATAAAGAACAAAGCAAGACTGGTTGCTAAGGGATATAGGCAGGAAGAAGGTTATTCAGATGCAGATTTTGCAGGCTGCAAGGAAGATAAGAAAAGTACAACTGGTACCTGTCAATTCCTAGGTGGAAGACTGATATCATGGAGTAGCAAGAAACAAACAAGTGTGGCTATCTCCACAGCAAAATCAGAGTATGTGGCTACAGGAAGTTGCTGTGCTCAACTTCTATGGATACAACATCAGCTTGAAGATTATGGTATTCAGGTAAGTAGAACACCTCTATTTTGTGATTCTACTAGTACTATTTCTATTGCAAACAATCCTGTTTCCCATAGTAGGACTAAGCATATAGAAATAAAATACCATTTTCTAAGAGAACATGTAGAAAAAGGAGATATATCCCTAGAGTATGTTAATACAGAAAATCAGCTAGCTGACATGTATACTAAGCCCTTAGATGAAACCAAATTCAATAGGTTCAAAATTGAATTAGGTATGATAAACTTAGAATAAGTTTTCAAAAATGGCTAAGTAAAATGGTGTCGACACACATAGTTGTCTGTGTCGACACATAGAAGTTGTGTCGACACTTCAGAGAAAAGGTGTCGACACATCTAGGAAGTTGGTGTCGACACTTCAGATAATTAGTGTCGACACATGCAGGGTAGGTGTCGACACATCCAAGGTGGTGTCGACACTTAGGATTTATAAAGAATTAGTCTGGTATAGTCTCGACTAAGTGTCGAGCTAAGCGGTGTCGACACATAAACAAGTGTCGACACATATATTCTGTCGACTATACTTGTGTCGACACATGGTTGTCGAGACATTATAAGTCTGTGTCGACACTTATCAACAGTGTCGACACAATTTAAGTATTTTGACGCGCCCTTTCATCTTCGATTCTAGAAAGGTATAAATAGGTTCTCTCCATTGTCTGTCGACACGCTCACCAAAGTTTCGAGACCAAACTTGTGTGTCGACACCTCTCTTCTCTCAATTCAAATTTCTTCAAACCCTAATGGCACCAAAGCTAGAAGAGAATGTGAATGAAGGATATGAACTAGTGCGGCATGCTTTTGATGACGGGGAACCAGAGACAAAGGCGTGATAACTCTAATAGAAGAGACAGGGTTAGATTTTCTTGTTTCAGAGCCGACCAAGATATGGAAGAAAGAAGTTCTGGAATTTCTGAATGGAGCAACCCTAGATGAATCAGGACTCAAGATTAAATCAAGAGTTCATGGGGCTAAGGTGAAAGTTTATTCTAAGAGTCTGAGAAAGGTACTTCAACTACCTAGGACTAAGGAAGAAGAAGATGTTGTTGGGTATTGTATCCACAATTACCTGGATTTGAGGAAGCCACCTGTCAAGCTAAGATGAATTCACAATGTATTTGATGAAACATCTTAAGTTGTACTTGCAGCTCCTCCACGCTAAGTGCACACCAATGTCAGGGTGCAGTAGGTCAATATACACGGGTCTGCAAGACGTAATCCCTTGTTGAGCAGATCAGTGTGTTGGCCTACGTGTACTCTCTCTATTGGAGTGCACTTACTTTCAAGTACAGGGCCGTTCATATGCAAGAGAAGACAAGGAGCATGTATGGGTCAAGGAGCAGCTCCTGGGTGGAAGACGAAAATTCGTCCAAGGAAAATTCGACGAGAATCACCAAGTGATTCTCGCCGATTCGACGAGAATCACTAGTGATTCTCGCCGAATCAACGAGAATCATTAGTGATTCTCGCCGACTCCTTCTGGCTACCTCAAAACGGTGCCAAGTAAGATTCGGCGAGAATCACTAGTGATTCTCGCCGAACCAGTGGTTAAGCAGATCATGGATACCAAGTGAAAATCGCTGAGAATCAATAAGTGATTCGTCGAGAATCACTAGCGATTCTCGACGAATCGTCGAGAATCACTTGGCGATTCTCGACGAATCGTCGAGAATCACTTGGCGATTCTCGCCGATTCGTCGAGAATCACCTGCGATTCTCGCCGATTTTCACTTAGCGTTTTCTCGGGATGTTCCTGAACTGGATTCTACAGCTGTCAATTTTCTGGACCGGGATTTAGGGATTTCTATTGTGGGTCCCACAAACGGTCATATTGGAGTTATCTACAGTATATATATTCGGGTATTTTGAACAGTAAAACAGAGAGAAAGAAACCGAGCCGCGACGTAACCCTAAAATCGCGATTCCTCTCCGCCGCCGCCGTCGCGCTCGGGCACATTGTTCTCCGTCAACAATCGGGAATCCTTCGTGATCTCCGGCGACAGAAGCTTAGCAAAGCTCTGAGTCTCACGTGTCTATCCGGAGATCTCTTGTCTCTCGATTTAATTACCGGGAAAAACTCCCCCGTCCGAATCGATCGAGACGACTGATCCTAGAGTGACCGTTGGTAGACCTAGCTTGCTTCGCAACGAAGTTTGGATCTCCAAGTTCAGCAGCCGCTCATCATCATAGCCGCCGATCCCGAAGCTAGCCGCCGCTCGTGTTGCCGCCGCCGGTTCCGGGGAGATCCTCTCCAAGAGAGACCAAGGTTGTAGACTCTTCATTGACTTCACGAACACGTCGTCGAACGAAGAGGAACACCGTAGTCTCCAAACGAAGTTTGTATCTCGTGTACATTCCATATTTACTTTTGTTGTAAAGGAACGATTGTTCCGTGTTGTAAGGGTTGAGTGCAACCCGTTTTGTGGGAGTGTTGACTCTCACGTGTGGAAGGGTTCCTTCCGATAGTGCAGGGATTGGATTTCAATCCTGTTGGAGAAGAGACCGAGTCGTCCCTTGTTGGGAGATAGGTCGAAGGGGGAAAGTGGATGTACCCAAGTCGGGGAACCACTATAAATTGCCTGTGTATTCTGTGTGCTGTGCTTTTTATTTTTATTGTGCAGGTACATTCGTAAATTCCGCAAAAGCGCTACTCGTCACCTATTCCCCCCCCCCATAGGTGCACTTTGCCGACACTAGGTGGACTTTCAAGTGGTATCAAAGCGAGGTTACTCATCAAAAAGGTTAACACCTTGAGTAGAATCCTGCCACCAGTGTCAGAAGCATGGATCTGGATTATGAGATACCGCCACTCAAACTCCCCGCATGCACAAAGGATTATTATCCCATCTGGAGAATGAGAGTGTAATTTCACCTTGATGCCATCGATCCTCGAGCATCCTTCATCCTGGAAGAGGGTCCGTTTATTCCCATGAAGACCTCCGACTCTGGGATCCAAGTGCCCATGGGCATTGCTGAGATGTCAGAGACGGAACTATCACTATTTCACTTGGACGAGAGGATTCGTCAAATTATCATGGATATCTGGTCTGGAGCCTCTCGCTCTAGATTGGAAAAATGTAGAACGGCTAAATCTCTGTGGATGATGATCTCTGAGCTGATGGGGGGGTCAGAGAAAGCTGGAATATGCTGTCAATCAGAGGATGAAGCGTATGTGGGGGTCCTCACTTCTGAAGATGAAGGCAAGGATCCCTCGGACTGCATCAGAGCTCCAGTGTCCGTGTTAGAGACTGAAGAGGACAGTGAGGAAAGCAGCTCTGATGTGGATGAAACAATAGTCACTGGATCTAATGACAATAACACAGAGGTGCAGGTAACTTCTTCATCCTGCCCCGTATCTCTTGAAATTTCTGAAGACAGGAACTGCCCTCCTTCAGAAAATGCTGATTCCCTGAAGAGAGCCCTTCAGTCAAGCAACCTACTTGCTGAGGAGCAAGCTCAAGAGATTGCTCGACTGAAGGTCTTGTTGGTTCTCCAATTGGCGTCCAACAAGGCCAAGGACTCTAAGATCTCAGCTCTAGAGAGTAGTCTGGAGAATGAGAAAAGAATAGTATCAAACTTCTCCAAGGTTGATGCCATTAAGAGAAAGCAAGAAAACGGGTGGATCTCCCGGATTATCAATTCGTGGAGAAATGGGGAAACGGTATTCCGACCCCCCACTCCAAGCAGGAAGGCAACTCATCATGCCTTCAGGTATGACCACAGGCATAGTCGTGGTCACTGCAAGGGTGATCTGTCCCCATGTGGAGACACCCGGAGTGCAAGGGCCGGCGTGGCCACCCACGAGAGAATACCTAAGGCTCATTCTGAGCCCTTCGTATTCACTGCCACTGCCTCAACACAGTGTGAATTTGTATGTCCCCGCTCACAAAAGACTTCTCACCACTCGAGGATACGGGATAGAGAGGATAGAAGTCATGATGTCAGGTTCCATGGGGCCTCAGGAAGGGGGATGCCTGAAAGAATGGCACCACCTTCCCAGCCTCATAACGCTCACAACATGCATTCTTTCCACCCTTCCACGTGTCACGATGGAAGAGGAATTTTTGTGACAAGATCATGCCCTATCCCGTTTAGACCTAGGACCGTGACTACATCAGTCACTAGATCAGGTCGGAAACGGCGATACAACATTCACCCATGTTGGTGCTGCGGCAAAGTGGGGCACTTTGCCATCGATTGTTGGCACAACCCCTCTGTGCCCACGACAAGGGCTTATCCACATTCTCGGGACAGAGGTAGTCTTCCAGACAGGTTTTCTGAAGGAAGGCAGTGGCGTGCTTATGCTAACAGGAACCTAGGACCCAATATGATTTGGGTTCCTAAGGTAAAGTAATTCTTTCTTGCAGGGTAGTCTAGGTTCCCGTGAATATGATGGGAACTAGACAGTAGGTGGCTCAAGACTAAATTGGAACAATTGTCTGCAATAACAGATGTGATATCAATTTGAGCATACTCACATTGAGCTTCTGATATGTTCTACCTGAGGGACTAAAACGATGACTCTCAAAATCCCAGGTACTCATGATCAGTTCCAAGACTTGAGTCATTTTCAATTGACAATTACCTATATATATATATATATCCTTATATTCAGATACATCTTTGTATATTAGTGTATCTATGCACATCTAAGGATAGGTTAACTCGATGCATGCAAACCTTTACACATCAATAAAGGGTTAACGAAGATATGTCATCGTGAATCTCGACAACTCACAATTGACATCAAGAAGTTTTTGGAAAAGCCTCGTTCAAATCCAAATAGATTGACTTTAAACTATACATGTATTTATCATTTTTATATTGACTTGACATCAGAAAATTTCAAAAATGTTGCAAGCTTCTCAACGTGAAAATTCCTAGTCAAGAAACCTCTCAATTTCGAATTAGATCAATGGTATCAGAAACCGAATTAGACAAATCTCCCCGAATCTCGCCGAATTAGACAAATCCCGCCGACCCTTCGCCTTCTTCACGAATCCCGCCTCACGTCGCAGCAGATATCCCGCAAGAGTTCTTCCGCCGACTCGCCGAACCCCGCAGACTTGCCGAAACCCGCAAGAGCTCTCCCGCCGACTCGAACTCACCGGAAGCTCGTCGCTACACATCCTGCTCACCATCTTCTTCCCGTAAGTTCTCGCAAGGTTCTCGTCGAATCGCGAAGTGTCTCTGTGACCGCAAGGTTCTCGCAAGGTCCAATCGAGAAGGTTCTCGCCAGGTTCTAGCAAGGCCGAACCCCACAGGAAACTCTTCCATCCACCGAAGGTCTTCCCGAAGCTCACCAACTCACTTCCGTATAAGCCCTTAGGTAACCTCTTCCTCACCCGTACTTGGACGCTCTCACTAGTGACGTTTTCTTTTTGAATGTTCATTAACGCTTAGAGTAGGGCTTCTCTCTCTAGATCTACAATGGCTCCAAGGACAACTGCTGGGTTGGTCTCTGGCTGCGAGCTGGTTCGAACTGGGTTTTCTCACGCCTCGGACGAATTCCGCAACATCATTCTGATGCTGGAAGAGGCTGGGCTAACCTTCGTCTTGGAGCACCCTTGCAAAATCCTGGACAAAGAGGTGCTGGAGTTCTTCGCTACCGCAAGACTCCGAAATGGCGACTCCCTAATCAAAAGCAAGGTGGCTGGGGCCAAAGTCAAGATGTCTGCCAGCAAGCTGACCCGCTATCTGCAGCTTTCTAGCTCGGAGCATGAGGACTATCTGGAGGACGATGACAAAAATAAAACTCTCTTATTCTGCGGTCTCCAACGAGAAACTCGATCAATAAAGAGGAAGGATATGAATGAAGAAGGGAAGCTTCTGTCAGACATTATTGGAAAGGTGCTCATCTGCAAACCGGGCTCTCATGACCATATCTCAGGAGATATGTTCAAGATCCTGACAGCTGTTGTCTGCCGTAAGAGGTTCAACTGGGGGGAGTTGCTGTTCGAGAAGATCAAGGACACCTTGGGCACTCCGAGTTTTGGCCGCATCATAAGTCTATATCTAAACCAGCTAAATGGAGACAAGTTCGACATGAGCAAAGGTGTCCCTCTCCACTACTTGAAGAAGATGGACACAAGTGTGTTTGATCGATGGGAGAGGCGTATTGGGCAGACTGCAGTGGAAGAGCAACAGGGAGTATCCCCAACAGTAACCCCCGGTGAAATTCCTGATACCTTGACTGCAGGAATCGAGGGGGAGCCTCTACCCCCTCATACTGAGGTAATATCTGACATCTCCCAGGTGGCCAGGGATGCGGTGGCCAAAATTCATGAAGAAAGTGAACCTGAGCTGGAGCATGAGGAGGTCCTGAACAGAAACACTCAAGGAACCGAAGCTGATGCACAGGGGACTGCTGACCAAGAGTTAGAAGAGGATGCTGCTGCTATAGATGATTTCTTGGATGATGATGAAGAGGATGAAGGACATGCGGGACATGAAGTATTTGAGGCTCCGGATCCTGTTGAACCTCCATCTGACAAGCCTGCACCAGTGGAGGGGGAGTCAGATAGATCTACAGCGGCCGCCAGCATTCCTCCATTAGAGACTGTGATTGTATCCAGCTCTACAGATGTGTCTGCTGAAGAGCAAGGCCAAGAAGTGCCTCCGACTATTCCGTTACGAGATGAGCTAGCCACTCACACAGTAAATGTCATTCAGGGAATTGTGAATGAACTCAAAGACTCCTTTGCTAACGCTCAGAATAAACTGCTGAAAAGGATTAAGACTTCTGAAAATCTGATGCTCAAGAATATGGTGGAAATCAACCATAAACTGGACGTGATGGAGAAGAAATTTGAAGAAAAGTATACCGTGGCCGGCGAAGCTATCACACTCCTTATGGCCAGATTGAAAAAGAACACTGATACTCTTGCTGTCGCAAATCAGAATGCACATGTTGTCGCCAACAACATTCAAAAGTTTGACGGTAATATGGTCACTCTTAACGCCAATCAGCAGGCCTTGGTCTCTGAATTCTCCAAGACCACCAAGCATATTGATGACTCCCTGCACTCATATGCAAACTGCATCGCTGTCGAAGCCAAAAAGGGGGAGAAAGAGTATATAGCTAAGTTGGCCGAGCTTCAAGAAAGCATGAGCACACACTTCGCACAATCAAGCAAATATGTCTATGAGAGCTGTTGGTGGATGCTCCAACAGGCGTTAGGTACGCTAGGCGTCGTTCTACCTGACAATCCTGCAGGTATTCATGTTCCTGAGACATCTACGGCCGCTGAGGGAGTATGTGCTGCTGAGGATTTAAGTACAAGTGCTGCAGATGTTCCCACAAATGACGCTGATGCTAGGGCTCTCTCCAAAGCTAAACTGAGGAGCATGTTTGACCAAGAGGCCTTAGCAAAAGCCAGGGGAAAGAGAAAAGTTCAGGAAGGGACCTCCAAGGAGACTCTAGCTGAGAAGAGAATCAGAATGAGTGAGGAGGATGTACGAAACGAAAGGTGGAGTCCAGTTTCAAGGAACATCATCTTAGACACCTTCTGGCTGCAAGAAAGAGGAGAGATCAATCGAAACGAAGTATATAGCCAGTATGAGTGGGAAACGCACAAAACGTTTGAAGCGAAACGCAACATCTTTTTCAGAAACAACAAGGATGCAGATAAAGTTCCTCCTCCTAGGTATTACCCGAAGCCCAAAGAATACATGGAGAGGCAAAGCAAGAAGTACTTGGCTCAAAATCCTAAGGGTGACTTAGCTAAGGAAAAATAGTCAATAACTTATAGCTTGTCACTTTGTCTTAAGAACACTTAATGATTATTGTTATCATATGAACAATTCTGAGATTATATGTGTATATATATTGGTATATATATTTGAATTTGTGAATGACTCAAGTCCTGATCTGGTTGCATATATTCTCTTGTGCTGCATGTTTAATTTCTGAATGCTATGTTTATTATTTGATAGGTGTTATTCATCTTAGCTAGTAGGGTTTTGACTTCGTCAAATAGGGGGAGATTGTTGGGTATTGTATCCACAATTAGCTGGATTTGAGGAAGCCACCTGTCAAGCTAAGATGAATTCACAATGTATTTGATGAAACATCTTAAGTTGTACTTGCAGCTCCTCCACGCTAAGTGCACACCAATGTCAGGGTGCAGTAGGTCAATATACACGGGTCTGCAAGACGTAATCCCTCGTTGAGCAGATCAGTGTGTTGGCCTACGTGTACTCTCTCTATTGGAGTGCACTTACTTTCAAGTACAGGGCCGTTCATATGCAAGAGAAAACAAGGAGCATGGATGGGTCAAGGAGCAGCTCCTGGGTGGAAGACGAAAATTCGTCCAAGGAAAATTCGACGAGAATCACCAAGTGATTCTCGCCGATTCGACTAGTGATTCTCGCCGAATCGACGAGAATCATTAGTGATTCTCGCCGACTCCTTCTGGCTACCTCAAAACGGTGCCAAGTAAGATTCGGCGAGAATCACTAGTGATTCTCGCCGAACCAGTGGTTAAGCAGATCATGGATACCAAGTGAAAATCGCTGAGAATCAATAAGTGATTCGTCGAGAATCACTAGCGATTCTCGACGAATCGTCGATTCTCGAATCAGAATCACTTGGTGATTCTCGCCGATTCGTCGAGAATCACCTGCAATTCTCGCCGATTTTCACTTAGCGTTTTCTCGGGATGTTCCTGAACCGGATTCTACAGCTGTCAATTTTCTGGACCGGGATTTAGGGATTTCTATTGTGGGTCCCACAAACGGTCATATTGGAGTTATCTACAGTATATATATTCGGGTATTTTGAACAGTAAAACAGAGAGAAAGAAACCGAGCCGCGACGTAACCCTAAAATCGCGATTCCTCTCCGCCGCCGCCGTCGCGCTCGGGCACATTGGTCGCCGTCAACAATCGGGAATCCTTCGTGATCTCCGGCGACAGAAGCTTAGCAAAGCTCTGAGTCTCACGTGTCTATCCGGAGATCTCTTATCTCTCGATTTGTTGACCGGGAAAAACTCCCCCGTCCGAATCGATCGAGACGACTGATCCTAGAGTGACCGTTGGTAGACCTAGCTTGCTTCGCAACGAAGTTTGGATCTCCAAGTTCAGCAGCCGCTCATCATCATAGTCGCCGATCCCGAAGCTAGCCGCCGCTCGTGTTGCCACCGCCGGTTCCGGGGAGATCCTCTCCAAGAGAGACCAAGGTTGTAGACTCTTCATTGACTTCACGAACACGTCGTCGAACGAAGAGGAACACCGTAGTCTCCAAACGAAGTTTGTATCTCGTGTACATTCCATATTTACTTTTGTTGTAAAGGAACGATTGTTCCGTGTTGTAAGGGTTGGGTGCAACCCGTTTTGTGGGAGTGTTGACTCTCACGTGTGGAAGGGTTCCTTCCGATAGTGCAAGGATTGGATTTCAATCCTGTTGGAGAAGAGACCGAGTCGTCCCTTGTTGGGAGATAGGTCGAAGGGGGAAAGTGGATGTACCCAAGTCGGGGAACCACTATAAATTGCCTGTGTATTCTATGTGTTGTGCTTTTTATTTTTATTGTGCAGGTACATTCGTAAATTCCGCAAAAGCACTACTCGTCACCTATTCCCCCCCCCCCATAGGTGCACTGTGCCGACACTAGGTGGACTTTCAGATGTTTCTGTATCTAAGACCAGAGAAGCACTGACATGGTGTGGTTTGGACTCAAACATGAAAATAGGTTCAGTTTTCAATAGGAAGGGAATGAACATGCAGGGCAAATTTCTATCTGAAATTGTTGGCAAAGTTATCTTGAGCAAGCCTGGAGGGCATGACAGAGTATCAGCTCATATGTTTGGTCTAATGACAAGAATTATCTTCAAACTACAAACTGATTGGTCTGCAGTAGTGTTTGAGAAGATTAAGGAGAGTATGAAGAAGCCCAATTTGGGTAGGATTCTAAGTCTTTACTTGGCTGGTAGTATACCAGAAGTAATGAGCTAAGCTGCAGGTTCTAAGATCAATCACATGAGGAAGATGGACATGAGAATCTTCTCTAGATGGGATAGAGTCTTGACTAAGGAAATGCCAACTCCTGAGAAGGTAACACCCCAAAAGAAGAAGAAGAAGACAGCCTTAGTGGCTCAAGAATCATCTAGTAGCTCTGAAGAGCAAGTTGTCTTTACTCCTGATGAGGAAGCAACTGGAAATGCTGGACAATCTCCAGCAAGGCAAGAAGATGCACCAAGGCAGGGGGAGCTACCTCAAGCAAGCCCAATCCACCAGGATTCCATCCAGGGGGAGCCCTTACTTGTGGATGATCCACCTCCATTAGAAAGTGAACAAGCTACACACACTATACTTGAGGTAATCACTGAGATTAATGCATTAGATTTCCATATTGAGGATGATGTTTTGTCTGATTCATTAACTAATGTTAATCAGCAAACACAGACACATAGCCAACCCCAAGATGTTGTCATGGAGGAAACATCTGTTGCAGATCAAGTGGTAACTGATCAAGTTGTTGATGAGATAAGAGTCTCTCCACCCCATTCTCAACAAGAGTTTACCTTAGAAGAACTATTCCCTGACCTACTCCAAACTGACTTTGAGAAAGAAAGTGATGCTACTGAGGGGGAGAAAGTAATTCTTGAGGGGGAGCAAGTGGAGAATTTAGAGAAAACTGCAGGAAAAGAGACTGAAGTGCCAAAAGATACTGAAGGGCTACAAAGGACTGAGAAGGAGCTACCTCCAAGTCCTAAGGACAGAGTGACTATTGATAGCACATCTGCTTCAGAAGATGAAGAGGCTGCAAGAGCCAAGAAGAGAAAATTTCAAGTCTTCAAGAGGAGGAGCTAGACATACAAAAAGGCTTTACAAACAATTGCACCACAGCCTGCATCACAGCCAGCACCATCTACAGATTTCAGTTCTCTGATGGTTGCAATGCAGATAAAGATGGATGAGCAAAGACAGGCTTTGCAATCTTATATGGATGAAGGGCATAAGTTTCTACAGTTTGATCTGGCCCAAGATATTAAGTCCATCAGATTTGAAATGAATCTGAATAAGAAAGAGATGACTGACTGCTTCCATAAAGGAGGGAATGTAGTAGTCTATCTAGCCACTCATCAGGAAAAGATCAAAGCTCAAGTAGATGATATTACAGTGAAGCAAGGCTATGTTCTGGAGAACCAGCTGAGGATGAATGATAATCTCACTGCTTCACACAATGCAATAGTCACAGAAATGAAGAATATAGCTACTGGTCAGACTACAGCTAATGCTACAGCTAAGGCAGAATTTGATAAAGCATTACAAGAGGGAATAACTGCTGTTAAAACTACTATACAAGACTCTCAAAAGGCTATAACTGACAAAATCCAAAGGTTGAAACCTTTCTTTAAGGATGGAGTAAACTATTTGGATGCCCAAATAAGATTTCAGAAAGATGATCGAGGGATCATATTGTTAGAGAAGTCATAAAGGGGGATAGGGTGTTAGTCAAAGCCACCTCTGATCATGCCAAATGGATTTCAAATTCCATCAGAGCCACCCTTGGATATCCTCCATTATGTGATGATGATAATGTGGCAGAGTCTGAGATTAATCCTGCATATCTTGGAGGGGAGAAAGCTGAACTTAGGCCTGACTTTGAACAGTGGAGCCCCACTTCAAGGAATATTATCTTAACTGCATGGAAGGCTGCCAAGGACAATATTCAAGATAGAAACAAGTGGTATTCTGAACTAGAGTGGAGAAAGCATGAGTCCAGGCAAGAGGCAATTGTGCAATATAGAAGAAAGGCAAAGATGGGAAATCTACCTCCTAATGCCCAGGAGCCTAGCAAGTACTTTCCAAAGCCTTATCATTACTTTGAAAGGCAGAAGATCAAAGCCGAAGAGTTAAAGAAGAAGGATCTTAAAGGTAAGAAGCCTGCTGCTGCTGAAGATGCTGAAGCCCCAGTCCAAGCAAAGATACAGTCTGGAAAGGGCATAGTTATCAAGGAGGCTGAGCAGCAATAGAATAGAATTTTTCTTAAGTTTACTAGTTGTAATCATTTGATTTTAAACTCTCTGTAAACTTTTGGATAATGAAATGTTGAAGTTGTTAGAACAATATGATATATGTTCACCTATTACATTAATTGTTATGAGATATTTGTTGTACATGTTTTGTTTATACATGTTTATGTACTTACCCTGTCATTTAATATTGTTTTACATCATACTGTGATTTTATTATGTATGGTGTATATCATTGACTAAGGGTTATGACTTCTCCAAATAGTGGGAGATTGTTGGGTACATTGGAATAAATGTACCTGATTTGAAGAAGCCTCACCCTACTCAATGATATACATCAAAATGTATTTGATGTGTTTTGAGTTTAGTTGTGCAGGTTAAGTATTTGCAGGGAAAGCTGAAAAGTTTCTAAGTCCATGTGTCGACACCCAGAAGACAAGTGTCGACACTTAAGAAGACTTGTGTCGACATCTAGAGAAGCAGTGTCGACACTTGGAGTAATTATGTCGACACCAGGGATGCAGAGTCGACACCAGAAGGAAAGTGTCGACACATACAGGCTATGTCGACACTCAATGAAGAAATGTCCAGTGAAGCAGTGTCGACACTTAGAAGCAGTGTCGACACCTAGAGGAACTTTGTCGACATCAGAAAGTGTCGACACTTGGAGGCTGTGTCGACACTCAGCAAACTTCAACAGAATTTAAGTACAAGTGTCGACATATTGAAGAATGTGTCGACACACAACAGAAGACTCAACACATGAAGAAAGTGTCGACACTAGGAGGCTGTGTCGACACTCAGCAAAGTTCAACAAATTCTAAGTACAAGTGTCGACACAAAGAAGATGTGTCGACACTCAGCCAAAGTCTCAACATAAGAAGAATGTGTCAACACAAGGAGCAGTGTCGACACTCAGCAAGTATCAACACAGAAGGCATGTGTCGACACCAAGAAGATGTGTCGACACTGAACAAGTTCAACACAAGAAGATGTGTCGACACAAAGGAGTAGTGTCGACACTTAACAGAATTCAACTAAGTACTGAAGAACAAGGAGTTGTGTCGACACACAATATCAGTGTCGACACATTCTGAAGAAGCAGTGTCGAGAAGTAAATTCTACAACACAAGGAGTTGTGTCGACACCTTGAAGGCTAGTGTCGACACTTAGTCTACTTGTGTCGACACTTAGTCTATAAGTGTCGACACTTAAAGACAGACTGTCTCGACACTTTCAGACAGTTACAGATATTTCAAGAAGTGACTGGATGACATGACAGCTGCCATTCCAGCCGGTCTACTGCAACTGTCAGAGTTGTCAGAAAGTCGTTAGAAACGGGATCAGCCGGTCACCATGAAGAAGGCCTATATATAGGTTTATTCTGTAAACTGAAGTAGATGATTAACTACAAGAGATTGAGAAGAAGATCAAGCAATTCATTGAAGAATCAAATCAAGTGAAGATCTAAGTAGTTGGAGAGAGAGAGCTCCTTCCAAGAAGACAGCTGTTGGAACCAGGCTGTGAAGAAAGTTTTAGACTTAGTTCTGATTCTTAAGTTAGCAGTGATTGAAGATCAGCTGCAGAGAGTATCAACCCTATTATGTTCTACTTTCAAGAAGCTTTGAAGAAAGCCAAGTGAGGTTGATCTCAGCAGAGTTCTTTCAAGAACTCATCAAGAAACCTATCAACTCTTCTCTCTTATTCTGAGTTGAGGTTATATACATTGTATTTTTAATTTCTTGTAGGATCCTTAGGGATCTGAGTTGTAAGCCTGAAATTATAAAGGCTGAGTGGTAGGGCCTATGTGTCTGAGTGTAGGAGATTCATATCTCTGAGTGTAGGCCTTGTGGCTGAGTGTAGGTCTTTGTGAAGACTGAGTGGTAGGGCTGTTGAGCCTGAGTTGTAGGAGTGGGATCACTCTGAGCTGTAGGAACCATTTGGGGTTCTGAGTGTAAGATCTGAGGATCTGAGGTATAGTGGAGGAGTTTGGCCGAATCTAGTACACTACTAGATAGGCGAAGGGGGAAAGTGGATGTACCCAAACCTTGGGGAACCACTATAAAACTATGTGTACTCTGTGTATGTGATTGATGCTGTGTATGCTGTTTATAGTTCTGTGAAATCTGTGATATAATCTGCCTAAAAGTTTTTAAAAGATTAAGTCACCTATTCACCCCCCCCCCTCTAGGTGATTAGGTACAATTTCTTTCACTCTATCTCCTGGCAAGAGGTGGCCGAGGAGATGGAGCGGAGAATGGAGGAGGTAGAGCAGGGAGCAGGAGGAGAAGAGATGGAGGTGGAGAGCTGCACCGAGGTGGAGGAGTCAGGAGAAGCCCGGGAGGAGTTGGCCGAGGCAATGGCTGTGGAAGAAGTAGTGGAAGCTGAGGAGGCCCGAGTCCCAGAAGAGAGGGATGCCGAAGAATGGGGGGAGCAGTCCGGGCTGGAGTCTGCAGAGGAGATCGAGGAGATGGAGGTTCTCAACCTTGGAGGCAGGGTGGAGAAGATCCGCATCAGCGGGAGGCTGACCCCGGAGGCTCAGGGCAGAATGATGGCGTGCATCCAAAAGAATGTGGACATCTTCACGTGGAGCGCTGCGGAGATGTCAGGGATTGACGTGGACGCGGCTTGCCACCGCCTCAACCTGGACCCGGGAGCCCGCCCCATCCAGTAGAAGAAGAGATCAACCGCAGACAAGCTGGTCGAGCCCATCAGGGAGGAGGTGGTGAAACTCCTCAAAGCCGACTTTATATCCGTAATACAGTACCCCGGCTGGGTCTCCAATGTAGTCATGGTTAAAAAGGAGACGGCTGGTGGCGTATGTGTGTTGATTTTTCTTTGCTTAATAAATCATGCTCTAAGGATTGTTATCCCTTGCCTCGGATCGACGCGCTGGTTGACTCAGCTGTCAGTTTTCCTATAATGTGCTTCTTAGATGCATTTTCAGGTTACCACCAAATCAGGACGCACCCCCCGGACATCAAGGATATCTCATTCATTACGGGGGATGGATGTTACTGCTACAAGATGATGCCCTTTGGGCTGAAGAATGCAAGGGAAACATATTAGAAGATGATGGACAGGGTCTTCCAGGAACAGAATGGAGGAACCCGGAAGTGTACGTAGACGATCTCATGATCAAGAGTCGGGACGTAGACTCTCACCTCCAGGACCTGGAGGAAAACTTCGCCACTGAAAGTGAGCTGTTAGATCAGGAATACTCTAGAGGGGGGTGAATAGAGTATTTAAAGCTTATAAAATTTTCTGGCTATTGCAAACAAGTCCTAGTGCTGTAAGAAATAGATTAAAAGATAAAGCACAACAATAACTAACTAACAATCACAGCCACAGCAAGAAACAAAAGAAAGGGCAACCAGACGACACAAGAAATTTATAGTGGTTCCCCAACCTGGGTACATCCACTCTTCTACCACCTTGGTAGGAATCCACTCAGATTTTTGATCAGGTGACTGACACCAATGAGCTTTTGATCAGGTGCTCAAAAACCAAATCTCAAGTATTTTGGTCAGATGACTTGTAACCAAGAATCACTTTTAAAGGGAGATGACAACCCTTTATACACAGAGGGATGAGAGGTGATGGTGTCTTCTTTGTTAACAATCAGAGAGAAGACAAGTGGATATGATATTAACAAATAGCTCCCCATGAGATGTAGAGTAGTTCAGGGAAATCTGGAGCTTTGCTGCAGGGTGATAGGCCTTCAGTCTTTAAGCCTTTATTAGAGAAATCTGCAGGAACTTCTTGACAGATGGAGTAGTTGTTGTCCTTTGAAGTTTCCTGGAGTGATGAAGAAAGAAGACTCTTGATTTAGATTGATTGTTCTTCTTCTTCAATAGTTGATCTGCCTCTGGCCTGGGGCTTCTTTTCTATACCAGAAAGCTGTGAAAGAATGATGGAGCAGAGAGACTCTTGAAGACACACTGAATGTAATTCTCTATATGTCTGTGTGTCTCTGTGTATGCTGTGTTCTTGTGTCTACAGTCTGTATTAGGAAAAGAGAAAAATCTCTTTTATATGTTCTGAAGGAATTTGTCTTTCGAAATTTGAATTCCTTTGCTGCAATCAATGCTGACGGCCTAGAGAATAAACTGCATTGATTTATTTCCCCAACTGTCCCTTGGAAAAATGGAAAACAATAATTCTGATGAAAACCTTGATCAATGCACCGTCCAACGGTAATATTCAGAGAATATTTTATCATTAATCATTCAGAAATTATTGTCATAGAATGAGGACAGAGGAAAGAAATACTAAGTCTGGAATTGTCGAACAGATGACAAAAATCGTCGAGCTGAGTCCACAGTTCGTCGAGCTGAGTTACTGTGTTCGTCGATCAGATAACTTCTGTTCGTCGAGCTGAGTTCCAAGATCGTCGATCTAATAACAGAACTGTATGCTTCAAAAACTTTGCCTTTTCTGTGTCTGAAGTTCATCGAGCTGATAATTGGCTTCGTCGACTGGAGATGATTCTGGACTTAAGAATATTCACAGATGCTTCTGAAATGAAAGAGTTGAAGTATCCAGAAATCGTCGAGCTAAGATTTTGATTTCGTCGAGCTGAGAATCTGGAATTCGTCGAGCTGATAATCCTGAGAATGAAGTTCGTCGAGCTGTCTTGAGTGTGTCGACACAAGTACTGTGTGTCGACTCAGTTGGCTTCAGGTGTCGATCTTGAGTATGTCGACACAAGTCCTGTATGTCGACACAACTGACTTCTAGTGTCGACATAATTGGTGTCGACAGTTATTCTGTGTGTCGACACAATTGATGTTGGTGTCGATAGATTTGCTGTCTGGTGTCGACACAGCCTTGCTGAAGTGTTGAAGTATAGTGTCCAAAGTTCTCGTCGACCAAAGAATAGAGTTCGTCGAGCTCAACTCAGAGAATTTTCTCTGAGATCGTCGAGCTGAGCACGACAATCGTCGACCTGAGTTCGACGAACATCGAACTCATTTTACAGTCTTTGAATTCTTCTAAGTCTTGAGTCTCTGGCAGTCTTGTTGATAGCTGGTCCATGTGTTGTTGACTCTAAGGACTTGGCCTAGACTCTAGGACACAACCATGACCCTGGCTATAAATTGTGGGTCATATGATCCTAACTTAGTGAACCTAGCCCAAATCTTACTAGGGATCCAACAATCTCCCCCTATTTGGGTGAGGTCACTAATTACAGACTCAAATCAAACTGAAAATAAACAAAGCAGAAAAAACATATATCTGGAAGAGATCAATAACGCATGCAGCAGATATATATATACATAAGCTTTGTTCAGAATATAGAGCAGTTATAGATAATAAAAGAGTTCAAAATTTACTTCTTTTGTTTCTTTTCCTTTGGCATTTCTTGCTTGCACTTCTCTCCAGGCTTTGTAAACACAATCTCTCTGTTTGGATCTGAAGCTTGCACTTTTGTCATAGTAATATCAACAACCCCTATAATCTTCAAAGATGTAGCTTTGGGGACAACTGCTTCTAGGTGCAACTTCATGTAGTCATCCACATTGAAAATCTTGTTTGCTTTATCAAATCTCTTAAGTTCCTCTTTCCTGTACTTTGACATTATTGAATATTCAGAAGGATCCTTTCCTTCAGCTTTGGCTTTGTTAATCATAGAAAGGCCTACTAGTTCCTGGAACCTGGCCATTCTAGTAGTAGTAGTTGTTTCAGGATCTTCAAAAGGAACAGGAGGAGAGGATGGTCTTTTAGAGCCTTCAGCTGGTTGATGTTCAGTGAATTGTTGTTGTTGTTCTTGTTGTTGATGTTGCTGCTGTTGTTAATGCTGCTTTCCTGAAGAATACTGCCTGTGCTGGCTGCTTCCATGTGATCTCGCTTGGTGTCTTTGATATGCTTGAAGTGGGGCAGATCCTTGAGAAGATGTGCTTGAAGCACCAGCAGCTGGAGGAGGTGGATCTTTTTTGAATCTTTGGACTGGAGGAGGAGGGTACCTTCTGCTTCTCTTCCTCTCCTTCTGTTGATTTTTGGATAACCACATCCAAGATGACATCCCTTTGTATGGTGTTATCTTTGGAGAATATAATAGGGAGTGTCATTGTTTGGATTTGGCTTTGGAGCAGGAGGAGGAGGGGCTTTTCTTTTCTTGGATACTTGCTTCCTCTTGGGTTCATCATCAGAATCATCATCCTCATCCTCATCATTATCAGATCTCTGAGGGTTATCATATAAGTCATTTAGATCTTTCAGAGCCTCAGCAGAAATGATAGGCTTTTCAGGAGCTGGAGGTAGAGATAGAGCTTGAGCAGGAACTTCAACAAGAGCTGGAGGAGAAGCCACAGGAGAAGCTGGAGAACTGATTCTGACAGTGCTTTCAGCAGCTGTCTTTTCTTCTTCTTCAATATCAGCCAGGATCAAGTCATCCAGAGCTGGTATGGGAGAGTCATCCATTACAAAAGTTGGAGCAGTTATGACCTCTTCTGGAGATGGCATGACTACTGGCTTTGAAACAGCAAAAGTATCCCTGAGTTGCTTGGGAACATTTGGAGAGATTGGGAAAGTATATGGAATAATAGCCAAGGATGACTTAGTATAGATTGCTGGAATAACTTTCAAAAATGCAGTATCAAAAACTTTCAGTAATTGAACTAAGTCTACTGTGGGATTTAACATGAAATCACTAACAGAAAGAATTTCTTCAGTAACTATTTCTTCAGTAACCATTTCTTCAGTAACTGACTCATCAAAGTCCATGTCAGTCTCAATGAAATGAATCAAATCAATTAAATCTGTATCATCTGGTACTGCTATTACTGCCTCTGTATCATCTGTATCTGCTATTACTGCCTCTGTATCTGCTGTTGCTGGAGCTGGAGAAACTGAGACTGGAGCTACTGCTGGAGCTACTTCAGCATCTTCATTAAGCATCTCCCCCCGCCTGGTTTCAGTGTTAACTGGAGCCAGGCCCCTGAATGAAGAGGGGGCAGCAGTGAAGGCAGAGAGTTGAGCAGAAAGGGTGGAGATAGAAGTAGTAAGAGATGTAATGACCTCTGCTATAAGAGATTTGAGTAGAGGAGTGATGAGAGTAATTACAGAGGAAATGGTGGAGAGATCCAGAGATGGAGTGGCAGATGGTTCAGTAGAATGTTGGGTGGAGACATTTTGAGGGATGGTAGATGTTGGAGATGGTGGAGGAGGGTGATGCTTAAGATCACGACAGTGAACCGGTCGCATAAGTAATATAAAATGGGCGAGTTTTCCCATGTATCGATCTCTCAAAGAACACAGTAAGGTGGAATTAATTTCGAGGAGGACTTGAGATTGAAGTCCTTAGGTCGGTGTTAACGATTGGGGTTTTTATATTGAGGACAAAGAAAATAAAACACTATCAACTACTCCTATGCAACGCCGCTATGCGATGCTTCGCCAGGTAGAATGGAAGACTAGTCGGGCCGCTATGCACCAAATCACTAGGCGGATGGGCGATTAGGCTTGCAGATGAGGTGATGAGAATGGCGGAATGAGGGTTGAAAGCACCTCTTCGCTACACACGCCACTAGCAATTGCTAGTGCGGCAAGGGTGGATGGTGGTGGATGGAATATAGCGCACCTCAAGCAAATAACGATTATACAAAATCACATAGACATGATTGTATAAAAACATTTTACAAACTAAGCATACTTCATCATATACAAGAGTTCAACTACACATTCAACAACCAAACAAGAAAAGAGTGTATGAAATCGACCGGATCCGAAGTCTTGCTGAGGATTCACGGTTGGAATCGTCGGGTTGTCAATCCGCATCCAAGCTCGGTCCTCAACTACGTCTGGGGTAGAGAAGGGCTGTCACCACCTACCAATGGCCCGTCTTCTTCGTGTCACGATCCGGTGGAGGATGGCACAACTTCTCCTAGCTTGATGGAGAAAGCTAGGTCAAGCTCTTCTTGAAGCTCAAAGATGAAGGAGGAGGCCAAGAGGAAGCTCCGGCTTGGATTTGGCGGTGAAAGCTTACCCGGAGCACCTCCCTACGATGGAAGATGAAGGGGAACGGTGGAACCCTTCCTCGGAGATGAAAACGACGGAGAAATGTCGAGCGATCCCAGCTATGCTGAATTAGGGCGAGACCTGCGATATTTATACAAAGCAGAAATGAACAATGCGCACGATCACGGGCGCACGACCAGTGGTCGTGCGCACAATGTCCAGTGATCGTACGCACTGGCATGGCAGATTAGGAAGAAGAACTGGGATAACGCGCATGAGCAGTGGCGCACGACCAGTGGTCGTGCGCACAAAGTCCACTAGTCGTGCAATTACCCCAGACAGAACTCCAAAAAAAGAGGAATCAATGCACACGATTAGTGGAGCATGGCCGGTGGTCATGCGCACTGTGTTCAGTGGTCGTGCGATTACCCCAGGCTGATTCTGGAAAATGAAGAGTAGTGCGCACGATCAGGGGCGCACGACCAGTGGTCGTGCGCATTAGATCCCATGATCGTGCGCAGTATTTGTTGAAACCTGAATCCGGTCTCCTGTGGTGTTCGACCCTTGGGGAAGGGGTGGTCTCGCGCCTACTTCGCCCCTGCAAGAAAAACAACAAAGAAGGCATGGTGAAACAGACCCAAGGGCTCGGCAGGGAGGTCCCACCACAAACCCGGAAGATCTCAGAGCGCTTCCCCTCCTTAGCCAGAGGCCGAGCTAAGGTACCCTCAGAAAGCACTCGAAGAATGGGGCAGGAGAGCACAGGGAAGAACATGCCTTCTGGGGTACCCCTTGGGTCCTATTTATAGTTTTTGAAATCCGGACTGCCAATAACCAAAAGAATCGACCTGAAATTACCAGAAAACCCTTGGTTGGGTCTGCCAACAGCCAAACTCCGCTGTTCTGAAGGGCTACGGGCAGACCAGCGTGGGCAAAACAGTAAAAAATACCTCATACATCCAGGCGAGCTTGGGAGCTTTGGCCACCTCGGCATGTTCTGCTCGCGTACTGTTGCCGAGCTCCCCCGCAAGGACACGAGCTGTGTCTCGCCCTGCACATGCCGAACTCCGGGTCGCCGATCGTCGATCTCTGGTCGACGGATGCCGAGCTCCGGCTCGCCCCCTTTGCTGCCGAGCTCGCCTGCTGTTCTCAGCCCAATCTGCCTATACCTTAGTGACCTGCTCGCCGGACACGGGGTTGTACACAATCCCCGCTCTTTTTGAGCTTGTCAAAGCTCGGAAAGAAACATCCAACCCCGAGTGTGCGGCGAGCACTGATTAGCGAGTTGGAGGGAATCTTCTGGTGGGGGCCACCTGTGGCTATATATATGTGCACCTGTCCAGCTGTCTGGCTCTTACCATTCCTGCTGGCTTGCCAAGATGCCTCTTCCCAAGGAGATCCAAGAGCGCATAGACCGAGCCCGCCAGGCCTCCGCGGCTCGCATTGCCGCCCTAACGGCGGTCCCCGCGAAAGCTCCCCCAACCGATCCTGCCGAGCCTAGTTCCAAGAAGTCAAAGCCATTCCCTGAAGCGGCCGAGCCCATTTTCAACGACCTCAGGGCCTCCCTGGCTCGCGAGACCGGCTCTTCCACCCGAACCATTTTTGAGAAGGACAGAGAGGTTGTCGTGCTTGGCGACGACCTGGACGGCCAACCAGATGGCAAGGGCGTCGTGCCGCGAGACCCCGCGCCGCGAGGCGAGGCCACGCTCTCCACCTCGCGATTCTCGGTGCCGGACAGCCATCCCCGGGATCCGCCGCTTCTCTTTGGGATCCTACCGGTGAGCTCGCAGAGGCCAAATTCGCCAGCGGGCTCCCCCCTCCTCGCCAAATTGATGCGGCCGCAGGGGAGGGTCTGGGGACCATCCCCACCCCGGGATTCGAGCTCATCTCGTTGGGGGCTCGCGGCCCTGGTCACGGGAAGGATCCGAGGTTCATCCCTCCCCGCATCTCTTTTGAACCGCCGAGCTCTTCAGGTCAACCTCGCTTGACTCCTTGCAACATAAGTTTTGTTCTTTATGCTAATACCTGTCTTCACAGCTCTTCCCAGTCAATCGGCTGCCGAGGAATCCTCGCGGGCAGCCCACTACTCTCCCCTCCCCTTCCCGAGCTCGCTGGACTCTTACCTGGGTCCTGAGGTGGATCAAGGCGAGCTGACGAGGAGGGAGGTCAAGCTCCTCAAGAAGCTGGTGTGCGGGCTGCGAGAGGTGCAGGGGGTCAACGAGATGCTTCAGCGCGACTATGCGCGTCTCGCCGACGAGGTGCGCCGCGACCAAGCTGGCGAGCTGATGTCCCCCTCCAGGCTCCTGGACGAGATAGACGACGGTCTCTCGGTGGCGCAAAGGAATTCCGGAAGGATCCGCGAGCTGCTCCGCGCGCGGCAGCCTGGGGGGCGGGGGTCGCGAGGCCGGGGTAGGTAAGTCAGCGGATCCTTTGCCGAGCCGACTGGCACTCGCATCCCGATGCCCTCCCTGCTTGCGCGCCCTGCTTCTTTAAATCCCTAACTTTATTTCTGTAATGAATAAATCTTAGAATATTCTGGATCATGTTGAATAAAAACGCTGCAATGTTTTAATTAGCCTTGGATGGGATGCGCCGGAAGTCGGCGAGCTGGGGTAGCGAGCTGGGGAGGCGAGCTGGGGGGCGAGCTGCGCTGATTGGACAGCCTCCCTCAGATTTTATTTCCTATAAATAGCCCCCCCCACGGCTCTCACCTACCTCCCGTACTGTGCCTTTATTGCTTTGCTTCCCTCTTTCTGTGTTCTCTTCTTCCCCTGCTCGCGTAGTGCTTTTTTCCTGCGATCATGGGCAAGACCAACCCAGATGCTGATGGGCGCTCTAAGTGCGCGCTGCATTTCACGGAGTACTGCTTCTTCGAAGGTCATACCAGCGAGGAGGAGCTCGCCGAATTCAAGGCCGAGTATGTGCCGTCGGGCTTCGAGGCGCGCAGGACGAGGCAGGGGGAGGCCATAAACACCTTCTACGAGGATGAGCTCGCCTTCCCCATCTCGCATTTCGAGGTTGGGTTGCGCCTTCCCTTGTGGCCGGAGATCCGGCAGATCTTGAAGTACTACGGGGCCGTCCCCGCACAGCTGAATTCCAACACCATCGCGATGATGGTGGCGTTCGCAAGTTACCTCCGGCGGAGAAGATAGAGTTCAACCTGACGGTGTTCAGGAAACTCTTTTCCTACAAGGCGACGCCGGACGGGGTCGCATACTTTGGCGGCTCGCTAATCAAAGTTCGCGAGATCGCGAACAAACACCATACCTGGATGACCAAGATCGCCTTCATCAAGGGCGATCTCGACAACATCCCCTACTCGCCGCAACAAAAGGGCGAGGAGGTGTACCGCCCACCGGCCGTGTCCGGCAACGACGCCGAGCTCCACAAATACTTCCTCCATAAAGATTTCGAGGTCGCCTTCCTGCAGAGGGGCCTCGACGCGCTTCCCCCCGTTCTGCCCGGCGAAGGTATGCTACCCTCCTCATCTTGCCGAGCTCGCCTGCCCGTCGAACTCGGCACATCATCTCCGAATTCCTAACTTTTTAAAGTGTTTTCCTGCAGGGGAGCGAATAATCCCCGTGAACCCGCCGTTCGCGGATCCGGGGCTCCATACCGACCCTCTTGCTCGCGAGAGGGCGGCGACGTTGGCCTACTGATATGAGGCGGCCCTCTCGCAGCCCTCTTCCAGCAAGAAGAGACCTGAGGGTGCGGGGTCGAACCCGCCATTCGGCCACCGTCAGGTAAAGAAGATGCGGAGGGCCCTGCTGGCTCCGCGGGGTCAACAACAACAGCCCAGCCCCAAGTATATCAGCTCATCGGAGACCCCTCCCGACGCGTCGCCGGAGAGCCCACTGAAGGAGACAACCAGCAAGGGCCGGAAAGGTGGCGAGGGCCCCTCTTCCACGGCGGCGATCTCCCCTCCTCCAGTGGCGAAGAGGACTGCCCGCGAGCGCGCGCCGCCGAAGCAACACCCCCTCTTCAACTTCGGCACGCGCTGGAAGGATTCGGCGGGCGAGCCCATGCTGCAGTGGGACGAGCTCGCTCATCGAGTCTCTGTCTCCACCCTGCACCCCTCCTGGCATGACCGCTAGCCTGCCACCGGTCACGACCTCGCCTTATATGGCTGGGAGGATGCCGAGGACTACAAGAGGATGACCCTTCGGTAGCTCGGCCATGAGGGCCTGCAGTCCCACCTGCGGACCCTGGAGCTGCACCACATGCTGGCGCGCCGCAGCTTTGCCCTCAGCCACCAACTCGAAAAGGCCGAGCAGGCTCGCGACCTCGCCAAGGACAAGGTCACCGACCAGGCGAGGCGGCTCGGCATAGCGGAGGGTCTACTCGCCCAAACCGCCAGCGGGTTGGTAAGTGTCGAGCGCTGCTCCTCTCTTTTACTTAGAAAATTTTTGCGCTGCTGCTAAATGGACTTTTTTCCAGGATGCCAAGGCGGCGGGCGAGCTTCAGGCTCGCAACACCGCGCTGGGGGATGAGGTCAGCCAGCTGCGCGCACTACTGGCCGCGGATGCCGACGCTGCAGGGGAGCTCTAGGCTCGCAATGCTGAGCAGGGGGAGGAGATTGGCCGGCTGCGCGCACGCCTTGCCGAGCTGGAGGGCGCGAACACAAAGCTGCAGGGGGAGAACCAGCACCTCCTCGGCGAGGTCCGCCGCCAGGCAGAGATCTTCTTCCCGCCTCACTACATCGATCCCACTCTCCCCTACAAGAGTCCGCGAATCTTTGGCGAGGCCGACCTCGTCGAGAGATTGCGGATCAACTCTATCCAAGCCGCCGAGTGCACCCTCCAGATGATGAAGGATTCTGGGGTGTTGGTGGAAGGATGCGGGGGGATCTCGGCTCGGGACCTTATGCCGAGCCTGTTCCCGGCAACGCCGCCCAGCGAGAAGGAAGACAGCCTGGACGCGATGTTCGGGAAAAGCTTCCAGGATCCATTGGGTGACGGCGAGGACCAGTCCGGCGCAGGGGGCGAGGCCTGAGGGTAGCCTGTACATTTGTTTCCTTTTTTCCTTTTTCTTTGTTCACTCGCTGAGGCGAGCCCCCCATGTAATTACTTTTTCCATATAATAAAAGTTCTTTGATCATACCAGTGTCATTTCCTTTTCTTTCTTTACTATGTTTGTTATGCTCTGAATTTATGCGAGTGCTTCTCCCCGCGACTTCGCCGAGACAGGTTCCGCGAGTAGGGTGGTTGCGAGAGCGCGCCTGCCAGTGGACGTGTTTTGAGTGTTCGCCGAGCCCCAAACGATTCGGGGGCGAGTTGCTCCACGCCCTTGTCACGTTACTGTTAGAAAGTAGCGAAAAGTAGAGAACAAGCCGAATAAACTTTTGAATAATTGAAATTTTATTATCCAAAAAAGATAACTATTACAAAGGTATGCCCTCCCTTATATAGAATGGAGGAGAGAAGAGAGAATACAAATAAGAGATGTGGGACTAAAAATTTACAAGCTAAGCGGACTGTACAAAGTAAACCGCACAGGCCGCGCGGTTAGACAGAAGGACTAACCGCACGGCTTACAATAAGAGAAGCAGAGAGGTCGCCTGTGAAGATTGCTAGACCGCCCGGTTTACAAGTCGCCGAGTCAAACCGCCAGACCGCGCGGTCTCCAACCCGCCAAGACAGACCGCCCGGTCTCCAACTTCAACACTTCCCCTCAAGCTGGAGCATATATATCAATCATGCCCAGCTTGTCGCAAACATGCAGAAACGAGGCGGAGACTGGCTTGGTGAAGATGTCAGCTAGCTCTTTATCAGATGTGACAAACGGAGTGCAAATTTGTTCTTTTAAAATCTCTTCACGAATGAAATGGCAGTCAACCTCAATGTGCTTTCTTCTTTCATGGAATACCGGATTTTTGGAGATGTATATGGCGGCCTTGTTATCACAGAACATAGGTAGAGGATGGTTGTACACCTCTCCTAAATCTAGCATGAGAGCACGCAACCATTTCAACTCACAAGTGGTTGACGCCATACTGCGATACTCAGCTTCTGCACTGGACCTGGAGACAACAGACTGCTTTTTACTCTTCCAGCTCACCAGATTTCCCCCAACAAAGGTGCAAAAACCTGAGGTAGACTTGCGATCCCCTTTGTCATCAGCATAACTTGCATCTGAGTAGGCTTCAATCCTCAGATGACCATTCTTCTGAAACAGTAATCCTTTCCCAGGCGCTGCTTTGACATATTCCAAGATCCGCAAGGCGGACTGTAGATGACATTCCCTAGGCGCTTGCATGAATTGACTCACCTTGCCCACAGCATAGGAAATGTCGGGTCTGGTCACTGTGAGATATATGAGCTTACCAACCAGACGCCTGTACCGCGAACTATCTGAAAGAGGAGGCGAATCATCTGTCCAGGTTTTGTCCTCCCCAATAGCCATGGGGCATCGGGCAGGTTTAGCTCCAGTCAATCCTGCCTCTTTTAAAAGATCAAGGGCATACTTACGCTGAGAGAGAACTAAGGAGTCGGGCTTCCGAGAGAGTTCGATCCCCAGAAAGTACTTTGGAGAGCCCATATCTTTAGTGATCAGATGTTGGCGAAGATGTCGCTTTGTCAGGGCTACCCCTTCCTGGTCATCGCCAGTGAGAAGAATATCATCGACGTACACAGCAAGAACAACCAACCCAGAAGGAGTTTTGCGAATAAAGAGAGAGTGATCAGCAGAGCTTCGCACAAAACCAACAGCCGCCACAATACCGCTGAACTTGTCAAACCAAGCTCGAGGACTCTGCTTGAGGCCATAAATTGTCTTCTGCAGCCGGCATACTCGTGTCTCCCCCTGAGCAACATACCCAGGAGGTTGCTCCATGTAAACGGCCTCGTGAAGATCACCATAAAGGAAGGCATTCTTGACGTCCAGCTGAGAAATTGGCCAATCCCGATTGACGGCCACAGAGAGAAGAACCCGGATTGTGCTGAGACGAGCCACAGGGGAGAAGGTGTCAAAGTAATCAACCCCATAGGTCTGAGTAAAGCCCTTAGCCACAAGGCGAGCCTTATACCGATCCACAGTGCCGTCTGGGCTAAATTTGACCACAAAGACCCAGCGACAGCCAACAACATCAGTACCAAAGGGAGGAGGAACAAGAGTCCAGGTACCCCGCTCAGTGAGGGTCGCCATTTCCTCATCCATGGCCATTTTCCAGTGAGGAATAGCAAGGGCCTCTTGATAGGAGCGGGGTGTGGCAGTGGCAGAGATAGCCAGTGCAAATGCCCTGCGAGAAGGAGTAAGACGATCATAGGAAACAACAGCAGCAAGGGGGTGTAAGGTACACGTCCGCACCCCTTTGCGAAGAGCTATAGGAAGATCCAGGTCAGCCGGGCCCGCGGCATCCGGAGCATCCGTGGTAGAGAAAGCTGGCCCAGGAGAAGAGAGCGACGGCAGCGGAGAGGAGGGAGAGGGTGGTGGAGAAGGGAGAGAGAGAGGTGGAGGAAGAGGAGGGGGTGGAGACGGTGTAGTGGTGGAGAGTGTAGGAGGAGGCGAGGGAACGAAGGGAACGGCAGGAGAATCAGAAGCTGGGAGAAGAGGAGAAGAGTCATCCGAGAAGTAGGAGGTATTCTCGAAGAAGGTGACGTCAGCAGAGACGAACTGCTTACGAAGGACGGGATCAAAGCAGCAGTAGCCTTTCTGAGTGGTGGAGTACCCCAGAAAGACACATTTGGTGGAGCGAGGGGAGAGCTTATCACGGGTAGCAGAAGGGGTATGCACAAAGGCAGTGCATCCAAAGATTTGGAGAGGGAGAGGAAACGGCTCCTTTCCCGGATACAAAATGGAGAACGGGGTTTGGCCATGGAGAACCGTGGAGGGAATGCGATTGATGAGGTAGCAGGCAAGGAGAACAGCATAGCCCCAATAGGAGCGAGGAACATGCATCTGGGTCATCAAGGTGCGAGCGACATCGAGCAGGTGTCGGTTTTTGCGTTCGGCCACACCATTTTGTTGTGAAGTATAGACACAACTAGTTTGATGAAGAATCCCATGTTGCATGCAGAATGTAGAGAAGTCACGACTGAGATATTCTTGGGCATTATCAGATCGAAAAACTTGGATAGAAACACCAAACTGAGTTTTGATCATGAGATAGAAGGATGTCCATACAGAGAATAATTCGGAGCGATCTTTTAACAGATACACCCACGTACAGCGAGAGAAATCATCAATGAACGTGACAAAATAGGAACTACCCCGACCAATGGTAAGAGTAGGAGAAGGACCCCAGATATCAGAGTGGATAAGATCAAACGGACGGGTAGAGCTACGAACGTGCTTTGGAGGGAAGGAGGAGCGGTGATGCTTGCCAAGCTGACAGGCCTCACAGTTGAGCGGAGGACTTTGAGGAGGAAGGTGGGGCAGAAGTTGACGAAGAAGACGGGGAGGAGCATGACCAAGGCGGAGATGCCATTGGAGAAGATCTGTGGAGGTGGAGGAGAAGGTGGAAAAAGCAGAAATGTTGTCTAGGAAGTATAAGCCGCCACTCTCAGTCCCAGTAGCAATCGTCCGTTGGGAGTCCGGATCCTGAAAAGAGCAAGAAGTAGAAGTAAATGTGACGGAACACTGTAATTGCTTGCAAAGAGATGTAACATATAATAAGTTGCACGGGAACTGGGGCACGTATAGAGTATCCGCCAAGTGAAGAGACGGGGTGACATGAACTATCCCTGTTCCATGAACTGATGATGAAGAGCCGTCAGCGAGAGTAACTGGGGGCAAGCGAGCATGTTTTTCTAGGAGAGAGAAACACGGGAGATGGCCGGTCATATGATTCGTAGCACCAGTGTCGATCAGCCATTTGCCCTGAGTAACAACGTGTGCACGACCAGAAGACGTGACAACCGAGGCGAATGGCGTGGAGGAGGATATGAAAGCCATGAAGGGAGGAAGAGGAAACTGCAGCGGTCTCGGTGACAGCACACCAGCGGCACGAAGGGCCACGACCAAGGTGCAGAGCACAAGCCGCGCGACTAAACCAGGAGGTCGCGGCGACTAACAAGCAGGAGCGGCTAAAGGAGGAAGGGCAGAGAGGCCGCTCAAACAAGGAAGAATCCGCGAGAAACCGCGGCGGGAACAAAAGGGAAGAAGCCGCGTGAACACGAGCGGCTAGGATCAGATCAAGGCACAGCGGGGAAGAAGTCGCGCGGACTGAAAAAGGCCGAGCGAACAGAAGAGAGGAGAAGAGCAGGTGACCGCGACCAAGATGCGGGTAAGAAAGGGACAACCCGCACGGTCAGGCAGATCACAGCAGTTTGCGAGAATGCGGTCAAGGGCACAGCGGGGAAGAGGTCGCGCGGACTGAAAAGGCCGAGCGAACAGAAGAGAGGAGAAGAGCAGGTGACCGCGACCAAGATGCGGGGGAGAAAGAAACAACCCGCACGGTCAGGCAGATCACAGCAGCAAACCGCGAGTTCAGAGACAACACACGCGGACAGAGACAGACCGCAGCGACTAGGAAGTCGGAGCGGCAGGAAAGAACAAGGAGCGCGGGGACACGGAAACAGGTCGCTGCGACAAAGAGCAGTAGGAGAAGAGAATCAAGAAGAAGCAAGCCGCGCGAACAGGCAGCGGACAGAAACAAGCCGTGCGGATAGAAAACAAGCCGCGCGGACAGATGAGAAGGCAAGCCGCGAACAAGCCGCAGAATGTGGAAGACAAGCCGCGAACAACAGAGAGCGCACAGAATCAGGAGGAAATGACCGTGTCCTCTGATACCATGTTAGAAAGTAGCGAAAAGAAGCGAAAAGTAGAGAACAAGCCGAATAAACTTTTGAATAATTGAAATTTTATTATCCAAAAAAGATAACTATTACAAAGGTATGCCCTCCCTTATATAGAATGGAGGAGAGAAGAGAGAATACAAATAAGAGATGTGGGACTAAAAATTTACAAGCTAAGCGGACTGTACAAAGTAAACCGCACAGGCCGCGCGGTTAGACAGAAGGACTAACCGCACGGCTTACAATAAGAGAAGCAGAGAGGTCGCTTGTGAAGATTGCTAGACCGCCCGGTTTACAAGTCGCCGAGTCAAACCGCCAGACCGCGCGGTCTCCAACCCGCCAAGACAGACCGCCCGGTCTCCAACTTCAACAGTTACCACAACTCGCACGCGAGCCATCCAGTTTGAGCCCGAAAACAGGAGGAAATTTCTCCAAGTCTAATGGTCATGGGGAGCGAGGTGCCCCTGTCCGGCTTGCTTTCTATTGACGAGGCCCGGGCTCGCGTCCCACTCGCCAATGCCGAGCCGGGATTGACGAGTGCACATTCGCTCATGCCGAGTCCTCCAGCCTGGCTTGCCTTCTTGATCCTGTCGAGCTGGGCTTGCCGAGCCCGAGCTCACCCTGACAGAACCTTTTCTCCTTTGCTCCCTGGCACTGAGACTTTGACCCGTATCTGGCGATTTCAAGGTCAACACCATCGAGTGACCTCTGGCCCTGTCAGCTAGGTCAGCCTGACCGCGGGATCTGCTCGAGGCTAAGGATGACACCGAGTGACTTCCAGCCCTGCCAGCTAGGTGAGAGCCTGGCAGCGGGATCTGCTTGGGGTCCACTACTTATACCATCAAGTGACTTCCAGCCCTGTCAGCTAGGTGAGAGCCTGACAGCGGGATCTGCTCGAGGCCAAGGATGACACCGAGTGACTTCAGCCCTGCCAGCTAGGTGAGAGCCTGACAGCGGGATCTGCTCGGGGTCCACTACTAACACCATCGAGTGACTTCCAGCCCTGTCAGCTAGGTGAGAGCCTGACAGCAGGATCTGCTCGAGGCCAAGGATGACACCGAGTGACTTCCATCCCTGCCATCTAGGTGAGAGCCTGGCAGCGGGATCTGCTCGGGGTCCACTGCTAACACTATCGAGTGACTTCCAGCCCTGTCAACTAGGTGAGAGCCTGACAGCGGGATCTGCTCGAGGCCAAGGATGACACCGAGTGACTTCCAGCCCTGCCAGGTAGGTGAGAGCCTGGCAGCGGGATCTGCTCGGGGTCCACTACTAACACCATCGAGTGACTTCCAGCCCTGTCAGCTAGGTGAGAGCCTGACAGCGGGATCTGCTCGAGGCTAAGGATGACACCGAGTGACTTCCAGCCCTGCCAGCTAGATGAGAGCCTAGCAGCGGGATCTGCTCGGGGTCCACTACTAACACCATCGAGTGACTTCCAGCCCTGTCAGCTAGGTGAGAGCCTGACAGCGGGATCTGCTCGAGGCCAAGGATAACACTGAGTGACTTCCAGCCCTGCCAGCTAGGTGAGAGCCTGGCAGCGGGATCTGCTCGGGGTACACTACTAACACCATCGATTGACTTCCAGCCCTGTCAGCTAGGTGAGAGCCTGACAGCGGGATCTGCTTGAGGCCAAGGATGACATCGAGTAACTTCCAACCCTGCCAACTAGATGAGAGCCTGGCAGCGGGATCTGCTCGGGGTCCACTACTAACACCATCGAGTGACTTACAGCCCTGTCAGCTAGGTGAGAGCCTGACAGCGAGATCTGCTCGAGGCCAAGGATGAAACCGAGTGACTTCCAGCCCCGCCAGCTAGGTGAGAGCCTGGCAGCGGGATCTGCTCGGGGTCCAAAATACATTACATTCCACTATGCAGGCTAGTTACGATAATATCAGAGAGTTGAAGGAATTTATTATAATCAAAGTGCTGCTTACATGCTTCAGGGGAAAAATCGTTTTAGGTCGTCACCACTCCAGGTGAGACTCAGGGTCTCGCCCTCTATATTTTGGAGTCGATAGCCCCCTGACCCCAAGGCCACCTTTACAATGAATGGTCCCTCCCAGCTGGGATTGAGCTTCCCTACGGATGCTGACCTCCCTGCTGCATCTACTTTCTTCAGCACCAAGTCCCCTTCCACGAACTGCTTGACCCTGACATGCTTGTCAAAGTACTTGGCCATTCTTCTTTTCACCTCCTCCTGCCGGATAGCGGAAAGGTCTCTCACCTCTTCCACCATGTCAAGGGAGAGCCTCAGTTCCTCCACATTCTCTGCTTGCCATTCCTCACGGCCTTCTTTTGCTGCCACGACTCGCGGTGTTTGCACTT
Organism: Platanthera guangdongensis; assembly: GCA_039583875.1. Classification (NCBI taxonomy): domain Eukaryota; kingdom Viridiplantae; phylum Streptophyta; class Magnoliopsida; order Asparagales; family Orchidaceae; genus Platanthera; species Platanthera guangdongensis. The sequence goes on from CM077151.1 coordinate 194,010,113, forward strand.
CGAATTCTATGGGGAACACTGCCTCGCACCCGTGGAAGAGTTTGAAGGGGGTCTCTCCCATAGCTGTGTTGGGGGTGGTCCTTAGGGCCCAAAGAACCGCAGGAAGCTGCTCCACCCAGCTCCCTTTCAAATTCTCCACCTTCTTCTTGAGGAGGTTGACGATGACCTTGTTTGAGGCCTCCACCTGCCCGTCACTCCTGGGGTGATGGACCGAGGCGAACCTGAGATCGATTCCAAGCTGCTCGCAGAAGCTGGTGAACTCGGCACTGGCGAACTGGGGCCCGTTGTCCGTGACTATGGCCTGGGGCAGCCCATGGCGACAGATGATCTCCCCCCAAATAAAATTCCTGATCACCTGGGAGGTCACCTTGGCCAGCGCCTTCACCTCCATCCACTTTGAGAAGTAGTCAATCATCACTAGGAGGAACCTTCTCTAGCCGCTGGCTTGGGGGAACGACCCAACCAAATCCATTCCCCAAATTGCGAAGGGCCATGGGGCCGTGATGCTTCTGAGTCGCTGGGCCGGTTGTAGCTGGAGAGGGGCAAACAGTTGGCACTTATGACATCTTCTTGCGAACTCGGCGGCGTCTCGGCCCAAGGTGGGCCAGAAATACCCTTGCCTGACTATCCTCCCTTCCAGGGTCCGACTCCCGGAGTGACTCCCACATTCCCCGGAGTGGACTTCCTCCAAGATCCTTCGCGCTTCTCCCTCGGTCACGTAGCGGGCCAGCATCCCTGAGAGGGTCTTCCTGTATAGTTGCCCGTCCTGGAGGAGGTAATATGCTGACTTGTGCTTCAGTTTCTTCTTATCTACCCCCTCCGGATATTCCCCTGTGGAGAGGAAAACCGCCACTGGATCCATCCATGAAGCTTGTTGATCGATTTCCATGAGCTCTCCTTCCTCGATGGAGGGGCGGAACAGGTCGGTGATGGTACCCCCCACCTGGGGACCATGCTTCGCTAGCTGATCTGCTTGTTCATTCTCTTCCCTTGGCACGTGTCGGATGGAGAAGGTTTGAAAAGTGCCGATGACCCCCTTCACCTTGGCCAAGTACGATCGTAGGGTGGGCTCCTTCGCCTCGAACTCCCCGTTATTCTGAGAAGCCACTACCATGGAGTCAGTAAGGACCTCCACATCTGATACCCCAGCTCCCTGGCCAGGCGCAGCCCTGCTATCACGGCCTCGTACTCGGCCTGGTTGTTGGTAATGGGAAAGTGCACCACCACCGTCTGCTCGATTCGGGTCCCTTGAGGGCTTTCTAGGATCACCCCCACTCCAAGAGAATGCCTCCCTGAGGCTCCGTCCACCCTCACATTCCAAGGAGTCAGGCGGGTGAGCTCTTCCTCCGCTACTTCAACCACGTAGTCGGCCAAGAAGTCGGCCATCGCCTGAGCTTTGACTGAGAGCCGTGGAACGAAGGAGACGTCGAACTCGCTCAGCTCCACCGACCACTTAGCCAACCTGCCTGAATGCTCCACCCCCTCGAAGATGTTGCGGAGGGGATGGTCGGTCACCACCCGGATGGAGTGTGCTTGGAAGTAAGGTCGCAGCCTTCTGGCCGAGATGATTAGGGCAAAAGCCAGCTTCTCCAAAATCGGATACCTGAGCTCGGCCTTCCTCAGGACCCGGCTCACGTAATAAATTGGGAGCTGTCTCTTCCCTTCTTCACGAACCAAGATGGAGCTCAAGGCCTCCACCCCGACTCCGAGATATAAAAACAGGTCCTCCCCCTCCTTCGGCCCTTGGAGCAGCGGTGCCCGCGTCAACTGCACTTTGAGGGCCTGGAACACCTCCTCGCACTCCTTGGTCCAATCGAACCTCTAACCACCCCTTAGCATTTTGAAGGAGGGGGAGCACTTCTCCCCTGCCCGTGAAAGGAAGCGACTCAGCCCTGCTAGTTTCCCCGTCAGCCGTTGGACCTCCTTTGCATTCCGCGGGGACCCCAGATCCAAGATAGCCTTGACCTTATCTGGATTTGGCTCTACCCCCGCGGGGGTGAGGAGGTGCCCCAAAAACTTTCCCCTGCTAGCCCCAAAGACACATTTTAGGGGATTCAATCGCATCTTGTACTTGTGCAGGGTGGCGAAGGTCTCTTCCAGGTCCCGGAGGTGGGATTCCACATCCCGGCTTTTGATCATGAGGTCATCTACATACACCTCTAAATTCCTTCCCCTTTGCTCCTTAAAGACCCTATCCATCATTTTTTGGTAGGTTGCCCCGGCATTCTTCAGCCCGAAGGGCATCATCCTGTAGCAGTAGCATCCATCCCCTGTGATGAACGAGACATCCTTGATATCTGGGGGGTGCATCCTGATCTGATGATAACCTGAAAAAGCATCTAAAAAACTCATTACAGAAAAACCGACGGTTGAGTCAACCAGCGCGTCGATTCGAGGCAAAGGATAACAGTCCTTAGTACAAGCTTTATTAAGTAAGGAAAAGTCGATACACATCCTCCACCAGCCGTCTTCTTTTTTTTACCATAACCACGTTGGAGACCCAGCAGGGGTACTGAATCTCAGACACGAAGCCGGCCTGGAGGAGTTTCGCCACCTCCTCCCTGATGGGCTCCGCCAGCTTGTCCGCGGTGGACCTCTTCTTCTGCTGAACGGGGCGTGTTCCTGGGTCCAGGTTGAGGCGGTGGCAGGCCACATCCACATCAACCCCCGGCATCTCCGCGACGTTCCAAGCGAAGATGTCCACGTTCTTCTGGATGCATTCCAGCATCCTGCCTTGGTCCTCCGGGGTCAGCCCCCCGCTGACGCGGTTCTTCTCCATCCTTCCTCCTCGGGTGAGCACCTCCAGCTCCACCACCTCCTCTGCTGCCTCCAGCCTGGATTGCTCCCCCCATCCCTCGGCATCCCCTTCCTCCGGAACGGGGACCTCTACCTCCATCTCTCCTCCCACGGCCCTCACTTCGGACACCTCCGCCAGATCTCCTCCTGCCGTCTTCTCTGCGCAGTCCTTCACTCCCAACTCCTCCCCTCCTGCTTCCTGCTCGACCTCCTCCATCCTTCGCCCCATCTCCTCGGCTCCCTCCTGCCTGGAGATGGTGTTCACCGTGGTGACATAACACTTCCGCGCCACCTTTGGGTCGCCCCTAACCCTGACCTGCACCCCCTCAGCGTTGAACTTCAAGCACTGATGGAAAGATGAGGGGACACAGCGGAAGGCGCTGATCAGGGGCCTCCCGAAGATGGCGCTGTAGCTGCTGGGGGCATCCACAATGACGAACTTGCAGTTTCGGGACTGCCCCCCCCAAGGTGACATGAAGGCCAACTCCTCCCTCTACCTCCTTCCTTTCTCCTGAAAACCCGAACAAGGGGCCATCCGAGGCCAGCACTCTCTTTGCCTCCACCCTCATCGCGTTGAACGCCTTTTTGAAGACGACATTGACGGAACTCCCGTTGTCCATGAGGATCCGAGAGACGGTGAAATTCTCGATGGCCGCCCTGATGACTAGCACATCATAGAACGGATCCTCGTGGTCTGGAATATCACTCCTGGAGAAGGTGATCCTCTCCTCCGAGGGTGGGGTTTGGGACGTTGAGGCGACGCTCCGCCGGTACATGGTGTGGAGACTTGCCTTGCGGGAAGCCTCGATCCCCACTCCCCCGTGGATCACTCCGATCCCTCCTCGGGTCCCCACATCCACCCGGTCTTCGCAACGATCCTCCTCCGTTCGAGGCAGGACCTCCTCAATCCTTACTTCCTGTCGCCCCTGCTGCTGCTGCTGCTCCATATTCCCCCTCATCTCGAGGAACTCCGGACAGGTGGCCGTGGCATGCCCCTCTTCCTGATGGAAGTCGCAATAGGGCAGCTCCACCCTGACCTCTCTTCTTCTCTTCCTCCACGCTCCCCTCCTTGCTCCCAGGGCTATGGCCATGGCCTCTTCTTGATCGGGGAGTCGGGGCCTCTGGCCCTGACTCCAGCCCGGGGGGTGGAACTGGTCTTGCCTCCCCTGGTAGTGATCCCTTCCGTAATATCCTCTCTACGGCCCCTGCCCCTGCCACTCGGGTCTCCATCCTAGCTGTCGGTCGGGCTCTTGACGCCCCCACCTCGGCTGCTGCTGCCCCTGGAGCTGCCTCTGCTCCCTCTGCCTGGGGTCTCCTCTCCTGTCCTCCTGTCCTCTTCCTCCCTTCGACTCCTTTTCCTCCTAGGTTTCCCACCTAGCCAGCTTCCTCGCAAATTCCGGGTTCGACGCCTCCCCGTCGACTTCCCTTGCCGCCCTCTCCATCAGCTCCTCGTAGGAGGGGGGGGGGGGGAACTCTCTTCAGCTCCATTCGGAAGAAGCCCTGTTGCAGGCCTAGGGTAAAGGCCATCATCAGACTATGGCCCGGCATCTCCTGGACTTGAGTAACTTCCTCCTGGAATCGGTCCACATAGCTCCCCAACATCTCGTTCACCCCCTGCTTTATGTGGAACAAAGACTCGGACTCCTTCTTTCTTCTCTTCGAGGTGGTGAATCTCAGCATGAACCCTCGGCGCAGGTCCTCGAAGCAGTAAATGGAGCTGGCCGGGAGCTGGTGGAACCACTCCCTTGCCTTCTCCCGGAGGGTGATTGCGAAGAGCCGGCATTTGAATCCGTCCGACATCTGACGGATGGAGACCACATCCTCGAACCATTGGACATGTTGTACCGGGTCTCCTTTCCCGGTATAGTAAGACATCTCGGGTTCCCTGAACCCATCTGGGACTGGAGCTGAGGAGACCAGCTCGCTGAAAGGACTGCCTCCCCCATTGGGCGAGCTGGCGAGTCTCTCAAGCCCAGTTCGCCTAACCGGCCTCGGCCTGCCGAGCCGGGGAAGAGCTCGCACCATGGGAGCTCGCACCCTCGGCCTTCCTCGGCCACTTCCTTCCCAGCTCGCCGGCCGGGAGCGTCCTCGCCCAAAGAGGGGGCGGCCGCGATCTGGGCTACCAGAGTCGAGCAATCGGCACGCGCGCCGGGTGCGAACTTGACGAGGCTCAGCACCTCGTTCCTGAAGTCTTCCAGCATCCCCACCGTTGCGAGAGGCGGGGGGGGGGGGGGGGGGTGCGAGTTCTGCCTGTCATATCCTTGTCCTCCCGTCATTGAGCTTGCCGAAGCCTTTCTGCGCTGACCACTCTCCACGCTCACCGCACCAAAATGTTGAAACCGGAATCCGGTCTCCCGTGGAGTTCGACCCTTGGGGAAGGGGTGGTCTCGCGCCTACTTCGCCCCTGCAAGAAAAACAACAAAGAAGGCAAGGTGAAACAGACCCAAGGGCTTGGCAGGGAGGTCCCACCACAAACCCGGAAGATCTCAGAGCGCTTCCCCTCCTTAGCCAGAGGCCGAGCTAAGGTACCCTCAAAAAGCACTCGAAGAATGGGGCAGGAGAGCACAGGGAAGAACATGCTTTCTGGGGTACCCCTTGGGTCCTATTTATAGTTTTTGAAATCCGGACTGCCAATAACCAAAAGAACCGACCTGAAATTACCAGAAAACCCTTGGTTGGGCCTGCCAACAGCCAAACTCCGCTGTTTTGAAGGGCTACTGGGAGACCAGCGGGGGCAAAACAGTAAAAAATACCTCATACATCCAGGCGAGCTTGGGAACTTTGGCCACCTCGGCATGTTCTGCTCGCGTACTGTTACCGAGCTCCCCCGCGAGGACGCGAGCTGTGTCTCGCCCTACACATGCCGAACTCCGGGTCGCCGATCGTCGATCTCTGGTCGATGGATGCCGAGCTCCGGCTCGCCCCCTTTGCTGCCGAGCTCGCCTGCTGTTCTCAGCCCGATCTGCCTATACCCTAGTGACCTGCTCGCCGGACACGAGGTTGTACAATATTCCTATTTCACAACCATCCCGGAACACGTAGAAGACCCATGTACCGATAGGAAAAACAAATCACTAATCTGTCCAGACATTCCAGACAATCACAAAAAGGAGTACAAACAATAAAAGTAACAAAATACACAACCACGAGCATAAATGTGCACTTACTCATAAAAAGGACATAATAACAAATATGAACAAATAAAACTCTAAAGTGAAGTGCATCAACGAGAAAACAAGCCCAGATGAGTCCGAAAATAGGTATATAAAATGGACTCATCACACCCACAGACTTAACTGTTTGCGCGTCCCGAGCAAACAAAATCTAAGCAGATAGGGAAAATTACTAGTTAACAAAGAAATTGCGATACGGAGTACCATGCGAAATCGCATGCTCGCACACGTAAAAATATAATAGAAGAAATTTCTAAGTATGCAGAATAGTTTATATTTTTCACAATGCGTATCAACATTTTATTATTACTCAAAAATGGAATCACGGTGAATAATCCGGTCATGCGTAGGGAGAAAGTAGACTAATCGCTAGGCGAGCATTGCCAAAGATCAGGGCTCAGGATAACCTCCAAAGGAATCCACCAATGTCGGTGACCATATGCTTGCCCTTTCACATTCTCTCGACGACACTGGTTTGGTTCACACACGAATCAATAGGACTTTAGGTGAAGAGATGGGGCTTGGGTTTCAGTGAGGTAAACAAAGATAAACAGGAAGGCTAAACACCTAACCCAAATGAGCTATCATAAAAAGAATCCCTCTGCTAAGCAAAATACACGCGGGTACACCACAACCCCAGACTTAATTTTTAACATATGGGTGTGTGCAATGCCTACTCCAAATATAATCACATTTCCAATAGGATTTTCAATTTTACTTTTACTTTTCACTCTTTCACAATTAACATCATTTTTTTTAACTTTTCTTTTTCTTTTTCAAATCGCTTCTCTTTTAACAATTTCAGTGAAAGATAATAGTTGTCAACCTAAATTACCTATAGGGGGGTGAATAGGTGAGTTGTGCGTCTTTTGCGGAATAAAAAAAATCTCAGAACACAGCACAAATCTATCCACTAAAATATCACAGACGAGACAAGATTTATATTGGTTCCCCGATCTTGGGTACATCCACTTTCCCTCACCAATCTAGCAATGAACTAGACTCGGCTACTCCACTATCTCGGATTGAAAATCAATCCTATCCTCGGAACAAAGTTCCTACAATCTCAATCCAATCCACTGGATCTATAACTCGGGAGAAACACCTTCCTACAAACTCAGAGTGAAAAACTCCTACACTCGGAGAAATATTCTCCTACAGAAATGAAATACAAGTATTGAAAAAATACAAACAGTGATATTGTCTGGTTCAGATCTGAAAATAGAACAGGAACTCGAATCTTCTTCTTGGCGTGCGACTTTATCAGAAAAATTGAAGAAAGATTCTCGGCAACAGTAGATCTGAACTCCTTGCTTCCACGATCGGACAGATGATGAGTAAGTGAAAAATGATCTCGATCTGGAGAGCTTTCTTTAGTTTATTTCCTCTGAGAATCGAAGCCCTTGCCGGAGAAGAACAACGGTGGCGACAGCTTTCGTTTCGTGAAGAGAGAGAGAGAGGAAACAACGATTCTTTTTGGAAAGAGGCGGCTGCAAAACTTAGAATGATTTTCTTCTTGAAAGACTTGTTTTCTAATTAGGGTTTGTCGATTAGACAGGACCTTTTATAAGAGTACTAATAACAGTCAAAATTGGTTTTAATGACGTACATGTGGACCAATCATATCACGGAATTTGAAAATCTGTCAAATCTGGACTTAAAGAAATTTCAGAGAAAATGAGGTCATGTACACGAGTAGGTATAAAACTACTCGAGTAGGTCAAGGACTACTCGAGTAAGCAAAGAAAAATTACTCGGGTATATAATTCATGACTACTCAAGTAGGTAGAAAACAACTACTCGAGTGCATATAATCAACTACTCGAATACTTTAGAAGATCTACTCGAGTACACAAAAAAGTTTCTCGGGAAGGAGTTGAGCTACTCGAGTACAAGTTACACTACTCGAGTAGGCAGAATTGAACTACTCGAGTGGTTAGAAGAACTACTCGAGACAAACACTTAGAAATATTCTGCACACGGGAAAAATAACTACTCGAGTAGTCAGATTGAGCTACTCGAGAGAAAAGAAATCTTCTCGAGTATATGAAAGACTTACTCGAGTATTTCTTAACTACTCGACACAGAGAGGAGAGTTACTAGACACAATGTCGAGAACTACTCGAGTATATAAAGTACATACTCGAGTAAATGACTTAGAAAAATTCTGAAAAACAGGAATCTGAAACATGAAGAATATACTACTCGAGTATGAACTACTCGAGACAGAATGAGCTACTCGAGTATATGAATTGGACTACTCGAGTGTTTTACTTAGAAAAACTTGGAAACTAAATTTTGGGCAAATCGAGTAGGAAGAGTGATCTACTCGAGTAGTTAAGTAAGCTACTCGAGTATGTCAGTGAACTACTCGAGTGTTTTACTTAACTTCACGAGAGGAGGAATTTTCTTACTCGAGTATGCATAAGTTTTACTCGAGTATATCTCAAGTAATCTACTCGAGTAGTTAAAGTTCTACTCGAGAGAAACACTTAGAAAAATTTCTGTCAGCAATTTTTCTTCTACTAGAAGGGAATCAACACCAAGTCTTTACACAGTCCTATAACTTGAATATGAAGTGTATCCCAATAGAGAGGCTACACATGAGTCAACACTTTGGAACACACAATGAGGGATTACACTGTATGGTCCTGTGTTTGGTGACCCATTGTAGACTGATATTGGTCTACACTTCCAATTGGAGTACTGCAAACACATAACTCAAACAAAGCATCAAATACAACCTAATTCATCTTAGTTTTAGGGTGACTTCATCAAATCTGTGTTAATGTGGACATAGTTCCCAACAATCTCCCCCTATTTGTTGAAGTCAGAATCTTTTACACTAAGGTGAATTATAAACATAAAAAGAAGTTAAGTAGAAAATGTGCGAGCAAGCAATAGACTAAGAGAAAGGATAATAAGAGCAAAAACTTAGAATTATATAAATAAGAATATCCAACATTATCAATTCTACAGTCAATCATTCCACACTCTCAAAAATCCTTGAAAGTCAGCCTTGATTCTGTTGTCTGTCCAATTTCTCTTGTTGTCTCCTCTGGTAGCAGTAGGGTTTTGGATAATACTTGGGAGGCCTAGGAGGGGCTGCAGGGTTGTTCCTCCCATATTCTCTGTCATAGATTTTTCTCTTGGTCATGGATTTTTCATAAAGTTCCCATTCATATGAGCTGTAATGAATATTCCTGCTCTCATGGAATTCCATAACTAATTTGAGAGTTTCTAGAATCAGTGATTTGGAGGTTGGAGACCAAACTTCAGCATGTTCAGTAGCTTTAGTAGGAGCAGTCTTGCTAGCAGAGGGGCCTTCACCATACTTCCTTTTCTTCTTGTAAGTTTTGATCTCTGGAGGAGCGTGAAGGAAAATGTCAGCAGGATCTTCTTCCCAACATGGAGCATAGGAGTCTGGAGGAGCAACTGTATCTCCAGGCCTGGGAGAGAAGGTAGGTTGCAGAGGAGCAGCTGGAGCAGATGGAACAAATGCATCTGTAGCTAGAGGGTTTAAATGATGGGGAATGATGTTGGGGTCAACAGCAAGGTCTGGCAGAATCTGATTGTCCATCCAGACAGCAGTGTCATAGGTATGAAATTTGACACTCTGTATCTGGGCTAGCACATCATCATGAATTGTCTTCACATGAGTTTCCCATACATCTGAATTCTGAGCAGCTGATTTTTCTACTTGTTCTTTAAGTTCTTTGATCAATCCCTCCCCCTTTCTGATTTCAACAGATAACTTCTCTATAACATCTTCTTTGAAAAGACCAACTTCTTCACAGATTTTCACTTTGTTGGCTTCAATTCTCTTATCCAGTTCAATTTGATTATTTGCAAGGGTGACACCTTGGTCCATAACTTCTCCAACACTAGTGATAGTGTGGTCTAGGGCTTTGCCACCAAGTTGAAATAAGTACTTGAGCTTGCCAGTATTATGCTGAATTTCAGCAAAGCCTCTGCTCATCTCAGTCTCGAGAGCAGTTACCTTGTCAGTCACAGTCTTTACAGAAGTATCAAAATAATTTCTTTGTTCTTGCAGCAGGAAAGAGATTTGGGACAGCAAATCTGGAGAGGGAGAGGCAGGAGGAGCAGCAGTTGAATGAGCAGCAGAAGGAAGGGGAGGAGTTACCCATGGAGATATTTCTTCAATGATCACAGAGCTGTGAGCTCTGGTGGTAGGAATGATAGCACCCCCTTCTTCTGTAACCTGAGGGAGAGAGAAATCTAGGTTTCTGAGAGGAGCTTCTGCTAGCTCTGGAGAGGGCTCATCAGAAATAAGAATTGTGTCTTGCTGGTCTTTGAGGGCAGCAGGAGATTGTGCTGGAGTCCTGGCTGGAGAATGTTCAGGAGACTGTGCTGGAGTTGAGTCCTTGTGACATTCAGAGGATGGAGCTGGAGGAGATAGAGGAGGAATAGGCATCACTTCTTCAGAGAGCTCTGCAATCATAGCATCTATGGCAGCAGCTGTTGAGAGAAGAGATTCTTGAGGTATCTGATCTGAGGGAGTTACTGGAGTTTGAGGAGTATGAGGTAGGGAAGAAGTTGCTGGCTGAGGAGAGGACTTCCTGACTGAGATAGAAGGAGCAGGCTCCCCCTCACTTGGTACACCAAAGGAGCTGGCCACATAATGAGGAGAGGGAGATGGAGTCCTGTCTTCTAAAGCTGGGTCTGCTGGAACTTCTGAGAGCTTTGCAGCTTGGGCAGGATTCTTCAGCTTGAGCTCCCATCTCTGAATAGAAGAAATGGAGACTTTCTTCATGTTGTGAAGAGGGGTCCCTTTGAAGAAGTCGAATACCTGAGGATTTGTTTCATGGAGGAGCAGAGAGATAATTCTGGCAAAGTTGGGGGATTTCAAACTATCCTTGATTTTGTCCAGAATTAGCATCCCAAAGTGATATTTCTTGCGACAGACAATGACTTGCATGATGTCGAAGAAATATAGTGGAATGTCTCTTATGGAGTTGGTCTTGCACAGTAAAATCTTTCCAACAACATCAACCAGAAATTTTCCTTCTGCGTTCATGTCTGACCTTTTGATAGACTGGACTTCAGGCAAAATCCCACAGAACAAGCAGGTTCTGTAGGAATCTTCTTCATCTAAGTCATCCTCTTCGTCTACTAGGGGCAATCAGAGAAGTTGAGAGACAGTGGTCTTGGAGAGTTTAATTTTCAAACCTTTCACTTTTGATTTCAGGACATGTCCATGACGTGTGACCTTCAGATTTGAGAAGAATTCGGCTACTTCCGGGAAGAGAATCCGGCAGGGTTCTTGGAGAGCGAAGGACAGTCCGGCGGTATCTAGAAGAACCAGTAAGTTGTGGAAATCATCTGAAAGCTCGGCAATCCCGGCGGTAACAAGCTCCGAACCTACACCAATCTTGGAGACGGCATCCATGATCCAGAAAAAAAACTGTCGGGGAAGAGGAAGAGTCGCGCTTCTGCAATTTCTCGAATGAAGATGAAGCGGTGGACGGGTACTCGAGTGCTTGGAAATGATTTCGGTAGAGGTAATGTGGAATTTCGAATTTATAAAACCCTAGGTTTAAGTCTAATTATCGGGAAGAAAATAATTTAAAAGGAAAGGCGGCACGGGAAAATTTGAAAGCCAAGAGGCATATACACGAGAGGTAAAAGAGGTACTCGAGTATATAGGGAGTTACTCGAGTAAGTCTATAGAAGGTACTCGAGTAGGTCTAAAGAATCTGCAATGACTCGAGTAGAAGAATTGACTCACTTGAGTAGATGAAGTGTACTACACGAGTACATTAATTGCCTTACTCGAGTAAGTTAAAGGACTACTCAAGTAGGTCTGTTGAGTACTCGAGTAGATACTTTGAGTACTCGAGTAGGTCACGTTTTACTTGAGTCAGAGAAGGGAGAAAGCTTTGAAAAGCCAGATTTTGACTAACCTTTTAATTTCCTTTGCTTTCATGAAATCCAAACTTCTCTAATCTTCTTTGTTGAGCATCCCAAGTTCAGTTTTGAAGAATGAGAACTTGCTCTCGTTCAGCGGCTTCGTGAAGATATCAGCGACTTGCCTGTCTGTGGAGACATATTGGAGATCTATGTCCCCATGCTCTACATGCTCCCGGATGAAATGATACCTTAGCTCGATATGCTTTGTTCGGCTGTGCGAGACTGGATTATTGGCTATTGCAATTGCGATGGAAGTGTCGCAAAACAATGGGATATTTTTGAACTTCATATTGTAGTCTTCGAACTGATTCTTGATCCAAAGTAACTGTGCGCAGCAACTGCCTGCAGAGATGTACTCTGACTCAGCCGTTGAGATTGCGACACAGTTTTGCTTCTTGCTACTCCAAGAGATTAGCCTTCTTCCAAAGAATTGGCAAGTTCCTGAAGTGCTTTTCCTGTCGTCTTTGCTACCTGCAAAGTCTACATCTGAAAAACCAATTAGTTCTGTTTGATCCCTAGTTGATTTGTGTAACACCCCCTATCCGTCACATAGCATATAGCAGTAGGTCCGGCCGGGGCCCGACGCCGTATGCCACAGACAGACCGTGTGGTTACTTATGGAAACCATCCAACCAATCTCAACGTTCTACACAGAGCATTCTAGCGGAAGCAGTTTATAAAAGTTGCAAAATAAGAACCCAACATTGGAGCATGAATGTCCACTAATACCAAAATAGGAATGTTACTAAATACAACCGTACAAGCCTTAAGGCCTTACAAAATGTTTCACTTCAAATTACATGTTTTACAAACCACGGCACGCAGGCCGGTCACACATGAATAAAGCAGTAAACACTTCCAATTAGGCCTTCAAGGGCCGGCTTCGCATTCGGGCTTTAGCTCGCTATTGACCGCTTGGTCCAGCAGCACCTGCAAGCAACATACCACCGCATGGTGGCAAAACAAGGCAACGGTCAGCAATGCTGACCAAATTATAATGATCCCGCCCCCAACTCGGGGCGGCGATGCTCCTTCCCTGCATTTCATTAGCATAAGCGAGCAATTTATATACTTAGCCATTTCATCACAGACGTTGGCTCGCACGGCCACACGTACCGTGCTCTCAGGGCACATTCACGGTGAACCGGTCGATGTCACGTCAAATAAAGCCATAGACATTCCGGACTCACCACCGCCACTTTGACGGCCAAACCTATGAGCAATTTGTCTTCCTGGCCTGGGTCACGACAATTTAAGGCATTGACCGCCGAAGACCATAATCTATGCCAACGGTAAGTGCCACGTGCCTTTAGGTCTCTTTAACCGAACGACATAGAACGGGTACGGTTCCATCTAACCCGTGCTCACATCGCAACGACAATTTAAGCCATTTGCGCGGGTCAAACTTCCACCGAGTCCCATTTCCATCACAAGTCACATAACCCGGTTATGTTCAAGTTGGCTCTCAGGCCACCAAGTTGGCAAGATCTCATATCCGCCCAGTTTTCCGGGTGCACCTTTGGGTTAGTCCCCAAGGCTCCCTGCTGCAATCTACCGCGTAGAAAACCCGAAAAACAACCAATAGCACGGAGTCTTCTCCGACATTTATGCAATGCAACATCACCGATCCAGACCAACATGTCCGGGTAGGCTTCACACATCATGCCTATGTCCGTTCTCGCTTACGGACTCTAAACAACGGGGACTTCACATATCTACCCGAAGGAACGCCTCCAACTCTCCGCAAACTCGCGAGAGCGGGCTTCCTATGCAAATAAAGAGAGCTACTCATGCTCAAGATGAGGATCGTTACCCTAGCGTTCCTCTTTGGCGCCATTGAAAAGTAATCGGATGAAAAGCACCGCACTAGCTTTGCCTCCATGGATCCGAAGTCGGCTCGCGATTCGGAGCTCCGAAGCTCCTCCAATGGCCGGATCTAGCTCCTTCTTCCTTCCTTGGCTCTCTACGTTCTCTAAGGTTTTAGAAAGCTAACCACTCATGAAAAGTGAGGGTTTCTAAGTCCAATCCCGGGTATATCCCTTCAGGAACAACCCCCAGCCGTTGGATCTCAAAATAAGGAAACGAACGGCTTTGATTCGGGACTGAAATGCCCAATCTGGACCGAACACAGCCTGGCACACGCCCGTGTCCAGGGCCGTGTGCCTCATTCGTCGTCAAAATCGGCTCACCTGGAACCTCACACGGGTATCGAACATGCCCGTGTTCGAGCTGACACGCCCGTGTTCCACCTGACACGGCCGTGTACCCCCATCATTTTTCCCCAAAATCAACCCGAGCACTGCACGGGTTCTAGGACACGCCCGTGTCCTTACCCGTGTCACCTCAACACGCCTAGACCCCAGGCCGTGTACACGGTCTCGACACTCGACACTTCGTCGAGCGAAGATCGTCAACCTATCGACACGGCCTTGGACACGCTCGTGTCCTAGGCCGTGTGCCTTGTCTCGACACATTGTCGACACCAAAGTGTCAGCTTCCCGGGACGAGTGTCGACACGGGTCGACACGCCCTGCAACAAGCCCGTGTCGCAGGCCGTGTGCCATGTCTCGACACTTCGTCAAACGCAGAGTGTCGACTTCGCGGCTAAGTGTCGACATGGGTCGACACGCCCTGCGACACGCCCGTGTCGCAGGCCGTGTGCCCAGTCTCGACACAATGTCGAGACCAAAGTGTCGACTTCCCGTCTTAGTGTCGACACAGGCTTGACACGCCCTGGGACACGCCCGTGTCCCAGGCCGTATGCCTGCAACCAGAACCCAAACTGGCCCAAAACGTCCCCCTTCGCTCCTTTGAGTTTCGGGGCGTTACAACTCTCCCCCCTCTTAAAAGAATTTCGTCCACGAAATTATATAAAGGAAAGACATGTACAAAACCAAAATTTGTACCTGAGCGGAACAACTCCGGATACTCATCAAACATAGTCTGCTCTCGCTCCCAAGAGAGCTCCTCACGACCGCAATTGTCCCACCGGACCTTGACCATCCTGATCTCTTTATTGCGTAGCCGCTTGACCTCCGAGTCCTCAATCCGCACGGGCTTAACCTTTGTCGTCAGCCCACTATCCACCGACACTTGATCAACCGCGATCACTTGCGTAGGCTCTTGCACCGCCTTCCGAAGCACCGAAATATGGAATACATCATGTAAACCACTAAGCTCCACTGAGAGCTTCAACCGATAGGCCGCTTCACCAACTCGCTCCAGAACCTCAAACGGTCCAAGGTACCTCGGGCTTAGCTTTTTCAATCGCCGCACCCGCGAGACACCCTTGAACGACTTGATCTTTAAGTATACATAATCGCCCACAGCGAACTCCACGTTCCTGTGCTTGGCATTATAGTACTTTGCTTGCCGGTCCTGAGCGATAAGCAACCTCTCCCGAATGGTTCGCACCAAAGAAGTAGCACCCTCCACTTCCGATCGCTTATACAACCTTGACTCACCCGTTTCTAACCAAGACAACGGCGTGCGACATTTTCTACCATATAGGGCCTCGAAAGGCGCCATCTGAATACTCGCTTGGTAGCTATTGTTGTATGCGAACTCCACCAAATAAAGGTGGTCTTCCCATTGCTTTCCGAAATCCAAGACACACATGCGAAGCATGTCTTCCATAGTTCTATTGACCCTCTCGGTCTGCCCATCCGTTTGCGGATGGAAGGCTGTGCTGAACTTCATCTTTGTTCCAAACATTTGCTACACCAGCCTCCAATCATTGGACGTGAACCGCCCATCTCGGTCACTTACGATGCTGCGGGGCACACCATGAAGCCGTACTATGTTATCCACATAAAGCTTTGCCAACTTCTCCACCGGATCATCCTTCCTATGCGGAATAAAATGCGACACCTTCGTTAACCGATCAACCACCACCCAAATGGCGTCGTTCCCCTTTTGCGACCTTGGCAAACCGTGCACAAAGTTTATAGAGATGTCGTCAAATTTCCACTCCGGAATAGGCAAGGATTTAAGAAATCCTCCCGGCTTTTGGCACTCCGCCTTTACCAAGGCGCAAGTTTGGCACTTCGCTACGTATAGTGCCACATACTTCTTCAAACCCGGCCACCAAAACAGTTTCTTCACATCACGGTACATCTTCGTGCTCCCCGGGTGAATCGAGTACTTGGTATGGTGTCCCTCGTACAACAACTCCACCCGCAAATTGCCCACACTTGGGACGCACAGACGACCGTCTTTCCAAAGTAATCCGTCCTCCACGACGAATTGGGAATTTGAACCATCCAGAGCCTCTACCATGAACTGCTTCATATGAGCATCCATATCCAAAGCCTGCCGAATACGATCAGCTAGGTCATATTGGACTTCAGTCCAATTCAGAATTGCTTCAGCACTTGATTGCCTGTCCACACAAACAATCTCCAACGCCTCCAACTCTCGCACCAACCGCTCATCATGCACCAATAGCCAATTGGCTTGAGCTGGGGCTCGGCGACTCAACGCGTCCGCAACCGCATTCCCTTTGTCAGGCACATAGTGGATCTTGAACGTATAGTCCCCCAGGAACTCCATCCATCTACGCTGCCGCATATTCAGATCCTTCTGATCTATAAGATACTTCAGGCTCTTGTGATCGGTGTAGATATCAATCTTCACACCGTACAAGTAGTATCTCCACAGCTTCAAGGCAAAAATCACGGCCGCTAACTCCAAGTCATGGACCGGACAGTTCCTCTCGTGCACTTTTAGCTGTCTCGAGCCATAAGCTATTACACTTCCGTGTTGCAGTAGCACGCAACCCAAACCGCTGCCCAAAGCATCGTTATAAATCTCATAGCCTTCGGTCCCACATGGCGAACTCAGCACAGGCGCCGTGGTCAACCGACACTTCAACTCCTCAAAAGCTCGTGCGCACTCCGGCGTCCAAACGAACTTATGCTCCTTCCTCGTCAATGTAGTGAGAGGTAACGCTATCCACGAGAAGTTCTCTACAAAGCGCCTATAATAGCCGGCAAGCCCCAGAAAACTCCAGACTTCTGCTACAGTAGCAAGCTCAGGCCACTCCCGTATCGCAACAATCTTCGCCGGATCCACAGCAATACCCTCTCCACTTACTATATGACCGAGGAACGCCACTGAGGATAGCCAAAACTCGCACTTCGAGAACTTGGCATACAACTGATTTCTCCTTAGCGTCTCCAACACTAAATGAAGATGCTTGAAGTGATCTTCCTCACTTTGCGAGTACACCAAAATATCATCGATGAAGACGATCACGAAATGGTCCAAGTACTCCCTGAACGTCCTGTTCATCAAATCCATGAACACTGACGGCGCATTAGTCAGCCCAAACGGCATGACCGTAAACTCATAATGCCCGTATCTCGTACTAAACGCTATCTTTGAGATATCACTCTCCCTTATTCGCAGCTGATAGTACCCAGCCTTAAGATCCAACTTCGAGTACACCGTCGACCAGACTAACTGATCAAAAAGATCATCAATCCGGGGGATCAGGTACTTGTTCTTCTCCGTTAGCTTGTTGAGCTCCCGATAATCAATACATAGCCTCAAGATTCCGTCCTTCTTCTTAACAAAGAGGACCGGTGTGCTCCAAGACGAAGAACTCGGGCGCACATACCCTTGCTCCAACAACTCTTGCAGTTGAACTTTCAGCTCCGCCATTTCCTTAGGCGCTAGCCGATAAGGAGATCGTGACACAGGCTTTGCACCTGGCACTAGCTCAATCGTAAAATATATCTCCCGCTGAGGCGGGGCTCCAGGAAGATCTGCGGGGAACACATCAGGGTATTCCGATACCATTGAAATACAATCCAACGCAGGCTTCGGCTTTGCAACCTCCACTAGTGTAAAGAACAGTTCTGCTCCGGCACGAACCGCCTTCACCACCTGAAGAGCAGACATCAACGTCTTGCTCGACCCCTTTAAGCCCGTAAAAGTCATCTCACGACTTGCTCCCAGCTTGACTTCCTTGCTACCGCAATCTATATGGGCCTGCTGCTCCGAGAGCCAGTCCATGCCAAATATGACGTCGAACTCCACCAACGGAAGTAAAGACGCCCGCAGGTCGAACTCCTGCTCCCCAATACGAATCTTAACATCGCAGATCCTATCCGCTCGCATCGAACACCCATTGGGCAACAACACATCCAACTTATCCTTCTCCATCGAAGAAGGGACTCCGATGTGTGATATAAATCCTTCGGACAAGAAGGAGTGTGAAGCTCCCGTATCGAAGAGTGCTCGTGCCGGATTTTCACAAATCAATATAAACCCTAAACAAGCAGTGGTAAGGTAACATGTGCATAACAAGTATTTAAAGAAATTGACTTGATATAAATTAAACCGTACCTGTCACCACATCGGCCTGTTTGATGGCCTCCTGTTGGCCAAGATTGTAGACCCTTGGTTGGGCCGGAGCATAATGGGATGCGGTCGACTCCACCGCCTTTCCCTTCTCCTCATACGTAGCTCCCGGCTTCCTCTCGGACTTAGGACGTCCGCTCCAACAGTCACGGGCAAAGTGCCCCGTCTTTCCACATTTAAAACACGCGCCCGAGGTCCGACCCGTAGTCGCCCCAGAAGCACCAGAAGGAGCTGGACCCGAAGTCCTATGCTTCTTGAAAGCCCTCCGATAGCCGGACTTTGAAGTAGTCGGCACTTTAAATTCAGATTTTCTATCACCTAAGCCTTTCTTTGCTTGCACATTCCTCATGTCCTTCTCCAAGGAGCGCGCAGTATTGACAAGGTTAAGAAACCCTGCGTCATCAGCCCCGAGAGTAGTAATCTCAACTCATCTCTCAACCCTTCGTAGAAGCGATTAGTCTTGCGCTCCTCATCCACGATGGTGGAGCTAGCATATCGACTTAAACGAGTGAACTCATGGAGATATTCATCCACGCTCTTCTCACCCGGAACCAACTTCAGAAATTTGTTCTCCATCGAAATCCTCTGAGTAGAAGGGAAGTATCTTGCTAAGAACAATCCCTAGAACTCTTCCATCGGAACGTCTATAAGTTGTCTACCTCTCAAATGATGCAGCTCCAATCCTTCCCACCACATTCTCGCTTCACCGTCCAAAAGGAACGTAGCGATGGTGGTCATTTGCCACTCCTCCATCTCCGTCGCTGTCATGACTCTCTTCACCCTGGAGAGCCAGTCTTCAGCCTGAGATGGGGTTCCCAACCCCAAGAATAACGGAGGGTTAAAGATCATTACATGCTTAAGCTGCCTCTCAGTTGCCCTCCTTGGCAACACCGGTTCCACAACCACTTGCTCCACTCTCCTCGGCTCAGCCTCTTGAAGAGGTTCCTGCTCCATCACAGGAGCGGGCTGTTGCGTTTGCCTTGCAGGCTGCGCATTTATCACGGCCAACACCGCTTCAGCCACCAATCGTATGTTCTCAGCCGACAGAGGTGTTGTAGGAGCAACATCCAGTGCACTACTAGCCTCAGAAACTCGGCGTTCTGACGGCCCAACACCACTTCTGGTCACCTATAGTGGTACAAAACACCGTTAAGCGATCAAATAAATTGCAAACAGCAATTATAGGAACACGCAGGTTCCTCAAACACATGTATTTTCATTCCTAAGTGGACATTCATGGGTTCTTTTTACTGTTAAAACGATGACGCACACAATGTGCTCACCACCCCTTAAAAAGAATTCGCCCACGAATTCACTTTAAGCCCGACCAAAACCAGTAGTCTGATACCAAATTGTAACACCCCCTATCCGTCACATAGCATATAGCAGTAGGTCCGGCCGGGGCCCGACGTCGTATGCCACAGACAGACCGGGTGGTTACTTATGAAAACCATCCAACCAATCTCAACGTACTACACAGAGCATTCTAGCGGAAGCAGTTTATAAAAGTTGCAAAATAAGAACCCAGCATTGGAGCATGAATGTCCACTAATACCAAAATAGGAATGTTACTAAATACAACCGTACAAGCCTTAAGGCCTTACAAAATGTTTCACTTCAAATTACATGTTTTACAAACCACGACACGCAGGCAGGTCACACATGAATAAAGCAGTAAACACTTCCAATTAGGCCTTCAAGGGCCGGCTTCGCATTCGGGCTTTAGCCCGCTATTGACCGCTTGGTCCAGCAGCACCTGCAAGCAACATACCACCGCACGGTGGCAAAACAAGGCAACGGTCAGCAATGCTGACCAAATTATAACGATCCCGCCCCCAACTCGGGGCAGCGATGCTTCTTCCCTGCATTTCATTAGCATAAGCGAGCAATTTATATACTTAGCCATTTCATCACAGACGTTGGCTCGCACGGCCACACGTCCCGTGCTCTCAGGGCACATTCACGGTGAACCGGTCGATGTCACGTCAATTAAAGACATAGACATTCCGGACTCACCATCGCCACTTTGACGGCAAAACCTATGAGCAATTTGTCTTCCTGGCCTGGGTCACGACAATTTAAGCCATTGACCGCCGAAGACCCTAATCTATGCCAACGGTAAGTGCCACGTGCCTTTAGGTCTCTTTAACCAAACGACATATAACGGGTACGGTTCCATCTAACCCGTGCTCACATCGCAACGACAATTTAAGCAATTTGCGCGGGTCAAACT
This sequence comes from Platanthera guangdongensis, assembly GCA_039583875.1. Classification (NCBI taxonomy): domain Eukaryota; kingdom Viridiplantae; phylum Streptophyta; class Magnoliopsida; order Asparagales; family Orchidaceae; genus Platanthera; species Platanthera guangdongensis. The sequence continues at coordinate 194,030,612 of CM077151.1, forward strand.
TCCACCGAGTCTCATTTCCATCACAAGTAACATAACCCGGTTATGTTCAAGTTGGCTCTCAGGCCACCAAGTTGGCAAGATCTCGTATCCGCCCAGTTTTCTGGGTGCACCTTTGGGTTAGTCCCCAAGGCTCCCTGCTGCAATCTACCGCGTAGAAAACCCGAAAAATAACCAATAGCACGGAGTCTTCTCCGGCATTTATGCAATGCAACATCACCGATCCAGACCAACATGTCCGGGTAGGCTTCACACATCATTCCTATGTCCGTTCTCGCTTACAGACTCTAAACAACGGGGACTTCACATATCTACCCGAAGGAACGCCTCCAACTCTCCACAAACTCACGAGAGCGGGCTTCCTATGCAAAGAAAGAGAGCTACTCATGCTCAAGATGAGGATCATTACCCTAGCGTTCCTCTTTGGCGCCATTGAAAAGTAATCGGATGAAAAGCACCGCACTAGCTTTGCCTCCGTGGATCCGGAGTCGGCTCGCGATTCGGAGCTCCGAAGCTCCTCCAATGGCCGGATCTAGCTCCTTCTTCCTTCCTTGGCTCTCTACTTTCTCTAAGGTTTTAGAAAGCTAACCACTCATGAAAAGTGAGGGTTTCTAAGTTCAATCCAGGGTATATCCCTTCAGGAACAACCTGGACATTACATCTCAGAATGTCCAGAAAATCAGAAGAAGGACAAGAACAAAGAAAGGGACTCCAGGAGAAAGCACAGCAGCAGACCCTCCTCCAACAAATATAAAAAGAAAGACAAGGGTTTTGTTGCTGAGACTTGGAGTGAGACTGAAGAAGAAACACCTTCCTCCAGTTCAAGTGAAGAAGAGGAAGAAGCTAGATCCAAGGAGGTTTGCCTAATGGCAATTGATGCCTCCTTGAGCTGTTCTGGATCAGAAGAAGAATTAGAAGAAGAAGCTGCCTCAGACTCAGAGGCAGATCAGGTTATTTCTAGATTTGACTTTAGTTCTGATTTATTTAAAACTGAATTCAAATCTATGTGCTTACACTTAATCAACTCAGAAAAGGAAATAAAAACTCTTAGAGAAATATTAGGGAGTCTTGAATCTGTAAATTCAGAGAACATAAAGCTAACAGACCAACTAACCTTAGCTAATGAACAAATAATCAAATTAAAATCTGAATTATGTGAGGCCAAATAACTTGAGCAATCTCTCAATGGGAGAAGCCTCAAACTGATGGACATTACAAGCACAGTGAATGCCAGATAAAATGGCAAGCTGGTCTTGGGTGTTTCATCAAGTTTGCCCCCCATAATAAAGAAAAACATTCTTTCAACCCCCATCAAGTTTATCTCTGCCAAAGGAAAAGAAAAATTAATAGACAAACCAATGTCAGAAAACAACTCAAGACCCATAGACAAGAGAAACAAAAATCTGAAAACAGTAAATAAAAACAAAGTTCAGCAGCATTCGTCGAACTCAGATCGACGAAATGTGGCCAGTTCATCGAACCTAGATCGACGAACGCTGAACGCAAACTTCAGGTATAACAACTCGTCTAACTACGATCGACGAACTGTATATGGTTCGTCGAGCATAGGTCGACGAACTTGGGGTATAGAAAATGACTACTGCCATTCTCTGAGCAGAGATCGACGATCTCATCCCTATTCGTCCAACTCTGGTCGACAAACTTACAACAATTCGTCGAACCCAGAAAGACCAAACAAAAACTATTTCTCTAACAGAAATTTTAAGCCAACTAATAAGACATTTAATCCAGTAGCTGATTGGGTAATTCCACCTAGGAGATATCACCCCTTAGGTTACAAATTACAACTTGCATTATCAGCTATATCCAGTTTTACTTTTCAACCAAATAAAGGACCCAAGGTAACCTGGGTCAAGAACAATTGAATTTTGTTTTTCTTTGCAGGTACAGGTGAAGAGCTGTCCAAGGGTAAGTCAGACATGGTACTTGGACAATGGTTGCTCCAAACACATGACAGGCAGCAAGGGCAATCTATCCAATTACAAGCCCAAGATAGGACCAAAGGTGATTTTTTGGAGATTCCAACAGTGGTCAATCAGAAGGATATGGGACAGTGAAGATTGGATCAGTGACTTTCAAGAAAGTAACTTATGTAAGAGGACTTAAACATAACCTTATATCCATAAGTCAATTATGTGATGAAGGTTATCAGGTACATTTTAATTCTACTTCCTGTTCTATTATTGATAATAAAAACAAAACTGTTTTAATTGGACTTAGACAAGGTAACATATATTTAGTAGATTTTATATCTGCCACAACTGATATCTGCTTACTGAATGTTACCAATAATCAAAATGAGTTATGACATAAAAGACTAGGACATGTAAACCTTAAGAATATATCTAGGTTATCGAAGGACAACCTTGTTAGAGGCTTACCTTCTGGCCCCTACAAGAAGGAAACCCTATGCAGGGCTTGTCAATTAGGCAAACAAACCAAAACTAGCTTTAAATCCATTAATAAAAGTGATTCACCTAGGATATTGTATTTGCTTCATGTGGATCTATTTTGACCCATTGCAGTACAAATCCTAGGAGGGAAGTCTTATACTTTAGTGATTGTTGATGACTTCTCTAGATTCAGTTGGGTAGCCTTTTTGAGAGCTAAGTCAGATACATTCAAGGTTCTTACAGATTTTCTCAGGACCATACAGATTTAGTTCTCTACTCATGTTGCATTGATCAGAAGTGATCATGGCACAGAGTTTGAGTCTCTTCTTATGCATGAGTTCTGTGAGAAGGAAGATATCAGGCAGTGCTTCTCAGCTCCTAGAACACCCAAACAAAATGGGGTTGCTGAAAGGAAAAATAGGACACTCATTGAATCTGCAGGTACATTATTAGCAGATGCTTACATGCCTCTATCCTTTTGGGCAGAAGCTGTAAATACTGCTAATTATATCCTGAATAGAAGTCTTATACATAAACTGAAAAATAACACCCCCTATGAATTACTTAAAGGGAAGAAACCTAAAATCACTTTAAAGTTTTTGGCTGCATTTGTTACATTCACACTAATAACAAAAGATACATTAGAAAGTTTGAGGCTAAGGCTGAAGAAGGGATTTTTCTAGGATACTCCCAAGTAAGCAAGGCCTATAGGGTTTTTAATAAATCCACCCTTAAAATTGAAGAATCTGTTCATGTATCTTTTGATGAAGCTAACATGTCATATAAGGAGAAAGAGATTTCTACCAATAGCTTTTTGCAGGTTCCTCAACTGTATGAGTCTATGGATGGACTAAACCTTACCCAAGAGGTATCAAACCATCCTACTCCACAGGTTGCTGAAGAAAGTGAAGAGGAAATTCAAGAGGAAGTGGCTGAACTTCCCTCAACAGCTAGTACCATTACTCAAGAGTAATTAATTACAGAAGCTGTTGCTCAACCAACTCCACCAACTGATCTTGTCACACTTAGAGATCACCCTAGATCTCAAGTGATTGGAGACATTTCAGTAGGTGTACAGACAAGGCATCAACTCAACTAAGACTTGATGCATGCCTGTTTTCTCTCTCAAATTGAACCTCTCACCATCCATGAAGCAGAGTAAGATCCCCACTGGATCATTGCAATGGAAGAGGAACTAAATCAGTTTGAGAGATGTAGAGTTTGGGACTTGGTTCCAAGACCCCATAACTACCCAGTTATTGGAACCAAATAGGTCTACAGGAACAAGTTGGATGCTCAAGGCAACATAGTGAGAAACAAGGCTAGGCTTGTTGCTCAAGGCTACATGCAAGAGGAAGGAATTGATTATGACCAAACCTTTGCCCATGTTGCAAGGTTAGAGGCCATAAGAATATTCCTAGCCTATGTAGCTCACAAGAGATTCAAGGTCGACCAAATGGATGTCAAGAGTGCATTCTTGAATGGAGTACTTCAAGAAGAGGTTTATGTAGAACAACCTCCAGGTTTTATCTCTCCAACTCAACCTTCCTTTATTTTTAAATTGCATAAAGCTCTCTATAGTTTAAAGCAAGCTCCAAGAGCCTAGTATGAGACCTTAGCAAGCTTTCTTTTTGAGCATAAATTTACAAGAGGAACCATAGATTAAACACTTTTCACTAGACATCATAAGGACCAAATATTGTTAGTACAAATATATGTGGATAACATCATTTTTGGGTCTACTGATCCCAAATTATGCAAGAGGTTTGCTGACCTCATGCATTCTAAATTTGAGATGAGTAGCATGGGTGAGCTTTCCTACTTCCTTGGTCTCCAAGTGAAGCAGCTCCCTGATGGTATCTTCCTCTCCCAAGCTAAGTATGCTAAAGAGCTTATTAAGAAGTTTGGGATGGGTGATGCTTCAGGGATGAAAACCCCTATGGCTACAAATGCTGTTGTGGATTCTGATGCAGCAGGGAAACCTGTGGATCAGAAGCATTATAGGGCAATTGTTGGATCCCTATTATACCTAACAGCTAGCAGACCTGATATAATGTTTGCCACATGCCTTTGTGCTAGGTTCCAAGTGAACCCTAAAGAATCTCACCTTATTTTCCTAAAAAGAATTTTGAGATTTATAAAGAGTTGCCCTAATCTAGGACTCTGGTATCCTACAGAGTCAGAGTTTGAGTTAACTGGATACTCAGATGCTGACTATGCTGGATGTAGAGTGGACAGGAAAATTACCTCTGGAACTTGCCAGTTCCTGGGTATGAGACTTGTCTCCTGGTATTCTAAAAAGCAGACATCTGTGTCTACATCAACTGCAGAAGCAGAATACATGGCTGCTGGCAGCTGCTGGTCACAGATGTTATGGATACAAAATCAACTCTTAGACTATGGTGTCAACTTAAATAATTCAACATTATTTTGTGATAATACTAGTGCTATTGCTATAGCACAAAATTCAGTTCACCATTCTAGGACTAAACATATTGAAATAAGACATCATTTCATTAGAGATAATGTAGACAAAAAAAATTAACTTGATCCATATTCCTACTGATATACAGAGAGCAGATATTTTCACCAAGCCCTTGGATGAGAAAACTCATCTGTTCTTTATAAATCAACTGGGGATGATTAATGGAGAAGAGTTAACTTAGTTTCTGTCTGCATTCGATGAATTTTCCAGAGTTCGTCGAACGGAGTTCGACGAATTAGGGAAAGTTTGGGAGATTCTCGTCGAACGGAGATCGACGAATTCTCTGTGTGGAAACAACTTTCGTCGATCGGAGATCGACGAACTTTGCTTCAGAAGATATTTCGTCGAACAGAGTACGACGAACTATGTTCGATTCTTCTGGATGAGATCGACGAATTATTTTTCTATAATTTATTTCGTCGACCTCAGTTCGAAGAATTTTTCTTTTTCGTGGAACGGAGATTGTCGATTCATATTCTGAGAATCTTATATCTAGGTTTTCTTCGACCTCCGTCCCGCGCTTTCAGTTCTTTTGCTCTTGATCGCCATTTTTCTCTGTATTTTTCCTGCAGGTCATCAATGGCGATTCCAGCAAGCACGTTAGCAGCGATGAAGTTTGATACTGGTTTTGATATGGACTTCGATTCTTTTCAACATTCGGACCCCATCTTCCTCTATATCTTGGAACTGCTAGAAGAACTGAATCTGAAGGATTTCATGACCCGGAGAATTAAACTACATGCGACTGAAATAAGAGAATGGGTATACATATCTACAGTTTCTGAGGATGATGTTCTGACCGACAATATCGGGAGTACTGCTGTTCCGTTATCTCTCGCAATTCTTTCTGAGATATTTGGATTAGTGAATGAAGAAGACAACATGGAAATGGACTCTGAAGAGTTTGGTGACATGCTGAAGTTAATTGGTTTTTCAGGAAGCAACCCTAATAAGCTGTTGAATAAGAAACTGTCCGCCGCCTACCAGTTCCTGGCGGACATTGTCGGAAAAGTGCTGATGGGAAAGCACTCAGCGCATGACTATATAACCCGCTACCAATTTCAGGTTATGTGCGCCGTGGTGAATAAGAGACGTGTCAACTGGGGCATAATTTTCTTTGAATTGATAAAGAAAAAGAATAACAAGAAGGAAGTCTGCTTCGACAGAATTTTGGGAATCTTCCTCCAAGAGAAGGCTGCTGAATGTATGGTCTCCCCGACCATCTTCATAAATGCTAGCAAGCGCCTCACCTGCGCTCTATTTGGCAGGTGGGAGAGGACTATCTCCAAGCCCTCAAAGGCTTCTTCCTCTTCCATCCAACCTTCTGAGAGCACCAGGGCTGTAAAGGCCACTCCCCTCCCTACAGAAGAGGCCCTTCCATCTCCATCATCTTTTCCTTCATTTCCAGCCAAACAACTCCCCTCCTCTTCTATTCCTACACCTCCTCAGTCTCCACTTCCCCCTCATTTGTCCTCCATTCCATCTTACAACATACCATCAGACACTATCATGCCAGATGCCCCCATACCATCTGTTTTTCCTCCTTCCATTCCATCCTCTTCCCCTTCCCCATTTGATCCCTCAACCATCATCTCCTTGCTCACTCCCCTTATCAAATCTCTCATACAAGAGGCCATTACACCTCTTGTGACCTCCATCAATTCTCTATCTGCCCAGATTTCTGCCCTATCTGCTGCCCCCTCTTCATTCAGGGGCCTGGCTCCAGGTATTCTTGAACCCAGGTAGGGGGAGATGCTCAGTGATGAAGTTGCAGTAGATGCAGATACAGCAGCAACAACAGTCACAACAGTAGTTCCCTCTCCAGCAGATGCAGATTCAGATACAGATACAAAAATTTTGACTGATTTTGATTCTGAGATGATTGAGTTAATTCATTTTATGGACACTGACATTGATTTGGATGAGTCAGTGGAGCAAATAAAACCTGTTGGTGATTTCTATTTAAATCCCACAGTTAATTTGTCTGTTTTGTTGAGTAGTTTTGATACAGTTTTTGTGCAGTTTCTTCCAGCTGAGTTTACTAAGCCAAGTTTGGCTATTGTACCCTACACCTCTCCAGTAAGTCCAGCAGTTGCTAAGCAACTCTGTGACAATTTTGCTATCTCAGCTTCAGCTTCCATCTCAGCTTCTAGTCCAGAGGTCATTCCAGAAGAAATTTCAGCCCCCAGCTTTGTTATGGATGACTCTCCCCTGCCAGATTTGGATGAGCTTATTCTAGCTGATATAGAAGAGGAGAATAAGGCAGCAGCTGAAAGCTCTGTCCCCATTGTTTCTGACTCATGTGCAGTCTCCTCCTCTCCTATTGCTGAAACCTCAGCTCCTGAACCTTCTGCCCCTCCTCCAGAAAAAGCAGTTATTTCTGATAAAGCTTTAAAATCTCTGGATGCTCTTTATGACATCCCTTCGGGCTCTGAGTCTGAAGAAGATGATGATGATGACTCAGATGAAGATGCTGCAAGTAAGAAAAAGAAGATGCTAGCAAAGAAAAGGAAGGCTCCTCCTCCTCCAGCTCCCAAGATAAATCCAAATGCTAATACTCCCTATTACATTCTGCACAATGTAACTCCATATAAGGGAATGCCTGGATGGATGTGGCTATCCAAAAACCAGCAGAAGGATAGAAAGAGAAGCAGGAGATATTCCCCTCCTCCAGTGCAAAGATTCAGGAAAGATCCTCCTCCTCCTCCTCCAGCAGCTGGTGCCTCTGGCTCCTCTAGCTCCTAGAGATCTGCCCCAATGCAAACATATCAGAGACAATCAGGGAGATCTTCTGGAAGCAGCCAACAAAGGCAGCCATCCTCAGGTACACATCAACAGCATCAACAGCAGCAACAACCATCATCTGAAGTTCAAAAAGTAGAAAGTCCAAAGAGACCTCTCTCTCCTCCAATTCCTTTTGAAGATCCTGAAACTGCTAATACAACAAGAATGGCTAGATACCAGGAATTAATTGGCTTATCTCTGATCAATAAAGCCAAGGATGAAGGCAAAGATACATCGGGACTCACAACAATGTCAAAGTACAGAAAGGAAGAGCTGAAAAGGTTTGATAAAGGAAACAAGCTATTCAATGTTGATGATTATATGAAACTTCATCCAGAAGCAGTTGTCCCCAGAGCAACATCATTGAACATTATAGGGGCAGCTGATATGACTATGACAAAGGCTCAGGCTTTAGATCCCAAGAGAGAAATCATATTCAAAAAGCCAGGTGAGCAGACAGCTGAAGACAAGTCCAAGCAGAAGAAGCCAAAGAAGTAATCTTCTTGTTATTTCAATTTCTGTCTGTTTTTGTTTTTCAGAACTATGCTATCTGTTTAAACAAAGCTGTGTATATATATATCTGCTGCATGTGTTATAATTCTCTGCCAGATATATTTCCTTTTCTTGCTTTGTTTTTCTGTTTATTTCTATTTTGAGTCTCTGTTAGTGACCTCACCCAAATAGGGGGAGATTATTGAATCCCTAGTTGATTTGATCTAGGTTCACTGACTTAGGATGTGACCCATCATGTATAGCCAGGGTCAAGTTTGTGTCCTAGAGTCTAGGCTAAGTCCTTAGAGCCAACATCAGATGGACCAACTATCAACAAGACCTTCAGAGACTCCAGACTTAGAGGATTTCAAGACTAAGTAAAGTGAGTTCGACGTTCGTCGAACTCAGATCGACGAAAGGTGTTCTGCGCTCGACGATCGTGAGACAATTCTTAGTGCTGAGCTCGACGATCCTTGTTCTCTGTTCGATGAATATTGAGGTTCTTCATGAAGACAAATTCGGAATTTTTCTAAGTCCAGCTTCAAGCTTTGGTCGACGAATTGAATTCTAAGCTCGACGAACTTGGACCTCAAGTTCTCAGCTTCTCAGGTCGACAAAGTCAACTTCTCAGGTCGACGAATATAGGACTCTACTCGACGATTTTTGATCTCAGAGTATTTGTGTCGACACTTAGGGCATGTGTCGACACCAGTCAATCTATGTCGACACCAGAGGATTTGTGTCGACACCAGGATTTCAGTCAACACCATTTCATGTCGACATCAGAAGATTTGAGTCGACACCAAGATCAATCAATCGACACCAGCTTATGTCGACACTGAATCTCAGCAGATGCAGAATATTTGGCTAAGTCCACAATCTTTCTTCGCTCGACGAATTTGGAGCTCAGCTCGACGAACTCCAGCTCAGCTCGACGAACTCAAACTCAGCTCGACGAATTGCGTTCTTCGTTCGACAAATCCAGACTAGGTCATCTTCAGGTTTCCCCTCCCGTTTCTTGGCGATGATTCCGGAGTTATTATTGTCAGATCTTCTCGGAATGTTACCATTAGAACGCGCATTGACTATGGACGATTACATGCCGTTTTTCCATGGGACAGTTGGGGAAATCATTGATTGTCGCTTCCTTCCAAGGCCGACTGCCATTACTGCTCAACATTCGTATTTTGAATGTTGTCAGTCAGTCAAAAAGAGATAGACAAGAAAAGAAAAGGATCAATACAGTAAGTTACAGAGTTACACACACACTACAAGCATTACAGACAATCAGACACTCTCAGATTGCACAAAAGAACAAACTCACAGAAATCAAAAGTTCTACTGCAATCAGCCTGACCAGAGAACATCTTCAAGAAGAAGATGAAGAACAATCAAATTCAATCAAGAGTCTTCTTCTTTCCTTCAACTCTACAGGATAACTTCAAAGGATAACAAATCTTCATCTGTTAAAGAAGTTCTTGAAGCATTTCTGGTCCAGGAATTCTAGGTCTTTGAAGACCTATCACCCTGAAGATGTGCTCCAGCATTCCTGACTAACTCAAGATCTCAGGGGGAGCAAATTCTGCTACAATCAATCCACAAGTCTTCTCAGCTGTTTTGAGAAAGAGAAGACACCATCTCTTTATTCCCAATTACTGTACAGGGTTTTAATTCCCTTCAAAATTATTCTGGTTGCAAGTCTCCCTCCAAAAGACTTGAGGTTTTGGTTTTTGAGCACCTAAACAAAAGCTCATTGGTGTCAGACACCTGATCAAAAACCTAAGTGGATTCCTACCAGGGTGGTAGAAGAGTGGATGTACCCAGGTTGGGGAACCACTATAAAATTCTTGTGTCATCTGGTTTCCCTTCTTTATGTTTTGGCTGTGCTGTTCTGTGATTAGTTAGTTTGCTGTGCTTAGTTTATTTTAATTGCTGAATTATTCACTTAGGCTTACAAAAAAAGTTGTAAAAAATTTGTAGTGAGCACAATACTCTATTCACCCCCCTCTAGAGTATTTCAGATCTAACCTGCACTTTCAAGTTTGCTGTCATTACTTCTTGGGTATCATAAGCCAAGATTTGGTGTGCCTTTAAGGTATCTCAAAATCCGCTTTGCAGCAGCGTAGTGAGATTCCTTAGAGTTCACCTGAAATCTAGCACAGACACATGTTGAAAACATTATGTCGGGTCTACTGGCAGTAAGGTAGAGCAAGAATACAATTATGATTCTATACTTGGTTTCATCAAAAGGTTTCCTTTTTTCATCCTTGTCCAGAGACATAGTTGAGCCCATTGGAGTCCTCATAGAGGTTGCGTTCTCCATTCCGAATTTCTTAATCAGCTCTTTGGTGAACTTGGTCTGTGAGATGAAAATTCCATCTTCAGATTGTTTCACCTGAAGTCCTAAGAAATACTTCAGCTCGCCCATACTGCTCATTTTAAACTTCCCTTGCATAAGTTTTGAGAACTTTTTGCAGAGGTTGTCATCTGTAGAGCCAAAAATAATGTCGTCGACATATATTTGCACTAGCAAAATCTTGCCTTTTATTTCCCTAAAAAATAATGTCTTGTCTATCTTTCCCCTTGTGAACTTGTTCTCAAGTAGAAAGCTAGACAACATCTCATACCAAGCTCTAGGAGCTTGTTTCAGACCATATAGGGCCTTGTGCAAGAAATAGACATAATCAGGAAAGTTAGGATCAACGAAACCTGGAGGTTGTTCCACATACACTTCCTCCTTTATGTTACCATTTAGGAAGGCAAACTTCACGTCCATCTGATAGACGGTGAAGCCTTTGAATGCAGCATATGCTAGGAACAACCTTATTGCCTCCAGCCTCGCCACTGAAGCATATGTCTGGTCGAAGTCGATTCCTTCTTCTTGACGATATCCTTTAGCGACGAGTCTGGCCTTGTTATTTATGATCGTCCCGTCTTCATCCATCTTGTTCTGGTAGACCCATTTTGTTCCAATGATGTTCTTTCCTTTGGGTCTTGGAACAAGCTTCCATACATTGCATCGCTTGAACTGGTTTAGCTCTTCTTCCATTGCCATTATCCACGATGCATCTGAGTTTGCTTCCTCAAACTTCTTTGGTTCAACCTGTGAGAGAAAACTCAAATATAAATTCTCATCAGTTGTACCTCTTCGAGTTCTGACACCGTCCCGGGAATCTCCTATGATCTGGTCCATGGGGTGATCCTTCAGATGTCTGAGCTCTAAAGTTCTTGCATCTGGATTATCTTCAATCACTAGAGTGATTTCCTCATCTTGGATGACTTCTTCATCTTGATCATCAGCCTCTCCAATAGGGGTTGGAGTCGTGATCTTGATGAACTTTTCGCCTTTGTCTTCGGACGGTTCATCCAAGCTAGTTTCTTTCAGCTTTGCACCTGCATCTTCAATGAGCACACTAGATGAGTTACCTTGCAGCAAACTCGTCTCGTCAAATACAACATGTATCGATTTTTCTACAACCAGGGTTTTTCTATTAAATATTCTGTATGCCTTACTATGGCTACTATAACCTACGAAAATACCTTCAAAACTCTTTTCGCTGAACTTGGTGGTATGATACTTACCATTGTTAAGTACGAAGCATTTACAGCCAAAGATTCTAAAGTATGAGACTGTTGGTTTCCTGCCTTTCAGAAGTTCGTAAGGTATCTTATCGTGGTTTTTGTTTATGAGTGCTCGATTTTGCACGTGGCATGCAGTGTTGACGGCTTCAACCCAGAAGTACTCCGGAAGTGAAGCATCGCTCAACATGGTCCTGCAGGCCTCTATGAGTGTTCTGTTCCTTCTCTCAGCCACTCTGTTCTGTTGTGGAGTGCGAGGAGAGGAGAACTCATGAAAGAAACCTGAGCTTTCACAGAATTCTGTCATGGCCCTAGATTTGAACTCTGTTCCGTTGTCACTTCTGATTTTGACTATGGAGCAGTTGTATTCATTCTGGACTTGCCTGACAAAATTAGTAAAGATGTCGAAGGTATCTAACTTGTGTTTCAGAAAGAACACGCACGCAAAGTGAGAGTAATCATCAACAATTACCAACGTATAATCCTTACCTCCCAAACTTCTAATTTGCAGTGGACCAAACAAGTCCATGTGCAATAGATGGAGACATCTGTTAGAGTCTTTGCCAGTAATGCTTTTAAAGGTAGCCCTTATTTGCTTGCCTTTTACGCATGCATGACAAGGTCTATCTTTGACGCACTTGACATTTGGGGCATCACGTACCAAGTTTATTGAAAATAATTTATTAATAGTTTTGAAATTAATATGTGCTAGTCTCTTGTGTCATTGGTCACCAAGAGACGCACTATCTTTTGCTAAAAGACACACTGGTGTAGAGGAATCTATACAAATGAAATTTAAACAGAAAATATTCCTGCTTCGAGTGCCGGATAGAATCGTTTCCATATTGTCAACGGATTTTATCAAGCACTTATCAGCATGGAATTCAACTATGTATCCTTTATCGCAGAGTTGGCTTATGCTAATGAGATTGTGTTCCAATCCTTCGACATAAGCCACATTCGAGAAGGATACATTGCCGTTAGTAATCATACCATAGCCTCTAGTAATTCCACGATCTGAACCTCCAAAGATGACCTTTGGTCCGTTCACGACTAGAGTAAAGTTCTGAATGAGGCTTCTAGTCCCGGTCATGTGCCGAGAGCATCCGCTGTCCAAATACTAAATAGGCGTTTTGTTGGCCTTTGGACATACCTGCAATCATAATCAGTTTTCCTTAGGAACCCAAACACGTTTGGGTCCTTGGTCTCGGGTTAGAGTACTCCCCCTGCGAGTGTTAGCATTATGAGTGGTCTTTCTCATGTTGCTAACATGAGGGGTTGCAACATTTCTGGAGTTGAACCAGCAATCTATGGCGAAGTGACAAACCTTGCCACAGCACCAACGGTCAAATCTGTTGTACCTTTGTCTCATGATCTCCTGCTTGACCTTTTGGAATTGTGGTCTAGCAGGGGCAGCATTCTTGGAGGAAGATGCCTCATGATGATGGCAATCACATGGCTTCTTCTCCTTTATGGGCTTTTCTACAACAGGCTTTGTCTTTGGTGCCTTCTTGAAGTTATGCCCATGATTGAAAGGACCATAGCTCTGAAGAATAACTTCTTCATAAGGTGACTTAAAGACACTTTCGCCAAAGTTTCGGGGTCGAGTGCATCCTTGATAGCGGGACTTTGGCTCTACATAGGTAGGCCTAGCAAAGTGCCCGTAGGATGAGTCAAAATCAAACTCATTTGACGGAAATATGACTTTCTTGAATGTAGTTTGATCTTGAGGGGCTTTCCCCTTCTCTTTGGCTACGACCTTTTTGACGGCCTTATTCTTCCGTTGATTCTTGTTTCTCCTAGAGGATTTACTAGGAGCTTCTTTATGGCCTAGTCCAGCTCCCTTGGCCTTTGCTGAGAATTCAGCAACGAATGGAAGAACTATTTTGGGCTTCGAGAAACTCTCAACAAGTTTCTTTTCAGCCGCAAGTTAGGCTTCCAACTCTTTGATGATCTTGTCCTTAAGGTCAAGGTGCTCAAGAGCCTTGTTATATTCTTCAATAGCATTATTGAAGTTTTCTTCGAGGGAGTCAGTCTTTGCGACTTTCTCTCTCAAGATGCTCTCTTCGACTTTTAGAGATTTGATCTCTTTAGCCCGAGTCTTCACGACTCGACGATATTTGTCGTAAGACATGATTAACTCCTTGTACTGGGCCATTAGCTCTGACTCATCGTCAGAGGAGCTATCCTCTCAATCATGCTCAGAGACTTCAGAATCTGAAAGAGGGGTATGAGAGTTTACCTTCCCAGTGAACTGGAGCTCTTGATCATCATCTGTTTGAGCCATTAGCCCAAAATAAGCTTCTTCTTCTTCACTCGACTCAGATGAGTCGGAGTCACTAAGAGTCTTGCTCTTTTTGGCTATGAGGCTCTTCTCTTTCCTCTTCTTATTGTGTGAGGATTTCTTTTGTTCTCTTCTACCACCCTCCTTCTTCTTATGAGGGCAGTCAGCGATGACGTGACCTGACTTATTACAACAATAACAAATGATGTCAGTCGAAACATATTTGTTCTGTTTAGAGGAATACCTGTCATGGCTACTTGAGCCTTTTCTTTGCCGATCACCATCGTGTCGTGATCTTCTATAGGAAGCATCCTTGCCTTTCCATTGCTTTTTCTTATTCAAGAATTTCTTGAACTAACGTGAGAGCAGTGAGAACTCTCCTTTTGATAGCTCAGAGCCCGAGGTACCAGGCTCAGAAGTTTCTTCTTCTTCACTAATCTCTGGAGCTGGAGCAGGGGAGGCATCCTTTGTCTTTCTGGAGGTGTCTGCTTTTATAGCAACAGACTTTTCTTTGAGAGCAGACCTACTCTTCTCTTCTTCAGCTTTCCTGGTGTTGAGTTGAAGCTCATATGACATAAGCTTCCCGAAGAGATTCTGTGGGTCCGTCTCAGCCAGCTTCCCAAACTCCCTGATGGCACAGACCTTGTTGTCCCATTCTTTGGTCAGGGATCTCAGGAACTTATCATTCAACTCTCCATTAGTGAATACTCTGCCATAGACTCTTAGGTCATTCACTATCTTGAAAAAGTTCTCAAATGTAGCAGCAATGGTCTCTTTGCTTCCCTGTCGGAAGACTTCATACTTCTGATTGAGGAGGGATCTCCGATCATCCCTCACTTCTTTTGTTCCTTCCATTAAGGTAACCAAGGACTGCCACATCTCCTTTGCAGATTGATAGTGGATTAAGTTCTGCAGCATTGAGTCATCAACTGCACTTGCTATAATGTTTTTAGCTTTCTTGTCTAGTGAGACAAGTGCAATCTCATCCTTATCTAAATCCATCAGCTTCTTTGGAACCTTCTTGGTAGGATCTATAGTGGAGACAGTCATAGGGATATAAGGACCTTCTTCAACTATCATGAAGATCCTTGGATCCACAGCTTCCATAAAGAATTTGATCCTTTCTTTCCACATGGGAAAGTTGTTCTTGTTGCATAGGGAAAGCTTGGCAAAATCCTTTGCCTTGTTCATGATAGATAGATCTCAAATAACAACTATTGCAGGAACTGATCAAGGTGTTAACCTTTTAATGATCAACCTCGCTTTGATAATGAAAGATAATAGTTGTCAACCTAAATCACCTAGAGGGGGGGGGGGGTGAATAGGTGAGTTGTGCGTCTTTTGCTGAATAAAAAAATCTCAGAACACAGCACAGATCTATCCACTAAAATATCACAGACGAGACAAGATTTATAGTGGTTCCCCGATCTTGGGTACATCCACTTTTCCTCACCGATCTAGCAATGAACTAGACTCGGCTACTCCACTATCTCGGATTGAAAATCAATCCTACCCTCGGAACAAAGTTCCTACAATCTCAATCCAATCCACTGGATCTACAACCCGGAAGAAACACCTTCCTACAAACTCGGAGTGGAAAACTCCTACACTCGGAGAAAAAGTCTCCTACAGAAATGAAATACAAGTATTAAAAAATACAAACAGTGATATTATCTGGTTCAGATATGAAAATAGAACAGGAACTCGAATCTTCTTCTTGGCGTGCGGCTTTATCAAAAAAATTGAAGAAAGATTCTCGGCAACAGTAGATCTGAACTCCTTGCTTCCACGATCGGACAGATGATGAGTAAGTGAAAAATGATCTCGATCTGGAGAGCTTTCTTTAGTTTATTTCCTCTGAGAATCGAAGCCCTTGCCGGAGAAGAACAGCGGAGGCGATGGCTTTCGTTTCGTGAAGAGAGAGAGAGGAAACATCGATTCTTTTTGGAAAGAGGCGGCTGCAAAACTTAGAATGATTTTCTTCTTGAAAGACTTGTTTTCTAATTAGGGTTTGTCGATTAAACAGGACCTTTTATAGGAGTACTAATAACGGTCAAAATTGGTTTTAATGATGTACACGTGGACCAATCATATCACGGAATTTGAAAATCTGTCAAATCTGGACTTAGAAGAAATTTCAGAGAAAATGAGGTCATGTACATGAGTTGGTATAAAACTACTCGAGTAGGTCAAGGACTACTCGAGTAAGAAAAGAAATATTACTTGGGTATATAATTCATGACTACTCGAGTAGGTAGAAAACGACTACTCGGGTGCATATAATCAACTACTCGGGTGCATATAATCAACTACTCGAGTACTTTAAAAGATCTACTCGAGTACACAGAAAAGTTTCTCGGGAAGGAGTTGAGCTACTCGAGTACAAGTTACACTACTCGAGTAGGCAGAATTGAACTACTCGAGTGGTTAGAAGAACTACTCGAGTCAAATACTTAGAAATATTCTGCACACGGGAAAAATAACTACTCGAGTAGTCAGATTGAGCTACTCGAGAGAAAAGAAATCTTCTCGAGTATATGAAAGACTTACTCGAGTATTTCTTAACTACTCGACACAGAGAGGAGAGTTACTCGATACAGTGTTGAGAACTACTCGAGTATATAAAGTACATACTCGAGTAAATGACGTAGAAAAATTCTGAAAAACAGGAATCTGGAACAGGAAGAATATACTACTTGAGTATGAACTACTCGAGACAGAATGAGATACTCGAGTATATGACTTGGACTACTCGAGTGTTTTACTTAGAAAAACTTGGAAACTAAATTTTGGGCAACTCGAGTAGGAAGAGTGATCTACTCGAGTAGTTAAGTAAGCTACTCGAGTATGTTAGTGAACTACTCGAGTGTTTTACTTAACTTCACGAGAGGAGGAATTTTCTTACTCGAGTATGCATAAGTTTTACTCGAGTATATCTCAAGTAATCTACTCGAGTAGTTAAAGGCCTACTCGAGAGAAACACTTAAGAAAAATTTCTGTCATCAATTTTTCTTCTACTAGAAGGGAATCAGCACCAAGTCTTTACACAGTCCTATAGCTTGAATATGAAGTGTATCCCAATAGAGAGGCTACGCATGAGTCAACACTTTGGAACACACAATGAGGGATTACACTATATGGTCCTGTGTTTAGTGACCCATTGTAGACTGATATTGGTCTACACTTCCTATTGGAGTCCTGCAAACACAACTCAAACAAAGCATCAAATATAACCTAATTCATCTTAGTTCCAGGGTGACTTCATCAAATCTGGGTTAATGTAGACATAGTTCCCAACATTTAGCAAATATAAGCTTTGGAGCACATCCACATATTCACATGTAAAGCACCACATCAACACTCCAACATGAAAAAAATGTAAAACTCTAAAGCTCGACTTGGGAGTGTGACTAGGATCGGCTTTGAGGCTTTTGTGAAATAAAGGTGGGGCTGAATCAAAACAATGGGTAGGCACAACGAGGCTAACGAGGACAAGACGTTAGGAACGGTACAAAGCTCAACCGGGCCAAAATGATGGCCTACATCAAGCTCATGCGAGTGAACTAACCTATACCGATGCTTCAATAATAGCTTGGGGCAAGTTCTTAGCCAACGAGAAAGACTATCCATCCTCCCAACTCGAGCAATACAAAACTAACGGCCGCCTACACACATCCCTAAGCTACTGTCGGATTCACACAGGATTCACCAATGTTTGAGTAGAATAAAAAGTATTTACGCAATTAGAAAAATATAAAACTAAAAGCATACAGAAAAAATTAAATCTACTCTAATTTCTACACGAGACGAGAGCACTCGACTAGGAGCACAACAGGGTCAACATTTTACTTCGTCTCATAATCCTATGTCAGCACCATAATTTTCCCAAATCTAACGAAAAAATGAGTTTAACTCGCGGCACACTAACAGCTAAGCACACGCTCAAGTGGGTGCAGTGGTGTGCAGTGCAATAAACTAATCAAAATAAAACTATAAAAGCTTCTAGTATGCACATGAGATGTGCACGTGCAAAAGGTAACAAAACTGGCTCTCCCCCAGACTTAAACTAAACTACACAGCATATGATAGAGAAATAAAAATCATAAAAAGCTAAGGGAAGAGGTTAACCAATGCTCAGCTAGTGAGCATACCAGAAGACGCATGGAAACCTGAAGCAGGTCCGCCATACGAAGAATCACAACCCCGCCAATGCGATTTGCCATGAATACCTGCAGGGTTGAGCTCCGCAAAAATAAAACAAAAATATACAAACTACCAAGAAATACTAAAACTAAATAGACATGAAAAACAAAATGCAGAAAATAAAAGATAAGTACTGGGGTTATTGTCATCCCATCACGACTTATTCGGCTACAAAAAGATTCTAGCTAATGGGCCTATGAAAAGAAAAATGCACAGGTAACTGTCCAAAAATCCGTTTCGGTAACGGGTACCGATACAGTGATAAAACAGTTACCCCTCTGCCTAAATAATCATACCTGCTCCTCGCAGGCAGAGGAAATAGGAAGTAGGATGAGGAGGAGGGCAGGTCCTCACTCATCTCACCACAAAACAAATCCTTGCCTAGAAAGGTTTCGTCCACCGCAAGTTCGCTGGAGGCGAAGGTGATGGCAGGGGCTTCCACTGTGAAGGAGGTAGGAACCTCCTCACACAAGAGGATGCACTCGTCGACAGCCTGAGCGCAAGGCTCAACGTCAACCCAACTTACCCGTGGAGATTCAACCTGCACAGGCTCAGATAAGGAAGGGGGGGGGGTCAAGAAATAAAAGAAACGAAGAACATAAAGAAATCATCGGGGGAGTGATCCCGGTTTCACTCCCCAAAGACTGAGGTAGAAAAATATCGTCAGCAATGTTGACAATGCTATAAGGCTCGGCCGGGTCCATAGAGGCCTCCACCAAGACTTGGACTTCCTCCTTTGGTATCGAGGGATAATCCTCGACACCAGGAAGGTTGTCCTCCTCCATGGGAGTGGAAACAACCCATGTATCACAAGCCTCAACTTGTGTTGCATCGTCGAAAATGTCGTTAGAGACGACTGAAGTAGAATGCACAAAACACGGAAGAACTTTGCTTGGATAAAAGTCAAGCGCAGGTTCCTCACAAAGAATCAGCTCCACGCTTGGAGATGTATGCACATGAGAGATGGGCTCAGCCACGTCGAAGCCTAGATCAGCCACACATCTGGTGGTTGTGTCCACATCATTCCCTTCAACAAATGAAGGTGACAGGGATATATAACCAGATGATGAAGGTGTGCCACCAAGGGTAGGAGTCGGGATGATCCTGATGTCCGGCTCATCATCCTCTTCCATAACACGGAGGTACTCGGCACAATCCTTCAGGACATGATCTGTTCTACGACAATACAAACACTTTCTCCCATTACTCTGCGGTCCTTGTGGGGCCGGAGAGGAATAAGAGAACGGTGTATGTGGCGAGGACGATTGACCATAATCTCGGGGCACAGTGTTTGAAGTGCTGTACGAATACAACATCTCATGCATTGTGCGCTGAGGCTTATGCTCAATATCTCTCGTAGGGCATTCAAGACTAGCGTGGGAAGGATTTCCACACCAACGACATTGGGCATACGAATATCCCCACACGGTGTCGAAACAACAGATTCAAAATAAATTGTGCAAATTACTAAATCCAACAATATATTACTATAATTGCCTAAACAAACAAGAAAAAGGCAGGCAAAACAAAAATAGAACAAAACAAAAGAAATTAACAAAGGAAAAGTAAAGCAATCTCACGTCTCCCTCTCTAGAAACTCACACGACTGTGTTCCCCGGTAACGGCGCCAAAAACTTGATGCTTAAGATCACGACAGTGAACCGGTCGCACAAGTAATATAAAATGGGCGAGTTTTTCCAAGTATCGATCTCTCAAGGAATACAGTAAGGTGGAGTTAATTTTGAGGAGGACTTGAGATTGAAGTCCTTAGGTCGGCGGTAACGATGGGGGTTTTGATATTACGGACAAAGAAAATAAAACACTATCAACTACTCCTATGCAACGCCGCTATGCGATGCTTTGCCAGGCGAAATGGAAGACTAGTCGGGCCGCTATGCACCGAATCACTAGGCGGATGGGCGATTAGGCTTGCGGATGAGGTGATGGAGAATGTCGGAATGAGGGTCGAAAGCACATCTTCTCTACGCACGCCACTAGCAATTGCTAGTGCGGCAAGGGTGGATGGTAGTGGATGGAATATGGCGCACCTCAAGCAAATAACGATTATACAAAATCACATAGACATGATTTTATAAAAACGTTTTACAAACTAAGCATACTTCATCATATACAAGAGTTCAACTACAAATTCGACAACCAAACAAGAAAAGAGTGTACGAAATCGACCGGATCCGAAGTCTTGCTGAGGATTCACGGTTGGAATCGTCGGGTTGTCAATCCGCGTCCAAGCTCGGTCCTCAACTGCGTCCGGGGTAGAGAAGGGCTGTCACCACCTTCCAATGGCCCATCTTCTTCATGTCACGATCCGGTGAAGGATGGCACAACTTCTCCTAGCTTGATGGAGAAAGCTAGGTCAAGCTCTTCTTGAAGCTCAGAGATAAAGGAGGAGGCCGAGAGGAAGCTCCGGCTTGGATTTGGCGGTGAAAGCTTGCCCGGAGCACCTCCCTACGATGGAAGATGAAGGGGAACGGTGGAACCCTTCCTCGGAGATGAAAATGGCGGAGAAATGTCGAGCAATCCCAGCTATGCTGAATTAGGGCGAGACCTGCGATATTTATACAAAGCAGAAATGAACAATGCGCACGATCAAGGGCGCACCACCAGTGGTCGTGCGCACTATGTCCAGTGATCGTGCGCACTGTAACATCCCTAGCCGATCCAACGTGACGATGTCACGGCTCCGCTCTAGGCGACGCTACCGGGCTGCAGCCCAAGCACCCCAACCCCTCTCCCTCCACAGGCAGGTTGTTGGTGGCCACAGCCTCCCTTTGATGAGGCAAACTCGATAGTCAAGCCCGCAGTACGGGGACTTCCCAGGAGGTCACCCATCCCAGTACTACTCCAGCCCGAGCACGCTTAACTATGGAGTTCTTTCAACTCTCATCACCAATTGATCTGCAGCTCAACTGGTGATGAGAGTTGAAAGAACTCCATAGTTAAGCGTGCTCGGGCTGGAGTAGTACTGGGATGGGTGACCTCCTGGGAAGTCCCCGTAGTGCGGGCTTGACTATCGAGTTTACCTCATCAAAGGGAGGCTGTGGCCACCAACAACCCACCTGTGGAGGGAGAGGGGTTGGGGTGCTTGGGCTGCAGCCCGGTAGCGTCGCCTAGAGCGGAGCCGTGACGCTGTCACGTTGGATCGGCTAGGGGCCTTACAATAAAAAGTGCACTTTTATTGTAACATCCCTAGCCGATCCAACGTGACGATGTCACGGCTCCGCTCTAGGCGACGCTACCGGGCTGCAGCCCAAGCACCCCAACCCCTCTCCCTCCACAGGCGGGTTGTTGGTGGCCACAGCCTCCCTTTGATGAGGCAAACTCGATAGTCAAGCCCGCACTACGGGGACTTCCCAGGAGGTCACCCATCCCAGTACTACTCCAGCCCGAGCACGCTTAACTATGGAGTTCTTTCAACTCTCATCACCAATTGATCTGCAGATCAATTGGTGATGAGAGTTGAAAGAACTCCATAGTTAAGCGTGCTCGGGCTGGAGTAGTACTGGGATGGGTGACCTCCTGGGAAGTCCCCGTAGTGCGGGCTTGACTATCGAGTTTGCCTCATCAAAGGGAGGCTGTGGCCACCAACAACCCGCCTGTGGAGGGAGAGGGGTTGGGGTGCTTGGGCTGCAGCCCGGTAGCGTCTCCTAGAGCGGAGCCGTGACATCGTCACGTTGGATCGGCTAGGGATGTTACAATAAAAGTGCAGCTCAACTGGTGATGAGATGTGAAAGAACTCCATAGTTAAGCATGCTCGGGCTGGAGAAGTCCTGGGATGGGTGACCTCCTGGGAAGTCCCCGTAGTGCGGGCTTGACTATCGAGTTTACCTCATCAAAGGGAGGCTGTGACCACCAACAACCCGCCCGTGGAGGGAGAGGGGTTGGGGTGCTAGGGCTGCAGCCCGGTAGCGTCGCCTAGAGCGGAGCCGTGATGCTGTCACGTTGGATCGGCTAGGGGCGTTACACGCACTGGCATGGCAGATTAGGAAGAAGAACTGGGATAACCCGCACGAGCAGTGGCGTACGACCAGTGGTCGTGCGCACTAAGTCCACTGGTCATGCGATTACCCCAGACAGAACTCCAGAAAAAGTGGAATCAATGCACACGATTAGTGGCGCACTACCGGTGGTCGTGCGCACTGTGTCCAGTGGTCGTGCGATTACCCCAGGCTGATTCTGGAAAACGAAGAGTAGTGCGCACGATCAGGGGCGCACGACCAGTGGTCGTGTGCATTAGATCCCATGATCGTGCGCAATATTCCTATTTCACAACCATCCCGGAACACGCACACGACCCCTATACCGATAGGAAAAACAAATCACTAATCTGTGCAGACATTCCAGGCAATCACAAAAAGGAGTACAAACAATTAAAGTAACAAAATACACAACCACGAGCATAAATGTGCACTTACTCATAAAAAGGACATAATAACAAATATGAACAAATAAAGCTCTAAAGTGAAGTGCATCAACGAGAAAACAAGCCCAGATGAGTCCGAAAATAGGTATATAAAATGGACTCATCAGAGGGACATCTGTCATGGGGACATCCTGAGTGGATGGATGTGGAGGAGGAGGAGAATTGGGAGGAGATGTCAGGAGATTGAAGGATGGTATTGAGGATAAGTGTGGTGGAAGAGGAGATGAGGGTGGTGTTGGATCTGGTGTTGCATTGGGGGATAGGGGTGATTGAGGTGGAGTGGGTTGATGGTATTCCTGAGTAGGAGATGAGGGGATGTTGGTAAGATCTAGGGGTGGAGAGGTGGCAGAAGATGTAACTGTAGTAGAAGTATGAACAGAGGGTGTTGGTTGTTGATGTGGTGGAAGTTGTTGTTGGAGTTGTTGTGGTTGTTGAGTTGCTGGAAGAGATGGAGGTGTGGGGATGATCTCTTCAGTAGGGTGGGGAGTGGCTCTTACAGCCCTGGTGCTTTCAGAAGCTGGGGTGGAAGAGGTTGAAGCCTTGGATTTCTTAGTTATGGTCCTCTCCCACCTGCCAAACAAGGTACATGTGAGCCTCTTGCTGACATTAATGAATATGGTCTGTGAGACCAGGGATTCGGCAGCCTTCTCCTTTAGGAAGATCCATAGGATCCTTCCAAAGCAAACTTCTTTCTTATTACAATTTTTCTTAATAATATCAAAAATGATCTGTGCCCAATCCACTTTCTTGTTATTGACCACTGCACACATGACCAGGAATTGATGCCTGGTGATGTAGTCATGGGCAGTGTGCTTGCCCAGCAAGACCTTTCTCACAATATCGGCCAGAAATTTGTATTCTGCCGATAAGTGTTTCTTCAACAACTTATTGGGGTTATCTCCAGTATAACCCATCAAACTTAACATCTCATCATATTCTTCAGAATCAATGTCTAATTGTTCTTCTCCATTAACCAATCCAAAAATTTCAGTAAGTACGGCGGGAGATAAAGACACAGAATTACCCGCAATTGTTCCTGTCATGGTATTCTCTTCTGATAATGATGAAGTGTAAACCCATTCTCGAATTTCTGTGCCAGATAGTTTTATCCTTGTCGTCATCAGATTTTTCAGTTGTTGTTCTTCCAGAAGTTCCAGAATATGTAGAAAAATAAGATCTGATTGTTGAAAAGAATCGAAGTCGACGCCAAATCTAGTGTCAAACTTCATCGAGGCTAGGGCTCCTGTTTGAATCGCCATGAAATCACCTGCAAAAGAGAGAAACGACGATCAAGTGCAAAGGGAATAGAAAGCGCGGGACGGAGGTCGAAGAAAACCAAGTTATAAGATTTTCTGGAATATGAATCGGCAAACTCCGTTCCATGAAAAATAAGAAGTTCTTCGACCTGAGATCGACGAAATAACTGATAGTGAAATAATTCGTCGAGCTCAGCTGGAAGAGTTGAAGACATTTCGTTGAGCTCCGTTCGGCGAAAGTTTTCTGAAGTGGATTCATCGATCTCCGTTCGACGAAAACAACTTCACTCTCGGAGAGTTCGTCGTCCTCCGTTCGACGAATATCTCCCGAACTTTCCCTAGTTCGTCGAGCTTCGTTCGACGAACTATGGATAATTTGTCGAGTGCAGACAGAAACTAAACTAAGTCTTCTCCATTTATCATTCCAAGCTGATTTATAAAGAATAGATGATTTCTCTTATGCAAAGGTTTGGTGAATATATCAGCTCTTTGTAAATCAGTGTAGATATAGACAAGATTAATTTTATTTTTGTCTACACACTCTCTAATGAAATGATGTCTAATGTCTATATGCTTAGTCCTACTGTGATGGACTGGATTTTTTGCTATTGCTATAGCACTTGTGTTATCACAAAAGAGAGTTGAATTATTTAAGTTGAGACCATAGTCTAGTAATTGATTTTGAATCCACAGCATCTGAGAACAACAGCTGCCAGCTGCAATATACTCAGCCTCAGCAGTTGAGGTAGACACATATGACTGTTTCTTACAAAACCAGGATACCAACCTCATACCAAGGAACTGACAAGTCCATGAGGTGCTTTTCCTATCAACCATGCATCCAACAAAGTCAGCATCTGAAAATCCAGTTAAATCAAACTATGACTCAGCTGGATACCATAGGCCTAGACTAGGAAAACTCTTTATATATCTCAAAATCCTTTTTAAGAAAATTAGATGAGATTCTTTTGGGTTCACTTGGAACCTAGCATAAAGGTATGTGGCAAACATAATATCAGGCCTGCTTGCTGTAAGATATAGTAGGGACCCAACAATGCCCCTAATATAATTTCTGGTCCACAGGTTTCCCATGTGGATCAGAGTCAATCACAGCATTAGTAGCCATAGATGTTTTCTTTGCTGAAGCATCAGCCATCCCAAACTTCTTTATAAGCTCTTTAGCATACTTAGCTTGAGATATGAAGATGCCATCAGACAACTGCTTCACTTGGAGACCAAGTAAGTAGGAGAGCTCACCCATGCTACTCATTTCAAATTTTGAATGCATGAGGTCAGAGAACCTCTTGCATAATTTGGAATTAGTAGACCCAAATATAATGTCATCCACATATATTTGTACTAACAGTATTTGATCCTTATGATGTCTAGTGAAAAATGTTCTATATACAATGCCTCTAATGAATTTATGCTCTATCAAAAAGCTAGCTAGGGTTTCATACCAAGCTTTTGGAGCTTGCTTGAGACCATAAAGAGCTTTATACAATTTGAAAACATGATAAGGGTGAGTTGGAGAGACAAAACCTGGAGGTTGTTCAACATAAACCTCTTCTTTAAGCACTCCATTGAGGAATGCACTCTTCACATACATCTGATATACTTTGAATCTCTTGTATGCTACATAGGCTAGAAAAATTCTGATGGCCTCCAACCTTACAACTGGTGCAAATATTTGGTCATAGTCAATCCCTTCCTCTTGCCTATAACCTTGAGCAACAAGCCTAGCCTTGTTCCTCACAATCACTCCTTGGGCATCCAGTTTGTTTCTATATACCCATTTGGTTCCAATGACTGGATAGTCTTGGGGTCTTGGAACCAAATCCCAAACTCCACATCTCTCAAATTGATTTAATTCCTCCTGCATTGTAATGATCCAGTGAGGATCTTGCTCAGCATCATGGATGGATAGAGGTTCAACCTGAGAGAGAAAATAAGCATGCATCACATCGTGATTGAGTTGATGCATTATTTGTACACCTACTGATATGTCTCCAATCACTTGAGATCTGGGGTGATCCCTAAGTGTGACTAAATCAGTGGGTGGAGTTGGTTGTGCAACAACATCTTGGATTAATTCCTCTTGTGGAATTGTGTTTGCTGTTGGAGGAAGGTCAAGTCCTTTAGTGCCTTCATCTTCACTTTATTCAATGACTTGTGGAGAAAGATGTGTTGGAATCTCTTGGGTAAGGTTTAGTCCATCCAAACTCTCACACAAGTGATGTACCTGCAAAGGGCTATTGGTAGAAATCTCTTTCTCCTTGCAAGACATGTTAGTTTCATCAAAAGAAACATGCATGAACTCTTCAATTTTTAATGATGATTTATTGAAAACCCTATAGGCCTTGCTTACTTGGGAATATCCTAGAAAAATTCCCTCTTCAGCCTTAGTCTCAAACTTTCTAATATATCTTTTGTTGTTATTGTGAATATAACATATACAGCCAAATACTTTAAAATAGTTGATTTTAGGTTTTTCCCTTTAAGTAATTCATAGGGAGTCCTACTCTTCAGTTTATGTATCTGGCTTCTATTCAGGACATAATTTGCAGTGTTTACAACCTCTGCCCAAAAGGTTAGTGGCATGTAAGCATCTGCAAGCAATGTACCTGCAGCTTCAATGAGTGTCCTATTTTTCCTTTCAGCTACCCTATTTTGTTGGGGAATTCTAAGAGCTGAGAAGCAATGCCTGATACCTTCCTTCTCACAGAACTCATGCATAATAAGAGACTCAAACTCTATGCCATGATCACTTCTGATCAATGCAATATGAGTAGAGAACTCAATCTGTATGGTCCTGAGAAAATCTATAAGAACCTTGAAGGTATTTGACTTAGATCTCATAAAGGATACCCAAGTGAACCTGGAGAAGTCATCCACAATAACCAAGGTGTAGGATTTCCCTCCTAGGCTTTGTACAACAATGGGTCCAAAGAGATCCATATGTAGCAAATACAAAATCCTAGGTGAATCACTTTTATTTATAGATTTAAAACTAGATTTAGTTTGCTTTCCTAGTTGACAAGTCCTGTAGAGACCTTCCTTCTTGTAGGGACCAGAAGGTAGACCTCTAACAAGGTTGTCTTTAGATAGCCTAGCAATGTTTTTCATATTAACATGACCTAGTATTTTATATCATAAGTCATTCTGGTTACTAATTAAGTTAAGTAAGCAGATGTCAGAATTGGCAGATAGAAAATCAACTAAATATATGTTGCCTTGTCTATTTCCAATTAAAACTGTTTGGTTTTCTATATTAGAGATAATGCATGAAGATGAACAAAAATGTACCTAATAACCTTCATCACATAATTGACTTATGGAGATGAGGTTATGCTTCAGTCCTCTGATATATGTCACTTTCTTGAATGTGACAGCTCCAATCTTCACATCACCAAAATCTTCTGACTAGCCACATTTGGAGTCACCAAAGATGACCTTTGGCCCCAGCTTGGACTTGTAGTTGGATAGAATGTCCTTACTGCCTGTCTTATGTTTGGAGCAACCACTGTCCAAGTACCAGGTCTGATTCACACTTGGACAACTTTTCACCTGTAATGAAAAATAGTTAAATGTTCTTGACCCAGGTTACCTTGGGTCCTTTGTTTTCCTGGTATGAAAAGCTGGAAATAACAGAATATTCTGGTTGGGATTTATATCCTAGAGGGTGATATCTCCTAGGTGGTATGACCCAATCAGCTAATGGATTAAAAGTTTTCCTGGAATTATTTAAGTTTCTGTTATGATTAAAGTTTTGGTTAAGTCTTTCTGGGTTCGACGAATTTCTGTGAGTTCATCGACCAGAGTTTGACGAATTGGGTTGAGATCGTCGATCTCTGCCCAGAGAATGGATGTATTCATTTTCTATGCCCCATGTTCGTCGACCTCTGCTCGACGAACCATACAGAGTTCGTCGATCGCAGTTAGAGGAATAATTATAACTATAGTTTGCGTTCAGAGTTCGTCGATCTGGGTTCGACGAACTGGCTACATTTTGTCGATCTAAGTTCGATGAATTCTGCTGAACCTTGTTTTTAATAGTTTTCTGATTTTTGGTTTTCTGATCTATTAATTTGGGAATATTTTCTGTTGTTGGTTTATTGTTTACTTTTTCTTTCCCTTTAGCAGAGATAAAATTTGATGGGGGTAGTTAAAATATTTTTCCTGAGGATGAGGGGAAAACTTGATGAAGCACCCAAGCCTAGCTTGCCATTAAGTCTGACATTAATAGTGCTTGTGATGTCCATCAGCTTGAGGCTTCTTCCATTGAGAGTTTCCTCAAGTTGTTTAGCCTCACAAAGCTCATTTTTTAGCAATGTTATTTGTTCATTAACTAAACACAACTCATTCTTTAACCAATTATTTTCAGAGTTAATATTTTCTAAATTTCCTAGTTTCTCCCTAAGAGTTTTAATCTCTTTTTCTGAGTTAATTAGGTCAATATAGATTGTTTTAAATTCAACTTTAAAAGAATCTAAATTGTAATCAAAGGAAGATAATACCTTGTCAGCTTCAGAATCTGAAGCTTCTTCATTGTCTGAGTCCTCCTCTTTTGAATGGCTCCTGGAAGCATCAATTGCCATGAGGGAAACCTCCTTAGCCCTTGCTTCTTCCTCATCTTCACTGGAGCTGGAAGATGTTGATTCTTCTTCAGCCTCACTCCAGGTTTCAGCCACAAAACCTTTCTCCCTCTTCTTGTATTTGCTGGAAGAAGGTCTGTTGTTGTGTTGTCTCCTGGTATCCTTTCCTCTTCTCTTTTCTTTCTTCTGATTCTCTAGACACTCAGATATGAAGTGCCCAAGATTCCTGCATCAAAAACACACAACTTCTTTGGTTGGTGTCTTATCATATCTAGGCTTGTCATCCTGCCTTGATGACTTCCTCCTGAAATGCTTTCTTGCCATCTTATAGAATCTTTTGGCAAAGAGACTCATGAGTTCTTTATTTGTTGAAGGAGTCTCTGTCTCATCAGCAGCTTTGAAAGCAATGCTATGCTCTTTTCTTGCTGGAGAGGGTGTTCTTTGCTCAACTGCCTCCCTGGATTCAAGCAGCTGTTCATAGGACTTTAGTTTGCCTAATAGAGATTCAGTGGATATCTCATTTAGGCTTCTAGCCTCCTTGATGGGCCAGATCCTTGAATCCCTTGAGCTTAGGAAGCACATAAGGATCTTGTCATTTACTTTAGTCAAGGTGATTTCTTTATCTAAGGTCCTTAGCTCACTGATGATGGAGCTAAGCCTGTTGTACATCACTTCAACTGTTTTTGCTTCATCCTTTTTGAAGTTTTCATATTGTGTGATGAGGTTTGATCTTCTATCTTTCCTCTCATCTGTTGAGCCAGCAACCATTTGGTTGAGTGAATCTCAAATTGCTTTTGCAGAGGTGCACTCAGCCACCTTCTGAAAGATGTCATCTGACATGGTCTGAGCCAATATGTTCATTGCCTTGGCATCAACAATCTTTGCTTTCTTTTGGGCCTCAGTCCACTCAGGTGGTGGAACTGCAGTAGTGCTTGTAGATGTTGTAGAAGTTGAAGCTTAAGGGGGACCTGTCAAGATGGAATTGTAGATATCTTCATCAATAGAGTTCATGTATAATTTAATTCTTGCCTTCTAGATGGCAAACCTGTTTAGGTTGCAAACTAGAGGTCTGGTGCTTGCATAATCCTTGTTCTGTGCCATAGCTGTGTATATAAATCTAAATGGAAATAAAATTAAAATTTAGATCTAACACAAGATCTTTGGTTCAAGGGTTAGCTTATACAACCAAAGGAACCTGCTCTGATACAAATTGAAAGCGAGATGTTAGATCAGGAATACTCTAGAGGGGGGTGAATAGAGTATTTAAAGCTTATAAAATTTTCTGGCTATTGCAGACAAGTCTTAGTGCTGTAAGAAATAGATTAAAAGATAAAACACAGTAATAACTAACTAACAATCACAGCCACAACAAAAAACAAAAGAAAGGGCAACGAGACGACACAAGAAATTTATAGTGGTTCCACAACCTGGGTACATCCACTCTTCTACCACCCTGGTAGGAATCCACTCAGATTTTTGATCAAGTGCCTGACACCAATGAGCTTTTTATCAGGTGCTCAAAAACTAAATCTCAAGTCTTTTGGTCAGGTGACTTGTAACCAAGAATCACTTTTGAAGGACGATGACAACTCTTTATACAGAGAGGGATGAGAGGTGATGGTGTCTTCTCTGTCAACAATCAGAGAGAAGACAAGTGGATATGATATTAGCAAGTAGCTCCCCCTAAGATGCAGAATAGTTCAGGGAAATCTGGAGCTTTGCTACAGGGTGATAGGCCTTCAGTCTTTAAGCCATTATCAGAGAAATCTGCAGGAACTTCTTGACAGATGGAGTAGTTGTTGTCCTTTGAAGTTTCCTGGAGTGATGAAGAAAGAAGAGTCTTGATTTAGATTGATTGTTCTTCTTCTTCAATAGTTGATCTGCCTCTGGCCTAGGGCTTCTTTTCTGTACCAGAAAGCTGTGAAAGAATGATGGAGCAGAGAGACTTTTGAAGACAGACTGAATGTAATTCTCTATATATTTGTGTGTCTCTGTGTATGCTGTGTTCTTGTGTCTACAGTCTGCATCAGGAAAAGAGAAAAATCTCTTTTATATGTTCTGAAGGAATTTGTGTTTCGAAATTTGAATTCCTCTGCTGCAATCAATGCTGACGGCCTAGAGAATAATCTGCATTGATTTATTTCCCCAACTGTCCCTTGGAAAAATGGAAAACAATAATTCTGATGAAAACCTTGATCAATGCACCGTCCAACGGTAATATTTAGAGAATATTTTATCATTAATCATTCAGAAATTATTGCGATAGAATGAGGACAGAGGAAAGAAATACTAAGTCTGGAATCATCGAACAGATGACAGAAATCGTCGAGCTGAGTCCACAGTTCGTCGAGTCGAGTTGCTGTGTTCGTCGATCAGATAACTTCTGTTTGTCGAGCTGAGTTCCAAGATTGTCGATCTGATAATAGAACTGTATGCTTCAGAAACTTTGCCTTTTCTGTGTCTGAAGTTCGTCGAGCTGATAACTGGCTTCGTCGACTGGAGATGATTCTGGACTTAAGAATATTCACAGATGCTTCTGAAATGAAAGAGTTGAAGTATCCAGAAATCGTCGAGCTAAGAATTTGATTTCGTCAAGCTGAGAATCTGGAATTCGTCGAGCTTAGAATCCTGAGAATGAAGTTTGTCAAGCTGTCTTGAGTGTGTCGACATAAGTCCTGTGTGTCGACTCAGTTGGCCTCAGGTGTCGATCTTGAGTGTGTCGACACAAGTCCTGTATGTCGACACAGCTGACTTCTGGTGTCGACATAATTGGTGTCAACAGTTATTCTGTGTGTCGACATAATTGATGTTGGTGTCGACAGATTTGCTGTCTTGTGTCGACACAGCCTTGCTGAAGTGTTGAAGTGTAGTGTCCAAGGTTCTCGTCGACCAAAGAATAGAGTTCGTCGAGCTCATCTCAGAAAATTTTCATTGAGATCGTCGAGCTGAGCACGACAATCGTCGACCTGAGTTCGACGAACGTCAAACTCATTTTATAGTCTTTGAATTCTTCTAAGCCTTGAGTCTCTTGCAGTCTTGTTGATAGCTGGTCCATGTGTTGTTGACTCTAAGGACTTGGCCTAGACTCTAGGATGCAACCATGATCCTAGCTATACATTGTGGGTCATATGAACGTAACTTAGTGAACCTAGCCCAAATCTTTCTAGGGATCCAACACCCACCCTGCGCAAATATAAGAAGCGGTTGAACCCCCTAAAGTGTGTTTTCGGGGCCAGCAGGGGAAAGGTTTTGGGGCATCTCCTCACCCTCGCCGGGGTCGAGCCAAATCCTGACAAGGTCAAGGCCATCATGGAACTAGGGTCACCATGGAATGTTAAGGAGGTGCAACGATTGACAGGGAAGTTAGCGGGATTGAGACGGTTCCTCTCCCGGTCCGGGGAGAAGTGCTCCCCCTTCTTCAAGACACTAGGGGGGGGGGGGTCAAAAGTTCAAGTGGACGAATGAGTGTGAGGAGGCATTCCAGGCCCTGAAAAGGCAGTTGACCCAGGCTCCGCTACTCCAAGGGCCGAAATAGGGGGATGACCTATTTTTATACCTCGGGGTCGGAGCAGAGGCCTTGAGCTCCGTCCTGGTTTGGGAAGAAGGGAAGAAGTAGCTCCCCATATATTATGTGAGCCGGGTCCTCAGGAAGGAGGAGCTCCGGTAACCCATCTTTGAAAAGCTAGCCTTCGCCCTAATCATCTCGACCCGGAGGCTCCGGCCCTACTTCCAGGCATACTACATCCGAGTCGTGACTGACTATCCCCTCCGCAACATCTTTGAGGGGGTGGAGCATTCGGGCAGGCTAGCCGAATGGTCAGTAAAGTTGAGCGAGTTCGATATCTCCTTCATCCCCCGCCTCTCGATCAAGGCCCAAGCAATGACCGACTTTTTGGCCGACTAAGTGATTATGGTAGCGGAGGAAGAGTTCACTCGTCCGGTGGAAGATGAAGGTTGATGGCGCTTCGGGAAGACATTCCTTGGGAGTGGGACTAATCTTGGAAAGCCCCCAGGGGACGAGGATCGAACAAATGGTAGTGGTCCATTTCCCCATCACCAACAACCAGGCTGAGTACGTGGCTGTAATTGCGGGGCTGCGCCTGGCCAGGGAGTTGTGAGTGCTCGACGTGGAGGTCCTCACTGACTCCATGGTGGTGGATTCCTAGATCAACGTGGAGTTTGAGGTGAGAGAGCCTACCCTACGACTATACTTAGCCAAAGTGAAGGGGTCATCGACACATTCCAAACCTTATCCATCCGACACGTGCCCAGGGAGGAGAACGAGCAGGTCGATCAGCTGGCAAAGCATGGTCCTCATGTGGGGGTACCATCACTGATCTATTCCACCCTTCCATCGAAGAGGGAGAGCTGATGGAGTGGACCAACACCCCTCATGGATGGATCCATTCACGACCTTCCTTTCCACAGGGGAGTATCCGGAGGGGATGGACAAGAAGAAGTTCAGATACAAGTCGGCATACTAACTCCTCCGAGACGGGCAACTATATCAAAATACTCTCTCGGGGATTCTGGCTCGTTGCGTGGCCGAGAGGGAAGTATAGAGGATCTTGGAAGAAGTCCACTCCGGGGAGTGTGGGAGTCATTCCGGGAGTTAGACCCTGGAAGGGGGGATTGTCAGACAGGGATACTTCTGGCCAACCCTCGGCCACGACGCTGTGGAATTCACAAGGAGGTGCCACAAGTGCTAGTTGTTTGCCCCCCTCTAATTGCAGCCGGCTCAGCACCTTAAGAGCATCACGGTCCCCTGGCCCTTTGCAATTTGGGGAATGGATTTGGTCGGACCGTTCCCCCAGGCCAGCAGGCAGAGGAGGTTCATGTTGGTAATGATAGACTATTTCTCTAAGTGGTTGGAGGTGAAGGAGCCGGCCAAGGTGACCTCCCAAGTCATCAGAAATTTTGTTTGGGTAGAGATAATCTGCCGCCATGGTCTACCCCAGGCCATCGTAACAGATAATAGGCCTCAGTTCGCCAGCGCCGAATTCACGAGCTTCTGCGAGCAGCTCGGAATCAACCTCAGGTTTGACTCGGTCCACTACCCTAGGAGTAACAGGCAGGTGGAGGCGGCAAACAAGATCATTATGAACCTCCTAAAGAAGAAGGTGGAAAACCTGAAGGGGAGCTGGGTGGAACAGCTTCCCTCGCTCCTCTGGGCCCTGAGGACGACCCCCAACACAGCAACAGGGGAGACCCCCCTTCAAGCTCTCCCACAGATGTGAAGCAGTACTGCCCATAAAATTTGAAGTCCAAACACCGCGGGTGGTTTAACGCCTTCATTCGTCATATGAAATATACGGTGGGTTTGGCCGGAGCCCCATGCCATATTTCACAGATAAACGACAGAATTATGTATGAATATCAAAATCACGTTCTACTCACATCCTAACTCAGAGCATTCTAGCGCAAGCATTTTCAGCTGTAAGAACTCATCACAGTGAATGTACACTAAGTATATAAACCATATATTTATATATTACCAGGAATGTATACAAATACACACGCTCATGGCCTTAAGGCCTTACAAGTTACTCTTTACAAATATACAACTTCATACATCAACACGCAGGCCGGCCACACATGAAATTCAAGAATTCTTTGCACGGCCTTCAAGGGCCTTTAAGCAGCAAGGGCTTCATTCCGCTCAATTCAATTCAACCCATCAACACCTACAATTAGACATCCACCCCAAGAGCGGTAAACAAAGTAACGGTCAGCATTAGCTGACCAATTATAACGACCCTACTCCTTACCCGGGGCAGTGGTTCCTTCCCTGTATGCATTGCCATAATATCTAACTAGCACAATAAGTATCAAAGCAGTATCACAAACGTCGGCCTCTGCTAGACGCTTCGTGCACTCAGGGACCTTACGGTGGGCCGGACTCCTTGGCACCATCACCGAGTAGAGGTTTTTAACATGTTGGTTGGCCGGTCTGAGTCCACCAACACGCATGCTGGCGACATTCCGCCCATCCCACTCAGAGATGCTAACCTCATGACAAACGTGAGCATTTAGATTGACCCACCACTGTGGTGCAGCAAGCCGGGTCTACCCCGCGTCCTCCCAAGCGTTGCCACCAATCGATCTCCCGAATAACTAGGTGTTGGTCAGCCTTTTCCCGTTGCTCAATTCGTTAGTAGCGCACCACATGACGCAGGTCGACTTTCCCTCCTGATCAGCCGCAGCTTTTCGCTCTCTCAGAGCAAATAGCGTTCACAGCGCTCACACCACAAGGAGCTTACGAAAGCATCCAAGATTAGCAAACAGCTCACACAGAGCTCACAATAAAAGGAGCTTACATTCACAATTCACACGCATCCATACAATACACAAAGTCTTCTCTAGTTCACACATAACCATCACCAATCTAGACTAACCATCCGGATGGGCTTCACACAGCATGCTTATGCCATACTACACACTTTTGGCTCTATATGCAGACTCAATCGTGGATATCAACTATCAACCCACTGGAATCACTTACACTGTCCACCACTTGGTGGAGGATTCCATACTTATGCATAAAGAAAGGACTTCACTTGTCCAAGAAGGAGATCGTTACCCTTGATGATCGCTTTGGAGCCATGAGATCTAGCCGGATGGAAATCACCGCCACGGCTTTGCCTCCACGAATATGAACTCGGATATCGATTCGGAACTCCGCAGCTCCTCTGGCAGCCGGCTTCCTTCTCCCCTTCCTTCCTTGCTCTCTCTCTTATCCCCACTTCTTTGAGAATGAGAAATGGCTAAAGATGAATGAGATTATCCATCCACTCAGCCTTATAACAGCAGGGAATGGTCTGGACCCTTGGATCCAAGATGAGGAAATGCACGGCCACGATTTGCCCAGGAATCTCCATTTTTGGGCTGACACGCCCTGTGACACGACCGTGTCCCTTAAGCGGCACACTAACCGCCTTATCCCGAATAGGACACGACCATGTGGCATGCCCGTGTCACATGGCTGATATGCCTGTGTCACGCAGTACATGCCCATGTGGCATGGTGTGTCCCTTAGGCAGCACACCACTAACTCAACCCGAGCGGGACATGGCCATGGGACACGCCCGTGTCCCAGGCCGTGTACCCCAAGACACAATTGTGTCCACTAGCACACATCCCTGGCTGATCCAGAACACGACCCTGTGGCATGCCCGGGTCACAGGCCATGTACTCAACTTAACTTGCTGCTCGACGATCGTCGAGCGCAGTTCGTCGACCAGAGTGGGACACACCCTCTGTCACGCCTGTGTCACAGGGCGTGTTACCTCTTGAGAACTTCTCGAGTGCATTTCGCCAAGCACTCGAGAGGCTGCTCAACCCGAGCACGACACGCCCGGGACACGGGCGCCCGGGACACGGACGCCCGTATCCCAGGCCATGTCGCCCAATCCTGCACCCAAATTGGGATTTGGGGTGTTACAACCCTCCCCTCCTTCAAGAAATTTCGTCCCGAAATTTAGTTCAACTACATACATTCACACAACGATCAGACGATCACCTTGATAAAACGATCCGGGTTAGAGCTCAGAGGCTGCAGCTTCTCTCGCCCCAAGGCATCGCACAAAACAAACATAATATACATACATAACAAACATAACATACATACATACATCCACCATATCTACATCCATATATCCATATATCTAATATACATCCATCCAGTTATCTCTTTAACCTCTATTTTCTTACATCATGAGAATAGCAAAGTGCCCTGATTTCCGCTCATCTCTCATAATTTGTTTTATAGCCTCTTGGACTTCCAAACTAAACACTCGAGGCTGCTGTACTTCACCAATTGAGATTTGGGGCTCCTGTAATTCAAGATTATATACTCGCGGTTGCATCTGGGATGCAGATGACTCGGTCACTGCTTTACCCTTTTCTTCATAAGACACACCTATCTTGTTCTCACCTCTTGACGGGCCACTCCAACAATTATTGGCTAAATGTCCTTGCCTTACACATTTAAAACATGTACGTGTCTCAACACATCATTGTCCATATGTTGCTTCCGACGCAACATTCGAAGAAGTTTGTTCCGCAGGCCTAAATCTCTTCTTATCTCATTTCCTAAACTCCGATTGTTCCGACTGCGGAACTTTGAAATCAGGCTTTTCCATTGCCAAGTTCTTCTTGTCCTGCACCCATTTCAAATCTTTCTCCAGTGCCCGGGTTGTATCTACTAACTCTTGGAAGCCTTGGTTCACCGAACTCGGGAGTGCCAACCTCAGCTCATCACGCAGTCCCTCATGGAATCTATTCGTCTTCCGCACCTCCTCAGCGAAAGTAGACCCCGCATAACGCCCCAGTCTAGTAAACTTATGCAGGTAAGTATCAACACTACTCTCACCCTGCACCAGACGTTGGAACTCGTTTTTCATAGCAATTCGCTGCGACACTGGAAAATACATGGCCAGAAATAATCGTGAAAATTCTTCGATCGATATCTCCTCTAAACCTCGACCTTCCAAGTAATGCAATTCCACTTCATCCCACCAAAGCCTCGCGTCGCCTTCCAACAGAAAAGTGGCTAAAGTAACTTTCTGCCCCTTCGCAGTCCTGATTGCTGTCAGGCTCCTCTTCACTCTTGCGAGCCAATCTTCCACCTGCGTTGGGGAACCCGTTCCTCCAAACGTAGGTGGATGAAACTCCATAAACCGTTTCAACTGCTCGTCAGCTGCTTGTTCATCCACCACAGTTTCAACACACTCTTGTCTTGCACCAAGCCATACTGGCACCCCTGCAGGCCTTCCCTGCCCAATAGGCTTTGCATGTAACACTGCGAGCACCATCTCAGTAACCACATGTATGGTCTCGGCCGAGGGAGGTGTAGGCGCCTCAGCTGGTGCCGCACTCTCATCGAAATGCTGGGGCTCAGACTGCCCAGCACCACTCCTCGTCACCTATCAATGTACAAAACACTAGTTACGCCCATTCCATAATGACAGACATACATTGACTACACACTCATGCTCCTCACGTGCATGTATTAAATTCCTAGTGGACATTCTTGAGTTCAATTATGTTCTCCCTCCCAAAAATCTAAACCTGGTTCTAATACGACTTTGTAACTCCTCCATTCGTCATATGGAATATAACGGTGGGTCCGGCCGGACCCACCATTATATTCCATATGATGAATGGAGGCGTTATAGGTGGTCGCGGTGGAAGAAGGCAGGGAAGAATGGCTAGGTGAAACGAGGAGTTGCGGCTCTCCCTTGACATGGTGGAAGAATTGCGCGACCTCTCTGCTGTATGGCAGGAGGAGGTGAAGAGAAGAATGACCAAATACTTTAACAAGCATGTCAGAGTCAAACAATTTGTAGAAGGGGACTTGGTCTTGAAGAAGGTAGATGTAGCGGGAACATCAACAACCGTGGGGAAGCTCAACCCCAACTGGGAAGGTCCGTATATTGTAAGAGATACCCTGAAGTCGGGAGAGTATCGCCTCCGGAATGTGGAGGGCAAGACCCTGAGTCACACCTGGAGTGGTGATGACTTGAAGCGCTTTTATCCATAAGGTATGTAAGTGGTGTCTTTATTCCTAAAAAACCTTCTTTATGTACCAAGTCTCGCAATGTTTCACACAAGTAGGAGGAAACACCCGGACCCCGAGCAGATCTCACTGTCAGGCTCTCACCTAGCTAGCAGGGTTGGATGTCACTCGATGGCGTCTACCTGGACCCCGAGCAAATCCCGCTGCGAGGCTCTCACCTAGCTGGCAGGGCTGGAGGTCACTCGATGGCGTCTGCCCGGACCCCGAGCAGATCACGCTGCCAGGCTCTCACCTAGCTGGCAGGGCTGGATGTCACTCGATGATGTCTACTCTGAAAGATATTGTACCTAATCACCTAGAGGGGGGGGGGGGTGAATAGGTGACTTAAATCTTTTTACACTTTGTAGGCAGAATTCAGATTTTATCACAGAGTTTATAATTACTTTAACACAGCAATCAAGCAGCAATCACAGCAATCAATCAAGCACACAGTGGACACACAAATTTATAGTGGTTCCCCAAGGTTTGGGTACATCCACTTTCCCCCTTCGCCTATCTAGTGGTGTACTAGATTCGGCCAAACTCCTCCACTATCTCAGATCCTCAGATCTTACACTCAGAACCCCAAAACAGGTTCCTACAGCTCAGGCCCAAGGCCCTACAACTCAGTCTTCTTCAAAGACCTACACTCAGCTTCTTCACAAAGCCTACACTCAACCACAAGGCCTACACTCAGCCACAGTAGGCCTACACTCAGAGATATCAATCTCCTACACTCAGGCACACAGGCCCTACACTCAGCCTTTATAATTGCAGGCTTACAACTCAGATCACTATGGCTCCTACAAGAAAATAAGAATACAAAGTGTATATACCTACAACTCTGAATAGAGAGATGAGTTGATAGGTTCTTGATGAGTTCTTGGAAGAACTCTGCTGAGATCAACCACACTTGGCTTTTCTTCAAAGCTTCTTGAATGTAGAACACAATAGGGTTGATCTTCTCTGCAGCTGATCTTTGATCTCTGCAACTTAAGATTCAGAACAAAGTCTGAACCCTTCTTCTCAGCCTGGTTCCAACGGCTGTCTTCTTGGATGGAGCTCTCTCTCTCCAACTACTTAGATCTTCACTTGATTCTTCAAGGAATAGCTAGATCTTCTTATGTGTTTCTCTTGTGAATGATCATCTGTTTCTGTAGACAGTATAAGCCTATTTAGGCCTTCTTCATGGTGACCGACTGATCCGGTTCATAACTGATTTCTGACAACTCTGACAGGTGCAGTAGACCGGCTGGAATGGCAGCTGTCAAGTCATCCAGTCAGTTCTTGAAAATTCTATAACTGTCTGAAGGTGTCGAGACTGTCTGTCTTTAAGTGTCGACACTTATAGACTAAGTGTCGACACAAGTTGACTAAGTGTCGACACTAGCCTTCAAGGTGTCGACACAACTCCTTGTGTTGTAGAATTCACTTCTCGACACAGCTTCTTCATCATGTGTCGACACTAATATTGTGTGTCGACACAGCTTCTTGTTCTTCAGCACTTAGTAGAATTCTTGTAAGTGTCGACACATCTTCTTGGTGTCGACACATGCCTTCTGTGTTGATACTTGCTGAGTGTCGACACAGCTCCTTGTGTCGACATATTCTTCTTCTGTTGAGATTCTGGCTGAGTGTCGACACATCTCCTTTGTGTCGACACTTGTACTTAGAATTTTGTTGAACTTTGCTAAGTGTCGACACAGCTCCTTGTGTCGACACTTTCTTCAAGTGTTGAGTCTTCTACTGAGTGTCAACACATTCTTTCTTGTGTCGACACATCTTCAAGTGTTGAGTCTTCTGCTGAGTGGCGACACATTCTTTATTATGTCGACACTTATACTTAGACTCTGCTGACTTTGCTGAGTGTCGACACAGCCTCCAAGTGTCGACACTTTCTGATGTAGACACAGTTCCTCTAGGTGTCGACACTGCTTCTAAGTGTCGACACTTCTTCACTGGACTTTTCTTCATTGAGTGTCGACACAGCTCCTTGTGTCGACACTTTCTGTCTGGTGTCGACTCTGCATCCCTGGTGTCGACACAAGTACTCCAAGTGTCGACACTGCTTGCCTGGGTGTCGACACAAGTACTCCAAATGTCGACACTGCTTGCCTGGGTGTCGACACAAGTCTTCTTAAGTGTCGACACTTTGCTCCTGGGTGTCGACACATGGACTTAGAATCTTTTCATCTTTCCCTGTGAATACTTGACCTGCACAACTTAACTCAAAATATATCAAATACATTTTGATGTATATCATTGAGTAGGGTAAGGCTTCTTCAAATCAGGTACATTTGAACCAATGTACCCAACAATCTCCCCCTATTTGGAGAAGTCATAACCCTTAGTCAATGATATACACCATTCATAATAAAATTACAGAATGATGAAAAATAGGATTATGCAAACAGGGAAAGTACATAACATGTATTAAACAAACATGCATGCACAGATATCATCTCAGAATAATAATGAAATAGATTTATCATACAGCACATTGTTCTAACAACTTTGTCATATTCATTTTTCAAAAGTTTACAAGGTGTTTAAAATCAAAAGATTACAATTTTAAACTAAAGAAAATTCTATTCTATTTTTGATCAGCATCCTTGATCACTATTCCTTTTCCTGATTGTACTTTGGCTTGAACAGGGGCTTCAGCAACTTCAGTATCAGCAGGCTTTTTCCCTTTCAGATCCTTTTTCTTTAGCTCTTCAGCTTTAATCTTTTGCCTCTCAAAGTAATGATATGGTTTGGGAAAGTACTTGCTAGGCTCCTGAGCAGTAGGAGGTAGCTTTCCCATCTTGGCCTTTCTTCTATATTGCACTATGGATTCTTGCCTAGTCTCATGCTTCCTCCATTCTAGTTCAGAAAACCATTTGTTTCTATCTTGAATGTTATCTTTGGCAGCCTTCCATGCAGTTAAGATAATGTTTCTTGAAGTGGGGCTCCACTGCTCAAAGTCAGGTCTTTGTTCAGCTTGCTCTCTGAACCTTTTCTTAGACAATCTAGCTTCCTGTTCTTTCAGAAAAGCTTCTTGCATAGCCTCAGATACTGGCTGAACCACCTTTTCTAGATTAACATTTTGCTTACCCTCAGATGGGCTATACATTGTCTGGATATCAGCTTGTATCATATCAAAATCTGGAGGAGGATATATCACTTGAGCTACTTCAGGTTGCTCCCCTCCTAGATATGCAGGATGTATCCCAGATTCTGATACATTGTCATCATCACATAAAGGAGGATAGCCAAGAGTTGCTCTGATAGAATTAGAAATCCACTTAGCATGATCAGAGCTGGCTTTGACTAACACCCTCTCCCCCTTTATGACTTCTCTTTCCATGTGATCTCTTAGATCATCCTTTTGAAATCTTACTTGGGCATCTAAATAGTTGACTCTATCTTTAAAGAAAGGTTTCAACCTTTAGAGTTTTTCAGTTATCAACTTCTGAGAGTCTTGAATTGCAGAAGTAACATCAGTTAAACTCTTTTACAATGCTTTATCAAACTCTGCCTTAGCAGTCGCATTAGAAGTAGTCAGTCCAGTAGCTATGTTCTTCATCTCAGTGACAATTGCATTGTGTGAAGCAGTCAAATTGTCATTCATTCTGATCTGGTTCTCAAGAACATACCCTTGCTTCTGTGCAATGTCATCCACTTGAGCTTTTATTTTCTCTTGATGAGTAGCTAAGTAGACTACTGCATTCCCTCCCTTGTGGAAGCAGTTAGTCATCTCTTTCTTATTTAGATTCATTTCAAATCTAATAGACTTAATATCTTGGGCTAGATCAAACTGTAGAGATTTATGCCTCTCATCCACATAGGTTTCTATGGCTTTCCTGTGCTCATCAAGCTTGATTTGCATAGCAACCATCAAAGCACTGTAATCTACAGTTGGTGCTGCCTGTAGTGCAGGATGTGGTGCTATAGTTTGCAGAGCTTTCTTATAAGTCTGGCTCCTTCTTTTAAATACTTGAAATTTCCTTTTCTTAGCTCTTGCTGCCTCCTCATATTCAGAAGCTGAGGTGCTGGCTATGTCTACCCTCTCCCTAGGGAGCTCCTCAACTTCCTTTTGCTTCTCAGGCTCTTTTCTTGTAAGTTCTTCTAGAATTTCCACTGGCTCCCCCTCAACAGGAGCATTCTCCCCCTCAGCAGCAGCATTGTCCTTGTCAAAGTCTGTCTGATCCAGATTAAGAAAGAGATCTTCCATGTTAAATTCTTGTTGAGGAAGAGATGGAGATTCTCTTAGCTCATCTGTTACTTGATGTGGTTCCACTTGATTTGCAACAGATGTGTCCTCCATGACAACATCTGGGGGTAGACTATCAATCTATGGTTGCTGATTAACATGATTTAAGGAATCAGACAAATAAGTATCCTCTATAGGAAAATCTAATGCATTAATCTCAGTGATTACCTCAAGAATAGTGTTTGTAGCCTGTTCACTTTCCAGTGGAGTTGGCTCTTCCACTACTAGAGGCTCCCCCTGGATTTGATCCTGGTGTATGGGGCTAGCTGGTGGTAGCTCCCCCTGCCTCTCTGTAGCATCTTGTTGAGCTGGAGACTTCCCAGCATCTCTAGTGTCTTCTTCATTAGGAGTGAAGACAACTTGTTCTTCTGAACTGCTGGATGATTCTTGAGCCACTGGGGCTGTTTTCTTCTTCTTCTTTAGGGGTGTTACTTTCTCAGGAGTAGGCATCTCCTTAGTTAAAACTCTATCCCACCTATAGAATATCCTCATGTCCATCTTTCTCATATGGTTGATCTTAGTGCCTGCAGCTTGACTCATAACTTCTGGTATA
The DNA here is from genome assembly GCA_039583875.1 of Platanthera guangdongensis. Taxonomy (NCBI): domain Eukaryota; kingdom Viridiplantae; phylum Streptophyta; class Magnoliopsida; order Asparagales; family Orchidaceae; genus Platanthera; species Platanthera guangdongensis. The sequence continues at coordinate 194,073,506 of CM077151.1, forward strand.
CTACCAGTAAGGTATAAACTTAGTATTCTACCCAAATTGGGTTTCTTCAGACTCTCCTTAATCTTCTCAAATAATACTGCAGACCAATCAGTAGTTAGTTGAAAGATAATCCTTGTCATAATGCTGAACATATAAGCTGAAATCCTGTCATGTCCTCCAGACTTGCACAAGATAACTTTTCCAACAATTTCTGAGAGAAATTTCCCCTGGCTGTTCATACCTTTCCTATTGAATACAGATCCAATTTTCAGTTTGGAATCCAGTCCACACCAAGTTAAAGCTTCTTTGGTCTTTGAAGCAGTAACTTCATCTTCTTCCTTTTTTCTTGGGAGGTTTAATACCTTTCTCAAACTTTTTGGTGAAACCTTCACCTTTTCACCATGAACCCTAGACTTTATCTTGAATCCAGAATCGTCTACTTTAGCTCCATTCAGGAATTCCAGAACTTCTTTCTTCCAGATCTTGGTTGGCTCTGAAACAAGAAAATCCAACCCCGAGTCTGCAACTAGGGTTACCACATTCTTGATCTCCGGGTCTGCATCATCAAACGCATACCGCACTAGTTCATAGCCTTCATTGACGTTCTCCTCGAGCTTTAGCGCCATTAGGGTTTGAAGAATTTGAATCAAGAGAAGAGAGGTGTCGACACACAAGTTTGGTCTCGAAACTTCAGTGAGCGTGTCGACAGACAATGGAGAAATCCTATTTATACCTTTCTAGGATTCAAGATGAAAGGGCGGGTTAACTAACTTAAATTGTGTCGACACTGTTGAAAAGTGTCGACACAGACTTAAAATGTCTCGACACCTATGTGTCGACACAAGTATAGTCGACAGATTATATGTGTCGACACTTGTTTATGTGTCGACACCACTCAGCTCGACACATAGTCGAGACTTTACTATACTAATTCTGAGTAAAGCCTAAGTGTCGACACCACCTTGGATGTGTCGACACCTACTTATCATGTGTCGACACTAATTTTCTGAAGTGTCGACACTAACTTCCTAGATGTGTCGACACCTTTTCACTGAAGTGTCGACACCAATTTTCTGTCTCGACACAGACAACTCTGTGTGTCGACACTATTTTACTTAGCCATTTCTATAAACTTATTCTAAGTTTATCATTCCTAGTTCAATTTTAAACCTATTGAACTTTGTTTCTTCTAGGGGCTTAGTATACATATCAGCTAGTTGATTATCAGTATTTACATACTCCAGTGAAATATCTTCCTTTTCTACATGTTCCCTTAGAAAATGATATTTTATTTCAATATGTTTAGTTCTACTATGAGAAACATGATTATTTGCAATTGATATAGCACTTGTAGAATCACAAAACAGTGGTTTTCTACTTACCTGAATTCCATAATCCTCAAGCTGATGTTGTATCCATAGAAGTTGAGCACAGCAACTTCCTGCAGCCACATATTCTGATTCTGCAGTGGAGATAGCCACACTTGTTTGCTTCTTGCTACTCCATGAAATCAGTCTTCCTCCTAGGAATTGACAGGTTCCAGTTGTACTTTTTCTGTCTTCTTTGCAGCCTGCAAAATCTGCATCTGAATAACCTGTTAGATCAAAGTCTCCATTCCTAGGGTACCAAAGGCCTAGATAAGGAGTGCCCTTTAGATATCTCAGTATCCTTTTGACTGCTGTCAAATGAGACTCTTTAGGGCATGCTTGGTACCTAGCACAGACACATGTAGCATACATGATATCTGGTCTACTTGCAGTCAAATAGAGTAGGGAGCCAACTATCCCTCTATACAAAGTCTCATCTACAGGTTTCCCTGCATCATCTTTGCTAAGAGACATACTTGACCCTATAGGAGTCTTCATGGTACTGGAAGAATCCATACCATACTTCCTTATGAGTTCTAGGGTGAACTTAGACTGGCATATGGATAATCCATTCTCAGTCTGTCTAACTTGGAGACCCAAGAAGAACTTAAGTTCCCCTATACTACTCATCTCAAATTGTCCTTGCATTAGTTTTGCAAACTTTTTGCAAAGACTACTTTCAGTAGACCCAAATATTATGTCATCTACATATATTTGGACTAGTATTATTTTGCCTCTAGATTCCCTAAAGAATAGAGTCTTGTCTATTTTCCCCCTTGTGAATTTATTCTCAATGAGGAAACTAGACAGGGTTTCATACCAAGCCCTAGGGGCTTGTTTTAACCCATATAATGCCTTCCTAAGTCTATATACATAATTAGGTTGAGTTGAATCAACAAAACCTGATGGCTGTTCCACATATACTTCCTCCTTTAGATTACCATTCAGAAAGGCTGACTTTACATCCATTTGGTAAACTTTAAATCCTTAAAAGGTTGCATAGGCCAGGAACATCCTTATGGCATCCAGTCTGGCTACTGGAGCAAAGGTTTGATCAAAGTCAATACCTTCTTCCTGCCTATATCCTTTAGCAACCAATCTAGCTTTGTTCTTGACAATTACTCCATGTTCATCCATCTTGTTCCTAAAGATCCACTTGGTTCCAATTATATTGTGGTCTTTTGGTTTAGGAACAAGCTCCCAGACTTTGCACCTCTTGAACTGATTCAGCTCTTCTTGCATTGCCTCAATCCAATGAGGGTCTAGGATGGCTTCTTCAAACTTCTTTGGCTCTACTTGGGATAGAAAACTAGAGTAGAGTGCTGCACTCAGATTTCTGCTCCTTGTTTGTACCCCTTGTCTTAGATCACCAATGATTTGATCTGCTGGATGATCTCTTAGATGCCTATTAGTTGGAGGCATCCTGTCTTCAGGTTGAACTTCTTCAGTTCCTTCATCTTGCTGCACTCCTTGGACTTCTTCTGCATTAGGTACATGTAGTACTCCCCCTGGACAGCAGCCACTATCTTCTACTTGCTGTCTTTCAGCAGGTTCTTCTTCAATAGTGAGCTTGTCCATCTTCTTAGTTATACCTGTGGAGCTACAAATACTACTAGACAACTCATTGTTAATAAGTCTAGTTTCATCAAATACTACATGTACAGACTATTCTACAACTTGAGTAGACAAGTTGTAGACCCTATAAGCCTTATTATTGTTGCTGTACCCAACAAAGATCCCCTCTAGGGACTTGGCAGCAAACTTAGTCAAGTAAGACTTTCCATTGTTAAGTATAAATCACTTACAACCAAAGATCCTGAAATAGGTTAGGTTTGGTTTTCTGCCTTTCACAATCTCATAGGGGGTCTTGTTGCGGCTTTTAGTAATGGTAGCCCTATTAATTACATGGCATACAATATTAACTACCTCAGCCCAGAAATATTCTGGTAGAGATGTGTCACTTAATAGGGTCCTACCAGCCTCAATCAAGGTTCTATTTTTCCTCTCAGCAATGCCATTTTGCTGAGGTGTTCTTGGTGAAGAAAACTCTTGAAATATCCCAAATTCTTCAAATAGTTTTGCCATACTATCAGACTGAAATTCAGTACCATGGTCACTTCTTATCTTGACCACTGTACTGTCTAGTTCATTCTGAATTTGTTTGACAAAGCTATAGAAGATACTAGGTGTTTCAGATTTCTGTCTAAGAAAGAACACCCAGGAAAACCTTGAGTAGTCATCTACAACTACAAAGGTATAGACCTTCCTACCTAGGCTGTGAACTGACATAGGACCAAAGAGATCCATATGCAAGAGGTATAAACAGCTCACATCATCTTTGTTTTCAATGCTACTAAAGGTGAATCTAGTCTGCTTGCCCTTTTGACAAGCTGAACATATTCCATCTTTAATACACTTAACTTGAGGACCATTCCTCACTAACTCTTTGCTAAAGAGTTGACCTATTGTCTTGTAGTTGAGATGGGCTAGCCTCTTGTGCCATTTGACACAATGAGAGACTTTCTCATCAGCTACAAGACACACTGGAGAACCATTGTTCTCCACCATAATGTCTAGGCAGTAGACATTCCTTTTTCTATAACCAGTCAAAATGATCTCTTGATCATTTGACCTCCTGATATGATAACCATCTTTGACAAATGAGATGTCATATCCTACATCACTCAATTGACTTATACTAATAAGGTTATCTTTCCAACCTTTGACATAAGACACTTGAGTAATAGTTATATGGGAGCTAGAAATGTTACCAAAACCCTTGATGATTCCTTTTTCAGAACCACCAAAGGTGACTTTTGGACCATCCTTGATGGGTGTGTAGTCCTTTAGCAATCCCCTTGTTCCAGTCATGTGCCTGGAACATCCACTGTCCAAGTACCATATTGGGGCATGGCCACTTGGACTTACCTACAAAACAGATTAGTGAACCTTAGAACCCCAAAAATTCTTGGGTCTTTGGTACTGGTTAGTTTGCTTCCTAACAAAGCTACCTGCAGGTTTTCCAACAGGCAGTTTGCTACTCACTTTGGCACTTGCATTGTGCCAACAGTCCATGGCAAAGTGGCCTACCTTGCCACAACGTCAACACTCAAACCTATTGTACCTTTGCTTAGGTACATTCTTAGGTGTTTTATCTACAGCTGGCTTGTTGAGAGCTGGGGCTTTGCCCTTGGACTTGGACTGAACAGTCCTTGCAGGTTTAGTAAACCCCAGTCCAGCTTTATCTTTTTGATGAACAAATTCATCAATTAAGGGTAGAACAGACTTTGTTTTAGAAAACCTAGCAACTAAATCTCTCTCCTTCTGAAGATTAATCTCCAGAATTTTGATTTGATCATTCTTAAATGATATAGTCCCCATCTGAATCACAGTTATGTGCTTCAGTCTGGCTATTTCATTTAGCTTTTGATCAAACATTTTCTCAAAATCAGTTGCAGCAACTTTGAGATTAGCAATTTTCTTTGCCTGACTCTTGGCTAGGGACTTGCTCTTCTTAAAAGCTTGCAACAGAACTTTATATTCATCTATCAATTGATGAATATCCTCTTCAGACTCAGATGCACTCCCATCACTTGATGATGATGAATCTGATTCTGAACTAGCACAAGAAATTGAATTTAAAGAACAATTTTGTACCTTACTAGGTCCAGGCTGCTCCTGGATTTTGTCACTTTCTGTCAATGCCATCAGTCCTTGGCACTGACTGTCCTCTTGTTCATATATAGAGTTTATGATCTGGATGAACTCTTCTTCCTCTTCCTCAGCAAATAGTCCTATGTATGCTTCAGCATCTGACTCAGTTTCTGATGAAGATATGTTTGACAGGCTCTTATCCTTTTTGGCAACAAAAGATCTTTCCTTCTTGCCCTTGAATTGAGTCTTCTTCTTATCATTAGACTCCTTCCTTTTCTCTGGACAGTCTGCAATAACATGTCCTTGTCTATTACAGCAATAGTATACTATTTTTGATAGAGTTGCTTGGCTTGACTTGGTCTTTTTCTTGTCTTTCCTTGATGACTTTTTGTTCTGATAATAGTCATCTTTACCCTGTGAAGTAGATGGCTTTGTCCTCCACTATTTCTTCTTTAAGAACTTCTGAAAGTGTCTTGTGAATGCTGCAAAGTCCTCATCACTTTCACTGCTTTCAGACTTTCTACTTGCTGACTCATCTGATTCAGTCTCAGCTACTTTAGGAGGTGGAATTGGTGACTTACTTCTGTATTTTCTGGGGGCTTCTGTTTTAAATGCCACTGTCCTTTCCTTATGTTCACTTCTTGTAGTATTCTCCTCTTCTTTCCTCACCATCAATTGCATTTCATAGGATAGCAATTTTCCAAATAAAGTTGGAGGAGGAATTTCTGCTAACTTTGCCATTTCCCTTATGGCACAGATCTTGGTGTCCCAATCTTTTGTAAGGGACCTTAAGAACTTATCATTAAGCTCATAATTACTGAACTCTCTGCCATAGGACATTAGCTCATTCACAATCCTATAGAACTTCTTATAGCATTCAGTTATGCTATCAGATCTACCTTGCCTGAAGCTTTCATATTCTTGGTTTAATAAGGACTTTCTGTCCTGCCTCACTTCTTCAGAACCCTCCATGTACACAATAAGAGTATCCCACATCTCCTTAGATGTCTTACAGTGTATCAAATTCTGAAAGGTAGCATCATCTATAACACTCACAATGATATTCTGAGCCCTCTTGTCCATTGTGGCTAGAATTATCTCATCCTTTGTCATTTCAGAGAAATCCTTAGGTGTTCTCTGATTTGCATCCAGGACTGAAACCTTCATGGGCACATATGACCCTTCTTTAACTGTGATGTAAATTCTAGGGTCTGAGGCTTCCATAAATAGTCTCACCCTTTCCTTCCAGATGCCAAATATTTCTTTTCTGCAAATGGGTAGCTTCATGGATCCCAATTCCTTATGATTCTCAGTGGAACCCATGGTTCTTGATTTTCTTGATTCTGCAATTTTACTTAGACTGAATCTGCCAACAGGATCTACTCAGACAGTTATGTCCTCTTTTGAGTAACCTCGCTTTGATACCACTTGAAAGATATTGTACCGAATCACCTAGAGGGGGGGGGGGGGGTGAATAGGTGACTTAAATCTTTTTACACTTTGTAGGCAGAATTCAGATTTTATCACAGAGTTTATAATTACTTTAACACAACAATCAAGCAGCAATCACAACAATCAATCAAGCACACAGTGGACACACAAATTTATAGTGGTTTCCCAAGTTTTGGGTACATCCACTTTCCCCCTTCGCCTATCTAGTGGTGTACTAGATTCGGCCAAACTCCTCCACTATCTCAGATCCTCAGATCTTACACTCAGAACCCGAAAACAGGTTCCTAAAGCTCAGGCCCAAGGCCCTACAACTCAGTCTTCTTCAAAGACCTACACTCAGCTTCTTCACAAAGCCTACACTCAACCACAAGGCCTACACTCAGCCACAATAGGCCTACACTCAGAGATATCAATCTCCTACACTCAGGCACATAGGCCCTACACTCAGCCTTTATAATTATAGGCTTACAACTCAGATCACTATGGCTCCTACAAGAAAATAAGAATACAAAGTGTATATACCTACAACTCTGAATAGAGAGATGAGTTGATAGGTTCTTGATGAGTTCTTGGAAGAACTCTGCTGAGATCAACCACACTTGGCTTTTCTTCAAAGCTTCTTGAATGTAGAACATAATAGGGTTGATCTTCTCTGCAGCTGATCTTTGATCTCTGCAACTTAAGATTCAGAACAAAGTCTGAACCCTTCTTCTCAGCCTGGTTCCAACGGCTGTCTTCTTGGATGGAGCTCTCTCTCTCCAACTACTTAGATCTTCACTTGATTCTTCAAGGAATAGCTAGATCTTCTTATGTGTTTCTCTTGTGAATGATCATCTGTTTCTGTAGACAGTATAAGCCTATTTATAGGCCTTCTTCATGGTGATCGACTGATCCGTTTCATAACTGATTTCTGACAACTCTGACAGGTGCAGTAGACCGGCTGGAATGGCAGGTGTCAAGTCATCCAGTCAGTTCTTGAAAATTCTGTAACTATCTGAAGGTGTCGAGACTGTCTGTCTTTAAGTGTCGACACTTATAGACTAAGTGTCGACACAAGTTGACTAAGTGTCGACACTAGCCTTCAAGGTGTCGACACAACTCCTTGTGTTATAGAATTCACTTCTCGACACAGCTTCTTCATCATGTGTCGACACTGATATTGTGTGTCGACACAGTTTCTTGTTCTTCAGCACTTAGTAGAATTCTTATAAGTGTCAACACATCTTCTTGGTGTCGACACATGCCTTCTGTGTTGATACTTGCTGAGTGTCGACACAGCTCCTTGTGTCGACACAGTCTTCTTCTGTTGAGACTCTGGCTGAGTGTCGACCCATCTCCTTTGTGTCGACACTTGTACTTAGAATTTTGTTGAACTTTGCTAAGTGTCGACACAGCTCCTTGTGTCGACACTTTCTTCAAGTGTTGAGTCTTCTACTGAGTGTCGACACATTCTTTCTTGTGTCGACACATCTTCAAGTGTTGAATCTTCAGCTGAGTGTCGACACATTCTTTATTATGTCGACACTTATACTTAGACTCTACTGACTTTGCTGAGTGTCGATACAGCCTCTGATGATTTGTAAATATACGTATTTTGTGCACATTAATTTAGTCATTTTCATTTATTTTCGTCGTTTTTACTTATTTTTGTTCAATAAAATGCTCCTATTCTTGTAAATTTATTACTAACTTGCTTTATTTTATTTTGCAGAAAAATTTCCAAAATCTGCCAAAATTGGGCAGTACACGCCCGTGACAATTTGGTCACGCCCGTGACCGGGCCGTGACTGTGCATTTCCCGTGAAAACGGACGATTTCTGAAGTAAAAGCTTGACACGCCTGGGGTCACGCCCGTGTCACCCGACACGGGGCGTGACCCAAGCCCGTGTCCTCTCCTCTCGACGAATTTCCGCTCGACGATCGTCGAGTGTCGACACCAACTGTCACGCCCAGCGTCACGCCCGTGACCTGGGGCGTGACTCAATTTCTGCTTGACGATTTCGACTCGACACTTTCCGCTCGACATTCGTCGAGTGTCGACACCAACTGTCACGCCCAGCGTCACGCCCGTGACCTGGGGCGTGACCTTTACAGCTGGCCCGACAAGATGCTGCCGAAGACTTTTGACGCAACCCGCGCCCGGTTCTACCTCCCCGACACGCCTAGAGTCACGCCCGTGACCTGGGGCGTGACTGCTGCGAACTCAGCCCGAAGTCAACTTTCCTGTCCAATCGCCGGCCGCCTTCATGAATAGTACTATCACGCCCCCCCTACACGCCCGTGACCTAGGGCGTGTACTTAGAAATTTTTTCCTATAAATTGCCCAGTTCTGTAAGGTCCAAGGGTTCAGATTTTTGGGCAAATTTAGTGTCTTTTTGTGGGCTTAATCCGTGGATACTAGTGCTATGTAAGGAGATTTCTCCCTTCTTATTTCATGTTTTGTTTTGCTTTATCTTCTAGCTTTGTAATAGTTTGATAATTTTAATAAAAATGTTAGATTTTCTCTCTCTATATAGCATGAAAATTCATTTGGATGGCTCACTTCTTCTCTTTTTTTTATCCTTGGTTTCATCCTTGTTCTTCATTTATGAAATGTGTGTGTGTGTATGAGTGTAACTTATTTACTTTACATGTTTTTAACTTGTTTTCATGTTTAGGGATGATTAGTTTTCCTTTTTTCTCTCACCATGTCTTTTTCCTTTAACTTGTCTTCATGCTTAGAATTTTGATGTCATTCTCATGAATTTATAAAAGAGATTCAAAAAGTGATTTTGTTCCTTTTTTTTACTTAATTTTCTTTTAGGATTGTAAAACCTCTTTTTGTTCTTTTCATCTTCTTTTTCACCCTTTTTTATCACTTTCATAAAATCATAAGGATGAAAATGTTAGCACTTTTATTTTCCAAAAACTTTGGTTTTTAATTTGATTTGAAAAACTTTTGTCTTCTAAAAATTGAAATTTCCTCTTTTTATTCGTTTTTGGCAAAACCTAAGCATGAAAAAGTTAAAATTTTAATTTTTAGGTAACTTTCATTTTTGCTTTTTATTTGTGTGTGTGAGTGTATGAGCCTAAATTTCCTTTTGTTTTTCTTAATCTTCATGAAGTGTGTGTGAGTGTAGGTGTATAACTTTTATGCTTTGATTCAAATTGTGTATTGTGTGTGAGTGTAGGTGTTAAATTTTAATGCTTTATTTTAATTGCTTTCTTTTAATGCTTTGTTCAAATTATGTAGAGTGTGTGAGTGTAGGTGTATAACTTTTATGTTTTGTTCAATTTTGTAGAGTGTGTGAGTGTAGGTGTTAGCTTTATTGCTTTCTTGAAATTCATATGGAGTGTGTGTGTTTGTGTGCATTTATTTTCGCCTACTCGTTAAGAGTTAAATGACGCATCGCTTTCATTTCAGTCCTACTCGTTTGAGTAGGATTTGTAATTTTTCTTTCTTTATTTTTCCGCCTACTCACTTGAGTTAAATGGCCGGACTTTATAGCCCTGTAATCGCATTTATTTTCTCCTACTCATTTGAGTAGGACTCGCTTTCATTTCAGTCCTACTCGTTTGAGTAGGACTTGCAATTTTCAGCTTTTATTTACCGCCCCCACTCGTTTGAGTGGGACTCGCAAATTTGAAAAATGCAAATTTCTTTTATGTGTAACTTAGTTCCTTTTTAATTTATAATTTAGAGTGTGCGTGAGTTCTTGTTTTAGCTAGTTTTTCAGTTTTCTAAATGTTGTTATTTTTCTTGTGTCCCCTTCTTATAAACGTTTAGTGTTTAATTTTGATCTCGCGCCTCACTAAATTATAAGCCGTCCCCATACCGATGTGTGGCTAATCGCTATTAGCCTCGGCATCGAAGAGTATTGGGACATTTAAAATGATTTATAATAATTGAAGCTCTTTATTTTCATTTTAATTTAAGCACTTAAGGTTTACCCCGGGTTTACGATGCGTAGGACCACATATCGATGTGTGGGCCCTATTTCCGTAGTCCATATGCTAGCTTACCGAGAGGCCGTGCATATGGACCGATCACCCCTGGGTAAATAGAGTTGCGTGCATACCCTCGAGAGAGGACAAGCGTAATTCTACCGGATTGGGTTCCCCACCCAATAGCGGGGTTCTTAGCGTAAAGCGGGCGTTAAGAGGAATCCTTCGTCGGACTAACGTTCGGTCGAATAGTATTAACGTTTAGGTGAGCGATATCCCTATAGCTAGGTGAGCTCACATTTGTGGAACCTCCACGGCCAAGTTGCCTTATTATTAATTTGAAAACTAAGTCTTTTTATTATTAAAAATTGTTTTAGTCTTAATCCGATTCGATGCCGAGCGTTAACCCTTCATCGAATATTTTCTAAATCGTTTTTTTTTCTTTCGCTCCTTTGCTTTTCCGTCTTTTATTAAGTAAAAAAAAATCCACCTTACTTTCAGTAAAATAATAGTCCTCCCGGAGGAGTAAGAATAGTCAACACGACCCCGAGAACAATATGACCTCGGTATTCCCCCGAATATCGAGTACTACTTGCGATAGGTGCACTTGCCTACCCGAGCAAGCCCGCGGCGATTGACTCACCGAACCAACCACAGTAAGAGTCTGTTCGCGGGCCCATCAAGTTTTTGGCGCCGTTGCCGGGGAATCTCTTTTCGAGTTGCTATTTCGAATTCCGGCGTCTATTAATTTTACTTATTTTCTAAAAAAAAAACAAAACTAAAAACTTTATTTTAAAACAAAAAAAAGAAGTTTATTTTGTTTATTTTTGTTTAGGTGTATGACCCGTGGACAACCCTCAGAGTCTGAAGATTTTGACTTCGACCCTGAGATCGAACGCTCTCTTGCGCGTATTCGATCTCAACGCCGAAATCCTTCTTTAGATCCCGAGGAATCTATCGGAGAACCTACTGTTGTAGTTATGGCCGCGCCTAACCCTCCCCCGGCGGCCGAGCGTACAATGTCTTATTACGCCCGGCCTAACCTGGATGATTCTGGGTCGAGTATTGTTCGCCCTGCGGTGGCCAATAATAATTTTGAAATAAAGTCGAGTGTCATTCAAATGGTCCAAAACGCCGTGCAGTTCGATGGACTGCCGGATGAGGACCCGAATGTCCACTTGTCCAATTTCTTGGAGATATGCGACACCTTCAAGATCAATGGCGTCACTGATGACACCATTCGTTTGCGCTTATTTCCTTTTTCCCTTAAGTCCAAAGCCAAGGCGTGGTTGAATGCCCTCCCGCGAGGATGTATCACCACGTGGGCTGAGTTGACGGAACGGTTCCTCACGAAGTACTTTCCGCCCGCAAAAACTGCAAAGTTGCGGGCGGACATTTCTTCGTTTGTGCAGAACGATCCTGAGTCTCTATACGAGACTTGGGAACGGTTTAAGGAATTCCTCCGCCGTTGCCCGCACCACGCGCTGCCAACGTGGTTGCAAGTTCAAATTTTTTATAATGGGCTGAATTTTCAGACGCGTCAAATGATTGACGCGGCTGCCGGGGGTACGCTTAACAACAAAACCCCCGAGGCCGTCCAGGCTTTATTCGAAGAGATGGCTATGAACGCCTATCAATGGAACGTCCCGCGGGGACGGCCAAAGCCGGCGGCTGGTCTTTTTGAAGTGGATGCCACTGCTCTCTTGACCCTTCAAGTTGAAAGGTTAACAAAGCAGGTGGCGGAGATGTCTGCTGCCTCCTCCACTCCGCCTTGTTTTATTCCCCCTAATGTCTGCGTAGCTGAAGAGTTCGTGGACTTCATGGGAAATTCGGGTCGTCCTCCCTTCAACCCCAACAACAACCCTTATAGTAATAACTATAATCCGGGTTGGAGGAATCACCCCAACTTCTCGTGGAGCAACCAGAATAATGCTCAGCGTCCCCCTATTTCTTTCACGCCCGGATTTCTTCCTCCTCCTCCTCTTCCGAAACCCTCCCCGATGGAGGAAAATTTTTCGAAGTATATTGCGTCCAATGAGTCAAATATCCGGAACATCACCGGATCGCTAAAAACACTCGAACAACAGGTTGGACAGCTGGCGAGGATGATGTCCGAGCGCGCGCTCGAGGCACTGCCGGGAAACACGGAGCCCAATCCGCGGGAGAACGCCAACGCTATAACCCTCCGTAGCGGAAAGGAGGTGGTCGATCCAAAACGGACCGACCCTCAGGTACATATTTCACCTCCGACCCCTCTTCCCCTTTCTTCGCTTACGCCGCCTTTACCTATTATAAAAGAAAAAATTATTTTAAACAAGGCTCTTCCGTATCCGCATAAATTAGATAACGAGCGTAAGGACGCGCAATATGAAAAATTTATTTTATTATTAAAACAAATTCACATTAATGTTCCTTTTTGCGAGGCTATCTCGCAAATGCCCAAATATGCGAAAGTTTTAAAAGAACTACTTTCTAATAAACGCAAATTAGAGGATATTTCGCATGTATCTCTCAATGCTGTCTGCTCGGCGGCCCTTACTAATAAATTGCCCACAAAACAAAACGACCCGGGACGGTTTTCCATCCCGTGCCTTTTTGGCGATATATTAGTAAAGTACGTCTTAGCTGATTTAGGGGCTAGCATTAATCTGATGCCGTTCTCGCTCTTTTCGCGTTTAGGTTTGGGTACTCCTAGTCCTACGAATATGCGCATCCAATTAGCGGATCGCTCGATTAAGTTCCCTATCGGGGTAGTGGAGGACGTCCTTGTCCGAGTCGACAAGTTTACCTTCCCGATAGACTTCGTCATCTTAGATATCGAGGAGGACGCCGAGGTACCAATAATACTCGGTCGCCCTTTTCTCGCCACCTCCCGCGCACTAATAGATGTTAGTAATGGTAGTCTTCTCCTCCGAGTAGGCGATGACCAAGTTACTTTCTCTATTAATCCCTCAATGGACAATTTGTCATCGAGCGACGATTTCTGCTATTCTTTAAATACCTTTTTCGGAGATCGTTCTTCTCCCATTTTCGAGTCCGTATTTTTAAACGACGATATTTATGCGCTCGAAAATTTCAACTGCGATGAGGATACGTCTATAGACTTGCCTTTCGAACCAATTGGTAAGAAAGACATAGGAATTAAGACCTCCCTAGAAGAACCGCCCATCCTAGACCTCAAACCCTTACCCGCATCGCTCAAATACGCTTTTTTGGGAAAAGGCGATACGCTTCCCGTTATCATCTCTTCGGACTTGAGTGAGTCGGAGACTTCCGATTTATTGGAAGTTTTATTTAAACATCGCCACGCAATTGCGTGGCAAATCTCTGACTTAAAGGGGATTAGCCCCTCCTTTTGCACCCATAAGATTTTCCTTAACGATAATTGCCGCAAAACGATTCAGCCGCAGCGTCGTCTTAACCCAAACATGAAAGACGTCGTTAAAGCCGAAATCATTAAGTTATTAGATGCGGGGATTATCTACCCTATTTCGGATAGTGCATGGGTTAGTCCCGTGCATGTCGTACCCAAGAAGGGTGGTCTTACCGTAGTGGCGAATGAGCATAACGAGCTTGTCCCAACTCGTACTGTTACGGGTTGGCGAGTGTGCATCGATTATAGAAAACTTAATGACGCCACCCGCAAGGACCATTTCCCTCTGCCATTTCTAGACCAGATTTTAGAGCGTTTATCCGGTCATCCGTATTATTGTTTTCTTGATGGTTTATCGGGGTTTTTCCAAATCCCCATTTCCCCCGATGATCAAGAGAAAACAACTTTTACTTGCCCGTTTGGCACCTTCGCATATCGAAGAATGCCATTTGGACTCTGCAATGCGCCAGCTACATTCCAAAGATGTATGCTAGCGATCTTTGGCGAGCTAGTAGGAGACATTATGGAAGTCTTTATGGATGACTTTTCTGTTTTCGGACGCTCTTTTCCCGATTGCCTTCACAATTTAGATCGTGTCCTTCAACGGTGCGAGGACACAAGCCTTGTTTTAAATTGGGAAAAAATGCAACTTTATGGTTCGAGGAGGTTTGGTCCTCGGCCATATGATTTCGTCTAAGGGGATAGAGGTGGATAAGGCCAAAATAGAAATTATAGAAAAACTTCCGCATCCTACAAACGTAAAATCTATTAGGAGTTTCTTAGGCCATGCGGGCTTTTATCGACGCTTCATTCAAGACTTTCCAAAAATAACCAAGCCGCTTACTCACCTCTTGGAAAAGGAATCACGTTTCATCTTTAGTAGCGAATGCGAGTCCGCCTTTAATTTTATAAAACGAAAACTTATCTCTTCACCAATTTTAGTGGCCCCTAATTGGTCCCTTCCGTTCGAAATAATGTGCGACGCTAGTGATATTGCCTTAGGTGCCGTTCTTGGCCAACGCGTAGAAAAACATTTTCATCCTATTTATTACGCTAGCAAGACGCTCACTTCCGCACAAGTAAATTACACGACAATGGAAAAGGAACTCTTAGCCGTCGTTTTCGCTTTCGATAAGTTTCGCTCGTATATAACGCTATCTAAAGTTATCGTTTTTACCGATCACTCCGCGCTTAAATATTTATTAGCTAAAAATGATGCGAAGCCCCGCCTTCTTCGATGGATTCTCCTCCTATAAGAGTTTGATTTGGAGATCCGAGATAAGCGGGGAGCGGAAAATCTAGCGGCGGACCACCTCTCCCGTTTAGAAAATCCGGGTGCGGAAGCGCTCGTCGAATCTGAAATAAATGACAGATTCCCCGAGGAACGCCTTCTTGCCATTAATAAATCTTCGTCATCTTCGCCTTGGTTCGCAGATTTTGCAAATTTTTTAGTAGCGCGGGTCCTTCCAAAAGAGTTTTCCAGTCATCAAAAGAAGAAATTCTTTTCTGACTTGAAAAATTTCTTTTGGGAGGACCCATTTCTTTTTCGTATCTGCGCGGACCAAGCGGTCCGAAGATGCGTTGCGGGTGTGGAGTGCTTACAAATTCTTAAGCACTGCCACGAGGGTCTAGCCGGTGGGTATTATCAAGCCAACCGGACCGCTCGGAAGGCGCTAGAGGCGGGCTACTTTTGGCCCACTCTCTTCAAAGACGCGCATAATTTTGTGCGCGCATGCGATAGCTGTCAGCGGTCGGGTAACATCTCTCGTCGCGACGAGATGCCCCAAAACATGTTTTTAGAGTGCGAAGTCTTCGATTTGTGGGGCATAGATTTTGTTGGCCCCCTACCTCCGTCTTTCAAAAATATGTATATTTTAGTGGCGGTCGACTACGTATCGAGGTGGGCGGAAGCGCAAGCTCTCCCCACCAACGATGCGCGAGTCGTCGTTACATTTCTTAAAAAATTATTTTCTCGCTTCGGCACGCCTCGCGCAATTGTTAGTGATAGGGGAACGCATTTCTGTAACGCTCTTATGGCTAAGACGTTAGCTAAATACGGAGTCACGCACAAGCTTGCCACCCCTACCACCTGCAAACAAGTGGCCAAGTCGAGGTAGTAAATCGAGAGATTAAGCGAATTTTAGAAAAAACCGTTTCACTAAATAGGAAAGATTGGTCTGTTAAACTCGACGATGCGTTGTGGGCGTATCGGACATCATACAAAACCGCTATTGGATGTACGCCGTTCCGGTTAGTGTACGACAAAGCATGTCATTTACCCGTAGAATTAGAACATCGCGCACTTTGGGCTTTAAAACTCTTAAACCTCGACTCCAACTTAGCCGCTCAGAATAGAAAACTGCAACTAAACGAGCTCGATGAATGGCGTGCGAACGCTTACGAGAGCAATAAATTCTATAAGGAGCGCTCTAAGTTATATCACGATCAAAAAATCAAGTCCCAAAAATTATTTTCTCCGGGCGATCTTGTCCTTCTTTACAATTCACGCCTTAGGCTTTTTCCAGGTAAATTAAAATCTAGATGGTCCGGTCCCTTCCTAGTTGAAGAAATTTTTCCTTATGGAACCGTACTCGTCTCCCACCCGGACAAAGGCTCTTTTAAAGTAAACGGTCATCGGTTAAAGTCTTATATAGCAGGCGACCCAGTGATCGGTTTTAGCGAAACCATAACTTTCCTCCACATTATAAACCCGCCAAAATAGTCAAGCTACACGACTATAAACAAAGCGCTCCTGGGAGGCACCCCTCGCTTATCTTTTTTGCTCCTTCCTCATTATCTTTGCTGCTTTTTCTAATAAACGCAGGGTTTCTGATCGGCCTCCCCCTACGCGTTTCAGGAAAGCTTCTACCCCCCTTCCCTTTCTTTTCTTTGTACATATTGTCTTTCCTTTCTGTTCCGCATACTTATGATACAACATTGGGGACAATGTTGTACTTAAGTATGGGGGTATTTTCGTGCTTTACTTTCTGCACTTCATTTTTTTTTTCTGCATTTCAAAAAATACAAAAAAATACATATAACAACAAAACAAAAAAACAAAAAAATTTAAAAACATCTTAAAATGAAACAAAAAAATTTTTAATGAAAAAATCCAAAAAACAATTTCTGTTTTGTTCTCTTTCTTTCTTTTTTCCAAAAAAAAACTCAAAAATAATTAAAAAAAAAGAGAAAAAAAAATATTTAGTTTCACTTTGTAAATATTTTTTGTACTTCCTTTTTTCTCTCTCCCCCTTACTCATTCTTGTAAAAACCTCTCTTTTTCTCCCATATTTTTGTACATAAATGAAATTTCTCTTAAAAAATACAAAAAAAAAGATAATAGTTCAAAAAAAAAAATTTCAAAAAAAATTGAGAAAAACAAAACTACAAAAAAAGATAATAAATGAAAAAAAAAATGATAACAAAAACTATAAAAATCAAAAAAAAAAATGTTTTGAAATAAATAAATTAAATATTCCATACTTAATTCAGTTTTGAGTTTATTTATATGCGAATTTGATTAATTCTTTGTTCACTACCCGTTTATTAATTATTGATTGAAAAATTTAAATAGCCGGGGTTAAGTTTTAAAGAATTCTTTATGCTTTGTTAAAACTAGCGAATTTGTTTTAGGCACTACTTCTAATTTTTCATTAATAGGAGCACGTATATTATGTTAGGAAATAACGACTATAGAATTCAATTATACTTACTTTTAGCTTTCTGAAACATTGGAACGTACAAATTATTAAGGTTGCTCTCAAAAATGTTTTATGATTAAAACTCTAGTTTTCCTTTCTCCCCTAACCTTATCATTACCTACTTGGCATGATAAAATTTTCTATCCTTAAAAGATCCTATGTCAATGGGAATAAGATTTCGTTCCGTAAACATAGGCACCCAATAATTTAAAAAGATTATATATGGAGTAAGAGGATAAAATTCATTACTCCTACAAATATACATTGGGTTAATTTTTCTTATGAAGTTGAAAAACAAAAATCATATTAGGAAAATAAGATTTCGTTTTCCTAATAATCCAAAAGAAAAAAAAATGAAGGTTCGAGAAAAAATTAGCTCACCTCAAATATCAAAACCCTCTTCATAAACCCACTACCCCCTTTGTAACATCCCATGTTACTTCTGGACCCCTCAACTTAGATTGGGTTAGGCATGGGGTGAGATTTGAGGAGATCAACTAGGTTTGACCCTAGGTAGTGGGTGGTAGCCATGTGGGGCCCACTATAAGACCATAGTCAAACTAGGTCAAACTAGCCTAAGTGGGGACCCTAACCACACCATGACCCCACCACATTGCCCTAACCCTAAAGACAATCTAAGTGGACCCTAGAGTATGTCACTGGGTCAACATTTTGACCCCAATTGACCAAAGTCAACCTTGGGCTTAATTTAGTCAAACCCACACCCATAGGCCTAATTAACCTAAGTGGGGCACCCCCTTGACCCAAACCAAGTTGGGTGGTGCCACTAGACCTATTTCCACCAAGTGGGGTCAGTCCACCCACCATGGTTGACCAGTCAACCCCAAAAGTCAATTTGGTCAATAATTTGACCTAAGGAATGAAATGAAGGCCAAGTCATTTCCCCTTGGACCAAGCCCAGCAAAATTGGGCCATAGTCAGCCCAAGTGAGCAAGACCAGTCCTACCCCTCTAAATCAGGAGAGAGAATACATGCAAGGGGGTAAAATTGGAATTTTTAGGAGAAGAGGAGAGAGAAAGAGGAATGAAGGAAATGGTGGCCACATGGCCACCCCATCAGCTGACTTAGGCTGCCCAAAACCTGGTGGCCGGCCTCCCCTCTTCATTTCCATCAGAATACCAGAGCTGAGAGCCACATGGCAGCTGGGTGAAACCTCCAAAGCTCAAAACCGAGCTAACATTGGAGTTAACTCCACTTATAGCCCACCTCAGTCCAAACAGAGCTCACCATTAGCTTCAGAAGGCCGAGAGGAGTGGAATTCGACTGCTTACTCATGGAGAACGGTGGAGAATTGAGCTTTTGGGGTGGAGCTCGCCGACGCACCACCACCACGGCAAACCGCCGCCTGACCCGCAGCCAAGCCCTGATTCAGGTGCGTTTCACCTCACCTCTTCCCGTACTAACTTTCTAGATCGACCTAGGGAGATATCGGGCTCAATCGAGCCCGATGCCATGAGAGGAAATGGAGAAATTCGAGCTTTTCTTTTCTTGCTCGGGTTCGCCGGAGGAGCCAACTCCGGCGGCCCCACCGCCGGGAAACGCTAGCCCCCACCTTAACGAAGGTGGTGGCGATATCCGCCGGCGGTGGTGGTGGCTCAGCTGGCCGGAAAAGGCCAGCCAACATCGTCCAGGAAGAATCAATCTTGGCCGTTAAATCATCGGGGACGATGACCAGATCCCGTCGGTTTTACTTCAAGATTCGTGCAAACAGTTAAATGAATTAATTTAATTATTGATAAATAGTGTATGATTCTGTCACATATATTTAGTCCTTTTGCATGTTAAATTTAGGCCTCTTAGAGGCAATTCCAGAACTTAGGCCCTTAATGAAAAATGTAGCCTAGGGTTTTACCTTTAATATGCCACCCTAAACATACATTTTGGTGTAGTGTACAGTCCTTTAGGACATTTCTCCTAGGACTGGTCCTAGAGTAGGGCAGAAATTAAATTGGATGCCCTGGTCACAATATTAGTCACCATGGCCCCAAATTTTGGGCACATGCATGATTAGGGCATACTTACCTCCTGCCAAAATTTAGGAATTTGTGGAAAATATTTTCCTATAGTTTTTGGTAAAATATCAAAATATAATAAATGGCATATATGGAGTTATACTCCTCCCCATGGCCCCAAATTTTGGTGGTGGGTCAGTGGGGTCATCCTTGGTGCATGATAAAATTTTCAGCACCTTGGGTTCACTGCATGTTGGGGAATCCACTTGCATGTGCTAGCCTATGTTTAGCCTTGGTGTGCAAATAGCAAAAATGCAAATTGGTGTATTTAGCCCAATGGTGACATGCAAGAGTCATGAAATTATTTACAGTGGTTCATTAGGGTAAATTTCATCCCTCAAAGTAATGATGGAATTTTTGGAATCAAAATTCCATTTATTGGAATTTATTTTAAATATAACTATTTTGGAAATAAAATTGGAAAATAGGATTTATTCAAGTACAAATCCAAACAACTTTGCCAAGGCATAGATAACATCACAATTGACTTAGGAAAAATATGATTCCTCTGTTTTGAAGAATTTTTGGAATAGATACCCTAAATTTCCCATTTTACCCTTATTTTGTAAATTCTTGAATTGATGGATTTATACCTCTGAAAAATTTGGAAATTTTTTCTACTGTCATAAAATGTTATTATTAGTCTTGCACAAATTTCGCAGAATTTAATGGATGCATTATTTGTGTTAAAATTAGTATAATGGCATTTTGGTAAATATCTTATAATGAAATCCTATAGGCCATCTTACATTAAATGTTGATGATTCTCTGCCAATAGTCATAAATTAGTGTCCTAAAAGCTCTGTAATTTTTCTGGAAGTTTTGTGTAAATAATGCCTATACATCATTTGGAAAAATGGAATTTTGTGGAATTGATATTAAATTGAAAATGATAATAAATAATTTAAGGAAAATTATGAAATTCTGTAGGCAGCAATGTTTTATCACTATACATCTCAGGAAAAATTCCCTAGGTCAGTGGACACTTAATCAAACTACTTCATGTGTAAAGTGACCCAGCATGTAAATTAAAAGAATTAATTAAAGGACTATTTGGCCAAGGAAAATTACGAGAATTCTTAGGGTAGTTCCCTTAGTCCATAACACCTTAGGATAAATATTTAGGGGCAAGACGCCTTAAGGTTTGGAAGATCACATTTCTAGGGTAACCATAGGTCATGGTCTGCATATAACACAATTAGGTTTTGCCTTAGGGGATTACCAGGGGATTGATTATCGGCAGAAATAAGAGAGAGTTCAACATGAGTAACCCTGGTGGGTAGAGTTGTCTTAGTGAGGGATTAAAAGTGCAAGTCTTAGCTAGCAACTGGAGCGGGGATCGGCGGAAGACCGTCGGTTTCCCGGTAATACCTTAAGTCACTAGGGTTATACTAAAGCAATAAGGAGAGCTGGGGAGATACATGGGTAGCCATCAACTAAAATAAATATCCTTGCGAAAGGGAACGCTGGGCGTAATCCCAACACAGTTCCTAGTGCCCCTTGAGAGCCCTTCACAGGGAATACCGGGGGCAGTCCTGGGATTAACCTTAAATCTCTAAGTATAATAAACTGTAGATAAGAGTAGTATAATAGGTTAGGACATTGTCGTACCTTCTCGCCCGTGTGGGGTTGGAGAGATTCATGATATATGCTCACCCGTTTTGGGGTTTGAGGGAGTTGGCATAAGGGCACTGATGTGCGTTCTCACCCGGGTTTGGGTTTGAGGGATTCAGGACGGATGTTGGTCCTGCGAGCGGAAGGCTCGGTATGAATTACTTGCATGTGCATAAATATCGTGGCGGGGCATGCGGTACTGGCCATTCGTCACACTGATGGCAGTACGGTGCACCAGGCGGTTGTGGGAGTTAGAGGGGCCAGTGGGTTATTTTACACTGCGGTCTGGAGGACGACCCCCGATAACACACATCCGACCCAACAAGACTGACGGGTTTGTCAGCAAAGTACGTACGTGAGACTCTAGAGTGCACCTTGGACGTGTACAGAGGCGTATGAGAGGGGTCTAAGGCTTGGTAGTGTGCATACCGGTCTAGAAGCGGAGACGCCCGCTCCGCTGCTGCCGTAGCCACAGCGGTGGTACCCGAGAGTGATGATAGCTCTCAAAAAGTGGGAACTAAAGGTCTGTGATCACAGAGTCGTTATGTGTGAGTTGCACTCGCCTGCGCATAAAATTGCATCATATCATTCATTCATATTAGGTCATACGCTTCATAGATCCTTATCATAAAAATTAGTATGGGCTCTTTTATATGATAAGTTAAATTTCCTGGAAACCCTAACTTATATATTTGTATGGGCATTTATATAAGTTAGGGTACGCTTGTGATGATAGCTTAGTGGTAGCTTAGCTTATTTACTTGTTCATACTACTGCTTCTTTACTTTTCTTTACTGCACTGCTCTTACTTGTCACTCGTACCATACTTAGTACTGCTAGAAAAAGGATTACATTACTTATTACCACTCTAGATAGATATTGTCACCTGCTTCCATTTTGCTACCCCTTGTTGTCCTCCGCTTCGTCCTCCCGCTCGGTGCCTAGGAGCTGCGGGGCGAGGTGCGGAGGAAACGACTTAGTCTTTTTGACTAATGGTCGGTGACCAACTATTTTTAGGAGCCCGTGGAGATGGAGCACCAGCACGTCGAGGAGGCAGGACATGAGGAGCAGATACCGCTTCAGCAGGCTACTACCACTACTGTGCGTCCTCAGGTGGGACGAGTCTTGATGTTCTAGTGTAGCTTCCGCATTTATGATTTTTGTGAGAGAGAGATATGATGTACTGGGCATAAGCCCTTTTTTACTTTTTCATTTGTACTTATTTGTGGACTATCATGATGTACCATTCATCTCTTTTTATGATTGTACTGTGGCTTGTGGACTGGTATTTTTACTTATACAGTTTTACTTCTTCTTCTCATATTGGCCTACAGGTTAATGATCGTACTAGCCGGCAGGATCGGCGTGTTGCGGTGTCGACTAACCCGTGAGTTAGTGCCACCGTAAGACGGCGGTTCTGGGCATAAGATCCGGTAGCCCTCCTTGGTAAGGGGGAGGGGGATCTTACAAACTGGTATCACTTGAACAACGATCATATGAGAAAGAAATCCACAACATGAGACCACCCCCGCCCCAGCATTAGTTTGCGGACAAACTATGCAGCGGAAGCAGTGGTGTGCCCATGTGTAAAGTCACATAAATGGTCCACAAAGTACAACTTGTTAGGCCAATTCTGCTTTAACCTTACCTTTATGCAACCTCCACAGGTCGCAGCGCCGCAAAATGTGGCTCCTCCCCCTCCAGCTGCCACTCCATTCCTACATACGGAGATGGGGCAGACCCTGACGGCGATTTTGGATGCCTTTAGAGCCCAGCAAGTCCCGGCTCCGCAGCCAAATCCGGGGTCGAGCTGGCTGAGCGCATTCAAGAGCCTGTCCCCACCGACGTACCGCGGGACAGAGGATGCGGTGAAGACAGAAGAATGGCTGGAGGCCATACACGAGATCTTAGCGGGCATCAGCTGCCCAGTCGGCCAGGCAGTACCTCTAGCTACCTCTGTGCTAGAGGCCCACGCGAAGAGATGGTGGAAGTCAGTCCGGGAGTCTACCTATGCGGACTTTGAGCTGTCAGAGATATCTTGGGAAGAGTTTGGCGATGTGTTTCTGGAGCACTTCGTCTCTGCTACGGACAGAGATGCTTTGGAGGAGAGGTTTTTGAACCTCAAGCATGGGACCAGATCAGTGATAGAGTACCAGAGAGAGTTCTCCCACTTGGCCAGGTTCGCGGGGATTCAGGACACCGACGATAGGAGGTATGCAAAGAGGTTCTACCGGGGCCTCAGGGATGATCTGAGGCAGGCTCTGTTATTTATTTCTCATGGCACATCCAGGCAGATCATCGAGATGGCGAAGAAGCTGGAGGCTGACCAGCTGATGGTGCGAGCCGGAGGGAAGAGACCATTTGATGGATCGACATCAGGTGAGAGCAGTAGGGGCTCTCAGAGAGGCAGGACCATTGGATACAGGAGGGGTGGGGGACGTCGTCGTCCCAACTTCAGGCAGGAGCAGGGGCCTCCTCCAGCATTGGCTCCCCCACCTCTACAGATACATGATCCGAGGAGACAGGATGACCGACGCCACCGACAAGTGGTTTGTTACGGATGCCGCCAGCCTGGGCACATCAGGTCGGAGTGCCCGCACCGATTCCATCCCCCTCCTCCTCCTCCACCTCCAGTGGCCCCTATACAGTAGGGCCGAGGACGAGGCCGAGGACGAGGCCGAGGTCGGGGATATCATGGCAGGAGGCGCGAGCAGGAGCAGATATACGCCTTGGACCTTATAGAGCCGAGGAATCCCGAGGAGGTTATTACAGGTACTTGAAGTTAATTATGAATTTTCTTGGATTTCCAATGATATATATTTAGTACCTGGAACTATAGGATGACAATTAACTTTCACATAAACAAACCTCAGGCATAGTCATGATCAGCGGCAAGCCCGCTCATACTCTTTTCGACACGGGTGCTTCACACTCGTTCGTATCCGAGGCCTTCATCGACGGACTCGAAGGCGTGGAGAGGTTCCCTGGACTAGAGATGAGGGTACGTCTACCCGATGGGTCGGAGCTGCGGACCACTGCACATTGTGATATGGAGGCCGAGATTGGCGGCAAGGCATTTGAGGCGCCGACGACCATTCTGAAGCTGCAGGACTTTGATTTGATCTTGGGCATGGCCTGGTTGCATCGGAACCATGCCCAGATAGATTGCCCGTCCAGGAGGATCACGCTAAGACATGGCGACTCTCATGTTATCGTTGAAGGTATCCAGCCTATCTGCCACCTACTGTTATCTTCTATACAGGCTGTGAAGGCCCATGAGCAGGGTGAAGAAGTCTATATTGTCTGCTTCGAGATGGTGGGGACAGAGGCGACTATCTCAGATATTCCGGTGGTTCGGGATTTCTCCGACGTATTCCCGGAGAAATTGCCCGGGCTACCGCCTGCTAGAGACTTGGATTTCAGGATTCAGCTAGTGCCGGGAGCGAAGCCGGTGTCCCGAGCACCCTACAGGATGGCTCCTAGAGAGTTAGCAGAGTTCAGGACTCAACTGCAGGAGCTAGTCGAGTCAGGATTTGTACGACCCAGTTCATCGCCTTGGGGAGCACCAGTTCTTTTCGTGAAGAAGAAGGACGGATCACTTCGATTATGTATAGATTACCGGGAGCTGAACCGGTTGACAGTCCGAAACACCTATCCTCTGCCTCGGATAGATGAGTTATTTGACCAGCTACAGGGAGCATTCTGGTTCTCCAAGTTAGATTTGCGATCCGGCTACTATCAGCTCCGTATCAGGGAAGAGGACATACCGAAGACGGCTTTCAGCTCGCGCTATGGATTATACGAATTCACGGTGATGCCTTTTGGGCTCACGAATGCTCCTGCTGCATTCATGAGTCTAATGAACCGTGTTTTCGAGCCTTTCTTAGACCGCTTCGTGATTGTATTCATCGACGACATCCTTATTTATTCTCGGACTCAGGAGGAGCATACAGAGCACTTGGCACAGGTCTTGCAGAGGCTGAGGGAGACCCAGATGTACGCAAAATTTTCAAAGTGCCAGTTCTGGTTGCAGGAGGTGGCATTCCTGGGGCACAGATCAGTGGGGCTCGGTTAGCAGTGGACCCGACCAAGATAGAGACAGTGAGGGATTGGCCACGGCCGAAGACCGCATCTGACATCCGTAGTTTCTTGGGACTAGCAGGCTATTACCGCAAGTTCGTGGAGGGTTTCTCGAGGATAGCACTCCCCCTCACGTCCTTGACGAAGAAGGACACAGATTTTGTTTGGTCAGAGCGGTGTGAGACGGCTTTTCAGGAGCTGAAGGACCGACTCATCTCATCCCCCATTCTTGCGCTTCCATCCGGGAGCGAAGGATTCCAGATCTACACGGACGCCTCTTATCAGGGGATGGGTGCAGTCCTGATGCAGCATGGACACATTATTGCTTATGCTTCGAGACAGTTGAAGAAGCATGAGCATAACTATCCAGTACATGATCTAGAGCTCGGGGCTGTGGTTTTCGCCCTAAAGATATGGAGACATTACCTATACGGGACTCATTGTGACATCTTTTCAGATCACAAGAATCTCAAGTACATTGATACGCAGAAGGACCTAAACCTGAGACAGAGGAGGTGGCTGGAGTTCCTCTGTGATTATGACTACAAGATCCACTATCACCCGGGGAAAGCGAACACGGTTGCGGATGCTTTGAGCAGGAGGGCCGGCACTTCTGGACCGGAGCCCCGATTGATGTCTATGGAGCTACTACAGATGATGGAGGACATGCACATTACCATGGTGTCCGAGACTGAGCCAGTTGTATATAGAGAGTATTTGAGCTCAGTGATCAGCGGAGATGATATACAGGAGCGCATCCGAGCACATCAGAGGCTGGATGCTGCGTTACAGCCGATTTTCAGTGCCCTAGAGAAGGGCAAGGTCGAGGACTACACGTTACAGGATGATCTTCTTCGGTTCCGGGGGCGCATCTACATACCAGCAGGAGGCAGTATCCGGGAGGACATACTCCGAGAGGCACATTGCTCGAGATATTCAGTGCACCCCGGCATCACCAAGATGTGGGCAGAGTTGCGGAGATCTATGTATTGGCCCGGGATGAAGAGGGAGATCATGGATTTTGTGACCCATTGCGAGACCTGCCAGCGTGTGAAGGCGGAATGCAAGAGCCCGGGAGGTTTACTACAGCCGCTGCCAGTCCTAGAGTGGAAGTTCGAGGACATTGCTATGGACTTTGTACACGGATTGCCTCGCTCCCACTCTGGGCATGATTCTATATGGGTTATAGTGGACAGATTGACCAAAGTAGCGCGGTTTATTCCAGTTCGGAAGGATGCCCCAGTTGCAGTTCTGGTGAGACTATTTGTGGAGCACTACGTCAGATATCATGGTATCCCCAAGACTATTGTTTCGGACCGTGATGGTCGGTTCACTTCGAGCGAGTGGAGGGCCGTGCATGCTTACTTGGGATCTCGGCTTACTTTTAGTACCGCCTTCCACCCGCAGACCGACGGACAGACCGAGCGGACCATCCGGACCATGGAGGACCTGCTCAGATTATGCATATTGGATACGGGGAGGCCTTGGGAGAGGCTGCTACCACTGATTGAGTTCTCGTATAATAACAGCCACCAGGCTAGCATCAGGATGGCTCCGTACGAGGCGCTTTATGGGAGGAGATGCCGGACACCGCTGTCATGGGTTCAGGATGTGGATACCAGGGCTCTGGGATCTGATTATATAAAGGACACTGAGGCTCAGATTCGATTGATCAGGGATCGGCTACTGGAGGCCCAGAGCAGGCAGGCAAAGTATTATGATGCTCGGCACCGGAAGGTGGAGTTCCAGGTTGGAGACAGGGTATTCTTGAAGATACGTCCAGTACACGGTGTTTCTCGGGTGCGGAGGCACAAGAAGCTCAGTCCACGATACATGGGGCCCTACCTGATCCTAGAGCGGATCGGCCCCTTGGCTTACCGACTGCAGCTGCCACCGGAGTTGGGTGCATTACATGACGTCTTTCATGTCTCTTCCTTGCGAAGAGCTCTCCTTCGGCCGGAGCAGCACATCACTACTACAGCCGGACCGGTAGAGCCTGACAGATCAGTGAGATTGGAGCCGATCCGGATTGACGATACAGTCATCCGAGTGTTGCGGAAGAAGAAGGTCCCTCTTGTGAAGGTGCTGTGGTCCAACCATGGACGGGAGGAGCACACTTGGGAGCCGAGAGATCTGATGCTGGAGCAACACCCGGAGCTATTCGCATCAGGTACATTTAAGTTATGCTTTTAAATTTCTGGATGATTCTTGCAAATTGAACCCCGTAGACCCGAACTTAAATTTCGGGGACGAAATTATTTTCTTGTTTATTGGAATTTGTAACATCCCATGTTACTTCTGGACCCCTCAACTTAGATTGGGTTAGGCATGGGGTGAGATTTGAGGAGATCAACTAGGTTTGACCCTAGGTAGTGGGTGGTAGCCATGTGGGGCCCACTATAAGACCATAGTCAAACTAGGTCAAACTAGCCTAAGTGGGGACCCTAACCACACCATGACCCCACCACATTGCCCTAACCCTAAAGACAATCTAAGTGGACCCTAGAGTATGTCACTGGGTCAACATTTTGACCCCAATTGACCAAAGTCAACCTTGGGCTTAATTTAGTCAAACCCACACCCATAGGCCTAATTAACCTAAGTGGGGCACCCCCTTGACCCAAACCAAGTTGGGTGGTGCCACTAGACCTATTTCCACCAAGTGGGGTCAGTCCACCCACCATGGTTGACCAGTCAACCCCAAAAGTCAATTTGGTCAACAATTTGACCTAAGGAATGAAATGAAGGCCAAGTCATTTCCCCTTGGACCAAGCCCACCAAAATTGGGCCATAGTCAGCCCAAGTGAGCAAGACCAGTCCTACCCCTCTAAATCAGGAGAGAGAATACATGCAAGGGGGTAAAATTGGAATTTTTAGGAGAAGAGGAGAGAGAAAGAGGAATGAAGGAAATGGTGGCCACATGGCCACCCCATCAGCTGACTTAGGCTGCCCAAAACCAGGTGGCCGGCCTCCCCTCTTCATTTCCAGCAGAATACCAGAGCTGAGAGCCACATGGCAGCTGGGTGAAACCTCCAAAGCTCAAAACCGAGCTAACATTGGAGTTAACTCCACTTATAGCCCACCTCAGTCCAAACAGAGCTCACCATTAGCTTCAGAAGGCCGAGAGGAGTGGAATTCGACTGCTTACTCATGGAGAACGGTGGAGAATTGAGCTTTCGGGTGGAGCTCGCCGGCGCACCACCACCACGGCAAACCGCCGCCTGACCCGCAGCCAAGCCCTGATTCAGGTGCGTTTCACCTCACCTCTTCCCGTACTAACTTTCTAGATCGACCTAGGGAGATATCGGGCTCAATCGAGCCCGATGCCATGAGAGGAAATGGAGAAATTCGAGCTTTTCTTTTCTTGCTCGGGTTCGCCGGAGGAGCCAACTCCGGCGGCCCCACCGCCGGGAAACGCTAGCCCCCACCTTAACGAAGGTGGTGGCGATATCCGCCGGCGGTGGTGGTGGCTCAGCTGGCCGGAAAAGGCCAGCCAACATCGTCCAGGAAGAATCAATCTTGGCCGTTAAATCATCGGGGACGATGACCAGATCCCGTCGGTTTTACTTCAAGATTCGTGCAAACAGTTAAATGAATTAATTTAATTATTGATAAATAGTGTATGATTCTGTCACATATATTCAGTCCTTTTGCATGTTAAATTTAGGCCTCTTAGAAGCAATTCCAGAACTTAGGCCCTTAATGAAAAATGTAGCCTAGGGTCTTACCTTTAATATGCCACCCTAAACATACATTTTGGTGTAGTGTGCAGTCCTGTAGGACATTTCTCCTAGGACTGGTCCTAGAGTAGGGCAGAAATTAAATTGGATGCCCTGGTCACAATATTCGTCACCATGGCCCCAAATTTTGGGCACATGCATGATTAGGGCATACTTACGTCCTGCCAAAATGTAGGAATTTGTGGAAAATATTTTCCTATAGTTTTTGGTAAAATATCAAAATATAAATAAATGGCATATATGGAGTTCTACTCCTCCCCATGGCCCCAAATTTTGGTGGTGGGTCAGTGGGGTCATCCTTGGTGCATGATAAAATTTTCAGCACCTTGGGTTCACTGCATGTTGGGGAATCCACTTGCATGTGCTAGCCTATGTTTAGCCTTGGTGTGCAAATAACAAAAATGCAAATTGGTGTATTTAGCCCAATGGTGACATGCAAGAGTCATGAAATTATTTACAGTGGTTAATTAGGGTAAATTCCATCCCTCAAAGTAATGATGGAATTTTTGGAATCAAAATTCCATTTATTGGAATTTATTTTAAATATAACTATTTTGGAAATAAAATTGGAAAATAGGATTTATTCAAGTACAAATCCAAACAACTTTGCCAAGGCATAGATAACATCACAATTGACTTAGGAAAAATATGATTCCTCTGTTTTGAAGAAGTTTTGGAATAGATACCCTAAATTTCCCATTTTACCCTTATTTTGTAAATTCTTGAATTGATGGATTTATACCTCTGAAAAATTTGGAAATTTTTTATACTGTCATAAAATGTTATTATTAGTCTTGCACAAATTTCTCAGAATTTAATGGATGCATTATTTGTGTTAAAATTAGTATAATGGCATTTTGGTAAATATCTTATAATGGAATCCTATAGGCCATCTTACATTAAATGTTGATGATTCTCTGCCAATAGTCATAAATTAGTGTCCTAAAAGCTCTGTAAGTTTTCTGGAATTGTGTGTAAATAATGCCTATACATCATTTGGAAAAATGGAATTTTGTGGAATTGATATTAAATTGAAAATGATAATAAATAATTTAAGGAAAATTATGAAATTCTGTAGGCAGCAATGTTTTATCACTATACATCTCAGGAAAAATTCCCTAGGTCAGTGGACACTTAATCAAACTACTTCATGTGTAAAGTGACCCAGCATGTAAATTAAAAGAATTAATTAAAGGACTATTTGGCCAAGGAAAATTACGAGAATTCTTAGGGTAGTTCCCTTAGTCCATAACACCTTAGGATAAATATTTAGGGGCAAGACGCCTTAAGGTTTGGAAGATCACATTTCTAGGGTAACCATAGGTCATGGTCTGCATATAACACAATTAGGTTTTGCCTTAGGGGATTACCAGGGGATTGATTATCGACAGAAATAAGAGAGAGTTCAACATGAGTAACCCTGGTGGGTAGAGTTGTCTTAGTGAGGGATTAAAAGTGCAAGTCTTAGCTAGCAACTGGAGCGGGGATCGGCGGAAGACCGTCGGTTTCCCGGTAATACCTTAAGTCACTAGGGTTATACTAAAGCAATAAGGAGAGCTGGGGAGATACATGGGTAGCCATCAACTAAAATAAATATCTTTGCGAAAGGGAACGCTTGGCGTAATCCCAACACAGTTCCTAGTGCCCCTTGAGAGCCCTTCACAGGGAATACCGGGGGCAGTCCTGGGATTAACCTTAAATCTCTAAGTATAATAAACTGTAGATAAGAGTAGTATAATAGGTTAGGACATTGTCGTACCTTCTCGCCCGTGTGGGGTTGGAGAGATTCATGATATATGCTCACCCGTTTTGGGGTTTGAGGGAGTTGGCATAAGGGCACTGATGTGCGTTCTCACCCGGGTTTGGGTTTGAGGGATTCAGGACGGATGTTGGTCCGGCGAGCGGAAGGCTCGGTATGAATTACTTGCATGTGCATAAATATCGTGGCGGGGCATGCGGTACTGGCCGTTCGTCACACCGATGGCATTACGGTGCACCAGGCGGTTGTGGGAGTTAGAGGGGCCAGTGTAACATCCCATTTCCAACTAGACCCCTAAGAGTGGTTTTTGGCCATGACTAGGTCATGACAAACCCTGGGAAGCCAGAAATGGCCAAGAGATAGGAGGCCAAGGTAGGGATCACCATGGTCTGCAGGTAGTAGAATTCTGAACAATAGTTTTAGGATGACAATGGGGCTTCACCATGACCCCAAGACCTATCACAACACTCCCAAACATTTTGGGAGACCCATTAGAGCCAAAGGACCCATTAGGGCCACCCAAGAGGCCCAGTTGACCAAGGTCAACCCTAGCCCTAAATAGGTCAACCTAGCCCACTTAGGGCCAATAGACCCACTCCTAGTCTAGAGGACCCCACCTATGCCCTCCTAACCCTAAAGTGAGGACAATGGGTCACTAAGGACACATTGGGGTCAGCCCTAGAGGCCAGGTTGACCCAGGTCAACTCAAGCCCTAATCTGGTCAAAGTACCCCTACTAAGGTATGTGACCTCCAAAGTGCAGGGCACCCATATAACCCTACCTAGACCCTAAGGGAAGTCAATGGGTCACCAAGGATCCATAGGGTGGACCCTAATGGTCATGTTGACCCAAGTCAACTCTAGCTCTAAATGGTCAAAGTGAACCTTACCAAGGGTCAAGTGACCTTTAAGGTGCCAAGTCAACCCTACCCAGCCCTACATAGACCTTAGGGGAGGCCAATGAACCACCCAGGACCAATGGGGTCAACCTAGATGGTCAAATTGACCAAGTCAACCCTCATTGAGGGTCAAGTCAACTTAGCCCAAAAAGGGCTAACCCAAGCTCAAGCCACTTCTCCCTTAGGCTAAGCCCATTCCCATGATCATCATAATCCAGTGGGCTTCCTTTAGCTTGTGGGGTTGACTAGTCAACCAGAGGTGACTAGGAGAGAGAAAAAGCTCCTCTCCATGATAATGGAGGAGAGAGAAATGAGGAAGGAGAAGGGGGAAGTAAGAGGCGGCCAAGGGAGACTAACAGCCACCCTTTATGGCTGCAATCAACTCCTCTAGGAGAGAGGAGTTGATTCCAGCCATTTCCCGGCCACCAAGAGGGTGGGTTCAGCCCCCCTCCACACAACCCGAGCCACTCCATTAATGAGATAATGGCCATTGAAGAACCAGCCTCTCCCCTCCCCCAATTGCCTTTTAAACACCATCAGGGAGCCGAGGGGATCATTTTGGAGCACTTACCTGGAGGAGACGAGCCTTCCACCGTGCAGTTGCAGAAGCCGAGCGCGCCGCCGTCGCCAATGGCATCCGCCGCTCCTCTCGCATCCAGGCCGCCAGGAAGGTCCTCCTCCTCTCCTTAACTCGCGGTAGATCCTAGGAATCCTTAGGCTAGAGTTTCGGGCTCAATTGAGCCCGATCGAATCCAGGATTTCTCCTGTTTCCGGCAAGGAAAAGTCTTGCTCAATCCGCCGGAAAAACACCTCTCCGGCGGCGGAGCCCGCCGCCTGACGACAGCCACCACCTCAACGGAGGTGTTGGTGGCGGTGCCGCCGGGGAAGGGGCTGGATCGCCGGCGGCAGAGCTTGGAAATCGCTCCAGGCAGAACCAATCCCAGCCGTTGGCTCAGTGGGGACGATGACCAGATGCCGTCGATCTGCGCCAAGATTCGTGCGGCATCAGATCAGATACTATTGGGTTAAATAAAATTTATTTCATTTTTGTCCACACTGGATGTATTTAATGTAATTAATGTTTAAAAATACCTAGGGACCCTGGATGGAAATTTTCCCAACATGAACATTGTAGCTTAGGGTGTCTAGTTTGCAGCAAAAATTTGTTGGGACCCTTTTGGGTCACTGGTTGGACCAGGGCACCCATTTTGGTGGGACATGTCCTTAGGGCTAGGCAGTCACTAAAATGAGTGCCCACTCTTCACCCCAAGCCAAATGGCTGAAATTTTGGCAGAGGGTCTATCCTAGGCATACCTAGGGCCTGCCCAAAAATGGGAATTTTTGGAGAAAATATTTCTATAGTTTTGGTAAAAATTTAATAATCATTAGATAAATTAAATAGGTGCCCTAAACACACCCAAACCCTCCCAAATTTTGGTGAGTGGTCCCTGGGCTCCAATTAGGTACCTGTATAAATTTCAGTTGTTGGGTGAGTGTTGAATAGGTTTTGACCCAACCCTAGTTCTACCCTATGAAGGGCATTTTGGTCAAAAGTGGCACTTTTGGTTTTAAGTGACCAAATCACCTCAACAGAGGCTGAAACTTTGGCCACTGATATGATTTAACTTTTTACACTCACGCATGAAGTTTGGAGTGGATTGGGCTAGGGTAGCCCTAGAAGTGTAGGGTAGGCCCTTTAGGGTAATTCTCTAGGTTTGAAGAAATTGGGGTCAAAAGACCTTGGATGGGCTTGAAACTTGGGAAGATGACCATAGGGTCACTATGGTCCTATGGTTAAAATTTTAGGGCATTTGGAAGATAAAGACCCCTTAAATCCATAACCCTAGTTTAGGGCACTAGCTTTGAAACCATAAGAACTAATACCAAAACTATCTTAAAAGGGCTGAGATTTTGAATGGGTAGTTTCTTAGGGCATACATGTCTCTGGAAATTTTATAATAAAATTTTGGATGAATATTTTGGTACTTTATTCACAGAGTTATATTTTATAATTTCCACTTACGAGTTTTTGCAGAGCACTATACTTGCTTAAACTTGATAAAACTTAGCCAAGGGGCTTATAATCATGTTACCCATCTCTGTAAATTTTTATGGAATTTTTGAAGAATGATATTTAGTTGTTGCTTCTTTAATCATTTAATTCCATGGAACCTTGGAAATTTATAATGACTTTTAGATTGTCTGAAAAATTCTAATTTCTTCATCATGATGTTTTTAGTTCCCTATGAAGCCCTAGTAATTTTTACATAATTATTGGAGACATATATGTGGCACTTCCTTCATTATTTTGATTTTTGGAATTATTTTAATAAATCCTTTAGAGGTCAAGAATTATCTGGAAAATTATGAAAATTAGCATCCAATGATATTTCTCTGTTATTTAGTGAATACAAATTTTAGGAGGCCATTACCTGAGAAAATCTTATGGTTCATGTTCAAATTGACTATGGCCTAGTTTTGAGGAAAATTCAATAAATAGTAGATTAATTGGGAAAAATATGATATTTCTTAATTTAGTCTATACTTATCATAATAGACCTCTGATAATTATCATGAGGGTACTGGATGAGTATTTCATGTACTTCCCCTTTTACGGTCACGTAGCTTAAGTGGTCTGCATATAGCAAAACTGCTGGATTTCATTTGGATTGAATTAGGGCACGTATGATGGGTCTTGATGGTTTGCTGTAAGGACAAGTGGAAAGGGCTGCATCTTTGGAAGATGAGTGAGTAGGGTGTGGATTTGTCTAGGGTTTAAAGCGCGTTCGGGCCCGACGAAAGATCGTCCTACCCAAGGAGAGTTGGAGTCAAATCACCCTAGGATTAGCGTATCGAAACATGAGAAAATAATGGGTAAGGGATCAACCAATAATAAAATAAGTACCTTGCGAAAGGGAACGCTGGGCGTAATCCCAACACAGTTCCTAGTGCCCCTTGAGAGCCCTTCACAGGGAATACCGGGGGCAGTCCTGGGTTAACGTAAACTGTTTAACAAGCTGAAAAGAGTAACTTAGTAATTAGGGTTGCACATTTCACAGGCACTGTTAGCACCAAAAGTCAGCTGGGAGCTTCGGCTCGGATGGTTTAAAAGACGGACTCTTGGTCCGGGAGCTTCGGCTCGGGTTTTGTTTACGCTAAATCTGCATGTGCATAAAGGAAAATAAATTAAGGTGGTGGGTTTTCGGTATTGGAGGGTCGATGCACCGACGCCAATACGTTGACTCGGCAAGTGTGGTTAGCACTTCGCCAACAGAAGTCCGGTGCGCCAGCCGGCAAGAGTACGCAGGAGTCCGCTTCGTGCACCAAGCGTTGAGGCGTACGATAGGTCTGACCGGTAGTGCCTTACTGGTTTAGAGGTGGGCGAGGCCCAACCCACCGCTTCCGTCTGCCACTACGGAGGTATCCTGGGAGGTTACGGCTCCAAAAAGGGGGAACTAAAGGTCTGTGTGCACAGAGTCGGGTGTGTGCGTTGCACTTGCATGTCCATCATACCACTTGCATGTCATAGCATAATCGATTCATTTAACCCCTGACACCTGATGTATAAGTGGAATGGGACGCTTATACATTAGGACCTTGCAAAACGACCCCTTAGTCTATAAGCTTGTGTGGGCAAGTTTATAAATTAAGGTTAATTTTGATATATTTATTTACTGCTGTTTGACCACCGTCACCCCAACGTATAAATCGGTATGGGACTTTTATACGATGGGAGCCTTGCAAAAGACCCCTTGGCTTATGGTTTTTCCACATAAGTGAAGGTTACATTTCAGCTTACATTTTATTGTCTTTATATGCTATAGGACTTGCTAGAATAGGACCGCTGTCATCTGCTTTGATATTCTCCACCTTCAAGTCCTCCCCCTTTCTTCCTCTCCGCTCGGTGCCTAGGAGCCGTGGGGGAAGGGGTGGGGATGATAGGACTTAGTCTTTTAGACTAACGGTTTTCGAACCGCATCATTTAGGGGATCGTGGAGACCAGCATGGAGGAGCAGCCCCAGAGACCGGTGCGCTTGGAGGTGGGGCAGTCTAGCTCCGGAGTTCATACAGCCGGACTGTGAGTCTCGACCCTGAGTAGTTTTTCAGCTTTTGCTTCCGCATGAGTGATTTTGTAGTGAGGATATGTTGTACCGGGCATAAGCCCGTATTTTGCTACTCTGATGTTATCTACTGTGGACACTCCCTTCGTGAGTTATATTTATATATGTCATGTGATTCTCTGTGGACAGATAGTTTTCATTTTACTTCATTATGCTACTTTTATGTGATCGAATTGGCCGGCAGAAGCGGCGCTTTGTGGTGATGACCCTTCAGGGCGTGAAGGAGTCACCGCAAAACGGCGGTTCTGGGCCTAAGACCCCGTGGTCAAAAGAGAAAAAAAAAAGGGGGTCTTACAAGTGGTATCAGAGCAAAAACCTCGATCGAAAAGTAGCCGTCCACAACCCTGGGTCACCCCCGCGCGGGTTTAGTTTGGGGACAAACTAAGCAGCGGAAGCGGTGGTGTGCCCATATGGGGGAATCACATATAAATTGTCCACTATCATTAGGCATTGAGTCGATTTACCTACTGATGTAGTTCATTTTGCAGCCCTCAGCTCATCCCACCCCCAAGGTGGAGCTCAGCAGATTCCAGACATTGCACCACCTCCCATGGTCCCCACACCTTTCCTCCAGTCAGACATGGGGCAGACCCTTACAGCCATCCTTGAGGCCTTCCGGGCTCAGCAAGCCCCAGCCCAGCAGCCAAACCAGAGGCCAACTGGATGAGCACCTTCCGAGGACTCTCTCCCCCATCTTACTTGGGGACGGA
Organism: Platanthera guangdongensis; assembly: GCA_039583875.1. NCBI lineage: Eukaryota > Viridiplantae > Streptophyta > Magnoliopsida > Asparagales > Orchidaceae > Platanthera > Platanthera guangdongensis. The sequence continues at coordinate 194,109,911 of CM077151.1, forward strand.
GTCGGCAGTACGGACAGAGGAGTGCTGGATGGATGTACGAGATGTTGACGGGGATACGATGCCCCTGGGAGGAGAGGGTGGCCCAGTGGTATCTTGCTTGGAGTCACATGCCAAGCGGTGGTGGAAGACGCTGTTGGACACGACTTTTGCGGATAGAGAGATTGCAGAAATCACATGGGAAGAATTCAGGGCCACGCTGCTGGAGCACTTTGTTCCTCAGTCGGCCAGGGACGAGTTGGAGGAGCGTTTCTTGCAGCTGAGGCAGGGCACCAGGACAGTGGTGAGTACCACCGAGAGTTCGATCATTTGGCCCGATATGCGGGCTCTTATCAGCTGGATGAAGCGGGGTACGTCAAGAGGTTTTATAAGGGCCTAAAAGAGGAGTTGAGAGAGGCTTTGCTTTTTGTCTCTGACGGGCCCATCTCCCGGATTTTAGAGATGGCGAAGAGGATTGAGGCCGACTGGCACACCACTCGGGGCCGGAAACGGCAAATGGAGGACCAGGGCCGGAGGGGCCCGAAATGATCAGCGGCGAGGCATCGTACCAGATGGAAGAAGGGCAGAGGAGCAGCCTCGTCAGGAGTTGAGGCAGGAGCCGAGAGAGCAGGTGGTCTTGGCCCCTCAACCTCTCCGGATCCAGGAGATGCAGAGACCCCGGGGTATGGCGTATCCCCCGCCGGAGTGCTTCCACTGTCACCAGGTGGGACACCTCCGGAGAGATTGCCCTATGAGGGGGGCACCACCTCCAGCACCACGGGGTGGCCCACCGGCCCAGCATTTCGGAGGCCGAGGACGCGGCCGAGGACGTGGTTACCAGGGAGGCGACCGCAGGCAGAATGGGGAGCAGATTTACGCTCTGGACTTAGCACAGCCCCGGAACCCGGACAGGGTTATTGCAGGTATGAGAGTAATCTTAATGTTAGAATTATTCTTTGCTCGTATTAAGCATTGATAGAACTACTATACAACCTAGGTTAGAAAACCTTACACTAGAATTTCTTTCAAACTGATTTAGGGAATGGTGATGGTGTGCGGCAAGCCTGCCCACACCCTGTTCGACACGGGGGCATCACATAACTTTGTATCGGAGGATTTCGTCAAGGACCTGGATCAGATTCGTAGCTATACAGGACTACCCAGGAGGGGTGCGCCTCCCCAATGGGATGGAGATTCAGTCCACAGAAAAGTGCCTCCTGGAGGTTACCATAGAGGGGTTGACACTCGAGGCCCCGGCGACGATCTTGAGGATGCCGGACTTCGATCTCGTCTTGGCATGACATGGCTTGTCTGGAACCATGCCCAGATTGATTGCCCGGCAGGGAGGGTCGTGCTCAGCCACGGCGATACTTATGCAACGTTCGAAGGTACTACACCGGTCTCCCGTCGCTTGCTTTCATCTATTCAGGCCATTAAGGCCCATATGCAAGGGGACGAGGTATACCAAGTATTGTTCGAGATGACTGAGGAGAAGGACTTGATCGCAGACATTCCGTGGTTCGTGACTACGCCGATATTTTTCCGGATAAGCTGCCGGGACTACCTCCGCATAGGGAGAAGGACTTCCAGATTCAGCTGGTACCAGGTGCTAAGCCGGTATCCAAGGCCCCTTATCGGATGGCCCCGAAGGAGTTGGCGGAGTTTCGGACACAGTTGCAGGAGCTGGTGGAAGCAGGATTTGTTAGGCCGAGTTCCTCATCATGGGGAAGCTCCTGTCCTATTCGTAAAGAAGAAGGACGGCACCTTACGCCTGTGCATCGACTATCGAGCACTAAATAGGCTGACCGTCCGAAATACCTATCCGCTCCCCAGGATAGACGAGTTGTTCGATCAGCTGGAGGGAGCCCATTACTTTTCGAAGCTGGACTTGAGATCAGGCTATTACCAGCTGCGGATCCAGGAGGAGGATATCCCGAAAACGGCCTTTAGTAGCCGGTATGGATTGTATGAGTTCATCGTGATGCCCTTCGGCTCACGAATGCTCCTCAGCATTTATGAGCCTCATGAACCGGGTCTTCGAGGCTTACTTGGATGTGTTTGTCATAGTGTTCATAGACGACATCCTTATCTATCTAAGACGGAGGAGGAGCATACACGACATCTAGCATTGACCCTGGAGAGACTGCGGGAGCATCACCTTTATGCGAATTCAGTAAGTGTCAGTTCTGCTGAAGGAGTGGCGTTCTTAGGTCACATTATCAGCGGAGCCGGGCTGGCAGTGGACCCGCAAAGATTCAAGCTATTTCAGAGTGGCCGCAGCTGAAAACAACCCACTGACGTACGGAGTTTTCTAGGACTTGCCGTTTATTACCGGAAGTTCGTAGAGGGATTCTCTCGAATCGCCCTCCCGCTCACATCCTTGACAAAGAAGGAGGCACCGTTCGTGTGGACCCCGCAGTGCAGACAGGTTTCCAGGAGCGGCTGGAGGGATCGGCTGACCTCGGCTCCATTCTTACTCTTCCCTCGGGGAGGGGGGATTACAGTCTACACCGACGCATCATTCAGGGGATGGAGCGGTATGATGCAGAATGGACACGTCATAGCTTATGCCTCCGCAGCTTGAAGACCCATGAGAAGAACTACCCAGTACATGACCTTGAGATGGGGCAGTTGTATTCGCACTGAAGATATGGCGGCACTACCTTTATGGAGTCCACTGTGACATATATTCCGACCATAAGAACCTTAAGTACGTGGACACGCAGAAGGAACTGAACATCAGGCAAAGGCGGTGGTGGAGTTTCCTATCTGACTATCAGTATGAGATGCACTATCACCCGGGGAAGGCAAACGTGGTGGCAGATGCACTGAGTCGGAGAGCCGCCACAACATGAGCAGAGCCTCAGTTGATGTCTATGGAGCTGCTACAGAGACTAGAGGACATGCACATTACTCTGGTATCGTCTGATGATCCTGAGCTCTATGAGGAGTACTTGGCCGCGATAGGCGTTACCGATGACATCAGAGACCTGTGTCAGAGAGGGACAGAGGCAGGATGCCAAGTTGGACCCATCTTCCAAGCTCTGAAGGCGGGCACTGCAGGAGATTACACACTGAGGGACGATCTGGTGTGCTTCAGAGGACGGGTGTATATACCGGAGGGAGGCCAGATCCGGGAGGATATTATGATGGAGGCGCACTGCAGCCGGTATTCTGACACCCGGGGATCACAAAGATGACGGCTGATTTGAAGAGACGATGTACTGGCCGGGCATGAAGAAGGATGTCTCACACTTCGTGACCCATTGTGAGGCATGTCAGCTAGTGAAGGCGGAGTGCAGGAACCCCGCAGGATTATTGCAAGCCACTACTCCCGGTGCCCGGAGTGGAAGTTTGATGACATAGCCATGGACTTCATACATGGCTTCCCCGTCTCTCGACAGGGAATTACTCGATCTGGGTAATCGTCGATCGGGTTGACCAAGGTGGCTCGATTTATACCGATCATGAAGGATGATTCAGTAGGAGTACTGGTGCGGAAGTTTGTGGAGCAGTTCATTCGTTATCATGGGTGTGCCCAGGACATAGTAGTGTCGGATCGGGATGGCAGGTTCACCTCCAGGGAAGTGGAGGTCCGTGCAAGCTTACTTAGGCACGCGATTGACTTTCACACAGCATGCATTCCACCCCCAGACAGACGGGCAGACAGAACGCACCAACCGACGCTGGAGGACCTTTTGAGGCTATGCATCTTAGATCGCGGGGAACTGTGGGAGAAACTCTTACCCCTTGTCGAGTTCTCCTATACAACAGCCACCAGTCCAGCATCAGGATGGCGCCTTACGAAGCCTTGTACGGGAGGAGATGCCGGACCCCGCTCTCATGGGTGCAGAACGAAGATCCGAAGGTATTGGGGTCAGAGTTCGTTGAAGACACCGAGGCACAAGTGAGGCTGATCAGAGACAGGATGCTCGAGGCGCAGAGTAGACAGGCCAAGTACTATGACGCCGACATCGGCAGGTGGAGTTCCAGGTGGGGGACCGGGTGTTTCTGAAAATCCGGCCCATGCATGGAGTTTCACGGGTGCGTGGTCGGAGGAAGAAGCTCAGCCCTAGGTACATGGGCCCTTACAGGATCCTGGAGCGGATATCGGACCCCTAGCCTACCGCTGGAGTTACCACCAGAGCTAGAAGCGCTGCACGACGTCTTCCACATTTCTTCTTTGAGGAGGGCTCTACTACGCCCGGAGCAGCAGATTCTGACCACCGAAGGGCCGGTAGCTTCAGACCGGTCTGTTCATTTGGAGCCTGTGAGGATCGACGACCGAGGAGTGCGGGTCTACGACGCAAGAGGGTCCCTCTAGTCAAGGTCCTGTGGAGGAACCACGGCCAGGAGGAGCATACCTGGGAGCCACAGGACCTGATGCGACAAAGATACCCCGAGCTATTCAGTCAGGTATACCTCTCAGACCCCTCAAGATGTTAATTTTATTTTTCTGCTTTAAGTATACTAAGGGCTGCTCTAGTAGATAGGGCTTATCTTTGTTTATTGGGGGCTTAACTTTGTTTATTGGGATTTTGGTTCCCGTTTGGGCGAAAGGGGTCTAGATCTAAGTTTTCCCTTAAATCAAATTTAACAAACAAGACGTCATAATGGGATGTTACAAGACTCTTTCCTTCGGTAATAAGACCCGTAGGTCCAACCTTGATTTCGGGGACGAAATCTTTGTTTTGTTTATTGGGATTTGTAACATCCCATTTCCAACTAGACCCTAAGAGTGGTTTTGGCCATGACTAGGTCATGACAAAACCCTGGAAGCCAGAAATGGGCCAAGAGATAGGAGGCCAAGGTAGGATCACCATGGTCTGCAGTAGTAGAATTCTGAACAATAGTTTAGGATGACAATGGGGCTTCACCATGACCCCAAGACCCTATCACAACACTCCCAAACATTTTGGGAGACCCATTAGAGCCAAAAGGACCCATTAGGGCAACCCAAGAGGCCCAGTTGACCAAGGTCAACCCTAGCCCTAAATAGGTCAACTAGCCCACTTAGGGCCAATAGACCCACTCCTAGTCTAGAGGACCCACCTATGCCTCCTAACCCTAAAGTGAGGACAATGGGTCACTAAGGACACATTGGGTCAGCCCTAGAGGCCAGGTTGACCCAGTTAACTCAAGCCCTAATCTGTCAAGTACCCCTACTAGGGTATGTGACCTCCAAAGTGCAGGGCAACCCCATATAACCCTACCTAGACCCTAAGGGAAGTCATGGGTCACCAAGGATCCATAGGGGTGGACCCTAATGGTCAGTTGACCCAAGTCAACTCTAGCTCTAAATGGTCAAAGTGACCTTACCAAGGGTCAAGTGACCTTTAAGGTGCCAAGTCAACCCTACCCAGCCCTACATAGACCTTAGGGAGGCCAATGCCACCCAGGACCCAATGGGTCAACCTAGATGGTCAAATTGGCCAAGTCCCCTCATTGAGGGTCAAGTCAACTTAGCCCAAAAAGGGCTAACCCAAGCTCAAGCCACTTCTCCCTTAGGCTAAGCCCATTCCCATGATCATCATAATCCAGTGGGCTGCATTTAGCTTGTGGGTTGACTAGTCAACCAGAGGTGACTAGGAGGAGAGAAAGCTCCTCTCCATGATAATGGAGGAGAGAGAAATGAGGAAGGAGAAGGGGGGAAGTAGAGGCCAGCCAAGGGAGACTAACAGCCACCTTTTATGCTGCAATCAAACTCCTCTAGGAGAGAGGATTTGATTCCAGCCGTTTTTCCCGGCCACCAAGGGGTGGGTTCAGCCCCCTCCACACAACCCGAGCCACTCATTAATGGAGATAATGGCCATTGAAGAACCAGCCTCTCCCCTCCCCCATTGCTTTTAAACACCATCAGGGAGGCCGAGGGGATCATTTTGGAGCACTTACCTGAGGAGACGAGCCCTTCCACCGTGCAGTTGCAGAAGCCGAGCGCCGCCGCGCCGTCGCCAATGGCATCCCGCCGCTCCTCTCGCATCCAGGCCGCCAGGAAGGTCCTCCTCCCTCCTTAACTCGCGGGTAGATCCTAGGAATCCTTAGGCTAGAGTTTCGGGCTCAATTGAGCCCGATCGAATCCAGGATTTCTCCTGGTTTCGGCAAGGAAAAGTCTTGCTCAATCCGCCGGAAAACACCTCTCCGGCGGCGGAGCCGCCGCCTGACGACAGCCACCACCTCAACGGAGGTGTTGGTGGCGGTGGCCGGCCGGGGAAGGGGCTGGATCGCCGGCGGCAGAGCTTGGAAATCGCTCCAGGCAGAACCAATCCCAGCCGTTGGCTCAGTGGGGACGATGACCAGATGCCGTCGATCTGCGCCAAGATTCGTGCGGCATCAGATCAGATACTATAGGGTTAAATAAAATTTATTTCATTTTTGTCACACTGGATGTATTTAATGTAATTAATGTTTAAAAATACCTAGGGACCCTGGATGGAAATTTGCCCAACATGAACATTGTAGCTTAGGGTGTCTAGTTTGCAGCAAAAATTGTTGGGACCCTTTTGGGTCACTGGTTGGACCAGGGCACCCATTTTGGTGGGACATGTCCTTAGGGCTAGGCAGTCACTAAAATGAGTGCCCACTCTTCACCCCAAGCCCAAATGGGCTGAAATTTTGGCAGAGGTCTATCCTAGGCATACCTAGGGCCTGCCCAAAAATGGGAATTTTTGGAGAAAATATTTCTATAGTTTTGGTAAAAATTTAATAATCATTAGATAAATTAAATAGGTGCCCTAAACACACCCAAACCCTCCCAAATTTTGGTGAGTGGTCCCTGGGCTCCAATTAGGTACCTGTATAAAATTTCAGTTGGTTTGGTGAGTGTTGAATAGGTTTTGACCCAACCCTAGTTCTACCCTATGAAGGGCATTTTGGTCAAAAGTGGCACTTTTGGTTTTAAGTGACCAAATCACCTCAACAGAGGCTGAAACTTTGGCCACTGATATGATTTAACTTTTTACACTCACGCATGAAGTTTGGAGTGGATTGGGCTAGGGTAGCCCTAGAAGTGTAGGGTAGGCCCTTTAGGGTAATTCTCTAGGGTTTGAAGAAATTGGGGTCAAAAGACCTTGGATGGGCTTGAAACTTGGGAATGATGACCATAGGGTCACTATGGTCCTATGGTTAAAATTTTAGGGCATTTGGAAGATTAAAGACCCCTTAAATCCATAACCCTAGTTTAGGGCACTAGCTTTGAAACCATAAGAACTAATACCAAAACTATCTTAAAAGGGCTGCGATTTTGAATGGGTAGTTGCTTAGGGCATACATGTCTCTGGAAATTTTATAATAAATTTTGGATGAATATTTTTGGTACTTTATTCACAGAGAGTTTATTTTTATAATTTCCACTTAAGAGTTTTTGCAGAGCACTATACTTGCTTAAACTTGATAAACTTAGCCAAGGGGCTTATAATCATGTTACCCATCTCTGTAAATTTTTATGGAATTTTTGAAGAATGATATTTAGTTGTTGCTTCTTTAATTATTTAATTCCATGGAACCTTGGAAAATTTAATAATGACTTTTAGATTGTCTGAAAAATTCTAATTTCTCATCATGATGTTTTTAGTTCCCTATGAAGCCCTAGTAATTTTTACATAATTATTGGAGACATATATGTGGCACTTCCTTCATTATTTTTGATTTTTGGAATTATTTTAATAAATCCTTTAGAGGTCAAGAATTATCTGGAAAATTATGAAATTAGCATCCAATGATATTTCTCTGTTATTTAGTGAATACAAATTTTAGGAGGCCATTACCTGAGAAAATCTTATGGTTCATGTTCAAATTGACTATGGCCTAGTTTTTGAGGAAAATTCAATAAATAGTAGATTAATTGGGAAAATATGATTTTCTTAATTTAGTCTATACTTATCATAATAGACCTCTGATAATTATCATGAGGGTACTGGATGAGTATTTCATGTACTTCCCCTTTTACGGGTCACGTAGCTTAAGTGGTCTGCATATAGCAAAACTGCAGGATTTCATTTGGATTGAATTAGGGCACGTATGATGGGTCTTGATGGTTTGCTGTAAGGACAAGTGGAAAGGGCTGCATCTTTGGAAGATGAGTGAGTAGGGTGTGGATTTGTCTAGGGTTTAAAGGCGTTCGGGCCCGACGAAGATCGTCCTACCCAAGGAGAGTTGGAGTCAAATCACCCTAGGATTAGCGTATCGAAACATGAGAAAATAATGGGTAAGGGGATCAACCAATAATAAAATAAGTACCTTGCGAAAGGGAACGCTGGGCGTAATCCCAACACAGTTCCTAGTGCCCCTTGAGAGCCCTTCACAGGGAATACCGGGGGCAGTCCTGGGTTAACGTAAACTGTTTAACAAGCTGAAAAGAGTAACTTAGTAATTAGGGTTGCACATTTCACAGGCACTGTTAGCACCAAAGTCAGCTGGGAGCTTCGGCTCGGATGGTTAAAAGACGGACTCTTGGTCCGGGAGCTTCGGCTCGGGTTTTGTTTACGCTAAATCTGCATGTGCATAAAGAAAATAAATTAAGGTGGTGGGTTTTCGGTATTGGAGGGTCGATGCACCGACGCCAATACGTTGACTCGGCAAGTGTGGTTAGCACTTCGCCAACAGAAGTCCGGTGCGCCAGCCGGCAAGAGTACGCAGGAGTCCGCTTCGTGCACCAAGCGTTGAGGCGTACGATAGGTCTGACCGGTAGTGCCTTACTGGTTTAGAGGTGGGCGAGGCCCAACCCACCGCTTCCGTCTGCCACTACGGAGGTATCCTGGGAGGTTACGGCTCCAGAAAGGGGGAACTAAAGGTCTGTGTGCACAGAGTCGGGTGTGTGCGTTGCACTTGCATGTCCATCATACCCACTTGCATGTCATAGCATAATCGATTCATTTAACCCCTGACACCTGATGTATAAGTGAATGGGACGCTTATACATTAGGACCTGCAAAACGACCCCTTAGTCTATAAGCTTGTGTGGGCAAGTTTATAAATTAAGGTTAATTTTGAAATATTTAGTTACTGCTGTTTGACCACCGTCACCCCAACGTATAAATCGGTATGGGACTTTTTATACGATGGGAGCCTTGCAAAAGACCCCTTGGCTTATGTGTTTTTCCACATAAGTGAAGGTTACATTTCAGCTTACATTTATTGTCTTTATATGCTATAGGACTTGCTAGAATAGACCGCTGTCATCTGCTTTGATATTCTCCACCTTCAAGTCCCCCCTTTCTTCCTCTCCGCTCGGTGCCTAGGAGCCGTGGGGGAAGGGGTGGGGGATGATAGGACTTAGTCTTTTAGACTAACGGTTTTCGAACCGCATCATTTAGGATCGTGGAGACCAGCATGGAGGAGCAGCCCCAGAGACCGGTGCGCTTGGAGGTGGGGCAGTCTAGCTCGAGTTCATACAGCCGGGACTGTGAGTCTCGACCCGAGTAGTTTTTCAGCTTTTGCTTCCGCATGAGTGATTTTGTAGTGAGGATATGTTGTACCGGGCATAAGCCCGTATTTTGCTACTCTGATGTTATCTACTGTGGACACTCCCTTCGTGGAGTTATATTATATATGTCATGTGATTCTCTGTGGACAGATAGTTTTCATTTTACTTCATTATGCTACTTTTATGTGATCGAATTGGCCGGCAGAATCGGCGCTTTGTGGTGATGACCTTCAGGGCGTGAAGGAGTCACCGCAAAACGGCGGTTCTGGGCCTAAGACCCCGTGGTCAAAAGAGAAAAAAAAAAGGGGGTCTTACAGCCAGTGGGTTTTTTTACACTGCGGTCTGGAGGACGACCCCGAAACACACATCCGACCCAACAAGACTGACGGGTTTGTCAGCAAAGTACGTACGCGAGACTCTAGAGTGCACCTTGGACGTGTACAGAGGCGTATGAGAGGGTCTAAGGCTTGGTAGTGTGCATACCGGTCTAGAAGCGGAGACGCCCGCTCCGCTGCTGCCGTAGCCACAGCGGTGGTACCCGAGAGTGATGCTAGCTCTCAAAAAGTGGGAACTAAAGGTCTGTGATCACAGAGTCGTTGTGTGTGAGTTGCACTCGCCGCCTGCGCATAAAATTGCATCATATCATTCATTCATATTAGGTCATACGCTTCATAGATCCTTATCATATAAATTAGTATGGGCTCTTTTATATGATAAGTTAAATTTCCTGGAACCCTAACTTATATATTGTATGGGCATTTATATAAGTTAGGGTACGTTTGTGATGATAGCTTATTGGTAACTTAGCTTATTTACTTGTTCATACTACTGCTTCTTTACTTTTCTTTACTGCACTGCTCTTACTGTCACTCGTACCATACTTAGTACTGCTAGAAAAGGATTACATTACTTATTACCACTCTAGATAGATATTGTCACCTGCTTCCATTTTGCTACCCCTTGTTGTCCTCCGCTTCGTCCTCCCGCTCGGTGCCTAGGAGCTGCGGGGCGAGGTGCGGAGGAAACGACTTGGTCTTTTTGACTAATGGTCGGTGACCAACTATTTTTAGGAGCCCGTGGAGATGGAGCACCAGCACGTCGAGGAGGCAGGACATGAGGAGCAGATACCGCTTCAGCAGGCTACTACCACTACTGTGCGTCCTCAGGTGGGACGAGTCTTGATGTTCTAGTGTAGCTTCCGCATTTATGATTTTTGTGAGAGAGAGATATGATGTACTGGGCATAAACCCTTTTTACTTTTTCATTTGTACTTATTTGTGGACTATCATGATGTACCATTCATCTCTTTTTATGATTGTACTGTGGCTTGTGGACTGGTATTTTTACTTATACAGTTTTACTTCTTCTTCTCATATTGGCCTACAGGTTAATGATCGTACTAGCCGGCAGGATCGGCGTGTTGCGGTGTCGACTAACCCGTGAGTTAGTGCCACCGTAAGACGGCGGTTCTGGGCATAAGATCCGGTAGCCCTCCTTGGTAAGGGGGAGGGGGATCTTACACCCTTAGCCAATTACACGATTCTAGAATTAATTCAAAAATCTTTTTGAGAGCATAATTAGTAAATTGTATTATTTCTAGTAGCTCTCGTATAAGCTAGAGTTCTTATAATTCCAAACTATTTTCGTTAATCTAACCATTACAAATGTTGCCTTCTATTTGATTACATCAAGAAGTCTTTTGGCCAAAACTTTTGCGCTATTTAAATCATCTACATAATTTTAGTACTTAACTCTTACACCCCGTATATTTATTTCGATCTCTCTTATAATTGATTAAGCGATAGCCAAAACTTAGAGTTTTTTTTATTCCTTGTAGATTCACCTCAAACTTTTGCTCTGGAATAGCAAAAGCCTAAGTATGGGGGTATTTGATGATTTGTAAATATACATATTTTTGTGCACATTAATTTAGTCGTTTTCATTTATTTTCGTCGTTTTTACTTATTTTTGTTCAATAAAATGCTCCTATTCTTTTAAATTTATTACTAACTTGCTTTATTTTATTTTGCAGAAAAATTTCCAAAATCTGCCAAAATTGGGCAGTACACGCCCGTGACAATTTGGTCACGCCCGTGACCGGGCCGTGACTGTGCATTTCCCGTGAAAACGGACGATTTCTGAAGTAAAAGCTTGACACGCCTGGGGTCACGCCCGTGTCACCCGACACGGGGCGTGACCCAAGCCTGTGTCCTCTCCTCTCGACGAATTTCCGCTCGACGATCGTCGAGTGTCGACACCAACTGTCACGCCCAGCGTCACGCCCGTGACCTGGGGCGTGACTCAATTTCCGCTCGACGATTTCGACTCGACACTTTCCGCTCGACATTCGTCGAGTGTCGACACCAACTGTTACGCCCAGCGTCACGCCCGTGACCTGGGGCGTGACCTTTCCAGCTGGCCCGACAAGATGCTGCCGAAGACTTTTGACGCAACCCGCGTCCGGTTCTACCTCCCCGACACGCCCAGAGTCACGCCCGTGACCTGGGGCGTGACTGCTGCGAACTCAGCCCGAAGTCAACTTTCCTGTCCAATCGCCGGCCGCCTTCATGAATAGTACTGTCACGCCCCCCTACACGCCCGTGACCTAGGGCGTGTACTTAGAAATTTTTTCCTATAAATTGCCCAGTTCTGTAAGGTCCAAGGGTTCAGATTTTTGGGCCAATTTAGTGTCTTTTTGTGGGCTTAATCCGTGGATACTAGTGCTATGTAAGGAGATTTCTCCCTTCTTATTTCATGTTTTGTTTTGCTTTATCTTCTAGCTTTGTAATAGTTTGATAATTTTAATAAAAATGTTAGATTTTCTCTCTCTATATAGCATGAAAATTCATTTGGATGGCTCACTTCTTCTCTTTTTTTTATCCTTGGTTTCATCCTTGTTCTTCATTTATGAAATGTGTGTGTGTGTGTATGAGTGTAACTTATTTACTTTACATGTTTTTAACTTGTTTTCATGTTTAGGGATGATTAGTTTTCCTTTTTTCTCTCACCATGTCTTTTTCCTTTAACTTGTCTTCATGCTTAGAATTTTGATGTCATTCTCATGAATTTATAAAAGAGATTCAAAAAGTGATTTTGTTCCTTTTTTTACTTAATTTTCTTTTAGGATTGTAAAACCTCTTTTTGTTCTTTTCATCTTCTTTTTCACCCTTTTTTATCACTTTCATAAAATCATAAGGATGAAAATATTAGCACTTTTATTTTCCAAAAACTTTGGTTTTTAATTTGATTTGAAAAACTTTTGTCTTCTAAAAATTGAAATTTCCTCTTTTTTTTCGTTTTTGGCAAAACCTAAGCATGAAAAAGTTAAAATTTTAATTTTTAGGTAACTTTCATTTTTGCTTTTTATTTGTGTGTGTGAGTGTATGAGCCTAAATTTCCTTTTGTTCTTCTTAATCTTCATGAAGTGTGTGTGAGTGTAGGTGTATAACTTTTATGCTTTGATTCAAATTGTGTAGAGTGTGTGTGTGTAGGTGTTAAATTTTAATGCTTTCTTTTAATTGCTTTCTTTTAATGCTTTGTTCAAATTATGTAGAGTGTGTGAGTGTAGGTGTATAACTTTTATGTTTTGTTCAATTTTGTAGAGTGTGTGAGTGTAGGTGTTATCTTTATTGCTTTCTTGAAATTCATATGGAGTGTGTGTGTTTGTGTGCATTTATTTCCGCCTACTCATTAAGAGTTAAATGGCGCATCGCTTTCATTTCAGTCCTACTCGTTTGAGTAGGATTTGTAATTTTTCTTTCTTTATTTTTCCGCCTACTCACTTGAGTTAAATGGCCGGACTTTATAGCCCTGTAATCGCATTTATTTTCTCCTACTCATTTGAGTAGGACTCGCTTTCATTTCAGTCCTACTCGTTTGAGTAGGACTTGCAATTTTCAGCTTTTATTTACCGCCCCCACTCGTTTGAGTGGGACTCGCAAATTTGAAAAATGCAAATTTCTTTTATGTGTAACTTAGTTCCTTTTTAATTTATAATTTGGAGTGTGCGTGAGTTCTTGTTTTAGCTAGTTTTTCAGTTTTCTAAATGTTGTTATTTTTCTTGTGTCCCCTTCTTATAAACGTTTAGTGTTTAATTTCGATCTCGCGCCTCACTAAATTATAAGCCGTCCCCATACCGATGTGTGGCTAATCGCTATTAGCCTCGGCATCGAAGAGCATTGGGACATTTAAAATGATTTATAATAATTGAAGCTCTTTATTTTCATTTTAATTTAAGCACTTAAGGTTTACCCCGGATTTACGACGCGTAGGACCACATATCGATGTGTGGGCCCTATTTCCGTAGTCCATATGCTAGCTAGCCGAGAGGCCGTGCATATGGACCGATCACCCCTGGGTAAATAGAGTTGCGTGCATACCCTCAAGAGAGGACAAGCATAATTCTACCGGATTGGGTTCCCCACCCAATAGCGCGGTCTTAGCGTAAAACAAGCGTTAAGAGGAATCCTTCGTCGGACTAACGTTCGGTCGAATAGTCTTAACGTTTAGGTGAGCGATATACCTATAGCTAGGTGAGCTCACATTTGTGGAACCTCCATGGCCAAGTTGCCTTATTATTAATTTGAAAACTAAGTCTTTTTATTATTAAAAATTGTTTTAGTCTTAATCCGATTCGATGCCGAGCGTTAACCCTTCATCGAATATTTTCTAAATCATTTTTTTTTTTCGCTCCTTTGCTTTTCCGTCTTTTATTAAGTAAAAAAAAATCCACCTTACTTTCAGTAAAATAATAGTCCTCCCGGAGGAGTAAGAATAGTCAACACGACCCCGAGAACAATACGACCTCGGTATTCCCCCGAATATCGAGTACTACTTGCGATAGGTGCACTTGCCTACCCGAGCAAGCCCGCGGCGATCGACTCACCGAACCAACCACAGTAAGAGTCTATTCGCGGGCCCATCAGCCTCCAAGTGTCTACACTTTCTGATGTAGACACAGTTCCTCTAGGTGTCGACACTGCTTCTAAGTGTCGACACTTCTTCACTGGACTTTTCTTCATTGAGTGTCGACACAGCTCCTTGTGTCGACACTTTCTGTCTGGTGTCGACTCTGTATCCCTGGTATCGACACAAGTACTCCAAGTGTCGACACTGCTTGCCTAGGTGTCGACACAAGTACTCCAAGTGTCGACACTGCTTGCCTGGGTGTCGACACAAGTCTTCTTAAGTGTCGACACTTTGCTCCTGGGTGTCGACACATGGACTTAGAATCTTTTCATCTTTCCCTGTGAATACTTGACCTGCACAACTAAACTCAAAATACATCAAATACATTTTGATGTATATCATTGAGTAGGGTGAGGCTTCTTCAAATCAGGTACATTTGAACCAATGTACCCAACATACTCGGACCCCGAGAAGATCCCGCTGTTAGGCTCTCACCTAGCTGGCAGGGCTGAATGTCACTCGATGGTGTTTGCCTGTACCCCGAGCAGATCCCGCTGCCAGGCTCTCACCTAGCTGGTAGGGCTGGATGTCACTCGATGGCGTCTACCCAGACCCCGAACAGATCCCGCTGCCAGGCTCTCACCTAGCTGGTAGGGCTGGATATCACTCGATGACATCTACCCGGACCCTGAGCAGATCCCGCTGCCATGCTCTCACCTAGCTGGCAGGGCTGGATGTCACTCGATGGTGTCTACCCGGACCCCGAGCAGATCCCGCTACCAAGCTCTCACCTAGCTGGCAGGACTGGATGTCACTCGATGGTGTCTACCCGGACCCCGAGCAGATCCTGCTGCCAGGATCTCACCTAGCTGGCAGGGCTGGATGTTACTCGATGGTGTTTACCCGGACCCCGAGCAGATCCCGCTGCCAGGCTCTCACCTAGCTGGCAGGGCTGGATGTCACTCGATGGCGTCTACCAGAACCCCGAGAAGATCCCGCTGCTAGGCTCTCACCTAGCTGGCAGGGCTGGATGTCATTCAATGGCCTCTACCCGAACCTCGAGTAGATCCCGCTGTCAGGCTCTCACCTAGCTGGCAGGGCTAGATGTCACTCGATGATGTCTACCCGGACCCCGAGCAGATCCTGCTGCTAGGCTCTCACCAAGCTGACAGGGTTGTATGTCACTCGATGGTGTCTACCCGGACCCCGAACAGATCCCGCTGTCAGGCTCTCACCTAGCTGACAAGGCTGGATGTCACTCGTAGGAGTCCAATCCAGTTCCCCAACTGACAATAAGATGGGTCGAGACGAATGAAGCGATATTGGAAGATGGAGGGCCCCAGTCATTCGAATGACCTAGAAAGGAGTCACATGAGTAAGGAGATAGGTCCAACATGATCATCCAATGCCCATGATAACGGTCCAGGCGGCGAAAACCCGGGCCGCGTCGCAAGAGGGACGATTCGCAAGAAACCCGGCGGCTCGGTTGTGAGCCGAGCCGACTCACCACCTCTGGCGAGCAAGCAGCATGGAGGATCTGGACTAAGTAGGCAGGGTCACCACTCGCGGGACGGCTGACTAAGCCTCATATGCTCCCTACACCAAGTCCTTAGGGGACGCGCGATCTCGCCGTCAGGACAAGGAAAAAGGAACTGCGAGCGGGAGGATTAAAATAAGCCGCAAGAACAAAAATAAAGAAGATCTGCACTGCACGGAAGACATTACAAGCGACAGTGATATACTTACACACGAAGAGACGGACACAAAACAGTTCATTGATGGGCAGAAATACAAGTTCGGGACTCGACCCGTGTTTACATCATAACAAGAGAAATAAATAGGAGATGCGAGGCGCAGGAATGAAGGCGATGCGAGATCTCGGGCGACGAGTCCTAGATGTTGAGACCACCAGCGGGATTGTGTGTGTGTGGGACCGCATATTTGGGCTTCCCCATCGCGTTCCAGGTCTGGGTGTTGACCCCGGTGGGCCCCCCGTGTGGCGGAATATCCCCGCCATCCCGTGGTTGGATCCCAGCCTGCAGCGGATGGTCCTTGGTGTTTATGTACCCCCGGAAGATGTGCGGTGACGGGTGCTTTCCACATGGTATCAGTCCCGCTGCGGGGGTGTGTTGAGACCAAGGTCCAGCGGGATTGTGTGTGTGTGGGACCGCCATATTTGCTTCCCCATCGCGTTCCAGGTCTGGGTGTTGACCCCGGTGGGCCCCCCGTGTGGCGGAATATCCCCGCCATCCCGTGGTTGGATTAGTCCCTTGCCTGCTGGTCCTTGATGTAACCATCACCTCGGTTTTGGGAAGATGTGCGACGGGTGCTTTCCACATGGTATCAGAGCCATCCCGCTGCGGGGGTGTGTTGAGACCAAGGTCCAGCGGGATTGTGTGTGTGTGGGACCGCATATTTGATCGCGTTCCAGGTCTGTGTTGACTGGGCCCCCGTGTGGCGGAATATCCCCGTGGTTGATTAGTCCCACATTCCTGCAGCGGATCCTTGGTGTTTATGTACCCCCCGTCCCCCCTTACCATCACCTCGGGGTTTTGGGAAGATGTGCGGTGACGGGTGCTTTCCACATTTGGCGTCGCCTGAGAGATGGGGAAAGCCAAACATGCGGTCCCACACACACGTGTCCTGCTGGCAAATATAGTCTCAACACACCCCCGCAGCAGGACAACCTGGCTCTGATACCATGTGGAAAGCACCCGTCACCGCACATCTTCCCAAAACCCCGGGTGATGGTAAGGGGGGACACATAAACACCAAGGCGCTGCAGCAATGTGGGACTGATGGCGGGGATATTCCGCCACACGGGGGCCCACCGGGGTCAACACCCAGACCTGGAACGGATGGGGACAAATATGCCCCACACACACACAATCCCGCTGGACCTTGAACACTAGACACTCTTGTCTCCCAGATCCAGCACTGGAAGGAACAACGTCAGTACCACGTCGCTTGCAGAGAGACCCGCGCCCTTGCTCTTGATAAGGTCGAATCCTCGTATCATCTGAAGGGTGTACTTTGTCGTGCTGGCATAATTTTTCTGCAACATTTCTTCCAGCTCGTACTCAGTATAATGCGTGAGCTGGCAGGCGCTGCTTGATGATGGCGGGACAGCCGCCGCGACCTCCAGCTCTTGCACCCGCGCCCGCAGTACTTCCCTCTCTTTCTCCAGAGCGGCGATGGTGGCGTCGACAACATCCGCCCTCTCCCTCTGTCGCTCGGCCTCCTCCTTGGCAAGGCGGAGGTCCTCCTCCTTCTCGTCCGCCAGCCTCTTGAGCGAGGGGGCGTTCCTCTCCACCTGAGTGCAGCGCCAGCCGACCATGTGGGACAACTCCAGGCTGCGGAGCTGGGCCCGCTCGCTTTCATACACAAGCACCTACATCGCCTCCTCATCGTAGATGGCGCCGTCGTCCCACGAGTAGAGCCCGAACGAGAAGTTGTAGGCCTCCCTGCTGATGGTCTCCTGCTCCAGCCAGCTCGGCAGCAGGGTGGAGATCACCGTCTGGTTCGACTCCTTGTCCTATAATAGGAGAGGGACGCCGAGCTCATCCAGGCACTTCTCGCCGTAACCAAAGTTGCGGTGCCCTCTCGGCACCAGCTTCACGGCGGTCCGCGCCTCTTCCTACAGCCCGGAGGTGCCGGCCGCCTCGCTGGGGACGCCGCTCGCCGAAGCAGTCGCGGGGGAGGGATCCTTGGCCAGCTAGGTCACCGGGGCCTTGCCTTTTCCTTGTCCTTCGATGGGCGCCTCACTGTAGCCTTCGCCTTCTTGGGCGGTGGCGGTGGAGGTTGTTCGCGACTTGGCCGCTTTTAGACAGCAGACGCCAGAGGCCTGACTCAAAGTGCGCCAAGGGGATGGAGAGCTCCCCTCCGGAGAGGTCATTTGTCTTCTCCACCTCTCCAGGCCGCCTCGTCATGAAACCAGGTGGGATTTGGTCGCTGATGGTGTCAAATAATTCGCTTTCAGAGATGACGGCGGGGGGAAAGTCGTGCTCAGAAAAGGTCCTAACACACTTACCCCGGCCGTCCGCGTCGCCACTACCACCACCCATCTCGCAGAACTTGCTGAACGGGGTGAGAAAGTTTTCGCAGGAAGCGAGCGAGCCATGGGTCGCAGGAGGCAAAAGCTAAGGGATGTTTTATATGTGATGGGTGAGAAAGGGCCTGCAGGGCCTATTTATCGAAAGAAAATGGCGGGAAAATCTTCCGCCGGCGGGAAAAGTGCGGATAGCGAAAATAAGGCCTGACGGTTCAACTTCCCGGCTCGCAGCCGCGCCATAAGGACCGTTCGACAGTGAATCACGCCCACCCGCATCCGCACAAAAGGCGGGTGAGCTGCGGCTCGCACCCGCCCGAAACTATATGCGAGCCGGGGAGACTCGCAACCAGTGAGTTCCCGGCCCGCTCCTGCCAAGATTAAATAGGCGGGCTGGGCAAGCCGATTCAATGATCTCGCGCCCGCTTAAAGAAGCGGTGGACGAGCAAGAGGGCTTCATCCGTATCCACCCGAAGAAAACTAAATAGCAACACAATAGGAGTAACGTGTGTAAGACCCCCCCCCCCTACCAAGGAGGGCTACCGGGTCTTATGCCCAGAACCGCCGTCTTACGGTGGCACTAACGCACGGGTTAGTCGACACCGCAACACGCCGATCCTGCCGGCCAATACGATCATTTAACTTGTAGGCCAATATAAGAAGAAGAAGTAAAGCAGTATATTAATCCACTAGTCCACAAGTCACATAGTACAAATCATATGTATGCAATGAAAAGTACATCAATATAGTCCACAAAAGAGTACAAAAAGAAAGAGTAATAAGGGCTTATGCCCAGTACATCAAATCAACTCTCTCTCAAATGAAAACGGAAGCTATACTAGTACATCAGAACTCGTCCCACCTGAGGACGCACGGTAGTGGTAGTAGCCTGCTGTAGCAGTATCTGCTCCTCACGTCCTGTCTCCTCGTCGTGCTGGTGCTCCATCTCCACGGGCTCCTAAAAATATTATGGTCACCGACCATTAGTCAAAAAGACTAAGTCGTTTCCTCCGCACCTCGCCCCGCAGCTCGTAGGCACCGAGCGGGAGGACGAAGCGGAGGACAACAAGGGGTAGCAAAGGTGGAAGAAGGTGACAGAAACTAACTAGCAGTTGTAATAAGTTTTATTGTTCTATTCTAGCAGTTCTATATATGGTACAAGAAGGTAAAGAGTAGTAAAGTAAAGGAAGTAAAGAACATCAGTAAGAGCATGTAAATAAACTATTCTACCACTATACTACCATCACAAAAGTACCCTAACTTATATAAATGCCCATACAAATATATAAGTTAGGATTTCCAGGAAATTTAACTTATCATATAAAAGAGCCCATACTAATTTATATGATGAGGATCTATGAAGCGTATGACCTAATATGAATGAATGTTATGATGTAATTTTATGCACAGGCAAGTGCAACTCACGCACAACGACTCTGTGATCACAGACCTTTAGTTCCCACTTTTTGAGAGCTAGCATCACTCTCGGGTACCACCGCTGTGGCTACGGCAGCAGTGAAGCGGGCGTCTCCACTTCTAGGCCGGTATGCACACTACCAAGCCTTAGACCCCGCTCATACGCCTCTGTACACGTCCAAGGTGCACTCTAGAGTCTCGCGCATGTACTTTGCTGACAACCCGTCAGTCTTGTTGGGTCGGTTGTGCGTTATCGGGGATCGTCCTCCAGACCGCAGTGTAAAACAACCCACCGGCCCCTCTAACCCTCACAACCACCTGGTGCACCGTACTGCCATCGGTGTGACGAACGGCCAGTACCGCCTTCTCCGCCACTATATTTATGCACATGCAAGTATTTCATTCCGAGCCTTCCGCTCGCAGGACCAAACCCATCCTGAAACCCTCAAACCCAACACGGGTGAGAACGCACAATAGTGCCTTTATACCGATCCCCTCAAACCCTACACGGGTGAGCATATATCATGAATCTCTCCAACCCTACACGGGTGAGAAGGTACAACAAATGTCTTAACCTATTAGACTACTCTTGTCTACGGGTTATTATACTTAGTGATTTAAGGTTAATCCCAGGACTGCCCAGGGTATACCCGTTGAAGGGCTCTCGGGGGCACTAGGAACTACGATGGGATTACGCCCAAAGTTCCCTTTCACAAGGATATTTACTTTAGTTGATGACTACCCATATTTCACCCCAGCTCTCATTGTTGCTCTGGAACAATCCTTAGTGACTTAAGATATTACCGGGAAACCAACGGTCTTCCGTCGACCTCCACTCCGGTTGCTACCTAAGGACTTGCACTTTTACTCCCATCACTAAGACAATACTACCCACAAGGATTATTCTTATTGCACTCCCTTATTCTTCCGATAATCAATCCTCTGGTAATCCCCTAAAGCATGACCTATTTATGCTATATGCAGACCATGTCCTATTATTATCCCGAAAATGGAATCTTCCAATTCTTAGGGCCTCTTGCCCCTAGCTATTTATCCTAGGGTGGTATGGACTAATGGAGCTATCATATGGATTCTCATAATTTTCCTTGTTCAATTAATCCCTTAATTAAATCTTTTAAATTAATTCCTAGGTCACTTTACATATGAAGTAGTATGATTTAAAATCCACTGACCTAGGTAATATTTCCTGAGTTGTATAATGATAAAATATTTCTGTCTTCAGGGTTTCACAATTTTCCTTTGAATATTTATACAAATTCCTTATTTAATACCAAATCTACATAATTTCCATTTTCCAAATGAAGTGCAAGAAATATATAATCCAAAATTCCAAGAAAATTACAGAACATAGGACACATTAATTTAAGACTAATGGCAGAGTTTCATCAACCTCTATAGTGTAATGGCCTAACAAATCCCATTCTTAAATATTTACCAAAATGACATTACATTAATTTAAACATTATGAGTACATCCATAAATTCTAAAATCATTATGCAAGACTAATAATACAATTATACAACACTAGAAATATTTCCAAATTTTTCTGATGTGTATTTCCATCAATTCAAGAATAAATGCAATAAGGGTAAAATGGTCATTTCAAGGTATTTTACTCCAGAAGTTCTTCAAACAGAAAGATCAAATTTTTCTAAGTCAAATATAACCTTATTTTCAACTTGGCAAAGTTTGAGGATTTTTACTTGAGGAAAACCTATTTTTCCAATTTATTTTCAAAAGGAGCTATATTTTTAAAAATTCCAATTAATGGGATTTTTGATTCCAAAAATCCCATAATTAATCTGAGGGTTGAAATTTACCCTAATGAACCACTGGAATCAAATCCATGATTTTTGAATGCCTCCATTAGGCTGAATGCACAATATTTAAATTATTGCTATTGGCACACCAAGGCAATACATAAACCAACACATCCAAGTGGATTACCCCAACATGCAATGATCCAAATGTGCTGAAATTTTTATCATGCACCAATTCTGTTCCCAAGGACCTACCACCAAGATTTGGGGCCATTTGGAGTCATATAACTCCAAATATGTCATTTATTAAATTTTTGATATTATGACCAAACCTATAGAAAATATTGTCCCAAAAATTCCCAATGTTTGGCAGAGGCTAGATATGCCCTAATCATGCATGTACCCAAAATTTGGGGCCATGTTGATTACTGGTTTGACTTGGACATCCAAATGAAATTCTGCCCTTGTCTAGGACCAGTCCTAGGAGAAATGCCCTACAGGCCAGACTACTGGACCAAAATTGATGATTAAGGTGTCAAATTAAAGTTAACCGGTAAGGATACATTTTTCATTCAGAGTCCAGGTTCTGGCAATGTTTCTAAGAGGCCTACAAGTGACATGCAATGGAAAGTAAAAACAGGGACAGAAAATTAAATTTGATATGACACGAATCTTAAAGCAGAATGGAGGGCATCTGTTCATCTTCTCCATGGAGCCAAGGGCCGCGATTTGCCCGACCTGGAGCACCTTCCAAGGCCATTTCCAGGCCATCCAACCACCTCCCTGGCCGGACACCACCACCAACACCTCCGTTGAGGTGAGGGCTAACGTCTGGCGGTGACTTGGCCGCCAGAGGCGGCGGTTTCCGGCGAAATTGCACTCCATCAAAAAATCCGAAATTCATGAAAAGCTCACCTTGGATCTGGCTCATTTGAGCCCGATGTCTCGCCTAATAGATCTAGGAAACTAGTACAGGTAGAGGTGAGGTGAAACAGACTTTGATCGGAGCCCGACGGCGGCGACGGCGGTGGTCGGCCATGGAATTTCTCCTCTCCGGCGAGCTTGCTCCCGAACTCGTTTCTCCACCAAAAGCTTCGATCCAGATATCAAATTCAACTCCTCTCGGCCTTCTGAAGCTGATGGTGAGGTCAAAATGGTGGTGGGGTGGCTGGTTATATTGTTTTGAGTAGTGGGAATTTCGGCCACCACCTTGGATGCTCCTGCTTGGCTCCAAGTGGCACCTCCTTTGATATAATTTGGCTGGGTGATTATTCCTTAGCTCAGAACTGAGCTTTGGGAGGGAGGAGGAGGGCCAAGTGTCCTCTATCCCCCTTTTCCCTCTCATCTCTCTCCTCTCTTTCCCCAAATTTCCAAAAACACCCCATACATGCACTCTCTCTCCTATTTTAGAGGGGTAGGGGCTGTCATTAACCATTTAGGGTTGTCATTGGTCTTGGCTCATGGGCTTTGACCATTGAGAATGGGCTTGACCTCCCTTTTTCTCTTTAGGCCTTATGTTGACCAAGTTGACTTTTAGGGTTGACTTGGTCAACTTGATGAGTGGGCTGGCCCCACTTGATGGTCATGAACCCCATGTCATCACCCAACATGGGTTGGACCATGGTGATGCCCCACTTGGGATAATTGGGCTTATATGTGTGGAGTTGACCAAATTTGGGTTATGATTGACTTGAGTCAACTTGGGTCAATGGTTGACCCAATGATGTGGCTTTTGGTTCACATTGATTGCTTTTAGGATTAGGGGCATAGTGGTGGGGTCAATGTGTACCTATGATTCCATTTTGGGCTAGTTTGACCTGATTTGGCTCGAACCCTATAGTGGGTCCTATGTAAATCCACCCTAACTCCACCCCATGTCCAACCCAATCTGAGTTAAGGGTCTAGAAGTAACATGAGATGTTACAAATCCCAATAAACAAAAGAATAATTTCGTCCCCGAAATTCAAGTTTGGGTCTACGGGATTTTCAAGCATACTTCAAACATTAATTAAAGCGTTACCTAAAGTGAACAGCTCGGGGTGTTGTTCTTGCATAAGATCCGTCGACTCCCAGGTGTGATTCTCCCGTCTGTGGTTGAACCACATTACCTTCACTAGGTCAACCTTCTTCTCCCGCGACACTCGGACCGTTGTATCGTTGATTCAGATTGGTTCTAAACAAGCTGATCTATCAGGAGCTCTCGGGCCTGCTGTAGCGGTAATATGTTGCTCTGGCCGATGGAGAGCTCTTCGTAGAGAAGAGATGTGGAAGACGTCGTGTAGGATACTCAACTCCGGTGGCAGCTGCAGTCGGTAAGCTAAGGGGTCGATCCGTTCCAGGATCAAGTATGGCCCCATGTATCGAGGACTGAGCTTCTTGTGCCTCCGTATCCTTCACATAACCAGAACCAAGAGTCCTCGTGTCTATATCCTGAACCCAAGATAGCGGCGTCTGACACTTCTTCTCATACAAAGCTTTATAAGGACTCATTTCAATACTTGTCTCGCATATGTTCTTTATAAGAAAACTCTATCAGCGGTAACCATACCTTCCAAATGTATTTTCGTTATACTTCGTGATATTCATAATCAAGGTTACGTGAGCATATTTTCAAGTCTTCTGACACATTATCATTAAATAAATCTTAATCATAGTTTGGTTCAAAATCCCTTACGAACAAGGATCACCAAGTATGTGAGAATTAGTAATCTTATATGTAGAATTGAGCACATAAATCTCATATTTCTCCTACAGAATCGCATCATGCCTTATGTATTATACCATATAGATTCTTCCAATACAAGTTATCGTGATATCATTTATGACAAAGATCCAACTTATGCATAGTAATTAACCAACTTCCAAGATTATGATGTGATGAAAAGATCATCATCTTGTTTCTTCCAGATTCATGACTTATCACACCTCTATATAAATATTAATACATGATTTATAGAGTGTTCACCTTTCAAGCGTACATCAAGCGATCAGTATTGATATTGATCTTGATACAGATGACTCCCAATCGCTTTTCACATATAATCTAAATCATAAATTTATCAGCGTATCTTTTCAGAATTGGTGAGGTCTGACACAAATCATTTCCATCATAACGAGAATCTTATAAACACTCATTATTTCTCGTGTAATTTCACTGTATTCACCTTAACAAGCAAAAATTGGTCTCTTCATAGTCAGGAATTTCCTAAAATGATCATGATGTTATCAATGTATGTGTCCCAGTTCTCGATGTTGTCATAATCAAGGGATCATACCTATGCGTATGTTTCAACTAATCATCCACCTCATTTGAATTTTTTTTGTTGAGTCGTTACATTTTTAAATGTCATGCCATAGGAGATTAATCTTATCTATCATAACGTTACCTCATTTCAATTCTTAAGTTCCAATATAATGGCTTTTGCTTAATTGAGTCATTCAAGGTTATAGTTCACCATTATGATCAAGTGACTGGCTATATCATGTACGCGTGAATAGTAATGATATTTCATCATTGTGTTTAATTCTCCAAATCCCAGCCTCTTGTAGGATCAAATAAGGAGTACTAAATCATACATACCCATAGAAAACGTAATCATTATATTCTTAAACGCAAGATGTTATCCTATCAAGATTTCTAATTATAACTTAACTATCTCCCAAGGTATAAGGGTGAGTAAATCATTTAAATTTGGAAAGGATTGATTCTTTGAGAGAATACACCACCTGTAAATCATCATCGAACACTTTTGTTTTGATTCTTATGATCATCAGAGTCACATCCAAAGGATCATACTTATAATATATGTCTTCCAATTTTAATTTTTCACTTGACTTTAAGTTTCTCTGTGACTGTTATACCCCTAGTGTTATAGACATAATTACTCAAATATTTCAATTCTTACTTGATGGGCTCCAATCAAGTCATAGTTAAGACCCGTAATCACTCCTTCACGTTACCATAATGTTATTCTATTTTGATCTGTATGTTTCTAACATTGTGACCTGAGCATGTCAGGTAGGCGCGGATTGCAGTGATCCATCATCATTTCCACTTCCCCCAATTCTACACATTTAATATGTGAAAGTCATAGTCACTTTCCTAAGAGCCACAGCTATGCAGAATTTTTGACTATCATTCTGACTTATACCGAATTCTCTATTCACATTGGTTTTCTTTTGCAATATATCTGTGTTCATTAATCAAATCCTTAACCTTTGATATAAACATTAATCACGTGTCACGTCAATTAGGCTATGGTGTTTGGGCATCTAGGAACGTGATTTGCTGAGGTAACATATTCCTTTAATTATACATAAAACCTTTTGTGTTGTCGTTACTGCTTGATTTTAGTTTATCGAAAGGTCACTTGTTCGATTTCTTGTGGATTATACGCAACTTGTTTCGATCTTTGGGATACATCATGTCATAATGCAATGACGAAATTACAATCTCTCTTAAGTTGTGCCAAGTAATGATCTAATTCACGAGTCCGCGGAAGTTTCTAACGTCTCATGGGGACTTTCCTTATTCTATGGTTGTAATATATCTAAGCGGGCAACCCTCTACGTATATCCCAAACTTCTAGGGATGGTTGATTATCTTACCGATTATGCGAATGCAAAACTTCATCTTTACTTGAGCAACATGTGAATTAATCAAGTCTTCTAGATTACTATGTTTGTGATACATATTTTATAAACCAGGTCTAGAGAAATCCAAGTCATTACCAATTTAGCCCAATAAACAAAAGGATGAGTCCCCATACCTTTCAGGTTAAATTCCCTTAATATTTACAGTGCATTCCTTTTATATGTGCACTCAATCCTTAGGTTTAACAATCTTAGACCTGGGTTTCTACCTTAATTAATATGTTATATACCTTAGGCCTTCAAGGTTACTATACGACCAATTTTTTAAGATCAGCACATGACCCAACCAAAATGGGTTTCTTGAATTCTTATTCTACCATTGGTATTTGCCACTGTGGTTGTCTTAACGTAATAAAGACATTAGTATGAGGGTTAAGTTTACGAGTACCCTACTATTCCACTAATATATTATATGAACCAGTTCTCCTTAAGGCAGTCCTATCAGCTTGGGTAAGAAGTGATAATATCACTTGGTAGGTAGAGTAGGGACATCAGAATTTAAGCCTTAAGCATTGACTCTTGCGTCAAATTCTTCCTTTGGTGAATTTGGGTATCCTCATACCTTAACCAGTCTATCTCTGAAGTCGATTTAAAACTCGGATACACTACAAAATCCTCTTGGTAAGTCAAGCTAAGGTGGTGTCCTAATTGGATTGGCCTAACTCATTGTACTTAATGGACTGTTTTATGTGACTTTCTACACATGGGCACACCACTGCTTCCGCTGCATACTTTGTCCACAAACTAATGCTCGCGCGGGGTGGTCCAGTGTTGTGGACTTCTTTCTCATATGATCATTTGTTCAAGTGATACCAGTTTGTAAGACCCCCCCCCTTACCAATGAGGGATACCGGGTCTTATGCCTAGAACCGCCATCTTACGGTGGCACTAACGCACGGGTTAGTCGACACCGCAACACGTCGATCCTGCCGGCTAATACGATCATTTAACTTGTAGGCCAATATGAGAAGAAGAAGTAAAGCAGTATATTAATCCACTAGTCCACAAGTCACATAGTACAAATCATATGTATGCAATGAAAAGTACATCAATATAGTCCACAAAAGAGTACAAAAAGAAAGAGTAATAAGGGCTTATGCCCAGTACATCAAATCAACTCTCTCTCAAATGAAAACGGAAGCTATACTAGTACATCGGAACTCGTCCCACCTGAGGACGCACGGTAGTGGTAGTAGCCTGCTGTAGCGGTTTCTGCTCCTCACGTCCTGTCTCCTCGTCGTGCTGGTGCTCCATCTCCACGGGCTCCTAAAAATATTATGGTCACCGACCATTAGTCAAAAAGACTAAGTCGTTTCCTCCGCACCTCGCCCCGCAGCTCCTAGGCACCGAGCGGGAGGATGAAGCGGAGGACAACAAGGGGTAGCAAAGGTGGAAGTAGGTGACAAAAACTAACTAGCAGTTGTAATAAGTTTTATTGTTCTATTCTAGCAGTTCTATATATGGTACAAGAAGGTAAAGAGTAGTACAGTAAAGGAAGTAAATAACATCAGTAAGAGCATGTAAATAAACTATTCTACCACTATACTACCATCACAAAAGTACCCTAACTTATATAAATGCCCATACAAATATATAAGTTAGGATTTCTAGGAAATTTAACTTATCATATAAAAGAGCCCATACTAATTTATATGATAAGGATCTATGAAGCGTATGACCTAATATGAATGAATGTTATGATGCATTTTTATGCACAGTCAAGTGCAACTCATGCACAACGACTCTGTGATCACAGACCTTTAGTTCCCACTTTTTGAGAGCTAGCATCACTCTCGGGTACCACCGCTGTGGCTACGGTAGAAGTGGAGCAGGCGTCTCCACTTCTAGGCCGGTATGCACACTACCAAGCCTTAGAACCCTCTCATACGCCTCTGTACACGTCCAAGGTGCACTCTAGAGTCTCGCGTACGTACTTTGCTGACAACCCGTCAGTCTTGTTGGGTCGGATGTGCGTTATCGGGGAGCTTGCTCCCGAACTCATTTCTCCACCAAAAGCTTCGATCCAGATATCGAATTCCACTCCTCTCGGCCTTCCGAAGCTGATGGTGAGGTCAAAATGGTGGTGGGGTGGCTGGTTATGTTGTTTTGAGTAGTGGGAATTTCGGCCACCACCTTGGATGCTCCTCCTTGGCTCCAAGTGGCACCTCCTTTGATATAATTTGGCTGGGTGATTATTCCTAAGCTCAGAACTGAGCTTTGGGAGGGAGGAGGAGGGCCAAGTGTCCTCCATCCCCATTTTCCCTCTCATCTCTCTCCTCTCTTTCCCCAAATTTCCAAAAACACCCCATGCATGCACTCTCTCTCCTATTTTAGAGGGGTAGGGGATGTCATTAACCATTTAGGCTGGTCATTAGTCTTGGCTCATGGGCTTTGCCCATTGGGAATGGGCTTGACCTCCCTTTTTCTCTTTAGGCCTCATGTTGACCAAGTTGACTTTTAGGGTTGACTTGGTCAACTTGATGAGTGAGCTGGCCCCACTTGATGGTCATGAACCCCATGTCATCACCCAACATGGGTTGGACCATGGTGATGCCCCACTTGGGCTAATTGGGCTTATATGTGTGGAGTTGACCAAATTTGGGTTATGATTGACTTGAGTCAACTTGGGTCAATGGTTGACCCAATGATGTGGCTTTTGGTTCACATTGATTGCTTTTAGGATTAGGGGCATAGTGGTGGGGTCAATGTGTACCTATGATTCCATTTTGGGCTAGTTTGACCTGATTTGGCTCGAACCCTATAGTGGGTCCTATGTAAATCCACCCTAACTCCACCCCATGTCCAACCCAATCTGAGTTAAGGGGTCTAGAAGTAACATGGGATGTTACAACGTGTGGCAGAAATTAAACCCGTCGACGGGTGAGAGGAGTCTCAGATTATTATAGATATTAAAATGTTTCAAGATGGGAAACCCTCCTAAGCGGGTTGGTTTAGAGTGCGGATGCGGTCCTGACCCGATGACTGACCGCGGGGAGGGGTAAGCGGGTCAGTACTGGATCCATTTCCACCTACCCCGCCTCTGCGTCTCGGTTCGGGGCGGCACACGAGGATAGTGGTAATCGCGAACCGCCACCAGCTCCTGCTGGGCCAGGTCGACTTGCTCCATGGCGTGCCTGAGCCGCTCATCGGCCCGCATAATATGTACTCCAGGAGAAGTTACTTCCTCCTCTCCAGCTAGGCGCCGCGCTCCCTCGAGAGCATCGAGCCGCGCCTCCGTCGCAGTCTTGTCCCGGTCAACCCTATTGAAGATCTCTTATAGCAGCAGAGTATACTTCTAAAACAGCCGCGTCACTTGTCTCTTCATCCCCGCCGCATCCACCGGGTCACCCAGATACTCTGAAATCCCCTCCGTGTCTGGGGGAGGCAAATATCCCTCGCTCATCTCGGCAACGGAGGAGACCGCGTTATAACCCGCAAAGAAGAAAGTCAGAGGGGACGATTGATGTCAAAACGGGCATAAGCACGAGCATACCAGGGGTCAGCATGTCGCCCGTATCGGTGGACGGCCGAGAAGAACCCGACCATCCCTGGAAGAGTTCCCCTTAAAGAGTTGCAATGGATTTCCCTAGCCTGGGGGGGGGGATCAGCGACCGAGGAGTCTCCAGAGGGGGATGTCCCAGGCCCAAGGGGCTGGCGACCCACTCGGTTGATAGTGGGAGGGAATGATCCCCTTCCCCACTGCCTCCCTCTTTACGCGGCGCCACCTGCGGAAGGAAAAGTTAGAAGCAAAGCGATGAATCAGACGGGAAGTGCGCATACCTGATTAATATCCTCGACGCCAGCTGCCGAGATGGAACCCGGGGGGTCATTCGCCGGGGATCGCCTAAAGATTTTTCCTTTTACCGGCCTGAAGAGGGGGCTAGGAGACCCATGCGCCAACCACGGGGCGGCCTCAAGGGCCTCTTCTCTGGTCTTTTGGCTTGTAGTTGCTAGCCGGGCTCTCACTTCCTCACTGACAGGCATGGTGCAACTACAGTTCACTAAGAAAGGCAAAAGGAGGTAAGGATTTTCCAGGGGACTCAGTGGCGTATTTATAGCCAGGGAATGAGACCCACTAGAAGATTCCTCGACAGCTCAGCACAACACTCAACGAACACGCGGGTTGGATGAATCTTTTTTAGCTTGGTCAAGCTCAAAAAGAGCGGGGATTGTGTACAACCCCGTGTTTGACGAGTGAGCCCGCCAGGCCAGGCGAGAGGACCAAGGCACCCTGCCCACACCATAACAGCATGCGGGGAGGCACCGGGTGGCCAACTCGCTCTCAGAAAAGCTAGACGAGCGAGCTGCACGAGCTGGCGCCTCACCTCGCACTCGCATTAAGTTCGTCGAGCAGAGGTTTGAGCTCGACATTCGTCGAGCAGAGGTTTGATCTCAGCATTCGTCGAGCAGAGGTTTGGGCTCGACATTCGTCGACCAGAGGTCTGAGCTCGACATTCTTCGAGTAGAGGTTTGGGCTCGGCATTCATTCAATAGAGGTCTGAGCTCGACATTCGTCAAGCAGAGGTTTGGGATCTGCATTCGTCGAGCAGAGGTCTGAGCGCGACATTCGTCAAGCAGAGGTTTGAGCTAGGCATTCGTCGAGCAGAGGTTTGAGCCCTACATTTGTAGAGCAGAGTTTGGGCTCGGCATTCGTCGAGCAGAGTTTGGGCTCGGCATTCGTCGAGCAGAGGACGGAGCTCGGCATACTTCGAGCTAATATTCATTGCTGAGCTCGACGAGCCCAGATCAGCGAGCCCCCTCTGGAGTTCCCGTAGCGACAATCTGAGTCCTACCAACCTGCTCTCTGATGAGTCCGATTTATATCATGTTTTTCAGACTCATCTGGACTAGTTTTCAAGCACTTGCACTTCACTTTTAGCATGTTATCGTTGATATTTCATTTATACAGCTTTTCACGCTAAGTGCATTGTTTTGGCCCATGGGTATGCAATTGCGCATTCTGTTGTTGGGTGTAAGCACATGGTGCTACCCAGGGGTTCTTTCTAGTTGCTTTTGTTGCATTTCTACTTTGTTGGAGGGTCCTGTTTGCTTTTATTTATTTGTCTGTAGGTGGTGTGTTTTACCCAAGGCTGGAATGCAGGTTTGAGGAAAACGCACGGTCGTGCGTTTTCTTAGCACACAGTTCTTTGTGATCGTGCGTTTTGTTTGTGCAGGAGAAACGTCAAGTGGAGCTCGACGAATTTCTTCGAGCTGAGCCCGACGATCTTCACGCACGGTTAACACACAGTTTCTTCGGAACCGTGCGCGAAGGAAACACACTGTTTTCCTGTAGCTTTCTTGTTTGTTCATTCTGTGGTTAATCATGTGATTTGTTCACGCACGGGCGGAAGCGCCCGTACGCGAGTAAAACGCACGGTTCCCCTTTATTTTCCTGATTTCCTGCGCTCTGTGTTTACCAGTGCGATTTCCTTCACGCACAGGCGGGTGCGCCCGTGCGCGAGTAAAATGCACGAGTCAACGCTTCTTCATCAGCAAGCTTGGAATGGAAGTTAATAACGCACGGTTAGTGCACGGTCGTGCGCCAAACCGTGCGTGCCTATTTTCCTGACCCGCTTGTATTTAAAGCGCAGATTTTCCTCCATTAAAGGGATTTTCTCCCCCGCCATTTTCCGCCTCCGAGGAAGGGTTCCGCCATTTCCCTTCATCTTCCACCTTAGGGAGGTGCTCCGGGCAAGCTTTCAACACCATATTCAAGCCCGAGCTTCCTCTCGGCCTCCTCCTTCATCCTTGAGCTTCAAGAAGAGTTAGATCTAGCTTTCTCCATTAAGCTAGGAGAAGTTTGTGCCATCCTCCATCGGATCGTGACACAAAGAAGACGGGTCCATTGGGAGTTAGTGACAGCCTCCTCTACCCCGGACGCAGTTGAAGACCGAGCTTGGACGCGGATTGATAACCTGGAGATTCCTACCGTGAATCCTCAGCAAGACTTCAGATCCGATCGATTTCACACACTTTTCTTCTCTTGTTGTTGATAGTGTAGTTGATCTCTTGTATATGATGAAGTTGATCTTATTTTGATAAACATATTTATACAATCATGTCTATGTGATTTCATATTTATGTTATTTGCTTGAGGTGCGCCTTTATATTCCATCCTCCACCACATCAGGTTGTGCCGCACTAGCAATTTCTAGTGGCATGCGCAGTGAAGAGGTGCTCACGACCCTCATTCTGCCGTTCTCACCACCTCATCTGCAAGCCTACTCCTCCATCCACCTTGTGATTCGGTGCATAGCGGCCCGTGTAGTCTTCCATCCTGCCTGGCGAAGCATCACATAGCGGTATTGCATAGGAGTAGTTGTTAGTGTTTTACTTTCTTTTTCCACAACATACCAAAACCCCCCTTCATTAACTCCGACTTATGGAATTCAATCTCACGTCCTCCTCGAAATTAACTCCACCTTACTGTGTTCCTTGAAGAGATCGATACTTGGGGAAATTCACCCATTTTGTATTACTTGTACGACCAGTACACTTGCCATTCAATGCATCACTCTCCTATAGGCGACCTGGCCGCCAGCCCACCTCGGAGCGAGCATTGGTGGGTCGCGGTGGCCTGGCTCATGCTCGCCCAAGAAGAGAAGGCGAGCTGCGGGAGCCAGGTCACACCCGCCCTGTAAGACCCCCTATCCATCGCATAACATATAATAGTAGGTCCGGCCGGGGCCCGACGCCATATACCACAGATAGACCGGGTGGTTACTCAATGGAAATCATCCAACTAATACCCAACGTCCTACACAGAGTCATTTTAGCGGAAGCAATTTTAAAAGTTGCAAATTAGAAGAACCCAGCCACAAGCATGAATGTTCACTACAAAACCCAATAGGAATGAAGTACAATACACAAGTACATTGACCTTAAGGCCTTACATTTGTTTACTCAAATTACATGTTTTGCACACCTCGGCACGCAGGCCAGTCACACATGAATAAAGCAAGTAAACACTCAAAATTTAGGCCTTCGAGGGCCGGCTCAGCGACATGGGCTTTTGCCCGCTATTTACCGCTTGGTCCTGCAGCACCTACAAGCAACAACCCACCACAACGGTGGCAAACAAAGGCAACGGTCAGCTATGCTGACCAAATTACAATGATCCCGCCCCAAAATCGGGGCGACAATGCTCCTTCCCTGCACTTTATTAGCATAACCAGGCATTATAGAGTAATAACACTACATGACAGGCATAGGCACGCAGGTCCACACACCCCGTGCTCTCAGGGCACATTCTCGGTGAACCCGGTTAAAACCGCAATCTCACCACCGCCACTTGGACGGCACAACTCGTGAGCATTTGAGTCTTTCAGGAAGAAGTCACGTCACATGAAAACATCGACAGCCTAAGACCCGACCTTTATACCATCGATAGGAATCTAACACCGAACCGCATAGAGCAGGAACGGTTCCACTCAACCCGTTGCTCACCTCGCCATGACACTTAAAGTTATCAGCGCGGGTCAAACTTCCCCGAAGCCCGTGAATCGAACACACAATATTACATAACCCAGTTCTGTACAAGTTGGCTCCCAGGCCAACAAGACGACAGAATCACGCATCTGCCCAGTTTTCCGGGTGTACCCCGAGGTTAGTCCCTAAGGCTCCCTGTTGCAATATACCGCGTAGAAAACCAAAAAAACAAACATTTGCGCGGAGTCTTCTCCGGCCATTCATGCAATGCAACATCACCGATCCAGACCAACTTGTCCGAGTAGGCTTCACACATCATGCCTATATCCGTTCTCGATTACGGACTCTACATGTACATAACGGGGACTATTCATATCTACCCGAATGAACGCCTCAAACTCACCGCAAACTCGCGTGAGCAGGCTTCTTATGCAAAGGAAAAGAGGACTTCACATATCCTAGGATGAGGATCGTTACCCTAGCGTTTTTCCTTGGCGCCATGAAAATCAATGAGATGAAAAACACCACAATCTCCTTACCTCTATAGATCCGAAGTCGGCTCGCGATTTGGAGCTCCGAAGCTCCGCCGGTGACCGGATCTAGCCTCCTTTCTTCTTCCTGTCTCTCCCCTCCCTCTAAACTTTAGAAAGAGAATAACCCAAGTGAAATGGTGTTTTCAAAGCCCTAAACCCGAGTATATCTCAGCAGGAACAACCCCCAGCCGTCGGATCCCAAAATAAGGAAACGGACGACCATGATTCAGGCTTGATTTCCAAAATCTGGGCCGAACACGGCCTGTGACACGCCCGTATCCAGGGCCATGTTTCCCATTCGCCATCGAAACCGTCGCGTACCGAAAAGTACACGGGCACCCGACACGCATGTGTCGGGATCGACACGCCCGTATCATCCAGTATACGTCCGTGTTCACGGGCGTATTATTCCATCGGCACAGGACCAAGAACTTCCCGCAAGGAACATGGGTCCTCGAAACGCCCGTGTAGGATCTGACACGCTTGTGTCTACCCAACACGGCCCGTGCGCCAAACCGTGTATCACCAACAACATAGCCCGACTTCAACTCGTGAAGCACACGGCCTGTGACACGCCCGTGTCCCAGGCCGTGTTCGTTGCTCGATGATCGTCGACTCCAAAATTTGTCGACCACTCGGCCAGATCGTCGACCGGAGCACGACACGCCCTGAGACACGCCCATTGTAAGACCCCCTACCGGATCCCAAAACACGACATGAAGGGGGGGTCTTATGCCCGAAACGGCCGCCTTGCGGTAGCATTAGCGCACGTCTAACCTGTACCACAAGACGCCTATTCCGCCGGCTACAACCAATATCAATATATACATGCAAATCCAACCATAATATAAGCAAGAAGAAGTCAAATCCACACTAAGCATATGAGTCCAAATACATCAAATAAGAGAAGCTAAAACACGCTTCTATAATATCAGAGTACAACTATAAAATTTGCCCAAACGGGCTACAACAGAATCTCATAACACTCACATCCGTAACCGACGGTAGCGACGACACCGTCATATCAGGCCCTGTCATCCTGGCCTGGCTATCCTGCTGCAAAGTCTGCGGCTGATCTACCCACGGGGTGACCTCCTAAAAAGGAAGACGTAACAACCGTTAGTCGAAAGACTAAGTGGCTTCACATCCGCTCCCCCGGCGACTCCTCGGCACCGGGCGGAAAAAGGAACAAGGGTACAAGTATAATACAAGTAGTAAAGCAGGTACAAGCAGGTGGAAATAGTGCATGATTAACAACATTATAAGCTAGCCGTTCTACTTGAATAACAATATTAGTAAATCAACAAGCACAAGTAACTACAGCAGGAAAGTAACTTAACTTATAAGAATGCCCATACAAACTTATAAGTTAAGGACCGGGTTATATAAAAGTAACTCATCGTATAAGAGTGCCCATACAAACTTATACGATGAGGGTCTTATTTGTGCAATGCT
Source organism: Platanthera guangdongensis (assembly GCA_039583875.1). Taxonomy (NCBI): domain Eukaryota; kingdom Viridiplantae; phylum Streptophyta; class Magnoliopsida; order Asparagales; family Orchidaceae; genus Platanthera; species Platanthera guangdongensis. The sequence goes on from CM077151.1 coordinate 194,145,530, forward strand.
ATGTAATGGTATGTATGCTATGCAATGACTCACCCATGATCCCACACATGCAATTGCTATGTCGACACAGACTATAGTTCCCACTATTCGAGCAGGTAGCTAACCTATCAAGCATCAGCCACCGTTGCCAGGCGGTGATAGTAGAGCGGGCATCTCTACTACAAGGCGGGTATCCACACTCCTTCACCTAGGCCTCCGTACGACTCAACGCTAAGAACACAAAATCGGAGCCCATGCATACTTTGGCCCAGCGGGGTCTTGGGTAGATGTACACCGAGAACACAGCCCAAACTGGTCAGGTGTGACCCGGAAGGGGCCTCGAAAGAAGGCACAAGGACACTGCCCAACCGTTCACTTGGCACGGAAGGGGAATCGGGACGTGAACACCGAGGACACAACCCAACCGCCCAAGGTCTAACCGTCAACTCCCGTCGGTGTGACGATCGGCGAGCCCGTAGACCTACCACACTATCCTTAACCCAGGATTATGACACCATGTGTCGACTCACATCACATGAAAATTCCACAACACCGTGGCATGGAAGGGGGCCTCGGAAGTAAGCACGAGGGCACAACCCAACCATCCATCTATACCACATCTCAACACAAACCAACTAGTGACGGTCAACACCGCACTTACATCCATTCACAGTACTACCTGTAGGGAGACTACGCTCTAAGTATTGGACTACTACATCTCATTCTAACCATCATACATACTCATGGCCATGGCTTAACCCTTGTATTTGTTATTCCAATGATTTCAACATATTACAAGCATGATGCGCATAAATGATAATCTACCAATTTGTATCTAGTCATTTCATTTAAGTAAGCTTTCTTCACAATTCAGTTATATGAAATCCGATTAATAAGATTTATCATTCATAGCACTACGGTGGTCAGCATAAAATATTTCATCAAAATCTAGAGTTAATTAGCAACATCGATTCCACCGAATTCAAATTCATATTATATAAACCCCAGAATTTAAGTGCAGAATAAATCTGGACAGCAAATTCAACCGGAGATTCCTGAAGCTACAGGGATCCAGTGAAGACGTGTAACCCCTCGATGGAAAGGTCTTTCCATGGGTTACAACTTTCATATTCAACCCTCAACCCAGATTTGAGTGTATCCTAGTTGAAATCAGCATTGAAGTCCGCTGCGTACAGAACACAATTTCTGCATGCAGGATTTATCGGTCGTCATGTTCGTTCAGACTTTACCGTGGCTACAGACTTCACATGAAGACGTACAACCACTCATTGGAAAGGAATTTTCAAGGGTTCAACTTTCGTGTTTAGCCGAAAGCCCAGATCTGGCCATATCCTACTTTAAAATGGCCAAGAAGATTGTTGCGCGCAGAATACAGATTCTGCACGCTTCGTAAAGACGAATGAACGACATCGGTCCGTCTTCCTCTCCAAGTAGATCTTCCAAAATCACTCCAGAAATTCCTCCTCCCTTATTCACCCTCAAAGGGGCCATGATTCTTCACGAAACCATACACCCCTCATCACATAGAAGAAAGGGGAGGTTGAAGAGATCTAAAACCTAGAACACATGTCCTAGCATGGCCATCCCCTAGAAAACTCCTTCTCTCCATCAGGACTCTCTTGAGTCGATATCTCTCCTCAGAAAATAACTAAAGATCTAGCACCAACGGAGAGGGTAGGAAACTCACCTCACTTCCGGCATTTCCACCATTTCTGGCCATGGATCTTGTGACTCTTCTCGGCGGCATCTTCTTTTCCACGGCGACGGCGGATCTTCTCCTCTAGAACTAGATCCAGCGACTTCCTTCTCTCAACAGGAGTTCCTCTCAGAAAAATGGCTGGAATGAGGAGTGAAAATGGCTAGGGTTATCATTTTCCTTTTTATATAAAAGTGACACGGGTAGGGACACGCCCGTGTCCTTACCCGTGTCCTGCTTAGGCGAAGCATTGCGACAATTTTTATGCATTGGTTCAATACTCGACATGACACACGGGTGGGACACGCCCGTGTCGGCCCAGTCACGCCCGTAACAGGGGGCGTGTAACCCACTCGAGACTTACTCGAGAGTGTTGGGTATTGTATCCACAACGTACCTGATTTGAAGAAGCCCCTGAACAAGCTAAGGTAAATAGACAATGTATTTGATGAAATATTTTAAGTTGTGCTTGCAGTTATTCCACGCTAAGTACACACCAATGTCAGGGTGTAGTAGGTCAATATACACGGGTCTGCGCGACGTAATCCCTCATTGAGCAGATCAGTGTGTTGGCCTACGTGTACTCTCTCTATTGGAGTGTACTTATTTTCAAGTACAGGGCTGTGATATTGCAAGAGCAGGCAAGGAGCAAGGATGTGTCAAAGAGCAGCTCATGGGTGGAAAGATGAAAAATCGTCCAAGTAATAATCGACTAGAATCACTAGTGATTCTCGCCAAATCATCGAGAATCACTGGCTGATTCTCGCCATCTCTATCCGGCTAAATCAGAGAGTGTAAATCTATCGCTAAGTCAAAATCGTCGAGAATCACTGGCTGATTCTCGCCGAATCGACGAGAAACACCTTCGATTCTCGCCGATTTTGCCTTAGGCGAATTTCTGAAGCACGCTGGACCGGATCAAATGTTAAGGCGCTGTTTTGAACCGGTTTTAGGGTTTCTTCTGGTGGGACCCACAACGGTCATCTTGAAGACCTAATGTATAAATACATCTGTATTTTTGTACAGTAAAAGAAGAAGACAGAAAAACGAATAAGAAATTTGAAAAGAGAAATCCGAGCCGCCGACGTGACCTAGATCGTGAAACTTGCTCCGCCGCCGTCGCCGCTCGTGCCAGTTGATCGCCGACCTTGATCATGGTTTCTTCCAGATCTCCCGACGACAGAAGCTCAGCCAAGCACATCGTCTCATGCGTCTAACCAGAGATCCTTTGTCTCTTGATTCGTAGATCGGGAAAACCTTCCCCTTCGGAATCGATCGAGACGATCGATCCTAGTGTGACCGTTGGAAGATCTTGCTAGCTTTGCTACGAAGATTGAATCTCCAAAGAATAGCCGCAGCACGCCGTTGTCGCCGCCGATCCCGAGAACCAAGCCGCCGCCCTTCTTGCCACCGCCGATTTCGGGGAGATTCTCTCCAAGTGAGATCTAGGGTTGTGGACTGTTCGTTGACTTCAAGAACACGTCATCGAACGAAGAGGGACACCTTAGTCTCCATAAGTTGTTTGTATTTCTTATACAATCTATTTTCAATTTCTTTGTAACGGACCGATTGGTCCCTAGTTGTAAGGGTTGGGTGCAACCCGTGTTGTGGGAGTGGTGACTCCTACGTGTGGAAGGGTTCCTTCCGTTAGTGCAAGGATTGGATTTCAATCCTGTTGGTGAAGTGACCGAGTCGTCCCTGGTTGGGAGATAGGTCGAAGCGGGAAAGTGGACGTACCCAAATCGGGGAACCACTATAATTTGCTTGTGTCCTTTCTGTGCTGTGTTGTTTTGTTTTCTTGTGCAGGTACGACTTTAATTCCGCAAAAACGCTGCAAGACGCCTATTCCCCCCCATAGGTGAAGGTAGTTGACACTAAGTGGACCTTCAAGTGGTATCAGAGGCAGGTTACTCATCAAAAAGGTTCACACCTTGAGTAGAATCCTGCCACCAGTGTCAAAAGCATGGAGCTGGATCATGGGATCTCTCCACTAAGACTTCCCACGTGCACAAAGGAGTATTATCCCGTCTGGAAGATGAGAGTGTCCTATCACTTGGAGGCTATCGATCCTCGAGCATCTCTCATATTGGAAGAGGGTCCATTCATTCTTATGAAGACCTCCGGCTCTAGAAAGGATATCCAAATTTCCAAGTGTATTACTGAGATGTCGGAGACTGAACTCTCATTATTTAATCTGGACAAGATAATTCGTCAGATCATCATGGATGTATGGTCTGGACCTTCTCGATCTAGATTGGAAAAGTGTGGGACGGCCAACTCTATGTGGGTAACCATCTCAGATCTCATGGAGGGATCAGAGAAAGCAGGGATCTGCTGTCAGCAAGAGGATGAAGCCTATGTGGGGGTCCTCGCCTCTGAAGATGAAGGCAAGGATCAATCAGACAACATCAGGGCTCCGGTGTCCTTGTCAGAGACTGAAGAAGAAATTGGGGAAAGCAGTTCTAATAAAGCTGACACAACGGTCTCTGGCGATAGTAACAGTAACTCTGAAGAGCAGGTAACTTCTTCATCTTGCCCCTTTTCTCTTGAAGTTCCTGAAGACAGGAATTGTTACCCTTCAGAAAATCCTGATTCCTTGAAGAGAGCCCTTCAGAAAAGCAACCTACTTGTTGAGGAGCAAGCTCAGGAGATTGCTCGGCTGAAGATATTGTTGGTTCTCCAATTGGCATCCAACAAGGTTAAGGACTCTAAAATCTCAGATCTAGAGAGTAGTCTAGAGAATGAGAAAAGGATAGTATCCAACTTTTCCAAGGTTGATGCTATCAAGAGAAAGGAAGAAAATGGGTGGATCTCCCGAATTATCAATTCATGGAGAAATGGGGAAACAGTATTCAAACCCCCCACTCCAGGCAGGAAGGGTACTCATCATGCCTTCAGGTATGATCACAGGAACAACCGTGGTCACTGTAAGGGTGATCTGCCCTCATGTGGAGTCACCCATAGTGCAAGGGCTGTCATGGCCACCCTTGAGAGAATACCTAAGGCTCATTCTGAACCCTTTGTATTCTCGGCCACTGCCCCAACTCGGCATGAACCTGCTGGTATCAGCTCTCAGTGCGCTTCTCACCACCCTAGGACACAGGAAAGGGAGGTTAGAACTCATGCAGTTAGTTCTGATGGGGCCTCTGGAAGGGTGCTGACTGAAAGGAAGGCACCACCTCCCAGGCCTCATGACGCTCGCTACATGCATTCCTTCCACCCTTCCAAGTGTCACGGTGGAATAGGATATTTTGTGAGCAGATCCGGCTCTATCCCGTTTAGACCTAGGACCATGACTACCTCAGTCACTGGATCAGGTCAGAAACGGAGGTACAACATTCACACATGTTGGTGCTGTGGCAAGGTGGGACACTTTGCCATAGACTGTTGGCACAACCCCTCTGTGTCAAGGGCAAGGGCTTATCCACATCTTCTGGGCAGAGGTAGTCTTCCTGACAGGATTTCTGAGGGAAGGCATTCGAGTTTTTATACTAACAAGAACCTAGGACCCAATACATATTGGGTTCCTAAGGTAAGGTGACACTCTTTTGCAGGGTAGTCTAGGTTCCCGTAAATATGATGGGAACTAGACAGAAGATGTTTCAAGAATGAATTGGAACAAGTATCTGGAATAACAGAAGTAGTATCTACAATAGTATACTCAAATTGAACACCTGGTGCACGACTTGAACAGCTGAGTCTCGATGAGACCGCTAAAGATGAAACTCCTAAGTACGTCAAAGTTTCCACCTCAACGTCAACTGGGAATGTTGAAGATCAAAATGGAGCAAATCTCTTAGAAGAAGGAGAAGCCCAAGAAGTAGTCGAAGCTCTAGACGCCAGACTTCTAGAGCTCCGGCACGTGAGGGATCATCCTAGAGATCAGATCATCGGAGATCCTCATGACGGTGTCAGAACTCGAAGAGGTACTATTAACGAGATTTTGCATCTTAGCTTCCTGTCACAGGTTGAGCCAAAGAAGTTCGATGAGGCGAACAAAGATGCAACATGGATTTTGGCCATGCAAGATGAACTGCATCAATTCGAACGATGCAACGTTTGGATGCTGGTTCCCAGACCACAAAAGCAGAATGTGATTGGCACCAAGTGGATCTTCAGAAACAAACTGGATGAACATGATGTCATCATAAAGAACAAGGCCAGGCTGGTGGCTCAAGGTTACAGACAGGAGGAGGGGATTGACTTCGACCAGACCTTTGCACCATTGGCAAGGCTCGAGGCAATCAGATTGTTCCTGGCATATGCTTCACACAAAGGATTCACAGTCTATCAAATGGATGTGAAATCAGCATTCTTGAACGGAGACCTAAAAGAGGAAGTATACGTTGCTCAACCCCCAGGTTTTGTCAATCCTACTTATCCCAATCATGTATATTTTCTTAATAAAGCTCTATATGGTTTAAAACAAGCTCCACGAGCTTGGTATGAGACTTTATCTAGTTTTCTTCTTGAGAACAAGTTCTCTAGAGGTAAAATAGATAAGACATTGTTTCTCAGGGAAGTCAAAGGCAAGAGTTTACTAGTGCACATCTATGTCGATGACATTATATTCGGCTTAACGGACAACAATCTTTGCAAAAAGTTTTCTAAACTTATGCAAGAAAAGTTTGAAATGAGCAGTATGGGAGAGCTAAAGTATTTCTTGGGACTTCAAGTGAAACAGTCTGAGGATGGAATCTTCATCTCTCAGACGAAGTTCACAAATGAACTCCTCAAGAAATTCGGTATGGAGAATGCAACCTCTATGAGGACTCCAATGGGATCTACTATGTCTCTGGATAAGGATGAGAAAGGTAAACCTTTCGATGAAACCAAATACAGAAGCATCATTGGATCCCTGCTCTACCTTACTGCCAGTAGACCGGATATCATGTTCTCCACATGTGTTTGTGCTAGATATCAGGCGAACACTAAGGAATCTCACTATGTCGCTGCAAAGCGAATTCTAAGATACCTTAAAGGTACTCCCAATCTTGGCTTGTGGTACCTGAGAAACAATGATGTCGAGCTAATAGGTTTTTCAGATGCTGATTTTGCAGGGAGTAGGGATGACAGGAAAAGCACTTCCGGGACGTGTCAATTCCTCGGAAGAAGGCTTATCTCATGGAACAGCAAGAAGCAGAATTGTGTAGCAACCTCCACAGCAGAGTCAGAGTACATCTCGGCAGGCAGCTGTTGCACATAACTCCTATGGATCAGAAACCAGTTAGCCGACTACGACCTTCAGTTCAAGGAAGTACCAATGTACTGCGACTCCTCCAGTGCAATTGCAATTGCCAACAATCCGGTATCGCACAGCAGAACGAAGCATATTGAAGTGCGCTACCACTTCATTCGGGAGCACGTGGAGAACAAGGACATCTCTCTCTGTTATGTCCCCACGGACAAGCAGATTGCAGATATTTTCACAAAGCCCTTAGACAAAGCCAAGTTCAGTCTTTTCAAAACTGAATTGGGGATGCTAAACTATGAGGAATGAAGACTACAGAAGATCCAGGCTCGTGCATCAAGGGGGAGCCTCTGCCAGGAACTCAAGTGTGAGCACAGGTGCAAGAACTGAGGGGGAGCAAGGGGTCAAATGCAACAGACCCAGATTTGCAGAAGCCGAAAAGGGGGAGATTACCCTCTTGACTAAGGCTAAGGTGGCTCCAAGTTTGCTCTCAAGAAATTGGTATTGGTAATGAATATCTCTCTCAACTCAATTTTAAGTTTATGATTTTCATTCCCATACGCTCTATTCACCTTATCTTGTAGGGTTTAGGCTTCTTCAAATAGGGGGAGATTGTTGGGTATTGTATCCACAACGTACCTGATTTGAAGAAGCCCCTGAACAAGCTAAGGTAAATAGACAATGTATTTGATGAAATCTTTTAAGTTGTGCTTGCAGTTGTTCCACGCTAAGTACACACCAATGTCAGGGTGCAGTAGGTCAATATACATGGGTCTGCGCGACGTAATCCCTCGTTGAGCAGATCAGTGTGTTGGCCTACGTGTACTCTCTCTATTGGAGTGTACTTATTTTCAAGTACAGGGCTGTGATAATGCAAGAGCAGACAAGGAGCAAGGATGGGTCAAAGAGCAGCTCATGGGTGGAAAGACGAAAAATCGTCCAAGTAATAATCGACTAGAATCACTAAGTGATTCTCGCCGATTCTGCGAGAATCACTAGTGATTCTCGCCGAATCATCAAGAATCACTAGCTGATTCTCGCCGTCTCTATCCGGCTAAATCAGAGTGTGCGAATCTGTCGCTAAGTTAAAATCGTCGAGAATCACTGGCTGATTCTCGCCGAATCGACGAGAATCACCTTCGATTCTCGTCGATTTTGCCTTAGGCGAATTTCTGAAGCACGCTGGACCGGATCAAATATTAAGGCGCTGTTTTGAACCGATTTTAGGGTTTCTTCTGGTGGGACCCACAACGGTCATCTTGAAGACCTAATGTATAAATACATCTGTATTTTTGTACAGTAAAAGAAAAAGACAGAAAAATGAATAAGAAATTTGAAAAGAGAAATCCGAGCCGCCGACGTGACCTAGATCGTGAAACTTGCTCCGCCGCCGTCGCCGCTCGTGCCAATTGATCGCCGACCTTGATCGTGGTTTCTTCCAGATCTCCCGGCGACAGAAGCTCAGCCAAGCACAGCGTCTCACGCGTCTAACCAGAGATCCTTTGTCTCTTGATTCGTAGATCGGGAAAACCTTCCCCTTCGGAATCGATCGAGACGATCGATCCTAGTGTGACCGTTGGAAGATCTTGCTAGCCTTGCTACGAAGATTGAATCTCCAAAGAACAGCCGCATCACGTCATTGTCCCCGCCGATCCCGAGAACCAAGCTGCCGCCCTTCTTGCCGCCGCCGGTTTCGGGGAGATTCTCTCCAAGTGAGATCTAGGGTTGTGGACTCTTCGTTGACTTCAAGAACACGTCATCGAACGAAGAGGGACACCTTAGTCTCCATAAGTTGTTTGTATTTCTTATACAATCTATTTTCAATTTCTTTGTAACGGACCGATTGGTCCCTAGTTGTAAGGGTTGGGTGCAACCCGTGTTGTGGGAGTGGTGACTCCTACGTGTGGAATGGTTCCTTCCGTTAGTGCAAGGATTGGATTTCAATCCTGTTGGTGAAGTGACCGAGTCATCCCTGGTTGGGAGATAGGTCGAAGGGCGAAAGTGGACGTGCCCAAATCGGGGAACCACTATAATTTGCTTGTGTCCTTTCTGTGCTGTGTTGTTTTGTTTTCTTGTGCAGGTATGAATTTAATTCCGCAAAAACGCAGCAAGACACCTATTCCCCCCCATAGGTGAAGGTAGTTGACACTAAGTGGCCTTTCAGAGAGGACTTACCCGAGAGAAATCCAATTACTCGAGTACACAGATTAGACACGCCCGTGATAGCCCAGTACGCCCGTGACATGGGGCATGTAACCCACTCGAGACTTACTTGAGAGAAATCCAACTACTTGAGTACACGGGTAGGACACGCCTGTGTCACAGGGATGACACGCCCGTGTCACCCCCTCTTACTCAGTACTATTCCACCTACTCGAGTATATTTCAACTTACACGAGAACTACTCGAGGATGAGCGGGACATGCCCTGTGACACACCCATGTCACAGGCCGTGTGCACCATACTTGACACTCGACGATCGTCGAGCGCTGGTCATCGACCAGAGGGAACACCCGCCCTCCGACATGCCCGTGTCGGATGGGACACGCCCGTGATACGCCCGTGACACGTGGCGTGTCTCGACCGAACACTTCATCGAACCCATTTTCGTCGATCTCACGACTGCTACGAACCCGAGCAAGACACGCCATGGGACACGCCCGTGTCCTAGGCCGTGTCACCCAAAAATTTGCCAAACCCAGACTTTTTGGCCGCTACATGCTTCCCAGTTGTCAGCACTCCCCGGAGCCCAAGTCAGCTCTCCTGGCTTAAAAACACGCACAAGGGGCCTAGTGCGATTCGGGACATCACAAATCCTATAAACAAAAAAAAAGATTTCGTCCCCGAAATCAGGCTAAGGCTATGGAGAGAAAAGCATAACAGGAATATAATATGCTTTTAAATAAAACTACCTTGAGCAAACAACTCCGGATAGTGTTTTTGCATCACATCCATCGACTCCCATGTATATTCCTCCTTCCCATGATTGGACCATAACACTTTCACCAAGGGAACACTTTTGCGGCGTAACTTTCTTGTCTCGCTATCTACGATCCGCACCGGCTCTAGTCGCACAGACCTATCAGACGCCACAACACCATCAGTTGTGGGGATGTATTGATCGGGCCGCAACAGCGCCTTCCGAAGCGACGACACATGGAACACGTCGTGGAGATTCTCTAGCTCAGGCGGTAACTCCAACCGATAGGCCAGCGAGCCAATCCTTTCCAATATAGTATAAGGCCCAACATACCTTGGGTTGAGCTTTTTCACACCACGCACACGCGACACTCCATACATCGGTCGGATTTCCAGGAACACCTTATCACCCACTTGAAATTCCACCATCCGGTGCTTTGCATTATAATACTTCGCCTGCCGACTTTGAGCCTCCAACATGCGATCCTGTATAAGTCTAACCGCCGCATCAGTATCATCAATATATTCGATGCCCAAAGCCTTCGGGTCTTCATCTTGCACCCAAGACAAAGGGGTTCTACACCTCCTTCCATAAAGATCTTCATGAGGAGCCATGCCGATACTAGCCTGGTGGCTGTTGTTGTAGGATAATTCTACCAACGGTAAGAGTCTTTCCCACGGCTCTCCTCTATCCAACACACATAATCTCAACAAATCTTCCAATGTTCGGATGGTCCTTTCAGATTGCCCGTTCGTCTGAGGATGAAACGCGGTGCTGAAGGTAAGGCGCGAGCCCAGATACGCCTGTACCGCTTTCCACTCATTGGAGGTAAACCGACCATCACGATCAGACACGATCATCTTAGGAATGCCATGATACCGTACAAATTGCTCCACAAAGAGGCATACTAAGACATCTACATGAGCTTCTTTCTTCATTGGGATAAACCGGGCTACTTTCGTCAGGCGTTCAACTATCACCCACACTGAATCATTCCCGGAGTGTGAGCGAGGTAACCCATGGATGAAGTCCATGGAGATATCCTCGAACTTCCATTCGGGGATGGGCAATGATTGTAAGAAACCACCGGGGCTCTTGCATTCTGCCTTCACTCTTTGACAAGCTTCACAGTGTGTAACAAAATATCGGACATCCTTCTTCATCCCCAGCCAACACATGGTCTTCCGCAAGCCGGCGTACATCTTGGCAATACCCGTGTGCACCGAATACTGAGAGCAATGTGCCTCTCTCAAGATATCCTCCCGGATTCTACCGCCCTTGGGAATGTATAGCCGACCACGAAAATAAACGAGGCCATCTTTTAGCGTATACTCATCCGTAGTCCCATCTTCGATTGACTTGATTGCCGGGGCCAGGGCCGCATCCACTCATTGCTCCACCCTAATTCGGTCCCGGATATCAAAAACTATGCTCATGGTTTCCAAGTGTTCCGTATACTCTGCCGAAGGAGCCTTAAACACCAATGTAATATCCATCTCCTCAATCATTCGAGCCAACTCCATACTCATCAATCGAGCCTCTAGGCTAGAACCTGGTACCTTCCTACTCAATGCATCAGCCACCGAGTTCGCCTTACCGGGGTGGTTGTTCATGGTGAACGCATAGTCGCATAGAAATTCTAATCACCGCCGTTGTCTCCAATTCAACTCCTTCTGAGTATGAACGTACTTCAAGTTTTTATGGTCTGAGAAAATCTCGCAGTGGACGCCGTATAGATAGTGCCTCCAAACCTTCCAGGCGAACACCACCGCTCCAAGCTCCAAATCGTGAACCGAGTAATTGATTTCATGTTTCTTCAGTTGTCTTGAAGCATAAGCGATCACGTGTCCATGCTACATCAACACCGCTCCCATCCCTTGATATGATGCGTCAGTGTAAACTTGAAATCCCTCCTTCCCAAACGGAAGTGAAATGATGGGGGCGGAGGTAAGTCTGTCCTTCAGCTCCTGGAATGCCGCTTCACATTGGGGTGTCCACTCAAATGGCACACCTTTCTTCGTCAATGAAGTAAGAAGAAGATCAATCTTTGAAAATCCTTTTACGAACTTGCGGTAGTACCCGGCAAGTCCAAGGAAACTCCTCACATCGGCTGCCGACTTCAAGGGCGACCACTCCTTCACGGCACGCACCTTGGCCGGATCCACCGCTAGTCCAGCTCCACTGATCACATGCCCCAAGAAAGCAACCTCTTTAAGCCAAAATTCACACTTGCTGAACTTGGCGAACATGGCGTGCTCTTTTAATTTCTTCAATACCAAGGTCAAGTGCTCAACATGCTCCTCCTCCGTCTTTGAATAGACTAAGATGTCGTCGATGAAAATAATGATGAAGACATCCAAATAAGGTTCAAACACCTTGTTCATCGAGCTCATGAAGGCCGAAGGGGCATTTGTGAGCCCAAACGGCATTATAGTGAACTCGTACAGTCCATATCTTGAACTAAAGGCCGTTTTCTGGATGTCACCTTCTTGTCTTCTCAACTGATAATACCCTGAGCGCAAGTCCAGTTTAGAAAACCAATGCGCTCCCACTAGTTGATCGAACAACTCATCGATCCGAGGTAGCGGATAAGTGTTCCGCACCATCAGCCGATTGAGTTCCCGATAGTCTATGCACAAACGCAGGGTTCCATCCTTCTTCTTCACGAACAATACAGGGGCAACCCAGGGTGACGAACTGGGGCGAACGAACCCTGACTCCACCAGTTCTTGCAGTTGAACTCTAAACTCCATGAGTTCCTTCGGGGCCATTCGGTTAGGGGCCTTGGATACAGGCTTGGCACCCGGTACTAGATTAATCTGGAAGTCAACCTCTCTATGCGGAGGTAATCCTGGCAGTTTCTCAGGAAATACCTCGGGAAAGTCTCGCACTACCCGTACATCTTTTACTTTCATTGCTACCTCCTTCAACTCGAACCAGATCATTAAGACCTCATCCCCCTTCATATGGGCCTTTACAGCCTGAACAGAAGGTAACATCATACGTGGCGTGAAGCCAATACCTTGAAAGATTACGTCGAAGTCTCCATGTCTCAAATAGATCTGCTTCTCTGCACAGTCAATCCTCGCTAAGTGCCAGTGAAGTATTGCACTCCTTCTAGGTTTTTAACGGAGTCCGCCACACAAACGAGTGTGTGGCACCGTTATTGAATATAGTGTAGGTCGGTTTCTCACTAGCCATTACACCTAAGTATCAAAATTGTAAAGGCTCAAGCCAGATTCCTAGAAAGACTTAGGTAGACTAAGGATGAATGCTTAATTCCTTCCTTGTTGTCCTCGTCCTTGAGCTGGGTCCTACTTCAATTACTCCTTCAGCGAGTCTCTTAATGCTTGTATGAACACCCAAAAGACCCGCTTCCAACCACTTTACCATATCCATTATCTCCACCAAGCTCGAGTCTCCTATAAACAAAAGTGATTGCCCTAGGAAATCTGCCATGTCTATTATCTCCGCTAAATTCAAAATCCGCTATAATCAAAAGTGCTTGCCCTAGGGGATCTCGCAAGTCTTTCTGCAATTGCTTTACATACATGGGGTCGCCCAAACTTTAGGAGTTCGACGTGTAAAGGTACGTACCTAAGGTTAGGTTGGCTAATCGTAGGGTCAAAGTTGGACATACCTAGTGTGAATTACATATGGGCACACCACTGCTTCTGCTAAGTCAGTTTGTCCGCAAACTAACTAATCAAGCGGGGGTGGTTCCATTGTTGAATGACTTCTTTAGTTGAGGATCGTGGCAAATTGATACCATTTGTAAGACCCCCCCTCCCGGATCCCAAAACAGGCACGAAGGGGGCTCTTATGCCCAAAACAGCCGCCTTGCGGTAGCATTAGCGCACGTCTAACCTGTACTACAAGATGCCTATTCTGCCGGCTACAACCAATATCAATATATATGCCAACCCAACCATCATATAAGCAAGAAGAAGTCAAATCCACACTAAGCATATGAGTCCAAATACATCAAATAAGAGAAGCTAAAACACGCTTCTACAATATCAGAGTACAACTATAAAATTTGCCCAAACGGGCTACAACATAATCTCACAACACTCACATCAGTAACCGATGGTAGCGATGACACTGTCATATCAGGCCCTGTCGTCCCGACCTGGCTGTCCTGCTACAAAGTCTGCGGCTGCTCTACCCGCGGGGTGACCTCTTAAAAAGGAAGACGTAGCAACCGTTAGTCGAAAGACTAAGTGGCTTCACATCCGCTCCCCCGGCGACTCCTCAGCACCGGGCGGAGAAAGGAACAAGGGTACAAGTATAATACAAGTAGTAAAGCAGGTACAAGCAGGTGAAAATAGTACATGATTAACAACATTATAGGCTAGCAGTTCTACTTGAATAACAATATTAGTAAATCAACAAGTACAAGTAACTACAGCAGAAAAGTAACTTAACTTATAAGAATGCCCATACAAACTTATAAGTTAAGGATCAGGTTACATAAAAGTAACTCATCGTATAAGAGTGCCCATACAAACTTATACGATGAGGGTCTTGTTTGTGCAATGCTATGTAATGGTATATATGCTATGCAATGACTCACCCATGATCACACACATGCAATTACTATGTCGACACAGACTATAGTTCCCACTATTCGAGCACGTAGCTAACATCTCAGGCATCAGCCGCCGTGGCCAGGCGGTGATAGTAGAGCGGGCATCTCTACTACTAGGCAGGTATCCACACTACTTCACCTAGGCCTCTGTATGCCTCAACACTAAGAACACAACAGCGGAGCCCAAGCGTACTATGGCCCTGTGGGGTCTCGGGTAGATGTGCACCGAGAACACAGCCCGAACTGGCCTGGTGTGACCCGGAAGGGGCCTCAGAAGAAGGCACGAGGATACAGCCCAACCGTTCACTTGGCACGGAAGGGGCCTCGGGACGTGAACACCGAGGACACAACCCAACCGCCCAAGGTCTAACCGTCAACTCCCGTCGGTGTTACGATCGGCGAGCCCGTAGACCTGCCACACTATCCTTTACCCAGGATTACGACACCGCATGTCGACTCACACCACATGCAAATTACACAACACCGTGGCATGGAAGGGGGCCTCAGAAGTAAGCACGAGGGCACATCCCAACCATCCATCTATACCACATCTCAACAAAAACCAACTAGTGACGGTCAACACCGCACTTACATCCATTCACAGTACTACCTGTAGGGAGACTACGCTCTAAGTATTGGACTACTACATCTCATTCTAACCATCATACATATTCATGGTCATGGCTTAACCCTTCTATTTGTCATTCCAATGATTTCAACATATTACAAGCATGATGCGCATAAATGATAATCTACCAATTTGTATCTAGTCATTTCATTTAAGTAAGCTTGCTTCACAATTCAGTTATATGAAATCCAATTAATAAGATTTATCATTCATAGCACTACGGTAGTCAACATAAAATAGTTCATCAAAATCTAGAGTTAATTAGCAACATCGATTCCACCGAATTCAAATTCATATTATATAAACTCCAGAATTTAAGTGCAGAATAAATCTGGACAGCAACTTCAACCGGAGATTCCTGAATCTACATAGATCCGGATAAGTCGTGTAACCCATCGATGGAAAGGTCTTTCCATGGGTTACAACTTGTATATTCAACCCTCAACCCAGATTTGAGTTTATCCTAGATGAAATCAGCCTTGAAATCCGCTGCGTACAGAACACAATTTCTGCATGCAGTATTTATCGGTCGTCATGTTCGTTCAGAATTTCCTATGGCTATAGACTTCCCATGAAGACGGGCAACCACTCGTTGGAAAGGTATTTGCAAGGGCTTCAACTTTAGTGTTTAGCCAAAAGCCCAGATCTGGCCATATTCTACTTGAAAATGGCCACGAATATTGCTGCGCGCAGAATTCAGATTCTGCACGCTTCATAAAGAGGAATGAACGACATCAGTTCGTCTTTCTCTCCAAGTTGATCTTCCAAAATCACTCCAGAAATTCCTCCTCCCTTATTCACCCTCAAAGGGGCCATGATTCTTCACGAAACCATCTGTAACACCCCCTATCCGTCGCATAGCATATAGCAGTAGGTCCGGCCGGGGCCCGACGCCATATACCACAGACAGACCGGGTGGTTACGTATGGAAACCATCCAACCAATCTTAACGTCCTACACAGAGCATTCTAGCGGAAGCAATTTATAAGAGTTACAAATCAAGAACCCAGCACAAGCATGAATGTCCACTAAAACCAAAAGGAATGTCATTACAAAATACTCAAAAGTCGGCCTTAAGGCCTTACGAGATGTTTCATTTGTCTATTACATGATTTACCAACCTCGGCACGCAGGCCGGCCATACATGAATAAAATAGAAAACATTTCCACTTGGGCCTTCGAGGGCCAGCTTCGCAAAAAGGGCTTTAGCCCGCTATTGACCGCTTGGTCCAGCTGCACCTGCAAGCAAACAAACCACCGCACGGTGGCAAACAAAGCAACGGTCAGCAATGCTGACCAAATTATAACGATCCCGCCCCCAACTCGGGGCGGCGATGCTCCTTCCCTGCAGTTCATTAGCACAAGCGAGCAATGCATATAACCATAGCCATCTCATCACAGACGTTGGCTCGTACGGCCACACGTCCCGTGCACTCAGGGCACATTCTCGGCGAACCGGTCGATGTCACGTCAATTAAAGCCATTAACATTCCGGACTCACCACCGCCACTTAGACGGCCATTCCTATGAGCAATTCGTCTTCATGGTATTGGTCACGTCAATTTAAGCCATTGACCACCGAAGACTCACATCTATGCCAACGGCGAGTGCCATGTAACTTTAGGTCTCTCTAACCCGAACGACATAAAGCGGGTACGGCTCCATCTAACCCGTGCTCACATCGCAACGACAATTTAAGCCATTTGCGCGGGTCAAACTTTCACCGAGTCCCATTCTACCGCAAGACACATAACCCCGTTATGTTCATGTTGGCACTCAGGCCACCAAGTTGGCAAGACCTCGTGTCCGCCCAGTTTTCCGGGTGCACCTTTGGGTTAGTCCCCAAGGCTCCCTGCTGCAATCTACCGCGTAGAAAACCTGAAAACACCAAATAGCACGGAGTCTTCTCCGGCCTTATGCAATGCAACATCACCGATCCGAACTAACATGTCCGGGTAGGCTTCAACCACAATGCCTATGTCCGTTCTCGCATACGGACGCTAAACAACGGGGACTTTACATATCTACCCGAAGGAATGCCTCCAACTCTTCGCAAACTCGCGAGAGAGGGCTTCCTATGCTAAGAAAGAAAGCTATCAAACTCACAAGTGAGGATCGTTACCCTTGCGTTCCTCTTTGGCGCCATCGAAATGTAATCGGATAGAAATCACCGCGCTTGCGTTGCCTCCGTGGATCCGGAGTCGGCTTGCGATTCGGAGCTCCGAAGCTCCTCCAATGGCGGATCTAGCTCCTCTTTCTCTAGCCTTGGCTCTTCTTTCTCCAAGGGTTTGGAGAGAGATCAAGTGATGAAAAGTGTGGATTTTTCTAAGTCAAACCCGTGTATATCCTCCCAGGAACCATCCCCAGCCGTCGGATCTCAACCTAAGAAAACGAGCGGCTTTGATTCGGGGCTGAAATGCCCAATCTGGGCCGAACACGGCTTGGCACACGCCCGTGTTCAGGCTGACACGCCCGTGTTCCAGCTGACACGGCCGTGTAGCCGGCCGTGTACCCATGATTTTTCCCCCGCTTCCAACCCGAGCACTGCACGGGTTCTAGGACACGCCCGTGTCCTTGCCCGTGTCACATTGACACGCCTGGGCCCCCAGGCCGTGTACACGGGACATTTCGTCGAGGGGAGAACGACGACTGGATGACACGGCCTTGGACACGCCCGTGTCCTAGGCCGTGTGCCTTGTCTCGACGACCGTCGAGTGAATCTCGACGATTTCACCTTGACGCTCGTCGACACGGGTCGACACGCCCGACGACACGCCCGTGTCGCGGGCCGTGTGCCCATTCTCGACGAATCGTCGAGAATAACTCGACGATTTCACGGCTAAGTGTCGACACGGGTCGACACGCCCTGCGACACGCCCGTGTCGCAGGCCGTGTGCCCATTCTCGACGAATCGTCGAGAATAACTCGACGACTTCGCGGCTAAGTGTCGACACACGCTTGACACGCCCTGGGACACGCCCGTGTCCCAGGCCGTGTGCCTTCAGCCAGAAACCAAAACTGGCCCAAAACGTCCCCCTTTGCTCCTTTGAGTTTCGGGGCGTTACAACTCTACCCCTCTTAAAAGAATTTCGCCCACGAAATCACATAAAGGGAAAAACATGTACAAAACAAAATTTGTACCTGAGCGGAACAACTCCGGATATTCGTCAAGCATCGTCTGCTCTCGCTCCCAGGAGAGCTCCTCACGACCGCAATTGTCCCACCGGACTTTGACCATCCTGATCTCTTTATTGCATAGCCGCTTGACCTCCGAGTCTTCAATCCGGACGGGCTTGACCTTTGTCGTTAGCCCACTATCCACCGGCACTTGATCGACCGCGATCACTTGCGTAGGCTCTTGCACCGCCTTCCTAAGTACCGAAATGTGGAATACATCGTGTAAACCACTTAGCTCCACAGAAAGCTTCAACCTATAGGCCGCTTCTCCCACTCGCTCCAGAACCTCGAACGGTCCAAGGTACCTCGGGCTTAGCTTTTTCAATCGCCGCACCCGCGAGACACCCTTGAACGGCTTGATCTTCAAGTATACATAATCGCCCACAGCGAACTCCACGTTCCTGTGCTTGGCATTATAGTACTTTGCTTGCCGGTCCTGAGCCATGAGCAACCTCTCCCGAATGGTTCTTACCAAGGAAGTAGCATCCTCCACTTCCGATCGCTTATACAACTTTGACTCGCCCGTTTCTAACCAAGACAACGGCGTGCGACATCTTCTACCATAAAGGGCCTCGAAAGGCGCCATCTGAATACTTGCTTGGTAGCTGTTGTTGTATGCGAACTCCACCAAATAAAGATGGTCCTCCCATTGCTTTCCAAAGTCCAAGACACACATGCGAAGCATGTCTTCCATGGTTCTATTGACCCTCTCGGTCTGCCCATCCGTTTGTGGATGGAAGGCTGTGCTAAACTTCAGCTTTGTTCCCAACATTTGCTGCACCAGCCTCCAATCATTGGACGTGAACCGCCCATCACGGTCACTCACGATGCTGCGGGGCACACCATGAAGCCGTACTATATTATCCACATAAAGCTTCGCCAGCTTCTCCACCGGATCGTCCTTCCTATGCGGAATAAAGTGCGACACCTTCGTTAATCGATCGACCACCACCCAAATGGCGTCGTTCCCCTTCTGCGACCTTGGCAAACCATGCACAAAGTCCATAGAGATGTCGTCGAATTTCCACTCCGGAATAGGCAAGGACTTAAGAAATCCTCCCGGCTTTTGGCACTCCGCCTTTACTAAGGCGCAGGTTTGGCACTTCGCTACGTATAGCGCCACATCCTTCTTCAAACCCGGCCACCAAAATAGCTTCTTGATATCGCGGTACATCTTCGTGCTCCCGGGTGAATCGAGTACTTGGTATGGTGTGCCTCGTACAACAACTCCACCCGTAAATTGCCCACACTTGGGACGCACAAACGACCGTCTTTCCAAAGCAATCCGTCCTCCACGACGAATTGGGAATTTGACCCATCCAGAGCCTCTATCATGAACTGCTTCATATGAGCATCCATATCCAAAGCCTGCCGAATCCGATCAGCCAGGTCATATTGGACTTCAGTCCAATTCAGCACTGCTTCAGCGCTAGATTGTCTATCCACACAAACAATCTCCAACGCCTCCAGCTCCTGCACCAACCGCTCATCATGCACTGATAGCCAATTCGCTTGAGCTGGGGCTCGGCGACTCAATGCATCCGCAACCGCATTCCCTTTGCCAGGCACGTAGTGGATCTTAAAAGTATAGTCCCCCAGGAACTCCATCCACCTACGCTGCCGCATATTCAAATCTTTCTGATCTATTAGATACTTTAGGCTCTTGTGATCGGTGTAGATGTCAATCTTCACACCGTACAAATAGTGTCTCCACAGCTTCAAGGCAAAAATCACGGCCGCTAACTCCAAGTCATGGACCGGATAATTCCTCTCGTGCACTTTTAGTTGTCTCGAGCCATAAGCTATCACGCTGCCGTGCTGCAGTAGCACGCAACCCAAACCGCTGCCTGAAGCATCGCTATATATCTCATAGCCTTCGGTCCCAACCGGCGAACTCAACACAGGCGCCGTGGTCAACCGACACTTCAATTCCTCAAAAGCTCGCGCGCACTCCGGCGTCCAAACGAACTTATGCTCCTTCCTCGTCAAAGTAGTGAGAGGTAGCGCTATCCGCGAGAAGTTCTCTACGAAGCGCCTATAATAACCGGCAAGCCCCAAAAAGCTCCGGACTTCTGCTACCGTAGCAAGCTCAGGCCACTCCCGTATCGCAACAATCTTCGCCGGATCCACCGCAATACCCTCTCCACTCACTATATGCCGGAGGAACGCCACTGAGGATATCCAAAACTCGCACTTCGAGAACTTGGCATACAACTGGTTTCTCCTGAGTGTCTCCAACACCAAATGGAGATGCTTGAAGTGATCCTCCTCACTTTGCGAGTACACCAAAATATCGTCGATGAAGACGATCACGAAATGGTCTAGGTACTCCCTGAACGTCCTGTTCATCAAGTCCATGAATACTGACGGCGCATTAGTCAGCCCAAACGGCATGACCGTAAACTCATAATGCCCGTATCTCGTACTAAACGCTGTCTTCGGGATATCACTCTCCCTTATCTGCAGCTGATAGTACCCAGACTTGAGATCTAACTTCGAGTACACCGTCGACCCGACTAACTGATCGAAGAGATCATCAATCCGGGGGATCGGGTACTTATTCTTCTCAGTCAGCTTGTTTAGCTCCCGATAATCAATACACAATCTCAAGCTTCCGTCCTTCTTCTTAACAAAGAGGACCGGTGCGCTCCAAGGCGAAGAACTCGGGCGCACATACCCTTGCTCCAACAACTCTTGCAGTTGAACCTTCAGCTCCGCCATTTCCTTAGGCGCTAGCCGATACGGAGATCGTGACACAGGCTTTGCACCTGGCACTAGCTCGATAGTAAAATCTATCTCCCGTTGTGGCGGGGCTCCAGGAAGATCTGCAGGGAACACATCAGGGTATTCCGATACCACTGAAATACAATCCATAGCGGGCTTCGGCTTTGCAACCTCCACTAGAGTGAAGAACAGTTCTGCTCCGGCACGAACTGCCTTAACCACTTGAAGAGCAGACATCAATGTTTTGCTCGACCCCTTTAAGCCCTTAAACGTCGTCTCACGACTCGCTCCCAGCTTGACTTCCTTGCTACCGCAATCTATATGGGCCTGCTGCTCCGAGAGCCAGTCCATGCCAAATATGACGTCAAACTCCACTAACGGAAGTAAAGACGACCGCAGGTCGAACTCCTGCTCTCCAATACGAGTCTTAACCTCGCAGATCCTAACCGCTCGCATCGAACACCCATTGGGCAATAACACATCCAACTTGTCCTTCGCCATTGAAGAAGGGACTCCGATGCGTGATATAAATCCTTCGGACAAGAAGGAGTGTGAAGCTCCCGTATCAAAGAGTGCTCGTGCGGGATTTTCACAAATCATTACAAATCCTAAACAAGCAGTGGTAAGGTAACATATACATAACAAGCATATAAAGGAATTGACTTGCTATAAATTAAACCGTACCTGTCACCACGTCAGCTTGTTTAATGGCCTCCTGTTGGCCAAGATTATAGACCCTTGGTTGGGCCGGAGCATAGTGGGATGCGGTCGACTCCACCGCCTTTCCCTTCTCTTCGTAGGTAGCTCCTGGCCTCCTTTCGGACTTAGGACGTCCGCTCCAACAATCACGGGCAAAGTGCCCCGTCTTGCCGCAAGTAAAACACGCACCCGGGGTCCGACCCGTAGTCGCCCCAGAAGCGCCAGAAGGAGCTGGACCCGAAGTCCTATGCTTCTTGAAAGCCCTCCGATAGCCAGACTTCGAAGTAGTCGGCACTTTAAACTCAGACTTCTTTTCACCCAAGCTTTTCTTTGCCTGTACACTCCTCATGTCCTTCTCCAAGGACCGGGCAGTATTGACCAAGGTTAAGAAACCCTGCGTCATCGGCCCCGACAGTAATAGTCTCAGCTCATCCCTCAGACCTTCGTAGAAGCGATTAGTCTTGCGCTCCTCATCCATGATGGTAGAGCTCGCATAACGACTCAACCGCGTAAACTCGTGGAGATATTCATCCACGCTTCGCTCACCCTGCACCAACCTTAGGAACTCATTCTCCATTGAAATCCTCTGAGTAGAAGGGAGGTATCTTGCTAAGAACAATTCCGAGAACTCTTCCATCGGAACGTCTATCAATTGTCTTCCTCTCAGATGATGCAGCTCCAAGCCTTCCCACCACATCCTTGCTTCACCGTCCAACAGGAACGTAGCAATGGTGGTCATCTGCCACTCCTCCGTCTCCGTCGCTGTCATGACTCTCTTCACCCTAGAGAGCCAGTCTTCAGCCTGCGATGGGGTTCCCAACCCCGAGAATAACGGAGGGTTAAAGCTCATTACATGCTTCAACTGCCTCTCAGTCGCCCTCCTTGGCACTATTGGTTCTACAACCACTTGCTCCATCCTCCTCGGCTCCGCCTCTTGAAGAGGTACTTGCTCCATCACAGGAGCTGGCTGCTGCGCTTGCCTCCCAGGCTGCGCATTTATCACGGCTAGCACCGCTTCAGCCACCAATCTTATATTTTCAGCCGACAAAGGTGTTGCGGGAGCAACTTCTGGTGCACTACTTGCCTCAGAACCTCGGCGTTCTGACGGCCCAACACCACTTCTGGTCACCTATAGTGGTACAAAACACCGTTAAGCGACCAAATAACATTGCAAACAGCAATTATAGGAACACGCAGGTTCCTCAAACACGAGTATTTTCATTCCTAAGTGGACATTCATGGGTTCTCTTTACTGTTATAACGATGACGCACACAATGTGCTCACCACCCCTTAAAAAGAATTCGCCCACGAATTCAATTCAAGCCCGACCAAAACCAGTAGTCTGATACCAAATTGTAACACCCCCTATCCGTCGCATAGCATATAGCAGTAGGTCCGGCCGGGGCCCGACGCCATATACCACAGACAGACCGGGTGGTTACGTATGGAAACCATCCAACCAATCTTAACGTCCTACACAGAGCATTCTAGCGGAAGCAATTTATAAGAGTTACAAATCAAGAACCCAGCACAAGCATGAATGTCCACTAAAACCAAAAGGAATGTCATTACAAAATACTCAAAAGTCGGCCTTAAGGCCTTACGAGATGTTTCATTTGTCTATTACATGATTTACCAACCTCGGCACGCAGGCCGGCCATACATGAATAAAATAGAAAACATTTCCACTTGGGCCTTCGAGGGCCAGCTTCGCAAAAAGGGCTTTAGCCCGCTATTGACCGCTTGGTCCAGCTGCACCTGCAAGCAAACAAACCACCGCACGGTGGCAAACAAAGCAACGGTCAGCAATGCTGACCAAATTATAACGATCCCGCCCCCAACTCGGGGCGGCGATGCTCCTTCCCTGCAGTTCATTAGCACAAGCGAGCAATGCATATAACCATAGCCATCTCATCACAGACGTTGGCTCGTACGGCCACACGTCCCGTGCACTCAGGGCACATTCTCGGCGAACCGGTCGATGTCACGTCAATTAAAGCCATTAACATTCCGGACTCACCACCGCCACTTAGACGGCCATTCCTATGAGCAATTCGTCTTCATGGTATTGGTCACGTCAATTTAAGCCATTGACCACCGAAGACTCACATCTATGCCAACGGCGAGTGCCATGTAACTTTAGGTCTCTCTAACCCGAACGACATAAAGCGGGTACGGCTCCATCTAACCCGTGCTCACATCGCAACGGCAATTTAAGCCATTTGCGCGGGTCAAACTTTCACCGAGTCCCATTCTACCGCAAGACACATAACCCCGTTATGTTCATGTTAGCACTCAGGCCACCAAGTTGGCAAGACCTCGTGTCCGCCCAGTTTTCCGGGTGCACCTTTGGGTTAGTCCCCAAGGCTCCCTGCTGCAATCTACCGCGTAGAAAACCCGAAAACACCAAATAGCACGGAGTCTTCTCCGGCCTTATGCAATGCAACATCACCGATCCGAACTAACATGTCCGGGTAGGCTTCAACCACAATGCCTATGTCCGTTCTCGCATACGGACGCTAAACAACGGGGACTTTACATATCTACCCGAAGGAATGCCTCCAACTCTTCGCAAACTCGCGAGAGAGGGCTTCCTATGCTAAGAAAGAAAGCTATCAAACTCACAAGTGAGGATCGTTACCCTTGCATTCCTCTTTGGCGCCATCGAAATGTAATCGGATAGAAATCACCGCGCTTGCGTTGCCTCCGTGGATCCGGAGTCGGCTTGCGATTCGGAGCTCCGAAGCTCCTCCAATGGCGGATCTAGCTCCTCTTCCTCTAACCTTGGCTCTTCTTTCTCCAAGGGTTTGGAGAGAGATCAAGTGATGAAAAGTGTGGATTTTTCTAAGTCAAACCCGTGTATATCCTCCCAGGAACCATCCCCAGCCGTCGGATCTCAACCTAAGAAAACGAGCGGCTTTGATTCGGGGCTGAAATGCCCAATCTGGGCCGAACACGGCTTGGCACACGCCCGTGTTCAGGCTGACACGCCCGTGTTCCAGCTGACACGGCCGTGTAGCCGGCCGTGTACCCATGATTTTTCCCCCGCTTCCAACCCGAGCACTGCACGGGTTCTAGGACACGCCCGTGTCCTTGCCCGTGTCACATTGACACGCCTGGGCCCCCAGGCCGTGTACACGGGACATTTCGTCGAGGGGAGAACGACGACTGGATGACACGGCCTTGGACACGCCCGTGTCCTAGGCCGTGTGCCTTGTCTCGACGACCGTCGAGTGAATCTCGACGATTTCACCTTGACGCTCGTCGACACGGGTCGACACGCCCGACGACACGCCCGTGTCGCGGGCCGTGTGCCCATTCTCGACGAATCGTCGAGAATAACTCGATGATTTCACGGCTAAGTGTCGACACGGGTCGACACGCCCTGCGACACGCCCGTGTCGCAGGCCGTGTGCCCATTCTCGACGAATCGTCGAGAATAACTCGACGACTTCGCGGCTAAGTGTCGACACACGCTTGACACGCCCTGGGACACGCCCGTGTCCCAGGCCGTGTGCCTTCAGCCAGAAACCAAAACTGGCCCAAAACGTCCCCCTTTGCTCCTTTGAGTTTCGGGGCGTTACACCATCCACCCCTCATCACATAGAAGAAAGGGGAGGTTGAAGAGATCTAAAACCTAGAACACATGTCCTAGTATGGCCGTCCCCTAGAAAACTCCTTCTCTCCATCAAGACTCTCTCGAGTCGATATCTTTCCTAAGAAAATAACTAAAGATCTAGCACCAAGGGAGAGGGTAGGAAACTCACCTCACTTCCGGCATTTCCACCATTTCCGGCCATGGATCTCGTGACTCTTCTCGGCGGCATCTTCTTTTCCACGGCGACGACAGATCTTCTCCTCTACAACTAGATCCAGCGACTTCCTTCTCTCAACAGGAGTTCCTCTCAGAAAAACGGCTGGAATGAGGAGTGAAAATGGCTAGGGTTATCATTTCCCTTTTTATATAAAAGTGACATGGGTAGGGACACGCCCGTGTCCTTACCCGTGTCCTGCTTAGACGAAGCGTTACGATGGTTTTTATGCGTCGGTTCAATACTCTACACGACACACGGGTGGGACACGCCCGTGTCGGCCCAGTCACGCCCGTGACAGGGGGCGTGTAACCCACTTGAGACTTACTCGAGAGGACTTACTCGAGAGAAATCCAATTACTCGAGTACACGGATTAGACACGCCCATGACAGCCCAGTCATGCCCGTGACATGGGGCGTGTAACCCACTCGAGACTTACTCGAGAGGGCTTACTCGAGAGAAATCCAACTACTCGAGTACATAGGTAGGACACGCCCGTGTCACAGGGATGACACACCCGTGTCACCCCCTCTTACTCGAGTACTATTCCACCTACTCGAGTATATTTAGACTTACACGAGAACTACTCGAGGATGAGCGGGACACGCCCTGTGACACGCACGTGTCACAGGCCGTGTGCCCCATACTTGACACTCGACGATCGTCGAGCACTGGTCATCGACCAGAGGGAACACCCGCCCTCCGACACGCCCGTGTCGGATGTGACACGCCCGTGACACGGGGCATGTCTCGACCGAACAATTCATCGAACCCATTTTCGTCGACCTCGCGACTGCTACGCACCCGAGCAGGACATGCCCTGGGACACGCCCGTGTCCCAGGCCGTGTCACCCAAAAATTTTCCAAACCCAGACTTTTTGGCCACTACATGCTTCCCAGTTGTCAGCACTCCCCTGAGCCCATGTCAGCTCTCCTGCCTCAAAAGCACGCACAAGGGGCCTAGTGTAATTCGGGACATTACAAATCCTATAAACAAAATAAAAGATTTCATCCCCGAAATCAGGCTTAGGCTATGGAGAGTAAAACATAACAGGAATATAATATGCTTTTAAATAAATATACTTTGAGCAAACAACTCCAGATAGTGTTTTTGCATCACATCCATCGGCTCCCATGTATATTCCTCCTTCCCATGATTGGACCATAACACTTTCACCAAGGGAACACTTTTGCGGCGTAACTTTCTTGTCTCGCTATCTGTGATCCACACCGGCTCTAGTCGCACAGACCTATCAGACGCCACAACACCATCAGTTGTGGGGATGTATTGATCGGGCCACAACAGCGCCTTCTGAAGCGACGACACATGGAACACATCGTGGATGTTCTCTAGCTCGGGCGGTAACTCCAACCGATAGGCCAGCAGGACAATCCTTTCCAATATAGTACAAGGCCCAACATACCTTGGGCTGAGCTTTTTCACACCACGCACACGCGACACTCCATGCATCAGTCGGATTTTCAGGAACATCTTATCACCCACTTGAAATTCCACCATCCGGTGCTTTGCATTATAATACTTCGCCTGCCGACTTTGAGCCTCCAACATGCGATCCCGTATCAGTCTATCCACCGCATCAGTAACATCAATATATTCGACGCCCAAAGCCTTCGGGTCTTCATCTTGCACCCAAGACAAAGGGGTTCTATGTAACACCCCAGTTTTGAAAGAGGGTCAGTCTGCAGTTCTGGAAATTTTTGGGTTTCTGGCAGGAGGCACACGGCCTGCGACACGGGCATGTCGCAGGGCATGTCGAGGCCGTGTCAACACTCGACCCAAGTGTCGACACTTTCGCTCGACGAGTGTCGAGAGTAGGGCACACGGCCTGCGACACGGGCGTGTCGCAGGGCGTGTCGAGGCCGTGTCGACACTCGGCCCAAGTGTTGACACTTTCACTCGACAATGTGTCGAGAGTAGGGCACACGGCCTGCGATACGGGCGTGTCGCAGGGCGTGTCGAGTCCGTGTCGACACTCGGCCCGGGGTGTCGACACTTTCGCTCGACGAGTGTCGAGTGTCGAGACTGGGGCACACGGCCTGTGACACGGGCGTGTCACAGGGCGTGTACCGCTTGGTCGACGATCTTCGCTCGACGTTTTTTCGCGGTGTCGACACAAAGGCTGTCGACGAGTGTCGAGACTTGGCACAGTCTTGGGACACGGGCGTGTCCCAGGCCGTGTCACCTCTCGGGTTGGTTTCGGGGCCGTGTCGATGGAGGCACACGGCTGTCCACACGGCCGTGTCACTGGGGACACGTGCGTGTCGGATCGCACTCGGGCGTGTCGGATGCCCGTGTGCTGTTCCAGGCGCGTCGATTCTAGACGATGAATGAGGCACACGGCCCTGGACACGGGCGTGTGCCAGGCCGTGTTCGGCCCAGATCTTTTATTTTTCTGTCGGATCGTGGCCATTCTTTCCCAGATTTTAGGATCTGACGGTTCAGGACTGTTCTTGGGGAGTTAAGTCCGAGAATAGGGTTGAAAACTCTCATTCTCCTCCAAGCTTTCTCTTACTAAAGATCTAGAGAGAAGTGAGAACAAGGAAGAAGGAGAAGGAGAGTTGGTGTTGTAGTAGGGGTTTCGGTGCTCCAAATCGCGAGCCGAGTCCAGATCCGTGGAGATTAGATCGTTGCGAAGGTTTTCATCCGGCTATTTTGCCATGGCAAGGAAGAGGAGTCGGAAGGTAACGACACTTCTCCTCTCGGTCTTAGGATGCATGTCTTAGCATCATTTATGTTTTTTTTTCTTTCTAGGTTTCGGGCACCAAACTCTCAAATGAGAGGGGTTTTGGTTTGCCAAGGTTCAAGAGGAACCTCCGGGTTGATTGAGTCCGTCCCCGACATATTTTTGCATTAGTGATCCGCTCCGTTAGTGGATTAGGCATGGTGGGTGAAGCCGTTGTCGCGACCGTTAGTCCGACTCGGTGATGTTGCATAAAAACGCTAAGGATTCGTAGTGATTCCGTTGCGGCAAGATGCCGTTTGTGATATGGTGATGTTTCCCCCTTTTTCTCGAGTGAGTATGTGTAGTCAGAACCGGACAAGGTTAGCTCCTCATGGCGGTAGATGTTTTCCTTGGTGGACAAGGTTAGCTCCGCGAGAGTTGGAGATGGTTTCCTTGGTGCGCGGAAACGCTGCAGTACAAATGAGGGACTAGGGTGGATTTGTCTTGGTTTGTGTTGTGCCAAGGCATGGCTAAGTCTCCGTGGTCGGCTGGCTATCCCGTGATGTTCACGTCATGTGTAGAGAGTGTCCCGGCGAGAGTAGTCCCCTTCTGTGTGACTGACGAGATTGCCAAGCATGGGGACAAGCCCGGGCAATGAGGCCATGAGCGGGTGGGGTCCGGCAAGGCTTCTTAGAATCGGTCAGTTTTGTGTTTGTTGGAATCCTGACATGAGACGTCAGAGCTTGTAGGCAAGCCCGGGTTTAAGACCTTGAGCGGGTGGGGCCTTGACAAGAGTTCCATGGGGCGGACTGTGAGCCGTTGGGGGAAATGATGCCCCCTTTGTTTGCGGCTTTATGCCAATGGGGAATCGATGAGAACCCATATGATGTGATGATGTGCTAGATGCATACGAGTTAGGGTGCCTTGGGTGAAACCCAGGTTATTGCATACATGATTGTATAGGTAGGCCCTTTTATATTATGCTAAACCAGTAGAGAACATGTATGATGTATGTGACATCCAAGCATGTTTCCATAGTTGCTTTTCTTGCTTATGATTATTGCCTACGAAGTGCTAACTTGCAGGTTGGAGGGGTACCCCGGGGTCCGTTAGGGGTGGCCGGGAGGAGATGTGTTGTTACACAGTTTGAGGTCAGCCTCTGCTGACCCACGTTACTAATAAACTTTGCAGGGCAAGGATCGCATGCAGGAGCTAGCTCGCCGGCCAGAAAGGCCTAAGCCTCATGAAGTGTTTTTCTCTTTTGTAGCCCTACTTATGAGATGTTATGTTTGAGACTCTTGTTGTTCGGCTTGCATGCCGAGGTAGACTAGGAGTGCTAAGCACATTCATGATTGATGTATTATTTTCTTTTGGACACTTGTTGTAAGGCCTTAAGGCCATTTGTTTTACTCTTTAGTGGTGGATAACTTCTAGTCCTGTTTTGTTTCCGCTGTGTTGTGCAAAGAGTTTTGAGTGTGGGTAGCTATATCAACTTTTAATACTAAAGCTGTGGCGTCCGTATGTTGTGGGGCCCCGGCCGGACCCATATTATACGTTCATTACAGGGGAGGTGTTACAATTTGGTATTAGAGCCAGGTTAGGTTCAAGGTCAAAGCGTAGAGAAGTTATCCACATAAGAGTAATGCGGGACCATGAGTGTCCTTATGTTTAAGTCTTGAGATTTGAGACTGAATACTTGTTTCTTGTTTCTTGAAGAGTGCAAGCAACGAGGCGGGAACGTCGAGAGCAAGAGAAGAGCTTTCGACGAGTAGTGCTACTGCTCCAGGTCTTTTTGGCACGAGTGTAAACCCGGCCGACTTCTGCCGCATGCTTGCAGAAGCGATGGTGGCAGCTCAAGCTGCAGCAGCAGCTCAGGTGGCAACCCCTGCCACACTGGACACGGCGACTGCCGTGCCAGGCGGAGAGGCCAGGCGAGTGGAGCCTTTGGCGGAAAGGGCGGTTCTTGGACATGGAGACCGACACATGAAGTACTTCCTGTGTTTCCATCCCCCGTCATTCAAGGGAGTGGGTACGCCAATGGATGCGGAGGACTGGTGGGTTCGCATTCAAGAGCTTTTAAGCACGGCAGAGACGCCAGAGGAAAAGAAAGCTGAGTATGCGGCTTTCATGTTGGAAGGAGATGCCAAGTTATGGTGGGTGAGCCATAGCGGCCGCCAGTTCCCGGGATGCACTCCGTCGGTGGAAGAGTTTGGGGATGCTTTCCTAAAGAGGTATATTCCAGTTTCTACACGATTGGCCCTTCAGAGGCAGTTTCTGCATTTAATGCAGCGAGACAAGACAGTAGATGAGTATGTGTAGGAGTTCACCCATTTTGGTCGTTACGCGGGAACGACTATGGCAGACGATGTAGAGAGGGATAACCTCTTCTACCAGGGGCTGAGGGAGAATTTGAGACAACCCCTCATCTCCATGAAGAGAGCCGGATTCAATGAACTAGTTGAGGCTGCCAGGATTTTCGAAAGTGGTTTGGAGCGAACCCAACGCCGTAAGGGTTTTACTCCCAAGCAAGGGGAAGGGAAGCCTTCCCAATCTCATGGAAAGTCTGAAGGGAGTAGGTGGAGGAAGAAGCCTCACACTTCCAGATCCGGTGAGAAGAGCAATTGGACGCCTGGAGGTTCACACTCTAGGGGACCGCCGACGTGCTACAACTGCGGTAAGGTGGGGAAAATAGCTCGTGTTTGTCCCCAAGGAGGAGCGGGGCAAGAGGCTAGGCAGGAGCAGACTGTGCGCTCCAGCCCCAGTGCTGCAGAGAAAGGGAAGATGGCGGAGTCGAGCGCTTCTCGGTTCCAACCGGTGCAACCAAGGGCTTACAGCCTTGGACAGCAAGAAGCGATCTGCCAGACCGATGTGGTGACAGGTATGAAGAAAATTTAAGTTTAAATTTTGTGCTTAATCCTTTTAGACTTTTGTGTGATGTCTATGTTGTAGGCTTCGTGTTAGTTTCCGGATACCCCGCTAGGGTATTGTTTGATACGGGAGCATCGCACTCCTTTCTTGCGGAGAGCTTCATCCGGAGAATAGGAGTTGAGTCTTTCTCGGCGGACGCGGAGTTGAAAGTGCGCATGCCCAATGGGTCATCCATGACCACCGGGGTCAAAGGGCGCATCTGCTGGGAGCTAGACGGAGTTGACTTCGTTTTGGTAGCAGCGATTTTACCGTTGGTTGAGTTCGATGTCATTTTGGGCATGGACTTGCTTGCAGAGCAGCGCGCCAGTATTGATTACCTATCTAAGGTAGTGACTCTAAGGAGAAAAGGGCAGATAAAATTCAAATTTGAGGGTCTTTGTGGTGTGGCCTATTCCCTGATTTCGGCCATGCAGTTGGTGCGGGCGGTTAACCAGGGTGGTGTAGCGCTTGTAGTGTTACTGGAGCTTCGTCTCTCCCAGCTGTCTATTGATGAAGTGCCCGTAGTGGCAGAGTTCAAGGATGTATTTCCGGATGAACTTCCTGGAGCGCCACCTCGGAGGGAGATCGATTTCTCAATCGAGTTAGTGTCGGAGGCGAGGCCGGTGTCACGTCCTCCGTTTAGGATGGCACCAAAGGAGTTGGCTGAACTTAAGGTACAGTTACAGGAATTGTTGGAGCAAGGGTATATCAGACCCAGTTCTTCACCGTGGAGTGCGCCGGTGTTGTTTGTAAAGAAGAAAGACGGTACCATGCGGCTATGCATAGACTACCGAGAGCTGAATAAATTGACCGTCAAGAATAAGTATCCGATTCCTCGGATAGATGACTTGTTCGACCAATTGGTAGGGTCAGTGGTGTATTCAAAGTTGGACTTGAAGTCAGGCTATTATCAGCTGTGAATTCAGGATGAGGACATCCCCAAGACTACCTTTGGTACTAGGTATGGGCACTTTGAGTTTACGGTGATGCCGTTCGGGCTAACGAACGCACCATCTGTGTTCATGGATCTTATGAATCGAGTATTTCGGGAATACTTGGATTCTTTTGTGGTTGTCTTCATTGATGACATCTTGGTGTATTCCAAATCAGAAGTGGAGCATGAGACCCACTTGAGAGTGGTCTTGCAAGTGTTGAGGGAGAATCAGTTGTATGCAAAATTCTCCAAGTGCGAGTTCTGGTTAGAGAAGGTGGCATTTTTGGGCCACGTGATTAGTGGGGAAGGGGTGGCAGTGGACCCAACAAAAGTTGAAGCCATTACAGATTGGCCGGTTTTGAGGACCGTGGCGGAGGTCCGAAGTTTTCTTGGACTAGCCGGGTATTACAGGAGGTTCGTGGAAAATTTTTCGCGGATAGCTCTACCCCTCACCTCACTCACACGTAAAGATCATAAGATTGTGTGGACTCTAGAGTGTAGTCAAGCATTTGAGGCACTGAAGGAGAGACTAAAGACGGCTCCAATCCTAAGTGTACCGCAAGGGACCGAGGGATTTTAGATCTTCAGTGACGCATCGGGATGCGGTTTGTGTTGCGTTTTGGTGCAACATGGGAAGGTGATAGCTTTTGGGTCTAGACAGCTGAAGGCTCATGAGAGGAATTACCCCGTCCATGACTTGGAGTTGGCGGCGGTAATTTTTGCGTTGAAAGTATGGCGGCATTATGTTTATGGTGCAAAGGTGGAGATCTTCACGGATAACAAAAGCCTGAAGTATCTCTTGGATCAAAAGG
Source organism: Platanthera guangdongensis (assembly GCA_039583875.1). Classification (NCBI taxonomy): domain Eukaryota; kingdom Viridiplantae; phylum Streptophyta; class Magnoliopsida; order Asparagales; family Orchidaceae; genus Platanthera; species Platanthera guangdongensis. The sequence goes on from CM077151.1 coordinate 194,178,307, forward strand.
ACTTGAACATGCGGCAACGCAGGTGGGTTGAGTTTCTTGGAGACTATGAAGTGACAATTCAGTATACGCTAGGTAAAGCCAATATGGTGGCTGATGCCTTGAGTAGGAAGTACTCGGGGCAAGGGAATTGGATCGAAGCTCATGATGAGCGGTTGGTACGGGAATGGGAGTCCCTTGGTTTGGAATGTGTTGCAAGAGGCGAGTCCAGCGAGGCTCGGTTGAACTGGATTGAAGTGCAGAACGACTTGTCCGATCGCATTCGGGAAGCGACTCAGTTGGATGTGGAGTTTCAACCTTTTGTGTTGGAGGATCAAACGGGCGAGAGCAGCGCCTGAGAGATGATTGATGGGATTCTGAGGAAGGACGGAAGGGTTTGTATACCGCAGTTCGGCAAACTCCGTGAGGAGTTGATGTTTGAGGCTCATTTCACAAAGTACTCCATTCACCCGGGCAGTACAAAGATGTACTTGGATTTAAAGAAATCCTTTTGGTGGCCGGGGTTGAAGCGGGACGTAGCTTTGTATGTGAATCATTGCCAGACTTGCGCCTTGGTGAAGGCCGAATGTCAGAAGCCGGGCGGGTTCCTGAAGCCCCTTCCAATCCCTGAATGGAAATTTGATGACATCTCCATGGACTTTGTGCATGGTTTGCCTAGATCGCAGCAGGGTAATGATGCTATTTGGGTGATCGTGGATCGCCTAACCAAGGTGGCTCACTTCATCCCAAACCGGAAAGAGGACAACATGGAGAAGCTGGTGGAGTTGTATGTTCGCAACATTGTGTGACTGCACGGAATTTCTAAGAGCATAGTCAGTGATCGAGATGGACGGTTTACGTCCAAGGACTGGAGATTGGTTCAGAAGAGCTTGGGCACGAAGCTAAAGTTCAGTACGACGTTCCATCCTCAAACTGATGGGCAAACGGAGAGAACGAACCGTACTATTGAGGATATGCTGAGAATGTGTGTTCTTGACTTCGGCAAAAAGTGGGAGGATCACCTCTTCATGGTGGAATTTGCGTACAACAACAGTTTTCAAGCATGTATAAAAATGGCGCCATACGAAGCTTTGTATGGGAGGCGGTGTCGAACACCAATGTCTTGGGAAGAGGCGGGAGACACCAAAATTTTTGGAAAAGAGGTGGTAGTGGACGCTTGTGAGTTGGTACAGACCATTCAAGAGAGTATGAAGGTGGCGCAAGACCGACAAGCAAAATACTTTAATGCTCGTCACCGGAAGTTGGAGTTTGCGGTAGGTGAGTGGGTATATTTGAAGATCAAACCATTCAAAGGCGTCTCACGGATTCGCCGACTCAAGAAGTTGAGTCCAAGGTTTTTGGGGCCTTTTGAAGTTATTGAACGGGTGGGAGAAGCAGCCTATCGGTTGGCGTTGTCCGCGGAGTTGAGTGGATTGCATGACGTCTTCCACGTCTCCGTTTTGAGGAAAGCCTTGGTGGAGGCTAGTGTGGTGATTCAGCCGGCATCGGTGCCGATTGAGGAAGACTTGAGGACGCGAGTCCTTCCAATTGCTTTAGAGGATACGGAGACTCGGCAATTGCGGAATAAAGAAGTTAAACTCGTGAAAGTTCGATGGGACAACTGCGATCGTGAGGAGTTCTCTTGGGAGCGAGAACAGGCCATGCGAGAAGAATATCTAGAACTCTTCATGTCAGGTACAAGTTAAGTTTTGTACCCTTTTGTTTTGTAATTTCGGGACGAAATTCTGTTAAGTGGGTGAGAGTTGTAACACCCCAGTTTTGAAAGAGGGTCAGTCTGCAGTTCTGGAAATTTTTGGGTTTCTGGCAGGAGGCACACGGCCTACGACATGGGCGTGTCGCAGGGCGTGTCGAGGCCGTGTCGACACTCGGCCCAAGTGTTGACACTTTCGCTCAACGAGTATCGAGAGTAGGGCACACGGCCTGCGACACGAGCGTGTCGCAGGGCGTGTCGAGGCCGTGTCGACACTCGGCCCAAGTGTCGACACTTTCGCTCGGCAATGTGTCGAGAGTAGGGCACACGGCCTGCGACACGGGCGTGTCACAGGGCGTGTCGAGTCCGTGTCGACACTCGGCCCGGGGTGTCGACACTTTCGCTCGACGAGTGTCGAGTGTCGAGACTGGGGCACACGGCCTGTGACACGGGAGTGTCACAGGGCGTGTCCCTCTTGGTCGACGATCTTCGCTCAACGTTTTTCCACGGTGTCGACACAAAGGCTGTCGACGAGTGTCGAGACTTGGCACACGGCTTGGGACACGGGCGTGTCCCAGGCCGTGTCACCTCTCGGGTTGGTTTCGGGGCCGTGTCGATGGAGGCACACGGCTGGCCACACGGCCGTGTCACTGGGGACACGGGCGTGTCGGATCGCACACGGGCGTGTCGGATGCCCATGTGCTGTTCCAGGCGCGTCGATTCGAGACGGCGAATGAGGCACATGGCCCTGGACACGGGCGTGTGCCAGGCCGTGTTCGGCCCAGGTCTTTTATTTTTCTGTCGGATCGTGGCCATTCTTTCCTAGATTTTAGGATCTGACGGTTCAGGACTGTTCTTGGGGAGTTAGTCCGAGAATAGGGTTGAAAACCCTCATTATTCTCCAAGCTTTCTCTTACTAAAGATCTAGAGAGAAGTGAGAACAAGGAAGAAGGAGAAGGAGAGTTGGTGCTGTAGGAGGGGTTTCGGTGCTCCAAATCGCGAGCCGAGTCCAGATCCGTGGATCTTAGATCGTTGCGAAGGTTTTCATCCGGCTATTTTTCCATGGCAAGGAAGAGGAGTCGGAAGGTAACGACACTTCTCCTCTCGGTCTTAGGATGCATGTCTTAGCATCATTTATATTTTTTTTCTTTCTAGTTTTCGGGCACCAAACTCTCAAATGAGAGGGGTTTTGGTTTGCCAAGGTTCAAGAGGAACCTCCGGGTTGATTGAGTCCGTCCTCGACATATTTTTGCATTAGTGATCCGCTCCGTTAGTGGATTAGGCATGGTGGGTGAAGCCGTTGTCGCGACCGTTAGTCCGACTCGGTGATGTTGCATAAAAACGCTAAGGATTCGTAGAGATTCCGTTGCGGCAAGATGCCGTTTGTGATGTGGTGATGTTTCCCCCTTTTTCTCGAGTGAGTACGTGTAGTCAGAAGCGGACAAGGTTAGCTCCTCGCGGCGCTAGATGTTTTCCTTGGTTGACAAGGTTAGCTCCGCGAGAGTTGGAGATGGTTTCCTTGGTGCGCTGAAACGTTGCAGTACAAATGAGGGACTAGGGTGGATTTGTCTTGGTTTGTGTTGTGCCAAGGTGTGGCTAAGTCTCCGTGGTCGGCTGGCTATCCCGTGATGTTCACGTCATGTGTGGAGAGTGTCCCGGCGAGACTAGTCCCCTTCTGTGTGACTAACGAGATTGCCAAGCATGGGGACAAGCCCGGGCAATGAGGCCATGAGCGGGTGGGGTCCGGCAAGGCTTCTTAGAATCGGTCAGTTTTGTGTTTGTTGGAATCCTGACATGAGACGTCAGAGCTTGTAGGCAAGCCCGGGTTTAAGACCTTGGGCGGGTGGGTCCTTGACAAGAGTTCCATGGGGCGGCCTGTGAGCCGTTGGGGGAAATGATGCCCCCTTTGTTTGCGGCTTTATGCCAATGGGGAATCGATGAGAACCCATATGATGTGATGATGTGCTAGATGCATACGAGTTAGGGTGCCTTGGGTGAAACCCAGGTTATTGCATACATGATTGCATAGGTAGGCCCTTTTATATTATGCTCAACCAGTAGAGAACATGTATGATGTATGTGACATCCAAGCCTGTTTCCATAGTTGTTTTTCTTGCTTATGATTATTGCCTACGAAGTGCTAACTTGCAGGTTGGAGGGGTACCCCAGGGTCCGTTAGGGGAGGCCGGGAGGAGATGTGTTGTTACACAGTTTGAGGTCAGCCTTTGCTGACCCACGTTACTAATAAACTTTACAGGGCAAGGATCGCATGCAGGAGCTAGCTTGCCGGCCAGAAAGGCCTAAGCCTCATGAAGTGTTTTTCTCTTTTGTAGCCCTACTTATGAGATGTTATGTTTGAGACTCTTGTTGTCCGGCTTGCATGCCGAGGTAGACTAGGAGTGCTAAGCACATTCATGATTGATGTATTATTTTCTTTTGGACACTTGTTGTAAGGCCTTAACGCCATTTGTTTTACCCTTTAGTGGTGGATAACTACTTGTCCTGTTTTGTTTCCGCTGTGTTGTGTAATGAGTTTTGAGTGTGGGTAGCTATATCAACTTTTAATACTAAAGCTGTGGCGTCCGTATGTTGTGGGGCCCCGACCGGACCCATATTATACGTTCATTACAGGGGAGGTGTTACATTCTACACCTCCTTCCATAAAGAGCTTCATGAGGAGCCATGCCGATACTTTCCTGGTGGCTGTTATTGTTGGAGAATTCTACCAACGTTAAGAGTCTTTACCATGGCTCTCCTCTATCCAACACACATAATCTCAACAAATCTTCCAATGTTCGGATGGTCCTTTCAGATTGCCCGTTCGTCTGAGGATGAAACGTGGTGCAGAAGGTAAGGCGCGAGCCCAGATACGCCTGTACCGCTTTCCACTCATTGGAGGTAAATCAGCCATCACGATCAGACACGATCGTCTTAGGTACGCAATGATACCGTACGAATTTCTCCACAAAGAGGCGTACTAAGAAATCTATATGAGCTTCTTTCTTCATTGGGATAAACCGGACTACTTTCGTCAGGCGATCAACTATCACCCACACTGAATCATTCCCGGAGCGTGAGCGAGGTAACCTATAGACGAAGTCCATGGAGATATCCTCGAACTTCCATTCGGGGATGGGCAACGATTGTAACAAACCACCGGGGCTCTTGCATTCTGCCTTCACTCTTTGACAAGCTTCATAGTGTGTAATAAAATATCGGACATCCTTCTTCATCCCCAGCCAACACATGGTCTTCCGTAAGTCGGCGTACATCTTGGAAATACCCGGGTGCACCGAATACTGAGAGCAATGTGCCTCTCTCAAGATATCCTCCTGGATTCTACCGCCCTTGGGAATGTATAGCCGACCACGGAAATAAACGAGGCCGTCTTTTAGCGTATACTCATCCGTAGTCCCATCTTCGATTGACTTTATTGCCGGGGCCAGGGCCGCATCCACTCCTTGCTCCACCCTAATTCGGTCCCGGATATCACAAACTATGCTCATGCTTGCCAAGTATTACGCATACTCTGCCGAAGGAGCCTTAAACACCAAAGTAATATCCATCTCCTAAATCATCCGAGCCAACTCCATACTCATCAATCGAGCCTCTAGGCTAGAGCCAGGTACCTTCCTACTCAATGCGTTGGCCATCGAGTTCTCCTTACCGGGGTGGTAGTTCATGGTGAACTCATAGTCGCATAGAAATTCTAACCACCGCCATTGTCTCAAGTTCAACTCCTTCTGAGTATGAACGTACTTCAAGTTTTTATGGTCTGAGAAAATCTCGCAGTGGACGCCATATAGATAGTACCTCCAAACCTTCAAGGCGAACACCACTGCTCCAAGCTCCAAATCGTGAACCGAGTAATTGATTTCATGTTTCTTCAGTTGTCTTGAAGCATAAGCGATCACGTGTCCATCTTGCATCAACACCACTCCCATCCCTTGATATGATGCGTCAGTGTAAACTTGAAATCCCTCCTTCCAAAATGGAAGTGCAAGGATGGGGGCGGAGGTAAGTCTGTCCTTCAGCTCCTGGAACGTCGCTTCACATTGGGGTGTCCACTCAAATGACACACCTTTCTTCGTCAATGAAGTAAGAGGAAGAGCAATCTTTGAAAATCCTTTTACGAACTTGCGGTAGTACCCGACAAGTCCAAGGAAACTCCTCATATTGGCCGCCGACTTCAAGGGCGACCACTCCTTCACGGCACGCACCTTGGCCGGATCCACCGCTAGTCCTGCTCCACTGATCACATGCCCCAAGAAAGCAACCTCTTTAAGCCAGAATTCGCACTTGCTGAACTTGGCGAACAAGGCGTGCTCTTTTAATTTCTTCAATACCAAGGTCAAGTGCTCAACATGCTCCTCCTCCGTCTTTGAATACACCAAGATGTCGTCGATGAAAACAATGACGAAGACATCCAAATAAGGTTCAAACACCTTGTTCATCAGGATCATGAAGGCCAAAGGGGCATTTGTGAGCCCAAACCACATTACAGTGAACTCGTACAGTCCATATCTTGAACTAAAGGCCGTTTTCTGGATGTCACCTTCTTGTCTTCTCAACTGATAATACCCTGAGCGCAAGTCTAGCTTAGAAAACCAATACGCTCCCACTAGTTGATCGAATAACTCGTCGATCCGTGGTAGCGAATAAGTGTTCCACACCGTCAGCCGATTGAGTTCCCGATAGTCTATACACAAACGCAGGGTACCATCCTTCTTCTTCACGAACAATACAGGGGCTCCCCAGGGTGACGAACTGGGGCGAATGAACCCTGACACCACCAGTTCTTGCAGTTGAACTCTAAACTCCGCGAGTTCCTTCGGGGCCATTCGGTAAGGGGCCTTGGATACAGGCTTGGCACCCGGTACTAGATTAATTTGGAATTCAACCTCTCTATGCGGAAGTAATCCTGGCAGTTTCTCTGGAAATACCTCGGTAAAGTATCGCAATACCCGTACATCTTTTACTTCCATTTCTACCTCCTTCAACTCGAACCAGATCATGAAGACCTCATCCCCCTTCATATGGTCTTTTACAGCCTGAACAGAAGATAACATCATACGTGGCGTGAAGCCAATACCTTGAAAGATTACGTCGGAGTCTCCATGTCTCAAATAGATCCGCTTCTCTGCACAGTCAATCCTCGCTAAGTGCCAGTAAAGTATTGCACTCCTTCTAGGTTTTTAACGGAGTCCGCCACGCAAACGAGTGTGTGGCACCGTTATTGAATATAGTGTAGGCCAGTTTCTCACTAGCCATTACACCTAAGTATCAAAATTGTAAAGGCTCAAGCTAGATTCCTAGAAATACTTAGGCAGACTAAGGATGAATGCTTAATTCCTTCCTCGTTGTCCTCGTCCTTAAGCTGGGTCCTACTTCAATTACTCCTTCAGCGAGTCTCTTAACGCTTGTATGAACACCCAAAAGACCCGCTTCTAACCACTTTACCATATCCATTATCTCCACCAAGCTCGAGACTCCTATAAACAAAAGTGATTGCCCTAGGAAATCTGCCATGTCTATTATCTCCGATAAATTCAAAATCCGCTATAATCAAAAGTGCATGCCCGAGGGGATCTCGCAAGACTTTCTACAATAGCTTTACAGACATGGGGTCGTCCAAACTTTAGGAGTTCGACGTGTAAAGGTATGTACCTAAGGTCAGGTTGGCTAATCGTAGGGTCAAAGTTGGACATACCTAGTGTGAATTACATATGGGCACACCACTGCTTTCGATAAGTCAGTTTGTCCGCAAACTCACTAATCGAACGGGGGTGGTTCCATTGTTGAATGACTTCTTTAGTTGAGGATCGTGGCAAACTGATACCATATGTAAGACCCCCCTCTCGGATCCCAAAACACGGCACGAAGGGGGGTCTTATGCCCGAAATAGCCTCCTTGCGGTAGCATTAGCGCACGTCTAACCTGTACCATAAGACGCCTATTCCGCCGGCTACAACCAATATCTATATATACATGCCAACCCAACCATAATATAAGCAAGAAGAAGTCAAATCCACACTAGGCATATGAGTCCAAATATATCAAATAAGAGAAGATAAAACACGCTTCTACAATATCAGAGTACATCTATAAAATTTGCCCAAACGGCCTACAACAGAATCTCAAAACACTTACATCTGTAACCGGCGGTAACGACGACACCGTCACATCAGGCCCTGTCGTCCTGACCTTGTTGTCCTTCTGCAAAGTCTGCGGCCGCTCTACCCGTGGGGTGACCTCCTAAAAAGGAACACGTAGCAACCGTTAGTCGAAAGACTAAGTGGCTTCACATCCGCTCCCCCGGCGACTCCTCGGCACCGGGCGGAGAAAGGAACAAGGGTACAAGTATAATACAAGTAGTAAAGCAGGTACAAGTTGGTGAAAATAGTACATGATTAACAACATTATAAGCTAGCAGTTCTACTTGAATAACAATATTAGTAAATCAACAAGTACAAGTAATTACAGTAGGAAAGTAACTTAACTTATAAGAATGCCCAAACAAACTTATAAGTTAAGGATCGGGTTACATAAGAGTAACTCATCGTATAAGAGTGCCCATACAAACTTATATGATGAGGGTCTTGTTTGTGCAATGCTATGTAATGGTATGTATGCTATGCAATGACTCACCCATGATCACACACATGCAATTGCTATGTCGACACAGACTATAGTTCCCACTATTCGAGCAGGTAGCTAACCTTTCAGGCATCAGCCGCCGTGGCCAGGCGGTGACAGTAGAGCGGGCATCTCTACTACTAGGCGGGTATCCACACTACTTCACCTAGGCCTCCGTACGCCTCAACGCTAAGAACACAACATCGGAGCCCATGCGTACTGTTGGAACACCCTATTACTAATTTGGGTCAGGATCACTATGTCTCTAGGAATAATTGCTTGACCTCCTGTATAGCTTAATAGGTCAATTAGAATTGAGTCTAAGGGTTAGAAGTCTAGGTTTGGAAGCTGCCCTGAAGACCAGGATTCTCAGTCTGGAGACTAAGTCTGATCGTCGAGCTCAGCACGACGATTCGTCGAACTCCGATCGACGATCGTCTAGCTCAACTTCGACAAGATCGTCGAACTCCATTCGACGATCGCTGAGCTCAACATCTTTATATCATCGAACTCCATTCGACGATCGGTGAGCTCAGGTCGACGATTTTGACTCTGCTTTGGATCTTTATCTCTGAGCTCAGTTCGGCGATCTTTGAGCTCAGATCGACGATATTTTGCTGCTGTATATTTCTAGATCGCTGAGCTCAGCTCGACGATAGCAGAGCTCTGTTCGACGATTTCAGATAACTTCCAGGATATTTCTTAATTCAAATTCAAATCAGTTAGGAGTTATTCTGCAATTAATTCAAAGATTTCCTAGCCGTTTTCATTCATTTCTGGACCAAGTTTCAAAGGATTTTTCAAGGAATAATTCTGTGGACTTTCCTCCTAAAGAGATTTTGCAATTAAGGATGCAATCAATGCAGGCCAACGGCTATACTTGACAGAGAATGATATTCTATTCTTTACCAGAGAATAAAAGATAGGATTTTTAAATCTCTCAGATAGAACACACACAATACAGAGAGAGAATACAGATTACAGAGACATATTCAAAAATCTTCTGTCACAAAGAGTTCTCAAGAACACACATCCAAGGAGATCAAGCTTTCTCAAAATCTTCAGATCTCTGTAGTTTTCAAAGTGTTCAAGGCCAACATAATTCCAGACTCCAGACACTCAACATTTCAGCTATTGCTGAAATCATCTATTGCTGGAGTTCAATCTTTGAAGGCCTATCACCCTCAGTAAAGCTTATCTTCCTGAAGATCTCAAGGATTCAAGGGGAGCTTTGACATCAACAATCCACATAGTCTTCTCAGTTGTTTGAGAAAGAGAAGACTTCCATCACTCTCTCACCCACACTCTGTAAAGGGTTTCTCAAACTCCCTTCAAAAGTTTGAACTTGGTTTTTGAGCACCTTGTCAAAAGCTCATTGGTGGCAAGACACCTGATCAAAAAATCTGCTTTGGTTTTTGAGCACCTTATCAAAAGCTCATTGGTGCCGAGGACACCTGATCAACTCATCCTGCAGTGGATTCCTACCTAGGGTGGTAGAAGAGTGGATGTACCCAAGTTTAGGGGAACCACTATATTTCCTTGTGTCTTCTGGTTTTGCTTGCTTTCATTTTTGTTTCTGGCCTTGATTTTTCTGTGCTTAGTTTTTGCTTAACTTAATGCTGTGATTAAATTTATTATTGCTTCCCTGCTCACACATATTACAACAATTGTTGTAAAAAGTTTCAAAGCACCATATACTCTATTCACCCCCCTCTAGAGTATAAAAGATCTAGTTGCTCTTTCAATTGGTATCAAAGCGAGGTTGGTTAAACATACCATACCTGATTGGTTGTACAGGCTAACACCTGAACCCAAAGATCCCAAGTTAGATCTGCTTTCGTTTGTATTTTTTATTAGATTTTGTCTTCTCAAATCATGGCCCAAAACAAAGATTATGCTAGCACCAGACCTCCAGTGTGCAATCTGTCAAAGTTTACACTCTGGAAAGCAAGGATTAGACTTTACATGAATTCTATTGACGAAGATATCTTTAATTCTATTTTGACAGTATGTCCAAGACCCCCAGAGAATACAAGTACAAATGTTGTTCCACCTCCATCAGGAACAGATGCTGACATCAAGAAATGGAAGGTAGCTGATGCCAAGGCTATGAACATCCTAGCTCAGACAATGTCTGATGACATATTTCAAAAGGTAGCTGAATGTAATTCAGCCAAGGAAATTTGGGACAAGCTCTCAGAAATAGTCTCAGGCTCAGCTGATGAGAGAAAGGATAGAAGATCCCACCTCATCTCTCAATATGAGAATTTCAAGAAGGGAGAGACCGAGTTAGTAGGAGATATGTACAACAGACTAAGTCTAATTGTCAGTGAACTCAGGACATTGGACAAAGAGATCTCTCTAACAGAACTCAATGATAAGATCCTAATGTGCTTCCCCAGCACTTGAGATTCAAGAATCTGGCCAATTAAGGATGCCAGAAGTCTGAATGAGATCACCACTGAAGCTCTATTGGGTAAGCTCAAATCCTATGAGCTGCTCATCAAAAATAGAAAGGAAGAACAGAAGGCTGCCTCACCAGCCACAAGAAAAGAGAAGACCATAGCATTCAAGGCAACTGAGGATCTGCCTGAAGATAAAGCCACAGGAAATGATGAACTACTCATCTTGTTGGCCAAAAGATTCTACAAGATGGCCAGAAAGGACTTCAGAAGAAGATCATACAAGGAGCAGGATAAGCCAAGGTATGACAAGTCCATTAGTAATAATAAAGACATCATTTGCTTTGGTTGCAGGAAACCAGGGCACATAGTTCCTGACTGTCCAGAGAACAAGAACAAGGACAGAAGGGACAGGAAAGAAAGAAGAAAGGAGAAAGACTCCAAAAGGAATGGCAATGGCAAACCTTCTTCAAGCAAAAACAAGCATATAAGAAAAGGGTTTGTTGCTGAATCCTGGAGTGAGACTGAAGAAGAGTCAGAAGTCTCATCCAGCTCCAGTGATGATGAGGATGATGCAGAAGAAAAGTAGTTCTGCATGATGGCAATCAATGCCTCACAGCACAATTCAGAGGAAGAGGAGTCAGAGTCAGACTCAGAGACTCAACCTGAAGAAGATCAGGTAATTGGCTCTTTTGATTTTAGTTCAGAAGATTTTAAATCTGAATTTAAAGCACTGTGTTTAGACCTGCTAAAGTCTGAGAAAGAGATTATCTCTCTCATAAATCAATTATCTGAACACAATACTCTAAAGTCAGAAAACCTCAAACTCTCTTAAGAGTTGGAGTGCTGTAGGGAACAGATAGCTTCACTGAAAAGTGAGCTCTCTGAGGCCAAGAAGCTTGAAGAATCCCTCAATGGGAGAAGCATCAAGCTGATGGACATCACAAGCATAGTGAGCTCTAGATTTAACAGTACACTGGGCTTGGGTGCTTCATCTAGCCAACCTATAGTCCTAACAACTCCCATCAAATTCATTTCTGACAAGGGAAAGGGAGTTGTAGAGGTTGCTAGGAAAAATTCTGATCTGCCTCAGAAAACTAAGTCCCAGCAGAAATCGTCGAACGGAGATCGACGATCGCCGAATGAAGATCGACGATCGCCGAACGCAGCTCGACGATCTCAGGCAAAATCGTCGAACGCAGATCGACGATCTCAGCCAAAGTCGTCGAACGCAGGTCGACGATCTCAAATACCTGACCTCACCCATAGTCGGCCGTCGAACGAAGCTCGACGATCTGACCCAAGATCGTCGAACGCAGCTCCAAGATCGTCGAACAGAGGTCAGAGCTCTGGAAAATTTTTCAAAGGTAAATCAAAATTTAATCCTAAGGGTCCCTCATCCCAAATCTTTAACCCTTATACTGAATGGATTTTACCTCCAAGGAGATATCATCCTGAAGGATATAAGAGTCAACCAGGGATGTCTTTCATTTCAGAATTTAAAGGCTATCAACCTAGGCCCAAGGTAAACTGGGTCAAAAACAAATGAATTGTCTTATGTGCAGGTGAAGACCTATTCCAACATCTAACCAGCAATGGTATTTGGATAGTGGGTGCTCTAAGCACATGACATGGAACAAGGACAACCTCACTTCCTTTAGAGCCAAGCTTGGACCCAAGGTTATCTTTGGTGATTCAAACTTTGGACAGACTAAAGGATATGGTGCAGTCCAGATTGGTTCAGTAACTTTCAAGAAGGTAGCTTATGTGGAAGGACTGAAGCACAACCTAATTAGCATCAGTCAGCTGTGTGATGAATGCTACCAGGTGACCTTCAGCAAAGCCTTATGCAAAATCAAGTCAGAGGACAACACAACTGTGTTGATAGGTAAAAGGAAAGGTAACATCTATCTAGAAGATTTTCTTTCAACTGATGTAGATATCTGCTTGTTTAACTCTGTCTGTAGACCAAATGTTTTATGGCATAAGAGATTAGGACACCTAAACCTTAGAACTATTGCTAGGCTATCCAAGGACAACCTTGTTAGAGGACTACCTTCTGGCCCCTACAAGAAGGAAGGACTCTGCAGGGCTTGTCAATTAGGCAAGCAAACTAAAAACAGCTTTAAGTCACTTAATAAGAGTGATTCACCTAGGATATTGTATCTGTTACACATGGATTTTTTGGACCCATCACAGTACAAAGCCTAGGAGGGAAATCCTATAATTTAGTAGTGGTAGATGACTTCTCTAGATTCACTTGGGTGTTCTTTCTAAGGAAGAAGTCTGATAACTTCAAGTGTCTGACAGAGTTTCTCAAATGTATACAGATTGAGTTCAATACTCACATTGCCCTGATCAGAAGTGATCATGTGACAGAGTTTGATTCTCTTCTTATGCAAGAGTTCTGTTAGAGTGAAGGGATCAGGCATACTTTCTCAGCTCCTAGAACTCCTCAACAAAATGGGGTAGCTGAAAGGAAAAATAGAACCCTTATTGAATCTGCCACTATATTATTGTCAGATGCTCACCTTCCTCTATCCTTCTGGGCAGAGGCAGTGAACACCTCCAACTATGTGCTGAACAGAAGTCTGATACATAAACTAAAGGGAAAGACTCCCTATGAATTACTCAAAGGGAAGAAACCTAAAGTTGACTATTTTAGAGTCTTTGGTTGTATTTGCTACATTCACAATAATGACAAGAAATATTTAGCAAAATTTCAAGCCAAAGCTGATGAAGGAGTGTTTCTGGGATACTCCATGATCAGCAAGGCCTATAGGGTCTATAATAAATCATCTTTGAAAATTGAGGAATCTGTTCACATTTCTTTTGATGAAACTAACATGTCTTTCAAGGAGAAGATTTCTTCTACCATAGAACCTTTGCAGGAACATTCTTTAGTTGAAGACTTGAACATGTTACAGGTTACTCAAGAGGATGAAAGCAGTGAAGATGAAGGGAATGCTCAACATAATGAAGAACAACTTGAAGAGCCAGTTGTTGTACCACAAGAGGAAACAACAACACAGGTTGGTGAACAATCAACACCCCCTATTGATTTAGTAACATCAAGAGACCATCCAATTTCCCAAATAATTGGAGAAATCTCAGCTGGTGTGCAAACCAGAAATCAGGTCAACCAAAACCTGTTGCACACCTGTTTCCTATCTCAAATTGAACCTCAGTCCATTCAAGATGCAGAGCAAGATCCACACTGGATCATTGCAATGCAAGAGGAGTTACATCAATTTGAGAGGAACAAAGTATGGGAACTAGTGCCAAAGCCTAAGGATCATTCCATTGTTGGAACAAAATGGGTATTCAGAAAAAAATTGGATGATCAAGGAGTAATTATAAGGAACAAGGCAAGGCTAGTTGCTCAGGGATACTCTCAAGAAGAAGGAATCGACTACGACCAGACTTTTGCACCAGTTGCAAGACTAGAAGCAATCAGAATATTTCTAGCTTATGCAGCTCACAAAGGCTTCAAAGTATATCAGATGGATGCCAAAAGTGCTTTCTTGAATGGAGACATCAAAGAGGAAGTTTATGTCAGACAACCTCCAGGTTTTATCTCTCCAACTTTTCCTGACTATGTTTTTAGACTGAACAAAGCATTATATGGTCTCAAGCAAGCTCCTAGAGCATGGTATGAGACCCTAGCATGCTTTCTATTGGAAAATGGTTTTATAAAGGGTAGAGTAGACCAAACTCTTTTCATTAGAACCCATAAGTCCCATACCCTACTAGTACAAATTTATGTAGACGATATCATTTTTGGTTCTACTGACTCCAAATTGTGCAGAAGGTTTTCTAACCTGATGCATTCTAAATTTGAGATGAGTATCATGGGTGAGCTATCCTTCTTCCTAGGATTGCAAGTCAAGCAACATGCTGAAGGCATCTTTATTTCTCAAACCAAATATGCAAATGAACTGGTTAAGAAATTTGGTATGTCTGAGGCATCTTGTATGAAAACACCCATGCCTACTAATGCTGTATTGGATGCTGATGAACATGGGAAACCTGTTGATCAGACAACATATAGAGCAATGATTGGCTCTTTACTGTATCTTACAGCTAGTAGACCAGATATAATGTTTGCTATATGTATATGTGCTAGGTTCCAAGTAAGCCCTAGAGAGTCACACCTAACATTAGTAAAGAGGATTCTCAGGTATGTTAAAAGTTGTCCAAATCTAGGTCTCTGGTATCCAAAAGATTCAGCATTTGATTTAACTGGATTCTCAGATGCTGATTATGCTGGATGCAGAATTGACAGGAAAAGCACCAGTGGAACTTGTCAGTTCCTTGGTGACAGACTTGTCTCTTGGTTTTGTAAGAAACAAACATCTGTGTCAACTTCAACTGCTGAAGCTGAATATATGGCTGCAGGCAGTTGTTGTTCACAAATCTTGTGGATTCAAAACCAACTCCTAGACTATGGTTACAACTTCGAGAAGTTTAAAAATCTTTTGTGACAATACTAGTGCTATTTCCATAGCTCAAAATCCAGTCCTCCATAGTAGGACAAAACACATAGAGATTAGACATCATTTCTTAAGGGATAATGTTGAAAAGAATAAAATTGAACTACATTATATCCCAACTGATTTACAAAGGGGAGATATTTTCACCAAGCCCTTGGATGAAAAGAAACACACCTTCTTCCTAAATCAGTTAGGAATGTTAGATGGAGGAAGTCTTAAATAATATCCAAGATTTTGAAAGCTTAAAAATTGACCAAGACTAGGCAAACATTCTGATTTTTCTTAGTGTCTAGAATTTTTCTGATCTCTGAACTGCGCTCGACGATTTGCCCCAAGATCGTCGAACGGAGATCGACGATTTCCAAAAATCGTCGAACTAAGTTCAGCGTCTATCAGATAGTATGAACTATCTCTTCCGGTCAACGATCGTCGAACGGCGCTCGACGATTATGTTCTCTGAACGATCGTCGAACGGAGCTCGACGTTCTCCAATATCGTCGAACGGAGATCGACGATGTTGAAGACTCTTCAGATTCCTTTAGAAGCCTCGATCGTCGAACTGAGTTCAACGATCTTTCCAATTCTGCGTCGAACCCTAATATAAAACTCATTTTTCGCCGTCGTTCTCATTTGCGCTTTCGATTTCTCTGCAAGAACTTTCTTTCCCTCCAAACAGCTCTACACTTGATCGTTTTGTTTGTTGAATTTCTACAGGTACCCATGGTTGTGTCAGTGGCTGTTCTTGCTGCAATGAAGTTTGATGCCGATTTTGACATTGATATAGAATCATTCAGCACGACTGACCAGATTTTTCAAGACATACTGGGTTTGTTCAAGGACCAGAATCTGACAGCAATAATGACCACCAGGATCAAGCTGGCTTCTGATGAGATCAAGGAGTGGGTTTATACTGCTCATAATCAAAATAATAGCACCATTGTTGGGTCCATTTCTGGAAATCAGGTACCCTTGACCCCAACCATTCTGTCATAAGTTTTTTAATTGAGAAATGAAGAAGATTCTGCTGAGCTATCTGGAGATGAGTATTCTGACCTGCTTGCAAGGATGGGTCATCTAGAGGGAAACCCTAGCAAGCTTTTCAAAAGGAACCTGTCTGTTGAATACAGGTTCATGGCCGATGTGGTTGGGAAATTGTTACTGGCAAAGCACTCTGCCCATGATACAATATCAAGACATCAGCTCTGCCTCATGGGAGCTCTTGTGGACAAGAAGAAACTGAATTGGGGAGAGGTGTTCTTTGACCTCATCAAAAAGAAAATCAACAAGAGTTTTGTTAATTTTGGGAGAATTATTGGAGTATTTCTGCAGCACAGGTGCCCTGCCTTGCTGGTCTCCTCTGGAGTTCATATCAATGCCTCCAAGAGATTGTCCTGTGCCCTCTTTGGAAAGTGGGACAGACAAATAAGCAAGCCTAGCAGGCCCTCCTCTAGTGCTTCTTCAGGCACAAGGACTCAAAGAGTCACTCCTCCACAGGTCTCTGCCCCTGCAGATGACCTGGCTGCTGTTGTTGCCTCTCCTCCTCCTCCTCCAATTCCATCCCTTCCCATACCAGCCACCATTCTAGCTCCATCCACCATCATCATCTCCAGCCCATCTCCAACATCAACACCTTCTCCAGAACCCATTCTACCTCCACCAGCAGACCAATTCCACCCACTATTCTCCTATCCTCCACCAGATATCACCTCATCACCCTCCATTCCATCCTTCACCCTACTTGATGAGTCCTTTATGGATGATTCCCCATCATCTCCTCCTGAGTTACCTTCCTCCTCCACTTCATTCCAAGACCTCCTACACCACATCATAGACCAACCAACATTCACCCCATCCATATCCATCCCTCTATCCTCCATATCCACCTTACCAACACCTCAGCCATCCCTTCCACCATTCTCCAGCTCTCCACTTCCAGAACCCTCAGCTGCTTCCATACCTTCTACCTCTACTCCAGCTCTTGAGCAAGTAGACCTCTCAGCCCTAGCTGACAGGCTGTATGAGTTACTTTCCCCCAGGCTAACTCTGCTGTTGGAGACCTCTTTGGCTCCACTCCACCTGTCAGTGGCAGCCCTTTCTGCCAGGCTCTCTTCCCTCTTCCCTCAGGCAGCACCTACAGCAGTGTGCCTTGATCCAGACATATCTGCATCTAGGCCGGGGGAGATGCCATATGAAGAGAATCTTCATGCTGTTGCTGCTGCTGTTTCTGCAAGCTCTCTGTCTGCTGCTGTTGTTAGTTCTGCTTCTTCTGCTGCTCCTCCTGTTGTTGTTGCTGTGCCTCCAGAAAGTCAGATTTCAACTGCAGTTCTTGCAATAGACCTCAGGTCTTTGCTATCAGCTTTTGATTCTGCTTACTTTAGCTGTCTGCTAGAGGTCCATGCTGTCCAGCCTCTAGAAGACTTATCCAAGGCACTTGTGCTTTTTTCTTGCTGTGACCCTAGCATGATCACCTCCTTTATAAATTCAATCATTGCTGCTGCTGCTTCTTCTGAAGAAAGGCTTGATGTTGCTTCTGAGAATATTGATATTGCTGCTGAAGTTTCTGCTACTTCTGATGAACCAATCTCCAAGGACATTCTTATGACAGAGGCCACTGAATTTGAGCCTTCTGCAGTCTTTGATGATGTCCCTTCTGTTTCTGTAGCTGATAGTGAATCTGCTGTTGTTAGTGAAGTTGCTGCTGTTGTCACCTGTCCAGAGCCTACTGCTGCTGCTGTTGTTGTTTCTGCTTCACCTTCTCCATCTGCTGCTGTCCCTGCTGTTACCATCTCAACACCTGCTGCTGCTGCTGTCTCAACTTCTGCCTCATCTGCTTCTGTTCAGCTTAAAAAGGACTTGATGAAGAAAATAGATGCTCTCTATGATGACCAGAGTTCTGAATCTGATGAATTTAAAACAGACTCTGATGACTCATCTGCTACCATTGCCAGGAAAAGGAAGGCAAGGAGCAAAGCAATGAAAAGGGTACCTCCTGCTAAAGTTAAAGATAACAATGATATCCCATATTACATTCTGCATAACTGCCCAATTACTGAACACTGGATGCAATACTCTAAAAATCAGCTGAAAGCAATGAAGAAAAAGAGAAAATATGAGAAGGGTTCATCCCAATTCCAGCACCCTCATCCTCCTCCACCACCTCCTCCTGATGCAGGTGCAGGTGGAAGCTCTGCAAGTCAACCCCCAGCCAGAATTCAGGCTCCCTATCAACCTCATGCCAGATCTTATCACAGGGAAAGCCAATCTAGGGGTTCACATTCTAGGAGAGGAGGATATAGAGGAACTCAAAGAGATATTCAAGTATATTCCAAAGGGTACTCCAGGCAGCACCCATATTCTAGGGGAGGACAAATTTCTTCTGATACAACTTCTGGTCCTTTCCCTTACAAGATGAAAGAGACTGTGTCTGCCAGGCCTTCTCAAGACAATCCTTCCAACAGGTATGAGCCACATGTACCTTTTGAGGATCCTGAAAATAATCCAGCTGCTTGGACTGCAAGGTTAAAGGAATTAGCTGCACTGGACCAAATTAAAAAGGCCAGAGAACAAGGATTAGATTCATCCAACATTTCTACTATGTCTGAACAGAGACAAAAAGAACTAGAGAGATATGCTTCAAGTAAATTCTTTGATGCTGACAGATACATGGAATTACACCCTGAAGCTGTAGTCCCCAGGCCTAAAAAGCAAACTTATTTGGGTGCAGCAGATGACACCAGGTCCAACAAGGAAGCCCTCAATCCTAACAGAGAAATTAAACTTGTTAAAGGCAAAGAGAAGAAATGATATTGTAAGGTGAAAATTTCTGTGATCTCTGATTGCTATCTGGATGATATATATCTCTGTGATTCTGCTTTGTCTAGCTGTTGTTTTTATGCTTTACTGATTGTATGTTGTTACTTAAGCTTTTCCAAAGCCTGTAAATAGTAATCCTAACCCAAATAGGGGGAGATTGTTGGAACACCCTATTACTAATTTGGGTCAGGATCACTATGTCTCTAGGAATAATTGCTTGACCTCCTGTATAGCTTAATAGGTCAATTAGAATTGAGTCTAAGGGTTAGAAGTCTAGGTTTGGAAGCTGCCCTGAAGACCAGGATTCTCAGTCTGGAGACTAAGTCTGATCGTCGAGCTCAGCACGACGATTCGTCGAACTCCGGTCGACGATCGTCTAGCTCAACTTCAACAAGATCGTCGAACTCCATTCGACGATCGCTGAGCTCAACATCTTTATATCGTCGAACTCCATTCGACGATCGGTGAGCTCAGGTCGACGATTTTGACTCTGCTTTGGATCTTTATCTCTGAGCTCAGTTCGACGATCTTTGAGCTCAGATCGACGATATTTTGCTGCTGTATATTTCCAGATCGCTGAGCTCAGCTCGACGATAGCAGAGCTCAGTTCGACGATTTCAGATAACTTCCAGGATATTTCTTAATTCAAATTCAAATCAGTTAGGAGTTATTCTGTAATTAATTCAGAGATTTCCTAGCCGTTTTCATTCATTTCTGGACCAAGTTTCAAGGGATTTTTCAAGGAATAATTCTGTGGACTTTCCTCCCAAAGAGATTTTGCAATTAAGGATGCAATCAATGCAGGCCAACGACTATACTTGACAGAGAATGATATTCTATTCTGTACCAGAGAATAAAAGATAGGATTTTTAAATCTCTCAGATAAAACACACACAATACAGAGAGAGAATACAGATTACAGAGACATATTCAAAAATCTTCTGTCACAAAGAATTCTCAAGAACACACATCCAAGGAGATCAAGATTTCTCAAAATCTTCAGATCTCTGTAGTTTTCAAAGTGTTCAAGGCCAACATAATTCCAGACTCCAGACACTCAACATTTCAGCTATTGCTGAAATCATCTATTGCTGGAGTTCAATCTTTGAAGGCCTATCACCCTCAGCAAAGCTTATCTTCCTGAAGATCTCAAGGATTCAGGGGGAGCTTTGACATCAACAATCCACATAGTCTTCTCAGTTGTTTGAGAAAGAGAAGACTTCCATCACTCTCTCACCCCCACTCTGTAAAGGGTTTATCAAACTCCCTTCAAAAGTTTGAACTTGGTTTTTGAGCACCTTGTCAAAAGCTCATTGGTGGCAAGACACCTGATCAAAAAATCTGCTTTGGTTTTTGAGCACCTTATCAAAAGCTCATTGGTGCCCAGGACACCTGATCAACTCATCCTGCAGTGGATTCCTACCTAGGGTGGTAGAAGAGTGGATGTACCCAAGTTTAGGGGAACCACTATATTTCCTTGTGTCTTCTGGTTTTGCTTGCTTTCATTTTTGTTTCTGGCCTTGATTTTTCTGTGCTTAGTTTTTGCTTAACTTAATGCTGTGATTAAATTTATTATTGCTTCCCTGCTCACACATATTACAACAATTGCTGTAAAAAGTTTCAAAGCACCATATACTCTATTCACCCCCCTCTAGAGTATATCAAATCTAGTTGCTCTTTCACGTACAGTGGTCCCGCGGGGTCTCGGGTAGATGTGCACCGAGAACACAGCCCGAACTGTCCTGGTGTGACTCAGAAGGGGCCTCAGAAGAAGGCATGAGGACACAGCCCAACCGTTCACTTGACACGGAAGGGCCCTCAGGACGTGAACACCGAGGACACAGCCCAACCGCCCAAGGTCTAACCGTCAACTCCCGTCGGTGTGACGATCGGCGAGCCCGTAGGCCTGCCACACTATCCTTAACCCAGGATTACGACACCGCATGTCGACTCACACCACATGCAAATTCCACAACACCGTGGCATGTAAGGGGGCCTTGGAAGTAAGCACGAGGGCACAGCCCAACCATCCATCTATACCACATCTTAACACAAACCAACTAGTGACGATCAACACCGCACTTACATCCATTCACAGTACTGCCTGTAGGGAGACTACACTCTAAGTATTGGACTACTAAATCTCATTCTAACCATCATACATACTCACGGCCATTGCTTAACCCTTCTATTTGTCATTCCAATGATTTCAACATATTACAAGCATGATGCGCATAAATGATAATCTACCAATTTGTATCTAGTCATTTCATTTAAGCAAGCTTGCTTCACAATTCAGTTATATGAAATCCGATTAATAAGATTTATCATTCATAACACTACGGTGGTCAGCATAAAATAGTTCATCAAAATCTAGAGTTAATTAGCAACATCGATTCCACCGAATTCAAATTCATATTATATAAACTCCAGAATTTTAGTGCAGAATAAATCTGGACAGCAACTTCAACCGGATATTCCCGCAGCTACAGGGATCCGGTGAAGACGTGTAACCCTCAATGGAAAGGTCTTTACATGGGTTACAACTTTCATATTCAACCCTCAACCCAGATTTGAGTGTATCCTAGTTGAAATCAGCCTTGAAATCCGCTGCGTACAGAACGCAATTTCTGAATGCAGGATTTATCGGTAGTCATGTTCGTTCAGACTTTCCTGTGTCTAAAACTTCACATGAAGACGTACAACCACTCGTTGGAAAGGTATTTTCAAGGGATTCAACTTTCATGTTTAGCCGAAAGCCCAGATCTGGCCATATCCTACTTTAAAATGGCCAAGAAGATCGCTGCGCACAGAATACAGATTCTGCACGCTTCGTAAAGAGGAATGAACGACATCGGTTCGTCTTCCTCTCCAAGTCGATCTTCCAAAATCACTCTAGAAATTCCTCCTCCCTTATTCACCCTCAAAGGGGCCATGATTCTTCACGAAACCATCCACCCCTCATGACATAGAAGAAAGGGGAGGTTGAAGAGATCTAAAACCTAGAACACATGTCCTAGCATGGCCGTCCCCTAGAAAACTCCTTCTCTCCATCAAGACTCTCTTGACTCGATATCTCTCCTAAGAAAATAACTAAAGATCTAGCACCAAGGGAGAGGGTATGAAACTCACCTCACTTTCGACATTTCCACCATTTCCGGCCATGGATCTCGTGACTCTTCTTGGCAGCATCTTCTTTTCCATGGCGACGGCGGATCTTCTCCTCTATAACTAGATCCAGCAACTTCCTTCTCTCAACAGGAGTTCCTCTCAGAAAAACGGCTGGAATGAGGAGTGAAAACGGCTAGGGTTATCATTTCCCTTTTTATATAAAAGTGATACGGGTAGGGACACGCCCGTGTCCTGCTTAGGCGAAGCGTTACGACGGTTTTTATGCGTCGGTTCAATACTCGACACGATACACAGGTGGGACACGCCCGTGTTGGCCCAGTCATGCCTGTGACAGGGGGCGTGTAACCCACTCGAGACTTACTCGAGTGGACTTACTCGAGACAAATCCAATTACTCGAGTACACGGATTAGACACACCCGTGACAGCCCAGTCACGCCAGTGATATGGGGCGTGTAACCCACTCGAGACTTACTCGAGAGGGTTTACTCGAGAGAAATCCAACTACTCGAGTACACGGGTAGGACACGCCTGTGTCACAGGGATGACACGCCCGTGTCACCCCCTCTTACTCGAGTAATATTCCACTTACTCGAGTATATTTAAACTTACATGAGAACTACTCGAGGATGAGCGGGACACGCCCTGTGACACGCCTGTGTCACAGGCCGTGTGCCCCATACTTGACACTCAACGATCGTCGAGCGCTGGTCATCGACCAGAGGGAACACCCGCCCTCCGACACGCCCGTGTCGGATGGGACACGCCTGTGACACGCCCGTGACACGGGGCGTGTCTCACCCGAACACTTCATCGAACCCATATTTGTCGATCTCGCGACTGCTATGCACCCGAGCAGGACACACCCTGGGACACGCCCGTGTCCCAGGCCGTGTCACCCCAAAAATTGCCAAACCTAGACTTTTTGGCCACTACATTCTTCCCAGTTGTCAGCACTCCCCTGAGCCCAAGTAAGCTTTCCTGGCTCAAAAACACGCACAAGGGGCCTAGTGCGATTCAGAACGTTACACCCGTGTCCCAGGCCGTGTGACCTCTGCCAAGTTCCAAACTTGGCTCAAAATGCCTCTCATCGCTCTTTGGAGTTTCGGGGTGTTACACACCCCATGGGGGTGGAGAGTAGTGGTGAGCTGACCTCCATATCCATGAGACCTGCCCGGTGGGGCCTGGAGGCAAAATTACCTGGATGCCCTTCATATGGGTGCGAATAGCTTGTTAGAACAGCGGAGTTACGCTATTAGCAGACCTAGTTGGTATGCACATAGCTGTTCAAAACAACGGAGGTTGGCTATTTGCAGGTCGTTTTCAGAAAACTATAAATAAGACTCAAGGGGCACCTTAGAGGACGCTGATCATTATTCAGATCTTTTTTGTGCTTTCTGAGGTAGCCTTAGCTCGGTCTTTGTCTAAGGAGGGGAAGCGCTCTAAGATCTTCCGGGTGTGTGGTGGGTCCTCCCGCCGAGCCTATGGGTCGGTTCCCATCTCTCTTGTTGTTTGGTTTGCCGGAGAGTAGTAGGTGTGCGATCACCCCTTCCCCAAGTGTGATCTCACGATGGTGTGGTCCGGTGAGGCAGCCGCCACTTCTGCCGGTGGCGGCCCGCTGAAATCAAAATTTTCTTTGCGGAGCTCGAGGTGGGGGGGGGGGGGGTAAACTAAAATATCAAAAATAACGGACGTCAGTGCACTGTAGAACTCTAGAATTTGCTTACATATTAGTATATATAAATGAATTATAATATTTATTAAAATATTACTATAATTTTTATAGTAATATAAAGGAATTTAATGTTCAAATTTTCTCACGGCCGAAGAAAAACAACAGCCACCTCGAGGAACCCTAGCGAGGCACCCATGAAATCCGGCTAACCACATCTCAGAATCTGGCAAATCGTTGGTGGAAGGATTTTTGCAAAAGCCGGCGATCCACCTCTCCAAGGACTTCAACAAATAATAACAGCGTCTTCCACCAGTGATCGAGAAAGAAGACCACGAATGGAGTTAACACAACATTGGACTGGAGCTCTGAGAAGCACTCGGAATGCCTCGTCGAGAACAAAATATTAAGCTCCATTGAGAATGGAATGCTCGATCAGAGCAAACCGACAATTTGGCTCCAACGTCATTTTCATTTCAACGGAAATGATGATTACTGTTGAAACCAGCATACACTAAAAAGGTTATGTTTGGCATGGCTTTTTTGCTCATGTCAATTTAAACAAAAATATCACCATCATAGAATGTGTTTGTGTTGTGTCTATTGATCCTAATATCTCAGATTTGTAAGAATATCACCATCATAGAACAAAACTTCACTGAATGGAATGCTCGATCAGAGCAAACCAATATAAATCCTTGTGTGTTTATTGTGTGCTTGTTTTCTGATTTATTGCAGGTGCTAAGGACAAGATCTAGATAGATCATCTTAAAAATCGATAAAAGAACTAAGAAAACCACAAACACCTATCACCCCTAGGTGATTAGCTAACCTTAAGTTAAATAACTTTCAGTTTGGCATGTCAACTATTTCAACCATCATTATTGGCATCAAAATGTCTTTGAATCCATGACACTCGAATAGAAAGATGAGGATAAACTATTGAGTAGATGGTTACTTCAAGCCATGAATGAATAATTTGGAGAGAGGGTGTTGCGAATAGCTACACAGGACTTCCCACAATGTGCAACTCTTTTATGTTGGGAGATTTTATTGATATAAAACTTATATTACATTAGGGGTACATCAAGCTAAATAGTACATCTGGTTTAATGTATAAAATAGTAAAAAATTCTTGTTAAAGGGGAGCTCGTGCTAACCAAGGAGAGGTTACCTAGGTTGTACTTATTGTTACAACCCACATTTTCTCAGCATTTTGTAATATATCTGAGTAAGATAACATACACACTATGATGACACGTCGTGCATGGGACAACTGCAGATGCTCAGACAAGAACTTACTCCTAAGACTTTTCATTAAATTCTCAAAGTTATCATGATGAAAAGAGAGTAAAGTTTAAGTTTTAATAGTCATATCCCTCGGCTCAGTGGATCAACTAGTTCATGAGTGAAAATATACATATACGCAGCAGAAAATACTTGATTCATTACATTTATTAACCTATATGAGTATGAAGATCTAATAGTACTATTCATGATATGCGCAACTATATATTTATTATAAGTATTAAAAGAGATTTTTCGTTCGTTAAAGTAGAGTGACATTTGATTTAAAAAGATGCTATGAGTACGGGATAAAAACATTTATCTTTTCATACTTTGAAAATAACTGACATTATTGGGTATAATGATCACAATATCTCAAATTTGAAGAATGTCCACAGGACAATGGTATATACATATTTGTATCTGATGCATGTTATAAGTTCTGTGTATGCATATAACTCTTTGTCACTTTGATTAAATAGGTTATCCAAGTGACATTGACAGAAGGATAAAAGACGGGATGCTGACAAGACTGAAATTTGTTTAAGACCAGATGCATTGAGTGAAGGCAGTTCACTCAATGCCAGATAACCTTAAGCGTTGAGTAAAGACTAGATAGTCAAAGCCTTGGTATTGCCAAGACAGAAATCTGGTTAAGTCTAAAAGCATTGAGTGAAGGCAGTTCACTCAACGCCCAGAGCCAGAAGCATGGAGTAAAGCCCAAGCAGTCAAAGCAGCAGAAGGATCTGCCAAGAAATCTGGCTAACTTCAAAAGCGTTGAGTGAAGGCAGTTCACTCAATGCCATATAGAGAAAGCATCGACAGATCATAGTTCAGTCAGAGGTGCAGTATTGGTTGATGCAGAATTCTGTCTAAGGACAGATGCGTTGAGTGAAGTCAACTCACCCAATGCCTATTCAATAGAAAATCTGGCTAAGGACAAAAACGTTGAGTGAAGGCAATTCAATCAACGTCTCTTCAACAAAACAGACAAAGACAGAAAGCGTTGAGTGAAGACAACTCACTCAACGCCTTCATATAGAGAAAATCAGCCATGCCCAGATGTGTTGAGTGATGAAGGCTGACTCAATGCCTATTTAGTTAGAATGCAAGAGTCAATATTCGTTGAGTAATGACTGATCACTCAATGCCTGAAGATGCAGAAATCTGTCCGAGTGTTTTGGTGCTGAGTGACAAGGCTTCACTCAACGCCTATGTAGAATTGTGAATTTGGCTAAGTCCACAGGTGCTGTGTCATGATGACGTCAGCAACAATTCAAAATGTTGCGGGAACTGAACAACAGATGACGAATGGCGCCGCTTGCCTATTATACTTCATTTAATGCAAAAATTTGTTGCAACTATCAAATCCTGGTGGTCCCACTGCTCAAAGAGTCGTTGGACGGCAGAATAGAAAAGAAAGAGATCAAGGAAAAAGAAATTAACTTTTTGGGGATTTGCAGAACTTCATCTTCTTCCTCTCGACCAAGTTGTAGAAGTTGAAGAACATGCTCCTTCTGTTAAAACAAGTTGTTCAAGAAAGTTAGTTGTTGACCTACTCAACTTCAACAACAAGTTCAGAGAACTTTCTCTCTAAGGTAGAAGAAGCAACAGAGCAAGCACTTGTAGCAGTGACTTCACAATTTCAGTAGGCCTAACCTTGAAGATACATTCTTGGAGCTGTGAAGGAGGCAGAACTGAGTTTTCTTTGTTTAGAAAGAGGAAGACACAAAGAGCATTTCTCTGGTGTTCTTCATTATCAACAAACAACATTCCAACTGCAGGATCTTTAAGAAGATCTGAGTTGTAGGGCCTTTGAGTCTGAGTTGTAGGATTCCAGTGGTGAATCTGAGTTATAGGATCCTTCTGTGGATTAGAGGTATGGCTGTGTGTAGAGCTGTCACGATTTAGGTTCGGTTCCGGTTCTACTAAAACCATGAACCGAACCACTAAGGTAACAGTTCTTCAAATTAGAACCAAAATCTTATTTGGTTTGACCGGTTCCGGTTCTGATTCCGGTTCCAACTTAATTTTTGGAACTGTTGTGTCAATGGTTCTGGTTACGATTCAACAAGAGTCAAAATCAAACTGGCCACTAATGGTACGGTCCGGTTCCATGCGGTTCGGTTCGGTTCCAATCGGTTCCAACTAAAATCAAAATCAAATTTGACGAAGTGAAACAAAAGCGGGTTGCAAATAGTAAAACTCAAAACAATATCGAAATAGAAATAATTATGTTGTGCACTTCTCTACGGTCTTTTCAACGATCGATAGGATAGTATCAATCACCTTCCTAGGCCTGTAGACTTGCCACGACTTCTAGTTGGCTTGCGCACGTCTCGTCGACATGCTCAACCGTAACAACCAGCTATAATTAGTTGTCCTTTATGATTACTAATAAATAGTAGTTGTATACCTTCTATATTATTTAAATAAAATATTTTAAAAAATATGTAAGTAAAATTTAAAATATATTATATAACTGTATAAAAATCAAAAGTGTACTGTAAAAACTAACTCCAAACCGCACCAATGTCAAACCATACCACACGGTTTTTATGCGGTGAAGTTTTGTTCGTTCCAAAATTGCCCCCCATTAGTACGGTTGCGGTTTGAGTTCAAACTGCATCAGCTTCACTCATGATAGTAAGTATAAATGTTATAGATAAATTATAAAACAATAATAATGTAATAATAATAATAATAAACAGGTTGTGGTTCGGTTCTACTTCGGTCCAGTTCGGATCGGGTCTAAAAATCTTGAAACAGCTTGAGACTTGTATGTTGCGGTTTTGGTTCCGGTTCCGGTCCGGATAATAAAATATAAGAACCACACCCGGACCAATGTTGTTCACGGTTTCAAAATTCAAACCGGAACCCGAATAATTTGCAAACGGGTCGGTCTGGTTTTTTGCGGTTCCAGTTCGGTTTGCGGTTTTCGGTTTTATGTGACAGCTATAGCTGTGTGCCTGAGCTGTAGGAGAGTTTCTCTCTGAGGTAGGATCAAATGTGGATCTGAGTGTATGGCTAACCTCCTAGCCTAAGGGTAGGACTTTTAATTAAAGTCTGAGGTAAGACCTGTGTGCCTGAGTGGTGGAGAATATTTCTCTGAGTGTAGGGCCCTGGGCCTGAGTGTAAGACTTGGAGGAAAACCAAGAACAACAAAACTACCTCATGAAGGTGAGGGAAGAAAACTACGGCTACTAAGCCCATGCCAATAACCACTAACTCTAGCTGCTCAAGCCGCTACTTCTCCGAGCCTAAGACATTTAAAAGAAAGAATGCCTTAGCAAGAATAAACAAGTGGCAATAAATACCAAAAGTAAATAAACAAGAGAAGTCCAAGGATTACCAACCTAAGACAGAAAAACTGTTAAACCACAACACTTAAGTCAAAACTCAATAAACAAATGAAGAATTTTAGAGGTTAATTATGTAAAAGTGCACCAAGTGCAACAAAGAGTTATGCTTCATTAACATTTGCAAAGGTATGCTTATAAACATATGCATATATATATATATATAATAAAATACTGATCAGTTGTAAAGTGTGAATCATTAACACAGGTAAAAGAAACACGATATTGAGGCAGTGGCCACATTGTCCAACACAAACCATCAGACCAAACAACTCAAAAAAGGTACTGTGGGGGTGACCACATTGTCCAACACAACCCAACAGTCCAAAAAAACCACCCGGTGAAATGATTCACAAGCCGACACTGAGGTGGTGGTCCTTTATCCACTGCCAACCCCAGTCCACAAATGAACTTCTAAAAGTAATGATAACGAAAGAAAAACCCAAGTTTTAGTATCAAATTTCCATAACGACACAAAGTAAGAAAGTTCAGAAAAATCTATAAAGGTATACTCGACAAGTTGAAGTTCATCCGACGAAAAAATTCTAAGTCCACACCGATTCGTCGAGAATACTTGACGAATCAAAGTCACTCGATGCTTTTGACTCCACTGAACGCTTTTTGACTCCACTCAACGCTTTTTGACAATGCTTAACTGGAATCACTCAACACACTTGACGCAAAAGGCAGCACTCGATGAATTTGACTCCAAGACAGATTCACTTGACGCCTAACTAGAATCACTCCACGCACTCGATGCCACGACAGTTTCACTCAATGAACTCGACGCCAAGGTATAATCACTCGACGCACTCAATGCCAAAGGCAGCACTTGAAGAATTTGACTCCAAGACTGATTCACTCGACGCCTAACTAGAATCACTCGACACACTCAACGCCAAGACAGTTTCACTCAACGAACTCGACGCCAAGGTATAATCACTCGAAGCACTCGACGCCAAGGTATAATCACTCGAAGCACTCGATGCCAAGGGCAACACTCGATGAATTTGACTCCAAGAATTGATTCACTCGATGCCTAACTAGAATCACTCGACGCACTCATTGCCAAGGTATAATCCTGCCAGAAACTCTCATATCCAAACAGATGTTATTAAACTTATAAATTTTGAAAATAATTTAACCTAGACCATGAATAAGCTCCAGAAAATGAGATAAAGGTGGGGTACACAAGGTAGGAGTCCAAACATTGATAGAAGATCCCCACAACAACACAACAAGAAGATTATACAATTTACTGCTACTTTGAATAAGGTAAAACTAGTAGTAGACAAAATAGGTGACATGGAAGTATAAAAAAAACAAACAGTAGGATGAGCAAAATTTTAGATAATGAAACATAAGGAATTTGTAAGAGGCTAGGTAAGGGAGCAAACCACCACTTTCCCTAAACCACCTTATCTCAATCTTTTGAACACCCCACGACACAGATCAGCCGAAAAAGAAAGCGCAACAACGAAATCTGAAGAGATTTGGACAAAATAGAAGTTTAGGGTCACACACCCCATTGCTAAAAGTCCACGAAAACAAAAATACATACCACCAACGCGTAGATCTCGACGAGAGCTTTCCGGATCTATGCTTCGCTGAAGATTTCGCCCACCAGAGCTCCCGAAATGGCATCCAGAAGGTTCACGATGAAAAACTCGCCGCCTCTCTATTACCCTCTCGAACAGACCCTTTTTGGGGAAGAAGGATGAATAGGGTTTCTTTTTATAAGTATATATATAATATTATATTATTAATATCATAACTAGAGAAAAAAAACTCAAATGACGAGGGTGCAAAATCACGTCGGTTTTCTATGAAATTCACACCAAAGCTAAATGTCGGTGCTACGAATTCAACGACAAAGTCAAAATCAGGATCCGACAAACCAAAATCGGGTTAAAAATTCCCTGAAGTTAAGATAACAAAATATTCTTATAAAATCCACCGAGATCCCAACAAAGCTCGGATCGCAATGAAACTTCACAAGTACGCTTAAAATTAACCACTTAAATTTTCCCAAGCCAAAAACTCTTATTCTGATGAACAAAATTACACACTAAATATGACGCCTCACTAACCAAGCGTCAACATAACACCCTTACGTCATTATTACACAACAAAAGAGATTAAAACAATTATTGAAAATTCAGGGGCATTACAACCACTCCCCCTAAAAAGAAGTTTCGTCCTGAAACTTGACACGTAAATCGAATCTGTAATAGAAAGGAAGTAACCAAAGGTTATCAGATAGAAACACTTACCGAAGAGAACTTGGATAAAAGATGAGGATGCGACTCTCTCATATTTGATTCCAACTCCCAAGTCGTGCTCTCGACGTCATGGTTTCGCCAAGGAATCTTGACCATGGGAATCATCTTCCTTCGCAACACCCGATCTTGAGTCTCCAGAATACGAACAGGCTCTTCGACATAGGAAAGATTAGGCTGCAACTAGCACACTGAGTCAAGGATAACTCGGTCACTAAGCACGCATTTCCGCAATTGGCTCACATGAAACACATCGTGCACACTATGGAAAGAAGCAGGCAAATCCAGCCTATAAGCTAACACTATGACAGGCTCAACAATCTAGAAAGGTCCCACATACATGAGGTCCAACTTGTGGTTCCTTCCAAACCTCTTAACACCTGAAATCAGAGAAACCTTCAAAAAACCATGTCCCCAACTGCGAACTCCAGATCAACCCTCCATCGATTTGCATACTTCCCATAACATTCCTGAGCCACACGAAGCTTTTCACGAATATGCGTTACAGAAATACTCATTTCTTCCAAGGATTCTAGACCCAAAAACGGTCTCTCACTAACCTCAGCCCAAAACAAGGGCGTTTGACAATGCCTTCCGTACAAAGCCTCGAAGGGGGCCATCTGCAAACTTTCCTGATAACTGTTATTATAAGAAAACTCCATCAGACCAAGACGCTCATCCCAGGCTCCACCATGGTCCAGGATATAACACCTAATCATATCTTCCAAAATCTAATTAACTCTCTCTGTCTGATCATTATTCTGCGGATGATAAGCTGTCGAATACCTAAGATTAGTGCCCAATCCCTATTGCAAACTTTGTCGGAAATGCGACATAAACCTTGAGTTTCGATCCGACACAATACTTACCGGCACTCCATGGAGTCTGATGACTTCATCCAAATACAATTCCTCTATCTTTTTGATGGAATAACCAATCTTAAAAGGCACAAAGTGAGCACACTTCGTCAATCTATCAACTATGACCCAAATAGAATCATGTCGTCAGGGAGACCTCGAAACTGGTAATAAAGTCCATCGAGATGTTCTCCCACTTTCAACTTGGAATATCCAAAGGCATCAGCTTGCCACCAGGCCTTCTAAGATCTGCCTTAACATGCTTGCAGGTGAAGCACTCAGACACGAACTTAGCTATATTATTCTTCATCCCATACCACCAAATGATCTGCTTTAGATCTCTATACATCTTTTTAGAGCTAGGGTGGTATGCTACACTAGAACCATGCACTTCACTGCATATCCTTGTCGAAAAGTTACCAACTGCTAGAATACAATATCTATCGTGGTACTTCAAGGTACCCACATCATCAATCAAAAAGTCCAGTAATTCCCCATTTTCAGTTCTACTTCGAATATATTGCAAATCAGGATTGTCCTTCTATTGTAGCTTTGTATGCGTAATCCACGAAGGCTCTGCCACTTCCAAGTTACTTGGCGAGATGCTACTCCCAATATTTATGTTCATTAATAAGAACTCCTCCACCAAGGATTGTACAAAACGGTTAAAGATTTGTGGGTCCTTCTACTCAAGGAATCAGCTACCACGCTAGTTATGGCCGGATGATAAAGGATATCGACATCATAATCCTTGACGAACTCCATCCATCTGCGTTGGCACAAATTCAACTCTTTTTGAGTGAAGACGTACTTCAAGCTGTTGTCGTCTGTATAAATCTTGCACAACACGCCATACAACAGATGTCTCCAAAGCTTTAGGGCATGAATTACTACCGTAAATTCCAAATCATGCACATGATAATTCTTTTCGTGAACCTTTAACTGTCTCGACCCATACACAATCACTTTTCCCTCTTGCATTAAGACACATACAAGCTCGATGTGCGATGCATCTACATAAATAGTATACTCCACTCCTTCGGTAGGTAAAGTCAGCACTGGAGCAGTACACAATCTCTTTTTTCAATTCCTGAAAGGCTCCTTTGCCCTCATTGCTCCACATGAATACAATGTTTTTTTGTACAAGCTTATTCAGAGGTGCAGACAAAACAGATAATCCTTACACGAACCTTTTATAATAGTTTTCCAACCCTAAGAAGCTTCTTATCTCCTTAGGTGTGGTAGGTCTTCTCCAATCCATCACAGCCACTATCTTTTCTTGGTCAATAGAAATTCCATCCTTATTCACAACATGACCCAAAAAGGACACTTAAGGAAGCCAAAACTCACACTTACTCAACTTCGCATACAACTTATGCTCTCTTAGAGTAGGAAGAACTTGGCGCAAATGCTGAGCATGCTCCTCAGCACTCCGGGAATATACCAGAGTATAGTCAATGAAAACGATCACAAAATGATCTAAGAAATCCTTAAACACTCTATTTATCATATCCATAAAAGTAGAGGGTACATTTGTCAGTCCAAAGGACATCACCAAGAACTCAAAATGTTCATGCCATGAATGAAAAGCAGTCTGCGGAACATCCTACTCTCGAATCCTCATGATGGTAGCCTAAATGAAGATCAATCTCCGAGAACACTGTACTACCATGCAACTGATCAAACAAATCATCTATCCGCAGCAGGGATACCTATTCTTGATGGTTACCTTATTCAACTCCCTATAATCAATGCACAGTCTCATAGAACCATCCTTCTTTTTCACAAACAAGATAAGATCACCTAAGACAAAAAACTTGTCCATATAAATTCATTCTACAACAAGTCATCTATCTGGGCACACAACTCTTCCAGCTCACGAGGGGTCATAAGGTATGGTGCCTTAGCAATAGGGCTAGTACCCGACTCAAGATCGATAACAAATTCCACATCTCTCTCAGGCGAAAGACTAAGAAAACTAACTGGGAAAACATCAGGGAACTCTCGCACCAAAGAAATATTCTCGACGCGCGGTAAACTACTAAAAGTTTCCAAAATATAAATTAGATAAGCAAAACAACCAGAATCTAAGAGTTTCCGAGCACATACCGTAGAAATATTTGGGGAATCCTGGCGCAGAAAGACATACACACTCGTGGGGTGGCCATTGTCCATCTTGAAGTCTAAACGCTTTACCTTATATTAGATAACAACATCATATCTGGACAACCAGTCTATGTCCAAAATCACATCGAAGTCTTCCAGGTCTAGCACCTTCAGATCAGAAAAAAACTCGGAAGTCACCTGAAAGAATAAGACCACTTTGGATTCCCTGGTCCGACTCCATCGAGTCACTAGAGGGAAAGTTAATGCGAAACGGATCGCCAACTTGATCGAGAGTCAGACGATGACGTTTTGTGAAAGTCCTAGCCACAAATGAGTGGGTAGCACCAGAATAAAAAAGAACGTGCATCCAACGGTTCTTTACCTTAAACTCCCCTATAAAATCATATACGTAACTAGCCGAATGAACAATAAAAAATAACTAAAAGCTTAAGAACTAGTTTAGAATCTAAGTCGAGATTACTTGGGTGGAAGTCTGCGCTTTTTCTAGGGTCACTGTAACACCCCTATCCGTTACAAGAAATATAATAGAGGGTCCGGCCGGTGCCCCACACCATATTCCACAAATAGGCAGCAAAGATACTCGATAATATCAAAAGACCAATGAATCCTAACACAGAGCATTCTAGCGGAAGTTACTCAAAAATACCTGGCCTTAAGGCCTTACAAATTCTCTTATTAAAAGTGTGGATTACCAACATCGGCACGCAAGCCGACCACACATGATAAACATAAACAAAACAAAGCTTTCGAGGGCCAGCATAGCAACAAGGGTATTGGGTACATTGGAATTTGTGTACCTGATTTGAAGAAGCCACACCTAACTCAATGATATACATTAGGTTATATTTGATGGTGTTTTGAGCTAGTTTGTGCAGGCAGAAGAATGCAGAAAATATTCTAAGTACAAAAGTCTCGAGACAATTATTTTTGTGTCGACACCATTGAAGGAGCTATGTCGAGACAAGAAGCAAGTCTGTGTCAACACACAGGACTTGTGTCGACACTCAGAAGCTAAGTTGACATCAACTATGTCGACACTTATAACTTGTGTCGACACACTTAGACTGTTGAGCTAACAAGTGTAAAGAAGCAACTATGTCGACATCCAGGACTTGGGTCGACATTTGGAGAGGCTGTGTTGACACACAAGACTTGTGTCGACACATTCTATAAAGGCTGTGTCAAGAACTTGATAAAGAGTTGTGTCGACATTTCCTGAAGTATGTCGACTCATTCTACAAAGGGTGCATGTCAAGAACTTGATGAAGAGCCATGCCGACTATTTTCTGTAGAGTGTCGACACATTCTACAAAGACAGTGTAGAGACTAA
Organism: Platanthera guangdongensis; assembly: GCA_039583875.1. Classification (NCBI taxonomy): domain Eukaryota; kingdom Viridiplantae; phylum Streptophyta; class Magnoliopsida; order Asparagales; family Orchidaceae; genus Platanthera; species Platanthera guangdongensis. Next base: position 194,213,379 of record CM077151.1, read on the forward strand.
GTGAAGTGCTATGTTGACAGTTGCTGATGTTTGTCGACAACGCCAAAGGAAGTGTGTCGACACCCGGGTAATTGTGTCGACACATACTCCATCTGTGTCGACATATATTATATTTATGTCTCGACACATTCAACTGATTTAAATAACTCTAAGTACCAAATCTCAAGACCGAAGACTTGACAGCGGCCAGAATTGTCATGACCTATTAGACATGACAGAACGGTCAGATGTCGGTCATCTACAGGATCCGCTAGTTGTCTTTGAGGTAAACTATAAATAGAACCGATCTATCAGAGAATATAATAACAACTGAAGATGAAGAGAAATTAAAGAGGAATTCTCCCAGAAGAATTCACGGATTCCAGTACAGCAGAAGATTCTGATTCAAAATCAGAGAAGGGGAATGCTTCACAACAGATCTTTTGAAGATTGCAGAATTAATTCAGCAAGGTGGGAGAAGGTGGATCTACACCAACTTCTCAAGAAGATTCAACCTAGGTTCTCTTTTTCAAGAAGCTTTGAATAATCTAAGTCAGGTTGAATCATATTCATTACTGTAAAGAACAGTTGAGAGCAGATCCGTCAAGATCTGATCAAGATTCCTTCATCTCTTTCAGAGTGAAGAAAGGAACATCTTCTTAATCAAATTTCTATAGGATCTATTCTAGATCTGAGTGTAAGAGATTAAGTTCTCTGAGTTGTAAGCCTATAACTATAAAGGCTGAGATAGGGCTGTTGCCTGAGGTAGGAGATTGGTTTCTCTGAGCTGTAGGCCTGGTGGAAGAGGCTGAGGTAGGGCTTAATTTCCTGAGTGGTAGGAGTGGAGATTCACTCTGAGGTAGGGTTCTTGGGAAGAGCCTGAGTTGTAGCACTTGTTGAAGTGTGAGATGTAAGAACCAGTTTGGATTCTGAGTTGTAAGATCTGAGGATCTAAGAAGGTGGAAGGAAGTTAGGTCGAATATAATATACTGCTAGATAGGCGAAGGGGGAACGTGGATGTATCCATCATTTGGGGAACCACTATAAAACCTGTGTGTATGCTGTGATTGGTTGTTTGTGTAATGTGGTAACTGTAGATTTTATCTGTGCTGCGATCAAATTATTTACTGTCTAAGTAGAATAAGAATTGAACCTATTCATTCCCCCTCTAAGTGTTTAGACAATCTGAAACCAATTCTTTCAAGTGGTATCAGAGTCAGGTTGCTCAAAATAAGACTTAACAGTCTGAGTGTATCTCTAAGATAGTAATAAGATAGCCAAGATGAGTTCAGGTGAAAATCATAAAGAACTTGGATCCATGAAACTTCCCATTTGAAGAAAAGAAACATTTAGCATATGGAAAGAAATGGTCAGATTATTCATGGAGGCATCTGATCTAAGAGTCTACATCACAGTTTAAGAAGGGCCTTTCATCCCTATGAAGACATTTATTTTAGATGCAAATCTGAGGACTCCAAAGAGTTATTCTGAGATGACCAAAGATGAGATCATCTTAGCCACTTTGAATAAGAGGGCACAGAACATAATTGTTAGTGCCATAGATGATTCTACATTTTAGAATTAAGTGCACTGCAAAACTTCAAAGGAAATGTGGGACACCTTAATTGTCTACATGGAATCAAGATTATGAAAGTTTCAGAAAATCCAAGACAAATAGCATAGCTATATGTTATGAAAAGTTCTTTAGAATTATCAATGAGCTGATGACCTATGGAAGAGTCTTCAGCACTTATGAACTTAATGACAAGTTTCTCAGATCTTTAACCAAGGATTGGGATACCAAAGTCTGTGCCATCATAGAAGTGGCCAAACTTGTAGATACTTCTCCATCAACTTTGTTTGGAAAATTGCTATCCTATGAGATACAGTTGATTGCCAGAAAGGAAGAGGAAAAGTCCAGCAGGCTTTATGGCAAAGATAAGTCTGTGGCCATCAAAGTTGAAGCTATACAGAAGGGCAGGAGAAAGACTCCTTCTCCTCCCAGAAAAGTTGCTGCTACTGAGTCAGAAAGTTCAGACACCAGCACAACAAATGGCCATAATTCTGATGAGGAGCTTGCTGCCTTTTCTATGCTGTTCCAGAAGTTTCTGAAGAAAAAGAACTGGAGGAGAAGGCCTTCCTCTTCCTCTTACACTAAGGATGACAACTATAAGGAAAGAAGAAAACCTCTAAGGAGAAAAGGTATGGCTCTAAACCTAGTAAACAAACATCTACTAAAATTATCTGTTATTATTGCAGCAAGCCAGCACATGTCATAGCAGACTGTCTTGTCAAAATAAAGGAGTCTGGTGAGAAAAAGAAACTCCAGTATAAAGGCAAAAAGGAGAAATCATTTTTGGCCAAAAAGGAGAAAAGCTGGACTGACTCCTCTTCATCAGAGTCAGAAAGTGAAGAGGATGCTGAGGCCTACATTGGCCTGTTGTCTTCTAAGGAAGATTTTGTAGAATCAGAATTCTTGTAGATGCTAGATGATTTCAATAAAATAGAAGACAACAAATGTATAGGGATGATGACTATAGCTGAGGATGGACACAGCCAGGAGCTGCCTGGTCCTAGTAAGGTACAACCTTCACCTTCAGTATCAGATTATGTTACAATCCCAGACTCAGAAGCATCTTCTTCAAGAGATAAAGATGGCTCTGAATCTGAAGGAGATGTCAATCAACTGATTGATGACTATGAAGAGCTCCTGAAAGCCTTTAATGAAATCAAGCTTCTAGCCAAACAACTGACAAAGGAAAATGTCAGTCTGAAGTTGGCTGCCTCAGACTCAGCAAAAGTGCTGGATCTGAAGCTAAAAGAAATTAGCAAACTGAAGAACATAACTATTATTCAGATGGATACCATTACTTTCAAGAACAATCATATTAAGAATCTTGAAAGTAGTCTCCAAAAGGAGAGGGAGCTAAACCTAGTTCTGTGTTACCTTTGATAGATTCCTTTTCTTTCCAAAAGGGTAAGAAGGGTTTAGGTTTCAAAGGAAGAACAGGAGCTACCAATTCCAAAACGAAAGGCAATGCTCCAACTCAGCCACTTGCTTCTAAGCCTCAAATTTCTTTTAAAAAGGTGGTACAACCTTCTAACAGGTGTGATCATGATAGTATCTATAGTAACTGTGAGCAAGGTAGAAGAAATGGCAAGGGTGCAAGTGCTTATTGGGCAACCCATGAAAAAACCCAAATGACTTAAAATGAACCATTTGTGTTTGGTGTACCAGCCCCAACACTCAAGAACAAGATATTAGCTGATTTACAAGGTCTGCTAGCTAAATGGCAAGCTAAGGAAAAGTCTATTAGCAAAACAGACTTGGGTATATCTGAAGCTGTTGGGTATTGTATCCACATTAACCTAGATTTGATGAAGTTATCCTTGAACTAAGATGAATTAAGTTATATTTGATGCTTTGGTTGAGTTGCGTGTTTGCAGGACTCTAATGGCAAGTGTAGACCAATGTCAGTCTACAATGGGTCACCAAACACAGGACCATACAATATAATCCCTCATTGTGTGATCCAAGGTGTTGACTCATGTGTAGTCTCTCTATTGAGATACACTTCATATTCAAGCACTAGGACTTATTGGAAAAGGCTTGATGCTGGTCTCACCAAAGAGAAGAGAATTCTGTGTAAGAAAATTTTACTAAGTGTTTTACTCGAGTAGTTCTATACCTACTCGAGTGAATAGCTTTGTTTATACTCGAGTAAAATTACTCTTACTCGAGTAAGGATGATAGATACCGAGTAGTCAATTTATGGCTCTCGGGTAGTTAAGACAACTACTCGAGTAGTTTCCATATTATTCTCGGGTTTACAGATTTCTTTCTAAATATATTCTAAGTAAATTACTCGAGTAGTACTTTATAGTACTCAAGTAGTTTATACATTCTGTCTCGAGTAGTTAAGTCATGTACTCGAGTAGTTCATTTACTACTCGAGTAGTCGAGTATTTATACTCGAGTAACCAGAATTTCGTCCCTTAGAATTTCTCTAAGTCAATTACTCGAGTAGCTATTTCCATTTACTCGAGTAGTTCTTATTCACACGAGTAGTACAACTTCACTACTCGAGTAACCCAGAATTCCAGTTCCGAAAATATTCTAAGTCCCTGACTCGAGTAGTTCATCTACCACTCGAGTAGCTTATTCTCATTTACTCGAGTAGTATTTTTTACACTCGAGTAATCTAACTCCACTTCACGTGTAATTCCTCAAGTACTCGAGTAAGTCTTTTTGGTACTCGAGTAGCTGATCAACTTCTCAATTTTCTTTAAGATTATACTCGAGTAGTTCTCTTCAGGATACTCGAGTAACTATCTCTAAGTACTCGAGTAGTTATTTTCATCTCTCTCGAGTAGTTATATAATGTAATCGAGTAGTATCTTCTTCTTCGAGTATATTACTTCCGTTTTTTTTAAAATTCCGTTAAGTCTAGTTTAACAGATTCTTTAATGAACCTTGACGTGATTGGTCCACGTGTCCCTCATTATGAATTAATTATGACAGATTATCTTCGATCCTATATAAAGTCTTGTCAAACCGACAAACCCTAAAAAAGAAGAAGAAGATTATTCAGAAGTTTTTGCAGCCGAATTTTTGTTCTAAGTTTTCTGTTCCTCTCTCTCTTTCTCTCCAAGAAGCCGCCGTCGCTGATTCTCATCCGGCTAGGGTTTTCATTTTCAGAGGATTCAGATTAAGAAGATTTTACAGATCGAGATTGCCGTACAACTCTTCATCTTCTATTCGATCGTGTAAAGTCAAGAAGATCTAGATCTGATCTTGCCGAGATTTTCTTCACCTATATGATAAAGCCGAAAAGTCTAGAAGAAGAAGATCCTGGCTGATTACTTGTAGATCTGATAAAGACTCTTTGTTTGTATTTCATACACATTTTATTTCATTATTGTAGGAGAAGTTTTCTCCGAGTGTAGGAGCTTTTGACTCCGAGATTGTAGGAAGTTTTATCTTCCGAGTGCAGATTCGCTTTGTGGATCGAGATTGTAGGAACGTTGTTCCGAGGCGTAGGATCGATTTTTTCAATCCGAGATAGTGGAGTAGCCGAGTCTAGTTTATTACTAGATCAGTGAGGGAAAGTGGATGTACCCAAGATTGGGGAACCACTATAAATCTTGCTTTATCTGTGATTGATTGGTAGATAGTTCTGTGCATAGATCTAATTTTTATTCCGCAAAGAGATGCACATATCACCTATTCACCACCTCTAGGTGATTTAGGAAAACAACTAATAACTTTCAATTAGTATCAGAGCCAGGTTGATCATTAAAAGGTTAACACCTTGATCAGATCCTTATATAGTTGTCCTTTGAGATCTACCAAACATGGACAAAGCTAAAGATTTTGCCAAACTTCCTTTGTGCACCAAGAATAATTTTCCCATGTGGAAAGAGAGATTAAAATTCTTTATGGAAGCTGTGGATCCTAGGATCTTCATGATAGTTGAAGAAGGTCCTTACATTCCCATGACAGTCTCCACAATAGATCCAACTAAGAAAGTTCCAAAGAAACTAATGGATCTAGATAAAGACGAGATTGCACTTGTGTCATTAGACAAAAAGGCCAAAAACATTATAGCAAGTGCAGTCGATGACTCCATGCTGCAAAACCTGATCCACTGCCAGTCTGCAAAGGAGATGTGACAGTATCTAGTTACCTTGATGGAAGGTATAGAAGAAGTGAGGGATGATAGAAGGTCCCTTCTAAATCAAAAGTATGAAGCCTTCCGACAAGGAAACAAGGACACCATTGCTGACACATTTGAGAATTTCTTCAAGATAGTAAATGGCCTAAGGGTCTATGGCAGAGTCTTCACTAACAGAGAATTAAATGACAAGTTCTTGAGATCCCTAACTAAGGAATGGGATAACAAGGTCTGTGCCATCAGGGAGTTTGGAAAACTAGTCGAGACAGACCCACAGAATCTCTTCGGGAAGCTTATGTCTTATGAACATCAACTTAACACCAGAAAGGCTGAAGAATAGAAGAGTAGGTCTGCATTCAAAGAGAAGTCTGTTGCTTTAAAGGCAGAAACCTCAAAGAAGTCAAAGGCCATTCCTCCTGCTCCAGCTCAAGAAGTAAGTGAAGAAGAAACATCAAAGCCAAGTATCTCAGGCTCTGAGCTATCTGAAGGAGAGTTCTCACTGCTCTCACGACAGTTAAAGAAATTCTTGAACATGAAGAAGCACTGGAAAGACAAGGATACCTCTTATAGAAGATCACGACGTGATGGTGATCGTCAAAGAAAAGGATCAAGTAGTCTCGACAGGTATACTCCTAAACAAAACAAACATATTTCTACTGACATCATTTGCTACTGCTGTAAAAAACCAGGACATGTCATTGCTGACTTCCCCTATAAGAAGAAGGAGGGTGGAAGAAGAGAGGAAAAGAAGTCCTCATACAATAAGAAGAGGACAGAGAAGAGCTTAATAGCCAAAAAGGGCAAGAATCTTAGTGACTCTGACTCATCAGAGTCGAGTGAAGAAGAAGAAGCCTATTTTGGGCTTATGGCTCAGACAGATGACGAACAAGAGCCCCAGTTCACTGGGAAGGTAAACTCTCACACTCCTCTTTCAGAATCTGAAGTTTCTGAGCATGATCGTGAGAACAGCTCTTCTGACGATGAGTCTGACCTCATGGCCCAGTATAAGGAGTTGATCATGGCTTACGACAAGTGTCACGGAGTCGTGAAAACTCAGGCTAAAGAGATAAAGTATCTAAAAGCTGAAGAGAGCATCTTGAGAGAAGAAGTCGCTAAGACTGACTCACTCAAAGAGAAATTCAATAATGCTATTGAAGAATACAACAAAGCTCTTGAGCACCTTGATCTAAAAGATAAAATCATCAAAGAGTTGGAAGAATAACTTATTGCTGAGAGAAAACTTGTTGAAAGTTTCTCAAAGCCTAAGACTGTTCTTCCATTCGTTGCTGAATTCTCAGCGAAGACCAAGGGTGCTGGATTTGGCCATGAAGAAGCTCCTCGCAAATCTTCTAGGAGAAATAAGTCCCAACGGAAGAATAAGGCCGCCAAGAAGGCCTTGGCCAAATAGAAGGGGAAAGCCCCTCAAGATCAGACTTCTTTCAAAAAGGTCATATTTCCGTCAAATGAGTTTGATCTTGACTCATCCTACAGACACTTTGCTAGGCCTACCTATGTAGAGCCAAAGTCCCGTTATCATGGATGGAATCGCTCCAGAAACTTTGGTGAAAGTGTTTTAATGCACCTTATGAAGAAGTGATTCTTCAGAGCTATGACCCTTTCAATCATGGTCATAACTTCAAGAAAGCACCAAAGACAAAGTCTGTTGTAGAAAAGCCAGTGAAGGAGAAGAAAACATATGATTGTCATCATCATGACGCTTCTTCCTCCAAAAATGCTGCCCCTGCTAGACCACAACCTCAAAAGGCCAAGCAGGAGAACATAAGGCAAAGATACAACAGATTTGACTGTTGGTGCTGTGGCAAAATTGGTCACTTTGCCATCGATTGCTGGTTTAATCCCAGAAATGCTGCAACCCCACGTGTTGGCAATATGAGAAAGACCACTCCTAATTCTAACATTCGTAGGGGGAGTGTTCTAACCCGAGACCAAGGACCAAAACATATTTGGGTTCCTAAGGTAAACTGATTGTGAATGCAGGTATGTCCAAAGGCCACCAAAACGCTAATCTGGTATTTGGACAGTGGATGCTCTCAGCATATGACCGGGACTAGAAGCTTACTTCAGAACTTCTCCGCAGTCATGAACGGACCAAAGGTCATCTTTGGAGGTTCAGACTGTGGAATCACTAAAGGCTACGGTATGATTACCAACAGTAATGTATCTTTTTCAGATGTAGCTTATGTTGAAGGATTGGAACATAATCTTATAAGCATAAGCCAACTCTGTAATAAAGGATACATAGTTGAGTTTCATGCTGATTAGTGCTTGATAAAATCTATTGACCATATGGAAATGATTATATCCGACACTCGAAGCAGAAACATATTTTGTTTGAATTTCATTTGTATAGACTCTTCTACACCAGTGTGATTTTTAGCAAAAGATAGTGCATCTCTTGGTGACCAATGACACAAGAGACTAGCACATATTAATTCCAAAACTATTAATAAATTATTTTCAATGAACTTAGTACGTGATGCCCCAAATGTCAAGTACGTCAAAGATAGACCTTGTCATGCATGCGTAAAAGGCAAGCAAACAAGAGTTACCTTTAAAAGCATTATCGGAAAAGATTCTAATAGTTGTTTACATCGACTACACATGGACTTATTTGGTCCACTGCAAATTAGAAGTTTGGGAGGTAAGGATTATACGTTAGTAATTGTTGATGATTACTCACGCTTTGCGTGGGTGTTCTTTTTGAAACACAAGTCAAATACCTTCGACATCCTTACTAATTTCGTCAGGCAAGTCCAGAATGAATACAACTGCTCCATAGTCAAAATCAGAAGTGACAATGGAACAGAGTTCAAGTCTGGGGCCATGACAGAATTTTGTGAAAGCTTGGGTATCTCTCATGAGTTTTCCTCTCCTCGTACTCCACAATAGAACGAATTGGCTGAGAGAAGGAATATGACACTCATAGAGGCCTGCAAGACCATATTGAGTGATGCCTCACTACCGGAATATTTTTGGGCTGAAGCCATCAACACTGCATGCCACGTGCAAAATCGAGCACTCATAAACAAAAACCACGATAAGACACCTTACGAACTTCTAAAGGGCAGGAAACCAACTGTCTCATATTTTAGAATTTTTGGTTGTAACTGCTTCGTGCTTAACAATGGTAAGTATCATACTACCAAGTTCAGCTTTTAGAGTTTTAAAGGTATTTTTGTAGGATATAGTAGCCATAGTAAGTCATACAGGATATTCAATAGAAAAACCCTGGTCGTAGAAGAATTGATACATGTTGTATTTGATGAGACGAGCTTGCTGCAAAGTAACTCTTCTAGTGTGCTTACTGAAGATGCAGGTACAAAGTTGAAAGAACTCAGCTTGGATGAAGCATCTGAAGACAAATGTGAAAAGTTCATCAAGATCACCACTCCAACCCCTATTGGAGAGGTTGATGATCCAGATGAAGAAATTGTGCAAGATAATGAAGTCACTCCAGTGATTGAAGAGAATCCAGATGAAAGGACTCTAGAGCTTAGACATCTGAAGGATCACCCCATGGACCAGATCATAGGAGATCCCCAGGATGGTGTCAGAACTCGTAGAGGTAAAACAAACGAAAATTTATATCTAAGTTTTCTCTAGCAGGTTGAACCAAAGAAGTTTGAGGAAGCAAACTCAAACGCATAGTGGATAGTCGTAATGGAAGAAGAACTAAACCAGTTCAAGCACTGTAAAGTATGGAAACTTGTTCCCTGACCCAAGAATAAAAACGTCATCGACACAAAATGGGTCTACATGAACATGATGGACGAGGATGGAACTATCATAAAGAACAAGGCCAAACTCATCGCGAAAGGCTTAACTCAAAGGCTTCACTGTCTATCAAATGGACGTGAAGTCTGCCTTCCTTAATGGTGGCATAAAGGAAGTGTTGTATGTGGAATAACCTCCAGGTTTCGTTGATTCTAACTTTCCTGATTACGTTTATCTATTGCATAAAGCCTTATATGGTCTGAAATAAGCTCCTCGAGCTTGGTATGAGACGTTGTCTTGCTTTCTACTTGAAGAACAAGTTCACAAGGGGAAAGATAGACAAGACATTATTTCTTAGGGAAATAAACGGCAAGATTTTGCTAGTGCAAATCTATGTCGACGACATTATTTTTGACTCTACTGATGACAACCTCTGCAAGAAGTTTTCAAAACTTATGCAAGGGAAGTTTGAAATGAGCAGTATGGACGAGCTGAAGTATTTCTTAGGGCTTCAAGTGAAACAATCTGAAGATGAAATTTTCATCTCGTAGGCCAAGTTCACCAAAGTGCTGATTAAGAAATTCGGAATGGAGAAAGCAACCTCGATGAGGACTCCAATGGGTTCAACTATGTCTCTGGAAAAGTGATGAGTTGTAAATATACGTGTTTTTATATACATTAAATAAGACGTATTAGTTTCTTTTTGTTATTTTTAGTTGTTTTTACTTAATAAATTACTTCCTTTTTGTAAATATTTTCTAACTTAGAGTTATTTTTGTTTCTTGAATTTTTCAGGAAAAATTGTCAAAAAATCGGAGTACACGCCCGTGTACTGTTGGCCATGCCCGTGACCAGGGCGTGATACGTCAAAATCCTGAGAAATGAACAATTTTTGAAGAAATAGCGTGACACGACTATGTCACGCCCGTGTCGCCCGAGTTACGCCCGTGACCCATGCCCGTGACCATCCAGATCGACGAAATCGCGATCAACGATCGTCGACCCAGCTGACACATCCGACGACACACCCGTGTCATTTGACACGGGGCGTGACCCAAGCCCGAGACCATCCGCTCGATGTTTTTCGCTCGACGTTCATCGAGCCAACCCGACACGCCTAGAGTCACGCCCGTGACCTAGGGCGTGACCCCGCCACCTGTCCCGACAAACAGCCGCCGATGACTTTCGACGCAAATGGCGCCCAGTTCAACCTCCCCGACATGCCCACCGTCATGCCCGTGACCTGGGGCATGACCGCCGCGATTTCCGCCGCAACATCAAATTGCCGTCAGATCACTGAAATCAACTATGAATAGTGTTGACACGCCCCCTGACACGCCCGTGTCGGAGGGCGTGTATGATGAAATTTTTTGTCTATAAATTGAACCCTTCTGTTTTGAGTTGCTGTTCCCTTTTTCCTGAACCATTTTGTATAGGGGCCGGCTGTTAGATGCATTTCCAAGCTATGTAAAGTTACTTTCTCCCCCTCTCTTATATTTGTTTTTAGCCTTCTGTAACTCTCATTTTAGCTCAATAAATGTTTAGATTTTTGTCTCTTTATGTGATTTTGGAATGGATCTAAGCCTCTCTTATGCAATCTTATTTCTTTTCTTTTGTTTTAACATTATTTTTGTTCTCTTCTACGTGTGTGTGTGTATGAGAATAATTTTCATGTTATTATACTTAGTTATTTCTTACTTAGTTTTGGTTAGACTTAGGCTTTTTCTAGCTTTTTATGCATTCCTATAAACCTGTAAAAGCATTTTCAAAGTGATTTTGATTTTTCACTAACTTAGATTTTCCTTTTAGGTCGTAAAACTTTTATTCCTTTTTACTTTATTTTCACTTTTTAACCACTTTTACGGAGTTATAGGAATGTATATATAGTCGTTTTAATTTTTCAAACATTTCATTTTTGCTTTTATTTTCAAAAACTTTTTGCCCGTTTAAATTTTATTTCTTCATTTTATGCATTTCTACCGCATTCTATCGGTAGAAATGTATTCATTTCAATTTTTCGAGCACTTGCACTTTTCGTTTATTTGCAAACTTTTTTGCTCCTTTAAATTTTATTTTCACTTTTTATGCATTTCTAGCGCATTCCATCGGTAAAAATGTAGTTGTTTTAATTTTTCGGTCACTTTGTTTTTTCTATTTTTTGTACGTGTGCGTGCGTGTATGAGTTAGTTTAAACTGCTTTCTTTCAATTTGTAGAGTGCGTGGGTGTGTTGCATCTATTTTTGCTTACTTGTTAAGAGTTAAATGACGTCCTTTTATTTCCTGCCTACTCATTTGAGTAGGACTTGTACGTGTGCGTTTTCATTTCTGTCATGTGTGTGCGTATTTCAATTCCAATAGAGTGGGTGTGTTTTAATTTTATGTCGAGTACGTGAGTGTTAGCTTTTATTTTCCGCCTACTCGCTAGGAGTTAAATGGCTGGATTTTATTTACCGCATACACATTTGAGTTAAATGGCAGGTCGTTATTTGTCTGTAATAATTTGAGTCGTATTTGTACTATCATTTATTTACTGCCTACTCATTTGAGTTAAATGGCAGGTCTGTGTGTGTGTTTAATTTTCAGTAGAGTGCGTGCGTGGATGCATTTATTTTCTCCTACTCATTTGAGTAGGACTCGCTTTATTTTTTCCCGCCCACTCACTTGAGCCGGGACTTGCAATTTTCCTGCTTTCATTTCAGTCCTACTCGTTTGAGTAGGACTTGCAATTTTCTGCTTTCCTTTTACTGCTTTCATTTACTGCTTAATTTTATTGCTTTCAATCGCTACCATCCCCATTCTGATGAGTGGCTAACGTTCTTAGCCCTCAGTATCGAAGAGCATTGGGATAAATAAAATTGCTTAAAATAATTAAAGGTCTCATTTTTCTAATTAATTAAAATCACTTAAGGTTTGCAGTGGGTTTGCGATGCGTAGGACCACCTAATCGATGTGTGGGCCCTATTTCCGTAGTCCATATGCTAGCTAGCCGAGAGACCGTGCATATGGACCGATCACCCCTTGGTAAATGGAGTTCCGCACTAACCCTCGAGAGAGGAGGCGCGACAACTCTACCGGATTGGGTTCCCCACCCAATAGCGGGGTTCTTAGCGTAATGCGGGCATTAAGAGGACTCCTTCGTCAGACGAGAGCCTGGTCGAATAGTCTTAATGTTCAGGTGAGCGATAGTCCTAGAGATAGGTGAGCTCATTTTAGTGGAACCTCCACGGCCAAGTCTCCGCCCTAATTATTTTGAAACTTAGGATCTCTTTTTATTAAAAGGCTATTTTAGTTCGAATTTAATTCGGTGCCATCGAGCTAAGCTCTTCATCGGCTCCACCTTTATTATGCTTTTATTTTCTGCCTTTTGTTTATATAAATAATATCCCGACAAGATAAAATTATCGGTAAAATAATAGTCCCCTCCAGGGAAGAGTAGAAATAATCGAACCGACCCCGAGAACAATACGACCTCGATATTCCCCCGGAATATCCTGTACTACTCATGATAGGTGCACTTGGCTCCTTTTGTTAAAACTCGATCACACATTTTTATATCCAAATTAATAAAATACACGCGCCCCGTTTTCTAAATAATAACCAAATCCGCTTTTCAACTTAAATAAAACCGCCCGGGGCGCCGCGCTTCGTAATCTTTTTGGAGTTTTAACCAGATTAAGTTTTCGGACTTGATGCGAAAAATAATCAATCAAGTTTTTGGCGCCGTTGCCGGGGATTTTTCGAGTCGTTATTTTGAACCCTAAAAATCTATTAATTTTACCTATCTATTTATATAACAAAAAAAATAGTTTGGCCAACTAACAAAAAATATACTAATAATAATACTCATCATAAGAATCATAATAATAAAACTAAAAAGCTTACAAATTTTTTAAACTAAAAAAATTGAAAAACCCATAAAACTGAAAAAATAGAAAAACCTCCAAAAAACCTCCAAAAAACCAAAAAAATCTACAAAATGAAAAAAACTTTAAAAATGTTTTCCTTATTTTTATGAAAAAACTATAAACAAAATAAAAATAAATAAAACTTAAAAAACTTAAAACACTAAAAAACCCTCAAAACCTAAAAAAAAAACTAAAAAACCTACCTCAAAAATCAACTACAAAATAAAAAATCTACTTTAAAAAAAACACAAAAAAATAATAATTTGATTTTACAAAAATGTATATATTTTGCTTATTTTCTTTTCACTTGTTTTGCTTCGTCGCGCTTCCCATTTTTGTGCGCGCTAGGGGAGCGCTTTTCTATCGCACTCTTCTAGCTAAGACGTTAGCTTACGAGTTACCACACACATGCCCCCCACCCACCCACAATCTTTTCGCCGGGTTTATATTTTCGTTTTATTTTATTTTCTGTTATATTTTTGCTTCTTTCTTCGTCTTCTGACAATAATCTAGGGTTTCAACCCGGGCCTCCCAGACTCTTCTTAGGGAAGCTTTTACCCTCATTTTTTTTTCATTTTTGTAAATATTATGATCTGTATATTATCGTTCCGCATACTTAGACTGCAACATTGGGGACAATGTTGAGTTTAAGTATGAGGGTGTTTTCCTATTCTGCATTTTTTATTATTCCGTACTCATAAAAAATACAAAAAAATTACAAAACTTAAAACCTAAAAAATTTCCTTGTTTTTTATAACAAAAAACTCAAAAAAATCATAAAACAAAAACAACAATCACAAAAAAAAACTTATAAAACATCAAAAAAATTTTAAAAAATATTTTTCTTTGTAAATATTTCTTTGTAAAAATAATTCTCTCTCTCCCCCTCTTCTTATTTGTAAAGCTTGCATTTTAGCATGCTCGCGGCGTTCAACTCATCGAACCAACCAGCCAAAGAGTCTGTTCGCGGACCACCATCGAGTTTTTACAAAAACTCAAAAATAAGAATAATAATAAAAAAATAATAAAAACCCCAAAAATCCAAAAATATTTTGTAACAAATAAATCGAATATCTCAATTCTTAACCCTTTTCGCTCTCCAACAATCTAGTTGCGATTTAATTTATAAGCAAATTATTTTAATTCTTTGCTTACTATTCGTTTATTAATTGGAGAATGATAGATTTAGATATCTGGGGTTAAGTTTTAAAAATTTTCGTATGATTTTTTTAATTTAAATAAGGTACCTATTTTCAGCACTACTTCTAATCTATCTAAATAGTTGCATATTTATTTTGTTAAAAATAACAATCTTAGATTTCAAGTTATGATAACGCTAAGCTTTTTTTTGAAATTTAGGAATGTTTAATTTATAAAGGTTGCTCTCAAAAGTTTTTTATTAAACCTAATTTTATTTTTGAAAAAACTCTATCACCTTTTTTTCATGTCATACTTGACATGATTTCGATCCTTAAAAGATCCTATGTCAATGGGAATAAGATTTCGTTCCGTAAACATAAGCGTCCAATATTTGAAAAGATTATATGTTATGGAGTAAGAGGATAAAATTCATTACTCCTACACATATACATTGGATTATTATGAAGATGTTTAAAAAAAATATTATGTTATGGAAAATAAGATTTTGTTTTCCTAACATCCACATTCAAACCAAAAAATTTCATTAGAGGTTCGAGCGAAAAAATATACCCTCGCCTCTAATTCAAAGCCTTCTTCATATACCATGATATCCCCCTTTGTCAAATTCAAAAAAATTCTAGATTTATTTTTAAAATCTTTTTGAGAGCATAATTTGTAAATTAAATTATTTCCTTTAGTTTTTCGAAGCTACAGTTTCATAAATCCAATCTATTTTTGTTAGCCTAACAAATAAAAGTTTTTGCTATCTACTCGATCATATCAGAAGTCTTTAGCTGAAACTCTTCCTTTATTTAAATTTTTGACATAATTTAGGATTTAACACGGATATTTATTTAGATCCTTCTTTCAATTAAGTCAAGCGGTAGATAAACTTAGGATTTTCTTAATTCATTATAAGTTCATCTCCAACTTTTGCTCTGGAATAGCAAAAGCTTAAGTATGGGGGTATTTGATGAGTTGTAAATATACGTGTTTTTATATACATTAAATAAGACGTATTAGTTTCTTCTTGTTATTTTTAGTTGTTTTTACTTAATAAATTGCTTCTTTTTTGTAAATATTTTCTAACTTAGAATTATTTTTGTTTCCTGAATTTTTCAGGAAAAATTGTCAAAAAATCGGAGTACACGCACGTGTATTGTTGGTCATGCCCGTGACCAGGGAGTGTTACGTCAAAATCCTGAGAAATGAACAATTTTTGAAAAAATAGCGCGACACGCCCATGTCATGCCCATATTGCCCGAGTCACGCCCGTAACCCATGCCCGTGACCATCCAGCTCGACGAAATCGCGATCAACGATCGTCGACCCAGCTGACACACCCGACGAGATGCCCGTGTCATTTGACACGGGGCATGACCGAAGCCCGAGACCATCCGCTCGATGTTTTTCGCTCGATGTTCGTCGAGCCAACCCAACACGCCTACAGTCACGCCCGTGACCTAGGGCATGACTCCGCCACCTGGCCCGACAAACAGCCGCTGACGACTTTCGATGCAAACGGCGCCCAGTTCAACCTCCCCGACACGCCCACCGTCACGCCCGTGACTTGGGGCGTGACCGCCGCGATTTCCACCGCAACATCAAATCGCCGTCAGATCACCGAAATCAACTGTGAATAGTGTTGACACGCCCCCTGACACGCCCGTGTCGGAGGGCGTGTCCGATGAAATTTTTTGTCTATAAATTGAACCCTTCTGTTTTGAGCTGCTGTTCCCTTTTTCCTGAACCATTTTGTATAGGGGCCAGCTGTTAGATGCATTTCCAAGCTATGTAAAGTTACTTTCTCCCCCTCTCTTATATTTGTTTTTAGACTTCTGTAACTCTCATTTTAGCTTAATAAATGTTTACATTTTTGTCTCTTTATGTGGTTTTGGAATGGATCTAAGCCTCTCTTATGCAATCTTATTTCTTTTATTTTGTTTTAACATTATTTTTGTTCTCTTCTACGTGTGTGTGTGTGTATGAGATTAATTTTCATGTTATTATACTTAATTATTTCTTACTTAGTTTCAGTTAGACTTAGGCTTTTTCGAGCTTTTTATGCATTCCTATAAACCGGTAAAAGCATTTTCAAAGTGATTTTGATTTTTCACTAACCTAGATTTTCCTTTTAGGCCGTAAAACTTTTATTCCTTTTTACTTTATTTTCACTTTTTAACCACTTTTACGGAGTTATAGGAATGTATATATAGTCGTTTTAATTTTTCAAACATTTCATTTTTGCTTTTATTTTCAAAAACTTTTTGCGCGTTTAAATTTTATTTCTTCATTTTATGCATTTCTACCGCATTCTATCGGTAGAAATGTATTCATTTCAATTTTTCGAGCACTTGCACTTTTCGTTTATTTGCAAACTTTTTTTCTCCTTTAAATTTTATTTTCACTTTTTATGCATTTCTACCGCATTCCATCGGTAAAAATATAGTTGTTTTAATTTTTCGGTCACTTAGTTTTTTCTATTTTTTGTACGTGTGCGTGCGTGTATGAGTTAGTTTAAACCGCCTTCTTTCAATTCTGTAGAGTGTGTGGGTGTGTTGCATCTATTTTCGCCTACTCGTTAAGAGTTAAATGGCGTGCTTTTATTTCCCGCCTACTCATTTGAGTAGGACTTGTACGTGTGCGTTTTCATTTCTGTCGTGTGTGTGCGTATTTCAATTCCAGTAGAGTGTGTTTACTTTCTGTAGAGTGGGTGTGTTTTAATTTTATGTCGAGTGCGTGAGTGTTAGCTTTTATTTTCCGCCTACTCGCTAGGAGTTAAATGGCTGGATTTTATTTACCGCCTACTCATTTGAGTTAAATGGCAGGTCGTTATTTGTCTGTAATAATTTGAGTAGTATTTGTACTATCATTTATTTACCGCCTACTCATTTGAGTTAAATGGCAGGTCTGTGTGTGTGTTTAATTTTCAGTAGAGTGCGTGCGTGGATGCATTTATTTTCTCCTACTCGTTTGAGTAGGACTCACTTTATTTTTTCCCGCCCACTCATTTGAGCCGGGACTTGCAATTTTTCTGCTTTCATTTCAGTCCTACTCGTTTGAGTAGCACTTGTAATTTTCTGCTTTCCTTTTACTGCTTTCATTTACTGCTTTCATTTACTGCTTAATTTTATTGCTTTCAATCACTGCCGTCCCCATTCCGATGAGTGGCTAACGTTCTTAGCCCTCAGTATCGAAGAGCATTGGGACAAATAAAATTGCTTAAAATAATTAAAGGTCTCATTTTTCTAATTAATTAAAATCACTTAAGGTTTGCCGTGAGTTTACGACGCGTAGGACCACATAATCGATGTGTGGGCCCTATTTCCGTAGTCCATATGCTAGCTAGCCGAGAGGCCGTGCATATGGACCAATCACCCCTTGGTAAATGGAGTTCCGCACTAACCCTCGAGAGAGGAGGCACGCCAACTCTTCCAGATTGGGTTCCCCACCCAATAGCGGGGTTCTTAGAGTAATGCAGGCATTAAGAGGAATCCTTCGTCGGATGAGAGCCCGGTCGAATAGTCTTAATGTTCAGGTGAGCGATAGTCCTAGAGATAGGTGAGCTCATTTTGGTGGAACCTCTACGGCCAAGTCTCCGCCCTAATTTTTTTGAAACTTAGGATCTCTTTTTATTAAAAGTCTATTTTAGTTCGAATTTAATTCAGTGCCATCGAGCTAAGCTCTTCATCGGCTCCACCTTTATTATGCTTTTATTTTCTGCCTTTTGTTTATATAAATAATATCCCGACAAGATAAAATTATTGGTAAAATAATAGTCCCCTCCAGGGAAGAGTAGAAATAATCGAACCGACCCCGAGAACAATACGACCTCGATATTACACCCGGAATATCCTGTACTACTCACGATAGGTGCACTTGCCTCCTTTCGTTAAAACTCGATCACACATTTTTATATCCAAATTAATAAAATACGCGCGTCCCGTTTTCTAAATAAAAACCAAATCCGCTTTTCAACTTAAATAAAACCGCCCGGGGCGCCGCGCTTCGTAATCTTTTTGGAGTTTTAACTGCATTATGTTTTCGGACTTGATGCGAAAAATAATCAATCAATAAGGATGAAAAAGGAAAACCTTTTGATGAAACCAAGTACAGAAGCATAATTAGATCCTTTCTCTACCTTACTACTAGTAGACCTGACATAATGTTCTCAACATGTGTTTGTGCTAGATTTCAGGTGAATTCTAAAGAATCTCACTATGCTGCTGCAAAGCGGATTTTGAGATACCCTAAAGGTACGCCAAATCTTGGCTTATGGTACCCAAGAAGTAATGATAGCGAGCTAATAGGTTTTTCAAATGCAGATTTTGCAGGGAGCAAAGACGGCAGGAAAAGCACTTTCAGGACATGCCAATTCTTTGGAAGAAGGCTTATCTCCTGGAGTAGCAAGAAGCAGAACTATATAGCAATCTCAATGGCTGAGTCAGAGTACATCTCTGTAGGCAGTTGCTGTGCACAGCTGCTATGGATAAAGAATCAATTTGAAGATTATGACATGAAGTTCCAAAAGATTTCATTATTTTGCGACTCTTCCAGCGCAATTGCATCAGCCAACAACCTAGTCTCGCACAGTTGGACAAAGCATATAAAGCTAAGATATCACTTCATCCGGGAGCATGTGGAGCATGGGGACATAGACCTTCAATATGTATCTACAGAAAGGCAAATTGCAGACATTTTCACGAAGCCGCTGGATGAGACTAAGTTCTCGTTTTTTAAAAAAGAACTTGGAATGCTCAACAAAGAAGATTAGAGAAGATGGACTTTCAAGAAGGCTCAAAGTTCAATAATTTGTCAAAAGTTGGAATTATACAAAATTCTAAGTCCTTGACTCGAGTAAGAAGCAACCTACTCGAGTAAGAATAATGACCTACTCGAGTAGTCCACTTGACCTACTCGAGTAGTCCACTTGACCTACTCAAGTAGCAGACTCACCTACTCGAGTACCTCAACTCACCTACTCGAGTACTTCAGCATACCTACTCAAGTACTTCCAGACACATATACTTGAGTACCTCATTTCATCTACTCGAGTAATATAAACTCACTCGAGTATATGTCGAGACATTTTTCTTCCAGATTCAAATTTTCTTATACGCAACCCGAGGCTTATGCCGCCACTTCTAAGGTATGATTTCTTCATTTCTATTTTCTTTAGACATAAACCTAGGGTTATATAAATAAGAAATTCCATCAATATCCTACACGAAATCATTTCCGCTCTCGAGTAGCAGACTGTCTCTTCGCCTTCCATCAACAAGTTGCAGAGCTGCGCCACTTCTTTCTCCCCGCCGAAATTTTCCATGGGTTTCTGAATCATGGCCGCCTCTTCAAAAATTGGCGTTGGTTTCGAATTGGTTGCCGCCGGGATTGCCAAACTTTCCGACGACTTTCATAACCTGATGATCCTACTCGACACCGCCGGACTCACCTTTATTCTCCAAGAACCCTGTAGAATCCTCTTTCCAGAAGTTGCCGAGTTCTTCAAAAATGTCAAGGTTAAGCGCCATGGTGCCGTTCTCAAATCAAAAGTCAAAGGTATCAAAATCAAGCTTACAAAAACTTTAGTATCTCAACTTCTTCGATTGCCGGTTGTAGACGAAGACGATGATCTTGGGGAAGAATAATAAGACAAACCTTGCTTATTCTGTGGTATTTCTACTGCTGCACAGTACATCAAGAGGTCAGACATGAATGCTGAAGAGAAGTTATTGGTTGATATCATTGGAAAGGTCCTTTGTTGGATCCCTAGTTTGATTTGGGCTAGGTTCACTAACTTAGGAGCGTGTGACCCACAATTTATAGCCAGGGTCATGGTTGTGTCCTAGAGTCTAGGCAAAGTCCTTAGAGTCAACATCACATGGACCAGATATCAACAAGACTGCCAGAGACTCAAGACTTAGAAGATTTCAAGACTCTGTAAAGTGAGTTCGACGTTCGTCGAACTCAGGTAGACGATTGTCATGCTCAGCTCGACGATCTCAGAGTAAATTCTCTGAACTGAGCTCGACGAACTTGGTACTCAGGTCAACGAAAACTTGGATACTACAACAACAATTCAAGTTCAGAAAACATCAAGATATTCTAAGTCCTTAGTATCAGACTTTGGTCGACGAACTTTTTTCTCAGCTCGACGAACTCTATTCTTTGGTTGACGAATCTTTGGACTACTACAACATTCTGTCAAGACTATGTTCTCTAGTCTCAGGTCGACGAACTCAGTTCTCTGGTCGACGAATTCTGGACTCTTTACTTCAACACTCTCATTCAGAAATTATTCTAAGTCCAGACTGAACTTTAGTCGATAAAGTTATAATCTCAGCTCGACGAACAGAAGCCGTCTGGTCGACGAACATAACATCTCAGCTCGACGAACTGTGGACTCAGTTCGACGATTTCTGTCAACTGTTCGACGATTCCAGACTAAGTTATTTCCAGCCCTATCCCCATTATTACTGCAATAATTCCTTGGTAATCAATGCTCTAACATTCTCTGAATATAAGCGTTAGAGGAGCATTGACTGGGATATTCTCCATGATTGGGACAGTTGGGGAAATTATTCAATGCTGCTTATTCTCTAGGCCGTAAGCATTGAATGAAGAAGGAATTCAAAATTCGAAAGACCAATTTTCCCAAGAAATATAAAAAGAGATTTTTCTCTTTTCCAGTACAATAGACAGATAGAAAGAAAGTCAGAAACACATACAAAGAGAAGAATACTGAATCAGAAAAGAAAAAAAACACAATCCGTCTGCTCTCAATCTGACACAAGAATTCTGACACTGAAGAAGAAGAACAATCATTCAAATATCAAGAGTCTTCATTCTTCAAACTCTCCAGGACACTTCACAGGACAACAAATCTTCCATCTATCAAAAAAGTTCCTGAAGATCTCCTTGATCAAGGCTGAAAGCTTGAAGGCCTATCACCCAGTGCAAAGCTCCAGTTCTCCTGAAGTATTCTACATCTCAGGGGGAGCTTTGATAACATCACTGAATCCACATAGTATTCTCATTGTGATTGAGAAAAGAAGACTATCATCACTCTCTCATCCCCACCTCTATAAAGGGTTGTCATCTCCCTTTAAAAGTGATTCCTGGTTACAAGTCACCTGATCAAAAGACTTGAGGATTTGGTTTTTGAGCACCTGATCAAAAGCTCATTGGTGTCAGGCACCTGATCAAAAACCTGAGTGGATTCCTACCAGGGTGGTAGAAGAGTGGATGTGCCCAGGTTGGGGAACCACTATAAAATTTCTTGTGTCGTCTGGTTGCCTCTTTTCTTTTTGTTCTTGTTGTGCTTGTGTTTTTAGGACTGCTGTGTGATTATTTACTTTAGTTTAATTCTGCACATTTTAATTACAGCAGAAGCTGTAACAGTTTTATAAGGACCTACAAACACTCTATTCACCCCCTCTAGAGTATATTAGATCTAACACATCACTTTCAATTGGTATCAGAGCAGTTTCCTTTGGTTGTACAAGCTAAACCTTTAACCAAAGATCCTTTGTTAGATCTGAACATTATTTCATTTTCATTTAGATTATAAACACAGCCATGACACAGAGCAAGGATTATGTAAGCACCAAACCTCCAGTTTGCAACCTTAATAGGTTTGCCATCTGGAAGGCAAAAATCAAGTTATACATGAACTCTATTGATGATGTAACGCCCCGAAACTCAAAAGAGCGACGGGGGACAAATCTGTACCAAATTTGGAATTTGGCAGGGGTACACGGCCTGGGACACGGGTGTGTCCCAGGGCGTGTCGGGGTAGTTCAAAGATCTGGCAAAAATGATCAGGCAGAAATCTGTGTTCGACGATCGGGCCAGCTATCTGTGTTCGATGATCGGGCCAGCTATTCTGTGTTTGAAGATCGGGCCAGCTACGTGGGTTCGATGATCGGGCCGCGTGTTCGTCGAATAGGCAGTTTTCTGGGTTCGACGATCGGGCCGTGTGTTCGACAATCGGGCCGCGCGTTCGACAATTTAGCCAGAGCTTCGCGTGCGACGATCGGGCTATAGATCTCCGTTCGACGATTTGGCAGCGGTCGACGATCTTGGTTCGACGATCGTCGAGCGCGGGGCTGATTTTGGCGTGTCTGACTCGGTCGACGTGGAGTGTTGACGTTGGGGCTTTGGCGGGAGTTGACTGTTGAATTTTGTGAAGTGGAAGTGGTTGAAGGTAGGCTGGCCGGAAAGTGCGGACAGCGTTGCCGGACTGGGCGGACTGGGCGGACTGCGGCCTAGTGATAAGTCTAGTGGAAGCCGGCTGTTCTTCTGAGCGGGTTGTACGGGTGAAGTCCGCGGACAATGCAGCCTGTTATCTGTGGTAGGGCGTTGGCTATTTGGTTTAGCCAACGAGCGGCCTGAGCGGATAGAGGCTTGCGGACTGGTGCATTGCTCAGTGGCCGTGGTGCAAGCTTGTGCTTACCGGCGGTTTGGCTCATGTCCGCGGGAAGCTTGCGGACTGGCATGTCCGCGGTGTGGGCTGTTGCGGACTGAGCTTAGAGCTTGGCTGAGGCCTTGCTAAGCTCTGGTGTTATAGCAGGTGCTTTGCTGTGGAGGTCTTTGGCGGACTGGTGTGTGGAGTCCGGGAGGTAGCTGTTGCTTTGGGCAGGTGTGCGAGTAGCTTGCGGACTGCTGGCGGTCTATGTGCTGGAATGTTTGGCGGACGGAGCTGTGTCCGCCATGCTCGCATTAGGCCTTTGGTGGTTCTGGACTTGGTCACACTCTGTGCCAAGACCAGGGTGTCCGCAGTTTCCGTCAAGTCCGCTTGTGACAGGGCGGACTGTTGCTAACTCTGCCTTTGGTCGTGGACTTGTGGCGGATGGAGGCTTGAGTCTTGTTCTATGCGGACTACCTCGAGTTTGTGCGGACAGCCATTGAAGGGGGGTTGCTGTCCTGCAGTGGTTGTAGGCTTTGCGGGCTGATACCTTGTCCGCATAGGTTAGGCAGACTGATGAGGGTTCGCCATAGTGGCCTTGCTCCTAGCGGGTTGATCCTTGGTACCGACTATTCCTTGCGAACTCAGCGGACGGTGGTTTAGCTATCGTGCGGGCTGGGGCGGTGTCGCTATCTCTTGGGCGGTGACCACACTCCTCACCTCACCTATAAATAGGACCCCCCTGACAGGTCTACAAATAACTGAGTGAACAGTAAGTTGGGTTTTGCGAGATGCTGCGGTCTCAGTTTTCTGTCCGCGCGGATTGATTCAGAGCTGACGGTTTGCTGTATGCAGGTCGCGCGGGTAGCTTCAAGGAGCCAAGAGTTTGGCTTTGACTTCGATCAAGTACTTGGAAGTGTGCGGGCTCTGCGGATTCAGCAGGTCGCTCTGCGGCTTGTCAGTTCTATGTTTCAACTTTGCCAGCTTCATAACCTATCCGCCGGTCTCAGGCGGGTAGGCGGCTGTTCCTCAGTTCCTCAGCAAGAGGCGAATAACGGCGTATCCGCACGGCCTCACGGCTTCGACGGACTCCGTGTCTATTCGGCGGATTGCAGCTTCAGCTCGGGCGGCTTTGGCGGACTTGGCGACCTCGGCGGTCTCGGCGGATTCCGGTGCTGTTCGCCCGGCTTGGTTTTTGGTGCTTCATGTTTTCAGCTGTTTATACTAGCAAAATCATGTCTCGCTATGTATACCTCGCTTTGTAAAGAAGTTTAATGAATATAAGATCTGCTTGTTCTTCAATATGCTTGGTGTGTTGAGCCTGCTCCCTGGGTTTCCTCTAGATCAAAGTGTGAACTGGGTAGTTCCGAAGATATTAATTTGGCGTTTGGGCTATCTTGCTGACCACTTTGAGAAAATTTAACATGGTATCCGTGGGAGGTTCAGTTGCTTGAGCGGTCTTCAACCAGTGTTGTGCTCTGTGTTTGAGTGGTGATCAACCTGAGTTGGTGCTCTGTGCTTCTGAAGGCTTATCCAAGCAGGTATTGCAATGGAAGGGAGTTATGCAAGGGGTCTTGACATTGAACTCTTAACGCCGACTAACTTCAAGAAGTGGAAGTCGTGCATGAAGAGTTATCTTCTTGGCGAGGAGCTGTGGGAAGTCATCGGTGGTGACGACATACAGGAAGTGACGACTGCTTTTGGTACTGTTGAGCAGGTTAGGCTCTGGAGGAAAACAAATGCTAAGGCGGAGTTTATCCTCAAGAGGGCCGTGTCACTAGAACTGTTTGATCACATCACTGGATGTGAGTCGGCTGCTGATATTTGGACAACCATTGATGAGTTGTTTAATAGGAAGAATGTGGCGCGACTTCAGTTTCTGGAGAATGAGTTGGCTAGATCAACTCAGGGAGACATTTCTATCTCGAAGTACTTCTTAAAGATGAAGTGCTTGTGTGCTGAGCTGTCGGCACTTGATCCTGATGAGCCTATCTCTGAGGCTAAGATGAAAAGGCACATAATCTATGGCTTGCGGACGGAGTATGTGGCCTTTGTGACATCTGTTCAAGGATGGGCTACTCAGGCGTCTCTGCTGGTGCTGGAGAATCTGCTTGCATCATATGAGAGCTTGGCAAGGCAGATGGCTGGAGTTAATCTTAATCAGGAAGGCAGCGAAGCTCTCTTCTCAGGCAAGAAGAAAGGATGGGAAGGGAAGAAGAAGAAGAAGGTGCAGGTCGCTGGTGAGAAGGAGACTTCAACTTCATATCAGCCGGAGAGGAGCAATGCTCCTAAGGACTGGAAGAAGAATTTGAAGTGCTATCGGTGTCATCAGCGAGGGCACTTCAAGCGAGACTGCAAGGTCAAACTGCAGCCTGTGCATGCTACTGGGAAGGAGGAAGCTTGCTCGAGAAGTGAGGAAGCAGAATGGGGCGGAGCTTTCATGACGGGCACTTGTGTCCGTGTCTTGTCTGCTGAAGACTTCAACGGCAAGTGGATCGTGGACTCCGGGTGTGGTCATCACCTCACCGGAGACAAGTCGAAGTTCACCTCCATGCAAGCATACTCAGGTAATGAAGCTATTATCACTGCTGATAATACTGTTTATGCAGCAGAGAAAGAGGGGGTCGTGTCTTTGGGTAGTGATCAGGGGCCACTCACGTTAAGGAGTGTGTATCACGTGCCGGACATAAAGAAGAACCTCTTCTAGGTGACCAATATGGTGGACGCTGGGTATCATGTTCTGTTTGGGCCAACAGACGTGAGGTTCCTTCGCAACGTATCAGCGGATAAGGCTGATGTTGCTCATGTAGGAAGGAGGGTGAAGAACTTGTTTGTTCTTGCCACCAATTCTTATGTTGATCGAATGAGGGCCAATGATAGCGCTGCTATCTGGCATGAGAGGCTGGGGCATGTAGGCATGGACAAGCTGAAGGTGATGGCTAGTAGAAGTTTGGTGAAAGGGTTGCCTAAGTTATCCTCCTTTGGTGACGGGCATGTTTGCGCGGGCTGTCAATACGGTAAGGCACATCGCCTTCCGTTTGATAAATCACAAACAAGGAGCAAGCTACCATTGGAGTGCATTCATGGCGACCTGATGGGACCAACGGTCACGGCCAGCCTTGGAGGATGCAGATACATGCTTGTCTTGATTGATGACTACTAAAGGTATACTTGGGTGTACTTTTTGAAGGAGAAGTCAGAAGCTTTCCGGTTGTTTGTGGAGTTCAAGGAGTTGGTAGAAGGCCGGCTTGGCTTGCGGATTAAGAAGCTTAGAACTGATAATGGGGGTGAGTTTGTTTCCTCCGAGTTTTCTAACTTCTGCAGAAAGCACGGGATCCAACGAGAGCTTACTTGTGCTCACACTCCACAACAAAATGGAGTAGCGGAGCGGAAGATCCGTCATTTGATGGAGACCTGCAAATGCTGGCTTCATGCGGAAGACATCCCAATGTCCTTTTGGGCGGAGGGGATGTCTTGTGCTTCTTATGTCATCAACAGGATGCCGCTCAGCCCTATCAACATGACGACTCATATTGAGCTGTTGCTAAAGGAGAAGCCGAGTGTGGGACACCTTAGGGTGTTCGGTTCAACTTGCTACGTGCATGTCCCGGATGCTTCACGGACTAAGCTGGATGCAAAGGCAAGGAAGCTTGTCTTTGTTGGCTACGATGAGCGGAAGAAGGGATGGAAATGCATGGATCCTGCGAGCCTTCTGGCTCAGGAAGAAGGGGGAGCACTGCTCAATGCTTGCCCCAAATAGGAGTTGAGCCCGAAGAAGCAACGGAAGCAGTGAGCAAGGAGCCGATCCTTCGGAGATCGAAGAGGGTTGTTAAGCCTCCGGCTCTGTACTGTGATGGGAATGCAGTAAGCTTTGTCTCCTGCTTCTTTGCAGGTCCTCTAGATGAGCGAGAGCCTGCAACCTTCAATGAGGCCACTGGAGTGAAGGAGTGGGAAGATGCCATGATGGAAGAGATTAATGCTCTGATGAAGAATGAAACCTGGGATCTTATGCCCAAGGTTGATGGCCTCACTCTGGTTACTTGCAAGTGGGTGTATAAGTTGAAGAAGAAGGCTGATGGGAGCATTGATAGGTTCAAGGCTCGCCTGGTCGCTAGTGGATTCTCACAGCAGTATGGAGAAGACTATGAGGAGACATTCAGTCCGGTTGCAAAGATGACTTCAGTTAGAGTGGTGATCGCCTTGACTGCTAGCAAGGGATGGAGGTTGTGGCAACTCGATGTGAAGAATGCCTTTCTTTATGGAGAGATTGACAAGGACATCTTCATGGATTAGCCGCTCGGTTTCATTTCTGAAGATCATCCGGACTATGTCTGCAAGCTCAGGAAGGCTCTCTATGGGTTGAAGCATGCTCCTAGAGCTTGGTATGAGAAGATTGCAGAGTACTTGCAATTCTGTGGATACCTTGCTTCCAACTCGGATTCAAGCTTGTTCGTCAAGAAGAAGGGGGAGCTTCTAGTCTTGGTCCTGCTGTATGTGGATGACATGATCATCACAGGGAATTCGGAGGGGGAAGTAGCAAGGCTCAGGGCTGAGCTTGCTATATGCTTCGAGATGAAAGACTTGGGAGAGCTTCATCACTTTCTCGGTCTTGAGGTAGAGAGGAAGGAGTGCGGGATTCTCATTTGCCAGAAAGGGTATACAGATTGCATTGTGAAGCGGTTCGGCATGGGCGAAGGGAAGAAGTGCTCTACTCCACTAGAACCTGGGCTGAAGCTTCGACGAGATGAGGGAAGGATTATTCCTGATCCCTTAGTGTTCAGAGCTCTTGTTGGGAGCTTGATCTACCTGATGATTACAAGGCCAGACATTGCTTACGCTGTTGGCCGAGTAAGTCGGCTTATGGCTGAACCAAGGAAGTCTCATCTAATGGCGGCAAAGAGTATTCTGAAGTATGTCAAGGCAACTTCTAACATGGGACTCCTCTATGGAAGGGACTCAGAGTTTGCATTGCTTGGGTACACAGATGCTGACTATGGCGGTGATTCGGATGATCGGAGGTCTACTTTAGGTTATGTGTTCACTTGCGGTTCAGCTATCATCTCGTGGTGTAGCAAGAAGCAGGACTCGGTGTCCGTCTCAACTATGGAGTCAGAGTATAAGGATTCGGCCTTGGCTGCTCGGGAAGCCATCTAGTTGAGGAGGCTTATAGAGCATGTTCATGAAGAAGTGCAAGGGCCAACTTTACTCCGGGGTGACAATGAGAGTGCTCTCAAACTGGTAAACAATCTAGCGTGTCACGCTAGGACCAAGCATATAGAGATCGATCACCATTTCATCAGGGAGAAGGTGTTGGAGGGATCTCTGCTGGTCGGGCATGTTCGGAGTGAAGATAATCTTGCTGACATCTTCACAAAGCCACTGTCGAAGGGGCCCTTTGAGTGGTTGCGCAGCTTGCTGGGCTTGGTCACCACTTCACACTTCAAGGGGGAGTGTTGAATTTTGTGAAGTGAAAGTGGTTGACGACAGGCTGGGTGGCCTGTGCGGACAGCGTTGGCGGACTGGGCGGACTGGCCGGACTGCAGCCTAGTGATAAGTCTAGTGGAAGCCGGCTATTCTTCTGAGCGGGTTGTACGGGTGAAGTCCGCGGACTATGCGGCCTGTTATCTGCGGTAGGGCGTCGGCTGTTTGGTTTAGCCAAGGAGCGGCCTGAGCGGATAGAGGCTTGTGGACTGGTGCATTGCTCAGTGGCCGTGGTGCAAGCATGTGCTTACCGACGGTTTGGCTCATGTCCGCGGGAAGCTTGCGGACTGGCATGTCCGCGGTGTGCGCTGTTGCGGACTGAGCTTAGAGCTTGGCTGAGGCCTTGCTAAACTCTGGTGTTACAGTAGGTGCTTTGCTGTGGAGGTCTTTGGCGGACTAGTGTGTGGAGTCCGGGAGGTGGCCGTTGCTTTGGGCAGGTGTGCGAGTAGCTTGCGGACTGCTGGCGGTCTGTGTGCTGGAATGGTTGGCGGACGGAGCTGTGTCCGCCATGCTCGCATTAGGCCTTTGGTGGTTTTGGACTTGGTCACACTCTGTGCCAAGACCAGGGTATCCGCAGTTTCCGTCAAGTCCGCTTGTGACCGGGCGGACTGTTGTTAACTCTGCCTTTGGTCGTGGACTTGTGGCGGATGGAGGCTTGAGTCTTATTCTATGCGGACTGCCTCGGGTTTGTGCGGACAGCCATTGAAGGGGGGTTGCTGTCCTGCAGTGGTTGTAGGCTTTGCGGGCTGATGCCTTGTCCGCATAGCTTAGGCGGACTGATGAGTGTTCGCCATAGTGGCCTTGCTCCTGGCGGGTTGATCCTTGGTACCGGCTAAGTCCTTGCGGACTCAGCGGACGTTGGTTTAGCTATCGCGCGGGCTGGGGTGGTGTCGCTATCTCTTGGGCGGTGACCACACTCCTCACCTCGCCTATAAATAGGACCCCCCTGGAAGGTCTACAACTAACTGAGTGAACAGTAAGTTGGGTTCTGTGAGGTGCTGCGGTCTCAGTTTTCTGTCCACGCGGATTAATTCAGAGCTGATGGTTTGCTGTGTGCAGGTCACGCGGGTAGCTTCAAGGAGCTAGAAGTTTGGCTTTGACTTCGGTCAAGTACTTGGAAGTGTGCGGTCTCTGCAGATTCAGTAGGTCGCTCTGTGGCTTGTCAGTTCTCTGTTTCAACTTTGCCAGCTTCATAACCTGTCCGCCGGTCTCAGGCGGGTAGGCGGCTGTTCCTCAGTTCCTCAGCAGGAGGCGAATAACGGTGTGTCCACGCGGCCTCGCGGCTTCGGCATACTCCGTGTCTATTCGGCGGATTGCAGCTTCAGCTCGAGCGACTTCGGCGGACTTGGCGACCTCGGCGGATTCCGGTGCTGTCCGCCCGGCTTGGTTTTTGGTGCTTCCTATTTTCAGCTGTTTATACTAGCGAAATCATGTCTCGCTACATATACCTTACTTTGTAAAGAAGTTTAATGAATATAAGATCTGCTTGTTCTTCCATGTGCTTGGTGTGTTGAGCCTGCTCCCTGGGTTTCCGCTAGATCAAAGTGTGAACTGGGTAGTTCTGAAGATATTAATTTGGCGTTTGGGCTATCTTGCTGACCAATTTGAGAAAATTTAACATTGACTAAATGTTCCGACACTGTTTTGACGCGGACGTGTCCTGCTCCTATTGGTGAACCATGTGTTTAACCCCATTCATCCAGGTCAGACCTGGATCGTGTCTGTGCATCCCTTTTTGTGGGATCCGACGGCTGTGGTTAATCCCGAAGAGATTATACCCGAGAGAAGGGTTTCAGAACCCTTATTTTTCCTGCCGTGTTCTCTGTCTAAATTCTAGAGAGAAGGGAGAGCGAAGGACTAAGAAGAAGTCTAGATCCAGTCGTTGGAGGGGTTTTAGAGCTCCAAATCGCGAGCCGACTTCGGATCTACGAAGGCAAAGAGAGTGCGATGCTTTTCATCCGCTTACATTTCCATGGCGCCAAGGAAGAACGCTAGGGTAACGATTCTCTACTTGAGCATGTGAAGCTCTCCTTCTTTTGCATAGGAAGCCCGCTCTCGCGAGTTTGCGGTGAGTTTGAGGCGTTCCTTCGGCTAGACATGAATAGTCCCCGTTGTGTAGAGTCCGTAATCGAGAATGGACATAGGCATGATGTGTGAAGCCTATCCAGACATGTTGGTCTGGATCAGTGATGTTGCATTGCATAAATGCCGGAGAAGACTCTGTGCGAATGTTTGTTTTTCGGGTTGTCTACGTGGTAGATTGCAACAGGGAGCCTTGGGGATTAACCTTAAGGTGGACCCGAAAAACTGGGCGGATGCGAGATCTTGCCAACTTGGTGGCCTGGGAGCCAATTTGACCATAACTGGGTTATGTGTTGTGTGTAAACGATTTGGGACTCGGGAAAGTTTGACCCGCGCATATGTTTTAAATTAACGTTACGGTGTGAGCAACGGGTCAGGTGGAACCATACCCGCTCTATGTCGTTCGGTTAAAGAGACCTAAAGTTACTTGGCACTTACCGTTGGCATAGATGGAGGGTCTTAGGCAGTGGCCAGAAAGACCAAATGCTCACGAGAGATTGCTGTCCCGGGGACGGTGGTGAGTCGGCAGACTTAGACTGTGATCACCGAGAATGTGCCCTGAGAGCACGGGGCGTGTGGCCGTGCGTGCCAACGCCTGTGATGCAATGTATTTATTTACTGCTTGGCTGTGCTAATAAAATGCAGGGAAGGAGCATCGCCGCCCCAAATTGGGGGCGGGATCGTTATAATATGGTCAGCATTGCTGACCGTTGCCTTTGTTTGCCACCGTGCGGTGGTTTATTCTTGCAGGTGCTGCTGGACCAAGCGATCAATAGCGGGCTAAAGCCCAAATTACGAAGCCGTCCCTCGAAAGCCTAATTGGAGTGTTTACTTGCTTTTGTTCATGTATGACCGGCCTGCGTGCCGTGGTATGGAAAACATGTAATATGAGTAAACCATTTGTAAGGCCTTAAGGCCAGTACTTGTGTATGTACTTCATTCCTTTTTGGCTTGTTAGTGGACATTCATACTTGTTGCTGGGTTATTTTAATTGCAACTATTTAAACTGCTTCCGCTAGAATGCTCTGTGTAGGACGTTATGATTGGTTGGATGGTTTCCATTGAGTAACCACCCGGTCTGTCCGTGGTATATGGCGTCGGGCCCCGGCCGGACCTACTGCTATATTCTATGCGACGGATAGGGGGTGTTACAGATGAAGACATCTACAACTTTATTTTGACAGGTCCCCCACAGGCATCTATATCCACAACATCTTCCAGCAACAATGCAGTCCCACCTCCTGAGTGGACTGAAGCCCAGAAGAAATCCAAGATTGCTGATGCTAAAGCCATGAACATATTGGCTCAGACTATGTCATATGACATCTTTCAGAAGGTGGCTGAGTGAACCTCCGCAAAAGCAATCTGGGATTCACTCAATTAAATGGTTGCTGGCTCAGCAGATGAGAGGAAAGATAGAAGATCAAACCTCATCACACAATATGAAAACTTCAAGAAGGATGAGGCAAAAACAGTTGAAGTGATGTACAACAGGCTTAGCTCCATCATCAGTGAGCTAAGGACCGTAGATAAAGAAATCACCTTGACTGAAGTGAATGACAAGATCCTAATGTGCTTCCCAAGCTCATGGGACACCAGGATCTGGCCAATTAAAGAGGCCAGAAGCTTGAATGAGATTTCAACTGAATCTCTCCTGGGAAAGCTCAAATCTTATGAGCAGCTAATCAAATCAAGAGAAGTAGTGGAACACAGGACTCCTCCTCCAGCAAGGAAAGAACAATCCATTGCATTCAAGGCTGCTGAAGAAACTGAAGCCCCAATAGTCAATGAAGAGCTAATGAGTCTCTTTGCCAAGAGATTCTTCAAAATGGCAATGAAAGACTTCACAAGGAAGTCATCCAGAAATGACAGCAAGCCAAGGTATGAAAAACCCCCCACTAAATAGGTAGTGTGTTTTGGGTGCAGGAAAGCAGGACATTTCCTGTCTGAATGTCCTGAAAATCAAAAGAAGGAAAGAAGAAGAGAGAAGGAATCAAGAAGCAAGCATTACAGCAAACCCTCTTCCAGCAGGCACAAAAAGAAGGACAAAGGATTTGTGGCTGAAACATGGAGTGAAACAGAAGATGAATCCACATCTTCCAGCTCTAGTGAAGAAGAAGAGGAGGCCAATGCAAAGGAGGTTTGACTCATGATAATTGATGCAAGCAGTAGCAGATTAGATACAGATGAATCTGATAATGATGAAAACCTGTCAGCTGAAGATCAGGTAATATCATCTTATGATTTTGAATCTGATGAATTTAAATTTGAATTTAAAAACTTATGCTTAGATTTGATAAGCTCTGAGAAGGAAATCAAACTTCTCAGAGATAAATTGAATGATCTAGATAAAATCACCTCTGAAAATGCAACTCTATCTAGTGAACTGAAATCTGCAAATGAACAAATCACTTTTCTGAAATAAGAGCTTAGCAAAGCTAAGATATTAGAAGAATCATTAAATGGCAGAAGTTTGAAATTGCTAGATATAACCAGCATAGTAAATGCTAGAACTAATAACTGCAGATTAGGATTAGGAGCCACATCTAGTGAACCAACCCTAACCCAAAGGAATCATCTTTCAAAACCTGTAAATTTTATCTCTGATAAAGGAAAGAAAAACAATGAACAAGTAAATAAGGTTAATAAAATTTTAGAACAAATTGAAGCTAAAGACAAAATCAAAATCCAGAAGAATGATAAAAATAACAATGTTCAGCAGTTATCGTCGAACTCAGATCGACGATATAGGAACAGATCGTCGAACTCAGAATGACGATCTCTGAACGCAAACTTCAATAATAATCATTCGTCTAACTGCGATCGAAGAACTTTGTATGGTTCGTCGAGCCGAGGTCGATGAACATGGGGCACAGAAAATGAATATGTTCATTCTCTGGGCAGTAATCGACGATCTCAACCCAATTCGTCGAACTCTGGTCGACAAACTTATAGAAATTCGTCGAACCCAGAAAGACTTAACCAAAATTTTAACTATAACTGCAACTTAAATAATTCTAGAAAAGCTTTTAATCCTCTAACTGACTGGGTTATACCACCTAGAAGATAACACCCTCTAGGATATAAATCCAAACCAAAATTTTCAGTTATTTCCAGCTTTTCATATCAACAAATCAAAGGACCCAAAGTAACCTGGGTCAAGAATATTTAACTGCTTTCATTGCAGGAGAAGAGCTATCCAGGTGTGAATCAGACATGGTACCTGGACAGTGGATGCTCCAAACACATAACAGGTAGCAAGGACAATCTCACTAATTACAAGTCCAAGCTAGGGCCAAAGGTGATCTTTGGTGATTCAAAAAGTGGCCAATCTGAAGGATATGGAGCAGTGAAGTTGGAGCAGTTACATTCAAGAAAGTAACATATGTAAGTGGACTCAAACATAACCTCATCTCAATAAGTAAAATTTGTGATGAAGGTTATCAGGTAACTTTTAACTCTAGCTCTTGTATTATATCATCTAAAGGAAACGAACCTGTTTTAATTGGAAATAGAAAAGGCAACATATACTTAGTTGATTTTCTACCTGCCACTTCTGATATCTGTTTACTTAATTTAACTAATAACCCGAATGATTTATGGCATAAAAGACTAGGTCATGTAAATTTGAAAAACATTGCTAGGCTATCTAAAGACAACCTTGTTAGAGGTCTACCTCCTGGTCCCTACAAGAAGGAAGGCCTTTGCAGGGCTTGTCAATTAGACAAACAAACTAAATCTAGTTTCAAATCCATTAATAAAAGTTATTCACCTAGGATTTTGTATTTGCTGCATATGGATCTTTTTGGACCCATTGTTGTACAAAGCCTAGGAGGGAAATCCTACACTTTGGTTATTGTGGATGACTTCTCCAGGTTCACTTGGGTATTCTTTCTGAGATCTAAGTCAGATACCTTCAAGGTTCTTACAGATTTTCTCAGGACCATACAGATTGAGTTCTCTACTCATGTTGCATTGATCAGAAGTGATCGTGGCACAGAGTTTGAGTCTCTTCTTGTGCATGAGTTTTATGAGAAGGAAGGTATTAGGCATTGCTTCTCAGCTCCTAGAACTCCTCAACAAAATGGGGTAGCAGAAAGGAAAAATAGGACACTCATTCAAGCTGCAGGTACATTGCTTGCTGATGCATACATGCCACTAACCTTTTTGGCAGAGGCTGTACACACTACAAACTATGTCCTGAACAGAAGCTTAATTCACAAACTAAAGAACAAGACTCCCTTTGAATTGCTTAAAGGGAAGAAACCTAAAATAAATTATTTTAAAGTATTTGTTTGTACCTGTTATATACATAATAACAACAAGAAATACATTATAAAGTTTTAGGCTAAGGCTGAAGTGGGAATTTTTTTAGGATATTCCCAAGTAAGCAAAGCCTATAGGGTCTTTAATAAATCATCACTAAAAATTGAGGAATCAATTCATATAAGCTTTGAGGAGACTAACATGTATTGCAAGGAGAAAGAAGTTTCTACCAGTAACTCTTTGCAGGTACCTCACTCGAGTGAGAAGTTGGATGACCTAAACCTTACCCAAGAGGTTCCAACTCATCCCTCTCCACAAGTCAATGAAGATTATGAAGAAGAAAGCATTGAAGGGATTGACTCTCCTCCAACAGCCAACATAATTCCACAAGAGGAATTGGTTTCAAATGGTGTTGCACAACGAACTCCACCCACTGATCTTGTCACACTTAGGGATCACCCCAGATCTCAAGTGATTGGAGACATATCAGCAAGTGTACATACAAGGCATCAACTCAATCAAGATGTGATGCATGCCTATTTTCTCTCTCAGATTGAACCTCAATCCATTCATGATGCAGAGCAAGATCCCCACTGGATCATTGCAATACAGGAGGAATTAAATCAGTTTGAGAGATGTAGAGTTTGGGATTTAGTTCCAAGACCACAAAACTACCCAGTTATTGGAACCAAATGGGTATACAGAAATAAGCTTGATGCCCAAGGAGTTATTGTGAGAAACAAGGCTAGGCTTGTTGCTAAAGGCTACAGGCAAGAGGGAGGAATAGATTATGATCAAACCTTTGCTCCTGTTGCAAGGTTAGAAGCCATAAGAATATTCCTAGCCTATGCAGCCTACAAGAAATTCAGGGTCTACCAAATGGATATGAAGAGTGCATTCTTGAATGGAGTATTAAAAGAAGAGGTTTATGTTGAACAACCTCCAGGTTTTGTCTCTCCAACTCATCCTTTGCATGTATTCAAGTTGCATAAAGCCCTCTATGGTCTCAAGCAAGCTCCAAAAGCTTGGTATGAGACCCTAGCAAGCTTTCTATTAGAGCATAAATTCATTAGAGGCATAGCAGATAAAATAATTTTCACTAGACATCATAAGGACCAAATCTTGTTTGTACAAATATATGTGGATGACATCATCTTTGGGTCTACTAATTCAAAATTATGCAAGAGGTTTTCTGACCTCATGCATTCTAAATTTGAAATGAGTAGCATGGGTGAGCTTTCCTATTTCCTTGGTCTCTAAGTGAAACAGCTCCCTGATGGCATCTTCATCTCCCAAGCTAAATATGCTAAAGAGATAATAAAGAAGTTTGAGATGGCTGATGCCTCAGCAAAGAAGACACCTATGGCTACAAATGCTGTGATTGACTCTGATGCATCAGGGAAACCTGTAGATCAGAAACTATATAGGGGCATTATTGGGTCCCTACTATATCTCACAGCTAGCAGACCTGATATCATGTTTGCCACATGCCTTTGTGCTAGGTTCCAGGTGAACCTTAAAGAATCTCACCTTATTTTCCTAAAAAGAATTTTGAGATATATAAAGGGTTGTCCTAGTCCAGGCATATGGTATCCCACAGAATCAGAATTTGAGTTAACTGAATACTCAGATGCTCATTTTGCTAGATACAGGGTGGACAGAAAAAGTACCTCAGGAACTTGCCAGTTCCTTGGTATGAGATTAGTGTCCTAGTTTTGTAAAAAGCAATCATCTGTGTCAACCTCCACTGCTGAAGCATAATACATTGCAGCTGGTAGCTGTTGCTCACAAATGCTGTAGATACAAAACCAACTACTAGACTATGGTCTCAACTTAAATAATTCAACTCTACTTTGTGATAACACAAGTTGTAAGACTCCCCTCCCCCTTACCAAGGAGGGCTACCGGGTCTTATGCCCAGAACTGCCGTCTTACGGTGGCACTAACGCACGGGTTAGTCGACAACGCAAAACGCCGATTCTGCCAGCTAATACGATCATATAACCTGTAGGACAATATGAGAAATAGAAGTATAACAGTATATCAAATCCACTAGTCCAAGAGTCACAGAGTACATATCATATATATAAATGAAGAGTACAGAAACATAGTCCACAATGAGTACAAATGAAAGAGTAATAAGGGCTTATGCCCAGTACATCATATCAACTCTCTCTCTCAAATCAAAGTGGAAGCTAATCTAATACATCAAAACTCGTCCCACCTGAGGACGCGCGGTAGTAGTAGTACTCTGCAGTAGCGGTATCTGCTCCTCAAGTCCTGCCTCCTCGTCGTGCTGGTGCTCCATCTCCATGAGCTCCTAAAATAGTATGGTCACCGACCATTAGTTAAAAAGACTAAGTCGTTTCCTCCGCACCTCGCCCCGCAGCTCCTAGGCACCGAGCGGAAGGACGAAGCGGAGGACAACAAGGGGTAGCAAAAGTGGAAGCAGGTGATAAGAACTAACTAGCAGTTGTAATAGATATTATTATTCTACTCTAGCAGTTCTAAGTATATAGTACAAGTAATGAAAGTGTAGTACTAGTAAAGGAAGTAAAGAACAGAAAGTAAGAGCAGAGAAATAAAACTAGGCTACCACTATACTACCATCATAAAAGTACCTTAACTTATAAAAATGCCCATACAAATTTATAAGTTAAGGTTTCCAGGAAATTTAACTTATCATATAAAAGAGCCCATACTAATTTATATGATAATGATCTATGAAGCGTATGACCTAATATGAATGAATGTTATGATGCAATTTATGCACAGGCAAGTTCAACTCACACACAACGACTCTGTGATCACAGACCTTTAGTTCCCACTTTTTAAGAGATAGCATCACTCTCGGTACCACCGCTGCGGCTATGGCAGCAGCGGAGCGGACGTCTCCACTTTTAGGCTGGTATGCACACTACCAAATCTTAGACCCCTCTCATACGCCTCTGTACACGTCCAAGGTGCACTCTAGAGTCTCTGCGTACGTACTTTGCTGACAACCCGTCAGTATTGTTGGGTCGGATGTGCGTTATCGGGGATCATCCTCCAGACCGCAGTGTAAAACAACCCACTGGCCCCTCTAAGCCTCACAACCGCCTGGAGCACCGTACTGCCATCGGTGTGACGAACGACCAGTACCACATGCCCCGCCACTAAATTTATGCACATGCAAGTATTTCGTCCCGAGCCTTCAGCTCGCAGGACCAACCCGTCCTGCGTCCCTCAAACCCTACACGGGTGAGCATTTATCACAATCCCTCCAACCCTACATGGGTGAGAATACACAATAGTGCCTTTATTCCAAATCCCTCAAACCCTACACGGGTGAGAATGCACAATAGTGCCTTTATTCCAAATCTCTCAAACCCTACACGGGTGAGCATGTTACACAAGTCTTCCTCCAACCCTACACGAGTGAGAATGAACCACAATGTCTTAACCTATTAGACTACTCTTGTCTACGGGTTATTATACTTAGTGATTTAAGGTTAATCCTAGGACTGCCCAGGGTATACCCGGTGAAAGGCTCTCGGGGGAACTAGGAACTACGATGGGATTACGCCCAAAGTTCCCTTTCTCAAGGATAATTACTTTTATACGTGTCTACCCAGGATTTTTACCCGAACTCTCGTATTACTTTAGAACGACCCTAAGGACTTAAGGTGTTATTAGGAGCGCGGCGGTCTTCCGCCGGTCCCCATTATTGTTGCTGTCACGGGACTTGCACTCTTCCACACATGGTTAAGGAATTCTCTAGGAGACCAACTAGGGTTAATTTCTCCACTAAGATCCTCACTTTACTAGTTACTCAAATTCCTCCTCTGGTGGCCATACTAGTACGAACATCGGTGCTAGACCCTTACCCATGTCCCGATACCACCCACAAATGTGACAATCAAATTCCTCTAGCCATATGCCACAAATTATTTATCCTAGGATGGTATGGACCTATATGATGAATATGATGAATTCCATAATTTTCCAAATTACTTACACCATTAAATTAATTTCTTTAAATGTAATCCCTAGTCATTTTGCACATGAAGTATTGTCAATATTAAACCAACTATCCTAGGGATTCTTCCAGGTATATAATATGACAATTAATAGGGCCTACCAAAATTTCATGCCTTTTCAATTCAGATTTATAATTAATTCCTATTTAATACTATATCCACAAATCTAGCATTTTCCAAATGAAGTACATAAAATATTAT
Source organism: Platanthera guangdongensis (assembly GCA_039583875.1). Classification (NCBI taxonomy): domain Eukaryota; kingdom Viridiplantae; phylum Streptophyta; class Magnoliopsida; order Asparagales; family Orchidaceae; genus Platanthera; species Platanthera guangdongensis. Next base: position 194,252,269 of record CM077151.1, read on the forward strand.
CTCAAAAATTCTAATTAAATTACAGAGCCTTGATAATAATGAAATAATGCTATGTCCAGATTTCCCTTTACATCTAGGTTGAAATGGCCTATCCATGATCAATTTGAGTTATTTACAAAAAATGCCATTATGGGGTCTAAGTACATTATTTTGTACTCCAAAATTCTGAAATAATTGTACAAGGTATAAAACATACAATTACAGCAATATAAAGTTTCTCAGATTTTTCAAAGGAATATACCCATCATTTCTACACAAAATTCCATAAGGGTAAAATGGTCATTTTGCTCCTTAAACTACTTAAAATTCATCCAACAGAGATATAATTTATTTTTAGTGCTTATTATGTCACTCCTTAGTCCTCAATAGAAATTGAACCTTTTATGATAAGGGTAAACCTAATTTAAATTTATTTCCTAAAAAGAACCAAATTTTCAAAAATTCAAAATAATGGGATTATTGTTCCCAAAAATCCCACCATTACTATGAGAGGTGTATTACACCCTCATGTGTCTCCATAATGAAAATCATGAATTTTGAATGTTCCAAGTTGGCTGAATACACATTATTTCATTTTAGGCTAAATGCACACCAAGCCTATAACAAGTCAACACATGCAAGTGGGTTTACCCAACATACAGTGGTCCAAATTGGCTGAAATTTACAACATACACTTATAATGTCCATAAAGACATGCCACCAAACTTTGGGGCCATTTGGAGTCCCACAACTCCAAATATTTCATTTATTTCATTTTGGGTATTTTAGTAAAAACTATAGAAAACGTTTTCCCAAAAATTCTCATTTTTGTACAGGGGTTAACCAAGCCCTAAACATGCATGCACCCAAAAGTTTGGGCCACCTGAGGCGGCGCCACCCTCGGCCAACGGTGCCATCACCTTCACGGTGGTGGTGGCTATCCTTTGCCGGTGATGAGGCGGCGGGAGACGGCGACGACAACGATCCCGAGCGGTAAGAAAAAGCTTGAAAACTCTCCCATTTCTCCCATGTCATCGGGCTCAATTGAGCCCGATATCTCCCCAAGTTGATCTAGGATTCTAGTACGGGTAGAGGGACGGTGAAACGAACCCGAATGGCGGCACGGCGGCGAGGTTGGCGGCGGTTGGCCATGGATGAGCTGCTCCAGCGATCTCCTGCTCAAAATCCCGATCCTTTACTAAATGCTTTGCTCCAGGACTTGTTCTCCACTTGTTTCCACACACTGAAGCTGGTGGTGGAGTTGATTTGAGCTGGGAGTGGTTGTATAGGGAGATAAAACCAAGGTGAGCTCAGTTGGGGCTTTGGAGGCTTCACCCTTGGTGCCAAGTGGCCACCATGCTGCCAAAGTCTGCTGGATTTTACTGAGGAGGCCGGCCAGCACCTTTCTGGGCAGAAGAAACCAAGGCCAAGTGGCCTCTGCCTCTTAACTCACCTGCCTGCATTAAGCCGAAATCTGCCCGAGAAGGACACGGCTGGTGGCACGCCCTCGACATGCCTGTGTCACAGGCCATCTACCTCTTACTTAACATTCGACGATCGTCAAACGCAGGATTTCACGATCGTCGAACGAGCAAATTTCGTCGATCGTCGAACGCAGGGGTCACTCGATGATCGTCGAGCAGCTTTCATCGATCGTCGAACTCAGGGGACGCGACAATCGTCGAGCAGCTTTCGTCGATCGTCGAACGCAGAGGGAACACGCCACAATCGTCGAGCAGCTTTCGTCGATCGTCGAACGCAAAGGGACATGCCCTCCCGACACGCCCGTGTCATCTAGCGTGTTCTTCCTGAACACTTTTCATCGAACGCATTTCGTCGAACGCGCGACAACTCTGTACCCGAGCAGGACACGCCCTGGGACACACCCGTATTCCAGGCCGTGTCACCCAAAATTTTGCCTATTGAAAATTGGGCTGATTGGGCCTATAGGTATAGGTTTGACCAACTTAGGGTCATGATTGACTTTGGTCAACTAGGGTCAAAGAGTTGACCTAGTGACATGCCCTAGGGTCCACTTAGATTATTTTAGGGTTAGGGCAATGTGGTGGGGGCAAGGTGTGGCTAGGGTTCCTATTTAGGCTAGTTTGACCTAGTTTGACTTAGGCCCTTATAGTGGGCCCCACCTGGCTACAACCCACTACCTAGGGTCAAACCTAGCTATATTCGCTAACACCCACCCCATGTCCAACCCAATCTGAGTTAAGGGGTCTAGAAGTAAATGAGATGTTACACAAGTGCTATAGCCATAACACAGAATCCAATCCATCACAGTAGGACAAAGCATATAGACATTATGCATCATTTCATTAGAGAGTGTGTAGACACAAATAAAATAAATCTTGTTTATATCTACACTGATTTACAAAGAGCTAATATATTCACCAAACCTCTGGATGAGAAAAATCATGTATTCTTTATAAATCAGCTTGGAATGATAAATGGAGAAGATTTAGTTTAAGTTTTGTCTGCACTCGACGAATTCTCCAAAGTTCATCAGACGGAGTTCGACGAACTGGGGAGAGTTTGAGAGATCTTCGTCGAACAGAGGACAACGAACTCTCTGTGAGTGAAACAATCTTCGTCGACCGGAGATCGACGAACTTGCTTCAGAAGATATCGAACGGCGCTCGACGAATTATCTTTAATTCTTTAGGATGAGATCGACGAATTTTTTACTTCTAAATCATTTCGTCGAACTCAGTTCGAAGAATTGTTTTTGTTTACGTGGAATGGAGTTTGTCGATTCATATTCTATAAAACCTTATATCTAGGTTTTCTTCGACCTCCATCCCGCACTTTCTATTCTCTTGCACTTGATCGCCGTTTCTCACTTTTGCAGGTGATTCCATGACAATTCTAGCAGGAGCTCTAGCCGCTATGAAGTTTGACACCGGCTTTGATGTCGACTTCGAATCGTTTCAGCACTCAAATCTAATCTTTCTCTATATTCTGGAACTTCTGGAAGAACAAAATTTGAAGAACCTGATGACTACCAGGATAAAGTTGGCAGGAACAGAAATCCGAGAATGGGTCTATACTTCATCCACTTCTGAAGACAATTCTATGACCGGATCAATCACGGGTAACACTGTTTCCTTAACTCTCGCAGTTTTAACTGAAATCTTTGGTTTGACAAATGGAGAAGAGGAATTAGAAATTGATTCTGAAGAGTTTGATACGATGCTAAATCTGATGGGTTATGCTGGTTACAACCCAAATAAATTGTTGAAGAAATATCTATCTGTAGCGTACAAGTTTTTGGCAGACATTGTTTGGAAGGTCTTGTTTGGCAAGCATACTGCCCATGACTACATCACAAGGCATCAGTTCTTGGTCATGTGTGCAGTGATAAATAAGAAGCAAGTGGATTGGGCTCAGATCCTCTTTGATCTGATAAATAAGAAAAATAATAAGAAAGAAGTGTGTTTTGGAAGGATCCTAGGGATCTTCCTAAAGGAGAAGGCTGCTGAATCCCTGGTCTCCCAGACCATATTCATTAATGCCAGCAAAAGACTTACCTGTGCCTTATTTGGCAGGTGGGAGAGGACCATACCTAAGCCATCCAAGGCTTCTACCTCTTCACCCCAGCTTCTGAAGGCACTCGGGCTGTTAAAGCCACTCCCAAACCTACTGAAGAGATTCATCCAACACCACCATCTCTTCAAACCCAACTTCCAGCAACACAAATCCATCCCTCTTCCACACCTCCATCATCCCCTACTCAACCTCCTACTCCACCAGAATCTCCACATGCTTCACCAGCACCAACTCCTCCATCATCTCAACTTCCTCCTCATTTATCCTCCATACCATTTTTCAATATACCTCCATCACCTCCCAATTCCCCTTTTCCTCCAAACACCCACATGGAAGATGCCACCCTCCATCCCCATAACATCTACCATCCCTCAACATACATCCCCTCCAGATGTTCACATACCAGATGCTCCACTTTCTATCCCTCCCACAGTTCCCACTTTTACACCTTCTGCAACACCATCTACACTTCCACCATTGGACACCTCAACAATTGTTTCTCTCATTGCTCTCCTCACTCCCCTTCTCAAAACCCCAATAGCAAAGGCCATTACACCTCTTGCTACTTCAATTACTACCCTATCTGCACAGATCACTGCCCTCGTTACTGTCACATCTTCAGTCGGGGGCCTGGCTTCAGGTCTTACTGAAACCATACAGGGGGAGATGTCTGATGATGAAGCTGCAGTAGTTCCAGCAGTAGCAGCTCCAGCAGTAGAGGCAGCAACAGTTGCAACAGATTGTACAGAGTATATTGATACAGATGATATTGATTTTATTAATTTTATTAATATAGATGACATGGACTTGGAAGAGTCAGTCTCTGAGAAAATAACTACTGGTGGTGATTTCATCATTAATCCCACAGTTGATTTAGAGAATTTGTTGAAGAATTTTGAATTTGCAGTTTTGAGATGTCTTACAGCAGATCATACTACTAAGCCATCATTGGCTATTGTACCATATACATCCATAGTAAGTCCACAAGTTGCAAAGCAACTTAGTGATAATTTTGCTGTTCCTGAGCCCACAGTTATTCAGCCCCTTCAGCAATTTCTTCTGCTCCTAGTTATGTCATGGATGACTCTCCATTGCCAGATCTGGATGATATGATCTTGGCTGACATTCAACAAGAAGAAAAGGCAGCTGCTGAAAGCACTATCAAAGTTGATGACACTCCAGCTTCTTCTATGGCTTCTCATCCAGCTCCTATTGATATTCCTGCTCAAGCTCCTTCTCAACCTGATAAGCCTATCATTTCAGCTGAGGCACTAAAGGCTCTGAATGCTTTATATGATAATCCTCAAAGATCTGATGATGAGGATAGTGATGATGAGGATGATGATGATGAATCTGATGATGAACCGAAGAGGAAGCCAGTATCCAAGAAAGGAAAAACTCCTCCTCCTCCTGCTCCTAAGCATAATCCAAACAATGACACTCCTTATTACATTCTTCAGAAGATAACACCATATAAAGGGATGCCAGCTTGGATGTGGTTGTCCAAGAATCAGCAGAAGGAGAGGAAGAAAAGTAGAAGATACTCTCCTCCTCCAGTTCAAAGATACAGAAAAGATCCACCACCTCCTCCTCCTCCAGCAGCAGGAGCCTCTGGATTAGAATATCAATGATCTCCTTCTATTACCCAGACCTATCAAAGGCAAGACAGATCTTCAAATCCTCCTCCAGCTGGATCATCTGATAAGCATTCATCCTCTCAAATGTCTATTACTTCAGGAAAGTCAAAAGGAAAGTTTAGTGAAGTCCCACCTCCCAGGTCTTTATACTCCAGTCAGAAACAACAATATACAGTGTCTACAAATTTCCAGGACCAATCTAATCAGTTCAGAATCTCTTCTCTAAAGTCAGACCAGGTAGCAAATTTAGAGAGACCTCCTTCTCCTCCTCTTGATCCTGAGCTTGACCCCAACTTCAGAATGGCAAGGTTTAATGAATTAGTTGGGCTCTCTCAAATGAATAAAGCCAGGAAAGAAGGTCAAAACCCCTCTAAATTCACTACTATGTCATCATATAGAGAGAAAGAACTTAACAGATTGTAGGTCAGTAAGAAAGTATTTAATCCATCAGAGCATATGTCTCTTTATCCTGAAGCAGTTGTCCCCAGGGCTACATCTCTGAAGATTATAGGGGCTGCTGACATGACCATGACCATTGTGCAAGCTTCAGATCCTAACAGAGAAATATTATTTGCAAAGCTAGGAGACAAGAGCAAGGATGTAATGCCAAAGGAAAAGAAGCAGAAGAAGTGATTTTGAACTCTATTTATCTTTATGCATTATTTATAACTGCTTTATATTTTCTGAACAAAGCTCATGTATATATATATATGTTGCATGTGTTATCTATCTTTGCCAGATATATGCTTTTTCTGCTTTGTTTATTTTCAGTTTAAGTCTGAGTCTGTGGTTAGTAACCTCACCAAAATAGGGGGAGATTGTTGGATCCCTAGTTTGATTTAGGCTAGGTTCACTAACTTAGGATCATATGACCCACAATGTATAGCCAGGGTCATAGTTGTGTCATAGAGTCTAGGCAAAGTACTTAGAGTCAACATCACATGGACCAACTATCAACAAGACTGCCAGAGACTCAAGACATAGAAGATTTCAAGACTCTGTAAAGTGAGTTCGACGTTCGTCGAACTCAGGTCGACGATTGTCGTGCTCAGCTCGACGATCTCAGAGTAAATTCTCTGAACTGAGCTCGATGAACTTGGTACTCAGGTCGACGAAAACTTGGACACTACATCAACACTTCAAGTTCAGAAGACATCAAGATATTCTAAGTCCTTAGTATCAGACTTTGGTCGACGAACTTAGTTCTCAGCTTGACGAACTCTATTCTTTGGTCGACGAATCTTTAGACTACTACAGCATTCTGTCAAGACTATGTTCTCTAGTCTCAGGTCGACGAACTCAGTTCTCTGGTCGACGAATTCTGGACTCTTTACTTCAACACTTTCATTCAGAAATTATTCTAAGTCCAGACTGAACTTTAGTCGATGAAGTTATAATCTCAGCTCGACGAACAGAAGCCGTCTGGTCGACGAACACAACATCTCAACTCGACGAACTGTGGACTCAGTTCAACGATTTCTGTCAACTGTTCGACGATTCCAGACTAAGTCATTTCCAGCCGAGTCCCCATTATTACTGCAATAATTCCTTGGTAATCAATGCTCTAACATTCTCTGAATATAACCATTAGAGGAGCATTGACTGGGATATTCTCTAGGATTAGGACAGTTGGGGAAATTATTCAATGTTGCTTATTCTCTAGGCCGTCAGCATTGAATGAAGAAGGAATTCAAAATTCGAAAGACCAATTTTCCCAGGAAATATAAAAAGAGATTTTACTCTTTTCCAATACAACAGACAGATATAAAGAAAGTCAGAAACACATACAGAGAGAAGAATACTGAATCAGAAAAGAAAAAAAAACACAATCTGTCTGCTCTCAGTCTGACACAAGAATTCCAATACTGAAGAAGAAGAACAATCATTCAAATATCAAGAGTCTTCATTTTTCAAATTCACCAGGATACTTCACAGGACAACAAATCTTCCATCTGTTTAAGAAGTTCCTGAAGATCTCTCTAATCAAGGCTGAAAGCTTGAAGGCCTATCACCCTCTGCAAAGCTCCAGTTCTCCTGAACTATTCTACATCTCAGGGGGAGCTTTGACAACATCACTGAATCCACATACTCTTCCCATTGTGATTGAGAAAAGAAGACTATCATCACTCTCTCATCCCCACCTCTGTAAAGGGTTTTCATCTCCCTTCAAAAGTGATTCCTGGTTACAAGTCACCTGATCAAAAGGCTTGAGGATTTGGTTTTTTAGCACCTGATCAAAAGCTCATTGGTGTCAGGCACCTGATCAAAAACCTTAATGGATTCCTACCAGGGTGGTAAAAGAGTGGATGTACCCAGGTTGGGGAACCACTATAAAATTTCTTGTGTCGTCTGGTTGCTCCTTTTCTTTTTGTTCTTGTTGTGCTTGTGTTTTTAGGACTACCGTGTGATTATTTACATTAGTTTAATTCTGCACATTTTAATTACAGCAGAAGCTGTAACAGTTTTATAAGGACCTACAAATACTCTATTCACCCCCTCTAGAGTATATTAGATCTAACACATCACTTTTAATGGGAAGTTATCGGTTGATATCATTGGAAAGGTCCTTCTATGCAGAACCAACTCTATCATAGATATTCCTCTTTACTTCTTTGACATCATGCAAGCAATAGTCTGTAGAAAGAGTTTCAAGTTTCGCATGATGATCCTGGACAAGATTAAAGATAACATTAAAGCCTCTATATATGCCAGAATCATCTCTCTAATCCTCCATGAACTCAACCCAGAAATCTTCAGTTTCTCTAAAGGGACTGTTCTTCACCACATGAAGAAAGTCTCTATATCCTCCATATAAAGATGGGAGTTAAAACTGCAGAATCCCTCTCAGGCTGCAAAGGTTCCTGAAGTACCAAACTTAGAGGACAGGACCCCATCTCCCTCTCCATCTCAGGTCCCCAGCTCCTCTGGTGCACCTATTGAGGGGGAGTCTGCTCTTTCAATCCCAGCAAGGATTCCTACAACACTAGTATAAACTCCTCCACCTCCTCAGACTCCAGAAGAGATTCCATCTGATCAACAACTTCAAGAAACTCTACTCTCCACAGAAGCTGCTATCAATGAGATGATAAAAGAATTGACTGCAAATGATCTTCCTCCTCCTCTCTCTCCAAAGGAAACCACAACTGAAATACCACCAGAGTCTCCAGTACTATCTCAAGCACATACTCCTTCTCCAGCAAAGTCTCCTACTGCACACTAAGAGCAGGATGAGACCATTGTCATTGATGATGAGCTATCCCCTGAGCCAGCTGAAGCTCCTTTAAGGAATCTGGACTTCTCCATACCCTCAATCACTGATGAAGGGGATGTCCTACTTACCACTACAAGAGTAAAAAGCTCTGTCACCATTACAGAAATAGCTCCATGGGTAGGTCCTCCTCCTCCTCCAGTTCCCTCTACTAGTGCTCCTCCTGCTGCTTCATCCAATGATCTGTTGACTCAAGTTGTCCTTCTGCTTCAAGAATAGAGAACCTACTTTGATACTTCCCTTAAAGCTGTTATAGATAAAGTCACTGCTCTAGAGACCGAGATGAGCAGAGGATTTGCAGAAATCCAACACAACACTGACCAACTAAGACACCTTTTCCAAATTGGTGGGAAGGCTCTAAACCACACTATTACTAGTGTTGGTCAAGTGATGGAGCAAGCTATCACCCTTGTTGGTAATCAGATTGAAAGGGATAAAAGAGCTGAAACTACCAAGATGAAGATCTGTGAAGAGGTTGGTATTTTCAAATAAGATGCTATCACTAAGCTATCTGTTGAAGTCAGAAAGGGGGAGAATTTGGTGAAAAAATACTTAAAAAATCAGATGCTACCATGCAAGGGCTTTGGAAAGCCAAAATGACAGAAATCCATGATGATGTCTTAGCACAAATTCAGAGTGTCAAATTCCATACATATGGCACTGCTGTCTGGATGCACAATCAAATCCTTCCTGAATTTACTACTGATCCAAATATCATTCCTCATCATCTCAACACCCTAGCTACTGCTGCTCTTGCTCCTCCTTTGCAACCTACTTTCTCTCCCAGACCTGAAGGCCAGGAAGGCCCTCCTCCAGACTCTTATTCTCAAATCTGGGAGGATGACCCTGCAGATATTTTTCTCCAAGCTCCTCCTGAGATACATACTTTAAGAAAGAAAAGAAAATATGGTGAAGGTCCCTCTGCCAGTAGGTCCATTCCAGTTTCTGATGCTGATAAGAGGAAATCTCTAGAATTTGCAGAGATCTGGTCTCCTACCTCTAAGTCCCTCATCTTGGACACTCTCAAACTTGTTATGGAATTCCATGAAAGCAGGAACATTCATTACAGTTCACAGGAATGTGAGTTATATGAGAAATCTATGACCAAGAGGAGACTATATGATAGAGAATTTGGGAGAAATAACCCTGCTGCTCCTCCAAGACCTCCTAAGTACTACCCCAAGCCATACAACTATCAGAGGAGACAATAAGAGAAGTAAGACAGGCAGCACCACCAAGTCTAAGCTACAAGGACATGTGAAGATGTGGAAATGATCTTGTTGTAGAAATGACATTTTTGGATAATCACATTTATATAATTCTAAGTTTTTGTTCATATTATCTTGTCTCTAGTCTTATGCTTGCTTACACTGATTTGTCTATATAGCACTTTTTATGTATATAATTCACCTTAGTGTAGAGGGTTTTGACTTCTACAAATAGGGGGAGATTGTTGGGTATTGTATCCACATTAACTAAGATTTGATGAAGTCACCCTTGAACTAAGATGAATTAAGTTGTATTTGATTCTTTGGTTGAGTTGTGTGTTTGCATGACTCTAATGGAAAGTGTAGACCAATGTCAGTCTACAATGGGTCACCAAACACAGGACCATACAATATAATCCCTCATTGTATGATCCAAGGTATTGACTCATGTGTAGTCTCTCTATTGGGATACACTTTATATTCAAGCACTAGGACTTATTGGAAAAGGCTTGATGCTGGTCTCACCAAAGAGAAAAGAATTATTTCTAAGAAAATTTTTCTAAGTGTTTTACTCGAGTAGTTCTATACCTACTCGAGTGAATAGCTCTGTTTATACTCGAGTAAAATTACTCTTACTCGAGTAAGGATGATAGATCCCGAGTAGTCAATTTATGGCTCTCGAGTAGTTAAGACAACTACTCGAGTAGTTTCCATATTATTCTCGGGTTTATAGATTTCTCTCTAAATATATTCTAAGTAAATTACTCAAGTAGTACTTCATAGTAATCGAGTAGTTTATACATTCTGTCTCGAGTAGTTAAGTCATGTACTAGAGTAGTTCATTTACTACTCGAGTAGTCGAGTATTTATACTCAAGTAACCAAAATTTCTTCCCTCAGAATTTCTCTAAGTTAATTACTCGAGTAGCTATTTCCATATACTCGAGTAGTTCTTATTCACTCGAGTAGTTCAACTTCACTACTCGAGTAACCCAGAATTCCAGTTCAGAAAATATTCTAAGTCCCTGACTCGAGTAGTTCATCTACCACTCGAATAGCTTATTCTCATTTACTCGAGTAGTATTTTTTGTACTCGAGTAGTCTAACTCCACTTCACGTGTAATTCCTCAAGTACTCGAGTAAGTCTTTTCGGTACTCGAGTAGCTGATCAACTTCTCAATTTTCTTCAAGATTATACTCGAGTAGTTCTCTTCAGGATACTCGAGTAACTGTCTCTAAGTACTCGAGTAGTTATTTTCATCTTTCTCGAGTAGTTATATAATGTACTCGAGTAGTATCTTCTTCACTCGAGTATATTACTTTAGTTTTTCTGAAAATTTAGTTAAATCCAGTTTAACAGATTCTTTAATGAGCCTTGACGTGATTGGTCCACGTGTCCCTCATTATGAATTAATTATGACAGATTATCTTCGATCCTATATAAAGTCTTGTCAAACCGACAAACCCTAAAAAAGAAGAAGAAGATTATTCAGAAGTTTTTGCAGTTGAATTTCTGTTCTAAGTTTTTTGTTCCTCTCTCTCTCTCTCCAAGAAGCCGCCGCCGCCGATTCTCATCCGGCCAGGATTTTCATTTTCAAAGGATTCAGATTAACAAGATATTATAGATCGAGATTGCCGCACAACTCTTCATCTTCTATTCGATCGTGTAAAGTCAAGAAGATCTAGATCTGATCTTGCCGAGATTTTCTTCACCTATATGATAAAGCCAAAAAGTCTAGAAGAAGAAGATCCTGGCTGATTACTTGCAGATCTAATAAAGACTCTTTGTTTGTATTTCATACACATTTTATTTCATTATTGTAGGAGAAGTTTTCTCCGAGTGTAGGAGCTTTTGACTCCGAGATTGTAGGAAGTTTTATCTTCCGAGTGTAGATCCGCTTTGTGGATCGAGATTGTAGGAACGTTGTTCCGAGGCGTAGGATTGGTTTTTCAATCCGAGATAGTGGAGTAGCCGAGTCTAGTTTATTGCTAGATCGGTGAGAGAAAGTGGATGTACCCAAGATTGGGAAACTACTATAAATCTTACTTCGTCTGTGATTGATTGGTAGATAGTTCTGTGCATAGATCTAATTTTTATTCCGTAAAGAGACGCACATATCGCCTATTCACCCCCCTCTAGGTGATTTAGGCAGACAACTAATAACTTTCAGAAGCTATCAGGAGTATGCTTTCTGAAAAGAAGGTAGCTGCAGATAGGCTTCAAGATATCCCAAGTACTTCTGCTGCCAGATATGTCCCTAAGCAAGCTGTGGCTGAAAGACCAAAGAAAAGAGCTGATGTACCAGCAGGGTTGAGATCTGCAAAGAACATTGCAGTAAAACCAGTTCTTAAAAGAAGGTACAATGTGCATGAGTGCTGGTGCTGTGGCAAGGTGGGCCACTATGCCATTAATTATTGGCACAATAAGAGTGTCCAGAGAAGTATTGGTGGCTTACCTGTCAGAAGAACTGCAGGTAGGCATGTTTAGTTTAATTCTAACTTGCACCTAGGACCCAATCAGATTTGGGGTCCTGAGGTTCGATAATATATTTGTTGCAGGTAAGTCCAAGTGACCATACCCCTATATGGTACTTGGACAGTGGATGTTCCAGGCACATGACTGGAACAAGGAGCATGCTAAAGGAATACACTCCTATTTAGAATGGTTCCAGAGTTACCTTTGGGGGCTCAGAAAAAGGAGTAACTAAAGGTTTGGGTAAGATAACAAATGACATAGTAACTATCACACAAGTAGATTATGTGAAAGGTTTGAAACATAACCTTATAAGCATAAGTCGACTATGTGATTTGGGCTATGACATCTCTTTACTCAAGGATGAGTGTCAAATTAGAAGGTCAAGTGATCAAGGAGTTATCTTGACTGGCACTAGGAGAGGAAATGTTTACTGTCTAGACTTTGAGTGTGAGAGAAAGGACTCTCCTATATGTCTAGTTACAGATGAGAAAGTTTCTCATTGTGTTAAATGGCATAAGAGGCTAGCTCACCTAAACTACAAGACCATAAGTAGACTCTTTACTGAAGAGTTGGTAAGGAATGGTCCTGAAGTTAAGTGCATTAGGGAGGGCATTTTCTCAGCTTGTCAAAAGGGCAAGCAGACCAGGTCTTCCTTCCAAAGTCTTGATACCAAGGACTCAGTAGGGTGTTTATACCTCCTGCACATGGATCTATTTGGTCCCATACCAATTCATAGTCTAGGTAGGAAAGTCTATACTCTTGTGGTGGTTTAAATTTTTCTAGGTTTGCTTGGGTATTCTTCTTAAGAAAAAAAATCTGAAACCCCAGATTTCTTCCAGACTTTTGTCAAGCAAATTCAGAATGAATTTACTAGTTTTATGGTCAAGATCAGAAGTGATCATGGGACTGAGTTTCAGTCTGAATGCATGACAAAGTTCTGTGAAGTGCTTGGGATTCATCAAGAATTTTCCTCACCTAGAACTCCCCAGCAAAATGGAATTACTGAAAGGAAGAACAGAACTTTAATTGAGGCATGTAGAACTCTGTTAAATGACACTTCTCTCCTAGAATATTTCTGGGCTGAGGCAGAAAATACTGCTTGTCATGTTCTCAATAGAGCTTCAATCACTAAAAGCCACAAAAAGACTTCCTATGAGATTCTGAAAGGTAGAAAACCAAACTTATCCTATTTTAATATCTTTGGTAGCAAGTGTTATATACTAAACAATGGTAAGTCTCATTTGACTAAGTTTGCTATCAAATCTCAAGAAGGAATATTTGTTGGGTACATCAACAAAAGTAGAGCATACATGATCTATAACTTGACTACACAAGTTATAGAAGATTCTATCCATGTAGTCTTTGATGAGTCTAAGTTAATTAACTGTGAGCTGCCAAGCACTTCTTCTAGTTCTGCAGGTCTAAAAGATAAGATGAACAATTTGACCATCAGGGAAGATAATCCAGCAAGCCAAGTGACTGAAGATGATGGATACTGTCCATGGGGAGCCCAAGACTTACTAGCTGAAAATGAAGAACAGGTAGCTGAAGACATAGAAGATCAACAAGCTGAAGGAAGATTACCTCTAGCCTTGAGACATTTAAGAGATCATCCTGCTCATCAAATCATTGGTGATGTTAGTCAAGGTGTAATGACCAGAAGCAAGAGCTTGAACTCAGCACTATGTTCAAGCTTTCTGTCTCAAATATAACCAAAGAAGTTTGAAGAGGCCATTCTAGATTCATTCTGGATTGGTGCAATGCAGGAAGAGCTGAATCAATTCAAAAGATGTAAAGTTTGGAAATGGGTTCCCAGACCTAAAGAACATAATGTGATAGGGACTAAATGGATCTACAGAAATAAGTTAGATGTAAATGGAATCATTGTCAAAAATAAGGCCAAATTGGTTGCAAAAGGCTACAGGCAGGAATAAGGAATAGACTTTGACCAGACCTTTGCTCCAGTAGCAAGGCTGGAATCAATAAGACTATTCCTTGCCTATACAGCCTATAAAGAATTCAAGGTCTTTCAAATGGATGTCAAGTCAGCATTGCTGAATGGAGATCTAAAAGAGGAAGTATATGTGGACCAGCCATCAGGTTTTGTAGATCCTCACTTTCCTGATTATGTCTATAGACTTAAGAAAGCTCTATATGGGTTAAAACAAGCCCCTAGAGCATGGTATGAGACATTGTCTACTTTTCTCATTGAGAACAAATTCTCTAGGGGAAAAATAGACAAGACCCTATTCCTAAGGGAATCCAAGGGCAAGATCATCCTAGTCGAGATATATGTTGATGACATAATCTTTGGATCTACTGAGAACAACCTTTGCAGGAAGTTTGCCAAACTTATGCAAGGGAAGTTTGAGATGAGCAGCATGGGTGAGCTAAAGTTCTTTTTGGGACTTCAAGTAAAACAGACTGATGATGGATTATCCATATCCCAGTCTAAGTTCACTAGGGAGTTGATTAAAAAGTATGACATGAAGACTGCTTCCACCGTGAAAACTCCAATGGGGTCAAGTATGCCTTTAGGTAAAGATGAGGCAGGGAAACCTGTTGATGAGTCTTTGTATAGAGGGATAATTGTCTCCTTACTATACCTGACTGTAGTAGGCCTGACATCATGTATGCTACATGTGTCTGTGCTAGATACCAGACATGCCCTAAAGAATTTCATTATTCTGCTGCCAAGAGAATTTTAAGATATCTTAAGGGCACACCAGATCTTGGTCTATGGTACCCTAGGAATAGAAATTTTCTGCTAACAGGATTTTCAGATGCAGACTTTGCAGGTTGCAAAGAAGACAGAAAAAGTACCACAGGTATATGCCAATTCCTAGGAGGAAGACTGGTATCATGGAATAGCAAGAAACAGACAAGTGTTGCTATATCCACTGCAGAGTCAGAATATATAGCAGCTGGAAGTTGCTGTGCTCAGTTGCTATGGATACATCATCAACTAGAGGACTATGATATCAAGATAAGTAAAACTCCACTATATTATGATTCTACTAGCGCTATATCAATTGCTAGAAACCCTGTTTCACATAGTAGAACTAAGCACATTGAAATTAAGCACCATTTTATAAGAGAACATGTTGAGAAAGAGGACATAATTTTAGAGTTTATTTCAACTGATACTCAAGTAGCTGATATATTCACTAAACCTCTAGATGAAACTAAATTCAATTACTTTAAAATTGAATTAGGCATGCTGATTTTAGAATAAAATGGTAAATTAAGAAAAATACTACTTACAATATGACTAAGTAAATTTGTATCGACACATAAAGTACTCTGTGTCGACACTTAGTAGTTGGTGTCGACACATAAAGAAGATTTTGTCGACACTTAAGATCTGGTGTCGACACAAAGGGTTGTTGTTCCTGAGATGTTGGTGTTGACAAATAAGGTCGTCAGTGTCGACTCACAGTAATTGGTGTCGACATATAATGTTGTCATGACCCTAAATTCTCTGTCGAGATTTTAGTAGTCTAAGTCGACACAATCCAAACAGTGTCGATATATGAAACAAATTTCCGACCGCCTTTTGGCCTTCCCTGCTTAGAAAAGTATAAATAGGTGGAAACAAGACCTTGTCGACTACGCTCTTAGAAATCTCGAGACTAAACCGTCTATGTCGACAAGAAGTTCATCTTCCTTCTCTTCAATTTTCTCTCTCTCATCTCCAATGGCGCCCAAATTGGACAACAATGTGAACGATTGTTATGAGCTCGTCCGGGGGGCATTCACTGCTGCTGCACATGAAATCAAGATGGTTGTAGACCTAATCCAGGAAGCCGGACTGGAATATTTTTTTTCTGAATCAACAACAATCTGGAAGAAGGAAATTCTTGAGTTCTATTCCAATGCTACGTTAAACTCAAAGGGGAACAAGATCAAATCTACTGTTCATGTTGAGAAGGCCAAAATAACACACAAAAGTCCGAGTAAATCCCTTCATCTTCCCAGGATAAAAGACGAGACAGAGGTTGATTTCAATTTGACTTATGAAGCACTTAAATGGTGTGGGCTGACCGCAACAACTAACATCGGATCGTCCATGACAAGGAAAGGAATGAACTCCCAAGGGTAATTTCTCTCTGAAATATTTGGCAAAGTAATTCTCTGCAAGACTGGGGGGCATGATAGGGTCTCTTCCTACATGTTCAGCCTTATGACAAGAGTCATATTCCAGGTGAAGACTGACTGGAGTGTAGTACTTTTCAACAAGATTAAGGAAAGCATCAAAAAACCTAATCTGGGGAGAATACTAAGTCTATATCTAGCTGTAAACATACCTGAGGTAATAACTCAAACTGCTGGCACAAAGATTAATCACATGAGGCGAATGGACATAAGGATCCTATCAAGGTGGGACAGAGTTTTGTCCAAAAAAGATCCAGCACCAAAGCAAACATCCAAACAAGTCCCATCTTCCAAGAAAGATAAAGTGCAGGATGAGGAGTCCTCCAGTGACTCTGAAGAGAGAGTAGAATTAAATTCTCATAAAGAGACCACCAACCTACCCAGGATGTGTCCAACCCATACACCTGGAACTGAAGCTCAGATCCAGGGGGAGGCACTCCATCAGGTGAATTTTCTTGAGATATCAGTCCCATCAGATACTATCATTGAAGCTCAGCTTGACAGTAAGACTGTGAACCTCATCATCGTGGAAGTGTTTCAAGACATCAGCAAAACTCCCGATCCTTCTGACAGAGAGGCACATGATGTACATATTCCTGATTTGCTAGATAAACATCAGGCTACTGAAATAGAAGTAGTTCAAGACTTGGTAAGTGACTTCCAGCATGAGCAAGAAGAAGTACAACAAGAAGAGATGTCTATAGATGCACCAGCTGCTATAAGGATTGAGGGGAAGGCACCAGACCTACCCCCTAAATTGGTTGAAGATATTCCAGGCCACATAATGGAACATGAAATATCATCTAATACTGAAGATGAGGAGGCAAACACAGTTTTTAAGAAAAGAAAATTAATGGAATTAAAGAACAAGAGTGCTGGATATAAGAAAGCCTTAAAGGTTGGATCCTTCCCTACTGCTTCTCCTATAGATTTCACTTCTCTATTAGTACAGCTCCAAGTCAAACTTGATGAGCAAAGACAAGCTTTAGAAAAGTGTGTGGATGAAAGCCACAAGGGGCTGCAGTTCAATCTGGCCCAAGATATCAAGTCAATTCGATTTGAGGTCAACATGCCGAAGAAGGACATGACAAATTGCTTCCACAAGGGAGGAAATGTTGTGGTGTATCTTGCTAAACAACAACAAACCACTAAGATTGAAATAGATGATCTTGTGGTCAAGCAGGGAATTGTTCTTGAAAATCAGAAGAGATTAAATGAGAATTTGATGGAACTATACACCATCTCTCTGACTAAGTTGGATGACCAAACCACTGCCCTTGTAGCCACTATGAACACCCAAGTCTCTGCTATAGAAAAACAGATTCAACTGGACTTGGCCATAGTTACTACTGCCATAACGACTTCTGAATCTGCAATTTCTGCCCTAGTGAAGAAATTCAAAGACTACTACACCACTGGCAATTATTATATTACAGATCAAATATGCTTTCAAAAGAATGATCTCAGAGATCATATCTATAGAGAAGTCATAAAGGGGGAGTGGGTATTGGTTCAAGCTAGCTCTGACCATGCAAAATGGGTCACTAATAGTATCAGAGCTACCTTGGGATATCCACCCTTATGTGATGATAATAACACTGCAGAATCTGGATGCCATCCTGAGTTCTTGGAGGGGATGCAACAAGAGTTAGTTCAAGTCATATATCCCCCATCTGGGTTTGAAGAAATCCAACAGACTGTTCAGACTATGTACAACCCTCCACAGGACAAAATGCCAGTAATTTGTGAGGAGGTGGATATGGCTGACCCAGTATTCCTGAAAGAACACGAGGCTCAAATGTCTAAGAAGAGCTTTAGAGAACATGCTGAGGCTAGGACTGATGTTAAAAAATGGAGTCCTACCTCAAGAATTATCATCTTAACTGCATGGAATGCAGTTGCTGAAAATCAGTATGACAGGGGGAAATGGTACTCCAAACAAGAATACGATAAGTATCTTGCGCAACAAGAAAAGATCCAAAAATTCAGGAAGGACTTGAAGGCTGTAAGAATCCCTGCAAACTCCATAGAGCCCTGCAAGTACTTCCCTAAACTATTTCATTACTTTGAGAGGCAAAAGCTGAACGCTGCATAACTCAAGGCCAAAGACATTAAGGGAAAGATGCCTGCTACTGATACTGAAGCTGATGTCAAAGCAACTATCTAATCAGGCAAAGGGATTGCCATTAAGGAACCAAATCAACTTTAAACTTAGATTGACTAGAATTGGAAAAACTGTGTATTTTGATTGTTCTTAAGAAAACATTAACCTTGTAATCTCACCTTGATTATTTGAGAATTAAATTCTAGGTTGACATTTGTTTATATATCCATGTCTCTGAGTTACATGGTTTTCCTTATGTTATTTCAATTCTGAATTTTTGTGAGTAACATGATGTCTTTGTTCTTGAACAAATTTGGTTGAAATACCTGGATATATCATGCTTATCATTTTTGTTATATGGTGTATATCATTGACTATGGGTTATGACTTCTCCAAATAGGGGGAGATTGTTGGGTACATTGGAATTTATGTACCTAATTCGGAGAAGCCTCACCTAAGTTAATGATATACATCATGTTGTATTTGATGGTGTTTTGAGTTAGTTTGTGCAGGCAGAAGAGTGCAGAAAATATTCTAAGTACAAAAGTGTCGAGACAATTATTTTTGTGACGACACGTTTGAAGGAGCTGTGTCGAGACAAGAAGCAAGTATGTGTCAACATACAGGACTTGTGTCGACACTCAGAAGCTAAGTCGACATCAACTGTGTCGACACTTATAACTTGTGTCGACACACTTAGACTGTTGAGCTGACAAGTGTAAAGAAGCAACTATGTCGACATACAGGACTTGGGTCCACATTTGGAGAGGCTGTGTCGACACACAGGACTTGTGTCGACACATTCTACAAAGGCTGTGTCAAGAACTTGATAAAGAGTTATGTTGACATTTCTTGAAGTATGTCGACACATTCTACAAAGGGTGCGTGTCGAGAACTTGATGAAGAGCTATGTCGACTATTTTCTGAAGAGTGTCGACACAGTCTACAATGACAGTGTAGAGACTAAGTGAAGAGCTATGTTGACAGTTGCTAATGTTTGTCGACAACGCCAAAGTAATTGTGTCGACACCTGGGTAATTGTGTCGACACATATTATACTTATGTCTCGACACATTCAACTGAGTTAAATAACTCTAAGTACCAAATCTCAAGACTGAAGACTTGACAGCTGCCAGAATTGTCACGGCCTATTAGACATGACCGAACTGTCAGATGTCGGTCATCTACCGGATCAGCTGGTTGCCTTTGAGGTAAACTATAAATAGAACTGATCTATCAGAGAATAGAACAACAACTGAAGACGGAGAGAAATTAAAGAGGAATTCTCCAAGAAGAATTTACGGATTCTAGTACAGCAGAAGATTCTGATTCAAAACCAGAGAAGGGGATTGCTTCACAGCAGATCTTTTGAAGACTGTAGAATTAATTCAGCAAGGTGGGAGAAGCTGGATCTACACCAACTTCTTAAGAAGATTTAACCTAGGTTCTCTCTTTTAAGAAGCTTTGAATAATCTAAGTCAGGTTGAATCATATTCATTACTGTAAAGAATAGTTGAAAGCAGATCCATCAAGATCTGATCAAGATTCCTTCATATCTTTCAGAGTGAAGGAAGGAACATCTTATTATTCAAATTCCTGTAGGATCTATTCTAGATGAGTGTAAGAGTTTAAGTTTTCTGAGTTGTAATCCTGTAACTATAAAGGCTGAGGTAGGGCTATTTGCCTGAGGTAGGAGATTACTTTCTCTGAGCTGTAGACCTGGTGGAAGAGGCTGAGGTAGGGCTTAATTGCCTGAGTGGTAGGAGTGGAGATTCACTCTGAGGTAGGGTTCTTGGGAAGAGCCTGAGTTGTAGTACTTGTTGAAGTGTGAGCTGTAAGAACCAGTTTGGGTTCTGAGTTGTAAGATCTAAGGATCTGAGAAGGTGGAAGGAAGTTAGGCCGAATCAAGTATACTGCTAGATATGCGAAGGGTGGAAGTTGATGTACCCATCATTTGTGGAACCACTATAAAACCTGTGTGTATGTTATGATTAGTTATTTGTATGCTGTGGTAACTGTAGATTTTATCTGTGCTGTGATCAAATTATTTACTGTCTAAGTAGAATAAGAATTGAACCTATTCATGCCCCCTCTAGGTGTTTAGACAATCTTGAAACCAATTCTTTCAAAGGGCTTCAGTCATCTATTTCCCGCTTGGTTCACCATTACCTACAAAGAAACACTCCACCAAGCGGTGGAAAATAGGGCAACGGTCCATATTCAGCCGACCAATTAAAACGACCCTGCCCCTGGTTCGGGGTTGCGAAATTCCTTCTCTGCAAGCATTACATCCACATAATTTGTGTATATATACAACAAGAAAGTGCATGACCGCACAAATCAAAACATAACAGAAATGCCGACACGATGGCCCGACACTCCGTGCACTCAGGGCACATTATCGATGTACTAGAAAACCCAGGTCCCACCAACGTTCAGAGGTCCCAGACATGACGGTCCATTATGAGCATTCCTAGTTTTATGGCTCACAGACCAAAAACTCTCGCTATGTGATCCTAACAGGGCCTTAAGCACCCACGGTTAGACAACCATAATGCAGGTACATATCTGCCTTTCCTGTTGATCAAAATTGTCAGACTCAAGACTGGAATGACACGGGTACAACTTCACCTTTCCCGTTCGGCCACACAGGACTTCACAGTTGTAGCACAACGGCTCAACTTCACACAGAATTGCACTCACGGCCAAAAGAGTTGAACACCAAGTACCAACTCACAAATATTTTTCCTGGACTTCCTCCAGTACTTCCTGTTACATAACGTCACAGGAGCCACCATGGACTCCATACAATACTCAAAGTACACGGAGTATTCTCCGGTTCGCAAACAAAGCATCACCAATCCAGACCAACTTGTCCGGATGGGTTTCTCACAACATGCCTAACCGCACTACACATTTTCGGTTCTAAATGCAAATCCAACAAGGGATGACAACAACGTCCTAAGGGAATCCCTTAGATGTCCACCTTTTGGTGGAGGATTCCATACAATATGCAGAAAAGAGGACTTCACTTGTCCAAGCAGGATATCGTTACCATTGGAAGACATTTCAGTGCCATTGGAGGAAGAACTACTCGGATGGGAAGAATCCCGCCGACTTTCCTCGCCCAGAACAACACTCGGATCTCGAAAATAACCACCAAATCTCCTCAACAAGGCACGTCAGCCACAGAACCAAACACCTCCATTCTAGTTTTACTCTCTTCCAGAAAATGACAAGAAGATATGATAAGAGACAGAATAAATTTCTTCTCAAACCTCTCAGGAAAAGTGGATTCGGGAATCAACCCTAGCCACATGATTTCCACCGCCCAGCGGCAACAGCCTAGATGAAATTACACTTCCAACCGCATCATAAAAGCCGTATCAATATTAAAATCTCAGTAACTACGCCTATACAGAAAGATGAAAACATCCACTGACATTTCATCGAGCTCAGCCCGACGATATTCGTCGAGCTCTGACCGACGATATTCGTCGAACTCAGCCCGACGATATTCATCGAGCTCAGCTCGATGATATTCGCCGCACTCAACACAATGATATTCGCCGCGCTCTGCCCGATGATATTCATTAAGCTCTGTCCGATAATATTCGTCGAGCACTTCCCGATGATTTCTTGTCAAGCGTCGAACGTTCAGGCCAGAGACTTTTGGGGTGTTATAGTCACAACATTCAACTTGTCATTCCCTTTATCCAGATGCCGCAGTGGCTACAACACTTGAAGTGGAACCGGTAGCAGCAGGGGCTGAGACCACAGGAACATACGCTTCAAATGCCCTTTTTGCCTACACTGGAAGCCGACCTTGTACTTCGTCAAACAATACGCAACATCACGCCCCTTTGTTGAAAATCATGAAGTGAAATGGTGGACTGGGCGACCTGGGCGTCCTGTCCAAGAAGCCTATGCAGACAAGACTAGCGGCTAGCCAGATCAGCTATGGAGCTGCTGTCACCTTGTGCTCTGGAGGCATGTACGGTTTGTTTACGCGGTTTGTGTAAACAATAGAGGTGGCTAGCCAGGCCTACTTGTGGTCAGCAGGCAGTTCATTCCCAGAATGTAATCGGATGGATAGGGTGGCTATTCATGGAGCTCGCCAAGACCGGTGAGGTATGGACTCGTGTGGAGTTCATGGAGTCTGGGTTGTGGGCTGGACTGGAGCTCGTGAGATTGGCTTGGCGTGTGCCTTGGTCAAGCTCTGGTGGCACGGTTGGTGGTAACCATGTAGTTCACTAGTTAGAGCAGACTGGTGCCGGAGTTCACGGGGTTATACAGATTGGCTTAGTCTGGGAGGTCACGCAGTCTGCGCGGACTGATATTTCTATTCGCCAAGTTTGGCAGCAGTCAGCCTTGTGTGCTTTGGCTGCAATCTCGAGTTATGCGGACTTGAGTGGTGTCCACAGGCGCGTGTGGACAGGAGTTGTGTCCGCAGGTAGGCGGACTGGGGCAATATTCACAGAGTCCTCCTGTATGGCGATAGAGTTTGGTTGGTCCTTGATGACAAGGAATATTGGCTTAGTATCCGGCCTTGGTAGTGTGATCTTGGCGGGCTGGCTGTCGTGATTAGTGACGACGGTCTGATTGTGTATCCGGGGCTTGGAGGATACACTTGGTGTTTGCTGCGAGATAGGGCGGTTATCCCATCCTCTAGGGTGGTGATCACACTCCTCTCCACGCCTATAAATAGGACCCCCTATCACATCAATTAATGACCAACTCAACAGTAAGTGAACTCGCGGATAGTTTTTGCGGACAGATTTTTTCTAGTTGCGTGGTTTGGAGTGTTGACCGGTTTGTGCTATGCAGGTTGTACGAGTAGCATTGGAAAGCGAGAGGCTTGGTTCTGATTTCGGTTAGGGACAGTGCGGGCTCTGTGGTTAGTAACCATCGGTTAGCAGCAGGTCGAGGTTTGCAACCAGGCAGTCTTCTCTTCTGTAACTTGTTTTCCAGTTCAATAAGTTGTCAGCTTCTGGCGGCTTGGTTCAGTTTGGTAGCAGCAGTTCACACGATATGATGGTTAGGCAACCGTACGGTTATGCGGCTTGCAGATCGGCAGATAGAGTTCAACATGGGAATAATGAGCAGTCCGCATGACTAGGTTGTGGTTTGG
Organism: Platanthera guangdongensis; assembly: GCA_039583875.1. Lineage (NCBI taxonomy): Eukaryota > Viridiplantae > Streptophyta > Magnoliopsida > Asparagales > Orchidaceae > Platanthera > Platanthera guangdongensis. The sequence goes on from CM077151.1 coordinate 194,275,784, forward strand.
CAACTTAGCAGTTTCAACGGACTCCGTAGTGGTTAGCAGCATAGCCGACGGTTACTCTTTGAGTCAACACGACTTGTTTTTGCCTTGTATTTTTTTCTGCTTCCATCGGGTACATTGACAATCATGTCTCGCCATATATGCCTTGCTCTGTAAAGATTTTTTATAGTACATGTTTCTTGCTTTTCTATTTGCATCTGGCTTACTTGGGCTCGGATAGGTTGAGTGTTCCTGTGCCTGGTTTCCCATTTTCCGCTTATCACAATTTTTTACATAGTATCAGAGGGATCAGAGGCTGAGCAGTGATCAACCATCAATTTTCTTAATTGCTTATGGGAGTCGCAGTAACCAGGGATAATGCAATAGAAGGTGAAATAGCAAGAGATCTTGGAATTGAGCTTCTTACATCGATGAACTTTAAAAAGTGGAAGTCATGTATAGAAGGCTATCTTTTGGGAGAGGACCTTTGGTAGGTTGTTTGTGGTAACAAAAGACAAGAGGTGGCAGCTGGTGCTAGTGCTGATGCGATGAGATCTTGGAGGAAGACAAACACGAAGATAGAGTTTACTCTTAAGCAGAATATCTCATCGGAACTCTTCAACCACATCATTAGATGTCGGTCTGCTGCGGAGATTTCGACTTCCCTTGAAGGGTTGTTCAACAGGAAGAATGTAGCTCGGCTACAATTCTGGATAATGAGTTGTCAAGAGCCACTCAGGGAGTTTTGTCCATCTCGACATTTTTCCTGAAGATGAAGAATTTGTGTACTGTGATTTCAGCGTTGGACCCTTATGAGCCTATTTCAGAGGCGAAGCTGAAGAGACACATAATTCGTGATTTGCGAAAGGAATTTGCGGCATTTGTCACTTCCAATCAAGGCTGGCCCGATCAACCATATTTGTTGGACCTGGAGAACCTGCTGGCTTTATAGGAGAGCTTAGTAAGTTAGATGGCTGGAGTCACCATATCTGGAGGAGATGGTGATGCGCTCTTCTCAGGGAAGAAAAGGAGATGGGAGAAGAAGAAAAAGTCGGCTGCTGGTTATGGTCCGTCAACTTCATATCAACAATAGAGGAGTGCATCTCCTAAGCATGATGGGAAGAGAAAGGAAGGACGAAGGTGCTATAAATGTAACCAGCCTAGCCACTTCAAGAAGGACTGCAAGGTGAACCTTCAGTCGGCGAACATTTCTTATATAGGGGAAAGGATGAGGACTTGGTTGTGGCTTCAACAAGTTCTTATGTTGATCCGATGAGGGCTAATGATAGTATAACTATCTGACATGAAAGACTGGGACATGTCAGGATAATAAGTCGAAAGTGATGGCGTTGAGGAGCCTTGTGAAAGGTTTTCCTAGGTTATCATCCTTCGGTGACGGTCATATTTGCGTGGGATGTCAATACAGTGAGGCTTATTACTTCACATTTGATAAGTCACAGACAGGGTGTCCTCAACCATTGGAGTGCATCCATTGTGAGCTGTTGGGACCTACCGTCACCTCTAGTCTTGGAGACAACAAATATTTGTTTGTGTTGATTGATGACTACACGAGGTACACTTGGGTGTACATCATAAAGGAGAAGTCAAATGCATTCCGTTTGTTTGTGGAGTTCATGAAACTTGTGGAGGGCCGGCTTGGCCTACAGATCAAGAAGTTGAGAACGGGCAACGATGGTGAATTCAGTTCAACCATGTTCTCTAACTTTTGTAGGAAGCATGAAATTCGGTGAGAGCTTTCCTGTGGGCATACTGTACAACAAACTAGAGTAGCAGAGCGTAAGATCCATCATCTGATGGAGACCTGTAAGTGTTGGCTTCATGACAAAGGCATTCCTAAGGCTTTTTGGGCGGAATGGATGGCCTGCGCACTGTATGTCATCAATCAGATGCCTTTGAGTCCGATCAACATGAAGTCACCTCACGAGTTGATATTCAAAGAGAAGCCCAGTGTGGAACATCTTCGGATGTTTGGATATACCTACAATATACACATCCCAGATGCTCTTATGACAAAGCTGGATGCAAAGGTAAGGAAACTTATCTTTGTGGCCTATGATGAGCGGAAGAAGCGGTAGAAGTCTATGGATCCAGTGACGAAGATGTTCGTGGTCTCGAGAGACGTTCTCTTCGACGAGCTGGCGTCATATTGAGGTGGCTCCTCTATGGAGCTGCAAGAGAGTAGGTCGGATGGAGGGCAGAAGGAGGCTACAAAGGATCTTCTGTTGGAGCTGTCTGTATCACCAGGAGCTCCAAGTTGTTCAAGATCTGAGGCAAGGGCCTCTGGTTCAGGAAGTCGGGAGAGCGATGCTCCAGGTACTTCTAGTTTCGGGGCGAAGTCTTCTGGTTCAGGAAGTAGGGGGAGCGATGTTCCAGGTGCTTATAGTTCCAGAGAAGAGGCGTCTTGTTCAGGAAGCAAGTGGAGAGATGCTCCAGGTTTGCTCGGGAATGGAGATGGTTCAGAAGAAGCAGCGAAGGTGGTTAACCGTGATTAGGCTCTTCCGAGATCGAAGAGGATCACCAACCCACTAGCTCGATTTTGTAAAGTAAACACGGTGATCTCGATCTCTTGTTTCTTCGCAGGCCCTCTGGTCGAGCAAGAGCCTTCTAGCTATGAATGCACCACTAGACTCAAGGTGGTGGAAAGTGCCAAGGTTGAGGATGTGACTACCCTCATGGGTGACGAGGCTTGTGACCTTGTGTCCAAGGTTGATGATGTTACTCCTGTGATGTATAAGTGGGTGTTAAAGCTGGAAAAGAAGGCAGAGGGTAGCATGACTTATTTCAAGAGGTGTGGAGGGATACCTTATGGTCTGGTATTTGCGGAACGAGGACTATGTCGCAGACATCTTCTCGCTGCCGCTATCGGAGAGGCCACATTCATGATTACGTGCACTGCTGGGGCTGGTCACCACTTCTCACTTCAAGAGGGAGTGTTGAAAATCATGAAGTGAAAGTGGTGGACTGGGCGACCTGTCGGCGCAGCCTGTGCGAATAGGACTGCAGCTAGCTAGGTCGGAAATGGTGCTGCTGTCAGCTTGTGCTCTTGCGGCCTAAGCAGTCTGTCAACCAAGTTTGTGCAGACGAAGGAGGCAACTAGCTAGGATAGCTTGTGGTCAGCAGACAGTTGATTCCCAGAATCTAATCTTGCGGATAGGGTGGCAATTCACAGAGCTAGCCAAGACCGGCGTGGTGCAGACTTGTGTGGAGCTTGCGGAGTCCAAGTTGCGGGCTAGACTAGAGCTCGTGAGATTGGTGTGGCATGTGCCTTGGTCTAGCTCTTGTGGCGTGGTTGGTGGTAACCGCAGATTTCGCTAGTTAGAGCGGACTGGTGCCAGAGTTCGCCAGGTTGCACAGATTGGCTTAGTTTGGGAGGTCGAGCGGTCTTAATGGACTGATATTTCTGTCCGTCAAGTTTGGCAGCAGTCAGCCTTGTGTGGTTTGACTGTGAGATCGGGTTATGTGGATTGGAGTGGTATCCGCAGGCGCATGCGGACTAGAGCTGTGTCCGCAAGCAGGAGGACTGGGGTAATATTCACAGTGTCTGCCTGTATGGCAATCAAGTTTGGCTGGGCCTTGACGACAAGGCAGATTGGCTTGGTATCCGACCTTGGTGGTGCGATCTTAGCAGACTAGCTATCTTGCTTAGGTGCGGTGGTCTGGTTGTGTATTCGGGGCTTGGAGGATACACTTGGTGCTCGCTGCGAGATAGGGCGGTTATCTAATCAGCTAGGGCAGTGATCATACTCCTCTCCATGCCTATAAATAGGATCCCCTATCACATCAATTAATAACCAATTGAATAGTAAGTGAACTCGTGGATAGTTGCAGTGGATAGATTTTTCTAGTCGCGCGGTTTGGATTGTTGACCGATTCGTGCTGTGCACGTTGTGCGGGTAGCATTGGAAAGCCAGAGACTTGGTTCTGACTTCAGTCAACGATAGTGTGGACTCTGCGATTAGTAACCAGTGGTTAGCAGCAGGTTGCGGTTTGCGACCGAGCGGTCTTCTCTTCTACAACTTGTTTCCCAGTTCAATAAGCTGTCCGCTTCTGGCAGCTTGGTTCAGTTCGACAACAGCAGTTCGTACGATCTGGCGGTCAGGCAACCGTGTAGTAAGGCGGCTTGCAGATCGACAAATAGAGTTCAGCATTAGAATAACGGGCAGTCCGTATGGCTAGGTTGCAGTTTGGCAACTTAGTAGTTTCAGCGGACTTCGTAGCGGTTAGCAGCATAGCCGGCGGTTACTCTTTGAGTCCGTGCAACTTGTTTTTGCCTTGTATTTTTTGTAACACCTCCATCCGTTAAATGACATATAATAGAAGGTCCGGCCGGGGCCCCACACTATATACCATAAATATACGGCGATGTCACATATTAATATCAAAGGTTACAACACACATCCTAACTCAGAGCATTCTAGCGGAAGCATTAAGTGATTAAGACTGAACTCAACAACCATGAATGTCCACTATATATATGAACCATCAATAAATATATCCCGCAAAGGAATGTCTACAAATACACAAAATATTTGGCCTTAAGGCCTTATAGGTTTTCTTCACTAGTGTGGATTACATACATCGGCATGCAGGCCGGCCACATATGAAAAATAACAAAACATCTCTTTAATTGGCCTTCGAGGGCTAGCAAAGCAGTAGCAGCAGCAACAAGGGCTTCAGCCCGCTATTTTTCGCTCGGCTCTCCAGTACCTATATGGGGACAATCCACCACAACGGTGGCAAACGAAGCAACGGTCAGCATTCGGCTGACCAATTTATAACGACCCTACCCCTTTCCCGGGGCAGCAGTATTCTTTCCCTGCAGGCATAACATTTCACAAGCAGATATATCACAAGATGTGCACTCACGAACCATCAATATATCATAAACATCGTCCACACGGCCCGACGCACTGTACACTCAAGGCACATTATCGGTGTCCCGGAAAACCAGGGTCCCACCACCATTCTCAGATCTCAAACTGTTGGGAAGTGTGCCTTACAATGTTCCTTAGGATTTGAAGTGGATCACCAATCATGCTAAGGGTCATAATGTATTTGATGTGTGCTATAGTTCTTGCATGCAGATAGTCCATGGTTGGACAAGTGAAGAAAAATGAGTTCGACAGTAAACTCAAATTTCGTCGAACTCAGCTCAGAGTTCGTCGAACTTAGCTCGCTGATCATCGAGCTCAACTCAGCATTCCTTGGGTTAAGCTTAATAACTAAGGATTCAAAATTCATCGAACTCAGCTCGAAGTTCGTCGAGCTCAAGTTAGACTTCGTCGAGCTCAGCCCAACGCTTATCAAGCTAAAGAAAGAGAAACATTGACTAAGGTAAAATACGCTGAGATGGCTGAGAAGATCAAGGTTCATCAAGATCTGCTCAAAGCTTGTTAAGCTAAAGCCAGAAAATTTATCTAAGGCAAAAGCGCTGAGACCGCTGAGAAGAAGACGTTGAGATCGCTGAGACATCTGAGACAGCTGGGAAGATGCATTGAGACAGCTGAAGACAACTGAGAAGATAGCGTTGAGACCGCTGAGATAGCTGAGAAAATGGCATTGAGACGGCTGAGATAGCAAAGACAAAATTAGCTGGAAATTTTCTAAGTCCAGAAGCATTGAGTGAAGCAGGTTCACTCAACTCTTCTAATTAAGAAGGAAGAGCTGAGACAAGACTAGCTAGATTTTTTCTAAGTCCAGAAGCGTTGAGTGAAGCAGGTTCATTCAACGTTTTTAATAAAGAAGGAAGCGCTGAGATAGTTAAGAAGAAAACCGCTGAGACAGTGAAGTGCAAAAATCGCTGAGTCAGTAGATAAGAAGAAAGAACTGAAACAAATGATTTTCTCTACTGATAAATGAAAAACCGCTGAGACCGCCGAGACAAAACCGCTGACATAGTTAAGTGCAAAAACCGTTGAGACAGCAGATAAGAAGAAAGCGCTGAGACAAAGGCTTGTCTCAGCTGATAATGAAAAACCGCTGAAACTGCTGAGACAAAACTGCTGAGACAAAGCCAGGGAATTTTTTAAGTCCAAAAGTGCTGAGAGCCAAGGCTAATGGCATTGAGTGTCTCAACATAACTCAACGCTTGATAGGATTCTGGAATATTTTCTAAGTCCAGATGTTGATGACCACTGCTGACGTCATCAAAGTCAAAATTGCAGGAAGCCGTTGCGGGAAAGCTACTACAATGCCGAAAGATGTTTTGTCCCTTTCTGATGGAGTTGGAGCTCACCAATCCTTGGTGGGCCCACATACTATGGTGCCGTTGATTCAAATCAATACATATAAAACTGATAGCTGAAGCACTTCAAAGCTCAGCAAGGTTGTTCTCAACAGAACAGTTTAGCTTATTCATCTCATCAACAAGATGGAAAAAGCTCATCAGTGCAACAGTAAAAAGTGATAGCTGTAGAAAAAGGCTGATTCCTTCTACAACAAGTGAGCTGGACTGAAATCTGCTCAGTGTAGCAAAGTTGACTCAGAGTTATTTCTCTGTGTTAGTTATTTATTTTCTTCACTTACTGTATTTATTTCCAGTAGGATTCAGTTTTCCTGAATCTGAGTGTAGGATACTTTATGCCTAAGGTAAGTGACAAATTTGTCACTGAGGTAGGTGCCCTATTGGGGCGCTGAGGTAGGATCCAAGTGCGGATCTGAGTTGTAGGGCTTAAGTGCCTGAGGTAGGAGAGTGCTGCTCTCTGAGGTAGGATCCAAGTATGGATCTGAGGTAGGGCTGTCCTCCCAGCCTGAGTGTAGGGCCTTATTCTTGAGGTAGGTGACTGAAGAGTCACTGTGCTGTAGGTGACAAGTTTGTAACTGAGATTGTAGGCCTTGGAGGAGGCTGGGTGTAGGTACCTGTAAGGGTACTAAGTTGTAGAAGTACTGTAGCACTTGGAGAGTAGGGCAGTGTGCCTGAAGCTGTAGGGCTGAAGAGCCTGAGTGTAGGCCTTAAAAATAAGGTAGAGGTAGGTGATCAGTACATCACTGAGCTGTAGGAGTTCTGCAGAGCTCTGAGGTTGGAACCCTTGTGGTTCTGAGTTGGATTCTGAGAAGAATCTGTGTGTAAGGCTGAGGGCCTGAGGTGTAAGCTCTGAGGAGTATAGTGGAGAAGTTGTGCCTATTCCAACAAGTAAGTTGGATAAGTGGGAGGGAAAGTGGATGTACCCAATTGGGGAACCCCTATAAATCCTTGTGTTTGTTGTGTGCTTGTTTTTCATTGTTATTGCAGGATTTAAGGCCAAGCTCTGGTTAGCATAATTAGAAATCAGCAAAAGTTCTAATAAAAGCTCAAAGGCCTATTCACCCCCCTCTAGGTGATTAGCTAACCTTCAGTTATGTAACTTTCACAAACCCAACGGTAAAACATGAGCATTCATGCTCCATGACCCACAACCGAAGACTTTAATCTTGATGGTGAACAACCCATGACTCTTATGATGTGATCCTAACGAAGCCATTCACTTAGGCACTCAAGTTAGACAACCATCATGCAGATACAGTTCAGCCCTTGCCCGTTGCTCAAATCGCCAGTTCAATGTCTAGACTGATGCGGGTCAGCATCCCCTTGTCCTTTCGGCTCATCGGCCTTTAAGAGCGCAAAGCTCACAATAGCCACACTATCCCCGAAGGACTGGCTTCACAATCACAGGTTAGCTAGGAGCTATTGACAGCGACAACCACTATCGTCTGGAGCTAGCGTCAAAACTCTCTTTCTGTACCCAACCCAAGCCATATTTGGACCAACTATCCAGAAAACCCTGCAACTACCTAATTGCCAGAAACACTGGGTTTTCAAAGCATACATCACATGCACTTCGAGGATATTTTCCTGGAATTCCACTATAGGACTTCCTGCTACTCCACTTCAAAGACACAACCCACCAACTCCACACAACACTCATTTATATGCGGAGTATTCTCCTGTGCGCAAAATAAAACATCACCAATCCAAACCAACCTGTCTAGATGGGCTTCATACAATACGCCTATTCCGTACTACACATTTTCGGATCTATATGCAAGACTTCTTGGGGATTTCAAGAATCAACCCAATGGAAATCCCTCAACATTCCACCTTTTGGTGGGGGAAATCCATGCGTATGCCAAATAAGGACTTCACATGTCCAAGGAAGAAGATCGTTACCCTAGGAGTTTTCTTCGGAGCCATTACAAAGCTTTTCTACGCGGATGGAAATAATCGCCTCACTTTACCCTTCGTGATTCTGGCTTCGGCTCTTGATTCCAGCCCCAAGATTTTCTCCAGTAACTCAATCAATCCACTCAAACCCTAGCATCTGAGAGTTCTCTACTCCAGAACTTGGGAAGTGATAGTACGTTTTGCAGTCAATTTTATTAGGGTATATTCAGGGTTTTAAAGCAAATCATGCCTTGTAAAATGCTTATTTTGATTCCCCTTTATATATATTTTTGTTGCTAATGCGTTTTTCTGCTTTTTGCAGGTTTTCACGGCTTTCAGCCGAATTTTGCTGTGACACGACCCAAGGTCACGCCCTACCCGGGCGTGTACCTAGGGCGTGTAACCTAGATGAATGAAGCAACCAGTCCGAAACTGCATTTCGTGGAAACTTAGTGTACACGCCCACTGTCACGCCCGTGTCACATCCAACACGTGCGTGTTCTAGAGGCATGTCCCCAAGTTTCGAGGAATCGCCGCAGCGCGCTCTTTTTTCCCGCTCCACCGCCGCACCGAATGTGTCACGCCCCAGGTCACGCCCGACCCGGGCGTGACATATGGCCGTGTACTTCAACAACCACACCCGTCAACTCCAACATTCAATTTCAGCACAAAACGTCGCACCAAACGTGTCACGCCCCAGGTACACGCCCAACCCGGGCGTGTCAGGGTGGCGTGACCCGGCCCGAAAATTTCTATAAATTCAGCCCTTTTCCAAGGGTTCAGCAGGCAGTTTTGGAGTGACAGGGGAGGTCCTTCCCCTTAGTTTACTTGTATTTCTTGTAATTTTCCATGTTTCCACTCTCCTTCCTCATTTCGAGCTTTGTAATCTAGCTTAGTTACTCTTATTTTGTATTAGTTGCTGTAACTGCTTAGTAGCTAAGGGCAATGTTTGCATAAATTTTCATTTCCCGCACCTGTAATCTTTCATTTTCAAGTGGTAGTTCTCTTTCAGTGCTAATAAAAAGTTTGCCATTTCCTCGCTTTCTCAACGCATTTCTATTCATCTCTCTTTCCCCATTTCACCATGATTAACTAATCCTCCTGTACTCGATCTTGATGATCTGAGGTTTGAGTTGATTATGTTATGATGCTCTAGTTTTCTTTTTTTCTTTGTAAGGCTTATACCTTGATTTACTCTTGATTAATCTTTGCTTGGAGATATATTATCGATATATATTTTCCATCATTAGCTTTCATTCTTGGCTAGCCTAGAGGACGATGGTTTGAAGTGAGCACTCAAGAGTGAAGAGAGTTGCACGCACCCCTCGAGAGAGGTGGGCGTTAATTCTCATGGATTCGAGTGGAATCCAATATCAGGGTTCACAGCATAAAGCGGGTTTTAGGCCTCCGATTCGGACGAGAGTTCGGTCAGACCTTCCTAAACTCAGATGGGTATGACTTCGAGAGAAGCATGTTCTTGCTTTTAGAACCTCTGCAGTAAAGGTATCTTGCCTTATTAATTTAAAAAGTTTATTATTGCATCTTTTGATCAACTTAAGCCGAGGTGATTCTCGATCGAGTACTATCGCTTAACTATCATTTAGCTTTTCTCTAATTTGCAAGTAAAACATTCTCACTTCTCTAATTTAGTAAGCAACCCCAAAAAACTTTTATTGGATAAGATAATAGTAACTCCTTGAAGTAGAAGTACTCAAATCGCCCCGGGTAATACGACCTTGATATGAAACTTAATATCCTATACTATATGCGATAAGGTACACTTGCCTTCATCAAATATAGAATCGGAGAACGTCTCACAATCACACATTCACCTTCTCCCTCCTTAACTTTGTCTTCTCCACGTATAACCCCTTCTCCGCTTAATAATTTTATACCAAGTTTTTGGCGCCGTTGCCGGGGACAAATGTTTTGATATTTTGAAAAAAGGATAGCTATTAATTTTATCGTTTTCCTTTTTTTTCTTCTCCTTCTCTCGCTCTCGTATCGATTTTATCTCACCCCCACCTTTCTCTCTTTTTAAGTGTATGACCCGAGAAAGCTCTTCGATTATTCCTTTTGATCCTGAGATAGAGCGCACCGTTTTGCGTTGCCTCCGTTCTCGTGACCAGGAATCACATTTAGGCATTGAAGAGTCGATCGGGGACACTTTCACAGAAACGATGGATCTTAATCCGCCCAACCCAAATGAGGTCCAGCAAAGGACTATGTCCTATTATGCACGACCGAACCTGGAGGGTACACAATCAAGTATTGTTCTCCCCACAGTGGCGAACAATAACTTTGAGATCAAGTCCAGCATCATCCAAATGGTGTAGCAGTCGGTAACCTTCGATGGTCTCCCGGACGAGGATCCAAATTGTCACATTGCTAATTTTCTCGAAATCTGTGATACTTTTAAAATCAATGGAGTCTAAGATGACGCCATTCGATTACGTCTCTTCCCTTTCTCTTTGCGGTCAAAGGCCAAGCAGTGGCTGAGCTCTCTTCCTAGAGGGTCCATCACCACGTGGGCCGAGATGGCAGGGAAATTTCTTACCAAGTATTTCCCGCCCGCGAAGACCGCCAAATTGCGCATGGATATTGCATCCTTCATGCAAATAGACTCGGAGAATTTCTACGATACATGGGAGTGCTTCAAGGAGCTATTGCAAAGGTGCCCACACCACGCGCTTCCAAATTGGCAACAAGTACAAATATTTTATAACGGCTTAAATTCCTTAACAAGGCAAATGATCGACGCGGCCGCTGGGGGAACACTAAATAACAAAACCCCAGAGGCCGCTCAGGAACTTTTTGAGGAAATGGCTATGAATTCGTATCAATGGAATGCGCCCCGCGTGCGGGCTAACAAATCAGCAGGAGTCTTTGAAATTGACGCTACTTCGAATCTTGCACTCCAAGTTGAGCGGTTAACAATGCAGGTGGCGGAGATGACTGCTTCCTCCACCACTCCTCCTTGGTTTAATAATTATAATAACTCTGCTTTTATAGAAGAGCATGTTGACTTCATGGGAAATGCTCCTCGACCCTCCTACAACCCGAACAACGCACCGTACAATAACACTTACATTGCGGGTTATAGGAGCCATCCGAATTTCTCATGGAGAAACCAAGGAAATGCTCAACGCCCCCATAAACCCCCTCATAATCATAACCAAACATTTAATCTAGCTCCCCCCTTAAATTTAAATCCACCTGGTTTCCAACCGCAACAGACAAAGCCCTCTTCACTTGAAGAGGTCTTTGCCAAATACATTGCTACAAATGAAATGAATATCAGGAATATTGCCGGGTCCATCAAAAACTTGGAAAACTAATTGGGAAAGCTAGCCAAGATAATCTCCGATCGGCAACAAGGAGCTTTGTCAGGCAATACCGAGCAAAATCCAAGAGAAAGTTCAAACTCCATTACCCTCCGCAGTGGAAAAGAAGTTGCTATACCAAGCGAACCTATAGTACCTCTCCCCTCTCCTCTCTCTCCTCCTGTTATTTTAGCTTCAAATTTGCCTACTACGCCTACGCCACATGCATCTAATTCAAAATTACCGTATCCGTCTAAACTTAAAAATGAACTCGCCGAAGAAAGTTACAAAAAAGTTTTAGAAATTCTAAAACAAATTCATATAAACGTGCCGTTCTGCGAGGCTATCTCTCAAATGCCGAAATACGTGAAATATCTCAAGGAGATCCTATCAAATAAGAAAAATCTCGAGGATATTTCACATATTTACTTAAATGCAGAATGCTCCGCGGTTGTGCTCAACAAATTACCCCGCAAAGTGAATGACCCGGGAAGGTTCTCCATCCCGTGCCTATTCGGTAATTCGTTGGTCAAACATGCGTTGGCGGACTTGGGAGTAAGCATAAATCTCATGCCGTTTTCGGTTTTTAAAAAATTAGGTCTAGGATCTCCGAACCCCACTCGTATGAGCATTCAGCTAGCCGATCGTTCTGTGAAATATTCGATAGGGATTGTGGAGGATGTCTTGGTCAAGGTGGACAAATTCATCTTTCCGGTGGATTTTGTCATCCTAGACATCGAAGAGGATGCCGATGTACCCCTGATACTCGGCCGCCCCTCCTTGCCACCTCCTGCGCTATTATTGATGTTAGTGATGGAAAGCTCCTCCTTCGGGTTGGAGATGATGAAATCACTTTCAGCATTAATACCTCCATGCGCAACACCCTAGAGCAAGATGATTCCTGCTTTTATCTAGAGGAATTCTTCGAAAATTATTTTTTTGTGCATTTTGAATTAGTTTCTTCACCATTTGATGAATCTCTTATCACTGAGCTCTTCTGCTTAGAGGAAGTCTCTCGCACTACCCTCCCCGAATTGCTTCCCATGGACACCATAAAATTCAAAACCTCTTACAAGGAACCACCCATATTGGAGCTTAAGAAACTCCCCCATCATCTGTAGTATCTTTTCCTCGAAAATGACTCTAAGCTACCGGTTATTATCTCCTCGGATCTGAGCAACTCAGAAATTTCTGAGTTGAGTCTAGTTTTGCAAAATCACCGCCATGCAATTGCGTGGCAGTTATCCGATATTAAGGGGATTAGCCCATCATTTTGTACACACAAGATTTTCTTAGATAATAACTTTCGTAGTACTATCCAGCCCCAACGATGTTTAAATCCAAACATGAAGGACGTAGTGAAGGCTGAGGTTATTAAACTTCTAGATGCGGGAATTATCTATCCCATCTCCGATAGTACTTGGGTAAGCCCAGTACAGGTCGTGCCAAAGAAAGGCGGGGTCACTGTAGTGGCGAATGAAAATAATGAATTAATTCCAACCCGTACTATTACGGGTTGGCGGATGTGAATTGATTACTGCAAACTCAATGATGCCACCCGAAAAGACCACTTCCCGCTTCCCTTTATCGACCAAATTTTAGAACGACTTTCCGGTCACTCCTACTGCTTTCTCGACGGTCTCTCGGGGTACCTCCAAATCCCTATTTCACCTGAAGACCAGGAGAAGACTACCTTTACCTGTCCCTTTGGCACCTTCTCTTACAGATGGATGTCATTTGGAAAATGTAATGCGCCGGCTACATTTCAGCGATGTATGCTGGCGATTTTCGACGAGTTGGTAGAAGAAGTGATGGAAGTTTTCATGGACGACATCTCAGTGTTTGGTAGTTCTTTTGCCAATTGTTTAAAAAATCTCGAGCGCGTGTTGATTCATTGTGAGGAAACTAACTTAGCCCTCAACTGGGACAAATGCCATTTTATGGTCCGAGAGGGATTAGTCCCCGGCCATAAGATTTCAGGCAAGGGGATCGAGGTCGACCGGGCCAAGATTGAAATTATTGAAAATCTCCTCCTCCAACGAATATTAAAGACATTCGTAGTTTTCTTGGGACGCGGGATTTTATCGGCGTTTTATCCAAAATTTTTCCAAAATAACAATGCCGATAACCCATCTTCTCGAGAAAGAGTCACCTTTCAATTTTAACAACGATTGTCTTCTTGCTTTCAATTTAATAAAAGAAAAATTAGTGAACTCTCCAATTCTAGTTGCTCCGGATTGGTCGCTCCCTTTTGAAATCATGTGCGATGCTAGTGATACTGCGGTGGGCGCGGTCTTAGGCCAGCGAGTGGATAAATTCTTCCACCCGATTTATTATGCAAGCAAGACACTCACGTATGCACAGGCCAACTACACCACCACTGAGAAAGAGCTCCTAGCAATTATTTTTGCCTTCGATAAGTTTAGGTCTTATATCACCCTCTCCAAAGTAATCGTCTTTACAGATCACTCAGCCCTTCATTTTTTATTTAGCAAAGCGGACGCAAAGCCCTGCCTTTTGCGATGGATCCTCCTCTTGCAGGAGTTTGATTTAGAAATCCGGGACAAAAGAGGGGCCGAAAATTTGGCGGCCGACCATTTATCACGTTTAGAAAACCCAGCCAGCGAAATATTAGTGGAAGCCGACATTAACGATAAATTCCCTGAAGAGCGCCTCTTCGCTCTCGAAATTTCAAAAGATTATCCCGTGCCCTGGTTCGCCGACTTTGCCAATTATTTAGTGGCTCGGGTCTTGCCAAAGGAATTCTCAAGTCAGAAAAGAAGAAATTCTTTTCTGATTTAAAGAATTACTTTTGGGAAGACCCTTTCTTTTTCAGAGTCTGTGCAGATCAGGTAGTGCGGCGTTGCGTTTCGAGTGAGGAAGGAGTGAAAATATTGGGACATTGCCATGAAGGACCAACAAGTGGTCATTATCAAGCGAACCGCACCACAATAAAGGTGTTGGAGGCGGGTTTCTATTGGCCCACGCTATTCAAGGATGCTCACACACTAGTGAGTACTTGCGATAGTTGCCAGCGGGCAGGCAATATCTCACGGAGGGACGAGATGCCTCAAAATATTTTCCTCGAATGTGAAATCTTCGATCTTTGGGGAATCGACTTCATTGGCCCCCTTCCTCCCTCTTATCAAAATAAATACATTCTCGTAGCTGTCGACTATGTATCAAGGTGGACGGAAGCGCAAGCTCTCCCCACCAACGATTCACGAGTCATTGTAAAATTTCTAAAAAAATTATTCTCTCGATTTGGCATGCCGCGCGCTATAATTAGTGATAGGGGAACCCATTTCTGCAATAGCCAGTGTGCCAAAATTTTTGCAAAATATGGAGTAACGCACAAACTTTCCACCTCCTATCACCCCCAGACGAGCAGTCAAGTCGAGGTTGTTAATCGAGAATTGAAACGTATTTTGGAGAAAACCGTATCTTTAAACAGAAAGGATTGGGCACTCAAACTAGATGATGCCCTATGGGCCTATCGAATGGCATATAAGATAGCCATCGGCTGCACGCCGTATCGATTGGTTTATGGTAAGGGTTGCCACCTTCCAGTTGAGTTAGAGCACCGTGCGTTTTGGGCCCTCAAAACATTAAATCTAGATCCCGCCCTAACCGCCGAACACCGTAAATTTCAGCTCAATGAACTCGACGAAGGCGGGCGAACGCTTACGAGAGTAATAGGCTTTACAAAGAGCGAACAAAGTTCTACCATGACAAAAATATTAAATTTCCTAAATCTTTTTCGCCGGGCGATCTCGTCCTTCTTTATAACTCTCGGCTTCGCCTCTTTCCAGGTAAATTAAAATCGCGATGGTCCGGCCCCTTTATTGTTAAAGAAGCTTGGCCGTATGGGACAGTTCTCATTTCATACCCGGATAAAGGTGAATTCAAGGTAAATGGTCAGCGATTAAAACTCTATTTACCTAACAATTTACTTCCTACTATGACGGAACAATTACTGCTATCGAACTCATGAACTATTTCTTTTCTCCTTCATTTGGACTGTAATAATAATTTAAGACTTCTTATTGGTGGACAATATTCTTTTGGTCGAGCTCAAACGACCTTTATAAACAAAGGGCACTCTTGGGAGGCAACCCAAATCATTTTTTTGTTTTCTTTATTTTACACTTTTTGCCCCGGACGGCTCCACAAGTTGATGCTTCTACAATCACCGCCGCCAATGCTGCTAAATCAATCATAAAGTCCGAAGAAGACATGTCAAAAAAGATCCAGAGTGTGAGCATGGGGGAGCGGCATCACTCAGCTTTCGCTGCAAAATAAAACCGGGGAAGTACCTATTTTTCAATTCTGTCTTTCATTTCTGTACTTTAATTTTCTCTCGTTCTCTAACCTCCTTCTCCATTGAGGACAATGTAGATTTTAAGCTTGGGGGAGGACTTCCTCCTTCCTTTTTGCTTTTTGTAAATATCTTTTACTTTTTGTAAATATTCTTCAAAAATCCAAAAAATCCAAAAATCCAAAAAAATATATATAGTTGCATTTTGGTATTTCAATAGTACCCCATGTTTGTGTTTTGTTTTTCCCAAAATTCTTTATAAACAACGTAGTTAATTATAATTTTTCTAATCATTTTTTTATCCTATTTCACAAGTAAAATGTTGGCCATGCTGTGTTTCTAATTCACGGTAGCATGTTAAGGTGAAATATTTCTCTAAAATGCGGATTTCTATTATGGTTTTTCGTTCTTTATTTTCATTACTTTCTCTAAAATTCATCATCCACTATTTTCCTTTTCGTTTTTAGATAATTTTTGTAAGGACAACTTTTGAATAACGTAGTAGATATGAACGATCCAAGTCACCTATTATTTCTATTTTCAAGATAATTTCATCAATCTTCTTTTATTATCTAGGACTTGCTTTTTGAAAATTTTCAAAACTATGTTTTAAATAAAATTAAAAAGCATGAAAATGATTTTGGCCGTTTTTGTTTACGTTTGAGCTTTCCTGCCAACCTAAATATTTTACCACTAGTTAGCCGCTTTTGAGCCTTTTTTCCCAATTTCGTTTGATAACTCCACATAGCATTTCATTTTCACCAAACCCAAAATTCCTACCTATCTAATCACGCTAATTTTTTTCATAATCATGATAGGAAATTTTGTGTTATCTTTGGAGAAATTGTTGAAAAAATTGTACTCAAAAGCAATGTTTGATTTTATTTGTCCAATTCAAAATGAAAAAAAAAATATTTATGGCCTTTGTTTTGTAAAAAGAAAAGAAAAAAAATGAAAATATAATAAATAATAATAAAGAAGAAAAAGAAAGAAATATATATATTTTTTGTTTAAAATGAAATTTTTTGAAACTCTTTGTTTTGATTTAGTGTGATTTTAAGCCTCCATGTTTATCTTTGAATTTCACTCCTATTCATGATCCTAAACCAAACGTTTTGGTCCTATTAAGTCCTTTTGATTCATGCCTTTTTAAATCTTATTTAACAGCTACGAAAAGAAGAAAAGTAAATCAGTTTTAGTTCTGGATTTAAACTTAGATTTTTATTATTTAATTGATATAATTATAATGCGTTGCTTGGATCTAGTAACAACTCAATACGTTCTTTTCATTTTAGTTGCCTTGCTTAAATCTATTTAAAGAATCTCATCAAAATTCTGGATGATTTATTTTCGTTAAGTAAAATTTATAAAAGTTAAACCATACCAAAATAATTGTTTTAGATTTACGATTTACATTCTCCCTACTTGGAATTTCGCATATTACTTGTGTAAGCATGATTAAAACTTTTTGAATTAGTCACTTTTTATGATTAGCTAGTTTTTATATCTTTGCTTGGGGATAAGCAAAACTTAAGCTTGGGGGAATTTGATAGTACGTTTTGCAGTCAATTTTATTAGGGTATTTTCAGGGTTTTAAAGAAAATCATACCTTGTAAAGTGCTTATTTTGATTCCCCTTTGTATATATTTTTGTTGCTAATGCGTTTTTCTGCTTTTTGCAGGTTTTCACGGCTTTCAGCCGAATTTTGCTATGACACGCCCCAAGGTCACGCCCTACCCGGGCGTGTAACCTAGAGGAATGAAGCAACCGGTCCGAAACTGCATTCCGTGGAAACTTAGTGTACACGCACTCTGTCATGCCCGTGTTATATCCAACACGGGCATGTTCCAGAGGCGTGTACCCAAGTTCCGAGGAATCGCCGCAGCGCGCTCTTTTTTCCCGCTCCACCGCTGCACCGAATGTGTCACGCCCCCGGGTCACGCCCGACCCGGGCGTCACATATGGCCGTGTACTTCAACAACCACTCCCTTCAACTCCAGCATTTAATTTCATCCCAAAAGTCGCACCGAACGTGTCACGCCCCAGGTACACGCCCGACCCGGGCGTGTCAGGGGGGCGTGACCCAGCCCGAAAATTTCTATAAATTCAGCCCTTTTCCAAGGGTTAAGCAGGCAGTTCTGGAGTGAGAGGGGACGGCCTTCCCCTTAGTTTACTTGTATTTCTTGTAATTTTCCATGTTTCCACTCTCCTTCCTCATTTCGAGCTTTGTAATCTAGCTTAGTTACTCTTATTTTATATTAGTTGCTGTAACTGCTTAGTAGCTAAGGGCAATGTTCGCATAAATTTTCATTTCCCACACCTGTAATCTTTCATTTTCAAGTGGTAGTTCTCTTTTAGTGCTAATAAAAAGTTTGCCGTTTTCTCGCTTTCTCAACGCATATCTATTCATCTCGCTTTCCCCATTTCACCATGATTAACTAATCCTCCTGTACTCGATCTTGATGATCTGAGGTTCGAGTTGATTATGTTATGATGCTCTAGTTTTCTTTTTTTTTCTTTGTAAGACTTATACTTTGATTTACTCTTGATTTATCTTTGCTTGCAGATATATTATCGATATATATTTTCCATCATTAGCTTTCATTCTTGGCCAGCCTAGAGGACGATGGTTTGAAGTGAGCACTCAAGAGTGAAGAGAGTTGCACGCACCCCTCGAGAGAGGTGGGCGTTAATTCTCTTGGATTCGAGTGGAATCCAATATCAGGGTTCACAGCATAAAGCGGGTTTTAGGCCTCCGATTCGGACGAGAGTTCGGTCAGACCTTCCTAAACTCAGATGGGTATGACTTCGAGAGAAGCATGTTCTTGCTTTTAGAACCTCCGCAGTAAAGGTCTCTTGCCTTATTAATTTAAAAAGTTTATTATTGCATCTTTTGATCAACTTAAGCCGAGGTGATTCTCGATCGAGTACTATCGCTTAACTATCATTTAGCTTTTCTCTAATTTGCAAGTAAAACATTCTCACTTCTCTAATTTAGTAAGCAACCCCAAAACAACTTTTATTCGATAAGATAATAGTAACTCCTTGAAGCAGAAGTACTCAAATCGCCCCGGGTAATACGACCTTGATATGAAACTTAATATCCTATACTATATGCGATAAGGTACACTTGCCTTCATCAAATATAGAATCAGAGAACGTCTCACAATCACACATTCACCTTCTCCCTCCTTAATTTTGTCTTCTCCACGTATAACCCCTTCTCCGCTTAATAATTTTATATCAGGAAGTAAGGAAGAGAGAGAGAGAGAGAAATGAAAGAATGATATCTTGTATCCATTCCTCTACCGATAAGGCCTCGAGTTATACGTCAGCCACAAGATCTCTTCCCATCAAAACACAATAATGGACCGGGTTTAAGCTGAAAGGTCAATCACCGCTCAGTGGCCGCACACCAGCACCTAACACAAGTCGCCACCTTAGCGAGACTTGCTTTCAACATTTCATCGAACGGGACCACATTCGTCGAACGCAACTCGTTGAACAGGAGAGAATTTGTCGAACGGGAGTACTGATGAGTTGTAAATATACATATTTCTACGTACAATAAATAAGTTGTTTTAGTTTCTTTTTGTTATTTTTGCTTATTTTCTTTAATAAATTGCTTCTTTTTTGTTAATATTTTCTAACTTAAGTTTATTTTTGATTTCCTAAAATTTTTGCAGAAATTGTCAAAAGCAGCATTGTACACGCCCGTGTACTTTGAGTCACGCCCATGACCTTGGCGTGATACCTCAATTCTCGTGAAACCAGATGTTTTCTGCAGAAAAAATGTGACACGCCCAATGACACGCCCGTATCATTGGACACGCCCCGTGACCTTGGCCCGTGTCACTCCAGCTCGACGAAATCGTGCTCGACGTTCGTCGACCGACCCGACACGCCCACCGACACGCCCGTGACCAAGGGCGTGACTTATCCTCCTGGGCTGACAAGACAGTGCCGAAGACTTTTCGACGCGACCCGCACCCAGATTGACCTCCCCGACACACCCCCCGACACGCCCATGACCGAGGGCGTGACCGCCACGTGTACAGCCAGAAGTCAAATTTGCCGTCGAATCGCTGGATCACATCATGCACAGTGTTGACACGCCCCCCTACACGCCCGTGTCGGGGGACGTATACCTTGAAATTTTTTCCAATAAATTGAAGTTCTATGTTTGAGCTGATGTTCTTTTTTTGGACTACTTTGCTTAGGTTAGGGCTGTTCTTGGGGGCTGTTTATGCAATGTAAGACAATTTTCTCTCCCCCTTTTTATGTATCTATTTTTGCTTTATTGTAACCCCTTTTTTACTTAATAGAAATGTTTCTTTTCTCCCTATGTTGTATGAAAATCCGCCAAAACGACCTACCTTAAGTAATTTTTTGTTCCCCTTTTTGTGCTTTTTATGTTTTTCCTTAGCTTTGGTAACTAGTTTAACTTATAAATTTATCAATTTTCTAGCTGTCATAATCGCAACATTATTTTCATGGACCATACTTGTTTAGGTTTAGTTTATTATTTTTACTTTCTTTTCATTCCTATGGGTTTATAAAAATGTTTTAAAAGGTAGTTTTTAATTTTCTTTAACTTAGCCTCTTTAGGATCGTAAAACTTTTCGTTCTCTTTTAGTTTTATTTCCACTTTTTATGCGTTTCTATAAAGTTATAAGAATGAAAATGTAATCGTTTTAATTTTCCAAGCACTTCGATTTTTGTTTTAATTTTCCAAAACTTTTTGCTCGTTTAATTTTTATTTTCTCTTTTTATGCATTTCTACTGCATTCTAGCGGTAGAAATGTAGTTGTTTTAATTGTTCAGTCTCTTTGTTTTTCTTATTTTTTTCATTTGTGTGCGTGCGTGTATGAGTTAATTTTCATAGCTTTCGTTCAATTCATGTAGAGTGTGTGCGTGTGCGCATTTATTTCCTCTTACTCTTAAGAGTTAATTGGCGCATTGTTTTCCTTTCAGTAGAGTGTGTGTGTGCGTTTTAATTTCAGTAGAGTGTGTGAAGTATTTGCATTTCTGTTGTGTGGGTGTGTATTTCATTTCAAGTAGAGTGAGTGTGTGAGTTTTTAATTTTTGTTGTGTGTGTGTGTTTTATTTCATGTCAAGTGTGTGGGTGTATGCATTTATTTCCTCCTACTCATTTGAGTAGGACCCGCTTTAATTTTCCGCCTACTCATTTGAGTAGGACTTGTGTGTGTGAGTTTTTACTTTCAGTAGAGTGTGTGTGTGGGTGCATTTATTTTCTCCTGCTCATTTGAGTATGACTTGCTTTAATTTCAGTCCTACTCGTTTGAGTAGGACTTGTCTTTTATAGCTTTCATTTCAGTCCTACTCGTTTGAGTAGGACTCGCAATTTACTGCTTTCTTTACAGCTTTCCTTTACTGGTTTCCTTTTACAGCTTTCATTTTCTAATTTATTTTATTGCTTTATCCGTAAGCCGTCCCCATGCCGATGAGTGGCTAACCGCTCTTAGGCCTCAATATCGAAGAGCATTAGGTCAGATAAAATAGCTTTAAATAAATAAAGGTCCTATTTTTCTAATTAATTAAATTACTTAAGGTTTACCTCTGGTTTACGAAGCGTAGAACCACATAATCGATGTGTGGGCTCTATTTCCGTAGTCCATACTCTAGCAAGCCGAGAGGCCGTGCGTATGGAACGATCACCCCTTGGTAAATGGAGTTCCGCACTAACCCTTGAGAGAGGAGGCGCGCAAACAATACCGGATTGGGTTCCCCACCCAATATCGGGGTTCTTAGCGTAATGCAGGCATTTAGAGGAATCCTTCGTCGAACGAGAGCCTGTTCAAATAGTCTTAATGTTCAGGTGAGCGATAGTCCTAGAGATAGGTGAACTCATTTTAGTGGAACCTCCTCAGCCAAGCCTCTGCCTTAATTAATATGAAATTTAGGATCTCTTTTTATTATAAGTTTATTTTAGTTTAATTTTATTCGATGCGGTTGCGCTAAGCTCGTCATCAACTCCATCTTTTTAACGCTTTTATTTTCAACCTTTTGTTTATATACAATATCCCGACAAGATAAAATATCGGTAAAATAATAGTCCCCTCCAGGGAAGAGTAGAAATCATCAACCAGAGCTCGAGAACAATACGACCTCGATATTCCACACTGGAATATCCTGTACTACACACGATAGGTGCACTTGCCTCCTTTCGTTAAAACTCGATTTCACCTGTTTTATATCCAAATAATAAATCCGCGCGCCCCATCTTGCTAAATAATACCACATCCGCTTTTCTAAATAAATCGTCTGGGGCGTCGCGGGGCGAACTAATATTTGGAGTTTTAACCCGTATCAAGTTTTTGGTGCCATTGCCGGGGAACTTTTCGAGTTGTTATTTTGAACTCTGGAGACCTATTACTGTTACCTATATATCTATACAAAAACTGGCCACCCAAAAAATTACTAATAATAATAATAAACATACCTTAAAAAACAAAACACTAAAAAAATTTATTTTAAACCAAAAACAAAAAAAACAAAAAAAAATTAAACTAAAAACTAAGAAAAAAACTTAAATATAAAAATTTAAAAACTATAAAACTTAAACACAAAAATCTAAAAACTACAAAATCTAAAAAACCTAAAAAACTAAAAACCCACAAAAAAATAGAAAAGCAAAATCCATAAAAAATCTACAAAACTAAAAACCCAAACACTAAAAAAATCTAAAACTCTAAAAACCAAAAAGCCTAAAAACTAAAAAAATGAACAAAAACAATAAAAACTAAAAATCCTACTAAAAACTGCAAAAGAAATTCTGTATATATGTCTTGTTTTAACTTATTTTCTTTCTTTTAAAAAAAAACAAAACAAAATTTTTACCAAAAAATAATAATAAACACCGCACCAAAATAAAATTATTATATTATTAAAATATTATATATTTATTTTGTCACTTCGGCGCACTTCACACTATTGTGCGCGCTAGGGGTTCACATATCTATAATGCTCTTATAGCTAAGACATTAGCTTACGAGTCACACACACTTGCCCCCTACCACCCACATACTTTTGACCGAATTTATCATTTATCTTTTTTCTGTTATCTTTTTGCTTCTTTCTTTTTTCTAAATAATGCAGGGTTTCCACCCGGGCCTCCCCGACCTCGTCTCAGGGAAGTTCCTACCCCCTTCCTCTTTATTTATGTACATACCTGCATTCTATTTCATTATAATTCCTCATGCTTATCTTGCCACATTGGGGACAATGTTGGAACTAAGTATGGGGGTGTTCTCGTTCCTCGCATATTTCTTTTTTCGCACATATATTTTCTGTACTCATCAAAAATACAAAAAATTGCAAAAAATTTAAAACTCAGAAATTTTTTACTTGCTTTTATTATCAAAAACTAAAAAAGAACTTGAAAAACACAAAAAAATCACAGAAAAAACTTATAAATCAAAAATAAAAAAAAATTGTTGTTTTTTTACTTTGTAAAGTTTTTGTAAAAACTCTTTCTCTTTCCCCCTCTTCTTCTTTGTACAAAATCTCTCTCTTTCCCCCCTCTTCTTCGTAAATAACACTTCTTTCTCATCTCTTTATTGTAAATAACTTGTTAAAAACTTAAACAAAAAAAAACTCAAAAAACTTAGAAAATGCAAAATCCCCAAAAAAGTGAATAACTCTAAAAAATTCCAAAAAAGAAAATAATAAAAAATACAAAAAATGATAAAAACCCTAAAATCCCAAAAAATTGTAACCAATAAATCGAATATCTCATCTTAACCCTTTTCACTCTCCACAAATCTAGTTACGAGTTTATTTATAATTAAGTGAATTTTATTAATTCTTTGCTTACTATTCATTTATTAATTGGAGATCGATAGATTTAGATATCTGGGGTTAAGTTTTAAAAACTTTCGTATGCAAATTTTTTATTTAGATAAGGTACATATTTTCAGCATTACTTCTACTTATCTAAATAGTTGTACATTTATTTTATTAGAAAAGAACAACCTTAGATTTCAAATTATGTTTACTCCAAGCCTTTTTTTGAAATATAGGAACGTTTAATTTATAAAGGTTGCTCTAATTTTTTTTTTATTAAACCTAGTTTTATTTTTGAAAACAAAACATTTCCACCTTTTTTTCATGTCATACTTGACATGATTTTGATCCTTAAAAGACCCTATGTCAATGGAAATAAGATTTCATTCCGTAAACATAGGCATCCAATATTTGAAAAGATTATATGTTACGGAGTAAGAGGATAAAATTCATTGCTCCTATACATATACATTGGATTATTATAAAGTTGTTAAAAAAATTATTATATGTTATGGAAAATAAGATTTTATTTTCCTAACATTCATATTCGAACCTAAAAAAAAAATATTTTTTAGAGGTTTGAGTGAAAAAAATATACCCTTGCCTCTAAACCAAAGCCTTCTTCATATACCACGATATCCCCCTCTGCCAATTTTAAACGATTCTATATTTAATTTTAAAATCTTTTTGAGAGCATAATTTGTAAATTTCATTATTTCCTATAATTCTTATATGCTACAGTTTTATAAATCGAATCTATTTTTGTTAACCTAACAAATAAAAGTTTTTGCGATCTATTTACTTATAACGAGAAGTCTTTAGCTGAAACTTTTACTTTATTTAAATTTTTGTCATAAGTTAGGATTTAACTCATATACCCCGAATTTTCATTTTGATCTTCCTTTCAATTAATTCAAGCGGTAGCTAAACTTAGGATTTCTTTAATTCCATATAAGTTCATCTCCAACTTTTGCTCTAGAATAGCAAAAACTTAAGTATGGGGGTATTTGGTGAGTTGTAAATATATGTATTTTTACATACAATAAATAAGTTGTTTTAGTTTATTTTTGTTATTTTTTCTTATTTTTCTTTAATAAATTGCTTTTTTTTGTAAACATTTTCAAACTTAAGTTTATTTTTGATTTCCTAAAATTTTGCAGAAATTGTCAAAATCAGCATGGTACACGCCCGTATACTTTGGCACGTCTGTGACCTAGGCGTGATACCTCAATTCCCATGAAACCAGTCGTTTTCTGAGGAAAAAATGTGACACGCCCAATGACACGCCTGTGTTATTGGACACGCCCCGTGACCTTGACCCGTATCACTCCAGCTTGAAGAAATCACGCTCGACGTTCGTCGACCGACCCGACACGCCCACCAACATGCCCGTGACCACGGGCATGACTTCTCCTCTTGGCCCGACAAGACAGCGCCAGCGACTTTTCGATGCGACCCGCGCCCAGATCGACCTCCCCAACACGCCACCCGACACGCCCATGACTGAGGGCATGACCGCCACGTGTACAGCCAGAAGTCAAATTTGCCGTCGAATCGCTGGATCACATCATGCACAGTGTTTACACGCCCCCCTACACGCCCGTGTCAGGGGGCGTGTACCTTGAAATTTTTTCTTATAAATTGAAGTTCTCTGTTTGAGCCGTTGTTCTTTTTTTGGACCACTTTGCTTAGGTTAAGGTAGTTCTTGGGGGCTGTTTATGCAATGTAAGGGAATTTTCTCTCCCCCCTTTTTATGTATCTGTTTTTACTTTATTGTAACCCATTCTTTACATAATAGAAATGTTTCTTTTCTCCTCTATGTTGTATGAAAATCCGCCAAAGCGCCCTACCTTAAGTAATTTTTCATTCCCCTTTTTGTGCTTTTTATGTTTTTCCTTAGCTTTGGTAACTAGTTTAACTTATAAATTTATCAATTTTCAAGCAGTCGTAATCGAAATATTATTTTCATGGACCGTACTTGCTTAGGTTTAGTTCATTATTTTTACTTTGTTTTCATTCCTATGGGTTTATAAAAATGTTTTAAAAGGTGGTTTTTAATTTTCTTTAACTTAGCCTCTTTAGGATCATAAAACTTTTCGTTCTCTTTTAGTTTTATTTGCACTTTTTATGCGTTTCTATAAAGTTATAAGAATGAAAACATAGTGGTTTTAATCTTCCGAGCACTTCGATTTTTGTTTTAATTTTCCAAAACTTTTTGCTCGTTTAATTTTTATTTTCTCATTTTATGCATTTCTACCGCATTCTAGCGGTATAAATGTAGTTGTTTTAATTTTTCAGTCACTTTGTTTTTCTAATTTTTTTTCATTTGCGTGCGTGCGTGTGTGATTTAATTTTCATAGCTTTCTTTCAATTCATGTAGAGTGTGTGTGTGCGCATTTATTTCCCCCTACTCGTTAAGAGTTAAATGGCGCATTGTTTTCCATTCAGTAGAGTGTGCGTGTGCGTTTTAATTTTAGTAGAGTGTGTGGAGTATTTGCATTTCTGTTGTGTGGGTGTGTATTTCATTTCAAGTAGAGTGAGTGTGTGAGTTTTTAATTTCTGTTGTGTGTGTGTGTGTTTAATTTTATGTCGAGTGTGTGGGTGTATGCATTTATTTTCTCCTACTCGTTCGAGTAGGACATGCTTTAATTTTCCGCCTACTCATTTGAGTAGGACTTGTGTGTGAGAGTTTTTACTTTCAGTAGAGTGTGTGTGTGGGTGCATTTATTTTCTCCTGCTCGTTTGAGTAAGACTCGCTTTAATTTCACTCCTACTTGTTTGAGTAGGACTTGTCTTTTACTGCTTTTATTTCAGTCCTCCTCGTTTGAGCAGCACTTGCAATTTACTGCTTTCTTTACAGCTTTCCTTTACTGCTTTCCTTTTATTGCTTTCATTTTCTACTTTATTTTGTTGCTTTCACCGCAAGCTGTCCCCATTTCGATGAGTGGCTAACCGCTCTTAGCACACAGTATCAAAGAGCATTGGGACAAATAAAATAGCTTTAAATAATTAAATGTCATGTTTTTCTAATTAATTAAATTACTTAAGGTTTGCCTCTGGTTTACGAAGCGTAGAACCACATAATCGATGTGTGGTCTCTATTTCCATAGTCCATATGCTAGCTAGCCGAGAGGCCGTGCGTATGGACCGATCACCCCTTGGTAAATGGAGTTCCGCACTAACCCTTGAGAGAGGAGGCACGCAAACAATACCGGATTGGGTTCCCCACCCAATAGCGAGGTTCTTAGCGTAATGCAGGCATTATGAGGAAACCTTCGTCAGACAAGAGCCTGGTTGAATATTATTAATGTTCATGTGAGCGATAGTCCTAGGGATAGGTGAGCTCATTTTAGTGGAACCTCCTCGGCCAAGCCTCCGCCTTAATTAATTTGAAATTTATGATCCCTTTTTATTATAAGTTTATTTTAGTTCAAAGTTTATTCGATGCGGTTGCGCTAAGCTCGTCATTGGCTCCATCTTTTTAACGCTTTTATTTTCTACCTTTTGTTTATATATAATATCCCGACAAGATAAAATATTGGTAAAATAATAGTCCCCTCCAGGGAAGCGTAGAAATAATCAACCCGACCCCGAGAACAATACGACCTCAATATTCCACACCGGAATATCCTGTACGACACACGATATTCCACACCGGAATATCCTGTACTACACACGATAGGTGCACTTGCCTCCTTTCGTTTAAACTCGATTTCACCCATTTTATATCCAAATAATAAATCCTCCCGCCCCATTTTCCTAAATAAAACCACATCCGCTTTTCTAAATAAACCGCCCGGTGCGCCGCGGGGTGAACTCATTTTTGGAGTTTTAACCCGCATCAAGTACGTTTGTTGAACGGGTTTGATTCACATAACAGGCCACAATCGTCGAACTCCGCTCGACACTCGACGATCTTCGTCGAACTCCTGTTCGGCCAACTCCGTTTTTGGGGTGTTATAATCCTCCCCTGCTTATAGAAATTTCGTCCCGAAATTTAATACAGCAAATCAGTAACAAAGATGTTACAACATACATTTTCTTCAACAAAAAATATTTCAACATTTTAGCTAAACAACTCGGGAAATTTAGCACGCATGGTCTGCTCTCACTCCCATGTTAACTCTTCACGACCACAGTTGTCCGACCAGACCTTGACCATCCCGATTTTCTTGTTTCGCAGCTGCTTAACTGCTTTATCCTCGATCCAAATGGGCCTAACCTTCGTTGTTAGCCCATATTCGGCCGGTACGTGATCATTCACAATCACTTGAGTTGGATCCTTCACGGCTCTTCGAAGCACTGATATGTGGAATACATCATACAATCCACTCAATTCGGCCGAATGTGCTAGCCGATAGGAAGCTTCTCCAACTCATTCCACCACTTCAAACGGGCCAAGATACCTCGGACTTAACTTTTTCAAGCACCGAATCCTGGACATGCCATTGAGAGGTTTGATTTTCAAGTATACCCATTCTCCAACTGCAAACTCTACGTTTCGGTGCTTGGAGTTATAGTACTTTGCCTGCCGGTCTTGGGCTATCAATAACCTCTCCCGAATAGAGCGTATTGTCGAATTATCCTCTTCGACTTCCTTACACTTGTACAACTTAGATTCGTCTGTTTCTGCCCAAGCTAACGGTGTACGACACTTCCTACCATATAAAACTTCAAAAGGCCCATATTTAGACAAACTTGATAGCTATTATTGTAGGCGAACTCTACCATATAGAATGATCTTCCCATCTCTTTCCGAAAGCCAAGGCGCACATTCAGAGCATGTCCTCCATCATTCTGTTGGTACACTCAGTTTGGCCATCCGTTTGTGGATGAAAGGCAATTCCGAATGTCAACTTTGTCCCCAATAATTGATGGATTAGCCTCCAATCATTCGACATGAAACGTCCATCTCGATCACTGACGATGCAACGAGGAACACCATGTAACCGTACTATCTGCTCAACATAAAGCTTAGCCAAGACTTCCACTGAATCTTCCCTCTTGTTTAGAATGAAGTGAGCCACTTTAGTCAACCGGTCTACGATCACCAAAACTGAATCATTACCGTGTTGAGATCTCAGCAAACTGTGCACGAAATCCATCGAAATATAATCAAACTTCCATTCTGGAGTAAGAGGCGACTTCAAGAAACCTCCAGGCTTCTTGCATTCAGCTTTCACTAAGGCACAAGTCTGATATTTCACCACGTAATGTGCTATATCTTTCTTCAAATCCGGCCACTAGAACAGCCTTTTCATATCTTTATACATCTTTGTGCTCCCTGGGTGAATTGAATATTTCATAAAGTGAGCTTCATATATCAATTCCTCTCTTAGCTTACCCATATATGGGACGCACATGCGACCATCTTTTCACAAAAGGCCGTCATCCCAGGATAATTGGCCATTTAATCCATCCACTGCATAGCGTTGTAAACTTTCATCAAGTTCCGTTGCTCTCCGAACCATGTCCGTAAGGTCATATTGTACCTCCGTACAGTTCAAGCACGCATTTGATGTGGAATTCTTGTCAATAAAAGAAATCTCTAACGCTTCAAACTCTTGGATGAGACGCTCATCATGCATCTGCAACCAAGTTGCCCTTGCCGGAATCATGTGACTCAAAGCATCTGCGACGATATTTCCCTTCCCTGCAGTATAATGAATCTGGAAGGTATGGTCCCTGAGGAACTCCATCCACCTACGTTGTCGCATGTTGAGATCCTTCTGATCCAATAAATACTTTATGCTCTTATAGTCCGTGAATATATCCACCTTCACGCCCTATAAATAGTGACCCCACAATTTAAGTGCAAAAATCACTGCCACCAACTCCAAGTCATGGACGAGATAGTTCCACTCATGCACTTTCAACTAGCGTGAGCCCTAAGCAATCACCTTTCCAAACTGAAGAAGATCGCAGCCTAAGCCGCTCCCTGATGCATCACTATAAATTTCAAAGCCGTCCGAACCACATGGCGATGTCAAGATTGGCCCCGTGGTCAAGCGACTCTTCAACTCTTCAAAAGTTCGCACACTTCGGCGTCCAAACGAACTTCTGATCCTTCCTCGTCAATGTGGTAAGAGGCAAAGCTATCCGTGAAAAGTTGTAACATCCCTCAGACAAATAGATTCATGGGAGTGGTTTTGTCATGACTAGGTCATGACAAATCCCTAGGAAGCCCAAAAAGACCAAGTGAACTTGGGAATAAGGTGATTGGGTTGTGTGGTCTGCATATAGTAAATTTCTGAACCATAGCTTAAGATGATCATGGGGCTTCACTAGGACTTCACGACCCCACCCAAGCCCACCTAACCCTAGAGTGAGGCCAATGGGTCACCTAGGACCCATTGGGGGTCCACCCAAGGGGCTAGGTTGACCAAAGTCAACTCTAACCCTAAATGGGTCAAACTGACCTACATAGGGTCAACTGAAGTTCCCTTAGCCAAGTGGACCCCACATATACCTTCCTAACACTAGTGAGAGGCCAATGGGTCACCAAGGACCCATTGGGGTCAAAAAAAAGGCTAAGTTGACCAAAACCAACTTTATCCCTAAAGTGGTCAAAGTGCCCTGCCTAAGGGTCAAGTGACCTCCAAAGGGCCAAGTCAACCCCACATAGACCTTAGGGGAGGCCAATGGGTCACCAAGGACCCATTAGGGGCAACCTCGAAGACTAAATTGACCAAGGACAACCCTAGTCAAGGTTTAGGTCAAGCTAGCCCTAATGGGCTAACTCAAGCTCAAGCCCAACTCACTTGGGCTAACCTTGTTTTGGTGGACGAAATGGACATGTGGGCTGCCATTGGATTAGGTAGGAGCCAAATTTCAGCTTGGTGCGTAGGATTGAGTAAAATCCACCTATGCAAGAGAGAGAAAGTGAAAGAAAGTAACAGAGGAAGACTTTGGGCTCCTCCTTCCCCTTCCCCAACCTCCCATTCATTGCTCTAGGACAAGGAAGGCAGCCCCCATTCAACCAGCTAGTTTTTGACTAGTTTGAACCAAGTTTCACCCCTACCTACCATGACAGCCAACCTTGACTAAGGCCAATAATGGCAATGAAGCATACAACCACCTAACACCCCAATTATCCCCCTTAAAAGCTTCACTGGACTCTAGGGATTCATTTCCACCACTTACCTGAAGGAGCCAAGCAGTTCCACTGTACAGTTGCAGAAACCGAGCGACGCCACCTTCAAAATGGCTTCCCAGTGATCTTCCCGACTTTAGGCCGCCAGCAAGGTCCTCGTCCACTCCTTCTTTCATGGATAGCTCATAGTGTACAACCCCATATTTGGTCGAGTGGGATCCTCCCCAAGTGGCGCGCTCGGGACATGTTATGAGCGGTGATTTGGTGAAGCCCCGTTCAAAGACGTGCGGGTACTCGTGTGCGGAGGTTTTATTTGCATAGGCTTTTAATATATATATTGTATTATATATATTATACTATATATATTATATTATATATATATGTTGATATAAGTTTTGACTTAGAGGGGGAAGGGGTTTTTTAGATTTGTTAAAGGGGGAAGAGGATGCTCGGGAGGGGGACAACAGAGAAAAAGGAAAAAGAGAATAGAAGCAGGGGGAAATCGGAAAGGGGGGGGGGGGGAACCATAGCCCGTGGACCTGGAGTCCAGCCTCCGCCTCCCGCCTCCCCCCATCTCTCTCCCTCCAGCCGTCTACAGCAGCAAGCACACCCCACCGCCCCCGCACCTCTCTCTCTCGGCCTGAAGCAGCAGCCCGAGATCCCGCCTCCCGATCTCTCCATCGCCACCGCCTAAGTAAGGTAAGGCCGAGCTCTTCTCCCCCTCTCTCATCGCCGGCCACTAGGGGCAGCCCGAGCTCGGCTCTCTCCATTCTCCTTCCTCGTCGCCGCTGATCCATGGCCTCCGTGATCCACCGAAGTCAGGACGATCTCGTAGATTTCGTTGACTAGAGAGGTGTCGAATACCTCAACCAGAAGTCCGGCGACGCCATCGATAACGCTCCTAAGCAGGGCTATAGGGAGGACGATGGTCTGCACCTTGAGAGTGGTGCTAATGAGCAGATTCTCATCTATATCCCTTTCACCCAGGTGGTTAAGTTACATTCTATCATAATCAAGGGCCCGGATGAGGAAGGATGATTTGAAGGCTAAGGCCATTAATCTGAAGTACGTAAAATTTTAGAACGTCAGAAGCTTGACAATTTTCATTGAAGACAATCAAGGTGGGAATTACATTTCAAAGGTTTAGAAGATAGCCCTTTATGGAACAACAACTCGGTTTGGAGTGGAGATCGGCCACCGCCGCAGCTACCCAGTGCCAAGCTAGCTAGGTGCTCCTCTCCCGGCACCACCGCCAAGCACGCTTCAAGGGTAACAATGTTTCTACTTGGGCAGGTGAAGCCCTCGTTTTCCATATTTGCATGGAAGCCCCTCTCCACCAACGGGTGGAGAAAGGGAGCTCTCTGACGGGTTGACGTGTACGTCCCTGCAATTAACTGTGTTAGCGCCCGGAAGTGTGAGTACGGGTTTAGGCATGCTGTGTGAAGCCCATCCGGACGTGTGAGCCGGATTGGTGATGTTCTGGGGTTCCCGGAGAAGACTCCGAGGAAGTTGTATATTATCCGTTTGCAGGGAATGTGCGCCACAACCCCCGAAAAAGGGGTGTGTGCAACATGTTTGGCCAGCTTATGTTAGCCGACGTTTGTTCAGCTGGCAGGCGCTTGACGAGATGTTGGCGTACAGGTGTTACAGTTCTAAGGGGGGAGTAGCGGGCTTAAGCCCAAGCTTGTGCCGGCCCTCGAAGGCCTATTTTTGCTTATATTGCCGGTCTACGTGCTGAAGTATGGAATTCATATTCCTGTAATATTTTTTAATATCTGTGATGCTCTGTTTATGTATGGTTTACTCCTTCCATCTTGGGCGAGTGGTGTGCTCGTAAACTGCTCGCCCTGTGTGGGGCCCCGAGGTATAGTTGCCGGGAAGCCCCTGGTGGCGTGTTGACAGCTTTTTAGAATAGCGGGATTACGCTGTTCGTAGCCCATTTTGGGCAGCGTTTCGTGGAATTGCTCAGCGAGTTTGCGCCATTAGTACGGCGGGTGAGGAGCATTTTGTGTAGATCCAAGGAGACAATACTGGATAGGAGAGAGTTGATCTCGAGATTCTACTTAGATGTTCCGGTCGGCCAAGAGCACCCTTAGAAGGTGTCTTAGCTCAGCCTTTGGCTTTGGAGGGGAAGAGTTTGTTAGTATTTCGGGTATGCGGTGGGTCCTCTGCGCTGAGACCTTTGGTCTGTCCCTTGTGTTCCTAATCTTGTGCCTAGATCGTTAGCTTGAGGGTAGTAGGTGCGCGGTCACCTCACTTTTGGGACCCCGAACTCCACAGAGGTCATTTTTGGCTTCAACAGTTATGGTGCGGTGAGCGTGGAGAGTGGCCAGCACAGAAAAACTCAGTCGAACATCATGGCTATAGAAGAGGAATCAAGTGACGACCAGGGTAATGTGATGAAAGAAGTCCCCTCCCATTCCCCTCTTGTCGATAGGATATTCGATCCTGGAGATCAAAACGTGCCTTAGGGAGAATATTATATGATCGACCCTGGTTCTCAGGAGGGTGGACATAGCATTTAGAGATGCACCGTGTCGGACTTTGACTTGATTGACCGTGTTAACAGTTCTTTTGAGTTATTTGTTTACCTTTATGTTTGTTTTATATTTGCGTTGGAGAGGAGACCCCTAGGTAGACCCGGTGCTCAGGCTCCCATCTAGCTGGTAGGTCCGAAGGCTCGCCTGTGGGGGAGAGGTCCTGGTTCTTGGTTCTGTACTACCCCGAGCGCGGCTCGGCCCCAGGTAAACCCGCTGCCTGGCTCCTTCTAGCTGGCAGGTCCGAAGGCTCGCCTGTGGGGGAGAGGTCCTGGTTCTTGGTTCTGCACTACCCCGAGCGCGGCTCAGCCCCAGGTAGACCCGATGTCTGGCTCCTACTAGCTGGCAGGTCCGTAGGCTCGCCTGTGAGGGAGAGGTACTGGTTCTTGGTTCTGCACTACCCCGAGCGCGGCTCGGCCCCAGGTAGACCCGTTGCCTGGCTCCTACTAGCTGGCAGGTATGAAGGCTCGCCTGTGGGGGGAGAGGTCCTGGTTCTTGGTTCTGCACTACCCCGAGCGCGGCTCGGCCCCAGGTAGACCCGCTGCCTATCTCCTACTAGGTGGCAGGTTCGAAGGCTCTCCTGTGGGGGAGAGGTCCTGGTTCTTGGTTCTGCACTACCCCGAGCGCGGCTCGACCCCAGGTAGACCCGCTGCCTGGCTCCTACTAGCTGGCAGGTCCGAAGGCTCGCCTATGGGGGAGAGGTCCTGGTTCTTGGTTCTGCACTACCGCGAGCGCAGCTCGGCCCCAGGCAGACCCGCTGCCTAGCTCCAACTAGCTGGCAGGTCCGAAGGCTCGCCTGTGGGGGAGAGGTCCTGGTTCTTGGTTCTGCACTACCCCGAGCGCGGCTCGGCCCCAGGTAAACCCACTGCGTGGCTCCTACTAGTGGCAGGTCCGAAGGCTCGCATGTGGGGGAGAGGTCCTGGTTCTTGGTTCTGCACTACCCCGAGCGCGGCTCGGCCCCAGGTAGACCCGCTGTCTGGCTCCTACTAGCTGGCAGGTCCGTAGGAATGCTTGTGGGGGAGAGGTCCTGGTTCTTGGTTCTGCACTACCCCGAGCGCGGCTCGGCCCCAGGTAGACCCGCTGCCTGGCTCTTACTAGCTGGCAGGTCCGAGGGCTTGCTTGTTGGGGAGAGGTCCTGGTTCTTGGTTCTGCACTACCCCGAGCACGGCTTGGCCCCAGGTTGACCCGCTGCCTGGCTCCTACTAGCTGGCAGGTTCGAAGGCTCGCCTGTGGGGGAGAGGTCCTGGTTCTTGGTTCTGCATTACCCCGAGAGCGGCTTGGCCCCAGGTAGACCCGCTGCCTGGCTCCTACTTGATAGCACGCCTGTGGGGGAGAGGTCCTGGTTCTTGGTTTTGCACTACCCCGAGCGCGGCTCGGCCCCAGGTAGACCCGCTGCCTGGCTCCTACTAGCTGGCAGGTCCGAAGGCTCACCTGTGGGGGAGAGGTCCTGGTTCTTGTTTCTACACTACCCCGAGCGCGGCTCGGCCCCAGGTAGACCCGCTGCCTGGCTCCTACTAGCTAGCAGGTCTGAAGGCTCGTCTGTGGGGGAGAGGTCCTGGTTCTTGGTTCTGCACTACCCCGAGCGCGGCTCGGCCCCAAGTAGACCCGCTTCCTGGCTCCTACTAGCTGGCAGGTCCGAAGGCTCGCCTGTGGGGGAGAGGTCCTGGTTCTTGGTTCTGCACTACCCCGAGCGCGGCTCAGCCCCAGGTAGACCCGCTGCGCAGGCTCTTATCTAGCTGTCAGGTCCAAAGGCTCGCCTATGGGGGATATGTTTGGTTTGAGGAATCTTCATCGGCACCCCGAGCTCGGCTCGGCCCCAGGTAGACCCGCTGCGCAGGCTCTCATCTAGCTGGTAGGTTCGTAGGCTCGCCTGTGGGGGATAGGTTTGGTTTGTGGAAATGTCCTCGACACCCCGAGCTCGGCTCGGCCCCAGGTAGACCCCCTGCACAGGCTCTCATCTAGTTGGCAGGTCCGTAGGCTCACCTGTGGGGGATAGGTTTAGTTTATGGAAACGTCATCGGCACCCCGAGCTCGGCTCGGCCCCAGGTAGACCCGCTGCGCAGGCTCTCATCTAGCTGGCAGGTCCGTAGGCTTGCCTGTGGGGGATAGGTTTGGTCTGATGAATCTTCATCGGCACCCCGAGCTCGGCTCGGCCCCAAGTAGACCCGCTGTGCAGGCTCTCATCTAGCTGGCAGGTCCGTAGGCTCGCATGTGGGGGATAGGTTTGGTTTGAGGTGTAACAACCCGATTTTTATTAGCAGGACAATTGGGTGACACGTCCTAGGACACGGGCGTGTCCTACGTGCGTCGAGTGTCGAGAGGAATAATCGACGAATGGCCGACAAAATTTTGTCTACTCTGGACACGGCCTGTGATACAGGCGTGTCACAGGGCATGTCAGCGCGTTTGACGAAAGTTGCTCAACGATCGTCGAGTGTCGAGATGCGGTCGACGTTTGTCAAGTGCAGTGAACACGGCCTGCGACACGGGCATGTCACAGGGCGTGTCCCTTTGGTTCGATGAACTCAGCCCGACGAATTTTGAGCTGGGGCATGTCGAGTGCCGTGTATGGGCACACGGCCTGGGACACGGGCGTGTCACAGGCCGTGTGAGTCTCGGGTGATTTTGGGATTTTTTTCAGCCTGATGAACACGGCCATAGACACGGGCGTATCTGAAGGCGTGTTGCGGACACGACCCATGATACGGGCATGCCACATGGGCATGTCACTAGTATGGATAAGTCGGTTGAGCACCGCTTGAGGCACACGGCCTGGGA
The DNA here is from genome assembly GCA_039583875.1 of Platanthera guangdongensis. Classification (NCBI taxonomy): domain Eukaryota; kingdom Viridiplantae; phylum Streptophyta; class Magnoliopsida; order Asparagales; family Orchidaceae; genus Platanthera; species Platanthera guangdongensis. The sequence continues at coordinate 194,311,776 of CM077151.1, forward strand.
CACGGGCGTGTCACAGGCCGTGTTAGGCAAAAATCAGGTTTTCTGGCAAATTTGTGGCCGTCCATTTCTTCAGCTGGGATCCAAGAGCTGAGCTTCTTTCCTATTTCCTTAAGGCCGAATACTGAGAACATATTCTCATTTGCTTAGTGCCTTCATCTTTCTACAAGTTAGAGAGAGAAAGGGAGAGGGAGAAGGAGGAAGAAGGAGAAGGGCTGCTGTTGGTGGAGCTTGAGAGTGTCAAGCTGCGTTCCGAGGCCGACGTTGCGGAGGAAACGCTCTTGTGAGTCGTTCAAGCCAGCTTAGAGCTCATGGCACCAAAGAGGGCTTCAAGGGTAATGACTTTTCTTCCTAGCCATGTGAAGGCTTCCTTTTGGCATATGTTTGTGATTCCCCCACCAAGAGGTGGCTGATTTTGGGAGTCTTTGGGTGGATGCATGAAATCCCCTTTTGTTGGCATATAGATCCGGAAATGGAGTACGAAATACGCATGCTGTGTGAAGCCCATCTGGACAGGTTGGTCTGGATTGGTGATGTTGCATACGAACCGGAGAAGACTCCGTGATAAACGTGTAGTTTAAGGAGTCAACGGGTTATGCCTGTGAAGGGTAGTAGCAGGAAGTACTGGAGTGGTAGTCCAGGAAAATAGCCGTGTATGCTTATGCTATTGGGTTGTACCTGTGAATGAGTAACAGGAAGTACTGGTGTGACCAGGAAAGGGCCTTTGTGATGCTTGATGTCGTAGGGTGTCCACATGTGAAGAGAGTAACAGGAAGTACTGGCGTGCCCAGGAAAGACCCCTGACATTTGTGATATTGCGGCGTCGTACCTGTAAACGTGTAACAGGAAGTACTGGGGTGCCCAGGAAAAACCCGCTGATATTGTGAGATAAATGGGTGTAAGAGAAATACCCAGGCTGAATGCCAAGAATAGTATTGGTGATACCGACCCGCTCCTTTGATTAAGCCGCGAGTACGCCGTACTCAGTGAAGGCAAGGCGATTTGAGCAACGGGGGGTGGAGGATCCGACCTGCGTTATGTCCGTCCGACGGGGACCAGAAGGTGTGGTCTGTTGGAGCACATAGAAAGAGTCTTAGGCCTGCGCGCCATGACACAATGGGGGGCTACGGGCCATCCCGATATAGTAAGACTAGAACTCCAGCTGCACGCCATTAAGTAAATGCTCAAGAGAATTACCGTTGGGTTGTGACCCTGATACGGTGGTGGGCAAGTGCTTTGCCAGAACACCAAGAATGTGCCCTGAGTGCACGGACTGTTGGGCCGGGTGGCGAACGGTTGTGATGGCATGTGTTCGTGAAAGCACATTATATGATATATTGCCATGCTTGTGATATGATATTCCTGCATGGAAGATTACCGTTTCCCCGAGAAAAGGGGTAGGGTCGTTATAATTTGGTCAGCTGAACGCTGACTGTTTCTTCTGTTTGCCAACGTTGGGTGGATTGTCCCTATACAGGTGCTGGCTAGCCAAGCGGGACGCATAAATGTTGAGGTCCTTGCTGTTGCTGCTGCTGCTGCTACTAGCCCTCGAAGGCTTTTTTGAAATGCTTGTTGTGTTTTCTTTTCTTGTGGCTGGCCTGCGCGCCAATGTTGAGGCCACTGTTTGAAAGCCTTGTACGGCCATAAGGCCAACGATGTTTACATGTTGGAAGACATTCATATATGCTATAAAATGTGGTGTTTTTATATGTCGGACATTCAAGAGAGGAGTTCAAGTATATAGGCTTCCGCTAGAATGCTTTATGTTAGGTGCACTGCGTTACTCTGGTATCACTCCGTAGCTTCATCGTCTGTTTTGTGGTATATGCTGTTGGGCCCCAGCCGGACCTTCTAGTACATATCAAATGAACGGATGGGGTTGTTACAATTTTTGGTATCAGCTCTCTTGGTCTTTCCCTCTCGAAGTCGTGGTTGACTTCTTTTGTGGGGTTGCGTGTACGTGTTTGTGCAATCCTACGTTTATCCGATTGAACTCCTGAATGTCCATGATAAGAATGCAAATTTGTGTGTTTGAGGAACCTGCGTGTTCCTATCTTGTGTTATTTGCTTGTGTAAGGCCGCTAATGTGTGTGTCTTGTCCACCTTTAGGTGACACGGAGTGGAGCTGGGCAGTCAGAGCCCCAGCGTTCTGATGAAAGTACGGCACCAGCCGCGGTGCCTACACCTCCACCATCTACGGAACATGTGCGTTTAGTTGCTGAGGCTTTATTTACCATGATCCAAGGCCGGACACTTGGCCAGTAGCAACCAGCTGTGAGGCCAGAACAGGTGGCGGCAAGGCCTGAACCTGTAGTGGATGTGGCTCCTCGAGCGGCTGAGAAGCAGCTGACGCGGTTTATGAGTTTCCATCTGCCTACATTCTCGGGAGCGGGAACTCCTACGCAGGCTGAGGATTCGCTATCGCGCTTCAAGCGCATCATGACGGCGATTGGATCGGAGGAGCATCAGAAAGTCATGTTAGCTACCTTCCTACTTGAAGGAGAAGCTAGATTGTGGTGGGATGAGATGAAGATGCATCACTTGGCAGGTCGTCCCTTAACACAAGTATCCATGGAAGAATTCTCCCGACTCTTCCTAGCGAAGCACCTTCCTGCGGCTCAACGAATATCCATGGGAAATGAATTCCAACGGCTGACGCAAGGTGATGGCAGTGTTGACGCGTACCTGCATGAGTTTACTCGCTTATGGCGGTATACGGGTTTTATTTTTGCTGATGAGCAGAGGAAGACAAATCAGTTATATGAAAGACTGAGGGACGAGTTGAGGTTCCTGGTTTTGAGTTCTGTGAGCCAAGGCTTCCAGGCGTTGGTTGACACTGTGAGCGCGCTGGAGAAGGATATGAAGAGGGTGCAGGGGAAGAGAGCTTTAGCTGTGACGCAACCGGAGTGGAAGGTGCCCCGATCTGGGAAACCATTTTATAAGAAGAAATGGGGCAAGAAGTCCAAGACAAGTGAACAAGCTCCTTCATCAGTTGCAATGGGAGCAACGTCAGGGGCTACCTCAAGGCCGGATACTCGTATCTGCTATAATTGTGGCCAGGTGGGGCATATCGCTCGAGATTGTCGGGTGCCGCCAAAGAGTGAAAAGAAGGCGAGAGCGTCTTATGCGGAAAAAGGAAAGGCGGTGGTGGACTCCTCTACCTCGCAGGCACATCCCCGGGTCTACAACCTTGGCCTGCAGGAGGCCATCAAGCAGAGTGACGTTGTCACAGGTATGAGTTTAGTTTTGCATATGCTATTGCTTGTATGCTTTGTTTAGTGCATCCATGTTTGCGGTTTGTGTGTGTGACATGATTGTCACAGGCTTTGTGATGATTCAGGACACGCTTTGTGATGATTCGGGACACGCTGGCGCGAGCACTGTTTGATATGGGTGCGTCGCATTCTTTTCTGTCTTACGAGTTTATAGCGCGGCTTGGGATACCTAGTCATACAAAGACAGATAGCATCAGAGTGGTGTTGCCGAATGGCTGTTGGATGCTTGCGGATCAAGCTTGCGATGTGGCGGTCCAAATAGGAAGTAGGGATTTCAGTTTGACTGCTTCTGTATTGCCAATATCGGAATTTGACGTGATTTTTGGTATGGATTGGCTTGCAGAGAAGCATGCCATGATTTATTTCCAGTCCAAAGAGATCATGTTGGTCCAGAATACCGAACAAGAGACAAAGTTCGCGGGTATGCGCGGAGTGGGCGGGACATTGATGTCTGCACTCCAGGTAGTCAAGGCTATTCGGAAGGGTGCAGAGTGTTACTTCGCACTGATTCAGGCTATTGAGCCTAAGGCCAGTGCGTGCGAGGTTCCGATTATGGCGGAATTTATAGATGTGTTTCCCACGGATCTCCCTGTGCAACCACCCCAGCGAGAGATTGACTTCACGATCGAGTTGGTGCTAGGTGCGAAACCTGTGACCCGCTCGCCATATCGTGTCGCGCCAAAAGAGATGGCTGAGTTGAAGATCCAACTACAAGAATTTCTGGAGCAAGGTTATATACGCCCAAGCATGTCACCTTGGAGCGCGCCTGTGCTTTTTGTAAAGAAGAAAGATGGTGGGTTGCGGTTATGTATTGACTACCGTGAACTGAATAAGCTGACCGAGAAGAATAAATATCTGATACCCCGGATTGATGAGCTATTTGATCAGCTGGTGGGCTCTACCGTCTATTCGAAGTTGGACCCGAAGTCTGGTTATTACCGGTTGAGAATTCGGGAAAGTGACATTCCCAAAACCGCATTTGGAACGCGTTATGGGCACTATGAGTTCACAGTCATGCCATTTGGACTGTGTAATGCGCCATCGGTGTTTATGGATTTGATGCACCGCACGTTCCGAGAGTACCTGGATCTGTTTGTGATAGTGTTCATTGTTGACATCCTGGTGTACTCAAAGTTGAAAGCTGAGCATGAGACTCACTTGCGGTTGGTGTTGAATACTTTGAGGCAAAATCAGCTCTATGCCAAGTTCTCGAAGTGCGAATTTTGGCTGTCGTTAGTTGCCTTTTTGGGCCATGTGGTGAGCAGAGCGGGCATTGCTGTAGATCCAGCAAAGATAAAGGCCATAGAAAAGTGGCCAATATTGTCTTCAGTGGCCGAGGTCAGGAGTTTCCTTGGACTTGCGGGCTACTATCGAAGATTTGTTGAGAATTTCTCGCGGATCGCTTTGCCGCTAACCATGCTGACGAGAAAAGATCAGAAGTTCATTTGGACGCCAGAGTGCGTACGAGCTTTTGAAGAGCTGAAGGTTCGGTTGACCACGGCGCCGGTGTTGTCTTCGCCAAGTGGGACCGATGGATTTGTTATTTATAGTGATGCCTCAGGGAGCGGCTTAGGCTGCGTTCTTCTGCAGAATGGAAAGGTAATTGCTTATGGCTCACCCCAGCTGAAGGTGCACGAACGAAATTATCCCGTCCATGACTTGGAACTAGCGGCGGTGATTTTTGCACTAAAGTTGTGGTGACACAACCTTTATGGCGTGAAGGTGGAGATCTATACAGATCACAAGAGCCTAAAGTACCTATTGGAGCATAAAGACTTGAACATGCGACAACGAAGATGGTTGGAGTTCCTTGGGGACTACACTTTTGAGATCCACTATACTCCCGGGAAGGGGAATGTTGTTCCGGATGCCTTGAGTCGGAGAGATCTGGTTAGAGTGAATTGGTTACAAAGGTATGATGAACGTCTTATCCAGGAACTGAAAGCTTTAGAGATATATTGTGTTGAAAAAATGCCACTGCCAATGCATGTTTGAACTGGACGGAGGTGCAATGTGACCTTGCGGACCGAGTTCGACGGGCAATGGAGTTGGATGAAGATCTCTTACGCTATGTGAACAAAGGGCCAGAAGGCAAGTTCGCCTGGAATGTCAGTCTTTTGCGAAAAGAGGGTCGTTTGTGCGTCTCGAATGTGGGTAAATTGAGGGAAGAACTGATGTATGAAGCACATTATACAAAGTATTCCATTCACCCCGGGAGCACGAAGATGTTCAACGATATGAAAAAGCTATTCTGGTGGCCAGGGCTAAAGAAAGATGTTGCCCTCTATGTGGACAAATGCCAAACATGTGCGATGGTGAAGGCGGAATGACAAAAACCGAGCGGTTATTTGAAGTCGCTGCCGATCCCAGAGTGGAAATTTGATGATATTTCCATGGATTTTGTGCACGGATTGCCGAGATTGCAGCGAGGAAATGATTCCATTTGGGTCATTGTTGACCGGCTAATGAAAGTGGCACATTTTCTCCCGAACAGGTGGGATGATTCAGTTGAAAGTTTGGCAAAATTATATGTTGAACAGATTGTACGGCTTCACGGTGTTCCTCGGAGCATCGTTAGTGATCGAGATGGGCGATTCACGTTCAAATGACTGGAGGCTAGTTCACCGACTGTTGGGCACGAAGTTGACCTTCAGTACAGCCTTTCATCCCCAAACGGATGGCCAAACTGAACGTACCAACAGAACGATGGAGGACATGCTCAGGATATGCGCCCTTGACTTCGACAAGAGATGGGAAGATCATCTCTTTATGGTGGAGTTTGCGTATAATAACAGCTACCAAGCGAGCATTGGAATGGCACCATATGAAGCGCTATATGGAAGGAAGTATCGTACTCCCTTGGCTTGGGTAGAAGCGGGCGAAGCTCGAATTTATAAACCAAATGAAGTTGATGAAGCAAACTCAACCATATGGACTATTCGAGAGAAGCTACTTATTGCTCAAGATCGACAAGCTAAGTACTACAACGCCAAGCAACGAAATGTGGAATTTGTCGTTGGCGATTGGGTCTACTTGAAGATCAAGCCCTTCAAAGGTGTTTCCCGGATTCGACGTTTGAAAAGGTTGAGTCCAAGATATTTGGGTCCCTTTGAAGTGGTTGAGCGCGTCGGAGAAGCGGCTTATCGGCTAGCTCTGTCGGCAGACTTGGGTGGATTACATGATGTATTTCACATCTCGGTGCTTCGAAAAGCCGTTAAAGATCTAGCTCAAGTGATCGCGGTTGATCGTGTGCTGGTGGAGTCTGGGCTAACAACGAGAGTTAGACCCATTCAGATCGAGGATCGTGACGAGAAATAGTTGCGGAACAAGACAGTCGGCATGGTGAAAGTCCGGTGGGACAACTGCGGCCGTGAGGAACTTACATGGTAGCGAGAGCAAACCATGCGAGAAGAGTTTCCCGAGCTGTTTCTGTAATCCGTGGAAAGAATTGTGTGGTAAGATAAAAATTTTAGGTGATTGTTATAGGCAAACCGTTTTTGGATAGGGGCAAACCAAAATTTAAAATTAAATACACTAAATAATTATTTTATTATTATGGTTTGTTTGGATCCGGGCAAACCACTCCCCACAACCCCTATCCTGATTCCGCCGCTCCCCACCCGGCCTCTCTCCAAATTCCGCCCTACGGCCCCCTTTCTACCTGCATTGCCCGACGACTGCCTATCTCCCCGCACACGCCGGCGAGACAACACCGTCACCTTCCCCTCATTTTCCCTCGTCTTCTTCGGCAAACACAGCAGCACGCAGTTCCAGCTGCAGACGATATCAGCAGCCAAAAGCAATGTCTGAAACCAATTTCTACATCCCGACGAAGGAAGCTCGGGAGAAACAAAGCCACGCTGCATCCGCAATCGCAGGGGACTGCAAGGGGGAGAGCCGCCTCTCGCGCTGCCGCCGGCAAGCAAAGAGCCACCGGTGCTACTCTTTTGCTCGCCGGTGCCGTATCCTTGCCAGGGAACAGCGGTGCCCGGTTCTACATTCTCCGCCGGTGCATCGTCATGCTCATATGCTCCGGCGACGGCTCCGACGACCCGTGAAGCTAGCTGAGACTCTCGTCACTTGACACAGGAGCAATATTGCTTTCAGATAGATGAATATTTGGATCAGGAGGCACCTCTGAAGTGTTCGATGAATGAATTTCCTTAGAGGCAGCTGCTCCAATTATTGGGGCTTGGGGAGGGGCAGCTAGAGCATCATGAGAAGCCATAGGTTCTGAAGATTTTTGAGTGTGAACTGTTGGAGTTACCCGTGGCATTACTGGAGAGCCAAATTCCTCCTTGCAGCGGTTTTGCTAGGTTCCTTCTTACACATACTCGGGCGAAGATTGTTCTCGTCATTGATTTTGTGAATGCATCTATGTAGAGTGTTTTCCGGCTCTGGTTTCGGCATCTCTAGCAATTAAGAAAGTTTTTATTTTGGTTTGCCCATAATAATTTGGTTTGCCTATATAATTTTTTGGTTTGCCCATAAAATTGGTTTGCACGTATCCGAAAATGGTTTGCCCATAACAATCACCAAATTTTAATGTTATAACATTTTGGTTGCTGATTGCTGGTTGCCTTCCTGTGTTTTAATTTCGAGGACGAAATTTTTGTAGGAGGGGAGGGTTGTAATAGCCCGATTTTTATCAGCAGGCCAATTGGGTGACACGGCCTGGGATACGGGCGTGTCTCAGGGCGTGTCCTGCGTGTGTCGAGTGTCAAGAGGAATAGTCGACGAATGGTCGACAAAATTTGGTCGACTCTGGACACGGCCTATGACACGGGCGTGTCACAGGGCGTGTTAGCGCGTTCGACGAAAGTTGCTCGACGATCGTCGAGTGTCGAGATGTGGTCGACGTTTGTCGAGTGCAGTGAACACGACCTGTGACACGGGCGTGTCACAGGGCGTGTCCCTTTGGTTCGACGAACTCAGCCCGACGAATTTTGAACTGGGGTGTGTCGAGTGCCATTTATGGGCACACGGCCTAGGACACGGGCGTGTCACAGGCCGTATGAGTCTCAGGTGATTTTGGGATTTTTTTTCAGCCTGATGAACACAGCCACAGACACGGGCGTGTATGAAGGCGTGTTGCGGACATGGCCCATGACACGGGCGTGCCACATGGGCGTGTCACTGGTATGGATAAGTCGGTTGAGCACCGCTTGAGGCACACGGCCTGGGACACAGGCATGTCACAGGCCGTGTCAGGCAAAAATCAGGTTTTCTGGCAAATTTGTGGCCGTCCATTAATTCAGTTGGGATCCAAGAGCTGAGCTTCTTTCCTATTTCCTTAAGGCCGAAAACTTAGAACATATTCTCATTTGCTTAGTTCCTTCATCTTTTTACAAGTTAGAGAGAGAAAGCGAGAGGGAGAAGGAGGAAGAAGGAGAAGGGCTGCTGCTGGTGGAGCTTGAGAGTGTCAAGCTGCGTTCCGAGGCCGACATTGCGGAGGAAAAGCTCTTGTGAGTCATTCAAGCCAGCTTAGAGCTCATGGCACCAAAGAGGACTTCAAGGGTAACGACTTTTCTTCCTAGCCATGTGAAGGCTTCCTTTTGGCATATGTTTGTGATTCCCCCACCAAGAGGTGGCTGATTTTGGGAGTATTTGGGTGGATGCATGAAATCTCCTTTTGTTGGCATATAGATTCGGAAATGGAGTACGGAATAGGCATGCTGTATGAAGCCCATCTGGATAGGTTGGTCTGGATTGGTGATGTTGCATACGAACCGGAGAAGACTCCATGATAAACGTGTAGTTTAAGGAGTCAATGGGTTATGCCTGTGAAGGGTAGTAGCAGGAAGTACTGGAGTGGTAGTCCAGGAAAATAGCCGTGTATGCTTGTGTTATTGGGTTGTACCTGTGAATGAGTAACAGGAAGTACTGGTGCGACCAGGAAAGGCCCTTTGTGATGCTTGATGTCGTAGGGTGTCCACCTGTGAAGAGAGTAACAGGAAGTACTGGCGTGCCCAGGAAAGAACCCTGAAATTTGTGATATTGCGGTGTCGTACCTGTAAACGAGTAACAGGAAGTACTGGGGTGCCCGGGAAAAACCCGCTGATATTGTGAGATAAATGGGTGTAAGAGAAATACCCAGGCTGAATGCTAAGAACAGGATTGGTGAGACCGACCCGCGCCTTTGATTAAGCCACGAGTATGCAGTAACGGTGAAGGCAAAGCGATTTGAGCAATAGGGGCTGGAGGATCCGACCTGCGTTATGTCCGTCCGACGGGGACCAGAAGGTGTGGCCTGTTGGAACGCATAGCAAGAGTCTTAGGCCTGCGCGCCATTACACAATGGGGGGCTACGGGCCATCCCGGTATAGTAAGACTAGAACTCCGGCTGCACGCCATGGAGTAAATGCTCAAGAGAATTACCGTTGGGTTGTGACCCTGATACGGTGGTGGGCAAGTGCTTTGCCAGAACACCAAGAATATGCCCTGAGTGCACGGACCGTTGGGCCGGGTGGCGAACAGTTGTGATGGCATGTGTGCGTGAAAGCACATTATATGATATATTGCCATGCTTGTGATATGATATGCCTGCATGTCAGATTACTGCTGCCCCGAGAAAAGCAGTAGGGTCGTTATAATTTGGTCAGCTGAACGCTGACGTTGCTTCTGTTTGCCAATGTTGGGTGGATTGTCCCTGTACAGGTGCTGTCGAGCCAAGCAGGACGCATAAAGGTTGAGGTCCTTGCTGTTGCTGCTGCTGCTACTAGCCCTCGAAGGCTTTTTGGAAATGCTTGTTGTGTTTTCTTTTCTTGTGGCCGGCCTGCGCGCCTATGTTGAGTCCACTGTTTGAAAGCCTTGTACGACCATAAGGCCAACGATGTTTACATGTTGGAAGACATTCCTATATGCTATAAAATGTGGTGTTTTTATATGTTGGACATTCCTATATGCTATAAAATGTCCGCCCGCAACTTTGCAGTTCTAGCTGGTGGAAAATACTTCTTTAAGAACCGTTCCGCAAGCTCGGCCCAAGTGGTGATACATCCTCGCGGTAGGGAATTCAACCCTGCTTTAGCTTTGGATTGTAAGGAAAACGAAAAAAGGTGCAAGCTAATGGCATCATCAGTGATGTCATTAATTTTAAAAGTATCGCAGATTTCTAAAAAAACTAGATAAATGAACGTTTGGGTCCTCATCTGGCAGTCCATCGAACTGCACAACATTTTGGATCTTTTGAATAATGCTAGATTTTATTTTGAAATTATTATTCGCCACTGTCGGGCGAACGATACTAGACTTAGTATCATCCAAAATCGGCCGGCGTTGTAAGACATTGTACGCTCCACGGCCGCATTTGGGATATGGTCGGCCATAACAATGGCATAGGGTTCTCTTATGGATTCTTTGGGGTCCAAAGAGGGATTCCGGCGTTGAGATCGAATACGCGCAAGAGAGCATTCGATCTCAGGATCGAAATCCAAGTTTTCAGATACCGAGGTTGTCCACAGGTCATACACCATAAAATATATACTAAATAATTACCTTTTTTGGATTTTAAGTAGAGTTTTAAGTTTTTTTTAGAAAAATAAGTAAGAGTAATAGACACCGAAATTCGAAATAACAACAAGAACCTCCACGACAACGACGCCAAAGACTTGATGGCTCTCCACGGCACCTGACCTTTTTATCCAATTAGTGGTGTGGCCATCGAGTTTTGCGGAGGGAGCGAGCGGGAAGGAAAGTGCACCTATCACAAGTAATACAGGATATTCGGGGGGAATATTGAGGTCGTATATTTACCGGGGCGGCTTTGATTATCTATACTCCTCCCGGAGGGACTATTATCTTACCGAAAATTAATGGCGTCAGATTTACTAACTAAGGCGGCTATAAGAAAGAGCTGAAAACAGATTTAGGAAAATATCGATGAACAAATAACGTTCGGTATCGAATTACGTTAGGACTAAAATAAATTAATATAACTAGAGATCCTATGTTTCAATTTAATTAAGGGGGAAACTTGGTCGTGGAGGTTCCAAAAGAATGAGCTCACCTATCTCTAGGGCTATCGCTCACCTGAACATTAAGACTATTCGACCGAGCTCTCGTTCAGCGAAGGATTCCTCTTAATGCCCGCTTTACTCTAAGAACCCCGCTATTGGGGAGGGGGCATCCAATCCGATAGAATTCCACACCTCCTCCCTCGAGGTTTAGTGTGAAACCCTCTTTACCCAAGGGTGATCGGTCCATACGCATGACCTCTCGGCTAGCTAGCGTATGAAAAATGAAAATAGAGTCAACATATCAATATATGGTTCTACGCGTCGTATACCCGGGGCAAACCTTAAGTTCTTAATTAAAGAGAAAAAGAAGACCTTTAATTATTTAAAAAGATTTTTATGTCTGAATTCTCTTCAATACCGAGGGCTAAGAGTGATTATCCATTCATCAGGATGGGGACGACTTATGAGTTTGGTAAGGCGTGAGTTTGAAACTAAGCGCTAAAGGGCTCAAAAAAAGAAGACATAAAATAACCTAACATTAGAAAGAGAAGGGCTTACTAAAAAAGAAAAATGCACACACTCAACCAAAGCCATAATACAGGAAAAAGCTAAGTTACAAAAAAAAGAAAATTACATAATTGAATTTATAAGTCTTACTCAAACGGGTAGGTGGGAAATTGCGAATCCTACTCAAGCGAGTAGGCTGGAAATGACAAGTCCTACTCAAACGAGTAGGTGGGAAATGAAAGCAGTTGAAAGTCTTTATTTCAAGGATAGTTAAATCACCTAGGGGGCGGGGTGAATAATTTTCTTAGTCCTTAGTGACAATTTGTAAATCTCTTTTAGTTAGCTGCCTTATTGGTAGATTAAGTTTTTCTTTCAAGACAAAATACCTGCACAAAGAAAAGCACCATAACAGAGTACACGCAGATTTATAGTGGTTCCCCAATATTTGGGTACATCTAATCTCCTCCCACCTTACCAACTTCCTATTGGTCAAGTCACTTCTCCAAAACAATGATCCAAAGAGCTTACACCTCGGATCCCTCAGGATCTCTCAGTTTCCTCCAAGACTTACACCTCAGCCACAAGGGCCTACACTCAGTGATATAAGTATTACCTACCTCAGGCAATTAATCCCTACCACTCAGGCTATGGAGGATAACCATATCTCAGAGCAAACTAGCTCCTACAACTCAGAGAGATTCACTCTCCTACAGCTCAGTCAATATTGCCCTACTTCTCAGTGAGTAAAACTCACCTACCTCAGAGCAAGTTTGCTCCTACCTCTCTGATCCATAAAGGATCCTATAAGATGGAATTGGGTTGTTGAGGTTCTTGATTGGACACAAGAGGAATTCCTATGTGCCAATCTACCTTGACTGAGTTAGACTAAGCACAACTTTGACACCAGGAATGTTTTCCCGAGTTTACTTTTCTAGACTAAGAACACCTTAGCCCAAACTACTTCACAACAGCAAGTATATCCACTTGAGCTGGAAGTGACTTGCAGAACACTGTTCTGCCCCTTTTGAACAGAACCAAAAGCTCAGACCTCTCTTCTTCACAGTAACAATGATGTAGATGCTTTGGCTTATGCTGGAAGCAACTTGTAGATTATCGTCTCTACACCTTTATGAACTGAGCCAACTGCTCAGCCCTATCTCCTTCTTCATAGCTCCCCAAGAGAATGTTCTTTAGGATTTGTTGGCTGGATATGTGAAGCACCTGCAGTAAGGGTCTGCCCTAGCTGCTGTATCTTTCTCAGAGAATCACCATAAGCTTGCTAGCGGGTGCAGATGAAGATGACACCATCAATCTTGCTGTCGAAGATGTTGATATGAACATCTAACTTGATATGCCTCGAGACTTGCTTATCTTAGGCTCTCTATTCTTCAACCACACCAACAACCATGATGATTAGGAAGAACTACTGTAACAACTGCTCTTTCTGTAAAGAGCTTCTCCTTTTATTTATTGTAACCCAACGGCACTTGTAGCAGTGGGTCCTACACCTTTAATACTGGCTGCATCTTTGCTTTAATGCCTAACTGTCGTACATTAGGCCTATGGTACCTTTTGTCATGTACTGTGGCTTTGCCGCTAATAATTTGAATATGGTTGACTTTTAGAGTTGCTGACATCAGCAACTAAAGACTTAGTCAAAATTCAAGCATCAGTATAATAGGCGTTGAGTGAAAGAGCTTCAGACAACGCCAAAGTACTTAGACAGTTCTGTCTATCTAAGCGTTGAGAGCGTTTAGTGAGTAATGCTCACTCAACGCTTTTTACCTTAACCCTTTCTGCAGCCTTTTCTGCATGCATGGAGTTGAGTGCGTTGAGTGAACACACGTCACTCAATGCCTTGTGCCTTAACCGCATTCTGCAATTTAGGTGTTGAGAGCATTGAGTTAACATGCCTCACTCAATGCTTTCTACCTTAGGCATTTTTGCTTCTTCAGCATCTTAAGCATTTCGAGCGTTTAGTAAGCATGCCTCACTCAATGATTTTTTGCTTTAACTAATTCTGTATCAAGGTGTTGTGGGCTTTGAGTGAGCACGCCTCACTCAATGCTTTCTGCCTTAGCCAGATCTTCTATTTCAGAATTCATTTTGTGTTCGACGAACTCAGAACTCAGTTCGACGAACTCTTAGCTCAGCTCGACGAATAAGTAATAACTTAGTTCGACGAATTTAGAGCTCAGTTTGACAAACTCTGAACTTAGCTCGACGAATAAGTAAAAGCTTAGATTGATGAACTCAGGGCTTAGTTCGACGAACTCTGAACTCAGCTATTCAACAATTGTGAAGCTAAGGTATTGAGTTAGTGAGCTACACTCAACGCATGTGGACTTAGCCACTTTTTAGCTTAATTCTCGTTAGGCTTTTGATTGTATTTGCTTGACTCACAACTTTTTGTTGTATGACATTGAGTGAGTTGACTTCACTCAACTCCTGTGGGCTTAGCCATATTCTAAGCTTGCCAATTGTTGGCTTTGACTGAATAGGCTTTACTCAGCACTATAAGTCATTTGGCATTGAGTGAATGATCTTCACTCAATGCATGTGGACTTAGATAGTTTTTTGTCTTTCCACCACTTAGGTAAGAACTTACCTGACTTACCCACTTAGGCTATTTGTCCCATCATTGCTACTAGGACATCCTGCAATCATTAAACTTGAACACAAGTTAGATCACCACATGTGTATACATTGTTAGCAGACCCTTCTTCAAATCTAGGCCATTGGAATCAATGGACCCAACAATCTCCCCCTATTTGAAAAAGTCAAAACCTATGCTAATGTATACACAAACACACTTTTGCTATATATACAAAATAGATTTTCACAACATAAATCACATGAATCATAGACATAACAAATGATGTAGCAGATAAGCCAAAATCATAGCAATTGATGAGTCAGACAAATCATAATTATAGTAAATGATTGTTCTATTTAATCGTACAGAGAATTAATGTTTGTGCAATTAAACAAAGTATCACATCCCTTAGCCCTGTAAGCAGAACCTGAAACTTTTCAAGTTTCAGGTTCCCTTATCATAATCCCACTACTTTTGGAATTCTTTACCGGTTTGTATTTTGCTCCAGCTATCTTCTTTCCCTTCTTATCAGCTTCATCAACAGCCTTAGCCATAGTAGCGTTTTCTTTTCCAGCTTCAGCTTTATCCTTCTGTCTCTGAAAATAGCTGAAGGGCTTGGGGAAGTATTTAGATGGTTCAACAGCATCAGGAGTAGGAAGATTGGCCTTTTTGTTCCTCAAAAAAATCCTTGTTTTTGTGTCCCTCTTTTCCATCTTATCCCATTCGATTTTGCTATACCATTTTCCTCTATCTGATATCTTTTTCTTGACCTTATCCCAAGCAAACAAGATGATGGATCTGGACACTGGGATCCACTGCTTGAAATCAGGTCTTTTCTCCATTTCATCTCTATACATTCTCTTTCTCATTCTGACTCCCTCTTCAGTTTCAGCAGTTTTAGTAGTCATTTCTCTTGTTTGTAGTGGATTGCACTCCCCACTGATTACCAGCACTATCATAATCTTCTATATGCATTCCATACTCTTGATTATCTTGAGCAAGTTCTCTATTCAAGGTCTCTAGTACTTGAGCAGGCATCATTGGGATATTGTCCTATTGCACTGGCTCTAATCCCAATGAGCCTCTCACAACATTGGTGGCCAAGACCATGTTTTTAGTATTGGTCCTTATGGCTTCTCTCTCCCCCTTTTTTGGTTTCTTCAATTAATTTAGTGGTCTGGGAGTTGCTTGCCTTTCTTCTTTCTACTTCTAGGTAGTTTACTCGAGCAGTGACATGATTTTTGACTTACAACATGTGGTCATCAAGCATCTTAGTGCAGGCATCCATTTTGTGAAGATTTCAGTGTTCTGTTCATTTCTCAGAATTTTATCATTTTCATGGATTGTCACACTATTCTTGGCCTGAGTCACTTGATTTTCTATGATAATATCAATGTTCTGGCCTGACATATCCAGCTTATCCATTGTAAAGTCTACAGCTCCAGTAGCTCTTGTGAAGACTTTGATTGTATCTCCTTTCAGTAGATTAAGTTCAAATCTAATAGATTTGATCTCAGTTGCCAGATCATCAATAGTAAGCAGGTGATCATCTGTATCAACATGCCTGGAAGAATCTTCCTTCATTCCTGCAGAGATCTTGTTAACAATTTCGTCTGCTATTTGCCTAGCATCCTTAGTCGAAGGCAAATCATCTTCGTCCTTTGCAACAGATCCTGCCAACTCAGCAGCATGCTCATCATCTTTAGGGATAATATCTGACTATAGTCTGCTTACACTACTAAGAGGGGTAATATCAGAAGAGGCTGATACCAGAATATTCACGTCCCTCCTGGACTCTTCAGTAGATGATGACGGTTCTGGATTGTGAGGCTCTTCTACCTCAGATGAGCTGCTAGAGGAGCTGGTCTCAATATCAACACTCTTCTTTCCTTTCCTTTCCATAGCTGATGTTCCATAGGGTTGAAGTACCCTGTCCCATCTCTCAAGAATCCTGATATCCATTCTTCTAATGTGGTGAATCTTTGCCCAAAACTTTCGATTCAAAATTTCTGGGACTGTTTCTCCTAAATATAGTGATAGGATTCTCCCAAAATTTGGTTCGACATACAATAGACTGTTCTTTCAAACACCACTCTTCCCCAATTAGTTCTTTTGGACGGTATGACCCTTGCCATTAGTGAAAGTATATGTTTTAAGGATAGCTAAATCACCTGGGGGGGTGAATAGGTTTCTTAATCCTTAGTGACTATCTTTTGTTTTCTTTATAATATCTTGTTGTTTTCTTTTAGCTTTCAGCTTAGGGTGATCTAGAGCTTGTCCTTAACACATGCAAATAAGAAAATAAAAACAAACACATAAATTCACACAGATATTTACAGTGGTTCCCCAACTAGGTACAACCACTTTCCCTCCCACCTATCCAACTACCTTGTTGGACTAGACACAAACTCCTCCAAACTGCTCCTAAGAGCTTACACCTCAGATCCCTTGGGATCTCTAAGTCTTCTCCAAGACTTACTTCTCAACCACAAATGCCTACACCTCAGTAGTTAGTACACCACCTACCTCAGGCTGTTAAGCCCTATGATCAAGCTAGGACGATAGCCCTACCTCAGATCCACAAAGTATCCTACCTCAGAGCTCTATAGTGCTCTTACACTCAGTGACCCTCAAGACACCTACCTCAGCCTTATCGCAAAGGCCTACAGCTTAGACTTCCCAGCCCTACAAGTTCAGGCACAAGGCCCTACTCTCAGAGTGCTGCAACACTCCTACAGCTTAGTACCCAACAAGTACATACCTCAGTGCCCTTCCAGGCACCTACAGCTCAGTGACAAGCTTGTCACCTACCTCAGGCCAAAAGGCCCTACACTCAAATCCACAATTGGATCCTACAGGATGAAGATGGGTTGGTTGATATTCTTAACACAAGTGATATTTCTTAGTGTCAAGCTTCTTGACTGAGATAGACTCAGCCCAATAATGACTACAAGAATTTATTTCCAGAGTCTACCTTCACTGAACTAAGAAGTACTTAGTCCTAACTTCTTCCACAACAACAAGTAATTACTTGAGCTGGAAGTGACTTGCAGAGTAATGTTCTACCTCTTCCTGAACTAAGCCTGAAGCTCAGCCCTAACTACTACTTCACAACACCAGGGATTTTTCCTGCTGGTCAGTGAAGTTGCTGAAACTAATTGCTGCTACCTGAGCTGAGAAAATCTCAGCTCAACTTTGCAGACTAAGATAGCTCTGTGTTTTCTTCCTTTCCCGGGCTGTGGTGATTCAGCCCTGACTTTGACTCCCAAGAAAAAGTCCCCCGAGTCTTCTACCAGATCTCTGCTTCTTCAAGCTTCTTCTCTTCACAGCTTCCAGATTAAAATCTTCAAGATGCTTGTACAACTAGAACTATGAAGAACTTACAACAAGGGTTGGCCCTTGGCTGCTTCCTCTTTCCTCAGGGAAATACTCTGTACTTGCTTTCTAGTGCAGATGAAGATCACACCAGCTATCTTGCTGTTGACGATGTTGATATCAAAATCTAACTTGCTCTTCGTCTTGCCGACTTGAGCTTCCTATTCTTCAGCTCCACAACAACGGCAGAGAAGAAGAAATTCCTTGATTGCTTTTCCCGAAGTCTCTCTTCCTCTATACGCCTTTTTCATTTTACTAATTTTGACCTAACGGCTCTTGAGCAGTGGGCCCCACACATTTAATGGCCAGCAGCAAGATTGAGCAGTGGGCCCCACACATTTAATGTCCAACAACAACCTTACATTAACGCCAACTGTCGTACAGTAAGTCTGCAGCAACATTTGTCGCGTACTGTAGCCATCCCGCCACTAATTTGAAATATGTTGACTTGTTGACTTGCATCATCAGCTGTGGACATAGCCAAAAATCAAAAACATTAGCATATGCGTTGAGTGAGTAAGCATCACTCAATGCCAAAACACTTAGATTTTCTGTCTCATGGCTTTGAGTGAGTAACCTTCACTCAATGCCAAACTACTTAGAATTTAAATCTGTTTCCAGGCATTGAGTGATTCAGCTTCACTCAATGCCAACTTGCTTTATCAGCTATCTGCTACTTGGCATTGAGTGTGTGAGCATCACTTAATGCCAAACTGCTTAGACAAAATGCTGTCTTTACTAGGCGTTGACAACTTTGAGTGAGCAACCTCCACTCAAAGCTTTTTGCCTTAACCATTTTTCTGCTTAACTATCTCAGCGCTTTCTTGTTCTCGGCTGAGTCAGACACTTGTTTCAGCGGTTATGCTGAGACAAACACTTGTCTCAGTGGTTATGCTGAGAAAAACACTTGTCTCAACTGTTATGCTGAGACTACACTTGTCTTAGCAGTTCTTTCTTCACAGCTAAGACTGTCTTCTGTCTCAGCGGTTTCTTCTCAGTGGTCTCAATGCTTTATTCTTCTCAGTTGATACTATTTTCTGTCTCAACGGTTTCTTCTCAGCGGTCTCAATGCTTTCTTCTTCTCAGCTGAGACTATCTTCTGTCTCAGCAGTTTCTTCTCAGTGGTTTTGCTGAGACCAACATTTCTCTCAGCGCTTTTGCATTGAGCTTCTCAGCTATCTCAGCTGTCTCGATGCTTTTGCCTTAGGCAAAATCTTCCTGCTTCTTTGGAGTTGAGAGCGTTGAGTGTGTCTTCATCACTCAATGCTTTTTGCCTAGCCCAATTTCTGAACTTAGTTTCACTAACTGAACTGAGTTCGATGAATGGCGAGCTCAACTCGATGAACTCTAAACTCAGTTCGACAAATTTCCTGAACTGAGCTCGACAAACTCAGAGTCTGAAACTCTGAACTTGGCTCGATAAATTGTGAGCTTAGCTCGACAAACTCTGAACTTAGTTCGACGAATTCCTGAACCGAGTCCGACGAACTCAAAATCTTAAACTCTGAATTTAGCTCGACGAATAATGAGCTCAACTCGATGAACTCAGTTCAACGAATATTTGAACTGAGTTCTACTAACAGCCTTTTGCTATATGGCGTTGAGTGTGTCTTCATCACTCAATGCCTGTGCACTTAGACAGATTTCTATCAGCCCACATCATAGGTAAGAGTTTACTTGACTTGTCCACTTAGGCTACTTCCTGCCTTTCTAGCATCTTCACTTTGTGACCACCTGTCACATCACATAGACAACATGTCTAGACTTGTTCCATGGAACAGCCTACACATGATGAGTTTAAACAACATCAAATATAACTATGCTTTTAGTGTTGATGGAGATGCCTCTTCAAATCCAATCTAGGGAACATTGTGGGCAATGTACCCAACAATCTCCCCCTATTTGAAGAAGGCAGAACACCTAACAAGACTAAGAGGCATTACAATAATAGGTAGAATAAATTCATGCAGCTGTAAATTATGATATTGCTACATACCTGCTAGCTTATGCTATATTAATACAATGTGCTCAAATTAGTTGTATTGACTTAATAAGTTAGGTCAATGCATCCTCATACTACTTCAGCAATTGCTCAAGTAATATAAACTCTCATTTATACCACTTAATATTTAAATGGAGCACCACTAGAAGCATTGACTCAACATGACCTGATCACGTCAAGTATAGCTTCTATATCTCCTCCTTATGTATTGCCATACATCTCCCAATTTCTGTCTTCTTCAATAGGTATATCTATTGAGGGAGGAGAAAGGATCATGTGAGAGATCATCTCTTGATCCTAGTCAAAGTCCTATGTTTATAACACTAAGAAAATTTTCCTAGTGAACAAACTACATGATTAGGTGTCATACCTTTTATGTTAATACATTGATACAACACAACACTGCAGCATTTGAGCTAGCTGCTAACATAGTTCTACTTGCTGATGTTGTATCTATAGAATCAGCATCCACTTGTGGTGATATCATTGATGCACCACATCACTGTAGCCCATTGGCACTTGAGTGAACCATGGATCCACTTGATCTGGCTTGTAATTTTCTCTCTTCTCATGATCTCCCCCTTAGTCTGTGCATTGTCCTTTAGACAAACTAATCAACAGTTGTGACAGCTGATCTACTGCAGTAGCTGCTTTCTCCCCCTCAACAGAGGCATCCTTTGTCAGATTCCTGGTAGACATTCTAGTCAATGCCAGTCTTGGATACCACTTGATGATCTTTATAGTCTTGATATTACATCAAAACTAATCTTCCATGGAGCTGATACTGGATTTATAGCCACTGTGCATAGAAACTCCCTTGCACCTTGCACAGTCTCTTTTTGCTGAGCCAGATATTCTCCCCTTCTTTAGTAATAGACTTGCCTTAGGCTTTAGCTTTCATATTAGCAACACAAGAGTGTTCAGCTCACTGAGTACAACACTTGATCAATCCATTCTTGGTTTCTGAATAGACAGGGAGGAGATGGTCTATTTTGATTCTTTTCTCCACCTAGCTGATTGCTGATGATACCACTAGTGTAGCTGCCAGCTTTCTCTTCTCCTGCAGCTGCTGTTCTTTAAAACCACTTGATACCAAGTCTTTCTCCCATACTTAGGAATGCCCATGGGGACAAGCAGATCCACAACAGTAATGCTGATCTATTTTGTGCTGGGGGAACTTTGGGTAAGATTCAAGCTTGTCCAACAACCTTGACTAAACAAGCCCCCATCAGCATTTGCACAGATACTATCCTTATGACTGTCAGTCATCATTTCAGTTGATGATATCACTTGACAGTTTGACCCTTCTGTATAGTCTGTCATCATTTCAGTTGATGATATCACTTGACAGTTTGACCCTTCTGTATAGTGTGTCATCATTTCAGTTGATGATATCACTTGACAGTTTGACCCTTCTGTATAGTGATATCACTTGACAGTTTGACCCTTCGGTATATCTATTGAGCTGTGCACAGTTTGCCTCTTCCTTGCTGATCACAGAGGAGCTACTTGTGCTTCCCTAAGAGATGAGTATAGCCTACTTGTCCTTTCCAGATTTGCTGGTGTGGCAGCAAGACTTTGTCCAACTAGACATTCATGTAGGCTGGATCTAGCTGGCCTTCATCCATGAGTGTCGACTTGTACTTCTTCAGGATTTCACTCAACAATCTCTTCCTCTTGGGCAGTAAGAGGAATATCCTGGATGGTCAATATCCATCACCAACTGTTGATCTTAGGTCTTTCCCTCACTGGAGTATGAACCCTAAGATAACTTTCTTGTTCCAGTCCAAGTTCTGTAACATCTTCTGTCCAAGTGCTACATGGGGGATGGGCACATAGTCTAACCTGCAAAATAGAATTACGTTACCTTGGGACCCCAATAGATATTGGGTCCTAGGTTCTGATTAGTCTAAAATCTGACTTGCCAACCTGCAACATTTCTTACTGGTAGGCTAACTCTTACTCTAGACACAAAAGGATTGTGCCAGCAATCTAGGGAAAAATGTCCTACCTTGCCACAACACCGCCACTCATGGATATTATATCTTATTTTCTGAGCAGGACTTGCAGTGTGGTTAACTGCTGACTGGATAGAAGGAAGACGAGCAGCAACTTTGTTTAGGTTCCTTTCACCAAGGATCTGACTGAAGGTCATTCTTCCAGCAGACTTTCTTAGATTGCCCTGAATGGTATTTACAGCTGTCTTCTTTACAGAAGGCAAGTTTTTTATCATCAGAACAAGCCAAGTTATCTTTAATGGTAGACTGACCCTTGGTCTGAGTCCTTGCTGGATGGGCTTGAGTGAAAGCCACTGACTTTTCCTTGAGTGTTGGGGATGAGGCACCAAATATAAATGGTGCCGCATGGGCCATTTGTACTTTTTCATGGGGAGCCTTAAAGGCACTCATTCCATACCCTTTCTTCTCCCATTGTAAGATACACTTGTATTCTTAGAAGAAGATTTCCCATTCTTATAGTGACCATACATACAATCCTAGTCATTCCTATGAGAAGGGAGGATTACCTTATGAAAGGTTGAATGTGGCACTACATGAGCATTGCCTTTCCCTTTGGAAATGATAACTCTTGTGCTTCCCTTGATTGCTGACTCCTTCTTACCTTTTCGGGAGGAGAAGGAATTTATCAAGGGCAGCAGCACAGCTTTAGGCTTGCTGAATTCAGCCACAGCCCTTCTCTCCTTTAGGAGTTTCTCTTCAAGATCCAAAATGATTGTGTCGTTCTGGCTTATGGTCTCAATTTGGATGATTGAGATGACCTTCAATTTTATGACTTCCCTTACTTTTTGTTCCAGCAAGGATGCTTTCTCAGAAAGTTGGGCAACAACTAGCTATAGAGAGATAATCTCCTCAGCCTGTATCTTGTCCAACTTCTTGCGTTTTCTCAAAGACCCCAAAGTTTGACCATACTTGTCAAACAATTGATTGACATCTTCCTTAGATTCAGAGCCATCTTCATCACTAGATAAGGTTGATCAGAATCTGGACTAGTCTTATGACTTGAGTGGCTAGACAGAGATTATACCTGATCTTGACCAGGCTGATCCTGGTAGGATTTTCTTCTGTCAAAGCTATACCCTCACAACAGACACTTATATATTCATCCACCTCAGTATCACTTTCTGAATGTGATAGAGGGGCCTTGATCTTTATCCTGGTATCTGGATGGTCTTCATCTTCATCAGCAATAGCAGCAAGTAGCCCAATGAAGGCTTCTTCATCTTATTCTGGCTCTAAACCACTGTCGAAAAGACCGACTTCCTCTGTCCCTTCCATGTAGCCATTGATAGAATCCCACATCTCTTTGGCCGTATTGTAGTGGACAAGCATCTAGAAGGTGGAGTCATCTATGACAAAAACCATGATTTGTTGTGCCCTCTTGTCCATAGATGCCAAGTTGATTTCATCTTCAGACATCTCTGCATAATTATTTGGGGTCTGGATGCTTGCATCTGATGTAGAGACCCTCATGGGAATGAAGGGTCCTTTGTGAACTGAAGCCAAGACTCTAGGATCACTGGCTTCCATGATCTGCCTGATCCTATTTTTCCATGTCCCAAAGTTCTCCTTATTGTAGACTTGAAGCTCCATTGAGATCCACTCCTTATGGTTATCTTTTGAACCGACCAATGCTAACCTTTTAGCTATCCTTTGAGGTCTACTCAGACTGTTAAGTCCTTTTTGAGTAATCTCTCTAATACCACTTGAAAGTCTATGTTTTATGGATAGCTTAGTCACTTAGTGGGGAGGGGGGATAAATAGGTTTCTTAGTCCTTAGTGACTATCTTTTGTTTTCTTTATAATATCTTATTGTTTTATTTTATCCTTCGGCTTAGGATGATCTAGAGCTTGTCCTTAACACCTGCAAATATAAAAATAAAAACAAACACAGAAAAGCACACAGATATTTATAGTGGTTCCCCTACTGGGTACTTCCATTTTCCCTCCCACCTATCCAACTATCTTGTTGTACTAGGCACATGTACAACCCTGTATTCGCTGAGCGGGGTCCCCAAGCAAGGCGTAAGACTTGTAATACATTTTAAAGCTTTTCGGGGGTTTTGCACTTTTGTGGTCAAATTTATGGTTAATCTGCATGATATACTAGTAGGGGGAGGAAAAATTTCCCTAGCTCGCTAGTGCTTCCTGTACCCTTCAGGGGGCGGGGGCGGCGTATAACACCCCCTATCCGTCACATAGCATATAGCCGTGGGTCCGGCCGGGGCCCGACGCCATATACCACAGACAGACTGGGTGGTTACTCAATGGAAACCATCCAACTAATTACCAACGTCCTTCACAGAGTCATTCTAGTGGAAGCAATTATTAAAAGTTGCAAATTAAAAAACCCAGCTAGAAGCATGAATGTCCACTACAAAACCCAATAGGAATGAAGTACAATACACAAGTACAATGACCTTAAGGCCTTACGATAGTTTAATCAAATAAAATGTGTCTTCCATACCACGGTACGCAGGCTGATCACACATGAATAAACAAATAAACACTCAAAATTTGGCCTTCGAGGGCCGGCTCAGCGACATGGGCTTTAGCCCGCTATTTACCGCTCGGCTTCGCATCACCTGCAAGCAACAATCCACTGCAACGGTGGTAAACAAAAGCAACGGTCAGCTATGCTGACCAAATTATAACGATCCCGCCCCCATAATCAGGGCGGCGATGCTCTTTCCATGCACTTTGTTAGCATAACCAAGCAGTATAGTGAATAAACACTTCATCACAGGCATGGGCACACACGGCCTCACACCCCGTGCTCTAAGGGCACATTCTCGGTGAACACGGCCAAGCACAGGAACATGGATGACAATATCTCGTGAGCATTTGGCCTTTCTGGCCACTGCCTAAGACCCTCCATCTATGCCAACGGCAAGTACCACGTGCCTTAGGTCTCTATAACCGAACCACATAGATCGGGTACGGTTCCGCCTAACCCGTTGCTCACACCGCAACATTAACTTAAGCCGTCTGTGCGGGTCAAGCTTCCCCGAGTCCCGTATCGTTTACACACATCACATAACCCAGTAATGTTTAGGTTGGCTCCCAGGCCACCATGTTTGGCAGAATCACGCATTTGCCTAATTTTCCGGGTGCACCTTGGAGTTAATCCCCAAGGCTCCCTGTTGCAATCTACCGCGTAGAAAAACCCAAAAAACATCCATTTATGCGGAGTCTTCTTCGGCCATTCATGAAATGCAACATCACCGATCCAGACCAACTTGTCCGGGTAGGCTTCACACATCATGCCTATATCTGTTCTCTATTACGTACACTACATGTACACAACGGGGACTATTTATGTCTACCCGAAGGAACGCCTCAACTCACCGCAAACTCGCGAGAGCAGGCTTCCTATGCAAAGGAAAAGAGGACTTCGTATGTCCTAGGATGAGAATCGTTACCCTAGTATTTTTCCTTGGCGCCATGGAAATGTTTGCGGATGAAAAGCACCGCAATCTCCTTACCTCCATAGATCCGAAGTCAGCTCGCAATATGGAGCTTCGAAGCTCCGCCAGTGACCAGATTTAGCCTCCTTCTTCTTCCTTGATCTGCCCTCTCTCTAGATCTTTAGAAATAGATTAAGTGAAAGAAATGAGGGATTTGAAACCCTATTCCCGGGTATATCCCAGCAGGAACAACCCCCAGCCGTAGGATCCCAAAATAAAGAAACGAACGACCACGATTCGCTATTGAAATCCAAAATCTGGGCCGAACACGGCCTGTGACACGCCCGTGTCCAGGGCCGTGTTCCCCATTCTCCATCGAAACCGACGCGTCCCTAAAAGAACACGGGTTCTCGACACGCCCGTGTCAACCAGTACATGACCATGTGGTTGGCCGTGTTCCTCCATCGACATAGCCCCAACACCAACCCGTGAAGGACATGGGTCTTGGACGCGCCTGTGTCCCAAATGACACACCCATGTCTACCTTGCACGGCCCGTGTGCCGACCCCGTGTATCAACCATGCCACAACCCGGCTTCAACCCGAGAATTACTTGGTCTGGGACACGCCCGTGTCTCAGGCCGTGTTCGCTGCTCGACGATCGTCGACTCCAAAATTTGTCGACCTCTCCGCCAGATCGTCGACCTAAGCACGACACGCCCCTAGGACACACCCGTGTCCCAGGCCGTGTGCCCCCTGCCAAATTCCAAACTTGGCTCAAGATGACTCCCGTCGCTCTTTTGCGTTTTGAGGCGTTACAACTCTCTCCCTCTTAAAATAATTTAGTCCGCGAAATTACATAAAGGAAAGATAAACAGAAAACTTAAATGGTACCTGAGTGGAATAACTCTGGGTACTCCTCAAGCATGGTCTGCTCTCGCTCCCAAGAGAGATCTTCCCGATCGCAATTATCCCAACGGACCTTGACCATCCTGATCTCTTTGTTGCATAGCCGCTTGACTTCTGAGTCCTTAATTCGAACGGCTTGACTTTCGTCGTCAACCGATTATCCACCAGAACTTGATCCACAGCGATCACGTGCGAAGGCTCTTGCACCGCCTTCCGTAGCACCGATATATGGAATATATTGTGTAGGCAACTAAGCTCCACTTATAGCTTCAACTGATATGCTGCTTCGCCAATCCGCTCCAGAACCTCAGACGGTCTAAGGTACCTTGGGCTTAGCTTCTTCAATAGCGGCACCCGCGAGACACCCTTGAACGACTTAATCTTCAAGTACACCCAATCGCCAACAGTGAACTCCATGTTCCTGTGCTTGGCATTATAGGACTTAGCTTGGCTGTCCTGGGCGATTAACAACCTCTCTCTAATCGTTCGAACCAACGACGTAGCATCTTCCACCTCTTAGCGCTTGGACAACTTTGACTCGCCCGTTTCCAACCAAGAAAATGGCACGCGACATCTTCTACCATAAAGGGCCTCGTAGGGCGCCATTTGAATGCTCGCCTGGTAGCTATTGTTGTACGCAAATTCCACCAAGTATAGGTGGTCTTCCCACTGCTTCCCAAAGTTCAGGACACACTTGCGAAGCATTTCTTCCATTGTCCTATTGACTCTCTCGGTCTGCCCATCTGTCTGCGGATGAAAGGCTGTGCTGAAACTCAGCTTTGTTCCCCACATCTGCTGCTCCAGCCTCTAATCTTTGGACGTGAACCTCCCATCTCGGTCACTCACGATGTTGCGGGGCACACCATGAAGCCGCACAATGTTATCCAAATATAACTTTGCCAATTTCTCCACGGGATCATCTTTCTTATGTGGAATGAAGTGCGACACTTTCATTAGATGATCTACGACCACCCAAATAGCGTCGTTCCCCTTCTGCGATCTTGGCAACCCGTGCACAAAATCCATAGTAATGTCATCGAACTTCCACTCCGGAATGGGCAAGGACTTCAAGAATCCTCCTGGCTTTTGGCACTCCGCCTTTACCATGGCACATGGTTGACACTTAGCCACGTACAGTGCCACATCCTTCTTAAGTCCTGGCCACCAGAACAATTTCTTCACATCGCGGTACATCTTCGTGCTCCCCAGGTGAATCATGTACTTGGTATGATCCTCCTCATACAACAATTCCACCTGTAAAGTGCCCACATTTGGGATGCACAGACGACTCTCTTTCCAAAGTAATCCATCCACAACCTCATATTGGGAATTTGACCCATCCAAAGCCTCTATCATGAGTTGCTTCATACTGCTATCCACATCCAAGGCCTGCCGAATCCGATCAGCCAGGTCATATTGAACTTCCGTCCAGTTCAATAGTGCTTCAACACTTGACTGCTTGTCTACGCAAGAAATCTCCAACGCCTCCAACTCCCGAACCAACCCCACGTCATGGACCGACGACCAATTGGCTTGAGCTGGGACCCGGCGGCTCAACGCGTTCGCAACCGCATTGCCTTTACCAGGCACGTAATGGATCTTGAATGTGTAGTCCCCCAGGAAATCCATCCATCTACGCTGTCGCATGTTTAGATCCTTTTGATCCAACAAATATTTCAGGCTTTTGTGGTCGGTATAGATATCGACCTTCACCCCATATAAGTAGTGCCTCCACAGCTTCAAGGCAAAAATCATGGCCGCTAACTCCAAGTCATGGACCGGATAATTCCTCTTGTGCACTCTCTGCTGTCTTGAGCCATACGCTATCACACTTCCATGCAGCAGCAACACACAACCCAAGCCACTGCCCGAAGCATCGCTATAGATTTCAAAACATTCGGTCCCACTCGGCGAACTCAGCACAGGCGCCGTGGTCAACCAACACTTCAACTCCTCAAAAGCTCGTGCGCACTTCGGCGTCCAAACGAACTTCTTCTCCTTCCTCGTCAAAGTAGTGAGGGGTAACGCTATCTGCGAGAAGTTCTCCACGGAGCGCCTGTAATAGCAGGCAAGCCCCAGAAAGCTCAGGACTTTCGCTACCGTATAAAGCACAGGCCACTCTCGTATCACAACAATCTTCGCCGGATCCACCGCAATACCCTCTCCACTCACTATATGACCGAGGAACGCCACTGAGGACAACAAAAACTCGTATTTGGAGAACTTGGCATACTGTTGATTCCTCGTCAGCGTCTCCAATATCGAATGAAGATGCTTGAAGTGGTCCTCCTCACACTGCGAGTACACCAATATGTCGTCGATGAAGACGATCATAAAATGGTCCAAGTACTCCTTGAAAGTCCTGTTCATCAAATCCATGAACACTGACGACGCATTAGTGAGCCCAAAAGGCATGACCGTAAACTCGTAATGCCCGTATCTCGTACTGAACGCTGTCTTAGGGATATCACTCTCCCATATTCTCAGCTGGTAGTAACCAGACTTAAGATCTAATTTTGAGTACACCGTCGACCCGACCAACTGATCAAAAAGATCATCAAACCTCAGGATCGGGTACTTGTTCTTATCCGTTAGCTTGTTCAACTCCCGATAATTAATACAAAGTCTCAAGCTTTCATCCTTCTTCTTTACAAAAAGGACCGGTTCACTCCAAAGCGATGAACTTGGACGCACATACCCTTGATTCTACAACTCCTGAAGTTGCACCTTCAGCTCTGCCATCTCCTTAGGCGCTAGCCGATACGGAGAGCGTAACACAGGTTTCGCACCTAGCACTAGCTCAATCGTGAAATCAATCTCCCGTTGAGGCGGGGCTCCAGGAAGTTCGCCAGGGAACACATCAGGGTACTCGGATACCACTGAGATACTGTCCAACATAGGCTTAGGCTTTGTAACCTCCACTAGCATAAAGAATAGCTCTGCACCAGCACGAACCGCCTTCACCACCTGAAGAGCAAATATCAAAGTCTTGCTCGACCCCTTCAAGCCCGTGAAAGTCGTCTCACGACATGTTCCCAACTTGACTTCCTTGCGATCGCAATCAATAAAAGCTTGCTGCTCCGAGAGCCAGTCCATGCCAAATATTACGTCGAACTCCGCCAGCGGCAGTAACGACGCTAGAAAATAGAACTCCTGACTCCCAATACGAATCTGAAAGCCACAGATTCTCTCCACGCGCATCGAACACCCATTCGGCAACAACACATCCAGTTTTTCCTTCGCCATCGAAGAAGGTACTCCGATGCGCGATATGAATCCTTCGGACAAAAAGGAGTGCGAAGCTCCCGTATCAAAGAGTTCTCTCGCAGGATTATCATAAATCAAAACAAATCCTAAACAAGCAGTGGTAAGGTAACACACGCATAACAAGTATTTAAAAATTGACTTGCTATAGATTTAAACCATACCTGTCACCACATCCACTTGCTTAATGTCCTCCTGTTGGCCAAGATTATAAACTCTCAATTTAGCCGGAGCATAATGGGATGCGGTTGACTCCATCGCCTTGCCCTTCTCTTCATAAGTTACTCCCGGCTTCCTCTCGGACTTGGGACGTCCGCTCTAGCATTCACGGGCAAAGTGCCCCGGCTTTCCACAAGTAAAGCATGCGCTCGGGTTCCGAGTAGTAGTCACCCCAAAAGCACCAGAAGAAGGGGCTGGACCTGAAGTCCTAGCCTTCTTATTGATCTTGCGATACCCAGACTTCGCATTAGTCGGCACTTTGAACTCTGTCCTCTTCTAACCAGAGTTTTTCTTTGCTTGCAAATTTTTCAAGTCCTTCTCCAAATACCAGGCCGTGTTGACCAGGGTCAATAAGCCCTGCGTCATCGGCCCCGAGAGCAGTAGCCTCAAGTCATCTCTCAAACCATCATAGAATCAGTTTGTCTTGTGCTCCTCATCCGCAAATGTGGAGCTAGCGTACCGACCCAATCGAGTGAACTTGTGGATATAATCGTCCACGCTACTATCTCCTTGCTCAAACCTTTGGAACTCATTCTCCAATGCTATCCTCTGAGTCGAAGGAAGGTACCTTGCCAAGAACACTCTCGAGAACTCCTCCATCGGGACGTCTGTAAGTTGCCTTCCTCTCAAGTGATGCAGCTCTAGACCTTCCCACCACAGCCTCGCATCCCCGTCCAACAGGAATGTAGCTATAGTGGACATCTGCCACTCCACTATTTTCGTCGCTATCAAGACTCTATTCACTCGGGAGAGCCAGTCTTCATCTTGAGATGGGGTTCCCAACCCCAAGAACACAGGAGGATTAAAGCTCATAACATTCTTGAGCTGTCTTTCGGTTGCTCTCCTCGGCACCAAAGGCTCCACCACTACCTACTCCACTCTTCTCGGTTCATCCCTTTGAAGCGGTACCTGCTCCATCGTAGGAGCGGGCTACTGCATTTGCCTTGCAGGCTCCGCATTGATCATGACAAACACTGCTTCGGCAACCAATCGTATGGTTTCAGCCGAGGGAGGTGTTACATGAGCATCATTTGGTGTACTACTAGCCTCAAAACCTGGACGTTCTGACGGCCCTGCACCACTTCTGGTCACCTATAGTTGTACAAAACATCGTTAAGCGACCAAAAAAAT
Source organism: Platanthera guangdongensis (assembly GCA_039583875.1). Taxonomy (NCBI): domain Eukaryota; kingdom Viridiplantae; phylum Streptophyta; class Magnoliopsida; order Asparagales; family Orchidaceae; genus Platanthera; species Platanthera guangdongensis. The sequence continues at coordinate 194,342,430 of CM077151.1, forward strand.
GGCAAAACGCAATTATAAGAACACGCAGGTTCCTCAAACACGTGTATTTTCATTCCTAAGTGACATTCATGGGTTCTTTTGATGTTATAACGATGACACACAGACATGTGCTCACAACCCATTAAAACGAATTCGCCCACGAATTCATTTTAAGCCGGATCGAAACTAGTAGTCTGATACCAAATTGTAACACCCCCTATCCGTCATATAACATATAGCAGTAGCTCCGTCCGGGGCCCGACTCCATATACCACAGACAGACCGGGTGGTTACTCAATGGAAACCATCCAACTAATTACCAACATCCTAGATAGAGTCATTCTAGCGGAAGCAATTATTAAAAGTTGCAAATTAAAGAACCCAGCCACAAGCATGAATGTCCACTACAAAACACAATAGGAATGAAGTACAATACACAAGTACAATGGCCTTAAGGCCTTACAATAGTTTACTCAAATAAAAGGTGTCTTCCATACCACGGCACCCAGGCCGGTCACACATGAATAAACAAGTAAACACTCAAAATTTTGCCTTCGAGGGCCGGCTCAGTAACTTGGGCTTTATCCCGCTATTTATCGCTCGGTTCCGCAGCACCTGCAAGCAACAATCCACCGTAACGGTGGTAAACAAAAGCAATGGTCAGCTATGCTGAGCAAATTATAACAATCCCACCCCCATAATCGGGGCGGCGATGCTCTTTCCCTGCACTTTGTTAGCATAACCAAGCAGTATAATGAGTAAACACTTCATCACAGGCATGGGCACGCACGGCCTCACACCTCGTGCTCTCAGGGCACATTCTCGGTGAACATGGTCAAAGTCCACTGACTCACCACCGCCCCTTGGATAGCAAAATCTCGTGAGTATTTGGTCTTTCGGGCCACTACCTTAGACCCTCCATCTATGCCAACGACGAGTACCACGTGCCTTAGGTCTCTCTAACCGAACCACATTGATCGGGTACGGTTCCGCCTAACCCGTTGCTCACACCGCAACGTCAACTTAATCCGTCTGCGTGGGTCAAGCTTCCTTCAGTCCCGTATCATTTACACACATCGCATAACCCAGTTATGTTCAGGTTGGCTCCCAGGCCACCATGTTTGGCAGAATCCCGCATCAGCCCAGTTTTCCGGCTGCACCTTGGAGTTAATCCCCAAGGCTCCCTGTTGCAATCTACCGTGTAGAAAATGCCGAAAAACAACCATTCGCTTCTCCGGCCATTCATGCAATGCAACATCACCGATCCAGACCAACATGTTGGATCCCTAGTTGATTTGGGCTAGGTCCACTAACTTAGGATGTGACCCATCATGTATAGTCTGGGTCAAGTTTATGTCTTAGAGTCTAGGACAGTCCTCTATCTCAACTTCAGATGGACCGGCCTTCCTCAGGACCATCAGGAACTCCAGATCTATCAGTTTTTCAGACTAAGTGAAATGAGTTCAACGTTCGTCAAACTCAGCTCTACGAAGGGAGTTCTGCGCTCGACGATCGTGAGACAATTCGTAGTGCTGAGCTCGACGAACTATGTTCTTTGTTCGACGAACACCGAGATTCTACTTCAAGCATTATCAGGACTACTTCAGAATTTCTCTAAGTCCATCTTCAAGCTTCGGTCGACGAATTATATTCTGAGCTCGACGAACTTGGACCTCAAGTTGTCAATTTCTCAGGTCGACGAACTCAGCTTCTCCGGTCGACGAATGTTGTACTCTACTCGATGATTTCTGGACTCAGAGAATTTGTGTCGACACTTAGGGTTTGTGTCGACAGCAGACAATTTGTATCTACACCAGCTTATGTCGACACCAGAGGATTTGTGTCGACACCAGGATATCTGTCGACACTAGAGGATTTGTGTCGACACCAGGATATCAGTTGACACCAGCTTATGTCGACACCAAGATCAATCTGTCGACACCAACTTTTGTCGACACAGCATTTCAGCAGATGCAGGATATTTTGCCTAAGTCCAAAACTTTTCTCAGCTCGACGAAGTTGATTCTCAACTCGACGAATACTGTCTTACATTGAAGATTGTCTATTCAACGAATGAAGACTGTCAGCTCGACGAACTTAGCTCAGCTCGACGAACTCAGCTTAGCTCGACGAACTCAGGCTCAGCTCGACGAACTCAAAACTCAGTTCGACGAATTATGTTCTTCGGTCGACGATTCCAGACTAGGTCTTCTTCCGTTCCCGACTCATTCCATGGCGCTGATTCCTGAACATTTAATGACAGTTCTTCCCAGAATACTACAGTTAGAATGCGAAGTTAATCCTGGATTATTACATGCCATTTTCCCATGGAAACAGTTGGGGAAATAATTTATTGCTGCTTCCTTTCCAGGCCGTCTGCCATCACTACTCCATATTCAAGAATTCGAATTTTTCTTATGAGACATGGAGATATACAAAAAGAGGGAATAATACAAACATACACAACAAAAAGACAGACAGTGATACACACAACACACGAAAAAAGGAATTCATTCTTGGCCCAGAGAGAAACTGATCAAGAAGAAAAAGAAGAAGAAAACTACATCAATATCAAGAGTCTTCTTCATCTGCTTTTACTCAGGATAACTTCAAAGACAATACATTCATATCAGTCACAAGAAGTTCCTGGAGACTTTCTCTGGACCAGGAAATCTAGGTCTTTGAAGACCTATCACCCTGAAGTAGTGCGCTAGCATTCTTCCTGATTCATTCTACACCTCAGGGGGAGCAAAGCTGCTAAACAACAATCCAAAAGTCTTCTCATTTGACTTGAGAAAGAGAAGACCTCATCACACTCTCACACCACCTCTATACAGGGTTTTAATTCCTTTTAAAATTATTCTGGTTGCAAGTCTCCCTCCAAAAGACTTGAGGGTTTGATTTTTGGGAACCTGATCAAAACCCCATTGGTGCTAGGACACCTGATGAACCCCTTCCTGCAGTGGATTCCTACCAGGGTGGTAGAAGAGTGGACTACCCAGTTTTGGGGAACCACTATAAAATTCTTGTGTCGTCTGGTTGCTTTCCTTTCTTTTTGTTTTCTGGCCTTGCTCTGTGAATGTGCTGTGATTAGATAATTGTTGAATCTTGGTTTATTGTATTTGCTTCCCTGCACACACACCTAAAATACAACAACAGTTGTAAAAGTTTTAAAATCACCAACATACTCTATTCACCCCCCCTCTAGAGTATATCTGATCTAACTAACACCTTCAGGTGGTATCAAGCATACCTCCTGAACTTTCAATTGGTATCAGAGCGAGGTTGGTTAAATTACCAGACCTTACAGGTTGGTTAACGTACCATACCTGATTGGTTGTACAGGCTAACACCTGAAACCAAAGATCCCTTAGTTAGATCAGTTTGTTTTTATTCTGTTATTGGACTTATCCGAATCACAGACATGGCCCAAAACAAGTATTATACAAGCATCAGACCTCCAGTGTGCAATCTTAATAAGTTTTCCATCTGGAAGGCAAGAATTAGATTATATATGAACTCCATTGATGAGGATATTTTTTCTATCTTTTCAACAGGTGTTCCTCCAGCTCCTGCAACTTTTGCCAGCACATCAACAAATGTGAGTGCAGCACCACCTCCAGACAATACTGAAGCCTATAAGAAAGCCAAGATGGCTGATGCAAAGGCTATGAATATTCTGGCCCAAACAATGTCAGATGATATAGTTCAGAAGGTGGCTGAGTGCACCTCAGCCAAGGCCATTTGGGACTCTCTTAACCAAATGGTAGCAGGCTCAGCTGATGAAAGAAAGGATAGGAGATCCAGTCTCATTTCTCTCTATGAGAATTTCAAAAAGGATGAGACAGAATCTGTGGCTGAGATGTACAATAGATTAAGTTCAATCATCAGTGAACTCAAGACTCTTGACAAGGACATCACCTTAACTGAGGTGAATGACAAGATACTGATGTGTTTCCCCAGTTCATGGGATACCAGAATCTGGCCAATCAAAGAAGCCAAAAGTCTCAATGAGATTTCAACAGAATCTCTGTTAGGCAAGCTGAAGTCATATGAGCAGCTTGTCAAATCAAGAGAGGCAGTAGAACAAAAGGCAACTACCCCAGTTAGGAAGGAGCACAGCTTGGCCTTCAAAGCTTCTGAAGACAATGAAACATCTACATCCAATGAAGAGTTAATGAGTCTTTTTGCCAAAAGATTCTACAAAATGACAAAAAAGGACTTTAGAAAAAAATCATCCAGGCAGGATGATAAGCCCAAATATGACAAGACACCAACTAAGGAGGTTGTGTGTTTTGGATGCAGAAAGCATGGGCACTATATTTCAGAATGCCCAGAGAATCAGAAAAAGGACAAGGGCAGGGACAAGGATTCCAGAAGAAAACAAAGCAGCAGACCCTACTCCAATAAATATAAAAGGAAAGACAAAGTATTTGTTGCTGAGTCCTGGAGTGACACAGAAGAGGAAACATCCTCCTCCAGCTCCAGTGAAGAAGAGGAAGAAGCCAGATCCTAGGAGGTGTGCCTAATGATAATAGATGCCTCCAGAAGCAACTGTGGATCAGAAGAGGATTCTGAAGATGAAGGTGCCTCAAACTCAGAGGCTGATCAGGTGATTTCTAGTTTTGATTTCAATTCTGACTTATTTAAAATAGAATTTAAAACTATATGCATGGATCTAATAAACTCAGAGAAAGAAATAAAAACCTTGAGGACTAGACTAGAAAACCTTGAATCTGTCAGCACATAAAATAGAAAACTAACTGATCAATTGATACTAGCTAATAAACAGATAATCAAGTTAAAATCTGAATTATGTGAGGCAAAACAACTTGAGCAATCTCTCAATGGGAGAAGCCTCAAGCTGATGGATATCACAAGCACAGTAAATGCTAGATTAAGTGGCAGGCTGGGCTTGGGTTCTTCATCAAGTTTACCCCCCATAATAAAGAAGAATATACTTTCTACTCCCATAAAGTTTATCACTGTTAAGGGTAAAGATAAACTAATTGAAAAACCCATGTCAGAAAACAAGTCAAATCCCCTAGACAATAGAAACAGAAAACAAAAGAAAGCTGTTAAAAACCAAGTTCAGCAGAATTCATCGAACTCAGATCGACGAAATCCTGCAAGTTCGTCGAACCCCGATCGACGAACGCTGAACGCAAACTTCAGAAATAATTATTCATCCTACTGCGATCGACGAACTATGTATGGTTCGTCGAGCAGAGGTCGACGAACGTGGGACGCAGAAAATGACCATGGTCATTCTTTGAGTGGAGGTCGACGATCTCTTCCCCATTCGTCGAACTCTAGTCGACGAACTCACAAGAATTCGTCGATCCCAGAACAACCAAATATAAATCATTTCTCCTATACAAATTTTAAAGCAGCTAACAAGACATTTAATCCAGTAGCTGATTGGATAATCCCACCTAGGAGATATCACCCTCTAGGGTATAAGTCTCAACCTGCCTTATTAGTCATTTCTAGTTTTACTTTTCAGCCAAACCAAGGACCCAAGTTAACCTGGGTCAAGAACAATTGAGCTTTATTTTTTAATGCAGGTATAGGTGAAGAGCTTCCCAAGGTTAAGTCAGACCTGTTACCTGGACAGTGGCTGCTCCAAGCACATGACTGGCAGCAAAGCAAATCTCTCCAGCTATAAGTCCAAGCTAGGACCAAAGGTGATATTTGGAGACTCAAAGAGTGGTCAGTCAGAAGGATATGTAAGAGTAAGCATTGGAGCAGTGACCTTCAAAAAGGTGACATATGTAAGAGGACTTAAACATAACCTTATATCCATAAGTCAATTATGTGATGAAGGTTATCACGTACATTTCAACTCTACCTCTTGCTCTATTATAAATGATAAAAACCAAACTGTTTTAATTGGACTTAGACAAGAAAATAAATATTTAGTAGATTTCATTTCTGCCACAACTGATATTTGTTTACTCAATATCACTAGTAACCAAAATGAGTTATGACACAAAGGCTAGGACATGTAAACCTTAAGAACATATCTAGGTTATCTAAAGACAACCTTGTTAGAGGTTTACCTTCTGGTCCCTACAAGAAGGAAAGCCTATGCAGGGCTTGTCAACTAGGCAAGCAAACTAAAACTAGTTTCAAATCCATTAATAAAAGTGATTCACCTAGGATATTGTATATGCTTCATGTGGATCTTTTTGGACCCATTGCAGTACAAAGCCTAGGAGGGAAGTCTTACACCTTAGTCATTGTTAATGATTTCTCCAGATTCAGTTGGGTAGCCTTTCTGAGAGCTAAGTCAGATACATTCAAAGTTCTTACAGATTTTCTCAGGACCATACAAATTGAGTTCTCTACTCATGTTGCATTGATCAGAAGTGATCATGGCACAGAGTTTGAGTCTCTTCTTATGCATGAGTTCTGTGAGAAGGAAGGTATCAGGCAGTGCTTCTCAGCTCCTAGAACTCCCCAACAAAATGGGGTTGCTGAATGGAAAAATAGGACACTCATTGAAGCTACAGGTACATTGTTAGCAGATGCTTACATGACTCTATCCTTTTGGGCAGAAGCTGTAAACACAACTAACTATGTCCTGAACAGATGTCTTATACATAAACTAAAACATAAGACCCTCTATGAATTACTTAAAGAAAAGAAACCTAAAATCACTTACTTTAAAGTTTTTGGTTGCATATGTTACATCCACACTAATAACAAAGGATACATTAGAAAATTTGAGGCTAAGGCTGAAGAAGAGATTTTTCTAGGATATTCCCAAGTAAGCAAGGCCTATAGGGTTTTCAACAAATCATCCCTTAAAATTGAAAAATCTGTCCATGTGTCTTTTGATGAAGCTAACATGTCTTATAAGGAGAAAGACATTTCTACCAATAGTTTTTTGCAGGTTTCACCACTATGTGAGTCTATAGATGGACTAAACCTTACCCAAGAGGTTCCAACTCATCCCACTCCACAGGCTGCTGAAGATAGTGAAGAAGAAGTCCAAGAGGAAGTAACTGAACTTCCATCAACAGCCAGTACCATTCCTCAAGAGGAATTATTTACAGAAGTTGTTGCTCAACCAACTCCACCAACTGATCTTGTCACACTTAGAGATCACCCCAGATCTCAAGTGATTGGAGACATTTCAGTTGGTGTATAGACAAGACATTAGCTCAATCAAGACTTGATGCATGCCTGTTTTCTCTCTCAAATTGAACCTCTCACCATCCATGAAGCTGAGCAAGATCCCCACTGGATTCTTACAATGCAAGAGGAACTAAATCAATTTGAGAGATGTAGAGTTTGGGATTTGGTTCCAAGACCCCATAACTACCCAGTTATTGGAACCAGTCTATAGGAACAAATTGGATGCACAAGGGAACAAAGTAAGAAACAAAGCTAGACTTGTTGCTCAAGGCTATAGGCAAGAGAAAGGAATAGACTATGACCAAACCTTTGCCCCTGTTGCAAGGTTGGAGGCTATTAGAATATTCCTAGCTTATGCAGCCTACAAAAAGTTCAAAGTATTCCAGATGGATGTTAAGAGTGCCTTTCTGAATGGTGTACTTCAAGAAGAGGTTTATGTAGAACAACCTCCAGGTTTTATCTCTCTAACTCAACCCTCTTATGTTTACAAATTGCATAAAACTCTCTATGGTTTAAAGCAAGCTCCAAGAGCTTGGTATGAGACCCTAGCTATCTTTCTCTTAGAGCATAAATTTATAAGAGGAACCATAGATAAAACACTTTTCACTAGACATCATAAGGATCAAATCTTATTGGTACAAATATATGTGGATGACATTATTTTTGGGTCTACTGATCCCAAATTGTGCAAGAGGTTTGCTGACCTCATGCATTCCAAATTTGAGATGAGTAGCATGGGTGAGCTTTCCTACTTCCTTGGTCTCCAAGTGAAGCAGCTCCCTGATGGTATCTTCCTCTCGCAATCTAAGTATGCTAAAGAGCTTATTAAAAAGTTTGGGATGGGTGATGCTTCAGGAATGAAAACACCTATGGCTACCAATGCTGTTGTGGATTCTGATGCAGCATGGAAACCTGTAGATCAGAAACATTATAGGGCAATTGTTGGATCCCTATTATATTTAACAGCTAGCAGGCCTGACATAATGTTTGCCACATGCCTTTATGCTAGATTCCAAGTGAATCCTAAAGAATCTCATCTTATTTTTCTAAAAAGGATTTTGAGATATATAAAGAGTTGTCCTAGTTTAGGACTCTGGTATACTGCAGAGTCAGAATTTGAGTTAACTGGATACTCAGATGCTGACTATGCTGGATGTAGAGTGGACATGAAAAGTACCTCTGGAACTTGCCAGTTCTTGGGTATGAGACTTGTCTCTTGGTTTTGCAAAAAACAGACATCTGTGTATACATCAACTGCTGAGGCAGAGTATATGGCTGCTGGCAGCTGCTGTTCACAGATGCTATGGATACAAAACCAGCTCCTAGATTATGGTATCAACTTAAATAATTCAACCTTATTTTGTGATAATACAAGTGCTATTGCTATAGATTAGAATCCAGTTCATCATTCTAGGACTAAACATATTGAAATAAGACATCATTTCATTAGAGATAATATAGACAAAAAGAAGATTAACTTGATTCATATTCCTACTGATTTACAGAGAGCAGATATTTTCACCAAACCTTTAGATGAGAAAACCCATCTGTTCTTTATAAATCAACTGGGAATGATTAATGGAGAAGAGTTAAATTAATTTCTGTCTGCATTCGACGAATTTTCCAGAGTTCGTCGAACGGAGTTCGACGAATGAGGGAAAGTTTGAGAGATTCTCGTCGAACGGAGATCGACGAATTCTCTGTGTGGAAACAATTTTCATCGACCGGAGATCGACGAACCTTGCTTCAGAAACCATTTCGTCGAACGGAGTTCGACGAACTGTTTTCAATTCTTCTAAATGAGTTCGACGAACTACTCACCTCTAACTTATTTCGTCGACCTCAGTTCGGAGAACTGTCTCTTTTCGTAGAACGGAGCTTGTCGATTCATATTCCGAAAATCTTATATCTAGGTTTTCTTCGACCTCCGTCCCGCGCTTTCAGTTCCTTTGCTCTTGATCGCCGTTTTCTCTGTGATTTTCTTTGCAGGTCATCAATGGCGATTCCTCCAGGAGCACTTGCGATGATGAAGTTTGATGCAGCATTCTCCATGGATTTTGAGTCTTTCCAACATTCAGATCCAATATTTCTTTATATCATGGAATTACTTGAAGAATTGCATCTCAAGGATTTCATGACTCGCAGCATCAAGCTACACTCAACCGAGATAAGAGAATGGGTATACACTGCAATCGTTTCTGAAGACGGAGATCTGACAGGACATATTGGAAACACTGCCGTTTCCCTGTCTCCAGCAGTACTTTCTGAAATTTTTGGACTGATCAATGGTGAAGACAACTTGGAAATGGACGCTGAAGAATATTCTGATATGTTGAAGGTAATGGGTTTCTCCGGCAGCAACCCTAATAAGCTTCTAAAGAAGCAACTGTCTGCCACCTATCAATTCTTGACCGACATTGTAGGAAAAATTATGATGGGCAAGCACTCGGCACATGACTATATCACTCGTCATCAATTCCTGATTATGTGTGCAGTGCTCAACAAACGACAGGTCGATTGGGGCATGGTCTTCTTTGACCTAATCAAGAAGAAAACAAGCAAGTAGGAAGTCTGCTACGGCAGAATCCTGGGGATTTTCCTCCAGGAAAAGGCCAGTGAATGTTTGGTCTCCCCGACCACATTCATCAATGCCAGCAAGCGCCTCACCTGCGCCTTGTTTGGCAGATGGGAGAGGACAATCACCAAACCCTCCAAGGGTTCCTCCTCCTCCATCAACGCTTCTGAGAGCACAAGGACCGTCAAGGTCACTCCCCACCCTGACACTGAAGAGGCCATTCCACCTCCTCCATCTCTTCCCACTCCTCCTGCACCTCAATTGACTCCACCTCAATTGACTCCACCACAACATCAATCTCCACCGCTTGATCTTGCATATATCCCTACACCTCCAGTTTCCCCCACTGCAACCCATATTCCCTCACCTCCTCAATCCCCTCTTCCCCAACACCTATCCACTATTCCATCTTACACCATACCCACTGAACCACACACTGTTCTCCCTCCATTATCCCCTCCACATATTCTTCCTTCCTCCTCTGCTTATATTCCCTCCACCATTCTTTCTCCACTTCTGGACTCTTCCACCATTTCCTCCATCATCTCTCTTCTGACTCCTCTCATTCAATCACTCATCACAGATGCCATTACACCTCTGGTGAATTCCATTAATTCTTTATCTGCACAAATCACAGCCCTTTCTGCTGCCCCCTCTTCATTCAGGGGCCTGGCTCCAGGTTCTCCTGAACCCAGGCAGGGGGAGATGCTCCATGATGAAGCTGGTGCAGTAGCTGCAGAGGTTGATACAGTTTTTGACAATACAGTTGATACTGCAGATACAGTTTTTAATAATACAGATACAGTTGATACAGTGCTTGATAATGCAGTTGCAGTTACAGATACAGATTTTGATTCTGAAAAATTGATTTTATTCAATTTATGGACACTGACATTAGCTTTGATGAGTCAGTAGATACAATAAAAACTGCTGGTGATTTCCTTATAAATTCCATAGTTAATTTATCTGGGATACTTCATACCTTTAATCCTGTATATATGAAGCTTCCTTCAGTAGAGGTTGCTAAGCCATATTTGGCTATTGTCCAGTATACCTCTCCAGCTAGTCCAGCAGTTGCCAAGTAACTCTGTGACACCCTTACTGCTCCTACTGCTATTCCAATTCCTGTGTCTATTCCAAACATCTGCTCTATCCCAGATTTTGTCATGGATGATTCCCCCATGCCTGATCTAGATGAGCTCATTCTGGCAGACATTGAAGAAGAGAACAAGGCAGCAGCTGAAAGCTCTGTCTCTACTGCTGTTGAACCCTCACCCTCTGAACCTTCTATCCCCACTCAAGAAAAACCTCTTATCATTCCTGATGAATCCCTGAGGAAGTTGAATGCTCTGTATGACAATCCTCAGAGTTCAGGTTCTGATGATGATGATGATGATGAATCAGATGAGGAGGCTGCTAAAAAGAAAAAGAAGTTGCTTTCTAAGAAAAGGAAGGCTCCTCCTCCTACTCCCAAGCCTAATCCCACTGCAGACACTTCATACTATATTCTGCACAATGTTGCTCCTTACAAAGGGATGCCTATATGGATGTGGCTATCAAAGAACCAGCAAAGAGAGAAGAAGAGGAGTAGGAGATACTCTCCTCCCCCAGTTCATAGATACAGAAAGGATCCTCCTCCTCCTCCTCCTCCTCTAGCAGCAGGTGCCTCTGGCTCTGGCCCTCAGAGATCTGCCCATATTCAAACTTATCAGAGACAAACAGGGAGATCTTCTGGTGGTAGTCAGCCAAGGCCACCATCTTCAGGCAGGCAACACCATCAACAACCACAGCAGCAGCAGCACCAGGAACATAAGGAACATGAAGCTAAAAGGCCCTATTCTCCTCCCGAAGATCCAGAAACAGCCAACACAGCCAGAATGGCAAGGTTCCAAGAGTTCATTGACTTATCTCTAATCAACATAGCTAAAGCTGAAGGAAAGGACATAACAGGATTAACTACAATGTCTTAGTACAGGAGAGATGAGCTAAAGAGATTTGGGAAAGGAAACAAGCCACTCAATGTTGATGAGTACATGCATCTTCACCCAGAAGCAGTTGTCCCCAGAGCCACTTCACTGAACATCATAGGGGCAGCTGACATGACTATGACCAGGGCTCAAGCTTCAGATCCCAATTGGGAAATCATTTTCAAAAAGCCAGGAGATAAAGCACCAGAAGACAAGCTAAAACAGAAGAAGACAGAGAAGTAATTTTGTGGTTATTTCATTTCTGCTTTTATTTTAGACTATATCTTGTACTAAAACAAAGCCTGTATGTATATATATATCTGATGCATGTGTTGTAAATTCTCTGCCAGATATATTTCTCAATTTTGCTTTGTTTTTTCTGTTTGGTCTTTGCTTGGAGTCTCTGTTAGTGACCTCACCCAAATAGGGGGAGATTGTTGGATCCCTAGTTGATTTGGGCTAGGTCCACTAACTTAGGATGTGACCCATCATGTATAGTCTGGGTCAAGTTTATGGCTTAGAGTCTAGGACAGTCCTCTATCTCAACTTCAGATGGACCAGCCTTCCTCAAGACCATCAGGAACTCCAGATCTATCAGTTTTTAAGACTAAGTGAAATGAGTTCGACGTTTGTCGAACTCAGCTCGACGAAGGGAGTTATGCGCTCGACGATCGTGAGACAATTCGTAGTGCTGAGCTCGACGAACTATGTTCTTTGTTCGACGAACATCGATATTCTACTTCAAGCATTATCAGGACTACTTTAGAATTTCTCTAAGTCCAACTTCAAGTTTCGGTCGACGAATTATATTCTGAGCTCGACGAACTTGGACCTCAAGTTGTCAATTTCTCAGGTCGATGAAGTCAGCTTTTCAGGTCGACGAATGTTGTACTCTACTCGACGATTTCTGGACTCAGAGAATTTGTGTCGACACTTAGAGTTTGTGTCGACAGCAGACAATTTGTATCTACACCAGCTTATGTCGACACCAGAGGATTTGTGTTGACACCAGGATATCTGTCGACACCAGAGGATTTGTGTCGACACCAGGATATCAGTCGACACCAGCTTATGTCAACACCAAGATCAATCTCTCGACATCAACTTTTGTCGACACAGCATTTCAGCAGATGCAGGATATTTTGCCTAAGTCCAAAACTTTTCTCAGCACGACGAATTTGATTCTCAGCTCGACGAATACTGTCTTACATTGAAGATTGTCTGTTCAACGAATGAAGACTATCAGCTCGACGAACTCAGCTCAGCTCGACGAACTCAGCATAGCTCGGCGAACTCAGGCTCAGCTCGACGAACTCAAAACTCAGTTCGACGAATTATATTCTTCGGTCGACGATTCCAGACTAGGTCTTCTTCCGTACCCGTCTCATTCCATGGCGCTGATTCCTGAACATTTAATGGCAGTTCTTCCCAGAATACTACCGTTAGAATGTGAAGTTAATCCTGGATTATTACATGCCATTTTCCCATGGAAATAGTTGGGGAAATAATTTATTGCTGCTTCCTTTCCAGGCCGTCTTCCATTACTGCTCCATATTCAAGAATTCGAATTTTTCTTATGAGACATGGAGATATACAGAAAGAGGGAATAATACAAACATACACAACAAAAAGACAGACAGTGATACACACAACACACGAAAAAAGGAATTCATTCTTGGCCCAGAGAGAAACTGATCAAGAAGAAAAAGAAGAAGAACACTACATCAATATCAAGAGTCTTCTTCATCTGCTTTTACTCAGGATAACTTCAAAGACAATACATTCATATCAGTCACAAGAAGTTCCTGGAGACTTTCTCTGGACCAGGAAATGTAGGTCTTTGAAGACCTATCACCCTGAAGCAGTGCTCCAGCATTCTTCCTGATTCATTCTACATCTCAGGGGGATCAAAGCTGCTAAACAACAATCCACAAGTCTTCTCATTTGACTTGAGAAAGAGAAGACCTCATCACCCTCTCACTACACCTCTGTACAGGGTTTTAATTCCCTTCAAAATTATTCTGGTTGCAAGTCTCCCTCCAAAAGACTTGAGGGTTTGGTTTTTGGGAACCTGATCAAAACCCCATTGGTGCCAGGACACCTGATCAATCCCTTCCTGCAGTGGATTCCTACCAGGGTGGTAGAAGAGTGGACTACCCAGTTTTGGGGAACCACTATAAAATTCTTGTGTCGTCTGGTTGCTTTCCTTTCTTTTTGTTTTCTGGCCTTGCTCTGTGAATGTGCTGTGATTAGATAATTGCTGCATCTTGGTTTATTGTATTTGCTTCCCTGCGCACACACCTAAAATACAACAACAGTTGTAAAAGTTTTAAAATCACCAACATACTCTATTCACCCCCCCCCCTCTAGAGTATATATGATCTAACTAACACCTTCAGGTGGTATCAAGCATACCTCCTGAACTTTCACAACATGTCTCGGTAGGCTTCACACATCATGCCTATATCCGTTCTCGATTATGGAATCTACATGTACTCAATGGGGACTATTCATGTCTACCCGAAGGAATGCCTCAACTCACCGCAAACTCGCAAGAGCGGGCTTCCTATGTAAAGGAAAAGAGGACTTCATATGTCCTAGGATGAGAATCATTACCCTAGCATTTTTCCTTGGCGCCATGGAAATGTTTGCGGATTAAAAGCACCACAATCTCCTTGCCTCCGCAGATCCAAAGTTGGCTCACGATTTGGAGCTCCGAAGCTCCGCCGATGACCGGATCTAGCCTCCTTCTGCTTCCTTGCTCTCCCCTCTCTCTAGATCTTTAGAAAGAGATTAACTGAAAGAAATAAGGGATTTGAAACCCTATTCCCGGGTATATCCCAGCAGGAACAACCCCCAGCCGTCGGATCCCAAAATAAAGAAACGAACGGCCACGATTCGCCATTGAATTCCAAAATCTAGGCCGAACAAAGCCTGTGACACTCCCGTGTCTAGGGCAGTGTTCCCCATTCTCCGTCGAAACTGACACATCCTGAAAAGAAGACGGGTTCTCGACACGCCCGTGTCCGGTTTGACACGCCCGTGTCAACCAGTAAACGACCGTGTGGTTGGTCGTGTTCCTCCATCGACACAGCCCCAACACCAACCCGTGAAGGACACTGGTCTTGGACACGCCCGTGTCCCAAATGACACACCCATGTATACCTAACACGGCCCATGTGCCGACCCTGTGTATCAACCATGCCACAACCCGACTTCAACCCGAGAAGGACACGGCCTGGGACACGCCCTTGTCTCAGGCTGTGTTCGCTGCTCGATGATCGTCAACTCCAAAATTCGTCGACCTCTCCGCCAGATCGTCGACCCGAGCACGATATGCCCCTGGGACACGCCTGTGTCCCAGGCCGTGTGCCCCCTGCCAAATTCCAAACTTGGCTCAAAACTCCTCTCGTCGCTCTTTTGAGTTTCGGGGAGTTACACGGAGGGAACCCGACACCCGCCACAGCCTCTTGAGGGTCTCACCCGGCTTGAAGGTTCTCGCCCTGCTTGAGGGTTCTCCCCCGGCTTGAGGGTTCTAGCCCGACTTGAGGGTTCTCGCCTGACTTGAGGGTTCTCGCCCGGCTTGAGGGTTCTCGCCCGGCTTGAGGGTTCTCGCCCGGCTTGAGGGTTCTCATCCGACTTGAGGGTTCTCGCCCAGCTTGAGGGTTCTCGCCCGGCTGGAGGGTTCTCTCCCGGCTGGAGGGTCTCACCCAGCATGATGGTTATCGCCCGGCTGGAGGGTTCTCGACTGGCTGGAGGGTTCTCGACTGGCTGGAGGGTTCTCCCTCAGCGTGATGGTTCTCGCCCAGCTTGAGGGTTCTCGCCTGACTTGAGGGTTCTCTCCCGGCTTGAGGGTTCTCGCCCGGTTAGAGGATTCTGCCCCGGCTTGAAGGTTCTCACCCGGTTTGAGGGTTCTCGCCCGGCTTGAGGGTTCTCTCCCGTCTTGAGTGTTCTTACCCGGCTGGAGGGTTCTCGCCCGGCTGGAGGGTTCTCTCCTGGCTAGAGGGTCTATCCCGGCTTGAGGGTTCTCTCCCGGTTTGAGGGTTCTCCCCCGGCTTGAGGGTTCTCTCCCGGTTTGAGGGTTCTTGCCTTACTTGAGGGTCTGGCCCGGCTTGAGCAGCTCGCCCAGCTTGAGCAGCTTGCCCGGCTTGAGCAGGTCGCCCAGCTTAAGTGTTTGCTATCTTGCTCCTGGTGGGCTCTGAAAAACTATTCAAAACAACGGAGTTTGGCTGTTGGCAGACCAGTCCCGAGGTATTTTCAGTAATTTCAGAGCGGCAGGATTGCGCTATTTGCAGGCCATCCCCAAAAATCTATAAATAGACCCTTGAGGTGCCTTGGAGAATGATCAGTTTTTAACCACTCGTCATCCTCTTCCTTCATCCTCCAAGGCACCTAGCTCGGCATTTGCTAGGGAGGGGGAGATCTCAAAGGTCTTCCGGGTGTGTGGTGGGACCTCCACACTAGAGCTAAGGGTCATTCCCCAAACTCAGGTCTCTCACCAAGGGACTGCTTGAGAGAAGTAGGTGTGAGATGCACCCTAGGTCCGAACTCTAATTGGAACCGAATCTCGATTCCAACATTTTGGTGCGGTGAGCGTGGACCATGACTCATACAAAAGTTCTTAAGTAGGTTCTATGGAGGGAGATCTTGGAGGTGGTGATGACCCCAACCAGCTCCCCAAACCAACACCCTATGTTGGGAGGGAAGAGTTCATAGCGTGCATCCAAGACATCCTGGAGATGTTCCGAAGTATTGCCCCTCGGGGTGACTGCTCAACTCCCACACCCCAGGATCTAGTTCCCAGGGGTCTCGACGATACATCCTCTAGGGGTCTCGACAAACCAGCTTCTAGGGGTCTAGGCGAGTTGACCCCAGGAGGGGTAGAAGAAAGTACACCAGGAAGATGGCCCGGGAAGGAAATTATGGGAGAGGGGTTCGAGCGAGACATTACCGACCGGGAGTTATTCCCCAGCCTAGCGAGTGCTAGCCTCCACGGAGAGCAAGTCGCCCAAGTGGAGCATGCAAGACCACTAAGTAGGGTTCACACTTCAGCGAGCTAATTGTCTCAGCTCCTGTTCCCGAGGGGTTCAGAGAACCTGACATGACTTACTATACCGAGAAGGATGACCCCGTACAACACCTGTAGTGGTTTGAAGATGTGGTCTCTATCAGGCCGATGACGGATGCATTCAAGTGTCTCCTCTTCGCAATCACGTTGAAAGACTAGGTAAGGGATTGGTTCCATCAACTACCAGCGAAATCGATCTACGGGTTTGAGGACATGAGCCGGAGCTTTCAAATTTGCTTCTCCACTTCTCAAAAGAGGAAGAAGAGTCTCGAATCCATCTTCCTTATAAGTCAGAGGGCGGAGGAGTCGTTGGCCCAATATGTGGACTGGTTCCAAGAAGAGATCTTGGACATCCAGAAGATGCCGGGGTATGCCCTCCAGATGGCATTTACAGTGGGGTTGCATGAAGGGTTCTTCAAGATGAGTCTGACCCGAAAGTACCCCTATCCTTCGAAGAGCTTATGGAAAGGGCGGTAGAGGAGATAGCGACTGAGGCGGCCAACCCGACATTCATCAAGAAGTTTTCGAGGTTAACAGAGGCAAAGTCGAAGTAGCAAGGTGGCTCGAGGAATCAAGAGGGAATAAGGAGAGAAGAGCAGAAAACTCAGGGGTTCCTGGGACCTCAGGAAGGTCAGGAGCCAGGTTGGAGACAGCATGGAGGGCTCGTTCAGGGTCCAGGAAGAGGTCTCTTCCAGGGTGGGGAGAACTTCCATGGAGGCCAAGGCAGGTTCAACTTCCAGAGACAAGCCCCTAGACAGCTCCTACCCCCACCGCAGCAAGCTATGGAGATAGGAAGAATGGCAAAAGGTAATGGAAGAAACCACCCCGCCCGTCGAAGAAGGGAAGGAAGAGTGATGGAGACGTTGCTGACATGACCGCCATTGATCCCCGTCTGAGAGTGTTCATCGATTGGGACGATCGCTGCCGCAAGCTCAAGGATGGGATCGACATCCGCCGCCATTATATAAAAATATATAATTATAAATTAAATAATTATAATTATATATTTTTAATAATTTTATTATTTTATCAATTTTATTATAAGTATTTATTTCATGTTTTAATTTTCATTTCATGTGTAATGACGGGTGCTTATAACCACCATGTGTTGTTTTCATTATTTCATTTCATGTGCTATGATGGGTGCATATAACCATCATATTTTCAATTTTGAATTTTGAATTAAGGGAGATGGAGTGGTGTAAGCCTATATATAGGCCATGATATTTGTCATATTGGATTAGTGAATAAATGAAAAGAAACCTAATTCTAAATTGAGAATTCTCCTCTACCTCTCCTCCTTGGCCTCCAACTTCCCCTCTCCCCCTCTTTGTGGATTTCGGCGACAACTCCTCTCCTTATCCTCCTTCCTCGTTTCTCTACCCTAATCCTTTCTCATCTCCACTGCGAGCAACAAATCAAAGAACTCCTCCCCTTGAAGAAATTTGGCCAAGGCAAGATGATCTCCCCTTATGGATCAACTCCGGCGTGAAGCGACGAAGGCTGATGAGTTTCACTCCTACCGGTATGACTCCAACAGAGCCATTTAAGAACGATCCAAGTAGAGAAATCGGAATCATCCATTCCGATATGGTAACAAATCCTTTCTACCTATTGTGTGTTTCTCTTCCTAGATTAATTCCAGTAGTGGTAGATTCTTTGCGTTGAATTTTGAATCGCTAATTAATCGTGGTTTCTTCAATTGTTTTTGTGTTTTTCTTGATTGAATTATTTTTCGAAAATGTTTGGCGAACCTTCGTTTTCTTTTGTTGGGAGAGATCTACCTTTTCCAAATCGTATTTATTTGGTAGATCTCTTTTGGTACAACACCGCTCGTTCAAATGGGTAGGTCCTTTTAGCCGGAAAGGATATTGGCCTATAGCCTTTGTTCGATCCTAAACGGTTTGGCTACCCATACGTTAGTATATAATTGATAAAATTAATTAACGTGGTGCTGTGTAGACCGATTGTACGAGTATAGGATTGAATAAAGGAGAGGCAAACGTGCTCGTCCGTAGATTTATTTGGTGTCAACGTGCAAGCCTGCATCAATTTGGTATCAGAGCCAGGTTGTACTAATTTCTTAATTAGTACCATCCTAGAAAAAAAAGTTACTTAGAACGCCGACACACACTTGCACGTTTCATTGCACAACATAAAAATCAATTTTTAATTTTTTGGTCTGCAAATAGCGGCCCAAAATTTTCAATTTTTCTCAAAATTCAAAAAACATAAAATTCTGGAATTTCCCCATTATTTTATTAGTAAGAAATCAAAAAATATTTTATTTTTATTAAGCGATTAGTTTTATTAAATCATTACAAAATTTTAATTGTTGGTCTGCAAATAGCGGTCTATATTTTTTTTTATCATCAAAAAATTCAAAAACCATTATTTAATAATTTTCATATTATTTCCTGCAAGCAAATAAAAAAAATCTTTTATCTCCATAGTTATTAAGTGGGAACAATTCCATCTTTGAAAATTAAATAGGGCCAGGTTCATTTCTCATTGCATGTGCACAAGTTCCGGTTGAGTTTTCTCTCCAGTTCTCACTAAAATGGCATATGACGTATATGATGCTCGACTAGACTATTCATATGATAAGGATACAGCTAAACACACCCTTAGGGCACAACACATTTATCCTACTTATGACGGTTTAGGATGTCCCCAAATTTTTAGAGATTGGCTTAAGGGATTAGAGCATTATTTTAATTACCACTTATGGGATGACCACAAAAAGCTTAAATTTACCCGAGAGCGACTAGTAGGTCAAGCCCAGGTGTTTTGGTTAAACGAACAACATCGTGTTGGTAGTTATCATTATGCTTGGCCGCACATGTGTAGCCTACTCTCGGATCAATTTGATCCCGCCTACCTTCGCCCTGCTAATACTAAGCCTAAGAGTGAGTATAGTTATGGCACTAGATCCCTACCAGACTTTAAAATGACTATAAACAAAACCTCCAGACCAGGCGACAGATAACTGAAGATTTGACTAACCTTACACAAGGGAACAAGTCGGTCTCGGATTATATGCGTCTTTTTAAAGATATGATGGTAAGAAGTGGTGTGAAGGAGTTGCCAGAGATCACCCTCTCTAGGTTTCGTAGGGGTTTAAACCCCTACATCCAGGGTAAATTACTGCATTTTTGACACACCAATCTAGACTCAACTATTACCACGACATTAGAAATTGAGAAGCACTACCTTCCTAGGAATAAAGCTCACTCGTGACAGACCGGAAAAGCCGTATTAGGACCACCACCTACCTTTAGGGAAACCATTCCTAATAGGACATTTACTGTGGACTCAATAGATGTTACCACTAAAGTTATGCCTCTATTAGCCTCGAAATCTAAGTCCCTAGAGATAGTTATTAGTACCTCTGAGGATTCCGAAGTGGATATAGAATCTCTGGATGATGAAGTTGAACAGCTATGTGAGAGTATCCCTTCACGTACGATAGTGGCCGACGAGTGTGATGATTATGAAAGTGAGGGAATCCCTAGTGATTTAGAAGATGATGTATGGGATGATTACATTCCGATCTGTGAGAGTATTCCATTGCCTATTACTTTACCTACTAGCGTTGTATCTGTTCACCCTAGTATTTAGTGTCCTCTCTATAAGACGATATCCATCGTGTTAGAGTATACGATCGCACCCACTGAGGTTATATCTGAGTTATTTGAGAAGCCTTTGAGTGAAGATTTTTCAATTGTCATTGTCGACCCTGACTTAGAGGATGTTCCAACTGATTAGGAAGACTCACCTTATGTGAGATGGTTATGTGTGGATGATTTTACTGCTGCAAACCCGAACAATAACTCTTTGTTGTTATCAACATTATCTGAAGTTCAATCTTGTTGGGTACATTGGTCAAATGTACCTGATTTGAAGAAGCCTCACCCAACTCAATGATATACATCATAATATATTTGATGTATGTTGAGTTTACTTGTGCAGGTTAAGAAATCACTGGACTAAAGCAAAAAGTTTCTAAGTCCATGTGTCGACACCCAGAGGGAAAGTGTCGACACTTAAGAAGACTTGTGTCGACACCCAGACAAGCAGTGTCGACACTTGGAGTCATTGTGTCGACACTTGGATGTAGAGTCGACACCAGACAGAAAGTGTCGACACTTGGAGCTGTATCGACACTCAGTGAAGAAAAGTGCAGACAGAAAGTGTCGACACTTGGAGCTGTGTCGACACTCAGTGAAGAAAAGTGCAGACAGAATGTGTCGACACAAGGAGCTGTGTCGACACCCAGTGAAGCTGTGTCTACACCAGAAAGTGTCGACACTTGGAGTTGTGTCGACACTCAGCAAAAGTCTGCAGAGACTAAGTTAAAGTGTCGACACTCAGAACAATGTGTCGACACTGAACAGAAGAGTCAGCACTTGAAGAATGTGTCGACACCCAGCACAATGTGTCGACACATGAAGTAAGTGTCGACACCCAGCACAATGTGTCGACACTCAGCTAAAGACTCTAT
Organism: Platanthera guangdongensis; assembly: GCA_039583875.1. Classification (NCBI taxonomy): domain Eukaryota; kingdom Viridiplantae; phylum Streptophyta; class Magnoliopsida; order Asparagales; family Orchidaceae; genus Platanthera; species Platanthera guangdongensis. The sequence goes on from CM077151.1 coordinate 194,363,666, forward strand.
ACTTGAAGAAAGTGTCGACACAAGGAGCTGTGTCGACACTTACCAAAGATCAGAAAGTTCAACAAAAATATTCTAAGTTCAAGTGTCAACACTAAGGGAATGTGTCGACACTTAGCTGAAGTCTCAACAAGAAGAAGGTGTGTCGACACAAGGAGCTGTGTCGACACTCAGCAAGAATCAACATAGAAGACTATGTGTCGACACCAAGAAGCAGTGTCGACACTTAACAGATACAACACAAGAAGTTGTGTCGACACAAAGGAGATGTGTCGACACTTAGAAGAATTCAGCAAAAGCTAGAAGAACAAGTACTTGTGTCGACACTCAATTTCAGTGTCGACACATGCAGAAGAATCTGTGTCGAGACATACAAGGAAATGTGTCGACACCTTGTAGACTTGTGTCGACACTTACACAACATGTGTCGACACTTGGGCTATAAGTGTCGACACTTAAAGACAGAAAGTCTCGACACTTACAGACAGTTAGAGATTTTCAAGAAATGACTGGATGACTTGACAGCTGCCGTTCCAGCCAGTCTACAGCACCTGTCAGAGATATCAGAAGTCAGTTATGGACCGGACCAGCCGGTTACCATGAAGAAGGCCTATAAATAGGCACCTACAGTTTACAGAAATTGGGGTTCAAGATCAAAGGGTCCAGATTGTTGTTCAAGTGGATCAGATTATTGTTCAAAAGTTCAGTTTGTTGAAAAACAAATTATTGAAGTGGTACCAAGAGTATCAACACAAGAAGATCTTGCAGTCCAAGTGTAGATATAAGAAGTTGGAGAGAGAGGGCTCCTTCCAAGAAATCAGCCTCTGGAACTAGGCTGAGAAGAAGGATTCAGATACAATTCTGGATCTTAAGTAGCAGAGGTCAAGGAACTACTGCAGGAGGATTCAGTCTTATTCAGTTCTACTCAAGAAGCTTTGAAGAAAGCTAAGTCAGAGTGAATCCAGCTGAGTTCTTCCAAGAACTCATCAAGAAACTCTCAACTCCCCTCTTTTATTTCTGAGTTGTAGAGTTATTATTTGTAATACATTTTAACTTGTAGGATCCTTTGGATCTGAGTGATTTGTAAGCCTGTATTTATAAAGGCTGAGGGTAGAGCTTGTTAGCCTGAGTGTAGGAGATAGAGATCTCTAAGTGTAGGCCTTGTTGGCTGAGTGTAGGCCTTGGTTGGCTGAGTGTAGGCCTTGATTGGCTGAGTGTAGGCTTTGGGATAAAGCTGAGTTGTAAGGCTTTGGGCCTGAGGTGTAGGAACCAATTTGGGTTCTGAGACAGTGGAGGAGTTTGGCCGAATCTAGTACACTGCTAGATAGGCAAAGGGGGAAAGTGGATGTACCCATATCTTGGGGAACCACTATAAACCACTGTGTTGTGCTGTGATTGTGCTGTGTATGCTGTGTATACTTTGTGATTGCTGTGCAAAAGTTAAAAATCTGTGATAATAAACTGTTTGCTGCCAGTAAAGTTAGAAAAGGATTAGGTCACCTATTCACCCCCCCTCTAGGTGTTTAGGTACCATATCTTTCAAGTGGTATCAGAGCCAGGTTCCTCAAAAAGGACTAACAGTCTGAGGAGATCCTGTTTGGCAGATTCAGTGTAAGACAAAACACAGTTTCAAGAAATTCAAGAAAATCAAGAAACATGGGTTCTTCTGAGAATCACAAGGAATTGGGTTCCATGAAATTACCCATATGCAGGAAAGAGATCTTTGGGATCTGGAAAGAAAGGGTAAGGCTATTTATGGAAGCCTCTGACCCTAGAATCTACATCACAGTAAAGGAAGGGCCTTATGTGCCAATGAAGATTTCAGTTTTGGATGCAAATCAGAGAACTCCAAAGGATTTCTCTGAGATGACTAAGGATGAGATTGTCCTAGCTACAATGGACAAGAGGGCACAAAACATTATTGTAAGTGCCATAGATGATGCAACTTTTCAGAATCTTATACACTGTAAGACAGCTAAAGAGATGTGGGACACTCTTATAGTGTATATGGAAGGATCTGAAGAAGTCAGGCATGATAGAAAATCCTTGCTAAATCAGGAGTGTGAGAGCTTTAGACAAGGTAAAGGTGATAGCATAACTGAGTGCTACAAGAAGTTCTACAAAATAGTTAATGAACTCATGTCTTATGGAAGAGAGTTCAGTAACTATGAACTAAATGATAAGTTCTTAAGGTCCCTAACCAAAGATTGGGACACAAAGATCTGTGCCATAAGAGAAATGGCTAAGTTGGGGGAAATTCCTCCTCCTACACTGTTTGGCAAGTTATTGTCATATGAGATGCAGTTGACAGTGAGGAAAGAGGAGGAGAAATCAACAAGGATTGAACAAAAGGAAAGATCAGTTGCTTTCAAGACAGAAGTTCCCAAAAAGTGCAGGAATAAGTCATCAACTCCACCTCCAGAGGTAGTTGATTCAGAGTCTGATGAGTCAGTCAGCACAAAGAGTGAGAGCAGTGACAGTGATGAAGACTTTTGATGAACTGTAAATATGCGTATTTTTATGCACATTAATTTAGTCATTTTCATTTATTTTCGTCGTTTTTACTTATTTTTGTTCAAAAAAATGTTCCTATTCTTGTAAATTTTCTCCTAACTTGTTTTATTTTATTTTGCAGAAAAATTCCAAAATCTGCCAAAATTTGGGAAGTACACGCCCGTGACACATGGGTCACGCCCGTGACCGAGCCGTGACTGTGCATTTCCCGTAAAATCGGAAAATTTCTGAAGAAAAAGCTCGACACGCCTGGCGACACGCCCGTGTCACCCGACACGGGGCGTGACCCAAGCCCGTGTCCTCTCCTCTCGACGAATTCCGCTCGACGATCGTCGAGTGTCGACACCAACAGTCATGCCCAGTGTCACGCCCGTGACCGAGGGCGTGACCCAACTTCAGCTCAACGATTTCGACTCGACACTTTCCGCTCGACATTCGTCGAGTGTCGACCCCAACTGTCACGCCCATAGTCACGCCCGTGACATGGGGCGTGACCTTTCCAGCTGGCCCGACAAGATGCTGCCGAGGACATTTGACGCAACCCGCTCCCGGTTCTACCTCCCCGTCACGCCCAGAGTCACGCCCGTGACATGGGGCGTGACTGCTGCGAACTCAGCCCGAAGTCAACTTTGCTGTCCAATCGCCGGCCGCCTTCATGAATAGTACTGTCACGCCCCCCCTACACGCCCGTGACCGAGGGCGTGTACTTAGAAATTTTTTCCTATAAATAGCCCAGTTCTGTAAGGTCCAAGGGTTCAGATTTTTGGGCCAATTTAGTGTCTTTTTGTGGGCTGCATCCGTGATTTTCAAGGCTATGTAAGGAGATTTCTCCCTTTTTTATTTCATTTCTTGTTTTGCTTTAGTTTTAGCACTTGTAATAGCTTGTAATAGTTTCATTTTGATCAAATAAAATGTTAAATTTTCTCTTCATATATGGCTTTGGAATGAACACTTGTGCCCACTTTTCCTTCTCCTTTTTATTCTAGTTTCATCTTTGTTCTTCATTTATGAAGTGTGTGTGTGTGTGTATGAGTGTAACATGCTTAATATTCATGTTTTTAACTTGTTTTCATGCTTAGGAATGTTAGGTTTTCCCCTTTTTCTCCTTGTCTTTTTCTTGAAAGTAATAGGATTTCATTCTTATAAATTCATAAATGAGGTTTGAAAAGTGATTTTGTTCTTTTTGTTTTACTTAGTTTTTCTTTTAGGGTTGTAAAACATCATTTGATCTTTTCATTTTCTCTTCACCTTTTTTATCACTTTTATAAATTCTTAAGAATGAAAAAGTCTTAATTTTAATTTTTGAGCACCTTTGATTTTGACTTTATTTTGTAAAACTTTTTGCTCATTCTCTTTTTGTTTGTTCTTTTTATGTGTTTTGGGTAAGTTTTAGGAGAAGAAATCTTGTTATTTTCATTTTTAGGTAACTTTAATTTTTCTTTGTTATTAGTGTGTGTGAGTGTATGTGAATAAACTTTCTTTTGTTCTTCTTAAATTTTCATGTAGAGTGTGTGAGTGTAGGTGTATAATTTTTATGCTTTGTTCAAATTATGTTGAGTGTGTGAGTGTAGGTGTATAATTTTCATGCTTTCTTTTTAATTGCTTTCTTTTAATGCTTTATTCAAATTATGTAGAGTGTGTGAGTGTAAGTGTATAATTTTATTGCTTTCTTGAATTTCATATAGAGTGTGTGTGTTCGTGTGCATTTATTTTCGCCTACTCGTTAAGAGTTAAATGACGCATCGTTTTCATTTTCAGTCCTACTCGTTTGAGTAGGACTTGTAATTTTTCTTTCTTTATTTTTTCCGCCTACTCACTTGAGTTAAATGGCCGGACTTTTTAGCCCTGTAATCGCATTTATTTTCTCCTACTCATTTGAGTAGGACTCGCTTTCATTTCAGTCCTACTCGTTTGAGTAGGACTTGCAATTTTCAGCCTTTATTTACCACCCCCACTCGTTTGAGTGGGACTCGCAAATTTGAATTATGCAAAATTTCTTTTTATGTGTAACTTAGTTCCTTTTTAATTTATAATTTGGAGTGTGCGTGAGTTCTTGTTCTAGCTAATTTTTTCAGTTTTCTAAATGTTGTTATTTTTCTTGTGTCCCCTTCTTATAATCGTTTAGTATTTAATTTCGAACTCGCGCCTCACTAAATTATAAGCCGTCCCCATACCGATGTGTGGCTAATCGCTATTAGCCTCGGCATCGAAGAGCATTGGGACATTTGAAATGATTTATAATAATTAAAGCTCTTTATTTTCATTTTAATTTAAGCACTTAGGGTTTACCCCGGGTTTACGACGCGTAGGACCACATAATCGATGTGTGGGCCCTATTTCCGTAGTCCATATGCTAGCTAGCCGAGAGGCCGTGCATATGGACCGATCACCCCTGGGTAAATAGAGTTGCGTGCATACCCTCGAGAGAGGACAAGCGTAATTCTACCGGATTGGGTCCCCCACCCAATAGCGGGGTTCTTAGCGTAAAGCGGGCGTTAAGAGGAATCCTTCGTCGGACTAACGTTCGGTCGAATAGTCTTAACATTTAGGTGAGCGATATCCCTATAGCTAGGTGAGCTCACATTTGTGGAACCTCCACGGCCAAGTTGCCTTATTATTAATTTGAAAACTAAGTCTTTTTATTATTAAAAATTGTTTTAGTCTTAATCCGATTCGATGCCGAGCATTAACCCTTCATCGAATATTGTCTAAATCGTTTTTTTTGCTCCTTTGCTTTTCCGTTTTTAGTTAATTAAAAAAATCCACCTTTTTTTCAGTAAAATAATAGTCCTCCCGGAGGAGTAAGAATAGTCAACGCGACCCCGAGAACAATACGACCTCAGTATTCCCCCGAATATCGAGTACTACTTGCGATAGGTGCACTTGCCTACCCGAGCAAGCCCGCGACGATCGACTCACCGAACCAACCACAGTAAGAGTCTGTTCGCGGGCACATCAAGTTTTTGGCGCCGTTGCCGGGGAATCTCTTTTCGAGTTGCTATTTCGAATTCCGGCGTCTATTAATTTTACTTATTTTCTAAAAAAAAAAAAACTAAAAAACTTTATTTTAAAAAAAAAACAAAAAAAAGGGTTTATTTTTGTTTTATTTTTGTTTGGGTGTATGACCCGAGGACAACCCTCAGAGTCTGAAGATTTAGACTTCGACCCTGAGATCGAACGCTCTCTTGCGCGTATTCGATCTCATCGCCGAAATCCTTCTTTAGATCCCGAGGAATCTATCGGAGAACCCACTGTTGTAGTTATGGCCGCGCCTAACCTTCCCCCGGCGGCCGAGCGTACTATGTCTTATTACGCCCGGCCTAACCTGGATGATTCAGGGTCGAGTATTGTTCGCCCTGCGGTGGCCAATAATAATTTTGAAATAAAGTCAAGTGTCATTCAAATGGTCCAAAACGCCGTGCAGTTCGATGGATTGCCGGATGAGGACCCGAATGTCCACTTGTCCAATTTCTTGGAGATATGCGACACCTTCAAGATCAATGGCGTCACTGATGACGCCATTCGTTTGCGCTTATTTCCTTTTTCCCTTAAGTCCAAAGCCAAGGCGTGGTTGAATGCCCTCCCCCGAGGATGTATCACCACGTGGGCTGAGTTGACGGAACGGTTCCTAACGAAGTACTTTCCGCCCGCCAAAACTGCAAAGTTGCGGACGGACATTTCTTTGTTTGTGCAGAACGATCCTGAGTCTCTATACGAGACTTGGGAACGATTTAAGGAATTCCTCCGCCGTTGCCCGCACCATGCGCTGCCAACGTGGTTGCAAGTTCAAATTTTTTATAATGGGCTGAATTTTCAGACGCGTCAAATGATTGACGCGGCTGCCGGGGGTACGCTTAACAACAAAACCCCCGAGGCCGCCCAGGCTTTATTCGAAGAGATGGCTATGAACGCCTATCAATGGAACGTCCCGCGGGGACGGCCAAAGCCGGCGGCTGGTCTTTTTGAAGTGGATGCCACTGCTCTCTTGACCCTTCAAGTTGAAAGGTTAACAAAGCAGGTGGCGGAGATGTCTGCTGCCTCCTCCACTCCGCCTTGTTTTATTCCCCCTAACGTCTGCGTAGCTGAAGAGTTCGTGGACTTCATGGGAAATTCGGGTCGTCCTCCCTTCAACCCCAAAAACAACCCTTATAGTAATAACTATAATCCGGGTTGGAGGAATCACCCCAACTTCTCGTGGAGCAACCCGAATAATGCTCAGCGTCCCCCTATTTCTTATGCGCCCGGATTTCTTCCTCCCCCTCCTCTTCCGAAACCCTCCCCGATGGAGGAAAATTTTTCGAAGTATATTGCGTCCAACGAGTCAAATATCCGGAACATCACCGGATCGCTAAAAACACTCGAACAACAGGTTGGACAGCTGGCGAGGATGATGTCCGAGCGCGCGCTCGGGGCACTGCCGGGAAACACGAAGCCCAATCCGCGGGAAAACGCCAACGCTATAACCCTCCGTAGCGGAAAGGAGGTGGTCGATCCAAAATGGACCGACCCTCAGATACATATTTCACCTCCGACCCCTCTTCCTCTTTCTTCGCTCACGCCGCCTTTACCTATTATAAAAGAAAAAATTATTTTAAACAAGGCTCTTCCGTATCCGCATAAGTTAGAAAACGAGCGTAAGGACGCGCAATATGAAAAATTTATTTTATTATTAAAACAAATTCACATTAATGTTCCTTTTTGCGAGGCTATCTCGCAAATGCCCAAATATGCGAAATTTTTAAAAGAACTACTTTCTAATAAACGCAAATTAGAGGATATTTCGCATGTATCTCTCAACGCTGTCTGCTCGGCGGCCCTTACTAATAAATTGCCCGCAAAACAAAACGACCCGGGACGGTTTTAAATCCCGTGCCTTTTTGGCGATATATTAGTAAAGTACGCCTTAGCTGATTTAGGGGCTAGCATTAATCTGATGTCGTTCTCGCTCTTTTCGCGTTTAGGTTTGGGTACTCCTAGTCCTACGAATATGCGCATCCAATTAGCGGATCGCTCGGTTAAGTTCCCTATCGGGGTAGTGGAGGACGTCCTTGTCTGAGTCGACAAGTTTACCTTCCCGGTAGACTTCGTCATCTTAGATATCGAGGAGGACGCCGAGGTACCAATAATACTCGGTCGCCCTTTTCTCGCCACCTCCCGCGCACTAATAGATGTTAGTAATGGTAGCCTTCTCCTCCGAGTAGGCGATGACCAAGTTACTTTCTCTATTAATCCCTCGATGGACAATTTGTCATCAAGCGACGATTTCTGCTATTCTTTAGATACTTTTTTCGGAGATCGTTCTTCTCCCATTTTCGAGTCCGTATTTTTAAATGACGATATTTATGCGCTCGAAAATTTTAATTGCGATGAGGATACGTCTATAGACTTGCCTTTCGAACCAATTGGTAAGAAAGACATAGGAATTAAAACCTCCCTAGAAGAACCGCCCATCCTAGACCTCAAACCCTTACCCGCCTCGCTCAAGTACGCTTTTTTGGGAAAAGGTGATACGCTCCCCGTTATCATTTCTTCGGACTTGAGTGATTCGGAGACTTCCGATTTATTGGAAGTTTTATTTAAACATCGCCACGCAATTGCGTGGCAAATCTCTGACCTAAAGGGGATTAGCCCCTCCTTTTGCACCCATAAGATTTTCTTAAATGATAATTGCCGCAAAACGATTCAGCCGCAGCGTCGTCTTAACCCAAACATGAAAGACGTCGTTAAAGCCGAAATCATTAAGTTATTAGATGCGGGGATTATCTACCCTATTTCGGACAGTGCATGGGTTAGTCCCGTGCATGTCGTGCCCAAGAAGGGCGGTCTTACCGTAGTGGAGAATGAGCATAACGAGCTTGTCCCAACTCGTACTGTTACGGGTTGGCGAGTGTGCATCGACTATAGGAAACTTAACGACGCCACCCGCAAGGACCATTTCCCTCTGCCATTTCTAGACCAGATTTTAGAGCGTTTATCCGGTCATCCGTATTATTGTTTTCTTGATGGTTTATCGGGGTTTTTCCAAATCCCCATTTCCCCCGATGATCAAGAGAAAACAACTTTTACTTGCCCGTTTGGCACCTTCGCCTATCGAAGAATTCCATTTGGACTCTGCAACGCGCCAGCTACATTCCAAAGATGTATGCTAGCGATCTTTGGCGAGCTAGTAGAAGACATTATGGAAGTCTTTATGGATGACTTTTCTGTTTTCGGACGCTCTTTTCCCGATTGCCTTAACAATTTAGATCGTGTCCTTCAACGGTGCGAGGACACAAGCCTTGTTTTAAATTGGGAAAAATGCAACTTTATGGTTCGAGGAGGTTTGGTCCTCGGCCATATGATTTCGTCTAAGGGGATAGAGGTGGATAAGGCCAAGATAGAAATTATAGAAAAACTTCCGCATCCAACGAACGTAAAATCTATTAGGAGTTTCTTAGGCCATGCGGGCTTTTATCGACGCTTTATTCAAGACTTTTCAAAAATAACAAAGCCGCTAACTCACCTCTTGGAAAAGGAATCACGCTTCATCTTTAGTAGCGAATGCGAGTCCGCCTTTAATTTGATAAAACAAAAACTTATCTCTTCACCAATATTAGTGGCCCCTAATTGGTCCCTTCCGTTCGAAATAATGTGCGACGCTAGTGACATTGCCTTAGGTGCCGTTCTTGGCCAACGCGTAGAAAAACATTTTCATCCTATTTATTACGCTAGCAAGACGCTCACTTCCGCACAAGTAAATTACACGACAACGGAAAAGGAACTCTTAGCCGTCGTTTTCGCTTTCGATAAGTTTCGCTCGTATATAACGCTATCTAAAGTTATCGTTTTTACCGATCACTCCGCGCTTAAGTATTTATTAGCTAAAAATGATGCGAAGCCCCGCCTTCTTCGATGGATTCTCCTCCTACAAGAGTTTGATTTGGAGATCCGAGATAAGCGGGGAGCGGAAAATCTAGCGGCGGACCACCTCTCCCGTTTAGAAAATCCGGGTGCGGAAGCGCTCGTCGAATCTGAAATAAATGACAGATTCCCCGAGGAACGCCTTCTTGCCATTAATAAATCTTCGTCATCTTCGCCTTGGTTCGCAGATTTTGCAAATTTCTTAGTAGCGCGGGTCCTTCCAAAAGAGTTTTCCAGTCATCAAAAGAAGAAATTCTTTTCTGACTTGAAAAATTTCTTTTGGGAGGACCCATTTCTTTTTCGTATCTGCGCGGACCAAGCGGTTCGACGATGCGTTGCGGGTGTGGAGTGCTTACAAATTCTTAAGCACTGCCACGAGGGTCCAGCCGGTGGGCATTATCAAGCCAACCGGACCGCTCGGAAGGCGCTAGAGGCGGGCTACTTTTGGCCCACTCTCTTCAAAGACGCGCATAATTTTGTGCGCGCATGCGATAGCTGTCAGCGGTCGGGTAACATCTCTCGTCACGACGAGATGCCCCAAAACATGTTTTTAGAGTGCGAAGTCTTCGATTTGTGGGGCATAGATTTTGTTGGCCCCCTACCTCCGTCTTTCAAAAATATGTATATTTTAGTGGCGGTCGACTACGTATCGAGGTGGGCGGAAGCGCAAGCTCTCCCCACCAACGACGCGCGAGTCGTCGTTACATTTCTTAAAAAATTATTTTCTCGCTTCGGCACGCCTCGCGCAATTGTTAGTGATAGGGGGACGCATTTCTGTAACGCTCTTATGGCTAAGACGTTAGCTAAATACGGAGTCACGCACAAGCTTGCCACCCCCTACCACCCACAAACAAGTGGCCAAGTCGAGGTAGTAAATCGAGAGATTAAGCGAATTTTAGAAAAAACCGTTTCGCTAAATAGGAAAGATTGGTCTGTTAAACTCGACGATGCGTTGTGGGCATATCGGATGGCATACAAAACCGCTATCGGATGTACGCCGTTCCGGTTAGTCTACGGCAAAGCGTGCCATTTACCCGTAGAATTAGAACATCGCGCACTTTGGGCTTTAAAACTCTTAAACCTTGACTCCAACTTAGCCGCTCAGAATAGAAAACTGCAACTAAACGAGCTTGATGAATGGCGTGCGAACGCTTATGAGAGCAATAAATTCTATAAGGAGCGCTCTAAGTTATATCACGATCGAAAAATCAAGTCCCAAAAATTATTTTCTCCGGGCGATCTTGTCCTTCTTTACAATTCACGCCTTAGGCTTTTCCAGGTAAATTAAAATCTAGATGGTCCGGTCCCTTCCTAGTTGAAGAACTTTTTCCTTATGGAACCGTGCTCATCTCCCACCCGGACAAAGGCTCTTTTAAAGTAAACGGTCATCGGTTAAAGTCTTACATCGCGGGCGACCCAGTGATCGGTTTTAGCGAAACCATAACTTTCCTCCACATTATAAACCCGCCAAAATAGTCAAGCTACACGACTATAAACAAAGCGCTCCTGGGAGGCACCCCTCGCTTATATTTTTCGCCCTTTCCTTATTACCTTTGCTGCTTTTTCTAATAAACGCAGGGTTTCTGATCCGCCTCCCCCTACGCGTTTCAGGGAAGCTTCTGCCCCCTTCCTTTTCTTTTCTTTGTACATATTGTTTTTCCATCCTGTTCCGCATACTTACGATACAACATTGGGGACAATGTTGGACTTAATTATGGGGGTATTTTCGTGCTTTACTTTCTGCACTTCAATTTTTCTGCATTTCAAAAAAAAGAAAAATACAAAAAAATACATATAACAACAAAACAAAAACAAAAAAAATTAAAAAACATCTTAAAATGAAACAAAATATTTTTTTTAAAAAAAACAAAACAAAAAAAAATTTAAATGAAAAAAAACAAATTTCCAAAAAATTTGTTTCTTGTTTTGTTCTCTTTCTCTTTTCCAAAAACTCAAAAAAACAAAACAAAAAATTATTTTGTTTAGTTTCACTTTGTATATCTTTTTTGTTTTTTCTCTCTCCCCCTTCCTCATTCTTGTACAAACCTTTTTCTTTTTCTCCCTTATTTTTGTACATATTATGAAAATTCTCTTAAAAAATACAAAAAAAAAAGATAATAGTTCAAAAAATTTTTCAAAAAACAATTTGAGAAAAACAAAAATACAAAAAAAAAAGATAATAAATGAAGAACAAACAAAAAAAAAATGATAACAAAAATTTTTTTTTTCTAAAAAAAAATGTGTTTTGAAATAAATAAATAAAATATTCCATACTTAACTTTTCTGCTATCCAAAAATTCTGTTCTGAGTTTATTTATATGTGAATACTATTAATTCTCTGTTTGCTACCCGTTTGTTAATTATTGATTGAAACATTTAAATAGCCGGGGTTAAGTTTTAAAGAATTCTTTATGCTTTGTTAAAACTAGCAGACTCGTTTTAGGCACTACTTCTAATTTTTCATTAATAGGAGCACGTATATTATGTTAGGAAATAACGACTATAGAATTCAATTATACTTACTTTTAGCTTTCTGAAAAAAATTGGAACGTATAAATTATTAAGGTTGCTCTCAAAAATTTTTAGGATTACAATCTAGTTTTCCTTTCTCCCCTCACTTTTCATGACCTACTTGGCATGAAAAACTCTACCCTTAAAAGATCTTATGTCAATGGGAACAAGATTTCGTTCCGTAAACATAGACACCCAATAATTTTAAAAAAGATTATATAGGGAGTAAGAGGATAAAATTCATTACTCCTACATATATACATTGGGTTAATTTTATTATTATGAAGTTGAAAAACAAAAATCATATTAGGAAAATAAGATTTCGTTTTCCTAATAATCCAAAAAAAAAAACATGGAGGTTCGAGAAAAAAATTACCTCACCTCAAATATCAAAACCCTCTTCATAAACCACACTACCCCCTTAGCCAATTACACGATTCTAGAATTAATTCAAAAATCTTTTTGAGAGCATAATTAGTAAATTGTATTATTTTCGGTAGCACTCGTATAAGCTAGAGTTCTTATAATTCCAAACTATTTTCGTTAATCTAACCATTACAAATGTTGCCTTCTATTTGATTACATCAAGAAGTCTTTTGGCCAAAACTTTTGCGCTATTTAAATCATCTACATAATTTTAGGACTTAACTCTTACACCCCGTATATTTATTTCGATCTCTCTTATAATTGATTAAGCGATAGCCACAACTTAGAGTTTTTTTTATTCCTTATAGATTCACCTCAAACTTTTGCTCTGGAATAGCAAAAGCCTAAGTATGGGGGTATTTGATGAACTGTAAATATGCATATTTTTATGCACATTAATTTAGTCATTTTCATTTATTTTCGTCGTTTTTACTTATTTTTGTTCAAAAAAATGTTCCTATTCTTGTAAATTTTCTCCTAACTTGTTTTATTTTATTTTGCAGAAAAATTCCAAAATCTGCCAAAATTTGGGAAGTACACGCCCGTGACACATGGGTCACGCCCGTGACCGAGCCGTGACTGTGCATTTCCCGTAAAATCGGAAAATTTCTGAAGAAAAAGCTCGACACGCCTGGCGACACGCCCGTGTCACCCGACACGGGGCGTGACCCAAGCCCGTGTCCTCTCCGCTCGACGAATTCCGCTCGACGATCGTCGAGTGTCGACACCAACAGTCACGCCCAGTGTCACGCCCGTGACCGAGGGCGTGACCCAACTTCAGCTCAACAATTTCGACTCGACACTTTCCGCTCGACATTCGTCGAGTGTCGACCCCAACTGTCACGCCCATAGTCACGCCCGTGACATGGGGCGTGACCTTTCCAGCTGGCCCGACAAGATGCTGCCGAGGACATTTGACGCAACCCGCGCCCGGTTCTACCTCCCCGTCACGCCCAGAGTCACGCCCGTGACATGGGGCGTGACTGCTGCGAACTCAGCCCGAAGTCAACTTTGCTGTCCAATCGCCGGCCGCCTTCATGAATAGTACTGTCACGCCCCCCCTACACGCCCGTGACCGAGGGCGTGTACTTAGAAATTTTTTCCTATAAATAGCCCAGTTCTGTAAGGTCCAAGGGTTCAGATTTTTGGGCCAATTTAGTGTCTTTTTGTGGGCTGCATCCGTGATTTTCAAGGCTATGTAAGGAGATTTCTCCCTTTTTTATTTCATTACTTGTTTTGCTTTAGTTTTAGCACTTGTAATAGCTTGTAATAGTTTCATTTTGATCAAATAAAATGTCAAATTTTCTCTTCATATATGGCTTTGGAATGAACACTTGTGCCCACTTTTCCTTCTCCTTTTTATTCTAGTTTCATCTTTGTTCTTCATTTATGAAGTGTGTGTGTGTGTGTGTATGAGTGTAACATGCTTAATATTCATGTTTTTAACTTGTTTTCATGCTTAGGAATGTTAGGTTTTCCCCTTTTTCTCCTTGTCTTTTTCTTGAAAGTAATAGGATTTCATTCTTATAAATTCATAAATGAGGTTTGAAAAGTGATTTTGTTCTTTTTGTTTTACTTAGTTTTTCTTTTAGGGTTGTAAAACATCATTTGATCTTTTCATTTTCTCTTCACCTTTTTTATCACTTTTATAAATTCTTAAGAATGAAAAAGTCTTAATTTTAATTTTTGAGCACCTTTGATTTTGACTTTATTTTGTAAAACTTTTTGCTCATTCTCTTTTTGTTTGTTCTTTTTATGTGTTTTGGGTAAGTTTTAGGAGAAGAAATCTTGTTATTTTCATTTTTAGGTAACTTTAATTTTTCTTTGTTATTAGTGTGTGTGAGTGTATGAGAATAAACTTTCTTTTGTTCTTCTTAAATTTTCATGTAGAGTGTGTGAGTGTAGGTGTATAATTTTTATGCTTTGTTCAAATTATGTTGAGTGTGTGAGTGTAGGTGTATAATTTTCATGCTTTCTTTTTAATTGCTTTCTTTTAATGCTTTATTCAAATTATGTAGAGTGTGTGAGTGTAGGTGTATAATTTTATTGCTTTCTTGAATTTCATATAGAGTGTGTGTGTTCGTGTGCATTTATTTCCGCCTACTCGTTAAGAGTTAAATGGCGCATCGTTTTCATTTTCAGTCCTACTCGTTTGAGTAGGACTTGTAATTTTTCTTTCTTTATTTTTTCCGCCTACTCACTTGAGTTAAATGGCCGGACTTTTTAGCCCTGTAATCGCATTTATTTTCTCCTACTCATTTGAGTAGGACTCGCTTTCATTTCAGTCCTACTCGTTTGAGTAGGACTTGCAATTTTCAGCCTTTATTTACCGCCCCCACTCGTTTGAGTGGGACTCGCAAATTTGAATTATGCAAAATTTCTTTTTATGTGTAACTTAGTTCCTTTTTAATTTATAATTTGGAGTGTGCGTGAGTTCTTGTTCTAGCTAATTTTTTCAGTTTTCTAAATGTTGTTATTTTTCTTGTGTCCCCTTCTTATAATCGTTTAGTATTTAATTTCGAACTCACGCCTCACTAAATTATAAGCCGTCCCCATACCGATGTGTGGCTAATCGCTATTAGCCTCGGCATCGAAGAGCATTGGGACATTTGAAATGATTTATAATAATTAAAGCTCTTTATTTTCATTTTAATTTAAGCACTTAGGGTTTACCCCGGGTTTACGACGCGTAGGACCACATAATCGATGTGTGGGCCCTATTTCCGTAGTCCATATGCTAGCTAGCCGAGAGGCCGTGCATATGGACCAATCACCCCTGGGTAAATAGAGTTGCGTGCATACCCTCGAGAGAGGACAGGCGTAATTCTACCGGATTGGGTCCCCCACCCAATAGCGGGGTTCTTAACGTAAAGCGGGCGTTAAGAGGAATCCTTCGTCGGACTAACGTTCGGTCGAATAGTCTTAACGTTTAGGTGAGCGATATCCCTATAGCTAGGTGAGCTCACATTTGTGGAACCTCCACGGCCAAGTTGCCTTATTATTAATTTGAAAACTAAGTCTTTTTATTATTAAAAATAGTTTTAGTCTTAATCCGATTCGATGCCGAGCGTTAACCCTTCATCGAATATTGTCTAAATCGTTTTTTTGCTCCTTTGCTTTTCCGTTTTTAGTTAATAAAAAAAATCCACCTTTTTTTCAGTAAAATAATAGTCCTCCCGGAGGAGTAAGAATAGTCAACGCGACCCCGAGAACAATACGACCTCGGTATTCCCCCGAATATCGAGTACTACTTGCGATAGGTGCACTTGCCTACCCGAGCAAGCCCGCGGCGATCGACTCACCGAACCAACCACAGTAAGAGTCTGTTCGCGGGCACATCAACTTTGCTGCCTTCACTAGGCACTTTCAGAAATTCTTGAAGAAGAAACAATGGAAGTCAAGACCATCTTCTTCAAAGGGAAATGAAGTCTTTTATCAGGAGAAAAAGCCTTCAAAGAAAGACAGGAAGAGGACAAAGTCAAGCAAGGCAACTGGATCTAAGATAGTATGCTACTACTGCAATAGACAGGGCCATGTTATTGCAGATTGTCCAGAGAAGAGAAAGGAATCTGATGACAGGAAAAAGACTCACTTCAAAGGAAAGAAAGAGAAGTCTTTTGTTGCCAAGAAGGAGAAGACTCTATCAGATATTTCTTCTTCAGAAACTGAGTCTGAGGCTGAAGCCTACATAGGGCTGTTTGCTGGAGAAGAAGAGGAAGAATTCATGCAGATCATGGAGTCTATTTATGAACAAGAAGACAGTCAATGCCAAGGACTAATGGCTTTGACAAACAATGCCAAAATCCTAGAGCAGCCAGGACCCAGTCAGGTACAAAGTTCAAGTTTAAATTCAGTTTCTTGTTCTAGTTCAGAATCAGATTCATCTTCATCAAGTGATGAAAGTGTATCTGAGTCTGAGGATGATATTCATCAACTTATAGATGAATATAAGGTGCTGTTGCAAGCTTACAAGAAAAGCAAATCCCTAGCCAAAAGTCAGGCAAAGGAAATTGCTGAACTTAAAGCTGGTGCAACAGATTTTGAGAAGCAGTTTGATCAAAAGTTGAATGAGATAGCTAGGCTGAAACACATAACAGTGATTCAGATGGGTACTATATCATTTAAGAATGATCAAATTAAGAGTCTGGAGATCAATCTTCAGAAGGAGAAGGATTTAGTTGTTAGGTTTTCTAAACCTAAGTCAGTGTTACCTTTAATTGATGAATTTCTTCATCAAAAAGGCAATGCTGGACTGTGCTTTATTAGACCTGCAAGGACTGAGCAGTCCAAATCTAAGTCCAAGGGCAAAGCCCCAACATTCAACAAGCCTGCTGTAGATAAGACAGCCAAGGCAGTACCTAAGCAAAGGTACAACAAGTTTGAATGTTGGTGTTGTGGCAAGATTGGCCATTTTGCAGTGGACTGTTGGCACAATGTCAGTGCCAAGGTGAGTAGCAAGCTACCTGTTGGAAAGCCTGAAGGGATCTTTGTCAGATTGCAGACTAACAAATACCAAGGACCCAAGAATTCTTTGGATTCTAAGGTCAATTAATCTGTTTTGCAGGTAAGTCCAAGTGGCCACACCCCAACATGGTACTTGGACAGTGGATGTTCCAGACACATGACTGGAACAAGAAGATTACTAAAGGACTACATTCCAGTAAAAGATGGTCCAAAGGTTACCTTTGGTGGTTCTGAAAAAGGAATCATCAAAGGGTTTGGTAACATTTCTATAAACTTGGTTACCATTACTCAAGTGGCTTATGTTAAAGGGTTGAAACACAACCTAATAAGTATAAGTCAATTAAGTGATGTAGGGTATGACATCTCATTTGTTAAAAATGGTTGTCATATCAAGAGGTCAAGTGATCAAGAGATCATTTTGACAGGTTATAGGAAGAGGAATGTCTACTGCCTAGACATTATGATTGAGAACAATGGTTCTCCAGTTTGTCTTGTAGCTGATGAGACAGTCTCTCATTGTGTCAAATGGCACAAGAGGCTAGCCCATCTTAACTACAAGACTATTAGCAAACTCTCTAGCAAAGAGTTAGTGAGGAATGGTCCTCAAGTTAAGTGTGTTAAAGATGGCATTTGCTCAGCTTGTCAAAAGGGCAAGCAGACTAAATCCACCTTTAGAAGCATAGAGAACAAAGATGCTGTGAGGTGTTTATACCTCTTGCATTTGGATCTTTTTGGTCCAATGCCAGTTCACAGCTTAGGTAGGAAGGTCTATACCCTTGTAGTTGTAGATGACTACTCAAGGTTTTCCTGGGTGTTCTTCTTAAGACAGAAATCTGAAACACCTAGTGTCTTCTACAGCTTTGTCAAGCAAATTTAGAATGAACTAAATAGTACTGTGGTCAAAATTAGAAGTGACCATGGTACTGAGTTTCAGTCTGAAAGCATGACAAAACTATGTGAAGACTTTGGGTTATTTCAAGAATTCTCTTCACCTAGAACACCTCAGCAAAATGGCATTGCTGAGAGGAAGAATAGGACCTTGATAGAGGCTGGTAGAACCCTACTAAGTGATACATCACTGCCTGAGTATTTCTGGGCTGAAGCAGTTAACACTGCATGCCATGTTATAAATAGGGCTACCATCACTAAAGGGCTAAATAAGACCCCCTATGAAGTTGTGAAAGGCAGGAAACCAAACCTATCCTACTTCAGGATCTTTGGTTGCAAATGCTTCATACTTAACAATGGGAAGTCTTACTTAACTAAGTTTGCTGCCAAGTCCCAAGAGGGAATTTTTGTTGGGTACAGCAATAATAGTAAGGCTTATAGAGTCTACAACTTAACTACACAAGTTGTAGAAGAATCTGTGCATGTAGTTTTTGATGAGACTAAACTTATTAATAATGAGTTGTCTAGCAGTGTATGCAGCCCCACAGGTTTATCAAAGAAAATGGACAAGCTTACTATAGAAGAAGTGTCTGCTGCAAGACAGCAAGGAGAAGAGAGTAGCTGTTGTCCAGGGGGAGAACTACATGTGCCAGTTGCTGAAGAAATACAAGGTGTACAACATGAAGCAGATGCTGAAGTGGTTCAACCAGAGGTTAGGATGCCTCCAGCTCACAGGCATCTTAGAGATCATCCAGTAGAGCTGATTATTGGAGATCCAAGACAAGGAGTACAAACCAGGAGTAGAAACATGAATGCAGCAATCTACTCCACCTTTCTGTCACAAGTTGAACCTAAAAAGTTTGAAGAAGCAATACAAGATCCACAATGGACTAAAGCAATGCAAGAAGAGCTTAATCAGTTCAAGAGGTGCAAGGTTTGGGAACTTGTTCCTAAACCTAAAGACCACAATGTAATATGAGTTATGTGGATCTACAGGAATAAGATGGATGAACAAGGGGTCATCATTAAGAATAAAGCTAGACTGGTTGCTAAAGGATATAGGCAAGAAGAAGGTATTGATTTTGATCAAACCTTTGCTCCAGTAGCCAGACTGGAAGCCATAAGAATGTTCTTGGCCTATGCAACCTATCAAGGATTCAAGGTATACCAAATGGATGTAAAGTCAGCATTCCTAAATGGTAATTTAAAAGAAGAAGTCTATGTGGAGCAGCCTTCAGGTTTTGTTCATCCAACTCTACCTCATTATGTCTATAGACTTAGGAAAGCTTTATATGGGTTAAAGCAAGCTCCTAGGGCTTGGTATGAAACCCTATCTAGTTTCCTCATTGAGAACAAGTTCTCAAGGGGGAAAATAGATAAGACTCTATTCCTTAGGGAATCTAGAGGCAAAGTCATACTAGTCCAAATATATGTAGATGACATTATATTTGGGTCTACTGAAAGCAGCCTTTGCAAAAAGTTTGCAAAACTTATGCAAGGTCAGTTTGAGATGAGTAGTATGGGAGAGCTGAAGTTTTTCTTGGGTCTCCAAGTTAAACAGACTGAGAGTGGTTTGTCCATTTGTCAGTCAAAGTTCACCCTAGAACTCATAAAGAAGTATGGTATGGATTCATCCAGTACCATGAAGACTCCTATGGGGTCAAGTATGTCTCTTAGAAAGGATGATGCAGGGAAACCTGTAGATGAAACCTTGTATAGAGGGATAGTTGGCTCCCTATTATACTTGACTGCTAGTAGACCAGACATCATGTATGCTACATGTGTTTGTGCAAGGTATCAAGCCTGCCCTAAAGAGTCTCATTTGACTGCAGTCAAAAGAATATTGAGATATCTAAAGGGCACTCCCTATCTAGGCCTCTGGTACCCTAGGAATGGAGATTTTGATCTAACAGGTTATTCAGATGCAGACTTTGCAGGATGCAAAGAGGATAGAAAGAGCACTACTGGAACCTGTCAATTCCTAGGTGGGAGACTAATTTCATGGAGTAGCAAGAAGCAAACCAGTGTGGCTATCTCCACAGCTGAGTCAGAGTATGTGGCTGCAGGAAGTTGCTGTGCTCAACTTCTGTGGATACAACATCAGCTAGAGGACTATGGATTTCAGGTAAGTAGAACTCCACTTTTCTGTGATTCTACTAGTGCTATTTCAATAGCTAATAACCCTGTATCCCATAGTAGGACAAAACATATTGAGATTAAATATCATTTTCTTAGGGAGCATGTAGAAAGAGAAGATATTTTGTTAGAATATGTTAAAACAGATGAACAAGTAGCTGATATGTTTACTAAGCCACTAGAAGAAGCTAAGTTCAATAGATTCAAAATTGAACTAGGAATGATAAACTTAGAGTAAGTTTACAGATTTGAAAATGACTAAGTAAAAAGGTGTCGACACATAGACAAGTCTATGTCGACACAGAATAGTGGTGTCGACACTTCAGAAAAAAAGTGTCGACACATCTAGGAATGTGGTGTCGACACTTCAGAATGTTAGTGTCGACACATGTCTAGTAGGTGTCGACACATCCAATATGGTGTCGACACTTAAGTTTTACTCAGAATTTTTCTAAGTAAAGTCTCGACAATGTGTCGAGTTATGTTGTGTCGACACATAACCAAGTGTCGACACATAAAATCTGTTGACTAAACTTGTGTCGACACATGAGTGTCGAGACATTATAAGTCAGTGTCGACACTTATAGCCAGTGTCGACACATTTTAAGTTAGCTGTCCCGCCTGTTCATCTTCAAAATTAGACAGGTATAAATAGGGTTCTGTCTTTGTTTGTCGACACGCTTTCACAGTTTCGAGACCAAAACTCCTGTGTCGACACCTCTCTTTTCTACAGACAAATTCTCCAAACCCTAATGGCTCCTAAGCTTGAGGAGAACGTTAACGAGGGTTATAAGCTTGTGCGCGGCGCATTCGACGATGCAGATCAAGAAATTCAGGCAGTGGTAACCCTAGTCGCCGATTCTGGACTAGAATATCTCTTGTCTGAACCTACAAAGATTTGGAAGACGGAAGTACTTGAATTTCTTAATGGAGCTGCCGTAGATGAATCTGGATTCAGAATCAAATTCAGAGTTCATGGAACTAAGATTAAGGTTTCACCTAAGAGTCTGAGGAAGGTACTTCAGCTACCAAAAATTCAATATGAAGAAGAGGTTACTGCTTCAAAGACCAGGGAAGCTTTAACCTGGTGTGGTCTTGATCCAAAGATGAAGATAGGTTCTGTCTTTAACAGGAAAGGCATGAATACTCAAGGAAAATTCATGTCTGAGATTGTGGGAAAAGTCTTACTCAGTAAGCCAGGAGGGCATGACAGAGTGTCTGCCAATATGTTTGGAGTAATGACAAGAATAATCTTTAATCTAAGAACTGATTGGTCAATCATAGTATTTGACAAGATTAAGGAGAGCTTGAAGAAGCCCAATCTGGGCAGGATCATTAGTCTCTACCTAGTTGGTACCATACCAGAGGTGATGAGTGCAGCTGCAGGTAGCAAAATAAACCACATGAGGAAGATGGATCTAAGGATCTTTTCAAGATGGGACATGGTGTTGTCAAAGGACATGCCAACCCCTGAGAAGACAATTACTGAGAAGGAGATTCCTCCTAAGAAAAAGAGAAAAACTGCTCCAGTTGAACAAGAGTCCTCCAGCAGTTCAGGGAGTGAAGAACATGTTGTTTTCACTCCTGATGACCAAGAGGAAGTGGTTGCAGAGAAGACCCCTGCTGCTCAAGAGACTGCTGAGATCCAGGGGGAGCTGCCTCCAGCTAGCCCCATCCCCAGGGATCAAAGCCAGGGGGAGCCTCCAGTAGTAGAAGAACCCTCTACTCTGGACAGTGAGCAAGCCACCACCATCATACAAGAGGTACTCACTGACCTAAATACTTTAGAATATCTTATAGAAGATGCTGATTTGTTTGATGTTCCTCAGCAAACTCAGCTGCATAGTCAAGAACCAGATGTTGTTAGAGTAGACACATCTGCTGTCCAGGAAGTGGTAACTAATTCAGTAGTTGAAGAGCAAAGACTGTCTCCATCTCCATCCCCTCCTGAATACACCATGGAAGATTTATTTCTGAATCTAGATCAAGAAGATTTTGACATGGACAAGGATGCTGATGCAAGAGATAATGCTACTGCTGAGGGGGAGAAGGTCCAAGAACTGGAAGAGCCTATTAGGCAGGACACTGAGAAGGCACCTGATGTGCAAGCTGCAAAGCCTCAAAGCCCTAAGGACAGGGTTGATATTGCCAGCACTTCTGCCTCTAAAGATGAGGAGAGTGCTAGGGCCAAGAAGAAGAAACTCTATGTCTTCAAGAGGAGAAGCCAGAGTTATAAGAAGGCTTTGCAATCCATTGCCCCACAGCCTATAGTTCAGCAAGCTCCAACTGCTGAATACAGTGCTTTACTGATTGCACTGCAGATTAAAATGGATGGACAAAGGAAAGCCATAGAGGCTTATGTTGATGCAGGGCACAGATCATTACAGTTTGATCTTGACCAAGATATAAAATCTATAAGGTTTGAGATGAATCTCAACAAGAAGGAGATGACAGATTGCTTCCACAAGGGTGGAAATGCAGTGGTGTATTTGACAACACACCAAGAGAAGATCAAAGCACAGGTGGATGATATAGCATTGAAACAAGGATATGTTCTTGAAAATCAATTAAGAATGAATGACAATTTAACTGAATCCCACAATGCTATAGTCACTGAATTAAAGAATAAGGCTGCTGAACCTTCTACTTCTGCTGATGCTGCTATTAAAGCTGACTTTGATAAAGTCTTTCAAGAGGAAATTTCTGCTGTAAAGACTGCAATCCAAGCCTCCCAAAAGGTCATATCTGAACAACTTACAAATCTTAAACCTTACTTTAAAGAAGGAATCAGATACTTGGATGCACAGATCAGATTTCAAAAGGATGATGTTAGAGATCACATGGACAGAGAAGTCATAAAGGGGGAGAGAGTGTTAGTCAAGGCAAGTTCTGAGCATGCCAAATGGATATCAAATTCAATCAGGGCTACACTTGGATACCCTCCTCTGTGTGATGACCAAGATGTTGCTGAATCAGGGATTCAAACTGCCTATCTTGGAGGTGAGCAACCAGAAGTAGCTCAGGTCATTTATCCACCTCCAGACTTTGAAATAATTCAAGCAGATGTGAGCACAATGTATAGCCCACCTGAGGGCAAGGACCATGTTCATATTGAAAAGGTTGTTCAACCTATATCTGAAGCCATGCAAGAGGCTCTACAGAAAGAGGAAGAGACAAGGTTGTCAAAGAAGAGGTTTAGGGAACAAGCAGAACAAAGGCCAGACTTTGAACAGTGGAGCCCTACCTTTAGAAATATAATATTAACTGCCTGGAAAGCTGCCAAGGACAATGCTCATGAAAGGAACAAGTGGTTCTCTGAAGCAGAATGGAGAAAACATGAGATCAGACAAGAAGCAATAGTTCAATATAGAAGAAAGACAAAGATGGGAAAGCTACCTCCTACTGCAGTGGAGCCTAGCAAGTACTTTCCTAAGCCATACCATTACTTTGAGAGGCAGAAGATCAAGGCAGAAGAACTCAAAAAGAAAGATCTAAAAGGAAAGAAGCATGCTGATGCTGAAACTGTTGAAGCCCCTGTCAAAGCTCAAGTTCAAGCTGGCAAGGGAATTGTTATCAAGGAACCTGATCAGAAATAGATTAAGAGTTTACTTGAAGTTTATATTGTAATCTTTTGATGTAACACATTTAGTAAACTTCTGAAAATGTATAAGAAAAATGTTAGAACAATATATGATCAATATATTTCATGATTGTTCTGTGAATGTGTCTATTTCTTACTTGTTCTGAAATGATGATTGTGTATACATGTGTGATTTAATACATGTTATGTTTACCCTATTATACATTATCCTGCTTTACATCATTTTGTAATTTTTATTATGAATGGTGTATATCATTGACTAAGGGTTATGACTTCTCCAAATAGGGGGAGATTGTTGGGTACATTGGTCAAATGTACCTAATTTGAAGAAGCCTCACCCAACTCAATGATATATATCATAATGTATTTGATGTATGTTGAGTTTACTTGTGCAGGTTAAGAAATCACTGGACTAAAGCAAAAAGTTTCTAAGTCCATGTGTCGACACCCAGAGGGAAAGTGTCGACACTTAAGAAGACTTGTGTCGACACCCAGACAAGCAGTGTCGACACTTGGAGTCATTGTGTCGACACTTGGATGCAGTGTCGACACCAGACAGAAAGTGTCGACACTTGGAGCTGTGTCGACACTCAGTGAAGAAAAGTGCAGACAGAAAGTGTCGACACTTGGAGCTGTGTCGACACTCAGTGAAGAAAAGTACAGACAGAATGTGTCGACACAAGGAGCTGTGTCGACACCCAGTGAAGCTGTGTCTACACCAGAAAGTGTCGACACTTGGAGTTGTGTCGACACTCAGCAAAAGTCTGCAGAGATTAAGTTAAAGTGTCGACACTCAGAACAATGTGTCGACACTCAACAGAAGAGTCAGCACTTGAAGAATGTGTCGACACCCAGCACAATGTGTCGACACACAACCAGAAGAGTCAACACATGAAGTAAGTGTCAACACCCAGCACAATGTGTCGACACTCAACTAAAGACTCTACACTTGAAGAAAGTGTCGACACAAGGAGCTGTGTCGACACTTAGCAAAGATCAGAAAGTTCAACAAAAATATTCTAAGTACAAGTGTCGACACTAAGGGAATGTGTCGACACTTAGCTGAAGTCTCAACAAGAAGAAGGTGTGTCGACACAAGGAGCTGTGTCGACACTCAGCAAGAATCAACATAGAAGACTATGTGTCGACACCAAGAAGCAGTGTCGACACTTAACAGATACAACACAAGAAGTTGTGTCGACACAAAGGAGATGTGTCGACACTTAGAAGAATTCAGCAAAAGCTAGAAGAACAAGTACTTGTGTCGACACTCAATTTCAGTGTCGACACATGCAGAAGAATCTGTGTCGAGACATACAAGGAAATGTGTCGACACCTTGTAGACTTGTGTCGACACTTACACAACATGTGTCGACACTTGGGCTATAAGTGTCGACACTTAAAGACAGAAAGTCTCGACACTTACAGACAGTTAGAGATTTTCAAGAAATGACTGGATGACTTGACAGCTGCCGTTCCAGCCAGTCTACAGCACCTGTCAGAGATATCAGAAGTCAGTTATGGACCGGACCAGCCGGTTACCATGAAGAAGGCCTATAAATAGGCACCTACAGTTTACAGAAACTGGGGTTCAAGATCAAGGGGTCCAGATTGTTATTCAAGTGGATCAGATTATTGTTCAAAAGTTCAGTTTGTTGAAAAACAAATTATTGAAGTGGTACCAAGAGTATCAACACAAGAAGATCTTGCAGTCCAAGTGCAGATCTAAGAAGTTGGAGAGAGAGGGATCCTTCCAAGAAATCAGCCTCTGGAACTAGGCTGAGAAGAAGGATTCAAATACAATTCTGGATCTTAAGTAGCAGAGGTCAAGGAACTACTGCAGGAGGATTCAGTCTTATTCAGTTCTACTCAAGAAGCTTTGAAGAAAGCTAAGTCAGAGTGAATACAGCTGAGTTCTTCCAAGAACTCATCAAGAAACTCTCAACTCCCCTCTTTTATTTCTGAGTTGTAGAGTTATTATTTGTAATATATTTTAACTTGTAGGATCCTTTGGATCTGAGTGATTTGTAAGCCTGTATTTATAAAGGCTGAGGGTAGGGCTTGTTAGCCTGAGTGTAGGAGATAGAGATCTCTGAGTGTAGGCCTTGTTGGCTGAGTGTAGGCCTTGGTTGGCTGAGTGTAGGCCTTGATTGGCTGAGTGTAGGCTTTGGGATAAAGCTGAGTTATAAGGCTTTGGGCCTGAGGTGTAGGAACCAATTTGGGTTCTGAGACAGTGGAGGAGTTTGGCCGAATCTAGTACACTGCTAGATAGGCGAAGGGGGAAAGTGGATGTACCCATATCTTGGGGAACCACTATAAACCACTGTGTTGTGCTGTGATTGTGCTGTGTATGCTGTGTATACTTTGTGATTGCTGTGCAAAAGTTAAAAATCTGTGATAATAAACTGTTTGCTGCCAGTAAAGTTAGAAAAGGATTAGGTCACCTATTCACCCCCCCCCCCACTCTAGGTGTTTAGGTATCATATCTTTCAAATCTGAATTAAATTTTTTGTCGGGTTCGATTTTATCCATTTTTGAGACCTTTACTGATTCTAAATTAAACGACTTGCCCAGTGTGTTTGAAGAAATTGCAAGCGAGGAAGTGGTGTTTTTGAACAATTCTTTGGTTTTACCCCCGGTTGAGAGTTCCTTGAAGTTATCACCGATCGGTGAGAGTTATTCTGATTTGGATTTTATCCCGTTTTTGATTTTACAGACCCTTCCTCCTATCTATGAGCCCACATTAGTTGACGATTTAGGACGTGACATCGATAGTCCTAGACTGAGTTGTTGTGACACGCCCACTCTTTTAGTTCCTACCTTGGCATTGTCTCAGTACTTAGATACTAGTACGTTGAGCGCGCAAGTTTTTGGTCTGTTCACCGCACCACATAGATCTGACTATGTGTCATATTTGGCTATTCATTTCTCTGTGTGTCTAGCTACGGTTCTATCCTCGCCCGTTTCTGATTCTTTGGTTATTGTGCCTCTGGATGTGGTGTCTCCTTCACATACCTATATCACACACCCGGTCGCACATATTTATCCACCGTCATTTGATGACATTTTTTTCCACACGTTAGTGACCAAGGTTAGGCCCTATGAGTTGTATCGCTCGCACCTCTTATCACATCCGGGAGCTTCCAACTCTTTTAGTATTTATGATGAGTGGTTTCCCGTGGAAAATCTTCATGCAAAGCGTGAAAATATTAATTTTAAATTTAGGACTGTGAATTTGAAGCCTATGAAAATCCTCTTTGATTATAAGGCTCCCGTCCCCCCGGACTTAACCCCTTTACCCTCCGTATTTCGGTTAAGTCATGTAGCCCACGGTTTCACTCCTCACGATAGTATGATACTTAGGCGCACTTTAAGAGAATTAATCACTCAAGTTGCGTCTTATTTTTTACTTGCTAGTTTATCGCCGAAACTCGCACCAGATTATGCTCATCATGATCACATTTTATATAAGCACATTAGTGAAGCGCTAACCACACCATATAAATCTTATCAATTTCATGCTAGCTTACATAAAAGAGTGTCTCACTATATGATTGACGATTTAGTTTTGGTGCGTTTCATCCCTGAACGGTTGCCTTCGGGCGCTATAGAAAGTTGGCGAGTTGGCAAGTTGGACCTTTTTAGGATCTTAAAGAAATTAGGAGAATACGCATATCATTTGAAGTTTTCCACTGATTGGGGTATTATCCCTATTTTTAATGTTTCTAATTTAACGCCATATGTTTCTCCACCACTTGAATTATCTGCCTGTCTGTTTGGGTCCACTTTATTTTCTTAGGATTTGGGTAGTGAGCTTGTGCCTGGATTGCTCTCTTCATCGATCTTCACTGGAGGTACGTTGGTTGTTGATGTAGAAACTTGTTTTCCTTTATTGCCTAATACCTTTCCAAGGCTCTCCAGGACCACTTTTTTGCATGACAGGATACTCGAAGATGAAGTGCTCTCCTCGCCAAGTGGTTTTGCTTGCTGCTACATGGTTCTTTTGGATGATGTTCTCCTGCACCGGTACTTTAAGACCAACTCATCGGTGATGAGTAGTTTTGAGCGGGGGATGATTGATGGTGACATTGCTGACACGACCACCATTGATCCCCGTCTGAGAGATTTCATCAATTGGGACGATCGCTGCCGAAAGCTCAAGGATGGGATCGACGTCCGCCGCCATTATATAAAAATATATAATTATAAATTAAATAATTATAATTTTATATTTTTAATAATTTTATTATTTTAGCAATTTTATTTTAAGTATTTATTTCATGTTTTAATTTTCATTTCATGTGTAATGATGGGTGCTTATAACCATCATGTGTTGTTTTCATTATTTCATTTCATGTGCTATGATGGGTGCATATAACCATCATATTTTCAATTTTCAATTTTGAATTTTGAATGAAGGGAGATGGAGTGGTGTAAGCCTATATATAGGCCATGATATTTGTCATATTGGATTAGTGAATGAATGAAAAGAAACCTAATTCTAAATTGAGAATTCTCCTCCTCCTCTCCTCCTTGGCCGCCAACTTCCCCACTCCACCTCTTTGTGGATTTCGGCGACAACTCCTCTCCTTATACTCCTTCCTCGTTTCTCTACCCTAATCCTTCTCCTCTCCACTACGAGCAACAAATAAAAGAACTCCTCCCCTTGAATAAATTCAACCAAGGCAAGAAGATCTCCCCTTATGGATCAACTCTGGCGTGAAGCGACGAAGGCGGACGAGTTTCTCTCCTACCGGCATGAATCCGGTGGTGCCGTTGAAGAACGATCCAAGTCGAGAAATCAAAATCATCTATTCTGATAGGGTAACGAATCATTTCTACCTATTGTGTGTTTCTCTTCCTAGATTAATTCCTGTGGTGGTAGATTCTTTGGGTTTAATTTTGAATCGTTAATTAATCGTGATTTCTTCGATTGGTTTTGTGTTTTTCTTGATTGAATTATTTTTCGAAAAGGTTTGGCGAACCTTCGTTTTTTTTGTTGGGAGAGATCTACCTTTTCCAAATCGTATTTATTGGGTAGATCTCTTTTGGTACAACACCGCTCGTTCGGACCGGGTGGGTCCTTTTATCCGGAAAGGATATTGGCCTATAGCCTTTGTTCGATCCTAAGTGGTTTGGCTCCAGTACGTTAGCATATAATTGATAAAATTAATTAACGTGGTACTGCGTAGAATGATTGTGTGAGTATAGGATTGAATAAAGGAGAGGCAAACATGCTCGTCCGTAGATTTATTTGGTGTCAACGTGCAAGCCTGCATCAAATAGTGTTGTCATACTGTGACTTCCACCAGGTGGAGGGTCACGCCACAGCAACCTGCCCCAAATTCCTGGAAGTGAGAGAGGTGAGAGCCCTAGCCCAGCAGCAGCCGCCGGTGCGGATTGAAGAACCTCTACCCAGAGAGGGGGGAGATGATGTATGTGAGGACCAGGTCGACGTAGGAACCCAAGGATGTATAGGAGTGATCCACGATGGAGTGGGGATTGAGGCCAGTCGTAAGGAAAGTCTCCATATCATGTACCGTCAGAGCATCGCTTCGACATCCCAGACCCGATCCCAAGAGGAGAGGATCACCTTCTCAATGAAGGACATGCCAGATCATGAGGATCCGTTTTGCGATGCACTGGTCATCCAGGCAGTCATCGAAGTCTACACCATCATCCAGATCTTGGTTGACAACAGGAGCTCCATCAATGTTATTTTCAAGAAGGCGTTTGACGGGATGAAGGTGGAACCAAGGAGGGTGTTGGACTCGGATGGACCCCTGTTCGGATTTTCAGGGGAAAGGAAGGATGTAGAAGGTGGAGTCGGACTCCTGGTGAAGTTGGGGGTGACCACAAGGAACTGCAAGTTTGTCATTATTGACGCTCCAAACAGTCACAATGCCATCTTCGAAAGACCCCTCATCAGCGCCTTCTATTATGTGGCTTAGTACTTCCACCAGGCCCTCAAGTTTAACACTGGAGATATCCAAGTTAGGGTCAGAGGAGGCCCCATGATGCCAAGGCAGCGCTCGTCATGGCCGTCAATACCATCTCCTAGCTAGCTAGGGCAGTGGAGATGGAGAAGATCATGGAGAGCTTGGGAAGGATGGAGGTATCAAAGGAGAAGAAGGTGAATGATGACCACCACACCCAAGCAGCCTGAAGAAACCTTGATTTGGTGAGGACTTTTTCGCTTTCATGTTGTTTTTGTAATGAGTCTACCCCTGACCAGCTGAGTTAGGGGGTCATGTACCTAAAATTTCTTCCACGTTTGAGGATGTTGGATTTAATATGATTTGAATGGAATGTCCAGTCCCAACCCTGAGAGGATCTCCTCATCTAGGCTTCCACTAGCTGGATGGGTCGAATGTGCCTCGAAGGAGGAAATATTCCAACTCTGAGAGGATCTCCTCATCCAGGTTCCCACTAGCTGGAAGGGTCAAATGTGCCTCAGTGGAGGAAAGGCGCCAACCCCGAGAGGATCTCCTCATCTAGGCTCCCACTACCTGGATGGGTCAAATGTACTTCGGTAGTAAGATCTTGTCCCGAGAGGATATCCTCACCCAGGCTCTCACTAACTGGGTGGGTCGAATGTGCCTCAATGGCGAGAAGGTTCCAACCCTGAGAGGATCTCCTCATCCAGGCTCCCACTAAATGGATGAGTCGAATGTGCCTTAGTAGTAAGCTTTTCTACCGAGAGGATCTCCTCACCCAAGCTCTCACTAGCTGGATGGGTCGAATGTACTTCAGTGGCGAGATGGTTCCAACCCCGAGAGGATCTCCTCATCCAGGCTCCCATTAGCTTGATGGGTCGAATGTGCCTCGGTAGTAAGCTCTTGTCCCTAGAGCATCTCCTCACCCAGGCTCTCACTAGCTGGGTGGTTCGAATGTGCCTCGATGGAGAGAAGGTTCTAACACCGAAAGGATCTCCGCATACAGGCTCCCACTAGCTAGATGGGTTGAATGTGCCTCGGTAGTAAGTTCTTGTCCTGAGAGGATCTCCTCATCCAGGCTCCCACTAGCTGGATGGGTCGAATATGCCTCGGTGGTATGAAGGAACCAACCCCCAAGAGGATCTCCTTATCCAGGCTCCTACTAGCTGGTTGGGTCGAATGTGCCTCAGTGGCGAGAAGGTTCTAACCCCGAGCGATTCTCCTTATCCAGGTTCCCACGAGATGGATGGGTCGAATGTGCCTTGGTAGGAAGCTCTTGCCCCGAGAGGATCTCCTCAACCATGCTCTCACTAGTTGGGTGGGTCGAAATGTGCCTCAGTGGCAAGAAGGTTCCAACTCCAAGATAATCTCCTCATCCAGGCTCCCAGTAGCTGGATGGGTCGAATGTGCCTTGGTAGTAAGATCTTTTCCCGAGAGGATCTCCTCACCTAGGCTCTCAATAACTGGGTGGGTCGAATGTGCCTCATTGGCAAGAAGGTTCCAACCCCGAGAGAATCTCCTCATCTAGGCTCCCACTAGCTGGATTGGTCGAATGTGCCTCGGTAGTAAGCTCTTGTCCTGAGAGGATCTCCTCACCCTGTGTCACAACCCGCATTTTTCTCCGATTTCAAGAAGTATCAGAGTATGAGGAAAACACGCGTCGTGATGCCACGTCGAGCAGGGGATAATTGTCGACGCTTAGGCGAACACCATCTAACTAGACTATGAAAATTTCTTAAGTTTAATGATTAGAAAATCAGATATAATTTTAAGGGCCGTATCCCTCGACTCAGTGGATCATCTAGTTCATGATTTAAAAACTATACTTATACGCAGCGGAAAATACTAATTTTTATTTTTGACATCCTATGAGAGTGCATAAGTGACCCCCGAGGTCAACTTATACTATGCAAGACTCTAGATTTATATTATATTATAAGTAGGAAAATGATCTTTTTACGTTGCTTGGAAAGAAGTGTATGAGTTTTATAAGAGATGCTGATCATGAGATATACTTATAGTAGTGTTTTTAGGTTTAAAAATAACTAGCAACCTAGCAAAAAACTTCCCAAGAGAAGGTAGACTATCTCCGAAAAAGGTAGCAGTAAAGGAAATATATCTAGTATCAAAAGGTAAAACTACTAGTGGGCGCCAACAAACTGACACGAACCCACCGACAAGTATGTGTGTCTGTAAGAAAATAGGAAAACTACCTCACAACAGCAAGAGAAAGATCCCGACAACTCAAGGGATCACCAGCAACACCACAGCAAAACTAGTCGTCTACTCGGCTACTAGTCAGAACCTGAGGCATTCAAAAAAGAAAAGAACACCTCAGCAAGTAAATCAAGAAAATATGAATTAGGGCATTAAATTAAAATGAAACAAAGAGGGTAAGTAAACATGACAGTGAAAACAAACACTGCCCAAAGAAGCAAAAGTACACCAAGTACGAAGCAACAACACCAAGCCCTGCTCAAATCCTGCAGAGGCTACAAGGCAAAAGACAAGAAAAACTTGCCACTATATGTTGCATTTAACAAGGAAGAAATACCTAACAGTCCTTAATGGCAGTAGTAAACAACATGGACCTGATTTGGTGACCAAAAACAGTCCCCCAAACAAAACAGTTCCGACTAAAATAAAATTTCACGGTGTTGGCACACAACCACCACAAACCCAGCCCGTACCTGGGATAAAAAGGGTGGCGACCACAACAAATGCCCAGCCCGTACCGGGGACTAAAAAAGTGGAGGCCACGGCTCGCACACAAAACATCCCGCTCCTTTAGAGCATCAAAATTCCACTACCTGCCATAACCCATGATTCGACCCTTAAAACAAAGGAAGAACGAAAGGCCGACAAGACATCCCCCCTAGGAGGTATTCACTCGGGAAGACGAAAGGAACTGAGAAGAAAATAAATCTCAGCCTATAGGAATCGTCGAACGCAACTCGACGATTTTCGTCGAGCGCGGGAAAAATCATCAAACTCAGGAAAAATCGTCGAACGCAGCTCGACGTTTTTCGTCGAATCACAGGACACGGGAAATCGTCGAACTCCATTCGACTATTTGCCTTTCGTCGATCACAGGTCACGGGAAAAGTCGTCGAACGCCGTTCGACGATTTTCCTTAACCGCAGGCCACAAGAAATCGTCGAACTCCGTTCGACGATTTTGCGTTAAATGCAGACCACAGGAAATCGTCTAATACAGGTCACGGGAAATATCGTCGAACGCCGTTTGATGATTTTCCTTCCGTCGAACAAAGGTCATGGAAAAAATCGTCGAACGTCGTTCGACGATTTTCCTTAAGCCGAACACTGGCCATGGGAGAATCGTCGAACTGCGTTGGACAGTTTCCGTCGGACCCAAAACTAAGGCACATCGTCGAGCTCACCTCGACGATAATCGTCGAACCCAGATCGACGATTTCCGTCGATCTGGCTGCATTGAGTGCATAGAAATCCTGTACCTCCTGCTTCGTTTCTGTCTAATCTTCTTAGCCTAATCCAATCCTATTACTCGTAATTTAAGTAGGAAAACTCACTGCTACTAAAACTAGGGCTGATAGGCTAATTTCTACCCCAAATCGATATTAACAGTGAACAATTTGAATGATTAACATGGAACAATTTGAATGATTAACATGGAACAATTTGATAAAAACAATCAAGACTACAGCAACTTGGATGGGAATTTGAGTTTCAGAACTTGAGAGAATGCAAATAGAAACATAAAGGGGCATAATGGTTTAAGATTCATATGCTTTTGACGGAAAAAAAGAGTAAAATATTAATCTCGGGTAACATGGAAAATTATAGCAAATATGACCATGAAAAGGAGAAGAAAACTTGGCAAGGGTAGGAGCACCACTTGCCTCAAATACCAGCGATTTAACTTGCACAGCCCTTCGTCTCTCTCTCGGCTCCAGCCGAAAACACCTAAACAGGATCTAAGGTTTTTAATGGCGGAGAAAGATCAACCAGAAATTCTAAGACCCCTAGAAAACCACGAAAATTGAATCTCTTACCGTAGGATTGAAGGTCTAGGTGAGAGCACTCAAAATCCGCTTTCGGAATCGAATTCTGTCCACTAACGCTCCCAGAATCGGCGTCTGAAGGGGAGCAGGGTTGGCAGTTTTTCTTCCTCTCGAACAGGCGACGGTTATACTCTCACGGGAAGGAGACAATGAAAGGAGTTATTTTTTTTCTAAGGCTTTATATATATATACATGGACACGTCCTTTCAGACTTACTGCCACCTAAAAGCCATTCATTTCAAACTTTTATAATTAATTATTTGCATCATTAATAACAACACATCAAAACGACGCGAAAACCGAACCACCTCGGATTCCGACGAAATTCACATCATAGCTAAGTACCCATGCTACGAACGCAACGACGAAGTCGAAATCAACTTTCGACAAACAAAGCTCGGGTTATCACTACCCGAAGCCAAAACACAAGCATCCCCCGAGAGGCCCCACCGGTCACCAAAACAGATCCGGCTTGCTAGGGGATCTTTCCAAAAAGGCTGCCAATAACCACACAAGGAACCAAAAGAGCTAAGACCACGCTCTAACAAACGACACATGCCGGAAACGTGTCAACATAACGCCAAACGAGAATTAAATAATCACAGAAAAATCGGGGAGTTACCGTCACTCCCCCTAAAAGAAAGTTTCGTCCCGAAACTTTACATACACTACTTCTACTATAGAAGGAAGGTAACAAATAAGAGTTACTAGAAAGAAGACATACCAATCAAATCAAGGGAATAGATGAGGGTGAGCCTCCATCATAGCCGACTCTAGCTCCCAAGTCGCACTTTCCAAATCCTGATTCCTTCATAGAACTTTCACCATCGGGATAGACTTTGTCCGCAGCACCCGATCTTGAGTATCCAAGATGCGGACCGGCACCTCAACATATGAAAGATTAGGCTCCAACTGGGGCATAACATCCAAGACTTGCCCACTACTTCGCACGGTAACTCCCCGAAACTCAAAAGAATGACGGGAGGCGTTTTGGGCCAAATCTGGAATTTTTCAGGTGGCACACGGCCTGGGACACGGGCGTGTCCCAGGGCGTGTCAGGCTCGAGATAATGATTTGGCCGTGAGGTTGACTAAATTTGGAGTTGATGATCGTCGAGCAGTGAACACGGCCTGAGATACGGGCGTGTCTCAGTGCGTGTCGAGCCCGTGTCGAAGATCGGCCCGGGAGACGACATTTTCGCTCAACGATGTGTCGAGACAAGGCACACAGACTAGGATACGGGCATGTACAAGGCCGTTTCGTGTGGTCGACGAACTTCGCTCGACGAAGTGTCGAGGCAGTGAACACGGCCTAGAGCCCAGGCGTGTTCGGGTTTGACACGGGCGTGTCACATTGGACACGGGCGTGTCCAAGACCCGTGTGAGTCTCGGGTTATTTTCGGGGCTGTGTCGATGGGGGTACACGACCAACCACACGGCCATGTCAGTTGGAACACGGGCGTGTCAGGTCGAACACGGGCATGTCGGATGCCCGTGTTTTTTCGAGACGCATCGATTTTGACGGCGAATTAGGGACACAGCCCTGGACACGGGCATGTCACAGGCCGTGTTCGGCCCAGATTCTGCATTTTAGATCTGGATCGTTGCCGTTCGTTTCTTTAATTCGGGATCCGACAGCTGGGGGCTGTTAGTACTTGGATATACACAGGATTGGACCCTTAAAACCCTCATTTCACTTGAGAGGTTCTCTTTCTAAAGTATAGAGAGAGAGGAGAGCAAAGGAGGAAGAAGAAGCTTAGATCCGGTCTTTGGAGGAGCTTCGGAGCTCCAAATCACAAACCGACTTCGGATCTATGGAGGCAAAGAGAGTGCAGTGCTTTTCATCCGCTTACATTTCCATGGCTCCAAGGAAGAACGCTAGGGTAACGATTCTCTTCTTGAGAATGTGAAGCTCTCCTTCTTTTGCATAGGAAGCCCGCTCTCGCGAGTTTGCGGTGAGTTGGAGGCGTTCCTTCGGGTAGATATGTAAAGTCCCCGTTGTGTAGAGTCCGTAATCGAGAACGGATATAGGCATGATGTGTGAAGCCTATCCGGACATGTTGGTCTAGATAGGTGATGTTGCATTGCATAAATGGCCGGAGAAGACTCCGTGCGAATGTTTGTTTTTGGGTTTTTCTACGTGGTAGATTTCAACAGGGTGCCTTGGGGACTAACCCAAAGGTGCACCCGAAAAACTGGACAGATGCGTGATTCTGCCAAATATGTGGGCCTGGGAGCCAACTTGAACATAACTGGGTTATGTGTTGTGTGTAAACGATTTGGGACTCGGGAAAGTTTGACCCGCGCATATGTCTTTAAATTAACGTTGCGGTGTGAGCAACGAGTCAGGCGGAACCGTACCCGCTCTATGTCGTTCGGTTAAAGAGACCTAAAGTTACTTGGCACTTACCATTGGCATAGATTGAGGGTCTTAGGCAGTGGCTAGAAAGACCAAATGCTCACGAGAGATTGCCATCTAGGGGACGGTGGTGAGTCGGCAGACTTAGACTGTGATCACCGAGAATGTGCCCTGAGAGCATGGGGCGTGTGGCCATGTGTGCCAATGCCTGTGATGCAATGTATTTATTTACTGCATGGTTGTGCTAATAAAATGCTGGGAAGGAGCATCGCCGCCCCGAGTTGGGGGCGGGATCGTTATAATTTGTTCAGCATTGCTGATCGTTACTTTTGTTTGCCACCATGCGGTGGTTTGTTGCTTGCAGGTGCTGCTAGACCAAGCAGTCATTAGCGGGCTAAAGCCCAAAATGCGAAGCCGGCCCTCGAAGGCCTAATTGAATTGTTTACTTACTTTTGTTCATGTATGACCGGCCTGCGTGTCGTGGTATGGAAAACATGTATTAAGAGTAAACCATTTGTAAGGCCTTAAGGCCAGTACTTGTGTATGTACTTCATTCCTATTTGGCTTGTTAGTGGACATTCATGCTTGTTGCTGGGTTCTTTTAATTGCAACTATTTAAACTGCTTCCGCTAGAATGCTCTGTGTAGGACGTTATGATTGGTTGGATGGTTTCCATTGAGTAACCACCCGGTCTGTCTGTGGTATATGGCGTCGGGCCCCGGCCGGACCTACTGCTATATGCTATGCGACGGATAGGGGGTGTTATAATTTGGTATCAGACTACTGGTTTCGATCTGGCTTAAAATGAATTCGTGGAAGAATTCTTTTTAAGGGGTGGTGAGCACATGTGTGCGCGTTGAAAGTCCACCTAGTGTCAGCTATGTGCACCTATGGGGGGGGGGAATAGGTGACGAGTAGCGCTTTTGAGGAATTTACGAGAGTACCTGCACAATAAAAATAAAAAGCACAGCACACAGAAAACACAGCAAATTTATAGTGGTTCCCCGACTTGGGTACATCCACTTTCCCCCTTCGACCTATCTCCCCAACAAGGGACGACTTGGTCACTTCTCCAACGGGATTGAAATCCAATCCCTGCACTAACGGAAGGAGCCCTTCCACACGTGAGAGTCAACACTCCCACAAAACGGGTTGCACCCAACCCTTACAATACGGAACAAACGTTCCTTTACAACAAAATTAAATATAGAATGTATGCGTGATACAAACTTCTTTTGGAGACTACGGTGTTCCTCTTGTTCGACGACGTGTTCTTGAAGTCGATGAAGAGTCTACAACCTTGGTCTCTCTTGGAGAGGATCTCCCGGAACCGGCGGCGACAATCCGAGCGGCGGCTTGGTTCGGAGTCGGCGGCAACGAAGGTGCGCTGCTGCAGTGCTTTGAGATCCAAACTTCTTTGCGAAGCAAACTAGGTCTACCAACGGTCACTCTAGGATCGGTCGTCTCGATCGATTCGGACGGGGGAGTTTTTCCCGGTCAACAAATCGAGAGACAAGAGAACTCTGGATAGACACGTGAGACGCAAGCTTTGCTAAGCTTCTGTCGCCGGAGATCACGAAGGAATCTCGAATGTGGACGGCGACCAACAATCCCGAGCGCGACGGCGGCGGCGGAGAGAAGTCGCGGAATTAGGGTTAGGAGACGGCTCGGTTTCTTTTTCTTTCTCCGTGATTATACTGTTCAAAATACTGGAGTATATATACTGTAGATGCTTTCCAATATGACCGTTTGTGGGACCCACACTTGAAATCCCCAAGTCCGGTTCAAGCTAGTCTAAAGGCAGACTCCCGTTCGGAAAATTCCAGAGAAAACGCCAAGGAAAAATCAGCGAGAATCGCATACGATTCTCGACGAATCGGCGAGAATCACCAAGTGACTCTCGACGATTCGTCGAGAATCGTCAGTGATTCTCGCCGAATCACTTATTGATTCTCAACGAATTTCACTTTGTATACATGAGCTCCTTGGCCACTGGTTCGGCGGGAATCACTAATGATTCTCGCCGAATCTTACTTGGCACCATTTAGAGGTGGCCAGAAGGAGTCGGCGAGAATCACTAATGATTCTCGTCGATTCGGCGAGAATCACTAGTGATTCTCGCCGAATCGGCGAGAATCACTTGGTGATTCTCGTCGAATTTGCCTTGGACGAATTTTCGTCTTCCACCCAGGAGCTGCTCCTTGATCCTCCATGCTCCTTGTCTTCTCTTGCATATGAACGGCCCTGTACTTGAAAGTAAGTGCACTCCAATAGAGAGAGTACACATAGCCCAACACACTGATCTGCTCAACGAGGGATTACGTCGTGCAGACCCGTGTATATTGACCTACTGCACCCTGACATTGGTGTGCACTTAGCGTGGAGGAACTGCAAGCACAACTTGAGATGTTTCATCAAATACATTGTGAATTCATCTTAGCTTGACAGGTGGCTTCCTCAAATCTAGGTAATCGTGGATACAATACCCAACAATCTCCCCCTATTTGACGAAGCCAAAACCCTAC
Organism: Platanthera guangdongensis; assembly: GCA_039583875.1. Lineage (NCBI taxonomy): Eukaryota > Viridiplantae > Streptophyta > Magnoliopsida > Asparagales > Orchidaceae > Platanthera > Platanthera guangdongensis. The sequence goes on from CM077151.1 coordinate 194,401,964, forward strand.
TAGCTAAGATGAATAACACTTATCAAATAATAAACATAGCATTCAGAAATTAAACATGCAGCACAAGAGAATATATGCAATCAGATCAGGACTTGAGTCATTCACAAATTCAAATATATATACCAGGATAAAATTATTCACATATAATCCAGAATTGTTTATATGACAACAATAATCATTAAATGTTCTTAAGACACAGTGACAAGCTATAAAGTGTTGACTATTTGTCCTTAGCTACGTCACCCTTAAGATTTTGAGCCAAGTACTTCTTGCTTTGCCTCTCCATGTATTCTTTGGGCTTCGGGTAGTACCTAGGAGGAGCAACTTTATCTGGATCCTTGTTGTTTCGGAAAAAGATGTTGCGTTTCGCTTCAAATGCTTTGTGCGTTTCCCATTCATACTGGCTATATGCTTCATTTCGATTGATCTCTCCTCTTTCTTGCAGCTGGAAGGTGTCTAAGATGATGTTCCTTGAAACTGGACTCCACCTTTCATTTCGTACATCCTCCTCATTCATTCGAGTTCTCTTTGCAGCCTGTGTCTCCTTGGATGTCCCTTCTTGAACTTTTCTCTTTCCCCTGGCTTTTGCTAAAGCCTCCTGGTCAAACATACTCCTCAGTTTAGCTTTGGAGAGAGCCCTAGCATCAGCGTCATGTGTGGGAGTATCTGCAGCAGCACTTGCACTTACATCCTCAGCAACACTTACTTCCTCAGCAGCCTTAGATGTCTCAGGGACATGAATACCGGCAGGGTTGTCAGGCAGAACGACGCCTAACGTACCTAGCGCCTGTTGGAGCATCCACCAGCAGCTCTCATAGACATATTTGCTTGATTGTGCGAAGTTTGTATCCATGCTTTCTTGGAGCTCGGCCAACTTAGCGATATACTCTTTCTCCCCCTTTTTGGCTTCGACAGCTATGCAGTTGGCATATGAGTGCAGGGAGTCATCAATATGCTTAATTGTCTTGGTGAATTCAGTGATCAGGGCCTGCTGATTGGCATTTAAAGTGACCATATTACCATCAAATTTCTGAATATTGTTGGCTACAACGTGTGCGTTCTGATTTACAACAGCCAGAGTGTCAGTATTCTTTTTCAAACCGACCATTAAAAGTGTGACAGCTTCGCCGGCCGCGGTATACTTTTCTTCGAATTTCTTCTCCATCACATCCAGTTTATGGTTGATCTCTACCATATTTTTAAGCATGAGATCTTCAGACGACTTAATCCTGTTCAGCAGTTTATTCTGGGCTTCATCAAATGAGACTTTAAGTTCATTCACAATGCCCTGAACGATATTGACAGTGTGAGTGGCTAGCTCATCTCGTAACGGGATGGTCGGAGGCACTTGTGGGCCTTGCATTTCTGCAGACGCATCTGTGGAGCTGGATACCATCACAGTCTCTACAGGAGGAGTGTGGGCGGCCTCTGTAGATTTATTTAACTCCCCCTCCACGGGTGCAGACTTGTCAGATGGAGGTTCAACAGGATCCGGAGTCTCAAATGCTCCATGTCCCTCATTCTCATCTTCCTCGCCGTCCTCATCCAAGAATTCATCTATGTCAGCAGCTTCTTCCAATTCCCGATCAGCAGTTTCCAGTGCTTCAGCTTCGGTTCCTTGAGTGTTTCGGTTCAGGACCTCCTCATCCTCCAGCTCAGGTTCACTTACGTCATGAATTTCGGCCACCGCATCCCTGGCCACCTGGGCGATTTCAGAAACTACAGCCATATGAGGGGGTAGAGTCTCCCCCTCGATTCCTGCAGTCAGGGTATCAGGAATTTCACGGGGGGTGGCTGCTGGAGATATTTCCTCTTGCTCTTCCACAGCAGGCTGCCCGATACGCCGCTCCCATCGATCAAACACAGTAGCATCCATCTTTTTCAAGTAGTGGAGAGGGACTCCTTTGCTCATGTCGAACTTGTCTCCGTTAAGCTGGTTGAGATATAGACTTATGATGCGGCCGAAACTAGGAGTGCCCAGAGTGTCCTTGATCTTCTGGAACAGCAACTCCCCCCAGTTGAACCTCTTGCGGCAGACAACAGCTATGAGGATTTTGAACATATCTCCTGAGATATGATCATGCGAGCCTGGTTTGCAGATGAGCACTTTTCCAATGACGTCAGATAGGAGCTTCCCTTCTTCATTCATCTCTTTTCTCTTTATTGATCGAGTGCCTCTTGGAAGACCGCAGAACAAGAGAGTTCTGGCTTTGTCCGCGTCCTCCAGATAGTCCTCCTGCTCCGAACTAGAAAGCTGCAGGTAGCGACTCAGCTTGCTGGCAGACAACTTTACTTTTGTCCCAGCCACCTTGCTCTTGATTACAGAGTCTCTATCTCGGAGCCTGGCCGTAGAGAAGAATTCCAGCACCTCTTTGTCAAGAATTTTGCAAGGGTGCTCCAGGACGAAGGTTAGCCCAGCCTCTTCCAGCATTAGAATGATATTGCGGAATTCGTCCGAGGCATGAGAAAATCCAGTGCGAACCAGCTCGCAGCCAGAGACCAACCCTGCAGTCGTCCTTGGAGCCATTGTAGACCTAGAGAGAAGCCCTACTCAAAACGTTAATGAACTTTCAAAAAGAAAACTTCATTAGTGGATGCTTCGGGTAAGGGGATACCTAGAGGTGAAGTCGGTGAGGTGGTTTGAGCGGAGAAAAATCGTGACTTGGGAAGATCGACGGTGCGAGCTTCGGCGTGAGTCGTCGGGAGTCTTTCGAGGAGAACTTTGCGAGACCCTTGCGGGAGCTAAGGAGGAGACTTCACGAGCTGCGGGTTTCGGCGAGTCGGAGGGGGAGCTCCTGCGGGTTGCGGCGAATCGGCGGAAGAGCTTGGGAGAGCGCTTGCGGGTCGTCGGGAGAACTCTTGCGGGTCGGCGGGAGAGTTCTTGCGGGAGAAGTCTTGCGGGTGTCGTGAAGAAGGCGAATGGGCGGAGTGACTCGTTCGGCGGGATTTATCTAGATCGTCGGGATTCGGGGTGAATGCCAAGGGTCGGCGAGCTCTTTCGGCGGGATTCCTAGTATATACAGTGAAAGTGAGGTCTTTCTTTACCAATTGTAATTTAAGGGTTTTCTTTACTAGGAATTGAAACATTTTCAAATTCTTCGGATGTCAAATTAACATAAGAGTAATAAATACATGTTTATTGTAACGACAATCTATTCGGATTTGAGCGGAACTTCTCCAGACATATCTTGATGTCAATTGTGATTTGTCGAAATTTACAATGACATATCTTTGTTAACCTTTTATTGATGTGTAATGGTTTGCATGCATAGAGTTAATCTCTCCGTAAGGTGCACACATACATGATAAGCATAAGTATATGTATACACAAGGATAGAAATATATATATATATATATATTTATTTTGAATGAGGGTGCATCACGACACAAGTCCTTGAACTGATCAAAATTACCTGGGATTTTGAGAGTTATCGTTTTAGTTCCACAGGTAGAACACATTAGAGGCTCAAGGTGAATATGCTCAAACAGGTAGCACATCCGTTATTGCAGACGCTTGTTCCACATTAGCCTTGAGCCACCTACTGTCCAGTCCCCATCGTATTCACGGGGACCTGGACTGCCCTGCAAGACAGAATTACTTTACCTTAGGAACCCAAATTATATTGGGTCCTAGGTTTCTATTAGCATAAGCACGTAACTGCCTTCCTTCAGAAAACCTGTCTGGAAGACTACCTCTGTCCCTAGAATGTGGATAAGCCCTTGCTGTGGGCACAGAGGGGTTGTGCCAACAGTCAATGGCAAAGTGCCCCACTTTGCCGCAGCACCAACAAGGGTGAATGTTGTATCGCCGTTTTCGACCTGATCTACTGACTGACGTAGTCATGGTCCTAGGTCTAAACGGGATAGGGCATGTTCTTGTCACACAAATTCCTCTTCCATCGTGACACGTGGAAGGGTGGAACGAATACATGTTGTGAGCGTTATGAGTCCGAGAAGGTGGTGCCAATCTTTCAGGCATCTCCCTTGCTGAGGCCCCATGAAGCCTGACATCATGACCTCTATCCTCCCTATGTCGTGTCCTCGAATGGTGAGAAGTCTTCTGTGAGCTGGGACATGCAGATCCACACTGTGTTGTGGCAGTGGCCGTGAATACAAAGGGCTCAGAATGAGCCTTAGGTATTTCCTCATGGGTGGCCATGACGCCCCTTGCACTATGGACGTTTCCACATGGGGACAAATCACCCTTGCAGTGACCACGATTACTCCTGTGGTCATACCTGAAGGCATGATGAGTTGCCTTCCTTCTTGGAGTGGGGGTTCGGAACACCGTTTCCCCATTTCTCCATCCCTGAATAATCCGGGAGATCCACCCGGTTTCTTGCTTTCTCTTTATAGCATCAACTTTGGAAAAGTTTGATACTATACGTTTCTCATTATCTAGACTATTCTCTAGAGCTGAGATCTTAGAGTCCTTGACCTTGTTGGACGCCAATTGGAGAACCAACAAGATCTTCAGTCGAGCAATCTCTCGAGCTTGCTCCTCAGTAAGTAGATTGCTTTCCTGAAGTGCTCTCTTCAGGGAATCAGTATTTTCTGGAGGAGAGCAGTTTCTGTCTTTAGAAAAGTCAAAAGATATGGAGCAGGGTAAAGATGTTACCTGCTCATCTGAGTTATTGTCATTAGAATCAGTGACCATTGTTTCGTCCTCGTCAGAGCTGCTTTCCTCACTGGTCTCGTCAGTCTCTGACACGGACACGGGAGCTCTGATGCAATCCGAGGGATCCTTGCATTCATCTTCAGAAGTGATGACCCCCACATACGCTTCATCCTCTGATTGGCAGCATATTTCAGCTTTCTCTGACCCCCCCCATCAGCTCTGAGATCATCATCCACAGAGATTTAGCCGTTCGACATTTTTCCAATCTAGAGCGAGAGGCTCCGGACCAGACATCCATGATAATTTGTCGAATCCTCTCGTCCAAGTGAAATAGAGATAGTTCCGTCTCAGACATCTCAGCAACGACCATGGGCACTAGGATCCCAGAGTCGGAGGTCTTCATGGGGATAAACGGACCCTCTTCCAGGATGAAGGATGCTCGAGGATCGATGGCATCAAGGTGAAAGGATACTCTCATTCTCCAGATGGGATAATAATCCTTTGTGCATGCGGGGAGTTTGAGTGGAGGAATCTCATAATCCAGATCCATGCTTCTGACACTGGTGGCAGGATTCTACTCAAGGTGTTAACCTTTTTGATGAGTAACCTCGCTCTGATACCACTTGAAAGTCCACCTAGTGTCAGCTATGTGCACCTATGGGGGGGGGGGGGAATAGGTGACGAGTAGCGCTTTTGCGGAATTTACGAGAGTACCTGCACAATAAAAATAAAAAGCACAGCACACAGAAAACACAGCAAATTTATAGTGGTTCCCCGACTTGGGTACATCCACTTTCCCCCTTCGACCTATCTCCCCAACAAGGGACGACTTGGTCACTTCTCCAACGGGATTGAAATCCAATCCCTGCACTAACGGAAGGAGCCCTTCCACACGTGAGAGTCAACACTCCCACAAAACGGGTTGCACCCAACCCTTACAATACGGAACAAACGTTCCTTTACAACAAAATTAAATATAGAATGTATGCGTGATACAAACTTCTTTTGGAGACTACGGTGTTCCTCTTGTTCGACGACGTGTTCTTGAAGTCGATGAAGAGTCTACAACCTTGGTCTCTCTTGGAGAGGATCTCCCGGAACCGGCGGCGGCAATCCGAGCGGCGTCTTGGTTCGGAGTCGGCGACAACGAAGGTGCGCTGCTGCAGTACTTTGAGATCCAAACTTCTTTGCGAAGCAAACTAGGTCTACCAACGGTCACTCTAGGATCGGTCGTCTCGATCGATTCGGACGGGGGAGTTTTTCCCGGTCAACAAATCGAGAGACAAGAGATCTCTGGATAGACACGTGAGACGCAAGCTTTGCTAAGCTTCTGTCGCCGGAGATCACGAAGGAATCTCGAATGTGGACGGCGACCAACAATCCCGAGCGCGACGGCGGCGGCGGAGAGAAGTCGCGGAATTAGGGTTAGGAGACGGCTCGGTTTCTTTTTCTTTCTCCGTGATTATACTGTTCAAAATACTGGAGTATATATATACTGTAGATGCTTTCCAATATGACCGTTTGTGGGACCCACACTTGAAATCCCCAAGTCCGGTTCAAGCTAGTCTAAAGGCAGACTCCGGTTCAGAAAATTCCAGAGAAAACGCCAAGGAAAAATCGGCGAGAATCGCATACGATTCTCGACGAATCGGCGAGAATCACCAAGTGATTCTCGACGATTCGTCGAGAATCGTCAGTGATTCTCGCCGAATCACTTATTAATTCTCAACGAATTTCACTTTGTATACATGAGCTCCTTGGCCACTGGTTCGGCGGGAATCACTAGTGATTCTCGCCGAATCTTACTTGGCACCATTTAGAGGTGGCCAGAAGGAGTCGGAGAGAATCACTAATGATTCTCGTCGATTCGGCGAGAATCACTAGTGATTCTCGCCGAATCGGCGAGAATCACTTGGTGATTCTCGTCGAATTTGCCTTGGACGAATTTTCGTCTTCCACCCAGGAGCTGCTCCTTGATCCTCCATGCTCCTTGTCTTCTCTTGCATATGAACGGCCCTGTACTTGAAAGTAAGTGCACTCCAATAGAGAGAGTACACATAGCCCAACACACTGATCTGCTCAACGAGGGATTACGTCGTGCAGACCCGTGTATATTGACCTACTGCACCCTGACATTGGTGTGCACTTAGCGTGGAGGAACTGCAAGCACAACTTGAGATGTTTCATCAAATACATTGTGAATTCATCTTAGCTTGACAGGTGGCTTCCTCAAATCTAGGTAATCGTGGATACAATACCCAACACGCGTCATCGTTATAACAACAAAAGAACCCATGAATGTCCACTTAGGAATGAAAATACACGTGTTTGTGGAACCTGCGTGTTCCTATAATTGTTGTCTACAATTTTATTTGGTCGCTTAACAGTGTTTTGTACCACTATAGGTGACCAGAAGCGGTGCTGGGCCGCCAGAATGTCCGGTTTCTGAGGAGTATAGTGCACCCGGTGGGGTGTTTGAGACTCCTCCTTCGTATGAAACCATAAGAAGGATCGTTTAAGCGGTGTTCGCTGTGACGAGTGCACAACATGGAAGAAATGTACAACCATGTTCCCCTATTGTGGCTTCAACGTCGGGTGGCGTGATGGAGCAGATGACTATTGGTAAACCATCGGGGCAGCAGCTGAATATGCACTTAGTGTAGGGAGCACACACAGTTGATGAATATTTGCAAGCATTTCTTATGATAAGCCGCTACCCATGCTTCAAGTTGGATAATGAGCAAGCTACAGTCGATAGATTTTATAATGGCATGCGTGCCGAGTTACGAGTTCTACTGCTAGGACCAAAATTATTGGGATTCCGAGCCTTGGTGGAATCAGCTAGATCTTTGGAGGCAGATTTGAGGAAGACTCACCCGATGCCAGCGACCATGGTATCGAACTATGCAAGCCCCATAAGAGCTGCATCCGACAGAATGCTGGAGAAGTGGGCTACGACATCGACTTACAAAGCTACTTCCACTTGTCATACTTGTGGAAAGAAAGGGCACTTTGCCCGAAGGTGTTGGAATGGTGCTCAGAAGAGTAAGAAAGCTATGTCTGGAGCAGTTGAGGACTTTAGTGCAAAAGAAACGGCGTTCAAAATGCCGAACACCTCAAAGTCTGGATATCGTAGGTGGTATAAGAAGGCTAGGACTTTAGGTCTAGTCCCTCCTTTTGGTGCTTCGGGGGCATCTACAGGCCAAACCCCGGGCCCATGTTATAACTGTGGGGAGTCGGGGCATTATGCCCATGGGTGCCTAAAGTCCGGGAGAAATCACGCCGTCGTGAGGACAAGTATGGTTTAAAGATAGTTTAGCCTTAAATACTTGTCACCCTTGTGCATGTTAGCTTAGAACTACTTGTGCTAAGCTTTGTTCTGATTTTCGTTTATCCGGCGAGAGCACCGTTCGTGTAAACGAAGCTTCGCATTCCTTTATTTAGGAATTATATTACGCGTCGGAGTACCTCCTTCAATGGTAAGAGACAAATTGGATGCGCTATGGTCCGATGGTGCTCAATGCGCGCGGGTAGAATCTGTTGCGCTTAGGTGTGGTCAGGGAATCAAGACTTTGACTGATAAGTATCGTTACTGCCGCTAGTGGAGTTCGACGTTATGTTTGGCATTGACTGGCTCTCGGAGAAGCGAGCCTATATTTATTGCGATAGCAAGGAAGCCAAGCTGGGAGTAGGTCATGAGATGGCTTTCACGGGCTTGAAGGGGTCGAGCAAGACGTTGATATCTGCTCTTCAGGTGGTGAATGCGGTTCGTGCCGGTGCAGAACTGTTCTTTACACAAGTGGAGGTTGCAAAGCCAAAGTTTACTTTGGAAAGTATATCAGTGGTTGCTGAGTACCCTGATGTGTTCCCCGCAGATCTTCCTGGAATGCCACCGCAGCGGGAGATAGATTTTACGATAGAGCTCGTACCAGGTGCAAAGCCTGTGTCACGCTCTCCATATCGGCTAGCGCCTAAGGAAATGGCGGAGTTGAAGGTTCAACTGCAAGAGTTGTTGGAGCAAGGGTATGTGCGTCCAAGTTCTTCTCCTTGGAGCGCGCCGGTCCTCTTTGTTAGGAAGAAGGACGGAAGCTTGAGGCTATGTATTGATTATCGGGAGCTCAACAAGTTGACGGAAAAGAACAATTACTCGATCCTCCGGATCGATGATCTTTTTGATCAGTTGGTCGGGTCGACGGTGTACTCAAAGTTGGATCTCAAGTCAGGGTACTATCAGCTGCGAATAAGGGAGAGTGATATCCCGAAAACAGCGTTCAGTATGAGATACGGGCATTACGAGTTTACGATCATGCCGTTTGGGCTGACTAATGCGCCGTCAGGGTTCATGGATTTGATGAACAGGACCTTCAGGGAGTACTTGGACCATTTTGTGATCGTCTTCATCGACGATATTTTGGTGTACTCGCAGAGTGAGGAAGATCACTTCAGGCATCTTCTTTTGGTTTTGGTGACGCTAAGGAGGAACCAATTGTACGCCAAGTTCTCGAAGTGCGAGTTTTGGTTGTCCTCAGTGGTGTTCCTCGGTCATATAGTGAGTGGGGAAGGTATTGCAGTGGATCCGACGAAGATTGTTGCGATATGGGAGTGTCCTGAGCTTTCTACGTTAGCGGAAGTCCGGAGCTTTCTGGGGCTTTCCAGCTATTATAGGCGCTTCATAGAGAACTTCTCGCAGATAGCGTTACCTCTCACTACTTTGACGAGGAAGGAGTAGAAATTCGTTTGGATGCCAGAGTGCGCGCGAGCTTTTGAGGAGTTGAAATGTCGGTTGACCACGACGCCTGTGCTGAGTTCGCCAAGTGGGACCGAAGGTTATGAGATTTATAGCGATGCTTCGGGCAGCAGTTTGGGTTGCGTGCTACTGCAACACGGAAGTGTGATACCTTATGGCTCGAGACAGCTGAAAGTGCACGAGAGGAACTATCCGGTCCACGACTTGGAGTTAGCAGCTGTGATTTTTGCCTTGAAGCTCTGGAAGCATTATTTGTACGGTATGAAGATTGACATCTACACCGATCACCAGATCCTGAAGTATTTGATTGATCAGAAAAGATCTGAATATGCAACAGCGTAGTTGGATGGAGTCCTGGGGGACTATACATTCAAGATCCACTACGTGTCTGGTAAAGGTAATGCGGTTGCGGATGCGTTGAGTCGTCGGGCCCCAGCTCAAACCAATTGGCTATCGATCCATGACGAGCGGTTGGTTCGGGAGTTGGAGGCGTTCGAGATTGTTTGTGTAGATAAGCAGTCAAGTGCTGAAGCACTCTTGAATTGCACTGAAGTTCAATATGACCTGGCTGATCGGATTCGACAGGAATTGGATTTGGATGGCCACATGAAGCAACTCATGATAGAGGCTCTGGATGGGTCAAATTCCCAATATGAAGTTGTGGATGGATTGCTTTGGAAAGATGTCGTCTTTGCGTCCCAAGCATGGGCAGTTTGCGGGTGGATTTGTTGTACGAGGCGCACCATACCAAGTACTCGATTCACCAGGGGAGCACAAAGATGTACCGTGACGTGAAGAAACTGTTATGGTGGCCGAGTTTGACGAAGGATGTGGCGCTCTACGTGGCGAATTGCCAAACTTGCGCCTTGGTGAAGGCGGAGTGCCAAAAGTCGGGAGGATTTCTGAAGTCCTTGCTATTCTGGAGTGGAAATTTGATGACATCACTATGGACTTTGTGCATGGTTTGCCAAGGTCGCAAAAGGGGAACGACGCCATCTGGGTGGTCGTAGATCGGCTAACGAAGGTGTTGCATTTTATTCTGCATAGGAAGGATGATCCGGTGGAAAAGTTGGCAACATTATATGTGGATAATATAGTATGGCTTAACGGTGTGCCCCGCAGCATCGTGAGTGATCGAGATGGGCGGTTCACGTCCAATGATTGGAGGCTAGTGCAACAAATGTTTGGAACAAAGTGAAAATTCAGCACAGCCTTTCATCAACAAACAGATGGGCAGACCGAGAGGGTCAATAGAACTATGGAAGACATGCTCTGCATGTGTGACTTGGACTTTGGAAAGCAATGGGAAGACCATCTTTATTTGGTGGAAGTTGCGTACAACATAAGCTACCAGGCGAGTATTCAAATGGCGCCCTTCGAGGCCCTTTATGGTAGAAAATGTCGCACGCCGTTGTCTTGGTTAGAAACGGGTGAGTCAAAGTTGTACAAACGCCAAGAGGTGGAAGATGCTACGTCTTTGGCTCGTACCATTCGGGAGAGGTTGCTTATCGCTCAGGACCGACAAGCGAAGTACTATAATGCCAAGCACAGGAACGTGGAGTTCGCTGTGGGCGACTGGGTGTACTTAAAGATCAAGCCGTTCAAGGGTGTCTCGCGGGTGCGGCGATTGAAAAAGCTAAGCCCGAGGTACCTTTGGCCGTTTGAGGTTCTGGAGCGGGTTGGTGAAGCAACCTATCAGTTGAAGCTTTCAATGGAGCTTAGTGGTCTACATGATGTATTCCATATATCGGTGCTACGGAAGGTGGTGCAAGAGCCTTCGTAAGTGATCGCGGTTGATCAAGTGCCGGTGGATAGTGGGTTGATGATAAAGGTCAAGCCCGTGCAGATTGAAGACTCGAAAGTCAAGCGGCTACGCAATAATGAGATCAGGATGGTCAAGGTCCGATGGGACAATTGCAGTCGTGAGGAGCTCCCTTGGGAGCGAGAACAGACTATGCTTGACGAATATCCGGAGTTGTTCCTCTCAGGTACAAAATTTGGTTTTGTACTTATCTTTCTTTATGTAACTTCGTGGGCGAAATTCTTTTAAGAGGGGGAGAGTTGTAATGCCCCGAAAATCAAAAGAGCGACTAAAGGCGTTTTGGGCCAAATCTGGTATTTGTCAAGGGGCACACGGCCTGGGACACGGGCGTGTCCTAGGGTGTGTCAGGCTTGAGTCGACGATTTGGCCGCGAGGTCGACGAAATTTGGAGTCGACGACTGTCGAGCAGCGAACACAGCCTGAGACACGGGCGTGTCTCAGGGCGTGTCGAGCCCGTGTCGACGATCGGCCCGGGAGTCGACATTTTCGCTCGACGATGTGTCGAGACAGGGCACACGGCCTAGGACACGGGCGTGTCCAAGGCCGTGTCATGTGGTCGACGAACTTCACTTGATGAAGTGTCGAGGCAGTGAACACGGCCTGGAGCCCAGGAGTGTTCCGGTTCTACACGGGCATGTCACATTGGACACGGGCGTGTCCAAGACCCGTGTGAGTCTCGGGTTGTTTTCGGGGCTGTGTCAATGGGGGTACACGACCAACCACACAGCCGTGTCAGTAGGAACAAGGGCGTGTTAGGTCGAACACGAGCGTGTCGGATGCCCGTGTGTTTTTCGAGACGCATCGATTTTGACGGCGAATGAGGGACACGGCCCTGGACACGGGCGTGTCACAGGCCGTGTTCGGCCCAAATTATGCATTTTAGATGTGGATCGTGGCCGTTCGTTTCTTTAATTCGGGATCTGACGGCTGGGGGCTGTTAGTACTTAGATATACACGGGATTGGAGCCTTGAAACCCTCATTTCACTTGAGAGGTTCTCTTTCTAAAGTATAGAGAGAGAGGAGAGCAAAGGAGGAAGAAGAAGCTTAGATCCGGCCTTTGGAGGAGCTTCGGAGTTCCAAATCGCAAATCGACTTCGGATCTACGGAGGCAAAGAGAGTGCGGTACTTTTCATCCACTTACATTTCCATGGCGCCAAGGAAGAACGCTAGGGTAACGATTATCTTCTTGAGCATGTGAAGCTCTCCTTATTTTGTATAGGAAGCCCGCTCTCGCGTGTTTGCGGTGAGTTAGAGGCGTTCCTTCGGGTAGATATGTAAAGTCCCCGTTGTGTAGAGTCCGTAATCGAGAACGGATATAGTCATGATGTGTGAAGCCTATCCGGGCATATTGGTCTGGATCGGTGATGTTGCATTGCATAAATGGCCGGAGAAGACTCCGTGCGAATGTTTGTTTTCGGGTTTTTCTACGTGGTCGATTGCAACAGGGAGCCTTGAGGATTAACCCAAAGGTGCACCCGGAAAACTGGGCAGATACGTGATTCTGCCAAATATGTGTGCCTGGGAGCCAACTTGAACATAACTGGGTTATGTGTTTTGTGTAAACGATTTGGGACTCGGGAAAGTTTGACCCGTGCATATGTTTTTAAATTAACGTTACGGTGTGAGCAACGGGTCAGGCGGAACCGTACCCGCTCTATGTCGTTCGATTAAAAAGACCTAAAGTTACTTGACACTTACCGTTGGCATAGAATGAGGGTCTTAAGCAGTGGCCAGAAAGACCAAATGCTCACGAGAGATTGCCGTCCAGGGGACGGTGGTGAGTTGGCAGACTTAGACTGTGATCACCGAGATTGTGCCCTGAGAGCACGGGGCGTGTGGCCGTGCATGCCAATGCCTGTGATGCAATGTATTTATTTACTGCTTGGTTGTGCTAATAAAATGCTGTGAAGGAGCATCGCCGCCCCGAGTTGGGGGCGGGATCGTTAAAATTTGGTCAGCATTGCTGACCGTTACTTTTGTTTGTCACCGTGCGGTGGTTTGTTGCTTGCAGGTGCTGCTGGACCAAGCGGTCATTAGCGGGCTAAAGCCAAAAATGTGAAGCCAGCCCTCGAAGGCCTAATTGAAGTGTTTACTTACTTTTGTTCATGTATGACCGGCCTGCGTGTCGTAGTATGGAAAACATGTATTAAGAGTAAACCATTTGTAAGGCCTTAAGGCCTGTACTTGTGTATGTACTTCATTCCTATTTGGCTTGTTAGTGGACATTCATGCTTGTTGCTGGGTTCTTTTAATTGCAACTATTTAAACTGCTTCCGCTAGAATGCTCTGTGTAGGACGTTATGATTGGCTGGATGGTTTCCATTGAGTAACCACCTGGTCTGTCTGTGGTATATGGCGTCGGGCCCCGGCCGAACCTACTGCTATATGCTATGCAACGGATATGGGGTGTTACACACACACACTTCCACAATTGGCTTACATGAAACACATTATGAATACCTGGGAAATTTGCTGGCAAATCCAATCTATATGCTGACACGCTAATCCGTTTAACAATCTTAAACGGGCCCACATACCTTGGGTCCAATTTCCGGTTCTTACCAAACCTCTTAATACCAACCATCAGGGAAACCTTAAGAAACACAAGGTCCCCTACAGATAACTCCAAGTAAGACCTACGCCGGTTGGGGTTCTTCTCATATCTCTCCTGAGCAATACGAAGCTTTTCTCGAATAAGCTTCACAACAGTTCCCATCTCCTCGAGCGCATCCAGACCCAACACAGGCCTCTCACCGACCTTGGTCCAAAACAAGGGAGTTCTGCAGCGCCTCCCATAGAAAGCTTCAAACTGAGCCATTTGCAAGCTCTCCTGGTAACTGTTATTGTATGGAAATTCCATAAGCCGCAAACGCTCATCCCACGCTCCACCATGGTCCAAGATGTAGCACCTGATCATATCCTCAACTATCTGGTTCACTCGCTCAGTTTGACCATTGGTGTGCGGGTGGTAAGCTCTAGAATACCTCAAATCTGTACCCAAACCCTCTTGCATACTCCTCCAAAAGCGAGATGTAAAACGGGAGTCTCGATACGAAATGATGCTAACTGGCACACCGTGTAATCTGATGACTTCACTCAGATACAACTCTGCTATATTTTTCATCGGATAATCAATCTTGTACGGCACAAAGTGAGCACACTTCGTCAGTCTGTCCACTATAACCCAAACAGAATCAAAACCACTAGGAGATCTCGGCAAGCCCGTAATGAAGTCCATAGAAATACTTTCCCACTTCCAAGTAGGGATCTCCAACGGAGTCAACTTGCCACCAGGCCTTCCATGATCGGCCTTCACACGCTTGCAAGTGTGGCACTCAGTAACAAATCGGGCTATATCTCCCTACATCCCATACCACTAGGCAATCTGTTTCAATTCATGATACATCTTTGTAGATCCTGGATGGTAGGCAACACTGGATCCATGAGCCTCTCTGCAAATCATACCCCTAATATCTCCAATAGCTGGGATGCAAAACCTGTCGTGGTACTTCAAAGTACCCGCATCACCGATAGAGAAATCCGGCAACTCCCCTCTCTCAGTTCTGAGGTATAAGTGCAAACGATCTGGATCATCCTTCTGGTGCAACCTGGTGAGTGCAATCCAAGACGGCTCTGCCACTGCCAAACTGCTCTGCATGTCACAGCGTCCCACGAAAATATCCATCAGGAGGAACTCTTCCACTAAACGATCGGCGGTGAGATTAAAGATCTTCCCCGTCTTTTGGCTCAGGGTGTCGGCCACCACATCGGCCTTGCCCAGATGATACTGTATATCCACATCATAATCGGCCACATACACTAGCCACCACCGCTGGCGCAGATTTAACTCCTTCTATGTGAACACGTACTTTAGGCTTTTATGATCAGTGTAGATCTTGCACTGAGCACCACAAAGTAAATGTCTCCACAGTTTCAGGGAAAAGATCACTACTGCGAACTCAAGATCATGCGTAGGGTAGTTCCTCTCATGTGTCTTCAATTGCCTCGACCCATACGCAATCACCTTCCCTTCTTACATCAACACCCCATCGAGCCCAACATGCGAGGCATCCACAAATACATCATAGTCCTTGCCCTCCGTAGGCAATGCCAAAACAGGGGCAGAACATAACCTGCTCTTCAGCTCCAGAAAAGCCTCCTCGCATTTCTCGTTCCAAATGAACGTCGCATTCTTCTGCATCAGCTTATTCAAGGGGGCTGCCAAGGTAGAAAATCCCTCCACGAATCTTCTATAATAGCCGGCCAACCCCAAGAAGCCCCTAATCTCCTTGGGTGTGCTCGGCCTATGATAATCTATCACTGCAGAAATCTTTTCCAGGTCTACCGAAATTCCGTCTTTGTTCACCACATGACCCAGGAAGGAAACCTGGGACAATCAGAATTCGCATTTACTAAGCTTGGCGAATAACTGATGGTCTCTCAAAGCAGATAAAACCAATCGCAGATGCTGCTCATTCTCCTCAGCACTGCGAGAATAAATCAGAACGTCGTCTATAAATACGACCACAAACCTATCCAGAAAATCCTTGAACACCCAGTTCATCATGTCCATGAATGCTGATGGCGTGTTGGTCAAAACAAACGACATAACCAGGAATTCAAAATGCCCATGCCTTGACCTGAAAGCAGTCCGTGGAATGTCCGACTCACGGACCTTGAGCTGATGATAGCCTAAACGAAGATCGATCTTGGAAAACACCGTGCTACCACGCAACTGATAAAATAAATCATCGATCCTCGGCAGAGGGTACCTGTTCTTAATGGTGACTTTGTTCAGCTCCCTATAATCAATGCACAGCCTCATCGACCCATCCTTCTTCTTCAAAAATGGAACAGGAGCACCCCAAGGCAACGACCTCGGCCTGATAAAACCTTTTGCCAACAACTCGTCCAACTGTACTCGCAACTCCTCCAACTCACGAGGGGCCATCCGATATGGAGCCTTAGCAATAGGACGCATACCCGGTTCCAAATCAATCACAAACTCAACCTCCCGCTCGGGGGGAAGACCAGGAAGGTCGTCAGGAAAAATGTTAAAGTAGCAAAAACAAGCCAGAATTTTGAATAATTCAAAGTTTTATTATCCAAAAAAGATATCTATTACAAAGGTATGCCCTCCCTTATATAGAATGGAGGAGAGATGAGAGAATACAAATAAGAGATGTGAGACTAAAAATTTACAGGACTAAGCGGACTATAAAGAACAAACCGCACAAGTCACGCGGTTAGACAGAAGGGCTAACCGCACGGCTACTACCAGAGAGAAAGAGAGATTGCCAGGGAAGACCGCTAGACTGTCCGGCAACCAAACAGCAACAGCACAACAACCAACCTGATGAAGGGAAACCACTAGACCGCGCAGTCTCCAACCCACCAAGACAGACCGCCAGACCGCCCGGTCACCAACTTCAACACTCCCCCTCAAGCTGGAGCATATATATCTATCATGCCCAGCTTGTCACAAATATGAAGAAATGAGGCGGAAACTGGCTTGGTGAAGATGTCAGCCAGCTCTTTATCAGAAGTGACAAAGGGAGTGCAAATTTGTTCCTTTAAGATCTCTTCACGAATGAAATGACAGTCGACCTCAATGTGCTTTGTTCTTTCATGGAAGACCGGATTTTTGGAGATGTATATGGCAGCCTTGTTATCACAGAACATAGGTAGAGGATGGTTGTAGACCTCTCCTAAATCTAGCATGAGAGCCCGCAGCCATTTTAACTCACAAGTGGTCGACACCATACTGCGATACTCAGCTTCTGCACTGGACCTGGAGACAACAGACTGCTTCTTGCTCTTCCAGCTCACCAGATTTCCCCCAAGAAAGGTGCAAAAACCTGAGGTTGACTTGCGATCCCCTTTGTCATCAGCATAACTTGCATCTGAGTATGCTTCAACCCTCAGATGACCATTCTTCTGAAAAAGTAATCCTTTCCCAGGCGCTGCTTTGATATACTCCAAGATCCGCAAGGCGGACTGTAAATGGCACTCCCTAGGTGCTTGCATGAATTGACTCACCTTGCCCACAATATAGGAAATGTCGGGCCTGGTCACTGTGAGATATATAAGCTTGCCAACCAGACGCCTGTACCGCGAACTATCTGAAAGAGGAGGCGAATCATCTGTCGAGGTTTTATCTTCTCCAGTTGGCATGGTGCATCGGGCAGGTTTTGCTCCAGTCAATCCTGCCTCTTTTAAAAGATCAAGGGCATACTTACGCTGAGAGAGAACTAAGGAGTCGGGCTTCCGAGAGATTTCGATCACCAGAAAGTACTTTGGAGAGCCCATATCTTTTGTGATCAGATGTTGACGAAGATGTCGCTTTGTCAGGGCTACCCCGTCCTGGTCATCTCCAGTGAGAAGAATATCATCGACGTACACAACAAGAACAACCAGCCCCGAAGGGGTTTTGCGAATAAATAGAGAGTGATCGGCAGAGCTTCGCGCAAAACCAACGGCCGCCACGATGCCGCTGAACTTGTCAAACCAAGCTCGAGGGCTCTGATTGAGGCCATAGATTGCCTTCTTCAGCCGGCATACTCGTGTCTCCCCCTGAGCAACATACCCAGGAGGTTGCTCCATGTAGACGGCCTCCTGAAGATCACCATAAAGGAAGGCATTCTTGACATCCAGCTGGGAAATCGGCCAATCCCTATTTACCACCACAGAGAGAAGGACCCGGATAGTGCTGAGACGAGCCACGGGGGAGGTGTCAAAGTAATCAACCCCATAGGTCTGAGTAAAGCCCTTAGCAATATGGTGAGCCTTATACCAATCCACAGTGCCGTCTGGGAAAAATTTGACCACAAAGACCCAGCGACAGCCAACAACATCAGTACCGAAGGGAGGAGTAACAAGAGTCCATGTACCCCACTCAGTTAGGGTCGCCATTTCCTCATCCATGGCCAGCTTCCAATGAGGAATAGCAAGTGCCTCCTGGAAGGAGCGGGGTGTGGCAGTGGTAGAGATAGCCAGTGCAAATTCCCTGCGAGAAGGGGTAAGACGATCATATGAAACAACAGCAGCAAGGGGGTGTAGGGTACACGTCCGCACCCCTTTGCGAAGAGCTATAGGAAGATCCAGGTCAGCAGGTCCCTCGGCATCCGGAGCATCCATGGCAAAGAAAGCTGGCCCGGGAGTAGAGAGCGACGGCAGCGGAGATGAGGGAGACGGTAGCGGAGATGTGGGAGACGGTGGCGGAGAAAGAAGAGTGGGTGGAGACGGTGTGGGGGTGGAGATCATAGTAGGAGACGAGGGAACGAAGGGAACGACAGGAGAATCAGAAGCTGGGAGAAGAGGAGAGGAGTCATCCGAGAATTAGGAGGTATTCTCGAAGAAGGTGACATCAGCAGAGACGAACTGCTTCCGAAGGACGGGATCAAAGCAACAATAGCCTTTCTGAGTTGTGGAGTACCCCAGAAAGACACATCTGGTGGAGCGAGGGGAGAGCTTATCACTGGTGGCCGAAGGGGCATGCACAAAGGCAGTGCATCCAAAGATTTAGAGAGGGAGAGGAAACGGCTCCTTGCCCGGATACAGAATGGAGAATGGGGTTTTTCCGTGGAGAACCGTGGATGGAATGCGATTGATAAGGTAGCAGACAAGGAGAACAGCATAGCCCCAATAGGTGCGAGGAACATGCATCTGGGTCATCAAGGTGCTAGCGACATCGAGGAGGTGACAGTTTTTGCATTCTGCCACACCATTCTGTTGTGAAGTATAGACACAACTAGTTTGATGAATAATCCCATTTTGCATACAGAATGTGGAAAAGTCATGGCTGATATATTCTTTGGCATTATCAGATCGAAAAACTTTGATAGAAACATTAAACTGAGTTTTGATCATGAGATAGAAGGACGTCCATACAGAGAATAATTCGGAGCGATCTTTTAACAGATACACCCACGTACAACGAGATAAATCATCAATGAACGTGACAAAATATGAACTACCGCGACCAATGGTAAGAGTAGGAGAAGGAGCCCAAATATCGGAGTGGATGAGATCAAACGGACGGGTAGATCCACGAACGTGCTTTGGAGGGAAGGAGGAGCGGTGATGCTTGCCAAGCTGACAGGCCTCACAGTTGAGCGGAGGACTGTGTGGAGGAAGTTGGGGCAGAAGTTGACGAAAAAGACGTGGAGGAGCATGACCAAGGCGGAGATGCCATTGGAGAATATCTGTGGATGTGGAGGAGAAGGTGGAGAAAGCAAAAATGTTGTCCAGGAAGTATAAGCCGCCACTCTCAGTCCCAGTAGCAATCGTCCGTTGGGAGTCCGGATCCTGAAATGAGCAAGAAGTAGAAGTAAATGTGATGGAACACTGTAATTGCTTGCATAGAGAGGTAACAGATAATAAGTTGCACGGGAACTTGGGCACGTATAGAGTATCCGCCAAGTGAAGAGACGGAGTGACATGAACAATCCCCGTCCCATGGACTGATGATGAAGAGCCGTCAGCGAGAATAACCGGGGGCAACCGATCATGTGTTTCTAGGAGAGAAAAACACTGGAGAGTGTCGGTCATATGATTTGTAGCACCGGTGTCGATCAGCCATTTTCCTTGAGTAACAACGTGGGCACTACCAGAAGACGTGACCACCGAGGCGAACGGCTTTGAGGAGGATATGAAAGCCATGAAGGGAGGAATAAAAAACTACAGCGGTCACGGTGACAGCACACCAGCGGCAAGAAGGGCCACGACCAAGGTGTAGAGCAAGGCAAAGTGGAAGAAGAGGGAAGCACAAGCCGCGCGACTTAACAGGAGGTTGCGGCGACTAACAGGCAGGAGCGGCTAACGGAAGAAAGGCAGAGAGGCCGCCGAAACAAGGAAGAACCCGCACGAACAAAGAGAAAGCGCAGCGGTTAGGAGAAAGAGATCTGTAGCGGTCACGATGATAGAGACCAGAGGCCAGAAAAACCACGACCAAGCCGCAGAAGAAAGCAGAGGGAAAGAAGTCGAGCGGCTATAAATCAGCCCGCGCGAACAGAAGAAAGAGACAAAACGCGAACAGAGAAAAGTCCGCTGGGAGGCAAACAGGGCGCATCAAGAAGAATGAGAAACAAAGAGGTCGCGCACACAAAGGGCAACGACAAGGAGAGAAGAAGCCGCGCGAACAGGGCGCAAGCATGCGAAAGAAACAATCCACGAGGACAGGCCGCGAGAAGAAAAAGCAAGCCGCACGGATAGGTCACGATTGCAGAGAGGGCGCACAAAATAAGGAGGAGAAAATCGAGTCCTCTGATACCATGTTAAAGTAGCAAAAACAAGCTAGAATTTTGAATAATTCAAAATTTTATTATCCAAAAAAGATATCTATTACAAAGGTATGCCCTCCCTTATATAGAATGGAGGAGAGATGAGAGAATACAAATAAGAGATGTGGGACTAAAAATTTACAGGACTAAGCGGACTATACAGAACAAATCGCACAAGCCGCGCGGTTAGACAGAAGGGCTAACCGTACGGCTACTACCAGAGAGAAAGAGAGATCGCCAGGGAAGACCGCTAGAACGTCCAGCAACCAAACAACAACAGCACAGCAACCAACCTGCTGAAGGGAAACCGCCAGAATGCGCGGTCTCCAACCCGCCAAGACAGACCGCCAGACCGCCCGGTCACCAACTTCAACAAAAAACATCAGAGAAACCACGAACCACAGGAATCTCCTCCAAGCACGGTACACTAACAACAGTCCCAAACACCGAGACTAAACAAGCAAAACAATCAGAATGAAACAGCTTCTGAGCACATACCGCAGAAATGATAGGAGAATCCTGACACGGATCAACATACACACTTCTAGGCTGACTGTTATCCTTGATGAAGTCCAAGCGCTTCCCTTTGCACTGAATAACCGCATCATACCTAGACAACCAGTCCATGCCCAGAATAACGTCGAAGTCCTCTAGATCAATCATCTTCAAGTCTGCCTTCGCAAGAATGTCCCCCAACAAAACAGGGTAATCCAAAATGCCCAAATCTGACAACATAGATTCACCAGAAGGGAACTTGACGCAGAAGGTATCACGAACTTGATCAAGAACCAACCGATAATGCTCTACAAAAGCTCTAGCCAAAAACGAGTGGGTAGTGCCGGAGTCGAACAGAACATGCGCTCAGCGATTCTTCACCTTAAATATCCCTATATGAGTATATATAAGCAACTAAGGAACTACCAAAACAAAACTATAACCATACTATCAAATAAAACTTTCAGGCTACGAAAACGACTAACCGGAGATGACCAGAGTCGAAGTCTGAGCCTCCTCAGAAGAGATCACGTTTAGCTTTCCCTTGCCCTTGTCCACACGCTGAGGTGGAGGTAAAGCCTGAAGTGGAACCGCCTGCAGAATAGGCTAGACCTGAGGACACCTAGTCTTGATATGGCCCTTCTGGCCACACTGAAAGCAGACTCTATCCTTGGACCAGCACTGGGCAGCATCATGCCCGGGTCGCTTGCAAACAAAAAAGGAACCATGCTTCCTCGGAGCACCTTGAATGGCATGCACCTGCTCCTTCTTCTGAGCTCCCGCCTTCTTGAAACACCTCTCAACAGGGTGGCCAGTCCGGCCACAGGAGCTACACACCACCTCGCTCTTCTTTCCCGAAGCAGCATCGAGTACCTGGGGGTTCTTCTCCTCAGCAGACTTTCTCTTGTCCTTCCTCATTTGCTGGCCTCTGTTCTTTGCGGTCTCAATTACCTCCACTTTCGGAGCATCCTCCACAACCCCTGCATAAGTGAAAGATATGGTACCTAAACACCTAGAGGGGGGGGGGGTGAATAGGTGACCTAATCCTTTTCTAACTTTGTTGGCAGCCAAACAGTTAAATCACAGATTTCTAACTACTTTTGCACAGCAAACAGCAATAACAAAACATACACAGCTAATCACAGCACAGCACACAGTGTTTTATAGTGGTTCCCCAACATATGGGTACATCCACTTTCCCCCTTCGCCTATCTAGCAGTGTACTAGATTCGGCCTAACTTCTCCACTGTCTTAGAACCCAAATTGGTTCCTACCTCAGGCCCAAAGCCTTACAACTCAGCTTTATCCCAAAGCCTACACTCAGCCAATCAAGGCCTACACTCAGCCAATCCAAGGCCTACACTCAGCCAACAAGGCCTACACTCAGAGATCACAATCTCCTATACTCAGGCTAACAAGCCCTACCCTCAGCCTTTATAATTATAGGCTTACAAATCACTCAGATCCAAAGGATCCTACAAGTTAAAAAGATATTACAAATTATAACTCTACAACTCAGAAAGATAAGAGGGGAGTTGAGAGATTCTTGATGAGTTCTTGGAAGAACTCAGCTGGATCCAATCTGACTTAGCTTTCTTCAAAGCTTCTTGAGTAGAACTGAATAAGACTGAATCCTCTGCAGTTGTTCCTTGACCTCTGCCACTTAAGATCCAGACTGAATCTGAATCCTTCTTCTCAGCCTAGTTCCAAAGGCTGATTTCTTGGATGGAGCCCTCTCTCTCCAACTTCTTAGATCTGCACTTGGACTGCAAGATCTTCTTGTATTGATACTCTGTGTACCACTTTTCTGATTACTTGAATAATCTGTACCACTTGTTAATCACTTGATCAACTCTTTCAATAACAGTTTCTGTAAACTGTGGGTGCCTATTTATAGGCCTTCTTCATGGTAACCGGCTGGTCCGGTTCATAACTGACTTCTGACATCTCTGACAGTTGCTGTAGACCGGCTGGAACGGCAGCTGTCATGTCATCCAGTCACTTCTTAAAAATCTCTAACAGTCAGTAAGTGTCGAGACTTTCTGTCTTAAAGTGTCGACACTTATAGTCCAAGTGTCGACACATGTTGTGTAAGTGTCGACACAAGTCTACAAGGTGTCGACACAACTCCTTGTATGTCTCGACACAGATTCTTCTTCATGTGTCGACACTGAAATTGAGTGTCGACACAAGTACTTGTTCTTCTAGCTTTTGCTGAATTCTTCTATGTGTCGACACATCTCCTTTGTGTCGACACATCTTCTTGTGTTGAATCTGTCAAGTGTCGACACTGCTTCTTGGTGTCGACACATAGTCTTCTATGTTGATTCTTGCTGAGTGTCGACACAGCTCCTTGTGTCGACACACCTTCTTGTTGTTGAGACTTTAGCTAAGTGTCGACACATTCACATAGTGTCGACACTTGTACTTAGAATAATTTGTTATTCTTTCTGTTCTTTGCTAAGTGTCGACACAGCTCCATGTGTCGACACTTTCTTCCAGTGTTGAGTCTTCAGCTGTGTGTCGACACATTGTTCTGGGTGTCGACACATACTTCAAATGTTGACTCTTCTGTTGAGTGTCGACACATTGTGTTGAGTGTCGACACATTGTGTTGAGTGTCGACACATGCTTCAAGTGCTGACTCTTCTGCATAGTGTCGACACATTGTGTTGAGTGTCGACACTTGTACTTAGACTCTGCAGACTTTTGCTGAGTGTCGACACAGCTCCAAGTGTCGACACTTTCTTGTGTAGACACAGCTTCACTGAGTGTCGACACAGCTCCTTGTGTCGACACTTTCTGTCTGGTGTCGACTCTGCATTCCAGGTGTCGACACAATGACTCCAAGTGTCGACACTGCTTGTCTGGATGTCGACACAAGTCTTCTCAAGTGTCGACACTTTCCCTCTGGGTGTCGACACATGGACTTACAAACTTTTTGCTTCAGTCCAGTACTTTCTTAACCTGCACAAGTAACTCAAACATACATCAAATACATTATGATGTATATCATTAAGTTGGGTGAGGCTTCTTCAAATCAGGTACATTTGACCAATGTACCCAACAATCTCCCCCTATTTGGAGAAGTCATAACCCTTAGTCAATGATATACACCATTCATAATTAAAATTACAAAATGATGTACAGTAGATTATAAACAGCAGGGTAACTATAAACATGTAATATTTCACACATGTATACACATTCAACATTGCAGAACAAACAAGAAATAAACATATTCTCAGAACAATCATGAAATATATTTATCATATATTGTTCTAACATTTTTCTAATACATCTTCAATGGTTTACAAAAATGTATTTCATTCAAAAGATTACAACAATCTTCAAGTCAATTCCTAATCTATTTCTGGTCTGGTTCTTTGATAACAATGTCTTTGCCAGATTGGACTTGAGCTTTGATAGTGGCTTCAGCAGTTGCAGCATCAGCAGGCTTCTTGCCTTTTAAGTCCTTCTTCTTCAGCTCTTCTGCTTTGATTTTCTGCCTCTCAAAATAATGATATGGCTTAGGGAAGTACTTGCTAGGCTCCACTGCAGTAGGAGGTATCTTTCCCATCTTTGCCTTTCTTCTATATTGAACAATGGCCTCCTGTCTTATTTCATGTTTCCTCCATTCTGCTTCAGAGAACCACTTGTTCCTTTCATGAGCATTGTCCTTGGCAGCTTTCCAGGCAGTTAAAATTATATTTCTAGAGGTAGGGCTCCACTGTTCAAAATCTGGACTTTGTTCTGCTTGTTCCCTAAACCTCTTCTTTGACAACCTTGCCTCTTCTTCTTTCTGTAGAGCCTCTTGCAGAGCTTCAGATATAGGTTGAACAACCTTTTCCAGAACAACATTAGATTTCCCTTCAGTTGGACTATACATAGTCTGGACATCTGCTTGAACCATGTCAAAATCTGGAGGTGGATAAATCACTTGAGCTACTTCTTGTTGCTCACCTCCAAGATAGGCAGTTTGAATCCCTGATTCAGCAACATTATCATCATCACAGAGTGGAGGATAGCCCAGTGTAGCTCTGATGGAGTTAGATATCCATTTGGCATGGTCAGAGCTAGCTTTGACTAATACTCTCTCCCCCTTTATGACTTCTCTGGCCATATGGTCTCTGACATCATCCTTTTGAAACCTTATCTGACTATCCAAATACCTGATTCCCTCTTTGAAGAATGGTTTCAGCTTTGTAAGTTGTTCAGAGATGACTTTCTGGGAATCTTTAATAGCAGTCTTGACAGCAGTAATCTCAGCTTGGAATACTTTATCAAAGTCAGCCTTAACTGCAGCAGCAGATGTAGAAGGTTCAGCAGTCTTATTCTTCAATTCAGTGACTATAGCATTGTGGGAGGCAGTCAAATTATCATTCATTCATAACTGATTCTCCATCACATATCCTTGCTTTAATGCTATATCATCTACCTGAGCCTTGATCTTCTCCTGGTGAGTTGCCAAATAGACTACTGCACTCCCAACCTTGTGGAAGCAATCAGTCATTTCCTTCTTGTTCAGGTTCATTTCAAACCTTATAGATTTTATATCTTGTGCAAGATCAAACTGTAGGGACTTGTGCCCTTCATCCACATAAGCCTCTATGGCTTTCCTTTGTTCATCCATTTTGATCTGCAGGGCAATCAGTAAAGCACTATAATCAGCAGTTGGAGCTTGCTGAACTATAGGCTGTGGGGCAATGGATTGCAAGGCCTTCTTATAACTCTGGCTTCTCCTCTTGAAGATATAGAGTTTCTTCTTCTTGGCCCTAGCACTCTCCTCATCTTCAGAGGCAGAAGTGCTGGCAATATCAACCCTGTCCTTAGGGCTTAGTAGCTTCTCAGTTTGCACATCAAGTGCTTGCTCAGTTTCTAGCCTAATAGGCTCTTTCAGAACTGTTAGTTGCTCCCCCTCAGCAGCAGCACTCTTATCTTCAGCAGCAGCATCCTTTTCCATATCAAAATCTTCTTGATCTAGATTTAGAAACAAATCTTCCATTGTATATTCAGGTGGAGACTGGGCAGGAGAAGTTCTTGGTTCTTCAACCACTTGAGAAGTATCATCTTGAACTACAGCAGATGTGTCTTCTAAAACAACATCTGGAACTTGACTGTCTAGCTGAGTTTGCTGAGGGACATCAGACAAATTAGCATCTTCTATAATATAGTCTAAAGTTTTTAGGTCAGTGAGTACCTCTTGGATAATGATGGTGGCTTGCTCACTGTCCAGAGTAGATGGTTCTTCTACTACTGGAAGCTCCCCCTGGCTGTGATCCCTATGGATGGGGCTAGCTTAAGGCAGCTCCCCCTGGATCTCAGCTACATCTTGAGCAGCAGGGGTCTTCTCTGCAGCTACTTCCTCTTGAGCATCAGGAGTGAAAACAACTTGTTCTTCACTCCCTGAACTGCTGGAGGACTCCTGTGTCACAGCAGCTGTCTTCCTTTTCTTCCTTGGAGGAGAATCTTTCTGAGTAACTAGCTTCTCTGGAGTTGGCATTTCCTTGGACAATACCCTGTCCCATCTGGAAAAGATCCTTTGATCCATCTTTCTCATGTGATTGATCTTACTTCCTGCAGCTGTATTCATTACCTCTGGTATGGTACCAGCTAGGTAGAGACTAAGTATTCTTCCCAGGTTGGGCTTCTTCAGACTCTCCTTGACTTTCTCATACACTACTTGAGACCAGTCTGTTCTTAGAGTAAAGATTATTCTTGTCATAATTTCAAACATAGAGGCAGACACCCTGTCATGCCCTCCTGGCTTACTGAGAATAACCTTGCCCACAATTTCAGACATGAATTTTCCTTGACTGTTCATGCCTTTCCTGTTAAAGACAGATCCTATTTTCATCTTAGGATCAAGACCACACCAGGTTAAAGCTTCCCTGGTCTTTGAAGCAGTTACTTCTTCTTCATCTTGAGTTTTGGGTAGCTGGAGTACCTTCCTCAGACTTTTTGGAGAAATCTTGACCTTAGATCCATGAACTCTGGATTTGATTCTGTATCCAGATTCATCTACAGCAGCTCCATTAAGGAATTCAAGAACTTCCTTCTTCCAAATCTTTGTTGGTTCTGAAACCAAGTATCTAGTCCAGAATTGGCGACTAGGGTTATCACCGATTGGATTTCTTGATCTGCGTCGTCGAACGCGCCGCGCACCAGCTCATAGCCCTCGTTCACGTTCTCCTCAAGTTTAGGAGCCATTAGGGTTTGGAGAATTTATCTTTAGAAAAGAGAGGTGTCGACACAGGAGTTTTGGTCTCGAAACTTTGAAAGCGTGTCGACAAACAAAGACAGAACCCTATTTATACCTTTCTGATTTTGAAGATGAACAGGCGGGACAGCTAGCTTAAAGTGTGTCGACACTGACAATAAGTGTCGACACTGACTTATAATGTCTCGACACACATGTGTCGACACAATTTTAGTCAACAGATTTTATGTGTCGACACTTGGTTATGTGTCGACACAACATAACTCGACACATTTGTCGAGACTTTACTTAGAAAAATTCTGAGTAAAACTTAAGTGTCGACACCACATTGGATGTGTCGACACCTACTTGACATGTGTTGACACTAACATTCTGAAGTGTCGACACCAACATCCTAGATGTGTCGACACCTTTTGCCTGAAGTGTCGACACCACTAGTCTGTGTCGACATAGACTTGTCTATGTGTCGACACCTTTTTACTTAGCCAATATTCAATTCTGTAAACTTAGTCTAAGTTTATCATTCCTAGTTCAATTTTGAATCTATTGAACTTAGCTTCTTCTAGGGGCTTAGTAAACATGTCAGCTATCTGATTATCAGTTTTAACATATTCAAGTGAAATATCTTCTCTTTCTACATGTTCTCTAAGAAAGTGATATTTAATCTCAATATGTTTTGTTCTACTATGAGATACAATGTTATTAGCTATTGAAATAGCACTTGTAGAATCACAATAAAGTGGAGTTCTACTTACCTGAAATCCATAGTCCTCTAGCTGATGTTGAATCCACAGAAGTTGAGCACAGCAACTTCCTGCAGCCACATACTCTGACTCAGCTGTGGAGATAGCCACACTGGTTTGCTTCTTGCTGCTCCATGAAATTAGTCTCCCTCCTAGGAATTGACAGGTTCCAGTAGTGCTCTTTCTATCTTCTTTGTATCCTGCAAAGTCTGCATCTGAATAACCTGTTAGATCAAAATCTCCATTCCTAGGGTACCAGAGGTCTAGATAAGGAGTGCCCTTTAGATATGTCAATATTCTTTTGACTGCAGTCAAATGAGACTCTTTAGGGCAGGCTTGATACGTGGCACAAACACATGTAGCATATATGATGTCAGGTCTACTAGCAGTCAAGTATAATAGGGAGCCAACTATCCCTCTATACAAGGTTTCATCTACAGGTTTCCCTGCATCATCCTTGCTAAGAGACATACTTGACCCCATAGGAGTCTTCATGGTACTGGATGAATCCATACCATACTTCCTTATGAGTTCTAGGGTGAACTTTGACTGACATATGGATAAACCATTTTCAGTCTGTTTAACTTGGAGACCCAAGAAAAACTTCAGCTCTCCCATACTACTCATTTCAAACTGACCTTGCATAAGTTTTGCAAACTTTTTGCAAAGGCTGCTTTCAGTAGACCCAAATATAATGTCATCTACATATATTTGGACTAGTATGACTTTGCCTCTAGATTCCCTAAGGAATAGAGTCTTATCTATTTTCCCCCTTGAGAACTTGTTCTCAATGAGGAAACTAGATAGGGTTTCATACCAAGCTCTAGGAGCTTGCTTTAACCCATATAAAGCTTTCCTAAGTCTATAGACATAATGAGGTAGAGTTGGATCAACAAAACCTGAAGGCTGCTCCACATAGACTTCTTCTTTTAAATTACCATTTAGGAATGCTGACTTGACATCCATTTGGTATACCTTGAATCCTTGATAGGTTGCATAGGCCAAGAACATTCTTATGGCATCCAGTCTGGCTACTGGAGCAAAGGTTTGATCAAAGTCAATACCTTCTTCTTGCCTATATCCTTTAGCAACCAGTCTAGCTTTATTCTTAATGATGACACCTTGTTCATCCATCTTATTCCTGTAGATCCACTTAACTCCTATTACATTGTGGTCTTTAGGTTTAGGAACCAATTCCCAGACCTTGCACCTCTTGAACTGATTTAGCTCTTCTTGCATAGCTTCAGTCCATTGTGGATCTTGTATTGCTTCTTCAAATCTTTTAGGTTCAACTTGAGACAAAAAGCTGGAATAGATTGCAACATTCATGTTTTTACTCCTGGTTTGTACTCCTTGTCTTGGATCTCCAATAATCAGCTCTAGTGGATGATCACTAAGATGCCTGTGGGCTGGAGGCATCCTCACTTCAGGTTGAACCACTTCAGCATGTGCATCATGCTGTATACCTTGGATTTCTTCAGCTATTGGCACATGTAGTTCTCCCCCTGGACAACAGCTATTGCCTTCTACTTGCTGTCTTGCAGCAGGCACCTCTTCTATAGTAAGCTTGTCCATTTTCTTTGTCAAACCTGTGGGGCTGCATACATTGCTAGATAACTCATTATTAATAAGTTTTGTCTCATCAAAAACTACATGCACTGATTCTTCTACAACTTGTGTAGTCAAGTTGTAGACTCTATAAGCCTTACTATTATTGCTGTACCCAACAAAAATTCCCTCTTGGGACTTGGCAGCAAACTTAGTTAAGTAAGACTTCCCATTGTTAAGTATGAAGCATTTATAACCAAAGATCCTAAAATAGGATAGGTTTGGTTTCCTGCCTTTCACTACTTCATAGGGGGTCTTGTTAAGCCCTTTAGTGATGGTAGCCCTATTTATAACATGGCATGCAGTGTTAACTGCTTCAGCCTAGAAATACTCTGGCAGTGATGTATCACTTAGTAGGGTTCTACCAGCCTCTATCAAGGTCCTATTTTTCCTTTCAGCAATGCCATTTTGCTGAGGTGTTCTAGGTGAAGAGAATTCTTGAAATATCCCAAAGTCTTCACACAGTTTTGTCATGTTATTAGACTGAAATTCAGTACCATGGTCACTTCTAATTCTGACCACAGTACTATTTAGTTCATTCTGAATTTGCTTAACAAAGCTGTAGAACACACTAGGTGTTTCAGATTTCTGTCTTAAGAAGAACACCCAGGAAAACCTTGAGTAGTCATCTACAACTACAAGGGTATAGACCTTCCTACCCAAGCTGTGAACTGGCATTGGACCAAAGAGATCCAAATGCAAGAGGTACAAACACCTCACAGCATCTTTGTTATCTATGCTTCTAAAGGTGGATTTAGTCTGCTTGCCCTTCTGACAAGCTGAGCAAATGCCATCTTTAACACACTTAACTTGAGGACCATTACTCACTAACTCTTTGCTAAAGAGTTTGCTAATTGTCTTGTAGTTAAGATGGGCTAGCCTCTTGTGCCATTTGACACAATGAGAGACTGTCTCATCAGCTACAAGACAAACTGGAGAACCATTGTTCTCAATCATAATGTCTAGGCAGTAGACATTCCTCTTCCTATATCCTGTCAAAATGATCTCTTGATCACTTGATCTCTTGATATGACAACCATTTTTAACAAATGAGATGTCATACCCTACATCACTTAATTGACTTATACTTATTAGGTTGTGTTTCAACCCTTTAACATAAGCCACTTGAGTAATGGTAACTAAGTTTGAAGAAATGTTACCAAAACCTTTGATGATTCCTTTTTCAGAACCACCAAAGGTCACTTTAGGACCATTTTTGATTGGAATGTAGTCCTTCAGTAGTCCCCTAGTTCCAGTCATATGTCTGGAGCATCCACTGTACAAGTACCATGTAGGGGTATGGCCACTTGGACTCACCTGCAAAACAAATTAATGAACCTTAGAACCTAAAGTATTCTTGGGTCCTTGGTGATTGTTAGTTTGCAATTTGACAAACCTACCTACTGGCTTTCCAACAGGTAGTTTGGGACTCACTTTGGCACTCACATTGTGCCAACAGTCCACTGCAAAATGGCCAACTTTGCCACAGCACCAACATTCAAATTTATTGTACCTTTGCTTAGGTACTGCCTTGGCTGTCTTGACTACAGCAGGCTTGTTGAATGTTGGGGCTTTGCCCTTGGACTTATACTTGGACTGCTCAGTCCCTGCAGGTCTAATAAAGCCCAGTCCAGCTTTACCCTTGTGATGAACAAATTCATCAATTATGGGTAACACTGACTTAGGTTTAGAAAACCTAGCAACCAAGTCCGTCTCCTTCTGAAGATTATTCTCCAGACACTTAATTTGATCATTCTTAAAAGTGATAGTTCCCATCTGAATCACAGTAATGTGTTTCAGCCTGGCTACCTCATTTAGTTTTTGATCAAATTGCTTCTCAAAATCTGTTACAGCAGCTTTTAGATCAGCAATTTCCTTTGCCTGACTTTTGGCTAGGGTCTTGCTTTTCTTGTAGGCTTGCAACAGTACCTTATATTCATCTATAAGCTGATGAATATCTTCCTCAGACTCAGATATATTCTCATCACTTGATGAAGAAGAATCTGAATCTGAACTAGAACAAGAAACTGAACTTGAACATGAACCTTGTACCTGACTGGGTCCTGGCTGCTCCAGGATTTTGGCACTGTCTGTCAAAGCCATTAGCCCTTGGCAATGACTGTCTTCTTGTTCATAAATTGACTCCAAGATCTGCATGAATTCTTCCTCTTCTTCTTCAGCAAACAGCCCTATGTAGGCTTCAGCCTCAGACTCAGTTTCTGAAGAAGAGATATCTGATAGAGTCTTCTCCTTCTTAGCAACAAAAGACTTTTCTTTCTTCCCTTTGTAGTGAGTCTTTTTCCTGTCACCAGATTCCTTTCTCTTCTCTAGACAATCTGCAATAACATGGCCCTGTCTATTGCAGCAATAGCAAACAATCTTTGAACCAGTTGCCTTGCTTGATTTTGTCCTTTTCTTGTCATTCTTTGAAGACCTCTTTTTCTGATAAGAGTCTTCCTTTCCTTGTGATGTAGAAGGCCTTGACCTCCACTGTTTCTTTTTCAAAAACTTCTGAAAGTGTCTAGTGAAAGCAGCAAAGTCTTCATCACTTTCACTGCACTTAGACTTTGTGCTGACAGACTCATCAGACTCTGATTCAACTACCTCTAGAGGTGGAGTTGAAGACTTATTCCTGCACTTTCTGGGAATTTCTGTCTTGAAAGCAATAGTTCTTTCTTTGTGCTCAGTCCTTGTTGATTTCTCCTCCTCTTTTCTCACTGTTAACTGCATTTCATAAGACAATAGCTTG
Source organism: Platanthera guangdongensis (assembly GCA_039583875.1). Lineage (NCBI taxonomy): Eukaryota > Viridiplantae > Streptophyta > Magnoliopsida > Asparagales > Orchidaceae > Platanthera > Platanthera guangdongensis. The sequence goes on from CM077151.1 coordinate 194,434,248, forward strand.
CCAAACAGTGTGGGAGGAGGAATTTCCCCCAACTTAGCCATTTCTCTTATGGCACAGATCTTGGTGTCCCAATCTTTGGTTAGGGACCTTAAGAACTTGTCATTTAGTTCATAGTTACTGAACTCTCTTCCATAAGACATGAGTTCATTAACTATTCTGTAAAATTTCTTATAGCACTCAGTGATGCTATCACCCTTTCCTTGCCTAAAGATTTCATACTCCTGATTTAGCAAGGACTTCCTATCTTGCCTAACTTCTTCAGAACCTTCCATATAGACAATAAGGGTATCCCACATTTCTTTTGCTGTTTTACAGTGAATTAAGTTCTGAAAAGTTGCATCATCAATGGCACTCACTATTATGTTCTGTGCCCTCTTGTCCATGGTGGCCAGGACAATTTCATCTTTAGTCATCTCAGAGAAATCCTTTGGAGTTCTCTGGTTTGCATCTAGAACTGAAATCTTCATAGGCACATAAGGCCCTTCCTTAACTGTGATGTAGATTCTAGGGTCAGAGGCTTCCATAAATAGCCTTACCCTTTCTTTCCAGATCCCAAAGATCTCCTTCCTGCATATGGGTAATTTCATGGAACCCAATTCCTTGTGATTCTCATAAGAACCCATGTTTCTTGATGGTCTTGATTTTCTTGAAACTGTGTAATGCCTTACTCTGAATCTGCCAAACAGGATCTCCTCAGACTGTTAGTCCTTGTTTTAAGGAACCTGGCTTTGATACCACTTGAAAGATATGGTACCTAAACACCTAGAGGGGGGGGGGGTGAATAGGTGACCTAATCCTTTTCTAACTTTGTTGGCAGCCAAACAGTTAAATCACAGATTTCTAACTACTTTTGCACAGCAAACAGCAATAACAAAACATACACAGCTAATCACAGCACAACACACAGTGTTTTATAGTGGTTCCCCAAGATATGGGTACATCCACTTTCCCCCTTCGCCTATCTAGCAGTGTACTAGATTCGGCCTAACTTCTCCACTGTCTCAGAACCCAAATTGGTTCCTACCTCAGGCCCAAAGCCTTACAACTCAGCTTTATCCCAAAGCCTACACTCAGCCAATCAAGGCCTACACTCAGCCAATCCAAGGCCTACACTCAGCCAACAAGGCCTACACTTAGAGATCACAATCTCCTACACTCAGGCTAACAAGCCCTACCCTCAGCCTTTATAATTATAGGCTTACAAATCACTCAGATCCAAAGGATCCTACAAGTTAAAAAGATATTACAAATTATAACTCTACAACTCAGAAAGATAAGAGGGGAGTTGAGAGATTCTTGATGAGTTCTTGGAAGAACTCAGCTGGATCCAATCTGACTTAGCTTTCTTCAAAGCTTCTTGAGTAGAACTGAATAAGACTGAATCCTCTGCAGTTGTTCCTTGACCTCTGCCACTTAAGATGCAGACTGAATCTGAATCCTTCTTCTCAGCCTAGTTCCAAAGGCTGATTTCTTGGATGGAGCCCTCTCTCTCCAACTTCTTAGATCTGCACTTGCACTGCAAGATCATCTTGTATTGATACTCTGTGTACCACTTTTCTGATTACTTGAATAATCTGTACCACTTGTTAATCACTTGATCAACTCTTTCAACAACAGTTTCTGTAAACTGTGGGTGCCTATTTATAGGCCTTGTTCATGGTAACCGACTGGTCCGGTTCATAACTGACTTCTGACATCTCTGACAGTTGCTGTAGACCGGCTGGAACAGCAGCTGTCATATCATCCAGTCACTTCTTGAAAATCTCTAACAGTCAGTAAGTGTCGAGACTTTCTGTCTTAAAGTGTCGACACTTATAGTCCAAGTGTCGACACATGTTGTGTAAGTGTCGACACAAGTCTACAAGGTGTCGACACAACTCCTTGTATGTCTCGACACAGATTCTTCTTCATGTGTCGACACTGAAATTGAGTGTCGACACAAGTACTTGTTCTTCTAGCTTTTGCTGAATTCTTCTATGTGTCGACACATCTCCTTTGTGTCGACACATCTTCTTGTGTTGAATCTGTCAAGTGTCGACACTGCTTCTTGGTGTCGACACATAGTCTTCTATGTTGATTCTTGCTGAGTGTCGACACAGCTCCTTGTGTCGACACACCTTCTTGTTGTTGAGACTTTAGCTGAGTGTCGACACATTCCCATAGTGTCGACACTTGTACTTAGAATAATTTGTTGTTCTTTCTGTTCTTTGCTAAGTGTCGACACAGCTCCATGTGTCGACACTTTCTTCTAGTGTTGAGTCTTCAGCTGTGTGTCGACACATTGTTCTGGGTGTCGACACATACTTCAAATGTTGACTCTTCTGTTGAGTGTCGACACATTGTGTTGAGTGTCGACACATTGTGTTGAGTGTCGACACATGCTTCAAGTGCTGACTCTTCTGCATAGTGTCGACACATTGTGTTGAGTGTCGACACTTGTACTTAGACTCTGCAGACTTTTGCTGAGTGTCGACACAGCTCCAAGTGTCGACACTTTCTTGTGTAGACATAGCTTCACTGAGTGTCGACACAGCTCCTTGTGTCGACACTTTCTGTCTAGTGTCGACTCTGCATTCCAGGTGTCGACACAATGACTCCAAGTGTCGACACTGCTTGTCTGGATGTCGACACAAGTCTTCTCAAGTGTCGACACTTTCCCTCTGGGTGTCGACACATGGACTTAGAAACTTTTTGCTTCAGTCCAGTACTTTCTTAACCTGCACAAGTAACTCAAACATACATCAAATACATTATGATGTATATCATTGAGTTGGGTGAGGCTTCTTCAAATCAGGTACATTTGACCAATGTACCCAACAATAAGTCACTGATCCATAAGCACTGGCTAACTGCTGAACCTTGCTCCTCAAGGCACCAAGGAACCGCTTGACTTGATCTGCTTCAACACTCACCAACCCAGGGGCCAACCGGCTCAACTTGCTGAACTCTATCTCATACTCACTGACCGTGAGTTGCCGCTGCTTCATGTGGAGGAAGTCATTCATAAGTCGGTCACGCTCTACCAAAGGCAAGAACTTCCTCAACAGCATCTCCTTGAACAATGCCCAAGTGCAACCAGCCACCAAGCTCTCCTTTTTCCTAAGCCACCAGCTCTTAGCCAAACCCTTTAGCTAATAAGTGGCTATCAGCACACTCTGATCATCTGCAATACCGGAGTACGAGAACATCTCCTCCATGGAGATCAGCCAATCATCTATGACCATGAAATCTGCCTTCCCATCATATGTAGGAGGGCTAAGTATTTGAAACTGAGAAATGAAGGACATCTCCGCTGGCACCACCACTGGAGGTCTCAGGGGAGCAGGAGGGGAGGGGCAGCTGAACCCCCTGCAGGGTCTTGCACTCCCTGAGTCTGTCCTGCCACAACTGCCGCCAGAGACTGGATCTGGACCTGCATCTCCACCAACTATCTAGTCAAGGAATCGTTACTCAACCGCAAGCTCTCGATCACCGCATCACTCTGCGCTCCAGAAGTCTCACCCTCAGACAGGGGAGTCGACCTGGTCGAAGGACGTCTCGCCATCCAAAAAAATAGAAACTAAGGTCAAAACCTAGTACAACAGTTGGAACAAACTTCCAGTACAGACAATACATACATAAATATGAACTTTTAATTGTTATACTTGCTCTGGGATTTTATTTGTTTAACAAAAGTGATGCTATGCCTAACCTAGGATGGTTAACCACCATCATCAAACTCTTGTGCCTAGATCGGGAATGCATGAATTTATATTCTTTTTCTGATTTAAAAACCATGTGTGTACATATGTCATCCTGCAAATCTTTAGCTTGGCACGTTGTGCTTATGCAATGTTATGTTATGCATGATTGTGCTATGCATTCTAAAAAGGCCCTAATGCATGTCATGAGCGGCGTACGCATGAAAAGGTTATGCATCCCATACTACATAACATTCCCATGCAACGAAAAAGAAACGTGCTAGTCGCATTCATGTGGTGAGGTTATGCATCCCATACTACATAACCCTCACATGTTGCCCCTATGGTGGATCCATATACATACACATATTATGCATCCCATACTACATAATATTCCCCTATACTTCATGTTATGCTATGAGTGTAGTGTTCGTACTTCAACCAAGACGTGCTGATGACATATAAGTGTGTGTATGATATGATGCTAAACACCTAATGCCTACAAGGAAAGGTTGCCCGACAAATTGTCAAGCAACCTGCCTCTGATACCAACTGTCACAACCCGCATTTTTCTCTGAATTCAAGAAGTATCAGATTATGAGAAAAACACGCGTCGTGATGCCACGTTGAGCAGGGGATAACTGTCGACGCTCAGGCAAACAACATCTAACTAGACTATGAAAATTTCTTAAGTTTAATGATTAGAAAATCAGATATAATTTTAAGGGTCGTATCCCTCGGCTCGGTGGATCATCTAGTCCATGATTTAAAAACTATACTTATACGCAACGGAATATACTTTATTTATTTTTGACATCATTTGAGAGTGCATAAGTGACCCCCGAGGTCAACTTATACTATGCAAGACTCTAGATTTATATTATATTATAAGTAGGAAAACGATCTTTTTACGTTTCTTGAAAAGTAGTGTATGAGTTTTATAAAACATGCTGATCATGAGATATACTTATAGTAGTGTTTTAGGTTTAAAAATAACTAGCAACCTAGCATAAAACTTCCCAAGAGCACGTAGACTATCTCCAGAAAAGGTAGCAGTAAAAGAAACATATCTAGTATCAAAAGGTAAAACTACCAGTGGGAGCCAACAAACTGACACGAACCCTTCGGCAAGTATGTATGTCTGTAAGAAAACAGGAAAACTACCTCACAACAGCAAGAGAAAGATCCCTACAACTCAAGGGATCATGTAACGCCCCTGGTTTTTCTATGTTTTGTTTGATCTTTGATTGGCATTACGATGACGCATTTCCGGCCTTTCGCCATTGTAGAGCGTGTTATTAGCTCTTTAGGTTCCTTGTGTAGCCTGGTTGTAGCCTGTTAGCAAGATTTCCAGCTAGACGGAGTCTGTTTTGGTGACTCGGTTGGGCCTCTTAGGGAATGCTTGTGTTTTGGCTTCGGGAAGTGTTAGCCCGAGTGTGTGATCGTCGGATGTTGTTTTCGACCTCACCGTTGTTTTCGTAGCTTGGGCGTTTAGCTACGGTGCGAGCTTTGGTCGAAGTCCGAGATCGTTTTCTTTTGCGTCGTTTCGACGTTTGTTATGTTAGCTGTAATGTTTGCTTGCTGTGCATGGCCTGGTGTGGCCGAGCTTGTTAGGCTGGTGCCTTGTTTCTTTTTTTTAGTTGAGTTTAGCTGTTTTTTGTGTATGTTTGGGTGACACGGCCTGGGTCACGGCCGTGACCCAGTGCGTGTCGAGATTGGGCAGAGCTCTCGGTTGTGTGATCGACGAAATTTGGTCGATAGGTGTTTTGGTAGGAACATGACCTGTGACACAGGCATGTCACAGGGCGTGTCCCCTTCGGTTCGTCGAGCTGCGCTCAACGATTCTTACCCTCGACGATTCGTCGAGCTGCGCTCGATGATTCTTGCGCTCGACGATTCGTCGCGCTCGACGATAGTCGAGCGGCGTTTGGGTGAGTTCAAGCCCCCCTGACACGGGCGTGCTGGCTCTGGCACGGGCATGTCTGTGGGCGTGACTCCTGGTCGGCGATCTGCGCTCGACGAATTTCGAGCGCTAGTTAGGTTGGTACACGGCCTGTGACACGGGCATGTCATAGGGCGTGTCCCCTGCTTCGTCAAGCTGAGCTCGACGATCGTCGAGTGGGTAGGTGAGTGAGTACACGCCCCGTGCCACGGGCGTGTCGGACAGGACACGGGCGTGTCACGGGCATGTCTGGGGCGTGTTCCGTACTTTTTTCCTGAGTGCTTCTTTTTTTACCGTGAGTTGTTTTTCCTCGTCATTTATTCGTTCCCGATTCTGGAGAAGCTTCCACGGAAGGTTTTGGGAGGAGGTGGTGTCGGGTTTTTGCCGGCGATTACGGGAGGGTTAGAGCTCGATTTTCTCGTGCATTAGCAGATTTGGCTTGCTCTCGTTTAGATACTTCCTTCCATGTAAGTTATTCTTGATCTAGGGCTGATTCTAGGAGTTAAGAATTTCTGATTTCTTTTCTTCTTTTCTATTCTTTGCTTTTGTCCCGTAGGTGGCCGATCTTGCCGCCAATTCCAGATTTTTTTGTGTTGCAATCGCTGCATCTCGGTGGTAAGGCAAGTGGCTCCTTGCCCTTGCCAAGTTGTCCCCCTTTTTACCTAATTACCTTGCTGTATATTGTTCTTAAATTCAGCCATGTTCGATTTAGGTTGTGTAGGGATTTTGGCTAATCTCTTTCTTTTTATTATTAGCGGTTTGGTGTCCAGTGGATAGCTAGAGGTAGGGTAAGGCTGCTTTTAGTTGTATTTTAAGTTTAGTTGCAGTAGCATCGAGTAGATAGGATAGAAAGGAGAGTTGGAATTAAATTTCCAACTCTCTGTTTCCGCGCGCTGAGAAAGTTTAGGCTGCGGTTTTAACTAAAATTTACGTTTACCCTAGGTAGAAAGCGCTGACAGCATTGAGTCAGCCGAGTTCACTCAACGCCGTCATCCAGCGTAGGTTTTGCGGCTAAGTATTTTGGCGTCAAGTGAGTGGAGCTTACTCAACGCCACGTCGAGTGGGCTCGACGTTTCTGCCTTGGGTTCGTGTGTTTCCTTAGGATTGTTAGTGTGACTTTTCCTTATTCCCTAGGGGGGGTATTGGGTGTTCGGCTAGTTTTTTCATGCTGACTCTTGGGTTGTGGCAGGTGGTGGAGTTTTCGTGCCTCTGGAGGGGTGGTTTTATGTGGAGAGCTGTGGCCACCGACTTTTGCCACGGTTTGGGTTGGCGTGTGTGGGACCCTAGAGCTTCCACTGTTTGACCCCTTAGCCCCTTTTGGATCTGGTTTTGGTTATGTATTCAGATCCATGTTTTGACCCCCGCCATTAACCCACAAGTTAGGACTGTTAATTCCTTTCCTATTTTATGGCTATTTCTCTTGGCATATATGTATATGTCTTGTTGCTGTTGCAGGCTCTTTTGTAGGACATGTTGCTTTTATTACTCACACTTGGTGTGCTTTGCGGTTCTTTAGACAATGCTCTTTTCTTACTGTCATGTCCTTTCTTTTGCAGATAGCATTTTGTTGCCGGGTTTGTAAACTATTCTTATTTGCTCATAAATCTAATGCTCTATTTACCCTTTTGATTATTTTTCTTGCTGAGGTGTTCTTTTCTTGAATGCCTCAGGTTCGGGTTGTAGCCAGTTCAGCGGCTAGTTCTTTTGGAGGGGCTTGCTTGTGGCCTCTTGGGTAGCTGAGATAGCTGATCCTCAATTTTTGTGAGGTAGGTCTTTTCCTTTCTGTATAGACATGCATACTCACCAATGGGTTCGTGTCAGGTTGTTGACGCCCACTATTGGCCTCTTGCGATGCTGGGTATGAACTAAAACTGCTATTTTTTTTCCTATTTGTGGTTGTTTACTTGCTTCTGGGAATGTTTTATGCTAGGTTGCATGTTTGATATTTTTAAACATTAAAAGCGTTACTATATGTATCTCATGCATGTCATATTTATAAAACTAAGACACTACTTTTCCTTTAGCGTAAAAATGACATTTTTATATACTATACTAACCTTAGAGTCGTGCATACCATGAGTCGTCCCTCGGGGACACTTATGCTCATTTAGGATTTCAACTCAATTTAACCAAAATATTTTCCGATGTGTATAAATATACTTTTAACTGTGGACTAGCTGATCCACAGTGCCGAGGGATACGACCATTAAATATTACTTGTTTTCTTTCATATTAATCTATGATTTTCCTTAAAATCTAAAGTCTGGAGTTTTGCCTGAACGTGTGCAGTTATCTCCTGCACGACGTGGCATCACGACACGTATTTTCTCTTGCTCTAATAAGATGTAATCGTGGAGAAAATGCGGGTTGTGACAGTTGGTATCAGAGGGAGGTTGCTTTGCAAATGGTCGGGCAACCTTTCCCTTGTTTGCATTAGTAGTTAGCGTCATACCAAACACACACCGATATATCATCACCACGTCTTGGCTAAAGCACGAACACTACACTCATGAGCATGAAGAAGTATACGAGGCATATTATGTAGTATGAGATGCATAATATGTGTTTGTATATGGATCCACCATAGGAGGCAACATGTGAGGGTTATGTAGTATGAGATGCATAACCTCACCACATGAATGCGGCTAGCACGTTTTCTTTTTTCGTTGCATGGAAATGTTATGTAGTATGGGATGCATAACATTTTCATGTGTACGCCGCCCATGACATTCATTAAGGCCTTTTTAGAATGCATAGCACATCATGCATAACATAACATTTCATAAGCAAAACGTGCCAAGCTAAAGATTTGCATGATGACATATGTACACGCATGGTTTTGAGTCAAAAAGAATACAAATACATGCATTCATGGTTTAGGCACATGAGTTAGTATGATGGTGGTGAACCATCATAGATTAATCATAACATCTTCATGGTAAAAACAAATCCCAGAGCAAGTTTAGCAGTTGAAATTCATATTTAAGTGTGCTTGTCTGTACCGGATAGTTTTGTTCTAGCTGTTAGGCTAGGTTTTGTCTAAAGCTTGTGTGAATATAGGATGGAGAGACGTCCTGCGACGAGATCGACTCCCCAATCAGAGGGTGAGACGTCGGGAGCGCAGAGCGAGGCGTTGATAGAAAGCCTGCGGCAGAGCAATGAGGCCTTATCGAGGCAGGTAGTGGATATGCAGGCTCAGATTCAGTCTCTTGTAGCGGTGGTGGCGGAACAGACTCCGAGAGTTCAAGACCCGATTGAGTGGGTAGCTGTTCCTTCCCCTCTTGCTCTTCCCGTGCCTACGTTTGTGGTGCCCCCGGAGATGGCGTTCATATCCCAGTTTCAGCGGCTTAGGCCCCCTACTTATGATGGGCAAGCAGGTTTCATGATTTTGGATGACTGGCTGATTTCCATTGAAGAGATGTTCTCTTACTCTGGGATTGCGGACGATTAGAGAGTGATGCTCGCTGCCTACCAGCTCAAGGGCTTAGCAAAGAGTTGGTGGCTGAGGGAGAAAGAGAGCTTGGTGGCACGATGCACTTGGGAGTCATTTAAGGTGATGTTGTTAAGTAAGTTTCTGCCTTCAGTCGAGCGGGACCGGATAATGAATGACTTCCTCCATTTGAAGCAAAGGAAACTCACGGTTAGTGAGTATGAGATTGAGTTTAGCAAGTTGAGTCGGTTTGCTCCTGGTCTGGTGAGTGTTGAAGCAGATCGAGCTAAACGGTTTCTGGGTGGACTAAGAAGCGACATTCAACAGTTAGCGAATGCTTATGGAGCTGTCAGTTATGCCAGCGTGGTTGAAGCTGCCCTGAGGTCGAGGCCATTGAGAATGTCATGAATAGAGGCCAGCAGATGTGGAAGGATAAGCGGAAGTCCGGTGGAGGGAAGAGCCCTCAGGAGCCTGATGCTGTCTCGAGAAAGAAGACCAAAGAGGTTTGTAGCTTCTGTGGCCGGCTAGGCCACCCCTTTGAGAGGTGTTTCAAAAGGTTAGGAGCGCAGAAGAAGGAACAGGTGCATGCGATTCAGGGTGTTCCCAGAGGAGACTTGGTGTGTGCCTTGTGTGGAAGGAACGGGCATGATGCTGCCCGTTGCTGGATAAAAGATAAAGTCTTTTTTCAGTGTGGGCAGAAGGGTCATCTCAAGACAAGGTGCCCACAGATCCAGCCTCTTCTGCAGCTAGTTCCCCTCCAGGCTAAGCCACCGCCTCAGCAAATGGATAAAGGAAAGGGGAAGCTGAATGTGCTTTCAGCAGACGAAGCGCAGACTTCGACCCAGGTTATCTCAGGTTCGACTTCTCCCCAGCCATTTTGTCATGTTCCCTTTTTGGTTGTAGTTTTTGTTTTAACGTTTGTTGCCTTAGATGCGTGCGCAATTTGTAGGACGATTTAAGGTAAAGAACCGCTGGGCGCGCGTTCTCTTCGATTCTGATGCTACCCACTCGTTTGTGGCTAGAGCCTTCGTGGAGCGGTTCAGTTTGGTCATAGATCGTGTTGGTGGTGCCTTTTGCGTTAAGTTCCCCTCTGGTGACTCTGTGGTTACAGACTTGGGTGTCCATGATTGTCCGATTTTGTTGGGGGATTTTCTAGCAAAGGCAGATCTGAAGGTGATTGACCTGGAGGACTTCGATGTTATCTTGGGCATAGACTGGTTGTCCAGGTACGATGCAGTTATCCAGTGCAAGGGTAAGCGCTTGGACTTCGTCAAGGACAACGGTCAGCCAGGGAGTGTTTATGGGAATTCTCTCCAGGAGTCTCCAGTCATTTCTGCGGTGCGTGCTCGGAAGTTTCTTGATTCTGGCTGCTTTGCCTGTGTGGTCTCTCTGGTAGTGACAGTTGTTAGTGTGCCGCGTTCAGAAGAGATTCCTGTGGTGTGTGACTTCTCTGATGTGTTTCCTGACGATCTTCCCTGTCTTCCAACTGATCGAGATGTCGAGTTTGTTATAGATTTGGAGCCAGACACGCATCCTATTGCGAAGGCACCGTACCGGATGGCCCTGCGAGAGCTGGAAGAGTTGCGAATCCAGCAGGATGAGATATTGGCAAAAGGTTTCATAAGGCCGAGTTCTTCGCCTTGGGGTGCGCCAGTGCTGTTCGTTAAAAAGAAAGATGGGTTGATGAGGCTATGCATCGACTATAGAGAGCTGAACAAGGTTACTATTAAGAATAGGTACCCTTTGCAATAGATCAACGATTTATTTGACCAACTGCGTGGTAGTGTCGTGTTTTCCAAGATTGATCTTCGTTTGGGCTATCACCAGTTGAGGATTCGGGAGTTAGATGTTCCGCGGATGGCGTTCCGCTCTCGTCATGGGCATTTTGAGTTTTTGGTTATGTCATTTGGTTTCACTAATGCGCCCTCAGCTTTTATGGATTTGATGAACAGAGTTTTCAAGGATTTTCTAGATAAGTTTGTGATTGTCTTTATAGACGATGTTTTGGTGTACTCTAAAGATGCGGAGGAGCATGATCGACATTTAAGACTAGTCTTGGCGACTTTGAGAGACCATAAGCTATACGCCAAGCTGAGCAAGTGCGAATTTTGGTTGGCTCAAGTTTCTTTTCTGGGCCACGTGGTTAATAAGGAGGGAATATCAGTGGACCCAGAAAAGATCGCTGCTGTTATGGAATGGACGAGACCTGTTACTCCTAGAGAGATCAGAAGCTTCGTGGGCTTGGCTGGCTATTATAGAAGATTTGTAGAGGGATTCTCTACCTTGTCTGCGCCGTTGACCAAGTTGACGCAGAAGAATGTAGCCTTCATATGGGATGGCAAGTGTGAGGAGGCTTTTGAGGAAATAAAAAGAAGGTTATGTTCAGCTCCAATTTTGTCTTTGCCTACTGAAGGTAGTGAGTATGATATATATGTGGATGCGTCGCATGTCAGACTGGGATGCGTATTGATGCAGGGCGGGAAGGTGATTGCGTACGGGTCGAGGCAGCTAAAGACTCACGAGAAGAACTACCCTACGCATGACCTGGAGTTTGCAGCTGTGATCTATGTGCTGAAATTGTGGAGGCATTTGTTGTATGGCGCGCAGTGCAAGATTTTTACTGATCACAAGAGTTTAAAGTATGTCTTCACCCAAAAGGAATTGAATTTGCGCCAGCGGCTATGGTTGGAGTATGTGGCCGACTATGATGTTGAAATCCAGTACCATCTAGGCAAAGCTAATGTGGTGGCCGACGCCCTGAGTCGGAAGTTAGGGAAGTTTTTCAATCTCTCTGCCGAGTGTCTAGTGGAAGAGTTCCTTTTGATGAACATTTCTATGGGAAGCTGCGATTCACAGAGTAGTTTGGCAGTGGCAGAACCTTCGTGGATTACGCTTACGAGACTGCATCAGAAGGATGATCCTGATCTTCTGCATTTGTATCTTCGAGCTGAAAAAGGTGAATTACCAGATTTCTCTATAGAAGATGCGGGTACCTTGAAGTATCGTGGCAGGTTTTGCATCCCCGCTGTTGGAGATATCCGGGATATAGTGTGCAGAGAAGCCCACGGATCTAGTGTTGCCTACCATCCAGGGTCTACCAAGATGTATCATGATTTAAAGCAGATTGTCTGGTGGTATGGGATGAAGGGAGACATAGCCAGATTTGTTTCTGAATGCCACACTTGCAAGCGTGTGAAAGCCGACCATGGGAGGCCTGGTGGCAAGCTGACTCCCTTGGATATTCCGACGTGGAAGTGGGAGAGTATCTCGATGGATTTCATTACAGGCTTACCGAGATCTCCTAAGGGGCATGATTCAGTTTGGGTGATCGTAGACAGATTGATGAAGTGTGCTCACTTCGTACCATTTAAGATCGATTATCCGATGAGGAAGATAGTCGAGTTGTATTTGGATGAGGTTATCAGATTGCATGGTGTACCCGTAAGTATCATATCGGATCGAGACTCCAGGTTCACGTCTCGTTTTTGGAAGAGCCTTCAGGAGGGGTTGGGTACAGATTTGAGGTATTCCACAGCTTATCATCCGCAGACCAATGGTCAGGCAGAGCGAGTAAATCAGATTGTGGAAGATATGATCCGATGCTATATTCTGGACCACGGAGGAGCGTGGGATGAGCGCTTGCGGCTTATGGAATTTGCGTATAACAATAGTTATCAAGAAAGCTTGCAAATAGCTCCTTTTGAATCTTTGTATAGGAGGCGCTCAGGACTCCCTTGTTTTCGGCTGATGTTGGTGAGAGACCATTGTTGGGTCCAGAAGCGCTCGAGGAGATGGAAACCGCTATGAAGCTTATTCGGGAAAAGCTTCGGATAGCCCAGGAGAGATATGAGAAGAACGCCAACCGTCGTAGATCGGACTTGGAATTTGTTGTGGGGGACTCGGTATTCTTAAAGGTTTCCCCGTTGATCGGAGTCAAGCAGTTTGGAAAGAACAGGAAGTTAGACCCGAGGTACGCGGGGCCGTTTCTAATTGTTGAGCGGATTGGGTTATCAGCTTATAGGCTGGCTTTGCCCGCAAATTTCCCTAGCGTGCATGATGTTTTTCACGTCAGTCAGCTGCGGAAAAGTGTGCTGAATGACAGGCAGGTTTTGGATTTTGTGCCTCAGTTGGAGCCGAAACTTTCTTACGTGGAGGTGCCTGTCCGCATTTTGGATTCTCAGGTTCGTGCGTTGCGGAAGAAGACCATTCCAATGGTTAAAGTTTTATGGAGAAATCAGGATGTAGAAAGCGCGACTTGGGAATTGGAGTCGGCTATGAGGGAGGCTCACCCTCATCTGTTTCCCTGATCTTGTGCCTGGTATGTTTTGTGCTCTTTTTTTTTATATAGCCCCTTCTTGGCTATTTCTATCTCCTTCTTGATAGGAGTGTCGTGAGTAAAGTTTCGAGGTGAAACTTTCTTTTAGGGGGAGTGGCTGTAACGCCCCCGGGTTTTCTGTGTTTTGTTTGATCTTTGATTGGCATTACGATGACGCATTTCCGGCATTTCGCCGTTTTAGAGCGTGGTTTTAGCTCTTTAGGTTCCTTGTGTAGCCTGGTTGTAGCCTATTAGCAAGATTCCCTAGCTAGTCAGAGTCTGTTTTGGTGACTCGGTTGGGCCTCTTAGGGAATGCTTGTGTTTTTGCTTTGGGAGGTGTTAGCCCGAGTGTGCGATCGTTGGATGTTGTTTTCGACCTCACCAATGTTTTCGTAGCTTAGCTGTTTAGCTACGGTGCGAGTTTTGGTCGAAGTCCGAGATCGTTTGCTTTCGCGTCGTTTCGACGTTTGTTATGTTAGCTGTAATGTTTGCTATGCTGTGCATGGCCTGGTGTGGCCGAGCTTGTAAGGCTGGTGCCTTATTTCTTTTTTTAGCTAAGGAGTTTAGCTGTTTTTGTGTATGTTTGGGTGACACGGCCTGGGTCACGGGTGTGACCCAGGGCGTGTCGAGCTCGGGTAGAGCTCTCGGTTGTGTGGTCGACAAAATTCGGTCGACGGGTGTTTTTGGTAGGAACATGGCCTGTGACACGGGCGTGTCACCGGGCGTGTCCCCTTCGGTTCGTCGAGCTGTGCTCGACAATTCTTATGCTCGACGATTCGTCGAGCTCTGCTCGATGATTCTTATGCTCGACGATTCATCGAGCTGCGCTCGATGATAGTCGAGCGGCGTTTGGGTGAGTTCACGCCCCCCTGACACGGGCGTGCCGGATCAGGCACGGGCGTGTCTGAGGGCGTGACTCCTGGTCGGCGATCTGCGCTCGATGATTGTCGAGCGCTAGTTAGGTTGGTACACGGCCTGTGACACGGGCGTGTCATAGGGCATGACCCCTGTTTCGTCGAGCTGAGCTCGACGATCGTCGAGTGGGTAGGTGAGTGAGTACACGCCCCATGCCACGGGCGTGTCGGACCGGACACGAGCGTGTCACGGGCGTGTTTGAGGCGTGTTCCGTACTTTTTTCCTGAGTGCTTCTTTTTTTACCGTGAGTTGTTTTTCCTCCTCATTTCTTCGTTCCCAATTCTGGAGAAGCTTCCAGCGGAAGGTTTTGGGAGGAGGTGGTGTTGGGTTTTGTCCGGCGATTGCGGTAGAGTTAGAGCTCAATATTCTCGTGCGTTAGCAAATTTGGCTTGCTCTCATCTAGATCCTTCCTTCCATGTAAGTTATTCTTGATCTAGGGATTATTCTAGGAGTTAAGAATTTCTGATTTCTTTTCTTATTCTCTATTCTTTGCTTTTGTCCCGTAGGTGGCCGATCTTGCCGCCAAAGCCAGATTTTTTTGTGTTGCAATCGCTGCATCTCGGTGGTAAGGCAAGTGGCTCCTTGCCCTTGCCAAGTTGACCCCCCTTTACCTAATTACCTTGCTGTATATTGTTCTTAAATTCAGCCATGTTCGATTTAGGTTGTTTAGGGATTTTGGCTAATCTCTTTCTTTTTATTATTCGCGATTTGGTGTCTAGTGGGTAGCTAAAGCTAGGGTAAGGCTGCTTTTAGTTGTAGTTCAAGTTTAGTTGCGGTAGCCCCGAGTAGATAGGATAGAAAGGAGAGTTGGAATTAAATTTCCACCTCTCTGTTTCCGCGCGTTGAGAAAGTTTAGGCTGCGGTTTTAACTACAATTTACGTTTACCCGAGGTAGAAAGCGCTTACAGCGTTGAGTGTGCCGAGTTCACTCAACGCCGTCATCCAGTGTAGGTTTTGCGGCTAAGTATTTTAGCGTCAAGTGAGTGGAGCTTACTCAACGCCGCGTCGAGTGTGCTCGACATTTCTGCCTTGGGTTCATGTGTTTCCTTAGGATTGTTAGTGTGACTTTTTCCTATTCCCTAGGGGTGTATTGGGTGTTCGGCTAGTTTTTGCATGCCGACTCTTGGGTTGTGGCAGGTGGTGGAGTTTTGGTGCCTCTGGAGGGGTGGTTTTATGTGGAGAGCTGTGGCCACCGCCTTTTGCCCCAGTTTGGGTTGGCGTGTGTGGGACCCTAGAGCTGCCACTGTTTGACCCCTTAGCCCTTTTTGGATCTGGTTTTAGTTATGTATTCAGATCCATGTTTTGACCCCTGCCATTAACCCACAAGTTAGGACTGTTAGTTCCTTTCCTATTTTATGGCTATTTCTCTTGGCATATATGTATATGTCTTGTTGTTGTTGCAGGCTCTTTTATAGGGCATGTTGCTTTTATTACTCACACTTGGTGTGCTTTGCTGTTCTTTAGACAGTGCTCTTTTCTTACTGTCATGTCCTTTCTTTTGCTAATAGCATTTTGTTGCCGGGTTGGTAAACCCTTCTTATTTGCTCATAAATCTAATGCTATATTTACCTTTTTGATTATTTTTCTTGCTGAGGTATTCTTTTCTTGAATGCCTCAGGTCCAGGTTGTAGCTAGTTCAGCGGCTAGTTCTTTTGGAGGGGCTTCCTTGTGGCCTCTTGGGTAGCTGAGATAGCTGATCCTCGATTTTTCTGAGGTAGTTGTTTTCCTTTCCGTATAGACATGCATACTCACCAGTGGGTTCGTGTCAGGTTGTTGACGGCCACTGGTGGCCTCTAGCGATGCTGGGTATGAACTAAAACTGCTATTTTTTTTTGCCTATTTGTGGTTGTTTACTTGCTTCTGGGAATGTTTTATGCTAGGTTGCATGTTAGATATTTTTAAACCCTAAAAGCGTTACTATATGTATCTCATGCATGTCATATTTATAAAACTAAGACACTACTTTTCCTTTAGCGTAAAAACTACATTTTTATATACTATACTAACCTTAGAGTCGTGCATACCATGAGTCGTCCCTCGGGGACACTTATGCTCATTTAGGATGTCAACTCAATTTAACCAAAGTATTTTCGCTGCATATAAATATACTTTTAATTGTGGACTAGCTGATCCACCGTGCCGAGGGATACGACCATTAAATATAACTGGTTTTCTTTCATATTAATCTATGATTTTCCTTAAAATCTAAAGTCTGTAGTTTTTCCTGAACGTGTGTAGTTATCCCCTGCACGACGTGGCATCACGGCACGTATTTTCTCTTGCTCTGATACGAAGTAATCGTGGAGAAAATGCGGGTTGTGAAAGATCACCAGCAACACCACAGCAAAACTAGTCGTCTACTCGGCTACTAGTCAGAAACTGAGGCATTCAGAAAAGAAAAGAACACCTCAGCAAGTAAATCAAGAAAATATGAATTAGAGTATTAAATTAAAATGGAACAAAGAGGGTAAGTAAACATGACAGTGAAAACAAACACTGACCAAAGAAGCAAAAGTACACCAAGTACCAAGCAACAACACCAAGCCCTGCTCAAATCCTGTAGAGGCTACAAGGCAAAAGACAAGAAAAACTTGCAACTATATGTTCCATTTAACAAAGAAGAAATACCTAACAATCCTAATTTGTGAGTTAATGGCAGTAGTAAATAACATGGACCTGAGTTGGTGACCAAAAACAGTCCCACAAACAAAACAGTTCCAACTAAAATAAAATTTCACTGTGTCGGCACAAAACCACCACAAACCGAGCCCGTACCTGGGATAAAAATGGTGGAGGCCACAGCAAATGCCCAGCCCATACCTGGGACTAAAAAAGTGGCGGCCACGTCTCGCACACAAAACATCTCGCTCCTTTAGAGAGTCAAAATACCACTACCTGCCATAACCCACGATTCGGCCCTCAAAACAAAGGAAGAACGAAAGGCCGACAAGACATCACCCCTAGGAGGTATTCACTCGGGAAGAAGAAAGAAACTGAGAAGAAAATAAATCTCAGCCTACAGGAATCGTCAAACGCATCTCGACAATTTTCGTCGAGCGCGGGAAAAATCGTCGAACTCAGGAAAAATCGTCGAAGGCAGCTCGACGTTTTTCTTCGAATCACAGGACACGGGAGATCGTCGAACTCCGTTCGACGATTTTCCTTTCGTCGATCACAGGTCACGGGAAAGGTCGTCGAACGCCGTTTGACAATTTTCCTTAACCGCAGGCCACAGGAAATCGTCGAACTCCGTTCGACGATTTGGCGTTAAACGCAGACCACGAGAAATCGTCTAATACAGGCCACGGGAAATATCATCGAACGCTGTTCGACGATTTTCCTTCCGTAGAACAAAGGTCACGGGAAAAATCGTCGAACGCCGTTCGACGATTTTCCTTACGCCGAACACTGGCCCCGGGAGAATCGTCGAACTCCGTTCGATGATTTTTGTCGGACCCAGAACTAAGGCACATCGTCGAGCTCAGCTCGACGATAATCGTCGAACCCAGATCGATGATTTCCGTCGATCTGGCTGCATTGAGTGCACAGAAATCCTGTACCTCCTACTTCATTTCCGTCCAATCTTCTTAGCCTAATCCAATCCTATTACTCGTAATTTAAGTAGAAAAACCCACTGCTACTAAAACTAGGGCTGATAGGCTAATTTCTACCCCAAACCGAGATTAACAGTGAACAATTTGAATGATTAACAGGGAACAATTTGAATGATTAACAGGGAACAATTTGATAAAAACAATCAAGACAACAACAACACGGCCGGGAATTTGAGTTTCAGAACTTGAGAGAATGCAAACAGAAACATAAAGGGGCAAAATGGATTAAGATTCACATGCTTTTGACGAAAAAAAGAGCAAAATATTAATCTCGGATAACAGGGAAAATTATAGCAAATATGACCATGAAAAGGAGAAGAAAACTTGGCAAGGGTAGGCGCACCACTTGCCTCAAATACCAACGATTTAACTTGCACAACCCCTCCTCTCTCTCTCTCGGCTCCAACAGCAAACACCTAAACAGGATCTAAGGTTTTTAATGGCGGAGAAAGATCAACCAGAAATTCTAAGACCCCTAGAAAACCACGAAAATTGAATCTCTTACCGTAGGAATGAAGGTCTAGGCGAGAGCACTCCATATCCGCTTTCAGAATCAAATTCCGTCCACTAACGCTCCCAGAATCGACGTCTGAAGGGGATCAGGGTTGGCGGTTTTTCTTCCTCTCGAATAGGCGACGGTTATACTCTCACGGGAAGGAGACGATGAAAGGACTTGTTTTTTTGTCTAAGGCTTTATATATATACATGGACACGTCCTTTCAGAGTTACTGCCACCTAAAAGCCATTCATTTCAAACTTTTATAATTAATTATTTGCATCATTAATAACAACACATCAAAACGACGTGAAAACCGAACCACCTCAGATTCCGAAGAAATTCACACCGCAGCTTATTACCCACGCTACGAACGCAACGGCGAAGTCGAAATCAACTTTCGACAAACAAAACTCGGGTTATCAATACCCGAAGCCAAAACACAAGCATCCCCTGAGAGGCCCCACCGGTCACCAAAACAGACCCGGCTTGCTAGGGGATCTTGCCAAAAATGCTACCAATAACCACACAAGGAACCAAAAGAGCTAAGACCACGCTCTAACAAACGGAACATGCCGGAAACGCGTCAACGTAATGCCAAACGTGAATTAAATAATCGTAGAAAAATCGGGGGCGTTACACCCAGGCACTCACTAGATAGATGTGTTAAATGTGACTCGGTGGAGAGAAGGTTCCAATCCCGAGAGGATCTCCTCATCCAAGCTCCCACTAGCTGGATGGGTCGAATGTGCCTCGGCAGTAAGTTCTTGTCCCAAGTGGATCTCCTCATTTAGGCTCCCACTAGCTGGATGGGTCGAACGTGCCTCGGTGGCAAGAAGGAACCAACCCTCGAGAGGATCTCCTCATCTGTTCTCCCACTAGCTGGTTGGGTCGAATGTGCCTCGGTGGCGAGAAGGTTCCAACCCCGAGAGGATCTCCTCATCCAGGCTCCCACTAGCTGGATGGGTCGAATGTGCCACTGTAGTAAGCTCTTGTCCCGAGAGGATCTCCTCATCCAGGCTCCCACTGGCTGGACGTGTCGAATGTGCCTCGGTAGTAAGTTCTTGTCCCAAGAGGATCTCTTTATCTAAGCTCACACTAGCTGATGGGTCGAATGTGCCTCAGTGGTGAGAAGGAACCAACCCCCGAGAGGATCACCTCATCCACCTTCCCGCTAGCTGGATGGGTCGAATGTGCCTCGGTGGCGAGAAGGTGCCAACCCCGAGAGGATCTCCCACCCAGGCTCTCACTAGCTGGATGGGTCGAATGTGCCTCGGTGGAGAGTAAGTCCCATTAGCTGTCTTGGCAGATCGACCCCTAGAAGAGGCCATGTATTTTCGTCCGCGACAGCGCTATTCTCAGCGAATACGTTGGGTTGGATGTTTTTTTCCGAGCATGAAGTTTGCTCGAAAAGAGCGGGGATTGTGTACAACCCTGTATTCGTGGACCGGGGACCCCAAGTAAGGCATAAGACTTGATATACATTTTTAAGCTTTTCGCTGGTTTTGCACTCCTGGGGGCAAATTTATGGTTAATCTGCATGATATACTAGTAGGGGGAGGAAAACATTGCCTAGCTTGCTAGTGCTTGGTGTACCCTTCAGGGGGCGGGTGCGGCGGGGAGTCGGCACCTGCTCCGGCCCCTTGAGGGTCTCGCCTGGATTCAGGGTTCTCGCCCGGATTGAGGGTTCTCCCCCACCTTGAGGGTTCTCGCCCGGCTTGAGGGTTCTGGCACGGCTTGAGGGTTCTCGCCCAGCTTGAGGGTTCTAGCCCGGCTTGAGGGTTCTTGCCCGGCTGGAGGGTTCTCTCCCGGCTGGAGGGTCTCACCCGACTTGAGGGTTCTCGCCCGGCTAGAGGGTTCTCGCCCAGCTGGAGGGTTCTCCCCCAGCTTGAGGGTTCTCGCCCGACTTGAGGGTTCTCCCCCGGCTTGAGGGTTCTCGCCCTGCTGGAGGTTTCTGGCCCGGCTGGAGGGTTCTACCCCGACTTGAGGGTTCTCCCCCGGCTTGAGGGTTCTCGCCCGGCTTGAGTGTTCTTGCCTGGCTTGAGGGTTCTCGCCCGGCTTGAGCGTTCTTGCCCGGCTGGAGGGTTCTCGCCCAGCTGGAGGGTTCTCCCAAGACTTGATGGTTCTCGCCCGGTTTTATGGTTCTCGCCTGGCTTGAGGGTCTGACCCAGCTTGAGCAGCTCAGCCGGCTTGAGCAGCTTGCCCGGCTTGAGTAGCTCGCCCGGCTTGAGCAGCTCGCCCGACTTGAGGTTCTGTTATCTTGCCCCTGGTGGGCTGCGAATAACTGTTCAAAATAGTGGAGTTTGGCTGTTGGCATACCAGCCCCGAGGTATTTCTGTAATTTCAGAGCGGCAGGATTACACTTGTTAAAACCGAACAAAAACAAACCAAAAGTGGTTTAACAAAAACTTTATTATCCCAAAAAAGGTATCTATTACAAAGGTATGACATCCCTTATATAGAATGGAGGAGAGATGAGAGAATACAAATAAGATATGTGGGACTAAAAATTTACAGGACTAAGCGGACTAATACAAAACAATTCGCACAGGCCGCGCGGTTAGACAGAAGGGTTAACCGCTCGGCTACCACCAGAGAGAGAGAGATCACTATGGGAGACTGCTATACCGCTCAGTCTCCAAGTCTCCAGAGGAAAGCCGCTAGACCACTCGGACTCCAGACAGTAACAGCACAGCAACCAAACCACTGAAGGGAAACCGCCAGACCGCGCAGTCTTCAACCCGCCAAGACAGACCACCAGACCGCCCTGTCACCAACTTCAACACTCCCACTCAAGGTGGAGCATATATATCGATCATGCCTAGCTTGTTACAATTATGAAGAAACGAGGCGGAGACTGGTTGGTGAAGATGTCAGCCAGCTCTTTATCAGAAGTGACGAAGAGAGTGCAAATTTGTTCCTTCAAAATCTCCTCACGAATGAAATGACAGCCGACCTCAATGTGCTTGGTTCTTTTATGGAAGACCAGATATTTGGAGATGTATATGACAGCCTTGTTATCACAGAACATAGGTAGAGGATGGTTGTACACCTCTCCTAAATCCAGCAGGAGAGCCCGTAGCCACTTTAACTCACAAGTGGTCGATGACATACTACGATACTCTGCTTCAGCACTAGACCTGGAAACAACCGACTGCTTCTTGCTCTTCCAGCTCACCAAATTTCCCCCAACAAAGGTGCAAAAACCTGAGGTTGACTTGCGATCCCCTTTATCATCAGCGTAACTCGCATCTGAGTATGCTTCAACCCTCAGATGACCATTCTTCTAAAAGAGTAATCCTTTCCCAGGCACTGCTATGACATATTCCAAGATCCTCAAGGCGGATTGCAGATGACACTCCCTAGGTGATTGCATGAATTGACTCACTTTGCCCACAACATAGGAAATGTCGGGCCTGGTGACGGTGAGATATATGAGCTTACCAACCAGACGTCGGTACCGCATAATATCTGAAAGAGGAGGCGAATCATCTGTCCAGGTTTTGTCTTCTCCAGTTTCCATGGGGCATCAGGCAGTTTTAGCTCCACTCAATCCTGCCTCTTTTAAAAGATCGAGGGCATACTTACGTTGGGAGAGGACTAAGGAGTTGGGCTTCCGAGATATTTTGATCCTAAGAAAGTACTTTGGAGATCCCATGTCCTTTGTGATCAGGTGTTGACGGAGGTGTTTCTTTGTCAACGTTACCCCCTCCTGGTCATCGACAGTAAGAAGAATGTCATCGACATAAACCGCAAGAACAACCATACCAGAGGCGGTTTTCAGAACAAATAAGGAGTGATCGGCTGAGATTCTTATAAAACTAATGGCCGCAACAATGCCACTAAAATTGTCAAACTAGGGACGCGGACTTTGCTTGAGGCCATAAATAGCCTTCTTCATTCGGCATACATGGGTCTCCCCCTGAGCAACATACCCCGGAGGTTGCTCCATATAAACATCTTCCTGTAGATCACCATAGAGGAAAGCATTCTTAACATCCAGTTACGAAATCGGCCAGTCCCGATTGACAGCCACAGAGAGAAGGACCCGTATGGTGCTGAGACGAGCAACGGGAGAGAATGTATCGAAATAATCAACACCATAGGTCTGAGTGAATCCTTTAGCCACCAGGCGGGCTTTGTAGTGATCCACACTACCATCGGGGAGGAATTTCACCACAAAAACCCTGCGACAGCCAACAACATTTGTGCTAACAGGAGGAGGAATAAGAGTCCAGGTACCCCGTTCAGTGAGAGTAGCGATCTCGTCATCCATGGTAGCCTTCCAATGCGGAAGGGTAAGAGCTTCCTGATAGGAACAGGGGGTGGAAGTAGAAGAGATAGCCAGAGCAAAGTCCCTGCGAGCAGGTGTCAGACGAGCATAGGAAACAACAGCAACAAGAGGATGCTGGCTACAAGCCCGGACCCCCTTGCGAAGAGCTATGGGTAGATCCAGGTCGGCATGTTCCTCAGCAACTGGAGCATCCGTGGCGGAGAGAACTGGCTCAGGAGGAGAGAGTGACAGCGATGAAGAGGAGGGAGATGGGGGAGAAGAGGTGGGAGAGGGTGGAGAGAGTGGAGATGGTGGAGATGGTGGAGGTGGAGGAATAACAGTAGGAGCAAAGGTAATGGTGGGGTTATGGGGAGAGGTAAGATCAGCAGGAGTAGAGGAGGAAGAGGAAGAGAAATAAGAGGCATTTTCAAAGAAGGTGACATCCGAAGAGACAAATTACTTGCGGGTAACGGGGTCAAAGCAACAATAACCTTTCTGAGTGGGAGAGTACCCCAGAAAGACACATTTAGTGCACCGCGGGGAGAGTTTGTCGCGGGTGGCAGAGGGAGCATACACAAAGGCTGTGCAGCCAAAGATACGTAGAGGAAGAGGAAAGGGTTCTTTGCCCGGATAGAGAATGGAGAAAGGAGTTTGAACACGGAGAACGGTGGAGGGAATGCGATTGATGAGATAGCAGGAGATGAGGATAACATAGCCCCAGTAGGAGCGAGGGACATGCATTTGCGTGAGCAGAGTGCGAGCGACATCAAGGAGGTGACGGTTTTTGAGTTCCGCTACTCCATTTTGTTGGGAGGTGTAAACGGAACTGGTTTGATGAATAATCACATGTTGCGTGCAAAAAGAGGAAAAAGCGTGACTGAGATATTCTTTTGCATTATCCGAGCATAAGATTTTAATAGAGACATCAAACTGAGTTTGAATGGAATGGTAAAAGGATGTCCATACATCAAAAAGTTCAGAGCGGTCGCGTAAGAGATATACCCAAGTAGAGCGAGAAAAGTCATCAATGAAACTAACAAAATAGGAACTACCCCGACCAATGGTAAGGGTAGGAGCAGGACCCCAGATGTCGGAGTGAACAAGATCAAACAGACGTGTAGAACCACGATCTTGCTTTAGAGGAAAGGAGGAGCAGTGATTCTTGCTAAGTTGACATGCGTCACAATTAAGAGGAGGATGATGCAGAGGGAGGTGGGGCAGAAGCTGGCGAAGAAGCCGGGGAGGAGCATGACCAAGGCGAAAATGCCATTGGAGAAGATCTGTAGAGGAGGAGGAGAAGGCGGATAGAGCAGAGATATTATTGAGGAAGTAGAGGCCGCCGCTCTCAGTCCCAGTAGCAATCGTCCGTTGGGATGCCGGATTCTGAAAAGAACAAGAAGTAGAAGTGAATGTGACGGAGCACTGTAGTTGCTTGCATAAAGAAGTAACCGATAATAAATTGCAAGGAAACTGGGGCACATAGAGTGTATCTGCCAGGAAAGAGAGGGAGAGACTTGAACCATGCCCGCCCCATTGACCGTGGAGGAAGAGCCATCAGCAACTATGGCCGGGGGAAACCGATCATGTGTTTCAAGATGAGAGAAAAACAGAGGATTGCCTATCATATTAATTGTAGCACCAGAGTCGATCAACCATCATCCACGAGTAACAGCGTGGGCACTACCAGAAGAGGTGACAACAACAAGTCGCAAGCCGGGCGAACAACAGCAGGCCGCGCGGCTAGGAAAATCGCAAGTAGGAGAAAATAGGTCGGACGGTAAAAGAGAGGCCGCAACTACTAGTAAGCAGGAGCGGATAGAAGGAAACAGGTCGAGGCAAGGAGCGAAGGCAGTTAGGAGAGGAGCAACAAGGTCGCGACGACTACCAAACAGGTCGCGGCGACTAAGAGGAGGAGAGCGGTGAGAACAGGTCGCTGCGACTTAAGGACAGGTCGAGACAATAAAGAAAAGCAGCTAGAGAAGAGAAGCAAGGAGAAACAAGCCGTGGGAATCAGAGAGCGCACACAATCAGGAGGAAAAGACCGTGTCCTCTAATACCATGTTAAAACCGAACAAAAACAAACCGTAAGTTGTTTAACAAAAACTTTATTATCCCAAAAAAGGTATCTATTAAAAAGGTATGGCCTCCCTTATATAGAATGGAGGAGAGATGAGAGAATACAAATAAGATATGTGGGACTAAAAATTTACAGGACTAAGAGGACTAATACAAAACAATTCGCACAAGCCGCGCGGTTAGATAGAAGGGTTAACCGCTCGGCTACCACCAGAGAGAGAGAGATCACTATGGGAGACCACTAGACCGCCCGGTCTCCAATTCTCCAGAGGAAAGCCGCTAGACCACTCGGACTCCATACAGCAACAACAAAGTGATGCGCCCGCGAACAGACTCTTACTGTGGTTGGTTCGGTGAGTTGATCGCCGCGGGCTCGCTCGGGTAGGCAAGTGCACCTATCGCAAGTAGTACTCGATATTCGGGGGAATACCGAGGCCGTATTGTTCTCGGGGTCGTGTTGACTATTCTTACTCCTCCGGGAGGACTATTATTTTACTGAAAGTAAGGTGGATTTTTTTACTTAATAAAAGACGGAAAAGCAAAGGAGCAAAAAAAACGATTTAGAAAATATTCGATGAAGGGTTAACGCTCGGCATCGAATCGGATTAAGACTAAAATAATTTTTAATAATAAAAAGACTTAGTTTTCAAATTAATAATAAGGCAACTTGGCCGTGGAGGTTCCACAAATGTGAGCTCACCTAGCTATAGGGATATCGCTCAGCTAAACGTTAAGACTATTCGACCGAACGTTAGACCGACGAAGGATTCCTCTTAACGCCCGCTTTACGCTAAGAACCCCGCTATTGGGTGGGGAACCCAATCCAGTAGAATTACGCTTGTCCTCTCTCGAGGGTATGCACGCAACTCTATTTACCCAGGGGTGATCGGTCCATATGCACGGCCTCTCGGCTAGCTAGCATATGGACTACGGAAATAGGGCCCACACATCGATTATGTGGTCCTACGCGTCGTAAACCCGGGGTAAACCTTAAGTGCTTAAATTAAAATGAAAATAAAGAGCTTTAATTATTATAAATCATTTTAAATGTCCCAATTCTCTTCGATGCCGAGGCTAATAGCGATTAGCCACACATCGGTATGGGGACGGCTTATAATTTAGTGAGGCGTGAGTTCGAAATTAAACGCTAAATTATTATAAGAAGGGGACATAAGAAAAATAAAAGAACATTTAGAAAGCTGAAAAATTAGCTAAAACAAGAACTCACGCACACTCCAAATTATAAATTAAACAGGAACTAAGTTACACATAAAAGAAATTTGCATATTTCAAATTTGCGAGTCCCACTCAAACGAGTGGGGGCGGTAAATAAAAGCTGAAAATTGCAAGTCCTACTCAAACGAGTAGGACTGAAATGAAAGCGAGTCCTACTCAAATGAGTAGGAGAAAATAAATGCGATTACAGGGCTATAAAGTCCGGCCATTTAACTCAAGTGAGTAGGCGGAAAAATAAAGAAAGAAAAATAACAAATCCTACTCAAACGAGTAGGCGGGAAATAAAGTCCGGCCATTTAAACTCAAGTGAGTAGGCGAAAAAATAAAGAAAGAAAAATTACAAGTCCTACTCGAATGAGTAGGACTGAAAATGAAAACGGTGCGCCATTTAACTCTTAACGAGTAGGCGGAAATAAATACACACAGACACACACACTCCATAAGAAATTCAAGAAAGTAATAAAGCTAACACCTACACTCACACACTCTACACAATTTGAATCAAAGCATAAAAGTTATACACCTACACTCACACACACTTCATGAAGATTAAGAAGAACAAAAGGAAATTTAGGCTCATACACTCACACACACAAATAAAAAGCAAAATGAAAGTTACCTAAAAATTAAAATTTTAACTTTTTCATGCTTCGGTTTTGCCAAAAACAAATAAAAAGAGGAAATTTCAATTTTTAGAAGACAAAAGTTTTTCAAAACAAATTAAAAACCAAAGTTTTTGGAAAATTAAAATGCCAACATTTTCATTCTTATGATGTTATGAAAGTGATAAAAAAGGTGAGAAAGAAGATGAAAAGAACAAAAGAGGTTTTACAATCCTAAAAGAAAACTAAGTAAAAAAAAAGAACAAAATCACTTTTTAAACCTCTTTTATAAAATCATAAGAATGAAATCAAAATTCTTTCAAGAAAAAGACAAGGAGAAAAAAAAGGAAAACCTAGCATACCTAAGCATGAAAACAAGTTAAAAAAAACAAAGTGAATAAATTACACTCATACACACACACACACATTTCATAAATGAAGAACAAAGATGAAACTAAGAATAAAAGGGAGAAGGAAAGTGGGCACAAGTGTTCATTCCAAAGCCATATATGAAGAGAAAATTTAACATTTTATTGATTAAAAGAAGGTATTACAAGCTATTACAAGGGCTAAAGCTAAAGCAAAACAAAACTTGAAATAAAGAAGGGAGAAATCTCCTTACATAGCACTAGAAATCACGGATGCAGCCCACAAAAAGACACTAAATTGGCCCAAAAATCTGAACCCTTGGACCTTACAGAACTGGGCAATTTATAGGCAAAAAATTCTAAGTACACGCCCTCGGTCACGGGCGTGTAGGGGGGGCGTGACAGTACTATTCATGAAGGCGGCCGGCGATTGGACAGGAAAGTTGACTTCGGGCTGAGTTCGCAGCAGTCACGCCCCAGGTCACGGGCGTGACTCTGGGCGTGTCGGGGAGGTAGAACCGGGCGCGGGTTGCGTCGAAAGTCTTTGTCAGCATCTTGTCGGGCCAGCTGGAAAGGTCACGCCCCAGGTCACGGGCGTGACGCTGGGCGTGTCAGTTGGTGTCGACACTCGACGAATGTCGAGCGAAAAGTGTCGAGTCGAAATCGTCGAGCGGAAATTGAGTCACGCCCCAGGTCACGGGCGTGACGCTGGGCGTGACTGTTGGTGTCGACACTCGACGATCGTCGAGATGAATTCGTCGAGTGGAGTGAACACGGGCTTGGGTCATGCCCCGTGTCGGGTGACACGGGCGTGTCGCCACGCGTGTCGAGCTTTTTACTTCAAAAATCTGCCTGTTCACGGAATTTGAGCGTCACGCCTTGGTCACGGGCGTGACAAATATGTCACGGGCGTGTACTGCCCAATTTTGGCAGATTTTGAACTTTTTCTAAAAAATAAAATAAAACAAGTTAGAAGCAAATTTACAAGAATAGAAACATTTTATTGAACAAAAATAAGTAAAAACGACGAAAATAAATGAAAATGACTAAATTAATGTGCACAAAAATACGTATATTTACAATTCATCAAATACCCCCATACTTAGGCTTTTGCTATTCCAGAGCAAAAGTTTGAGGTGAATCTATAAGGAATAAAAAAAACTCTAAGTTTTGGCTATCGCTTAATCAATTATAAGAGAGATCGAAATAAATATACGGGGTGTAAGAGTTAAGTCCTAAAATTATGTAGATGATTTAAATAGCGCAAAAGTTTTGGCCAAAAGACTTCTTGATGTAATCAAATAGAAGGCAACATTTGTAATGGTTAGATTAACGAAAATAGTTTGGAATTATAAGAACTCTAGCTTATACGAGTGCTACTGGAAATAATACAATTTACTAATTATGCTCTCAAAAAGATTTTTGAATTAATTCTAGAATCGTGTAATTGGCTAAGGGGGTAGTGGGTTTATGAAGAGGGTTTTGATATTTGAGGTGAGGTATTTTTTTCTCGAACCTCCATTTTTTTTCTTTTGGATTATTAGGAAAATGAAATCTTATTTTCCTAATATGATTTTTGTTTTTCAGCTTCATAAGAATAAAATTAACCCAATGTATATTTGTAGGAGTAATGAATTTTATCCTCTTACTCCTTATATATTTTTTTTTTAAATTATTGGGTGCCTATGTTTACGGAACGAAATCTTATTCCCATTGACATAAGATCTTTTAAGGATAAAAATTTTCATGCCAAGTAGGTCATGAAAAGTGAGGGGAGAAAGGAAAACTAGATTGTAATCCTAAAAATTTTTGAGAGCAACCTTAATAATTTGTACGTTCCAATTTTTCAGAAAGCTAAAAGTAAGTATAATTGAATTCTATAGTCGTTATTTCCTAACATAATATACGTGCTCCTATGAAAAATTAGAAGTAGTGCCTAAAACGAGTTCGCTAGTTTTAACAAAGCATAAAGAATTCTTTAAAACTTAACCCCGGCTATTTAAATTTTTCAATCAATAATTAATAAACGGGTAGTGAACAAAGAATTAATCAAATTCGCATATAAATAAACTCAAAACTGAATTTTTGGATAGCAGAAAAGTTAAGTATGGAATATTTAATTTATTTATTTCAAAACATTTTTTTTTTGATTTTTATAGTTTTTGTTATCATTTTTTTGTTTTTTCATTTATTATCTTTTTTTTTGTATTTTTGATTTTCTCAATGTTTTTGAAAATTTTTTTTAAACTATTATCTTTTTTTTATATTTTTTAAGAGAATTTTCATTTATGTACAAAAATATGGGAGAAAAAGAGAGGTTTTTACAAGAATGAGTAAGGGGGAGAGAGAAAAAAGGAAGTACAAAAAATATTTACAAAGTGAAAATAAATATATTTTTTTGTTTTTTCTCTTTTTTTTCTTTTTTTTTGTTTTTGAGTTTTTTTTTGGAAAAAAAAAGAAAGAAAGAGAACAAAACAAAATTTTTTTTGGATTTTTTCATTTAAATTTTTTTGTTTCATTTTAAGATGTTTTTTAATTTTTTTGTTTTTGTTGTTATATGTATTTTTTTTGTATTTTTTTTTGAAATGCAGAAAAAAAAATGAAGTGCAGAAAGTAAAGTACGAAAACACCCACATACTTAAGTCCAACATTGTCCCCAATGTTGTATCGTAAGTATGCGGAACAGAAAGGAAAGACAATATATACAAAGAAAAGAAAGGAAGGGGGTAGAAGCTTCCCTGAAACGCGTAGGGGGAGGCCGATCAGAAACCCTGCGTTTATTAGAAAAAAAACAGCAAAGGTAATAAGGAAATAGCGAAAAAGATAAGCGAGGGGTGCCTCCCAGGAGCGCTTTGTTTATAGTCGTGTAGCTTGACTATTTTGGCGGGTTTATTAGGTGGAGGAAAGTTATGGTTTCGCTAAAACCGATCACTGGGTCGCCTGCTATATAAGACTTTAACCGATGACCGTTTACTTTAAAAGAGCCTTTGTCCGGGTGGGAGACGAGTACGGTTCCATAAGGAAAAACTTCTTCAACTAGGAAGGGACCGGATCATCTAGATTTTAATTTACCTGGAAAAAGCCTAAGACGTGAATTGTAAAGAAGGACAAGATCGCCCGGAGAAAATAATTTTTGGGACTTGATTTTTCGATCGTGGTATAACTTAGAGCGCTCCTTATAGAATTTATTGCTCTCGTAAGCGTTCGCACGCCATTCATCGAGCTCGTTTAGTTGCAGTTTTCTATTCTGAGCGGCTAAGTTGGAGTCGAGGTTTAAGAGTTTTAAAGCCCAAAGTGCGCGATGCTCTAATTCTACGGGTAAATGGCACGCTTTGCCGTAGACTAACCGGAACGGCGTACATCCAATAGAGGTTTTGTATGCCGTCCGATACGCCCACAACGCATCGTCGAGTTTAACGGACCAATCTTTCCTATTTAGTGAAACGGTTTTTTCTAAAATTCGCTTAATCTCTCGATTTACTAACTCGACTTGGCCACTTGTTTGCGGGTGGTAGGGGGTGGCATGCTTATGCGTGACTCCGTATTTAGCTAACGTCTTAGCCATAAGAGCGTTACAGAAATGCATTCCCCTATCACTAACAATTGCGCGAGGCGTGCCGAAGCGAGAAAATAATTTTTTAAGAAATGTAACGACGACTCGCGCATCGTTGGTGGGGAGAGCTTGCGCTTCCGCCCACCTCGATACGTAGTCCACCGCCACTAAAATATACATATTTTTGAAAGACGGAGGTAGGGGGCCAACAAAATCTATGCCCCATAAATCGAAGATTTCGCACTCTAAAAACATGTTTTGGGGCATCTCGTCGCGACGAGAGATGTTACCCGACCGCTGACAGCTATCGCATGCGCGCACAAAATTATGCGCGTCTTTGAAGAGAGTGGGCCAAAAGTAGCCCGCCTCTAGCGCCTTCCGAGCGGTCCGGTTGGCTTGATAATGCCCACCGGCTGGACCCTCGTGGCAGTGCTTAAGAATTTGTAAGCACTCCACACCCGCAACGCATCTTCGGACCGCTTGGTCCGCGCAGATACGAAAAAGAAATGGGTCCTCCCAAAAGAAATTTTTCAAGTCAGAAAAGAATTTCTTCTTTTGATGACTGGAAAACTCTTTTGGAAGGACCCGCGCTACTAAAAAAATTGCAAAATCTGCGAACCAAGGAGAAGATGACGAAGATGTATTAATGGCAAGAAGGCGTTCCTCGGGGAATCTGTCATTTATTTCAGATTCGACGAGCGCTTCCGCACCCGGATTTTCTAAACGGGAGAGGTGGTCCGCCGCTAGATTTTCCGCTCCCCGCTTGTCTCGGATCTCCAAATCAAACTCTTGTAGGAGGAGAATCCATCGAAGAAGGCGGGGCTTCGCATCATTTTTAGCTAATAAATATTTAAGCGCGGAGTGATCGGTAAAAACGATAACTTTAGATAGCGTTATATACGAGCGAAACTTATCGAAAGCGAAAACGACGGCTAAGAGTTCCTTTTCCGTTGTCGTGTAATTTACTTGTGCGGAAGTGAGCGTCTTGCTAGCGTAATAAATAGGATGAAAATGTTTTTCTACGCGTTGGCCAAGAACGGCACCTAAGGCAATATCACTAGCGTCGCACATTATTTCGAACGGAAGGGACCAATTAGGGGCCACTAAAATTGGTGAAGAGATAAGTTTTTGTTTTATCAAATTAAAGGCGGACTCGCATTCGCTACTAAAGATGAAACGTGATTCCTTTTCCAAGAGGTGAGTTAGCGGCTTTGTTATTTTTGAAAAGTCTTGAATGAAGCGTCGATAAAAGCCCGCATGGCCTAAGAAACTCCTAATAGATTTTACGTTTGTTGGATGCGGAAGTTTTTCTATAATTTCTATCTTGGCCTTATCCACCTCTATCCCCTTAGACGAAATCATATGGCCGAGGACCAAACCTCCTCGAACCATAAAGTTGCATTTTTCCCAATTTAAAACAAGGCTTGTGTCCTCGCACCGTTGAAGGACACGATCTAAATTTTGAAGGCAATCGGGAAAAGAGCGTCCGAAAACAGAAAAGTCATCCATAAAGACTTCCATAATGTCTTCTACTAGCTCGCCAAAGATCGCTAGCATACATCTTTGGAATGTAGCTGGCGCGTTGCAGAGTCCAGATGACATTCTTCGATATGCGAAGGTGCCAAACGGGCAAGTAAAAGTTGTTTTCTCTTGATCATCGGGGGAAATGGGGATTTGGAAAAACCCCGATAAACCATCAAGAAAACAATAATACGGATGACCGGATAAACGCTCTAAAATCTGGTCTAGAAATGGCAGAGGGAAATGGTCCTTGCGGGTGGCGTCATTAAGTTTTCTATAATCGATGCACACTCGCCAACCCGTAACAGTACGAGTTGGGACAAGCTCGTTATGCTCATTCGCCACTACGGTAAGACCGCCCTTCTTGGGTACGACATGCACGGGACTAACCCATGCACTGTCTGAAATAGGGTAGATAATTCCCGCATCTAATAACTTAATGATTTCGGCTTTAACGACATCTTTCATGTTTGGGTTAAGACGACGCTGCGGCTGAATCGTTTTGCGGCAATTATCGTTAAGGAAAATCTTATGGGTGCAAAAGGAGGGGCTAATCCCCTTTAAGTCAGAGATTTGCCACGCAATTGCGTGGCGATGTCTAAATAAAACTTCCAATAAATCGTAAGTCTCCGAATCACTCAAGTCCGAAGAAATGATAACGGGAAGCGTATCGCCTTTTCCCAAAAAAGCGTATTTGAGCGATGCGGGTAAGGGTTTGAGGTCTAGGATGGGCGGTTCTTCTAGGGAGGTTTTAATTCCTATGTCTTTCTTACCAATTGGTTCGAAAGGCAAGTCTATAGACGTATCCTCATCGCTGTTGAAATTTTCGAGCGCATAAATATCGTCGTTTAAAAATACGGACTCGAAAATGGGAGAAGAACGATCTCTGAAAAAGGTATCTAAAGAATAGCAGAAATCGTCGCTCGATGACAAATTGTCCATCGAGGGATTAATAGAGAAAGTAACTTGGTCATCGCCTACTCGGAGGAGAAGGCTACCATTACTAACATCTATTAGTGCGCGGGAGGTGGCGAGAAA
Organism: Platanthera guangdongensis; assembly: GCA_039583875.1. Taxonomy (NCBI): domain Eukaryota; kingdom Viridiplantae; phylum Streptophyta; class Magnoliopsida; order Asparagales; family Orchidaceae; genus Platanthera; species Platanthera guangdongensis. The sequence goes on from CM077151.1 coordinate 194,467,307, forward strand.
AGGGCGACCGAGTATTATTGGTACCTCGGCGTCCTCCTCGATATCTAAGATGACGAAGTCTACCGGGAAGGTAAACTTGTCGACTCGGACAAGGATGTCCTCCACTACCCCGATAGGGAACTTAACCGAGCGATCCGCTAATTGGATGCGCATATTCGTAGGACTAGGAGTACCCAAACCTAAACGCGAAAAGAGCGAGAACGGCATCAGATTAATGCTAGCCCCTAAATCAGCTAAGGCGTACTTTACTAATATATCGCCAAAAAGGCACGGGATGGAAAATCGTCCCGGATCATTTTGTTTTGTGGGCAATTTATTAGTAAGGGCCGCCGAGCAGACAGCGTTGAGAGATACATGCGAAATATCCTCTAATTTGCGTTTATTAGAAAGTAGTTCTTTTAAAAATTTCGCATATTTGGGCATTTGTGAGATAGCCTCGCAAAAAGGAACATTAATGTGAATTTGTTTTAATAATAAAATAAATTTTTCATATTGCGCGTCCTTACGCTCGTTATCTAATTTATGCGGATACGGAAGAGCCTTGTTTAAAATAAAATTTTCTTTTATAATAGGTAAAGGCGGCGTAAGCGAAGAAAGGGGAAGAGGGGTCGGAGGTGAAATATGTACCTGAGGGTCGGTCCGTTTTGGATCGACCACCTCCTTTCCGCTACGGAGGGTTATAGCGTTGGCGTTCTCCCGCGGATTGGGCTCCGTGTTTCCCGGCAGTGCCCCGAGCGCGCGCTCAGACATCATCCTCGCCAGCTGTCCAACCTGTTGTTCGAGTGTTTTTAGCGATCCGGTGATGTTCCGGATATTTGACTCGTTGGACGCAATATACTTCGAAACATTTTCCTCCATCGGGGAGGGTTTCGGAAGAGGAGGAGGAGGAAGAAATCTGGGCGCAAAAGAAATAGGGGGACGCTGAGCATTATTCGGGTTGCTCCACGAGAAGTTGGGGTGATTCCTCCAACCCGGGTTATAGTTATTACTATAAGGGTTGTTGTTGGGGTTGAAGGGAGGACGACCCGAATTTCCCATGAAGTCCACGAACTCTTCAGCCACGCAGACGTTAGGGGGAATAAAACAAGGCGGAGTGGAGGAGGCAGCAGACATCTCCGCCACCTACTTTGTTAACCTTTCAACTTGAAGGGTCAAGAGAGCAGTGGCATCCACTTCAAAAAGACCAGCCGCCGGCTTTGGCCGTCCCCGCGGGACGTTCCATTGATAGGCGTTCATAGCCATCTCTTCGAATAAAGCCTGGGCGGCCTCGGGGGTTTTGTTGTTAAGCGTACCCCCCGACAGCCGCGTCAATCATTTGACGCGTCTGAAAATTCAGCCCATTATAAAAAATTTGAACTTGCAACCACGTTGGCAGCGCGTGGTGCGGGCAACGGCGGAGGAATTCCTTAAACCGTTCCCAAGTCTCGTATAGAGACTCAGGATCGTTCTGCACAAACAAAGAAATGTCCGCCCGCAACTTTGCAGTTTTTGCGGGCGGAAAGTACTTCGTTAGGAACCGTTCCGTCAACTCAGCCCACGTGGTGATACATCCTCGCGGGAGGGCATTCAACCACGCCTTGGCTTTGGACTTAAGGGAAAAAGGAAATAAGCGCAAACGAATGGCGTCATCAGTGACGCCATTAATCTTAAAGGTGTCGCAAATCTCCAAGAAATTGGACAAGTGGACATTTGGGTCCTCATTCGGCATTCCATCGAACTGCACGGCGTTTTGGACCATTTGAATGACACTTGACTTTATTTCAAAATTATTATTGGCCACCGCAGGGCGAACAATACTCGACCCAGAATCATCCAGGTTAGGCCGGGCGTAATAAGACATAGTACGCTCGGCCGCCGGGGGAGGGTTAGGCGCGGCCATAACTACAACAGTGGGTTCTCCGGTAGATTCCTCGGGATCTAAAGAAGGATTTCGGCGTTGAGATCGAATACGCGCAAGAGAGCGTTCGATCTCAGGGTCGAAGTCAAAATCTTCAGACTCTGAGGGTTGTCCACGGGTCATACACCCAAACAAAAATAAAACAAAATAAACATCTTCTTTTTTGTTTTAAAATAAAGTTTTTAGTTAGTTTTTTTTTATAGAAAATAAGTAAAATTAATAGACTCCGGAATTCGAAATAGCAACTCAAAAAGAGAGTCCCCGGCAACGGCGCCAAAAACTTGATGCGCCCGCGAACGGACTCTTACTGTGGTTGGTTCGGTGAGTCGATCGCCGCGGGCTCGCTCGGGTAGGCAAGTGCACCTATCGCAAGTAGTACTCGATATTCGGGGGAATACCGAGGTCGTATTGTTCTCGGGGTCGTGTTGACTATTCTTACTCCTCCGGGAGGACTATTATTTTACTGAAAGTAAGGTGGATTTTTTTACTTAATAAAAGACGGAAAAGCAAAGGAGCAAAAAAATGATTTAGAAAATATTCGATGAAGGGTTAACGCTCGGCATCGAATCGGATTAAGACTAAAACAATTTTTAATAATAAAAAGACTTAGTTTTCAAATTAATAATAAGGCAACTTGGCCGTGGAGGTTCCACAAATGTGAGCTCACCTAGCTATAGGGATATCGCTCACCTAAACGTTAAGACTATTCGACCGAACGTTAGTCCGACGAAGGATTCCTCTTAACGCCCGCTTTACGCTAAGAACCCCGCTATTGGGTGGGGAACCCAATCCAGTAGAATTACGCTTGTCCTCTCTCGAGGGTATGCACGCAACTCTATTTACCCATGGGTGATCGGTCCATATGCACGGCCTCTCGGCTAGCTAGCATATGGACTACGGAAATAGGGCCCACACATCGATTATGTGGTCCTACGCGTCGTAAACCCGGGGTAAACCTTAAGTGCTTAAATTAAAATGAAAATAAAGAGCTTTAATTATTATAAATCATTTTAAATGTCCCAATGCTCTTCGATGCCGAGGCTAATAGCGATTAGCCACACATCGGTATGGGGACGGCTTATAATTTAGTGAGGCGTGAGTTCGAAATTAAACGCTAAATTATTATAAGAAGGGGACATAAGAAAAATAAAAGAACATTTAGAAAGCTGAAAAATTAGCTAAAACAAGAACTCACGCACACTCCAAATTATAAATTAAACAGGAACTAAGTTACACATAAAAGAAATTTGCATATTTCAAATTTGCGAGTCCCACTCAAACGAGTGGGGGCGGTAAATAAAAGCTGAAAATTGCAAGTCCTACTCAAACGAGTAGGACTGAAATGAAAGCGAGTCCTACTCAAATGAGTAGGAGAAAATAAATGCGATTACAGGGCTATAAAGTCCGGTCATTTAACTCAAGTGAGTAGACGGAAAAATAAAGAAAGAAAAATAACAAATCCTACTCAAACGAGTAGGCGGAAAATAAAGTCCGGCCATTTAAACTCAAGTGAGTAGGCGGAAAAATAAAGAAAGAAAAATTACAAGTCCTACTCGAATGAGTAGGACTGAAAATGAAAACGGTGCGCCATTTAACTCTTAACGAGTAGGCGGAAATAAATACACACAGACACACACACTCCATAAGAAATTCAAGAAAGTAATAAAGCTAACACCTACACTCACACACTCTACACAATTTGAATCAAAGCATAAAGTTATACACCTACACTCACACACACTTCATGAAGATTAAGAAGAACAAAAGGAAATTTAGGCTCATACACTCACACACACAAAAAAAAAGCAAAATGAAAGTTACCTAAAAATTAAAATTTTAACTTTTTCATGCTTAGGTTTTGCCAAAAACAAATAAAAAGAGGAAATTTCAATTTTTAGAAGACAAAAGTTTTTCAAAACAAATTAAAAACCAAAGTTTTTGGAAAATTAAAATGCCAACATTTTCATTCTTATGATGTTATGAAAGTGATAAAAAAGGTGAGAAAGAAGATGAAAAGAACAAAAGAGGTTTTACAATCCTAAAAGAAAACTAAGTTAAAAAAAAGAACAAAATCACTTTTTAAACCTCTTTTATAAAATCATAAGAATGAAATCAAAATTCTTTCAAGAAAAAGACAAGGAGAAAAAAAAGGAAAACCTAGCATACCTAAGCATGAAAACAAGTTAAAAAAAAACAAAGTGAATAAATTACACTCATACACACACACACAAATTTCATAAATGAAGAACAAAGATGAAACTAAGAATAAAAGGGAGAAGGAAAGTGGGCACAAGTGTTCATTCCAAAGCCATATATGAAGAGAAAATTTAACATTTTATTGATTAAAAGAAGATATTACAAGCTATTACAAGGGCTAAAGCTAAAGCAAAACAAAACTTGAAATAAAGAAGGGAGAAATCTCCTTTCATAGCACTAGAAATCACGGATGCAGCCCACAAAAAGACACTAAATTGGCCCAAAAATCTGAACCCTTGGACCTTACAGAACTGGGCAATTTTTAGGCAAAAAATTCTAAGTACACGCCCTCGGTCACGGGCGTGTAGGGGGGGCGTGACAGTACTATTCATGAAGGCGGCCGACGATTGGACAGGAAAGTTGACTTCGGGCTGAGTTCGCAGCAGTCACGCCCCAGGTCACGGGCGTGACTCCGGGCGTGTCGGGGAGGTAGAACCGGGCGCGGGTTGCGTCGAAAGTCTTTGTCAGCATCTTGTCGGGCCAGCTGGAAAGGTCACGCCCCAGGTCACGGGCGTGACGCTGGGCGTGTCAGTTGGTGTCGACACTCGACGAATGTCGAGCGGAAAGTGTCGAGTCGAAATCATCGAGCGGAAATTGAGTCACGCCCCAGGTCACGGGCGTGACGCTGGGCGTGACTGTTGGTGTCGACACTCGACGATCGTCGAGATGAATTCGTCGAGTGGAGTGAACACGGGCTTGGGTCACGCCCCGTGTCAGGTGACACGGGCGTGTCGCCAGGCGTGTCGAGCTTTTTACTTCAGAAATCTGCCTGTTCACGGAATTTGAGCGTCACGCCTTGGTCACGGGCGTGACAAATATGTCACGGGCGTGTACTGCCCAATTTTGGCAGATTTTGAACTTTTTCTGAAAAATAAAATAAAACAAGTTAGAAGCAAATTTACAAGAATAGGAACATTTTATTGAACAAAAATAAGTAAAAACGACGAAAATAAATGAAAATGACTAAATTAATGTGCACAAAAATACGTATATTTACAATTCATCACAAAGCAACCAAACCACTGAAGGGAAACCGCCAGACTGCACGGTCTTCAACCCGCCAAGACAGACCGCCAGACCGCCCGATCACCAACTTCAACAACACTATTGACAGGCCTTCCTCAAAACTCTATAAATAGACCCTTGGGGTGCCTTGGAGAATGATCAGTTTTTCAACACTCCTCATCCTCTTCCTTCATCCTCCAAGGAACCTTGCTCGGCATTGGCTAGGGAGGGGGAGATCTCAAAGGTCTTCCGGGTGTGAGGTGACACCTCCACGCTAGAGCCAGGGGTCGTTCCCCAAATTCAGGTCTCTCACTAAGGGAGGGCTTAATAGAAGTAGGTGTGATTTGCACCCCTAGGTCCGAACTCTAGGTGGAACCGAATCTTGGTTCCAACAGTACAAACTCCTCCAAACTGCTCCTAAGAGCTTACACCTCAGATCCCTCAGGATCTCTAAGTCTTCTAGAATACTTACTTCTCAGCCATAAGGCCTATAACTTAGTGGTCAGCAGACCACCTACCTCAGGTTGTTAAACCCTACACTCAGGTTGGGAGGACAACCCTACCTCAGTTCCATAAAGGATCCAACCTCAGAGCTCTTCAGTGATCCTACACTTAGTGACCCTCAAGCCACCTACCTCAGCCATATCTCCAAGGCCTATAGCTCAGGCTTCTCATCCCTACAACTTCAGGCATAAGGCCATACTCTCATAGTGCTGCAATACTCTTACAGCTTAGTACCCAACAGGTACCTACCTCATTGCCCTTCCAGGCACCTATAACTCAATGACAAGCTTGTCACATACCTCAGGTCAAAAGGCCATACACTCAGATCCACACTTGGATCCTACAGGATAAAGATGGGTTGGTGGATATTTTTGACACAAGAGATATTTCTCCGTGTCAAGCTTCTTGACTGAGATAGACTCAGCCCAACAATGACTACGAGAATTTATTTCCTGAGTCTACCTGCACTGAACTAAGAAGTACTTAGTCCTAACTTCTTCCACAACAACAAGTAATTACTTGAGTTGGAAGTGACTTGCGGAGCAATGTTCTGCATCTTTCTGAACTAAGCCTGAAGCTTAGCCCTAACTACTACTTCACAGCACCCGGGAATTTTCCTGCTGGTCAGTGAAATTGTTGTAGCTAATTGCTGCTACCTATGATTAGAAAATCTCAGCTCAACTTTGCAGACTAAGATAGCTCTGCCTTTTCTTCCTTTTAAGGGCTGAGGTGATTTAGCCCTGACTTTGACTCCTGAGAAAAAGTCCACTAAGTCTTCCTTCAGATCTCTGCTTCTTCAAGCTTCTTCTCTTCACAGCTTCCAGATTAAAATCTTCAAGATGCTTGTACAGCTAGAACTATGAAGAACTTAGATCAAGGGTCAGCACTTGGCTGCTTCCTCTTTCCTAAGGGAAATACTTCAGACTTACTTGCTGGTGCAGATGAAGATCACACCAGCTATCTTGTTGTTGACGATGTTGATATCAACAACTAACTTGATCTTCATCTTGCTGACTTGAGCTTCCTGTTCTTCAGCTCCGCAACAATGGCGGAGAAGAAGAACTTCCTTGATTTCTTTATCACGAAGTCTCTCTTCCTCTGTATGCCTTTTTCCTATTATTGATTTTGACCCAACGGCTCTTGAGCAGTGGGCCCCACATATTTAGTGGCAAGAAGCAAGCTTGAGCAGTGGGCCCCACATATTTAATGTCCAACAACAACCTTGCTTTAATTCCAACTATCGTACAATAGGTCTGCGACAACATTTGTCGCATACTGTAATCATCTCGCCACTAATTTGAAAAATGTTGACTTGTTGACTTGGTGACGTCATCAGCTGTGGACTTGGCCAAAAATCAAACAACATTACCATATGCGTTGAGTGAGTAAGCATCACTCAGCCCCAAAACACTTAGACAGATTATCTGTCTCATCGCATTGAGTGAGTAACCTTCACTCAATGCCAAACTACTTAGAATTGAAATTTATTTCTAGGTGTTGAGTGATACAGATTCATACAACACCAACTTGCTTTATCATCTATCTGCTGCTTGTCGTTGAGTGTGTGAGCATCACTCAATGCCGAACTCCTTAGACAAAATTCTGTCTTCACTAGGCATTGACAGCGTTGAGTGACCAACCTCCAATCAACATTTTTTGACTTAACCATTTTTATTCATAAATGTCTCAGAGCTTTCTTGTTCTCCGTTGAGACACACTTGTCTCAGCGGTTATGCTGAGACATACACTTGTCTCAGCGGTTATGCTGAGACAAACACTTGTCTCAGCTATTATGCTGAGACTAGCACTTGTCCAAGCGGTTCTTTCTTCACAGCTGAGACTGTCTTCTATCTTAGCAATTTCTTCTCAGCGGCCTCAAAGATTTCTTCTTCTCAGCTGAGACTGTCTTCCGTCTTAGCGGTTTCTTCTCATCGTTCTCAACGCTTTCTACTACTTAGCTTTGACTGTCTTCTATCTCAGCGGTTTTGCTGAGACCAACATTTCTCTCAATGCTTTTGCATTGAGCTTCTTAGCTGTCTCAGCTGTCTCGATGTTTTTGCCTTAGGCAAAATCTTCCTGCTTCTCTATCGTTGAGAGCATTGAGTGTGTCTTCATCACTGAATGCTTTTTTTCTTTGCCCAATTTCTGAACTTAGTTCGACTAACTGAACTGAGTTCGACGAATGGCGAACTCAGCTCGACGAACTCTGAACTCAGTTCGATGAATTTCTTGAACTGAGCTCGACAAACTCAGAGTCTCAACCTCTAAACTTAGCTCGATGAATGGTGAGCTCAGCTTGACAAACTCTGAACTTAGTTCGACGAATTCCTGAAATGAGCTCGACGAACTCATAATCTTAAACTCTGAATTTAGCTCGACGAATAGTGAGCTCAGCTCGACGAACTCTGAACTCAATTCGCCGAATTTCTGAATTGAGTTCTACTAACAGCCTTTTGTTGTATGGCATTGAGTGTGTATTCATCACCTAACTCCTGTGGACTTAGAGACAGATTTATATCAGCCCACATCATAGGTACGAGTTTACCTGACTTGGCCACTTAGGCAACTTCCTGCCTTTGCAGCATCTTCACTTTGTGACCACCTGTCACATCACTTAGAAAACCTGTCTAGACTTGTTCCATGGAACATCCTGCACATGATGAGGTTAAAAAACATCAAATACAACTATGCTCTTAGTGTTGATGGAGATGCCTCTTCAAATCCAATCTAGGGAACATTGTGGGCAATGGACCCAAAAATTAGTTCAAACATCCTTTTTGAAATTTTGTCATGGGAAACTATTTTGCATATCAGAGCTTTCCTGATGACATTGGCTAGAAACTTACCTCTAAGGTAAAGTTCTTTCCTTAGAATTGATCCAGTTGTGTGCTTGGATAGTCCAAACCATTTCATCGCCGATTTTAAATTATCCAGCAACATCTCTTCTTCGTCCTCAATTGCAGAGAGCTTTGCCAACTGCAGAGCTTTGCTTAGCCTCCTGGGGGTAATCTTGATCTTCTTTCCGCTTACTATAGTCTTGACTTTACCTGCCGAAGCTTTTGCTTTGGCATTGGCGAACAACTCTAGCACTTCCCTTGTCCACCTCTGCTCCTTCGAAGAGGAAATCTTGTCCCTTTGGTGCCATTTCGCAGGAGAATTTGAGAAGGCTAGCAAAAATTGTTTTTTGTCGATTCAACGAGTATGGGCGGGAGATTCCAAGGAATAGTGACTTTGCTTATTGCACAAGCTCTTCTACTTATAGTTATTTCCTAAGGGAAGGTGGAAGGTCACTACCTTATTTGATCAATTTTGATCAGCGGCCAGGATTGAATCTCGACACTTATCTGTAAGCCGACTTTTCTACAATTTTTGTTGAGTAAGCTTATTTTGCTCAACATCTCTTTTTCTTTAGTAATTAGATAGCAACTAGCCCCTAACTGAGTTGGCCTAACATACAAAGGTAAGATTTTCCTGCAGTACACATTCTAATAAGTGTTCTAAGTGGGGTGCAATTTGACATAATTTCAACATCCTAAAATTAATTTCAACTGAGTGTGTGTTACCCCCAAAACTCAATTGATTAAACCAAATATTGATACCTATCTAACCTATTTTTGCACATGTAATATATGACTTTCGGTATGTTGAGACTAGTTACTTCGTGTGGCATAGTGAACATGTGAGCCACTAACATATTTATTGAGAAGAGTTGTTTAGGCAAATGTTTTTACATCTTCTCAGTCATTTGTTTCAATTACCTTATCTCTAACATGCATAATCAATTTAGCAATTAAATAGTAGAATTAAAGCTAGGTGAATTCTACTTATCTCTGCCCCGTAGACTTGTAGCACATACTGGATTCACAGTCTCTTAGCATACCAACAACCTTGCTTCTAATCTTTAGCCATGATGTGCATCCGACTTTCCTTTGCATGCTCCCCCTGAATAATTGCACTAGTCTTTGACATCTTGTGAATGATGGTCTGTCCATCCACTGTCATCAACTTATGAGAACTTTTGAGGATTGCATCCTTGTACCAGTTCTGGGTCTGGCACATATTTGTCCTGGGGACATAATTGGGTATGGTCACATGGACGTTCCTACGAAACAAGATTTACCTTACCTTAGGAACCCAATACGACTTGGGTCCTAGGTTCCTGTTAGTTTGAAAATGCATATGTCTACCTACAGGAGCCTTGTCAGGAAGACTTTTTCTTTCCCATGGCACACTAGGTTTGTGCCAACAATCTATGACAAAGTGTCCCACTTTACCACAGCACCAACACTCATGAATATTATATCTTCTCTTCTGAGCAAGTATGGCAGCATGGTTGACTATTGATTGAACAGAAGGAAGAGCAGTTTCCTTATTCCAATTTCTCTTAGTCACAGTCTGACTGAGAGTAGGCCTGTCATGAGAAGAGCTTGATTTTTCACAAGGACTATCTACAGTAGTTCTCTTTGCAGAGGACATGCTGTTGGTCCTCTTAGAAGATTCCAAGTCTTGCTTCCTGGCAGATTTACCCTTGGTCAGAGTGTGTGCAGGGAGACTTTGAGAAAAGTCCACTGCCTTGCTCAAGAGTGATGGAGCTGGTGCATTAAATACAAAAGGTCCAGGATGGTCCTTTTGCACTTCTTCATGGGGAACCTTCCGAGCACTCATTCCCATGTCCTTTCTTCTTCCATTATAAGGAACTTTTGTAGTCTTACAAGGAAGATTCCCACTCCTCTAGTGACCATCCCTGGGGTCTTGGCCATACTTGTTGGAAGGGAGAATTACCTTGTGAATGGTAGACTGAGGCCTGAGAGGAGCTTGACCTCTTATCTTAGATTGGATAACTTTAGAGATCCCCTTAGACTTATATTTTCTCTTGATAGCATCTATCTTAGAGAAATTGACCACAATCCTCTTCTCCCTTACACGTTTCTCTTCAAGATCCTTAATAATAGAGTCCTTATATTTTATGGACTCAATATTGATATCTACCATGATCTTCAGATTGGTTGCTTCCCTCTCTTTTAGACATAGTAAGGATGAGGCTTCATCTTGTTGGGAAGCAGTCATCTGTAGGGAGTCTATTTCCTTTGCTTGTTTCTTAACAAGCAACTTGCTTTTCTTAACTGCATTAAGTAGTGTAGCATGATTTTCAATCAATTGATTGATATCATCTTCTGATAGATGACTCTCATCATCACTTGATGAGGATGCATCAGAGCCTGAGCAGGACTCATATCCAGACTCTGAGGATGAGATAGATGGGGAATATACCTGACTTTGTCCAGGCTGATCCTGGCAGAATTCTTCTTCTGGTGTAGCTGTCAGTTCATAGCTTCTGCATTCACCTTCCTCGGCTTCATCCACCTCTAAGTCACTATATGAATGTGACAGAGGGGCCCTGATCTTTGCACTTGTATCTAGAAGGACTTTGTCTTCTACAAGAGAAGCTAGTAGTCCAATGATCTTCTTGTCATTTTTGCTGATTTGAAGCTCCATTGATCTCCACACCTTATGGTTCTCTTTTGAACACATAAGTTAAAACCCTTTTAACTATCCTTTGATGTCTACTCAAACTATGATGTCCTTTTTAGTAACCTCCCTCTGATACTACTTGAAATTCTTTATTTCAAGAATAGCTAAATCATCTAGCGGGGGGGGGGGGGGGTTAATAGGTTTATTAGTCCTTAGTTACTATTTTTGAATCTCTTTTAGTTAGTTGCCTTATTGGTAGATTACATTTTGCTTTCAAGACAACCTACCTGCACAAATAAAAGCACCACAATAGTGTACACACAGATTTATAGTGGTTCACCAATCTTTGGGTAATTCCACTCTCCTCCCACCTTGCCAACTTCCTATTGGTCAAGTCACTTCTCCAAAACAATGCTCCAAAGAGATTACACCTCAGATCCCTCAGTATCTCTCAGTCTCCTCCAAGACTTACACCTCAGTCACAAGGGCCTACACTCAATGATACAAGTATCACCTACCTCAGGCAATTAATCCCTACCACTCAGGCTATGGAGGATAGCCCTACCTCAGTGCAAACTAGCTCCTACAATTCAGAGGGATTCACTCTTTTACATCTCAGGCAATATTGCCCTACTTCTCAGTGAGTAAAACTCACCTACCTCAGAGTAAGTTTGCTTCTACCTCTCAGATCCACAAAGGCTCCTACAAGATGGAAGTGAGTTGTTGAGGTTCTTGATTGGATACAAGAGGAATTCCTTTGTGCCAATCTACCTTGACTGAGTTAGACTCAACCCAACATTGACACCAGGAATATTTTCCTGAGTCTACTTTTCTGGACTAAGAACACCTTAGCTCCAACAACTTCACAGCAACAAGTATATCCATTTGAGATGGAAGTGACTTGTAGAACAATGTTTTGCCCCTTTCTGAACTAAACCAAAACCTCAGCCCTCTCTTCTTCATAGTAACAATGATGTAAATGCGTTTGCTTATATGAAAGCAACTTGCAGATTAGCTTCTTTGCACCTTTTTGAACTGAGCCAACTGCTTAGCCCTATCTGCTTATTCACAGCTCCCCAAGAGAATGTTCTTTTGTATTTGTTGGCTGGATCTGTGAAGCACCTGCAGTAAGGGTAGGCCCTAGCTACTGTCTCTTTCTCATAGAATCACCTTGAATTTGCTAGCTGGTGTAGATGAAGATGACACCAACAGTCTTGTTGTTGAAGATGTTGATATCCCTTGATATGCCTCTAGACTTGCTTATCTTAGTCTCTCTGTTCTTCAGCCACACCCACAACAATGGCGATTAGGAAGAACTACTGTAACGACTTCTCTTTCTGTAAAGAGCTTCTCCTTTTATTTATTGCAACCTAACGACTCTTTTAGCAGTGGGTCCCACACCATTAATGATGGCTGCATCTTTGCTTTAACGCCTAACCGTCATACAGTAGGCCTATGTCGCCTTTTGTCATGTACTGTGGCTTTACCACTAACAATTTGAATTTGGTTGACTCTTTGACTTGCTGATATCAACACCTGAAGACTTAGTCAAAATTCAAGCATCAGTAGAATAGGCATTGAGTGAAAGAGCCTCACTCAATGCCAAAGTAGTTAGACAGTTCTGTCTATCTTGGCATTGACAACATTGAGTGAGTAATGCTCACTCAATGCTTTTTGCCTTAACCCTTTCTGTAGCTTTTTCTGCATGCATGGCTTTGAGAGCGTTGAGTGAACACATCTCACTCGATGCCTTGTGCCTTAACCACATTCTACAATTTATGCGTTGAGAGCGTTTAGTGAACATGTCTCACTCAAAGATTTCTGCCTTGGCCATTTCTGCCTTTTCAGCATCTTAAGTGTTGAGAGCGTTGAGTGAGCATGCCTCACTCAATGCTTTTTTGCTTTAACTAATTCTTTATCAAGGCGTTGAGAGCGTTGAGTGAGCATGCTTCACTCAATGATTTCTGCCTTAGCTAGATCTTCTGTTTTAGAATTCAGTTTGAGCTCGACTAACTCAGGACTCTGTTTGACGAACTCTGAGCTCAGCTCGACGAATAAGTAATACCTTAGTTCGATGAATTTAGAGCTCAGTTAGACGAACACTGATCTTAGCACGATGAATTAGTAAAAGTTCTTAGCACGATGAATAAGTAAAAGTTTAGATCGACGAACTTGGGGCTTAGTCCGACGAACTCTGAACTCCGCTATTCAACAATTGTGAAGCTAAGATATTGAGTGAGTGAGCTATACTCAACGCCTGTGGAATTAGCCACTTTTCAGCTTAATTCCCTTTATGCTTTTGACTGTATTAACCTGACTCACAACATTTTGTTGTATGGCATTGAGTGAGTTGACTTCACTCAATGCCTGTGGACTTATCCACATTCTAAGCTTGCCACTTCTTGGATTTGACTGAATAGGATTTACTCATTACTATAGGTCATCTGGCGTTGAGTGAATGATCTTCACTCAACGCCTATGGACTTAGATAGTTTTCTGTCTTTCCACCACTTAGGTAAGAACTTACCTGACTTTGCCACTTAGGCTATCTGTACCATCATTGCTACTAGGTCATCCTACAATCATTAAACTTGAACACAGGTTAGATCACCACATGTGTATACATTGTTTGTTGGTCCTTCAAATCCAGGACATTGGGATCAATGGACCCAAAAACAGTAAATTATAAGTCCTACTCAAACGAGTAGGGGGAAATGACAAGTCATACTCAAATGAGTAGGCGGGAAATCAATGCAGTAAATTAAAAGTCCTACTCAAACGAGTATGAGGGAAATGACAAGTCCTACTCAAATGAGTAGGCAGGAAATGACAAGTCCTACTCAAACGAGTAGGAGGGAAATGACAAATCCTACTCAAACGAGTAGATGGGAAATGACAAGTCCTACTCAAACGAGTAGACGAGAAATGAAACCAGTAAATTGCAAGTCCTACTCAAACGAGTAGGCAGGAAATTATGAGTACTACTCAAACGAGTATGCGGTAAATGACAAGTCCTACTCAAACGAGTAGGCAAGAAGTGAAAGCAGTGAATGCTAACTCATACACGCACACACTCTACTTGAAGGAAAGAAAGCGATAAAGAAAGCTAAAACAAATTAACTCATACACTCACACACACACAACAAAAAATAGAAAAACAAAGTGATCGAAAAATTAAAACGATTACATTTCAACTGTTAGAACTTGCTAAAAATGCATAAAAAGAAGAAATAAAAATTAAAGGAGCAAAATGGTTTTCAAATAAATGCAAAAAATCAAAGTGTTTTAAAAATTAAAATAATAACTTTTTCATTCTTATAACTTTGTAAAAATGCTTAAAAGGTGGAAGAATGAGTAAAAGAACAAAAAGTTTTGCTAAAATAAAAAGACTAAGTTAAAAAATAAAACCACTTTAAAACTATTTTTATAAATCCATAAGAATGAATGAAAAGCACAAAAATCCTAAACCTAAACAAACCTAAGGGACAAGATAAGAAAAGCTATCATAATAACTAATAAGTTTGAGAAAATCTAAAATTAAACTAAGCAAAATGATAATTTGAAAACATAAAAACAACAAATCTAACTCATACACACACATACACCCATTTTAAAGAGAAAAACAAAGATTCAAAAGATCACTGAAAGAGGGGTACACAGATGCATTCCAATACAACATAAGGAGAGAAAATCTACAAATTTTATTAAGCTAAAAGAGAGTTATAAAAAGATAAAACAGGAACTAAAGAGATGGGGAGAAAATCTCCTTACATAGCTTAAAAAACACCCAAACAACACACTAGCAGTAAAATGGTTCCAAAATTTTGAACACTTGGATCTTACATAAAAGTCCTATTTAAAGGCAAAAATTTGAGATTTACACGCCCTGGTAAAGGGTGTGTAGGGGGGGGGGGCGTGTCGGTTCTGGTGGATAGATAAGCCAGACAGTTATTGGTTGTTTACTTCGGGGCTCTTCTGAAAGTTCCACATGGCGGTCACATGCATGCGCCGAATGACACAGGCGTGTAGGATGGGCGTGACTAGTGAAAGCATTGAGTCCTTACCTCGCTGGAGGCTTCTTGTCTGGAAAAGTTGAGCTAGCCACGGGCGTGCGCTGAATGACACGGTCGTTTTATTTGCATTGAGTGTCTAGTCAGACTGGAGGCCTTGAGTGTCGAGTCAGGATTGACAGAGGCGTGTAAATCGCGACATGAGCATGTTCACTCAATCTTTTCAAGAATTCTCGATAGACAGCAGTTTTCCAAAGGCATCAAAGTGACACAGCGAGGTCACGGGCGTGACCAAATTGTTAGAAAGTAGCGAAAAGAAGCGAAAAGTAGAGAACAAGCCGAATAAACTTTTGAATAATCGAAATCTTATTATCCAAAAAAGATAACTATTACAAAGGTATGCCCTCCCTTATATAGAATGGAGGAGAGAAGAGAGAATACAAATAAGAGATGTGGGACTAAAAATTTACAAGCCAAGCGGACTGTACAAAGTAAACCGCACAGGCCGCGCGGTTAGACAGAAGGACTAACCGCACGGCTACAATAAGAGAAGCAGAGAGGTCGCCTGTGAAGATTGCTAGACCGCCCGGTTTACAAGTCGCCGAGTCAAACCGCCAGACCGCGCGGTCTCCAACCCGCCAAGACAGACCGCCCGGTCACCAAATTCAACACTCCCCCTCAAGCTGGAGCATATATATCAATCATGCCCAGCTTGTCGCAAACATGCAGAAACGAGGCGGAGACTGGCTTGGTGAAGATGTCAGCTAGCTCTTTATCAGACGTGACAAACGGAGTGCAAATTTGTTCTTTTAAAATCTCTTCACGAATGAAATGGCAGTCAACCTCAATGTACTTTGTTCTTTCATAGAATACCGGGTTTTTGGAGATGTATATGGCGGCCTTGTTATCACAGAACATAGGAAGAGGATGGTTGTACACCTCTCCTAAATCTAGCATGAGAGCCCGCAACCATTTCAACTCACAAGTGGTTGACGCCATACTGCGATACTCAGCTTCTGCACTGGACCTGGAGACAACAGACTGCTTTTTGCTCTTCCAGCTCACCAGATTTCCCCCAACAAAGGTGCAAAAACCTGAGGTAGACTTGCGATCCTCTTTGTCATCAGCATAACTTGCATCTGAGTAGGCTTCAATCCTCAGATCACCATTCTTCTGAAACAGTAATCCTTTCCCAGGCGCTGCTTTGACATATTCCAAGATCCGCAAGGCGGACTGTAGATGACATTCCCTAGGCGCTTGCATGAATTGACTCACCTTGCCCACAGCATAGGAAATGTCGGGTCTGGTCACTGTGAGATATATGAGCTTACCAACCAGACGCCTGTACCGCGAACTATCTGAAAGAGGAGGCGAATCATCTGTCCAGGTTTTGTCCTCCCCAATAGCCATGGGGCATCGGGCAGGTTTAGCTCCAGTCAATCCTGCCTCTTTTAAAAGATCAAGGGCATACTTACGCTGAGAGAGAACTAAGGAGTCGGGCTTCCGCGAGTGTTCGATCCCCAGAAAGTACTTTGGAGAGCCCATATCTTTAGTGATCAGATGTTGGCAAAGATGTCGCTTTGTCAGGGCTACCCCTTCCTGGTCATCGCCAGTGAGAAGAATATCATCGACGTACATAGCAAGAACAACCAGCCCAGAAGGAGTTTTGCGAATAAAGAGAGAGTGATCAGCAGAGCTTCACACAAAACCAACAGCTGCCACAATACCGCTGAACTTGTCAAACCAAGCTCGAGGACTCTGCTTGAGGCCATAAATTGCCTTCTGCAGCCGGCATACTCGTGTCTCCTCCTGAGCAACATACCCAGGAGGTTGCTCCATGTAAACGGCCTCGTGAAGATCACCATAAAGGAAGGCATTCTTGACGTCCAGCTGAGAAATCGGCCAATCCCGATTGACGGCCACAGAGAGAAGAACCCGGATGGTGCTGAGACGAGCCACAGGGGAGAAGGTATCAAAGTAATCAACCCCATAGGTCTGAGTAAAGCCCTTAGCCACAAGGCGAGCCTTATACCGATCCACAGTGCCGTCTGGGCTAAATTTGACCACAAAGACCCAGCGACAGCCAAAAACATCAGTACCAAAGGGAGGAGGAACAAGAGTCCAGGTACCCCGCTCAGTGAGGGTCGCCATTTCCTCATCCATGGCCATCTTCCAGTGAGGAATAGCAAGGGCCTCCTGATAGGAGCGGGGTGTGGCAGTGGCAGAGATAGCCAGTGCAAATGCCCTGCGAGAAGGAGTAAGACGATCATAGGAAACAACAGCAGCAAGGGGGTGTAAGGTACACGTCCGCACCCCTTTGCGAAGAGCTATAGGAAGATCCAGGTCAGCCGGGCCCGCGGCATCCGGAGCATCCGTGGTAGAGAAAGCTGGCCCGGGAGAAGAGAGCGACGGCAGCGGAGATGAGGGAGAGGGTGGTGGAGAAGGGAGAGAGAGAGGTGGAGGAAGAGGAGGGGGTGGAGACGGTATAGTGGTGGAGAGTGTAGGAGGAGGCGAGGGAACGAAGGGAACGGCAGGAGAATCAGAAGCTGGGAGAAGAGGAGAAGAGTCATCCGAGAAGTAGGAGGTATTCTCGAAGAAGGTGACGTCAGCAGAGACGAACTGCTTACGAAGGACGGGATCAAAGCAACAGTAGCCTTTCTGAGTGGTGGAGTACCCCAGAAAGACACATTTGGTGGAGCGAGGGGAGAGTTTATCACGGGTGGCAGAAGGGGTATGCACAAAGGCAGTGCATCCAAAGATTTGGAGAGGGAGAGGAAACGGCTCCTTTCCCGGATACAAAATGGAGAACGGGGTTTGGCCGTGGAGAACCGTGGAGGGGATGCGATTGATGAGGTAGCAGGCAAGGAGAACAGCATAGCCCCAATAGGAGCAAGGAACATGCATCTGGGTCATCAAGGTGCGAGCGACATCGAGCAGGTGACGGTTTTTGCGTTCGGCCACACCATTTTGTTGTGAAGTATAGACACAACTAGTTTGATGAAGAATCCCATTTTGCATGCAGAATGTAGAGAAGTCACGACTGAGATATTCTTGGGCATTATCAGATCGAAACACTTGGATAGAAACACCAAACTGAGTTTTGATCATGAGATAGAAGGATGTCCATACAGAGAATAATTCGGAGCGATCTTTTAACAGATACACCCACGTACAGCGAGAGAAATCATCAATAAACGTGACAAAATAGGAACTACCCCGACCAATGGTAAGAGTAGGAGAAGGACCCCAGATATCGGAGTGGATAAGATCAAACGGACGGGTAGAGCTACGAACGTGCTTTGGAGGGAAGGAGGAGCGGTGATGCTTGCCAAGCTGACATGCCTCACAGTTGAGCGGAGGACTTTGAGGAGGAAGGTGGGGCAGAAGTTGACGAAGAAGACGGGGAGGAGCATGACCAAGGCGGAGATGCCATTGGAGAAGATCTGTGGCGGTGGAGGAGAAGGTGGAAAAAGCAGAAATGTTGTCTAGGAAGTATAAGCCGCCACTCTCAGTCCCAGTAGCAATCGTCCGTTGGGAGTCCGGATCCTGAAAAGAGCAAGAACTAGAAGTAAATGTGACGGAACACTGTAATTGCTTGCAAAGAGAGGTAACAGATAATAAGTTGCACGGGAACTGTGGCACGTAGAGAGTATCCACCAAGTGAAGAGACGGAGTGACATGAACTATCCCTGTTCCATGAACTGATGATGAAGAGCCGTCAGCGAGAGTAACCGGGGGCAAGCGAGCATGTTTTTCTAGGAGAGAGAAACACGGGAGATGGCCAGTCATATGATTTGTAGCACCAGTGTCGATCAGCCATTTACCCTGAGTAACAACGTGTGCACGACCAGAAGACGTGACAACCGAGGTGAATGGCGTGGAGGAGGATATGAAAGCCATGAAGGGAGGAAGAAGAAACTACAGCGGTCTCGGTGACAGCACACCAGCGGCACGAAGGGCCACGACCAAGGAGCAGAGCACAAGCCGCGCGACTAAACCAGGAGGTCGCGGCGACTAACAAGCAGGAGCGGCTAAAGGAGAAGGGCAGAGAGGCCGCTCAAACAAGGAAGAATCCGCCTGAAACCGCGGCGGGAAAAAGGGAAGAAGCCGCGCGAACACGAGTGACTAGGATGCAGTTCAAGGCACAGCGGGGAAGAAGTCACGCGGACTGAAAAAGGCCGAGCGAACAGAAGAGAGGAGAAGAGCAGGTGACCGCGACCAAGATGCGGGTAAGAAAGGTACAACCCGCACGGTCAGGCAGATCACAGCAGTCAAGGGCACAGCGGGGAAGAGGTCGCGCGGACTGAAAAGGCCGAGCGAACAGAAGAGAGGAGAAGAGCAGGTGACCGCGACCAAGATGCGGGGGAGAAAGGAACAACCCGCACGGTTAGCAGATCACAGCAGCAAACCGCGAGTACAGAGACACCACGCGCGGACAGAGATAGACCGCAGCGACTAGGAAGTCGGAGCGGCAGGAAAGAACAAGGAGCGCGGCGACACGGAAACAGGTCGCTGCGACAAAGAGCAGTAGAGAAGAGAACCAAGAAGAAGCAAGCCGCGCGAACAGGCAGCGGACAGAGACAAGCCGCGCGGATAGAAACAAGCCGCGCGGACAGATGAGAAGGCAAGCCGCGAAAAAGCCGCAGAACGCGGAAGACAAGCCGCGAACAACAGAGAGCGCACAGAATCAGGAGGAAATGACTGTGTCCTCTGATACCATGTTAGAAAGTAGCGAAAAATAGAGAACAAGCCGAATAAACTTTTGAATAATCGAAATCTTATTATCCAAAAAAGATAACTATTACAAAGGTATGCCCTCCCTTATATAGAATGGAGGAGAGAAGAGAGAATACAAATAAGAGATGTGGGACTAAAAATTTACAAGCCAAGCGGACTGTACAAAGTAAACCGCACAGGCCGCGCGGTTAGACAGAAGGACTAACCGCACGGCTACAATAAGAGAAGCAGAGAGGTCGCCTGTGAAGATTGCTAGACCGCCCGGTTTACAAGTCGCCGAGTCAAACCGCCAGACCGCGCGGTCTCCAACCCGCCAAGACAGACCGCCCGGTCACCAACTTCAACACAAATGGACACGGGCATGTACTTTGAAAACTTCGATTTTTTCTAAAATTTCTAGAAAACAAAAATAAAGCTAAGTTAGACATGAATATATAAAAAGGAACATTTTATTAAAGAAAAATAACTATGAACAACGAAAATAAACTAAAAACGATCTAAATAAAGTACTGAAAAATACAAATATTTACAACTCATCATAATGCTTATGAGTGCAGAGTTCATGCTTCGACCAAGATGTATTGATGACACATTGGTGTGTGTATGAAATGGAATAAGACCACTAAAACTAAACCTCTGATACCAACTGTCACAACCAGTATTTTCTCAGCATTTAAACGATATATAAGAGTAAGAGAAAACACGCATCGCAATTCCATGCCGTGCATGGGATAACTGCAGATGCTCAGACAAAAACTTACTCCTGACACTAATTAAAGCATTCTTGATTTATCAAGAAGAAAACATATTTTTAGTTAGGTTTTGACGAACATATCCCTCTGCTCAATGGATCAACTAGTCCACGAATAGAAATATAAATATACGCTGCGAAAAATACTTTACTTAGTTCAATTATTATCCTATAAGAGCAGAAACATTCAAAAGAACAACTAATGATATGCATACCTCTAGATTTAATATAAGTATGAAAAGAGCCTTTACGTTCCTTAAAATATAGTGTTTTTTGAGTAAAAAGGATGCTATGAGTCTGATAATGGTATAATTATACTTTTTATAACTTGAAAATAACTACATGCAATCCTAACATAAAACCTTCCCAGAGAGCAAGTAAAACCAACAAATCATCTAGAAAGTGACTTAGCAGCTAGCAAGTAACTTAACATTCTACAAATCTCCAGTGGGCATCAACAACCTGACACGAACCCACAAAAAGGCATGTATGCCTGAACTAAAAACAAAACAACAAAACTACCTCATAATGGAGAGGAAAGGACAACTGCAACAGCTGCAGAACACCAACGACTACCAACTCTAGCCGCTCGATCGGCTACTGCTCTGAACCCGAGGCACTGAAAATAAATGAATACCTCAGCAAGAGTATACAAGTGGCGATCAAAGATCATTGTTAGTAATAATCCAAGGGAAAGGAAAGGGTTACCAACCTAATACAAGAAAAGCTGTCAAACTGCAACAAACAAGTCATAATAGGATAAGCAAAGAAGAATTCTCAAAATATGAGAAGTTGCACTAAGTACGATAAGGATTTAAGCCTTATAAAACATATATATGAGTAAGTATATATATATATAAGGGATTAGTCAGCTCATCATTTAGCGAGCATAAACAACGACACAATTTGGTACACGCGGTGGTGGTAACCTTCCCTACCAACCCCACAGTGGAAACTTCACAAGGGCCCAAGGAAAGGTGGCCTTGTTTCTTGGCACACCCAAAACCGGGGAATAACCGGAACCTGCGGTGGTGGACCCCCCCCCCCCCTCCCCACACAACCAGTCATGAATCATACATACAGTGGTGGAAACCTCCACCACACACTGACTATCTCAAATATTCACAAAACAGGTCATTGTGGCAGTGGTACATTCCACCAACAACCACATCCCCAAATACTCCATAGTGTATACTGCAAATGACATAAGTAGCAAGAACGACAAGGTTAGCTAAAACGATAATCTTGATGGAAAGGGAATTCACACAACCCCTTGATGGGTAAGACTAGCTCCTTTAAAAAATATAGCCTAACCATATAAGACTTTACTTGTCTCTATGAATTGCACTTAGCAAAATTTGTCTAACTTAGCGATACTCGATGAATCGGCCCAAATCATCCAAGTCCATAGGAAATTCGTTGATAATACTCGATGAATTTGGAGTTCACTCAACACTTTGGCTTAGTTCGTCAGCTAAACTCAACGAAAAAAACTTGGCAAATTTAATACTTAACAATATATGATGAATTTGACTCAATGAATCCCAGGATACTCGATGAATAAGACTTCACTCAACTCCAAGACTTAACTCAACAAATTTTACTTCACTAAACACCTAGCTGAGTTCACTCAACACACTTGATGCTAAAGCAGTTATACAAAAAGCACTCGATGCCAAAACAATTATAATCAAAGCACTCGACGCCAAAGCAGTTCCACTCAATGCTCACGACACCAAAGCAGTTATACTCAAAGCACTCGATGCCAAAGAAGTTACACTAGACGCTCTCGACGTCAAAGCAGTTATACTCAAAGTACTCGATGGCGAAGGCATGACTCGACAAAAAAGACTTAGCTTCTCATAAATACTCAATGTACTCGACGCTAAAGGCTAATATCTCGACGCTCTCGACTCTCTCGATGTTAAAGGTTAATCACTCGATGTACTCGACGCGCTCGATGCCAAACTATAATCACTCGATGAATTTGACTCCAAGCCAGTTGACGCATTTAACTGGCTTGGAGTAAAATTCATCGAGTGATTATACTTTGGTGCATTTAACTTAACACCAAGATACTCGACGAAAGGACTTAACCTCTCAGTAATACTCGATGAATTTGACTTAACCAGATTCAACCATTATCCAACGAATTTTACTCATACTTACTCGTGCTTATTTGACGAATTTTGGATTGTTAGTCCTCGACACTACCACATGGATTTGACCTAGCTAAACCCTACACAACTCCTACATTCTAAGGAAGAAGGAAGAAAGGTAATACGAACAAGAACATAACAAGGGGAAGAAATCACCACTTGCCTCAAATCTTCCAAAATCCGACCTCACGAGCGCTCCACTACAAGGATCGCCCTCAAAAACTCCACAACCACAATTCCTGAAACTTTTCAAGGCAAACGAGAGTCAAGGTAAAAAACCCTTGTAACACCCCAAAGTCCATTTGGGTTCAGGAATGGGTGACACGGCCAGGGACACGGGCGTGTCCCAGGGCATGTCGTGCTTGGGTCGGGCTGTTGGGTGTGTGGTCAACAAATTTTGGTCGACGATCGTCGAGTGCAGAGTACACGGCCTGTGACACGGGCGTGTCACACGGCGTGTCAATTGCATGGTTCAGTCGGCATTGCGGAGGAAAAGCCGTTGCGGATCTTCCTAGCCAGTTAATAGCTTATGGCACCGAAGCGGTCTTCAAGGGTAACGACCTTTCCTCCTAGCCATGTGAAGGCTTCCTTTTTGTCATATGTATGTGATTCCCCCACCAAAAGGTGGCTGATTTTGGGAGTCTTTGGGTTGATTCATGAAATCCCCTTTGTTGGCATATAGATCCGAAAATGGAGTACGGAATAGACATGATGTGTGAAGCCCATCTGGACAGGTTGGTACGGATTGGTGATGTTGCATATACGAACCGGAGAAGACTCTGTGCTAAACGCATAGTTTAGGAGTCGACGGGTTGGACCTGTGAAGGGAAGTAGCAGGAAGTACTAGAGTGGTAGTCCAGGAAAATACCCGTAGAATGATTGTGCTGTTGGGTTCTACCTGTGCAAGGAAGTCGCAGGAAGTACTGGATTGGAATTCCAGGAAATACCATTTTGTAGTGCGTAATGTTCATGGGGAGTCCACCTGTGAAGAGAGTAACAGGAAGTACTGGCATGGTAGCCAGGAAAGACCCCGAACATATGTGCTATTTGCGGTGTCCACCTGCGAAGAGAGTAGAAGGAAGTACTGGTGTGCCCAGGAAAGACCCGCTAATGTTGTGATATGAATGGGTATAAGAGAAATACCCAGGCTTGAATGCCAAAACAGGATATGTGAGACCGACCTGCGCCTTTTGTACCCGCGAGTACGCCGTACTCGATGATTGCAAGGTGATTTGAGCAACGGGGGGTGGAGGATCCGACCTGCATTATGTCCGTCCGACATGAGCCCAGAAGGTGCGGTCTGTTGGAGCGCATAGCGAGAGTCGTAGTACTGTGTGCCATGACACAATGGGGGCTACGGGCCCATCCCGATGCATTACGACTAGAACTCCGGTTGGACGCCATGGAGTAAATACTCAAGTGATTTACCGTTGGGCTGCGACCCTGATACGGTGGTGGGCAACTGGTTTGCCAGTACACCAAGAATGTGCCCTGAGTGCACGGACTGTCGGGCCAGGTGGCTGATGGTTGTGATGGCATGTGTGCGTAAAAGCACATTATATAAGCTATATATACAGGCTTGTGATATGCTATACCTGCAGGGAAGAATACCGCTGCCCCGAAAAAGGGGTAGGGTCGTTATAATTTGGTCAGCTGAATGCTGACCGTTTCCTCTGTTTGCCACCCTTGGGTGGAATGTCCCTGTGCAGGTGCTGGAGAACCAAGCGGGGCATATAAGGGTTGAAGTCCCTACTGCTTTTGATGCTGCCGCTGCTATCCCTTGAAGGCTAATGTGGATGTACATGTTATGTTTTCTTTTGATGTGGCCGGCCTGCGTGCCAATGTTTGGGCCACTGTTTGAAAGCTCTGTAAGGTCATAAGGCCGACTCTTTATTTGTGTTGTAAGACATTCCGATGATGTATAAAATGTGAAGTTTTTATATGTTGGACATTCAAGTGAGGAGTTCAAGTGTAGTCTTATAGCCTTCCACTAGAATGCAATGAGTTAGGTGCATTGCGCTACTCTGGTATCACTCCGTAGCTTCATCGTCTGTTTTGTGGTATATGTTGTGGGGCCCCAGCCAGACCTTTTTGGATATATTATATGAACGGATGAAGTTGTTACATTTTTGGTATCCGTTGTCTGGGTCTTTCCCTCTCGAATTTGAGCTGGGGCGTGTCTAGTGCCGTGTATGGGCACACGGCCTGAGACACGGGCGTGTCACAGGCCGTGTGAGTCTCGGGTGATTTTGAGATTTTGCATCCTGATGAACACGTCCACAGACATGGGCGTGTCTGAAGACATATCCGGTGACACGGCCCGTGACACTGGCGTGTCACATGGGTTGTTTCCTAAGCACTCGACGATCGTCGACCAAAGTTTGTCGACCACTCGTCGATTGTTCCTCCCGACAGTTCATCGAACGCAGGACATGCACTGGGACACACCCGTATCCCAGGCCGTGTCACCCCAAAAACTTTGCCTGCTGAAAAATGGGATGTTATAACCCTCCCCTCCTACAAGAAATTTCGTCCTCGAAATTCGTATACAGGAAGGTAAGCAACAACCAAAACTTTATAACATCAAAAGATCTTGTTACAATAAAATTTTCACTATACAATTGCTACAAATATAGCTCGGGAAATTCAGCATGCATGGTCTGCTCTCGCTCCCATGTAAGCTCCTCACGACCGTAATTGTCCTATCGGACTTTAACCATCCCGACCGTCTTGTTCCGCAACTATTTCTCGGCTCGATCCTAGATCTGAATGAGTCTAACTCTCGTTGTTAGCCCATACTCCACCGGCACACGATCATCCATGACTACTTGAGCTGGATCTTTAACGGCCTTCCGAAGCACCGAGATGTGAAACACATCATGTAGTCCACCCAAGACTGCCGAAAGAGCTAGCCAATAAGCAGCTTCTCCGATTCGCCCAACCACTTCAAATGGACCCAAATATCTTGGAATCAACTTTTTCAAACGTCGAATCCTGGATACACCTTTGAAGGGCTTGATCTTCAAGTACACCCAATCGCCTACCGCGAACTCCACTTTCCGGTGCTTGGCATTGTAGTACTTTGCTTGACGATCTTGGGCTATGAGTAGCCTCTCTCGAATAGCACGAATGGTTGAGTTTGCTTCATCAACTTCATTATGATTATAAACTCTAGCTTCTCCTGCTTCTACCCAAGCCAAGGGAGTAGGACACTTCCTTCCATATAGAGCTTCATACGGTACCATCCCGATGCTCGCCTGGTAGCTGTTATTATAAGCAAACTCCACTGTATAGAGATGATCTTCCCATCTCTTCCCAAAGTCAAGGGCGCACATTCGGAGCTTGGTCCATAGACACGGGCGTGTCTAAAGGCGTGTCAGGTGACACGGCCCGTGATACGGGTGTGTCACTGGATTGGATAAGTCGGTTGAGTGCCGCTTGAGGCATACGGCGTGGGACACGGGCGTGTTACAGGTCGTGTCAGGCAAAAATTGTGCTTATGTGGCAAAATCGTGGTCGTCCGTTCCTTCAGCTGGGATCCAATGGCTGAGCTGCCTCCCTGCTTCCTTAAGGCCGTGGATGAGAAGGGAAATCTCATTTTGCATTTGGTCTTCTCTTTCTACATTCTTAGTGAGAGAAAGGGAGAGGAAGAAGGAGGAGGAGGAAAGGGGCTGGTCACCAGTGCTGCTGCGGTATTCCGACGAGAGATCCGACGCCGGCGTTGCGGAGAAAAAGCAGTTGCGGATCTTCCTAGCCAGTTAAAAGCTCATGGCACCGAAGCGGTCTTCGAGGGTAAAAACCTTTCTTCCTAGGCATGTGAAGGCTTCCTTTTTGGCATATGTATGTGATTCCCCACCAAAAGGTGGCTGATTTTGGGAGTCTTTGGGTTGATTAATGGAATCCCCTTTGTTGGCATATAGATCCGGAAATGGAGTAGGGAATAGGCATGCTCTGTGAAGCCCATCTGGACAGGTTGGTCTGGATTTGTGATGTTGCGTACGAACCGGAGAAGACACCGTGATAAATGCGTAGTTTAGGAGTCGACGGGTTAGACCTGTGAAAGAAAGTAGCAGGAAGTACTGGAGGGGTAGTCCGGGAAAATACCCGTAGATTTTTGCTGATGAGCAAAGGAAGACGAATAGGTTCTATGAAGGACTGCGGGACGAGCTGAGGTTTTTGCTTTCTAGTTCTGTGAACCAAGGCTTGCAGGCGTTGGTCGATACTGCAAGCGCGCTGGAAAAAGACATGAAAAGGGTGCAGGGGAAGAGGGCATTGGCAGTTTTGGGGTGACACGGCCTGGGACACGGGCGTGTCCCAGGGCGTGTCCTGCGTTCGACGAAGTGTCGGGAGGAACAGTCGACGAGTGGTCGACAAAATTTCGTCGACGATCATCGAGTGCTTAGGACACGGCATGTGATATATGACGTGGGGCCCCGGTCGGACCCACCGTTATATGCCACGTGACGAGTGGGGGCGTTACAACCCTAATGCTAAAAATTCTAAGAAATGAGGAAAACTTACCGCACACGCATAGATCTCGGCGAGAGCTTTCCGAACCTACCTTCCGACGATGATTTCACGCACCGAAACTCCTACAGGCGGCAACCAAAAACCTCATGATGTCCATCGCCTACTTTCTCCCATAATACGGCCCGATGGCTTGGGAAAGATGATGAATAGGGTTTTGCTATAATCTACAAGCGTATACAAAATATTATATTATCTTATTATTAATAATTACCCGTCCAAATGACCAAAAGCTCGACTCAACTCGGATTTCCACGAAATTCTCACCGAGGCTAAATATTGATGCTACAAATCCAACTATGAAGTCAAAATTAAGATTCGACAAACCAAACTCAGTTTAAAATTACCCGAAGTTACAACCAACATCAACCTACAAAAATCCATCGAGTCAAAACCTCGAATTCCGATGAGCAAAATCACGCTCCAACAACAGCGCCCGTTAACTGTGCATCAATGTAATGCCCTAACATCATTATTACGTCACTACATAAATTGAAATAAATATTTAATATTCAGGCGCATTACAGAACTTGTTGGAACACCCTATTACTAATTTGGGTCAGGATCACTTTGTCTCTAGGAACCTTTGCTTGACCTTCTGTATAGCTTAATAGGTCAATTAGAATTGAGTCTAAGGGTTAGGAGTCTAGGTTTGGAAGCTGCCCTGAAGACCAAGATTTTCTGTCTGGAGACTAAGTCTGATCGTCGAGCTCAGCACGACGATTCGTCGAACTCCGGTCGACGATCGTCTTGCTCAACTTCGACCGATCGTCGAACTCCATTCGACGATCGCTGAGCTCAACTTCATAATATCGTCGAACTCCATTCGACGATCGGTGAGCTCAGTTCGACGATTTTGACTCTGCCTTGGATCTTTATCTCTGAGCTCAGTTCGACGATCTTTGAGCTCAGATAGACGTTTTTCTTACTGCTGTGTTTTCAGATCGCTGAGCTCAGCTCGACGATAGCAGAGCTCAGTTAGACGATTTCAGATAACTTCCAGAATTCAAATTCAAATCAGTTAGGAGTTATTCTGCAATTAATTCAGACATTTGCTAGCCGTTTTCATTCAATTCTGGTCCAAGTTTCAAGGGACTTTTCAAGGAATAATTCTGTGGACTTTCCTCAAAAAGAGATTATGCAATTAAGGATGCAATCAATACAGACCAACGGCTATCCTTGACAGAGAATAATATTCTATTCAGGACCAGAGAATAAAAGTGAGAATGGTTTTGAATCTCAAAGAAGAACAAGAAATAGAGCACACACAATACAGATTATAGAGACTTATTCAAAATCTTCTGTCACAAAGAATTCTGAAGAACACTCATCAAAGGAGATCAAGTTTTCTCAAATCTTCAGATCTCTGTAGTTTTCAAAGTGTTCAAGGCCAACATCATTTCAAGACTCCAGACACTCAACACTTCAACTATTGCTGAAATCATCCATTGCTGGAGTTCAATATTTAAAGGCCTATCACACTCAGCAAAGCTTTTCTTCCTGAAGATTTCAAGGATTCAAGGGGAGCTTTGACATCAATCCACATAGTCTTCTCAGTTGTTTGAGAAAGAGAAGATTGCCATCAATCTCTCACCCCCACTCTGTAAAGGGTTTTTCAAACTCCCTTCAAAAGTTTGAACCTGGTTTTTGAGCACCTTGTCAAAAGCTCATTGGTGGCAAGACACCTGATCAAAAAATCTGCTTTGGTTTTTGAGCACCTTATCAAAAGCTCATTGGTGCCCAGGACACCTGATCAACTCATCCTGCAGTGGATTCCTACCTAGGGTGGTAGAAGAGTGGATGTACCCAAGTTTGGGGAACCACTATATTCCCTTGTGTCATCTGGTTTTGGCTTGCTGTCTTTTTGTTTCTGGCCTTGATTTTTCTGTGCTTAGTTTTTGCATAGCTTAGTTCTATGATTAGATTTATTTCTGCTTCCCTGCTCACACATATTAATATTACAACAATTGTTGTAAAAGTTTGTAAAAGCTTTTAAAGCACCATATACTCTATTCACCCCCCCCCCCTTTAGAGTATATCAGATCTAGTTGCACTTTCAATTGGTATCAAAGCCAGGTTGGTTAAACATACCATACCTGATTGGTTGTACAGGCTAACACCTGAACCCAAAGATCCCAAACTAGATCTGTTTTTCTTTTGTATTTTATTATTAGATTTTGTTTGCACAAATCATGGCCCAAAACAAAGATTATGCAAGCACCAGACCTCCAGTGTGCAATCTGTCAAAGTTTGCACTTTGGAAAGCAAGGATTAGACTTTACATGAATTCTATTGACGAAGATATATTTAATTCTGTTTTGACAGGGTGTCCAAGACCCCCAGAGAATACAAGCACAAATGCTGTTCCACCTCCATCAGGAACAAATGCTGACATCAAAAAATGGAAAGTAGCTGATGCCAAGGCTATGAACATTCTAGACCAGACAATGTCAGATGACATATTTCAAAAGGTAGCTGAATGTAATTCAGCCAAGGAGATTTGGGACAAGCTCTCAGAAATAGTCTCAGGCTCAGCTGATGAGAGAAAGGACAGAAGATCCCATCTCATCTCTCAATATGAGAACTTCAAGAAGGGAGAGACTGAGTCAGTGGGAGACATGTACAACAGACTGAGTCTAATTGTCAGTGAACTAAGGACATTGGACAAGGAGATCTCTCTGACAGAACTTAATGACAAGATCCTAATGTGCTTCCCCAGCACTTGGGATTCAAGAATCTGGCCAATTAAGGATGCCAGAAGTCTGAATGAAATCACCACTGAAGCTTTGTTGGGTAAGCTCAAATCTTATGAGCTACTTATCAAGAATAGAGAGGAAGAACAGAAGGCTGCTTCACCAGCCACAAGGAAAGAGAAGACCATAGCCTTTAAGGCAACTGAGGATCTGCCTGAAGATAAGAGCACAGGCAATGATGAACTACTCAGCTTGTTGGCCAAAAGATTCTACAAGATGGCCAGAAAGGACTTCAGAAGAAGATCATACAAGGAGCAGGACAAGCCAAGGTATGACAAGTCCATTAGCAACAATAAATACATTATCTGCTTTGGTTGCAGGAAACCAGGGCACATAGTTCCTGACTGCCCAGAGAACAAGACCAAGGACAGAAGGGACAGAAAAGAAAGAAGAAAGGAGAAAGACTCCAAAAGAAATGGCAATAGCAAACCTTCTTCAAGCAAAAATAAGCATACAAGAAAAGGGTTTGTTGCTGAATCCTGGAGTGAGACAGAAGAGGAGTCAGAAGCCTCTTCCAGCTCCAGTGATGATGAGGATGATGCAGAAGAAAAGGAGTTCTGCATGATGGCAATCAATGCCTCACAGCATAACTCAGAAGAAGAGGAGTCAGAGTCAGACTCAGAGACCCAACCTGAAGAAGATCGGGTAATTAGTTCCTTTGATTTTAGTTCAGAAGACTTTAAATCTGAATTCAAAGCACTGTGTTTAGACCTGCTAAAGTCTGAGAAAGAGATTATCTCTCTCAGAAATCAATTATCTGAACACAATGGTTTAAAGTCAAAAAACCTCAGGCTCTCTCAGGAGTTGGAGAACTGTAGGGAACAGATAGCTACACTGAAAAGTGAGCTCTCTGAGGCCAAGAAGCTTGAAGAATCCCTTAATGGGAGAAGCATCAAGCTGATCGACATCACAAGCACAGTGAACTCTAGATTTAACAGTACACTGGGCTTGGGTGCCTCATCCAGCCAACCTATTGTTCTAACAACTCCCATCAAGTTTATTTCTGACAAGGGAAAGGGATTTGTAGAGGTTGCTAGGAAAAATTCTGATCTGCCTCAGAAAACTAAGTCCCAGCAGAAATCGTCGAACGGAGATCGACGATCGCCGAATGAAGATCGACGATCGCCGAACGCAGCTCGACGATCTCAGGAAAAATCATCGAACGCAGATCGACGATCTCAGCCAAAGTCGTCGAACGCAGGTCGACGATCTCATATACCTGACCTCACCCATAGTCGACCGTCGAACGGAGCTCGACGATCTGACCCAAGATCGTCGAACGCAGCTCCAAGATCGTCGAACAGAGGTCAGAGCTCTGGAAACTTTTTCAAAGGAAAATCAAAATTGAATCCTAAGGGTTCTTCATCCCAAACCTTTAACCCTTATACTGAATGGATTATACCTCCAAGGAGATATCATCCTGAAGGATATAAGAGTCAACCTGGGATGTCTTTCATTTCAGAATTTAGAGGTTATCAACCTAGGCCCAAGGTAAACTGGGTCAAAAACAAATGAATTGTTTTATGTGCAGGTGAAGACCTATCCAACATCTAACCAGCAATGGTACTTGGATAGTGGGTGCTCTAAGCACATGACAGGGAACAAGGACAACCTCACATCATTCAGAGCCAAGCTTGGACCCAAAGTTATCTTTGGTGATTCCAACTTTGGACAAACTAAAGGATATGGTGCAGTCCAGATTGGTTCAGTAACCTTCAAGAAGGTAGCTTATGTGGAAGGACTGAAGCACAACCTAATTAGCATCAGTCAGCTGTGTGATGAAGGCTACCAAGTGACCTTCAGCAAAACCTTATGCAAAATCAAGTCAGAGGACAACACAACAGTGTTGACAGGTAAAAGGAAAGGTAACATCTACCTAGTAGATTTTCTTTCAACTGATGTAGATATCTGCTTGTTTAATTCAGTCTGTAAACCAAATGTTCTATGGTATAAGAGATTAGGACACCTAAACCTTAGAACTATTGCTAGGCTATCCAAGGACAACCTTGTTAGAGGACTACCTTCAGGCCCCTACAAGAAGGAAGGACTCTGCAGGGCTTGTCAATTAGGCAAGCAAACTAAAAATAGTTTTAAGTCACTTAATAAGAGTGATTCACCTAGGATATTGTATCTGTTTCACATGGATCTTTTTGGACCCATCACAGTACAAATCCTAGGAGGGAAATCCTACACTTTAGTAATTGTAGATGACTTCTCTAGATTCACTTGGGTGTTCTTTCTAAGGAAGAAGTCTGATAACTTTAAGTGTCTGACAGAGTTTCTCAAATGTATACAGATTGAGTTCAATACTCACATTGCCCTGATCAGAAGTGATCATGGGACAGAGTTTGATTCTCTTCTTATGCAAGAGTTCTGCCAGAGTGAAGGGATCAGGCATACTTTCTCAGCTCCTAGAACTCCTCAACAAAATGGGGTAGCTGAAAGGAAAAATAGAACCCTTATTGAATCTGCCACTACATTGTTGTCAGATGCTCATCTACCTCTATCCTTTTGGGTAGAGGCAGTGAACTCCTCCAACTATGTGTTGAACAGAAGTCTGATACATAAACTAAAGGGAAAGACTCCCTATGAATTACTTTAAGGGAAGAAACCTAAAGTTGACTATTTTAGAGTATTTGGTTGTATTTGCTACATTCACAATAATGACAAGAAATATTTAGCAAAATTTCAAGCCAAAGCTGATGAAGGAGTGTTTCTGGGATACTCCATGATCAGCAAGGCTTATAGGGTCTATAATAAATCATCTTTGAAAATTGAGGAATTTGTTCATGTTTCTTTTGATGAATCTAACATGTCTTTCAAGGAGAAGATTTCTTCTAACATAGAACCTTTGCAGGAACACTCTCTAGTTGAAGATATGAACAAGTTGCAGGTTGCTCAAGATAATGAAAGCAGTGAAGATGAAGGGAATGCTCAACACATTGAAGCACAACCTGAAGAGCCAGTTGTTGTACCACAAGAGGAAACAACAACACAGGTTGGTGAACAATCAACACCCCCTGTTGATTTAGTAACATCAAGAGACCATCCAATTTCCCAAATAATTGGAGAAATCTCAGCTGGTGTGCAAACCAGAAATCAGGTCAACCAAAACCTGTTGCACACCTGCTTCCTATCTCAAATTGAACCTCAGTCCATTCAAGATGCAGAGCAAGATCCACACTGGATCATTGCAATGCAAGAGGAGTTGCATCAATTTGAGAGGAACAAAGTATGGGAACTAGTACCAAAGCCTAAGGATCATTCCATTGTTGGAACAAAGTGGGTATTCAGAAACAAACTGGATGATCAAGGAGTAATTATAAGGAACAAGGCAAGGCTAGTTGCCCAGGGATACTCTCAAGAAGAAGGAATCGACTACGACCAGACTTTTGCACCTGTTGCAAGATTAGAAGCCATCAGGATTTTTCTAGCTTATGCAGCTCACAAAGGCTTCAAAGTCTATCAGATGGATGTCAAAAGTGCTTTCTTAAATGGAGACATCAAAGAGGAAGTCTATGTCAGACAACCTCCAGGTTTTATCTCTCCAACTTATAATGATTATGTTTTTAGATTAAATAAAGCATTATATGGTCTCAAGCAAGCTCCTAGAGCATGGTATGAGACCTTAGCATGCTTTCTCTTGGAAAATGGTTTTATAAGGGGTAGTGTAGAACAAACTCTTTTTATTAGAACCCATAAGTCCCACACCCTACAAGTACAAATTTATGTAGACGATATCATTTTTGGTTCTACTGACTCAAAATTGTGCAGAAGGTTTTCTAACCTAATGCATTCTAAATTTGAGATGAGTAGCATGGGTGAGCTATCCTTCTTCCTAGGATTGCAAGTCAAACAACATGCTGAAGGCATCTTTATTTCTCAAACCAAATATGCAAATGAACTGGTTAAGAAATTTGGTATGTCTGAGGCATCTTGTATGAAAACACCCATGCCTACCAATGCTGTATTAGATGCTGATGAACATGGGAAGCCTGTTGATCAGACAACATATAGAGCAATGATTGGCTCTTTACTGTATCTTACAGCTAGTAGACCAGATATAATGTTTGCTACATGTATATGTGCTAGGTTCCAAGTAAGCCCTAGAGAGTCACACCTAACTTTAGTAAAGAGGATTCTCAGGTATGTTAAAAGTTGTCCAAATCTAGGTCTCTGATATCCAAAAGATTCAGCATTTGAGTTAACTGGATTCTCTGATGCTGATTATGCTGGATGCAGAATTGACAGGAAAAGCACCAGTGGAACTTGTCAGTTCCTTGGTGACAGACTTGTCTCTTGGTTTTGTAAGAAACAAACATCTGTGTCAACTTCAACTGCTGAAGCTGAATATATGGTTGCAGGCAGTTGTTGTTCACAAATCTTGTGGATCCAAAATCAACTCCTAGACTATGGTTACAACTTAGAGAAGTCTAAAATCTTTTGTGATAACACAAGTGCTATTTCCATAGCTCAAAATCCAGTCCTCCATAGTAGGACAAAACACATAGAGATTAGGCATCATTTCTTAAAGGATAATGTTGAAAAGAATAAAATTGAATTACAATATATCCCAACTGATTTACAAAGGGGAGACATTTTCACCAAGCCTTTGGATGAAAAGAAACACACCTTCTTCCTAAATCAGTTAGGAATGTTAGATGGAGGAAGTCTTAAATAATTTCCAAGATTTTGAAAGCTAAAAATTGACCAAGACTAGGCAAAAATTCTGATTTTTCTTAGTGTCTAGAATTTTTCTGATCTCTGAACTGTGCTCGACGATTTCCCCTAAGATCGTCGAACGGAGATCGACGATTTCCAAAATCGTCGAACTGAGTTCAGCGCCTCTCAGATAGTATGAACTATCTCTTCTGGTCAACGATCGTCGAACGACACTCGACGATTTTGTTCTCTGAACAATCGTCGAAAGGAGATCGACGCTCTCCAAGATCGTCGAACGGAGATCGACGATGTTGAAGACTCTTCAGATTCCTTTAGAAGCCCCGATCGTCGAACTGAGTTCAACGATCTTTCCAATTCTGCGTCGAACCCTAATATAAAACTCATTTTTCGCCGTCGTTCTCTCTTGCGCTTTCGATTTCTCTGCAGGATTTTCTTTCCCTCCAAACAGTTCTACGCTTGGTCGTTTTGTTTGTTGAGTTTTTGCAGGTACAATGGCTGTGTCAGTTGCAGTTCTTACCGCAATGAAGTTCGATGCTGGGTTCGACATTGATCTGGAATCCTTCAACACTACTGATCAGATTTTCCAAGACATACTGGGTTTGTTCAAAGACCAGAATCTGTCTGCCCTCATGACCACTAGGATCAAGCTGGCTTCAGATGAGATAAAGGAGTGGGTTTATACTGCTAATAATCTAGACAACTCTACAATAGTTGGGTCTATTGCCGGAAATCAGGTACCCTTGACCCCCACAGTTTTAACAGAGGTTTTTGGACTGAGAACTGTAGATGATATTGCTGAGTTATCTGGAGAGGATTATTCTGAACTACTTGCCAGGATGGGTCATCCAGAGGGAAACCCTAGCAAGATATTCAAGAGGAATCTGTCTGTTGAATACAGGTTCCTAGCAGATGTGGTAGGGAAAGTGCTGCTTGCAAAGCACTCTGCACATGATACTATTTCCAGACATCAGCTCTGTATCATGGGAGCTCTGATAGATAAGAAAAATCTGAACTGGGGAGAGGTCTTCTTTGACCAAATCAAGAAGAAAATAAACAAAAGTTTTGTTAATTTTGGAAGGATTCTTGGAGTTTTTCTGCAGTCCAGGTGCCCTGCCTTGCTGGTCTCCTACGGAGTTCACATAAATGCCTCCAAGAGACTTACCTGTGCCCTCTTTGGCAAGTGGGACAGGCAAATAAGCAAGCCCAGCAGGCCCTCCTCTAGTGCTCCTTCAGGCACCAGGACTCAAAGAGTCACTCTCCCACAGGTCTCTGCCTCTGCAGATGACCTGGCTGCTGATGTTGCTGCCTCCTCTCCTCCTCCAATTCCAACCCTTCCTCTACCATCCACCATTACCATCTCTAGTCCATCTCCAACATCAACTCCATCTCCAGAACCCATTCTGCCTCCACCAGATGACCAATTCCACCCACTGTTCTCATACCCTCCACCAGATATCACCTCATCACCATCCATTCCATCCTTCACCCTCCTGGATGACTCCTATATGGATGATTCCCCATCCTCTCCTCCAGAGTTACCCTCCTCCTCCACTTCATTCCAAGATATCCTCCACCATATCATAGACCAACCTACTTTCACCCCATCCATATCCATTCCCCTGTCCTCCATATCCACCATCCCAACACCTCAGCCATCCATTCCACCACTCTCCAGCCCTCCACTTCCAGCATCTTCAGCTACTCCTATTCCATCTACCTCTGCTCCAACAGTTGAGCAAGTAGACCTCTCAGCCCTAGCTGACAGGTTGTATGAGCTAATTGCCCCCAGACTCTCTCTACTCTTGGAGACCTCCTTGGCTCCTCTACACCTGTCAGTGGCAGCCCTCTCTGCCAGGCTTTCCTCCCTCCTTCCTTAGGCAGCACCTCCAGCAGTGTGCCTTGATCCAGATGTATCTGTATCTAGGCAGGGGGAGATGCCATATGAAGCAAGCTTTCATGCTGTTGCTGCTGCTGTTTCTGCTCCTGCTGCTGATGATACTGCTGCTACTGCTGATGTTTCTGTGTCTGCTGCTTCTTCTGCTCCTTCTGCAGTTCTTGCAATTGACCTAAGGTCTTTGCTATCTGCTTTTGATACTGCCTTCTTCAGTTGTTTGCCAGAGAGTAATGCTGTCCAGCCCCCAGAAGACTTATCCAAGGCACTGGTGCCTTTCTCTTGCTGTGACCCTAGCATTATCTCTTCTTTTGTACATTCAGTGATTGCTGCTACTGAAGATGTTGCTGCTGCTGCTGATGCTGAAGAAAGGATTGTTGATACTGCTGCTGATTTTGATGATGTTACTGCTGTTATCAATGAAGTTGTTGCTGCTATCACCTCACCAGCTTCTGTGGCTGTTAGTGAATCTGTTGTTTCTGCTGTAAGTGAGACTGTTACTGCTGCTGTCACCGGTCCAGTATCTGCTACTGCTGCTGTGTTTGCTTCTGTTGCACCCTCTCCATCTGCTGCTCCATCTGCTGCCTCATCTGCTGCTGTTCAACTGAAGAAAGACTTGATGAAGAAAATTGATGATATATATGATGACCAGAGTTCTGAATCTGATGAGTTTAAAACAGACTCTGATGACTCATCTGCTACTATTGCAAGGAAAAGGAAGGCAAGGAGCAAGGCAATGAAAAGGGTTCCTCCTGCAAAAGTCAAGGATAATAATGACATTCCTTATTACATCCTTCATAATTGCCCTATCACTAAACATTGGATGCAATATTCTAAAAACCAGCTGAAAGCCATGAAGAAAAAGAGAAAGTATGAAAAGGGCTCTTCCTAATTCCAGCACCCTCATCCTCCTCCACCACCTCCTCCTGATGTAGGTGCATGTGGAAGCTATGCAAGTCAAGCCCCAGCTAGAAGCCAGACTCCCTATCAACCCCATGCCAGATCGTACCAAAGGGAAAGTCAGTCTAGGGGTTCATATTCTAGGAGAGGAGGATACAGGGGTAATCAGAGAGATTTACAAGTATATTCTAAAGGGTACTCCAGGCAGCACCCATATTCCAGGGGAGGACATAGTCCTGCTGATACTACTTCTGGTCCTTTCCCTTACAAGCTAAAAGAGACAGTATCTGCCAGGCCTCCTCAAGACAATTCTTCCAACAGGTATGAGCCACCTGTACCATTTGAGGACCCTGAAAAGAATCCAGCTGCTTGGTCTGCCAGGATAAAGGAATTGGCTGCACTGGATCAGATTAAGAAGGACAAAGAACAAGGATTAGATTCTTCCAACATTTCTACAATGTCAGAACAAAGACAGAAAGAATTAGATAGATATGCTTCCAGTAAATTCTTTGATGCTGACAGGTATATGGAATTGCATCCTGCTGCTGTGGTTCCCAGGGCTTCAAAGCAAACTTATTTGGGTGCAGCAGATGACACCAGGTCCAACAAAGAAGCCCTAAATCCTAACAGAGAAATCAAAATGGTTAAAGGCAAAGAGAAGAAGTGACATTGTAAGGTGACAGTTTCTGTGAATTCTGATTATCTGGATGATATATATATATATCTGTGATGTTTCTGCAATGTCTACCTGTTGTTTTCATGTTTTACTGATTGTATGTTATTATTTGAACTTTTCCAAAGTCTGTAAATAGTAATCCTAACCCAAATAGGGGGAGATTGTTGGAACACCCTATTACTAATTTGGGTCAGGATCACTATGTCTCTAGGAACCTTTGCTTGACCTTCTGTATAGCTTAATAGGTCAATTAGAATTGAGTCTAAGGGTTAGGAGTCTAGGTTTGGAAGCTGCCCTGAAGACCAAAATTTTCTGTCTGGAGACTAAGTCTGATCGTCGAGCTCAGCACGACGATTCGTCGAACTCCGGTCAACGATCGTCTAGCTCAACTTCGACCGATCGTCGAACTCCATTCGACGATCGCTGAGCTCAACTTCATAATATCGTCGAACTCCATTCGACGATCGGTGAGCTCAGATCGATGATTTTGACTCTGCCTTGGATCTTTATCTCTGAGCTCAGTTCGACGATCTTTGAGCTCAGATCGACGTTTTTCTTGCTGCTGTGTTTTCAGATCGCTGAGCTCAGCTCGACGATAGCAGAGCTCAATTCGACGATTTCAGATAACTTCCAGAATTCAAATTCAAATCAGTTAGGATTTATTCTGCAATTAATTCAGAGATTTGCTAGCCGTTTTCATTCAATTCTGGTCCAAGTTTCAAGGGATTTTGAAGGAATAATTCTGTGGACTTTCCTCAAAAGAGAGATTATGCAATTAAGGATGCAATCAATATAGACCAACGACTATCCTTGACAGAGAATAATATCTATTCAGGACTAGAGAATAAAAGTGAGAATGTTTTGAATCTCAAGAAGAACAAGAAATAGAGCACACACAATACAGATTATAGAGACTTATTCAAAATCTTCTGTCACAAAGAATTCTGAAGAACACTCATCAAAGGAGATCAAGTTTTCTCAAATCTTCAGATCTCTGTAGTTTTCAAAGTGTTCAAGGCCAACATCATTTCAAGACTCCAGACACTCAACACTTCAACTATTGCTGAAATCATCCATTGCTGGAGTTCAATATTTGAAGGCCTATCACCCTCAGCAAAGCTTTTCTTCCTGAAGATTTCAAGGATTCAGGGGGAGCTTTGACATCAATCCACATAGTCTTCTCAGTTGTTTGAGAAAGAGAAGACTGCCATCACTCTCTCACCCCCACTCTGTAAAGGGTTTTTCAAACTCCCTTCAAAAGTTTGAACTGGTTTTTGAGCACCTTGTCAAAAGCTCATTGGTAGCAAGACACCTGATCAAAAAATCTGCTTTGGTTTTTGAGCACCTTATCAAAAGCTCATTGGTGCCCAGGACACCTGATCACTCATCCTGCAGTGGATTCCTACCTAGGGTGGTAGAAGAGTGGATGTACCCAAGTTTGGGGAAACACTCTATTCCCTTGTGTCATCTGGTTTTGGCTTGCTGTCTTTTTGTTTCTGGCCTTGATTTTTCTGTGCTTAGTTTTTGCATAGCTTAGTTCTGTGATTAGATTTATTTCTGCTTCCCTGCTCACACATATTAATATTACAACAATTGTTGTAAAAGTTTGTAAAAGCTTTTAAAGCACCATATACTTTATTCACCCCCCCCCCCCTCTAGAGTATATCAGATCTAGTTGCACTTTCAGAACTGGAGGCACCAAAGGAGTAGGATCAATAAGTACAGTCTGACCTACTGCAGGGTCCTGCACTCCAGCCTGCTGCAATAAGGAGGCAGTCAACAAAGCCAGAATCTGCTATTACATAACAACCATCTGCCTTGATAGAGCCTCATTGCTCTGCCGCAGACCTTCAATCACGACCTCACTTTGAACACATGACAACTCGCCCGCAGACTGGGGATTTGACCTCATCACAACACGCTTAGGACGGTATTCATAATAATACAACAAATAACTCATCAAAACCTAGCTTAATGATAGAACTACTCAACTTAGTTCGGATCATACATGTATAGATACTTGCTCTTGTTGCTACCTTGCACTGGGATTTTTAAAAGTTATGATATGCTTTATCTTAAGATGATACACCATAATCCTACTAACTCATGTGCTTATAGTGTGAATGCATTAATTTTTTATTCCTTTGTTTTAAAACTATCTGTGTAAGTGTGTCATCATGTACATCTTAACTTGATATGTGTGCTTATGGTATGTTATGTAATGTATGCAGTGCTATACATACTAATAAAGGTCTTAATGCATGTTATGAGCAGCGTACACATGAAATATTATGCATCCCATACTACGTAATAACACATGTAACAAAAAAGAAAATTCTAATGGGCATCCATGTGATGATTATTATGTATCGCATACTACATAACAGTCACATGTTGACTCCTATGAGGATCCATATACAAACACATATTATGCATCCCATACTACATAATATGCCCCGTATACTTCTTGTCATGCTTATGAGTGTAGTGTTCATGCATCAGCCAAGACATACTAATGACACATCAGTGTATGCATGCAATGAGATAAGACAACTAAAACTTTACCAGAGATTATCGTTCCACCAAATTCTCAAACAAACCTCCCTCTTCTACCAAATGTCAAAACCGATATTTTCTCAGTATTTTGTAATATATCAGAGTAAGAGAAAATACGCGTCGTAATGCCACGCCGTGCAGGCGACAACTACAGACACTCAGGAAAGAACTTATGTAACGCCCCGAAACTCAAAGGAGCAAAGGGGGACGTTTTGGGCCAGTTTTGGTTTCTGGCTGAAGGCACACGGCCTGGGACACGGGCGTGTCCCAGGGCGTGTCAAGCGTGTGTCGACACTTAGTCGCGAAGTCGTCGAGTTATTCTCGACGATTCGTCGAGAATGGGCACACGGCCTGCGACACGGGCGTGTCGTAGGGCGTGTCGACCCGTGTCGACACTTAGCCGTGAAATCGTCGAGTTATTCTCGACGATTCGTCGAGAATGGGCACACGGCCCGCGACACGGGCGTGTCGTCGGGCGTGTCGACCCGTGTCGACGAGCGTCAAGGTGAAATCGTCGAGATTCACTCGACGGTCGTCGAGACAAGGCACACGGCCTCGGACACGGGCGTGTCCAAGGCCGTGTCAGCGAGTCGTCGTTCTTCCTTCGACGAAATGTCCCGTGTACACGGCCTGGGGGCCCAGGCGTGTCAATGTGACACGGGCAAGGACACGGGCGTGTCCTAGAACCCGTGCAGTGCTCGGGTTGGAAACGGGGGAAAATCATGGGGTACACGGCCGGATACACGGCCGTGTCAGCTGGAACACGGGCGTGTCAGCTAGAACACGGGCGTGTTCGATACCCGTGTGCGTGTTCAGAAGATTCGATTTTGACGGCGAATGCGGCACACGGCCCTGGACACGGGCGTGTGCCAGGCCGTGTTCGGTCCAGATTGGGCATTTCAGCCCCGAATCAAAGCCGCTCGTTTTCTTAGGTTGAGATCCGACGGCTGGGGATGGTTCCTGGGAGGATATACACGGGTTTGACTTAGAAAAATCCACACTTTTCATCACTTGATCTCTCTCCAAACCCTTGGAGAAGGAAGAGCCAAGGCTAGAGGAAGAGGAGCTAGATCCGCCATTGGAGGAGCTTCGGAGCTCCGAATCGCAAGCCGACTCCGGATCCACGGAGGCAACGCAAGCGCGGTGATTTCTATCCGATTACATTTCGATGGCGCCAAAGAGGAACGCAAGTGTAACGATCCTCACTTTTGAGCATGATAGCTCTCTTTCTTAGCATAGGAAGCCCCTTCTCGCGAGT
This sequence comes from Platanthera guangdongensis, assembly GCA_039583875.1. Taxonomy (NCBI): domain Eukaryota; kingdom Viridiplantae; phylum Streptophyta; class Magnoliopsida; order Asparagales; family Orchidaceae; genus Platanthera; species Platanthera guangdongensis. The sequence continues at coordinate 194,509,342 of CM077151.1, forward strand.
TTGCGAAGAGTTGGAGGCGTTCCTTCGGGTAGATATGTAAAGTCCCCATTGTTTAGCGTCTGTATGCGAGAACGGACTTAGGCATTTTGGTTGAAGCCTACCCGGACATGTAGTTCGGATCGGTGATGTTGCATTGCATAAGGCCGGAGAAGACTCCGTGCTATTTGGTGTTTTCGGGTTTTCTACGCGGTAGATTGCAGCAGGGAGCCTTGGGGACTAACCCAAAGGTGCACCCGGAAAACTGGGCGGACACGAGGTCTTGCCAACTTGGTGGCCTGAGAGCCAACTTGAACATAACGGGGTTATGTGCATTGCGGTAGAATGGGACTCGGTGAAAGTTTGACCCGCGCATATGGCTTAAATTGCCGTTGCGATGTGAGCACGGGTTAGATGGAGCCGTACCCGCTTTATGTCGTTCGGGTTAGAGAGACCTAAAGTTACATGGCACTCGCCGTTGGCATAGATGTGAGTCTTCGGTGGTCGATGGCTTAAATTGACGTGACCAATACCATGAAGACAAATTGCTCATAGGAATGGCCGTCTAAGTGGCGGTGGTGAGTCCGGAATGTTAATGGCTTCAATTGACGTAACATCGACCGGTTCACCGAGAATGTGCCCTGAGTGCACGGGACGTGTGGCCGTACGAGCCAACGTCTGTGATGAAATGGCTATGTTAATATGCATTGCTCGCTTGTGATAATGAAATGCAGGGAAGGAGCATCGCCGCCCCGAGTTGGGGGCGGGATCGTTATAATTTGGTCAGCATTGCTGACCGTTGCTTTGTTTGCCACCGTGCGGTGGTTTGTTTGCTTGCAGGTGCAGCTGGACCAAGCGGTCAATAGCGGGCTAAAGCCCTTTTTGCGAAGCTGGCCCTCGAAGGCCCAAGTGGAAATGTTTTCTATTTTATTCATGTATGGCCGGCCTGCGTGCCGAGGTTGGTAAATCATGTAATAGACAAGTGAAACATCTTGTAAGGCCTTAAGGCCGACTTTTGAGTATTTTGTAATGACATTCCTGTTGGTTTTAGTGGACATTCATGCTTGTGCTGGGTTCTTATTTTGCAACTTATATTAATTGCTTCCGCTAGAATGCTCTGTGTAGGACGTTGAGATTGGTTGGATGGTTTCCATAAGTAACCACCCGGTCTGTCTCTGGTATATGGCGTCGGGCCCCGGCCGGACCTACTGCTATATGCGATGCGACGGATAGGGGGTGTTACAATTTGGTATCAGACTACTGGTTTTGGTCGGGCTTAAAGTGAATTCGTGGGCGAATTCTTTTTAAGGGGTGGTGAGCACATTGTGTGCGTCATCGTAATAACAGTAAAAGAACCCATGAATGTCCACTTAGGAATGAAAATACTCGTGTTTGAGGAACCTGCGTGTTCCTATAATTGCTGTTTGCAATGTTATTTGGTCGCTTAATGGTGTTTTGTACCACTATAGGTGACCCGAAGTGGTGTTGGGTCGTCAGAACGCCGAGGTTCTGAGGCTAGTAGTGCACCAGAAGTTGCTCCCGCAACACCTTTGTCGGCTGAAAATATAAGATTGGTGGCTGAAGCGGTGTTAGCCGTGATAAATGCGCAGCCTGGGAGGCAAGCGCAGCAGCCAGCTCCTGTGATGGAGCAAGTACCTCTTCAAGAGGCGGAGCCGAGGAGGATGGAGCAAGTGGTTGTAGAACCAATAGTGCCAAGGAGGGCGACTGAGAGGCAGTTGAAGCATGTAATGAGCTTTAACCCTCCGTTATTCTCGGGGTTGGGAACCCCATCTCAGGCTGAAGACTGGCTCTCTAGGGTGAAGAGAGTCATGACAGCGACGGAGACGGAGGAGTGGCAGATGACCACCATCGCTACGTTCCTGTTGGACGGTGAAGCGAGGATGTGGTGGGAAGGCTTGGAGCTGCATCATTTGAGAGGAAGACAACTGATAGACGTTCCGATGGAAGAGTTCTCGGAATTGTTCTTAGCAAGATACCTCCCTTCTACTCAGAGGATTTCAATGGAGAATGAGTTCCTGAGGTTGGTGCAGGGTGAGCGAAGCGTGGATGAATATCTCCACGAGTTTACGCGGTTGAGTCGCTATGCTAGCTCCACCATCATGGATGAGGAGCGCAAGACTAATCGCTTCTACGAAGGTCTGAGGGATGAGCTGAGACTATTACTGTCGGGGCCGATGACGCAGGGTTTCCTTAACCTTGGTCAATACTGCCCGGTCCTTGGAGAAGGACATGAAGAGTGTACAAGCGAAGAAAGGCTTGGTGAAAAGAAATCTGAGTTTAAAGTGCCGACTACTTCGAAGTCTGGCTATCGGAGGACTTTCAAGAAGCATAGGACTTCGGGTCCAGCTCCTTCTGGTGCTTCTGGGGCGACTACGAGTCGGACCCCGGGCGCGTGCTTTACTTGTGGCAAGACGGGGCATTTCGCCCGTGATTGTTGGAGCGGACGTCCTAAGTCCGAAAGGAGGCCAGGAGCTACCTACGAAGAGAAGGGAAAGGCGGTGGAGTCGACCGCATCCCACTATGCTCCGGCCCAACCAAGGGTCTACAATCTTGGCCAACAGGAGGCCATTAAACAAGCTGACGTGGTGATAGGTACGGTTTAATTTATAGCAAGTCAATTCCTTTATATGCTTGTTATGTATATGTTACCTTACCACTACTTGTTTAGGATTCGTAATGATTTGTGAAAATCCGGCACGAGCACTCTTTGATACGGGAGCTTCACACTCCTTCTTGTCCGAAGGATTTATAGCACACATCGGAGTCCCTTCTTCGATGGCGAAGGACAAGTTAGATGTGTTGTTGCCCAATGGGTGTTCGATGCGAGCGGTTAGGATCTGCGAGGTTAAGACTCGTATTGGAGAGCAGGAGTTCGACCTGCGGGCGTCTTTACTTCCGTTAGTGGAGTTTGACGTCATATTTGGCATGGACTGGCTCTCGGAGCAGCAGGCCCATATAGATTGCGGTAGCAAGGAAGTCAAGCTGGGAGCAAGTCGTGAGACGACTTTTACGGGCTTAAAGGGGTCGAGCAAGACGTTGATGTCTGCTCTTCAGGTGGTGAAGGCGGTTCGTGCCGGAGCAGAACTGTTCTTTACACTAGTGGAGGTTGCAAAGCCGAAGCCCGCTATGGATTGTATTTCAGTGGTATCGGAATACCCTGATGTGTTCCCTGCAGATCTTCCTGGAGCCCCGCCCCAACGGGAGATAGATTTTACGATCGAGCTAGTGCCAGGTGCAAAGCCTGTGTCACGATCTCCGTATCGGTTAGCGCCTAAGGAAATGGCGGAGCTAAAAGTTCAACTGCAAGAGTTGTTAGAGCAAGGGTATGTGCGCCCGAGTTCTTCGCCTTGGAGCGCACCGGTCCTCTTTGTTAAGAAGAAGGACGGAAGCTTGAGGTTCTGTATTGATTATCGGGAGCTAAACAAGCTGACTGAGAAGAACAAGTACCCGATCCCCCGGATTGATGATCTCTTCGATCAGTTAGTCGGGTCGACGGTGTACTCGAAGTTAGATCTCAAGTCTGGGTACTATCAGCTGCGGATAAGGGAGAGTGATATCCCGAAGACAGCGTTTAGTACGAGATACGGGCATTATGAGTTTACGGTCATGCCGTTTGGGCTGACTAATGCGCCGTCAGTATTCATGGACTTTGATGAACAGGACGTTCAAGGAGTACCTAGACCATTTCGTGATCGTCTTCATCGACGATATTTTGGTGTACTCGCAAAGTGAGGAGGATCACTTCAAGCATCTCCATTTGGTGTTGGAGACACTAAGGAGAAACCAGTTGTATGCCAAGTTCTCGAAGTGCGAGTTTTGGCTATCCTCAGTGGCGTTCCTCGGCATATAGTGAGTGGAGAGGGTATTGCGGTGGATCCGGCGAAGATTGATGCGATACGGGAGTGGCCTGAGCTTGCTACGGTAGCAGAAGTCCGGAGCTTTTTGGGGCTTGCCGGTTATTATAGGCGCTTCGTAGAGAACTTCTCGCGGATAGCGCTACCTCTCACTACTTTGACGAGGAAGGAGCATAAGTTCGTTTGGACGCCGGAGTGCGCGCGAGCTTTTGAGGAATTGAAGTGTCGGTTGACCACGGCGCCTGTGTTGAGTTCACCGGTTGGGACCGAAGGCTATGAGATATATAGCGATGCTTCAGGCAGCGGTTTGGGTTGCGTGCTACTGCAGCACGGCAGCGTGATAGCTTATGGCTCGAGACAACTAAAAGTGCACGAGAGGAATTATCCGGTCCATGACTTGGAGTTAGCGGCCGTGATTTTTGCCTTGAAGCTGTGGAGACACTATTTGTACGGTGTGAAGATTGATATCTACACCGATCACAAGAGCCTAAAGTATTTGATTGATCAGAAAGATCTGAATATGCGGCAGCGTAGGTGGATGGAGTTCCTGGGGGACTATACTTTCAAGATCCACTACGTGCCTGGCAAAGGGAATGCGGTTGCGGACGCATTGAGTCGCCGAGCCCCAGCTCAAGCGAATTGGCTATCAGTGCATGATGAGCAGTTGGTGCAGGAGCTGGAGGCGTTGGAGATTGTTTGTGTGAATAGACAATCTAGTGCTGAAGCAGTGCTGAATTGGACTGAAGTCCAATATGACCTGGCTGATCGGATTCGGCAGGCTTTGGATATGGATGCTCATATGAAGCAGTTCATGATAGAGGCTTTGGATGGGTCAAATTCCCAATTCGTTGTAGAGGACGGATTGCTGTGGAAAGACGGTCGTTTGTGCGTCCCAAGTGTGGGCAATTTACGGGTGGAGTTGTTGTACGAGGCGCACCATACCAAGTACTCGATTCACCCAGGGAGCACGAAGATGTACCGCGATGTGAAGAAGCTATTTTGGTGGCCGGGTTTGAAAAAGGATGTGGCGCTATACGTAGCGAAGTGCCAAACCTGCGCCTTGGTAAAGGCGGAGTGCCAAAAGCCGGGAGGATTTCTTAAGTCCTTGCCTATTCCGGAGTGGAAATTTGACGACATCTCTATGGACTTTGTGCATGGTTTGCCAAGGTCGCAAAGGGGAACGACGCCATTTGGGTGGTCGTGGATCGATTAACGAAGGTGTCGCATTTTATTCCGCATAGGAAGGATGATCCGGTGGAGAAGCTGGCAAAGCTATATGTGGATAACATAGTGCGGCTTCATGGTGTGCCCCGCAGCATCGTGAGTGACCGAGATGGGCGGTTCACGTCCAATGATTGGAGGCTGGTGCAGCAAATGTTGGGAACAAAGCTGAAGTTTAGCACAGCCTTCCATCCACAAACGGATGGGCAGACCGAGAGGGTCAATAGAACCATGGAAGACATGCTTCGCATGTGTGTCTTGGACTTCGGAAAGCAATGGGAGGACCACCTTTATTTGGTGGAGTTCGCATACAACAACAGCTACCAAGCAAGTATTCAGATGGCGCCTTTCGAGGCCCTATATGGTAGAAGATGTCGCACGCCGTTGTCTTGGTTAGAAACGGGTGAGTCAAAGTTGTATAAGCGATCGGAAGTGGAGGATGCTACTTCTTTGGTGAGAACCATTCGGGAGAGGTTACTCATCGCTCAGGACCGGCAAGCAAAGTACTATAATGCCAAGCACAGGAACGTGGAGTTCGCTGTGGGTGATTATGTGTACCTAAAGATCAAGCCGTTCAAGGGTGTCTCGCGGGTGCGACGATTGAAAAAGCTAAGCCCGAGGTACCTTGGACCGTTCGAGGTTCTGGAGCGAGTAGGAGAAGCGGCCTATAGGTTGAAGCTTTCAGTGGAGCTAAGTGGTTTACACGATGTATTCCACATTTCGGTGCTTCGGAAGGCGGTGCAAGAGCCTACGCAAGTGATCGCGGTCGATCAAGTGCCGGTGGATAGTGGGCTAACGACAAAGGTCAAAGCCCGTGCGGATTGAGGACTCGGAGGTCAAGCGGCTACGCAATAAAGAGATCAGGATGGTCAAAGTCCGGTGGGACAATTGCGGTCGTGAGGAGCTCTCCTGGGAGCGAGAGCAGACGATGCTTGACGAATATCCGGAGTTGTTCCGCTCAGGTACAAATTTTGTTTTGTACATGTTTTTTTCCTTTATGTAATTTCGTGGGCGAAATTCTTTTAAGAGGGGTAGAGTTGTAACGCCCCGAAACTCAAAGGAGCAAAGGGGACGTTTTGGGCCAGTTTTGGTTTCTGGCTGAAGGCACACGGCCTGGGACACGGGCGTGTCCCAGGGCGTGTCAAGCGTGTGTCGACACTTAGTCGCGAAGTCGTCGAGTTATTCTCGACGATTCGTCGAGAATGGGCACACGGCCTGCGACACGGGCGTGTCGCAGGGCGTGTCAGCCCGTGTCGACACTTAGCCGTGAAATCGTCGAGTTATTCTCGACGATTCGTCGAGAATGGGCACACGGCCCGCGACACGGGCGTGTCGCGGGCGTGTCGACCCGTGTCGACGAGCGTCAAGGTGAAATCGTCGAGATTCACTCGACGGTCGTCGAGACAAGGCACACGGCCTCGGACACGGGCGTGTCCAAGGCCGTGTCAGCGAGTCGTCGTTCTTCCTTCGACGAAATGTCCCATGTACACGGCCTGGGGGCCCAGGCGTGTCAATGTGACACGGGCAAGGACACGGGCGTGTCCTAGAACCCGTGCAGTGCTCGGGTTGGAAACGGGGGAAAATCATGGGGTACACGGCCGGCTACACGGCCGTGTCAGCTGGAACACGGGCGTGTCAGCTAGAACACGGGCGTGTTCGATGCCCGTGTGCGTGTTCAGAAGATTCGATTTTGACGGCGAATGCGGCACACGGCCCTGGACACGGGCGTGTGCCAGGCCGTGTTCGGTCCAGATTGGGCATTTCAGCCCCGAATCAAAGCCGCTCGTTTTCTTAGGTTGAGATCCGACGGCTGGGGATGGTTCCTGGGAGGATATACACGGGTTTGACTTAGAAAAATCCACAATTTTCATCACTTGATCTCTCTCCAAACCCTTGGAGAAGGAAGAGCCAAGGCTAGAGGAAGAGGAGCTAGATCCGCCATTGGAGGAGCTTCGGAGCTCCGAATCGCAAGCCGACTCCGGATCCACGGAGGCAACGCAAGCGCGGTGATTTCTATCCGATTACATTTCGATGGCGCCAAAGAGGAACGCAAGTGTAACGATCCTCACTTTTGAGCATGATAGCTCTCTTTCTTAGCATAGGAAGCCCCTTCTCGCGAGTTTGCGAAGAGTTGGAGGCGTTCCTTCGGGTAGATATGTAAAGTCCCCGTTGTTTAGCGTCCGTATGCGAGAACGGACTTAGGCATTTTGGTTGAAGCCTACCCGGACATGTAGTTCGGATCGGTGATGTTGCATTGCATAAGGCCGGAGAAGACTCCGTGCTATTTGGTGTTTTCGGGTTTTCTATGCGGTAGATTGCAGCAGGGAGCCTTGGGGACTAACCCAAAGGTGCACCCGGAAAACTGGGCGGACACGAGGTCTTGCCAACATGGTGGCCTGAGAGCCAACTTGAACATAACGGGGTTATGTGCATTGCGGTAGAATGGGACTCGGTGAAAGTTTGACCCGCGCATATGGCTTAAATTGCCGTTGCGATGTGAGCACGGGTTAGATGGAGCCGTACCCGCTTTATGTCGTTCGGGTTAGAGAGACCTAAAGTTACATGGCACTCGCCGTTGGCATAGATGTGAGTCTTCGGTGGTCGATGGCTTAAATTGACGTGACCAATACCATGAAGACAAATTGCTCATAGGAATGGCCGTCTAAGTGGCGGTGGTGAGTCCGGAATGTTAATGGCTTCAATTGACGTAACATCGACCGGTTCACCGAGAATGTGCCCTGAGTGCACGGGACGTGTGGCCGTACGAGCCAACGTCTGTGATGAAATGGCTATGTTAATATGCATTGCTCGCTTGTGATAATGAAATGCAGGGAAGGAGCATCGCCGCCCCGAGTTGGGGGCGGGATCGTTATAATTTGGTCAGCATTGCTGACCGTTGCTTTGTTTGCCACCGTGCGGTGGTTTGTTTGCTTGCAGGTGCAGCTGGACCAAGCGGTCAATAGCGGGCTAAAGCCCTTTTTGCGAAGCTGGCCCTCGAAGGCCCAAGTGGAAATGTTTTCTATTTTATTCATGTATGGCCGGCCTGCGTGCCGAGGTTGGTAAATCATGTAATAGACAAATGAAATATCTTGTAAGGCCTTAAGGCCGACTTTTGAGTATTTTGTAATGACATTTCTGTTGGTTTTAGTGGACATTCATGCTTGTGCTGGGTTCTTGTTTTGCAACTTATATTAATTGCTTCCGCTAGAATGCTCTGTGTAGGACGTTGAGATTGGTTGGATGGTTTCCATAAGTAACCACCCGGTCTGTCTGTGGTATATGGCGTCGGGCCCGGCCGGACCTACTGCTATATGCGATGCGACGGATAGGGGGTGTTACAACTTACTCCTAAGACTTTCATGAAATTCTCAAGGTTATCATGGTGAAAAGAGAGTTGAGTTTTAGTTTTAATGGCTGTATCCCTTGGCTCAGTGGATCAACTGGTCCACGGGTGAAAATATACATATACACAGCGTGAAATACTTGGTTCATTACATTTATTACCCTATATGAGTATGAAGACCTAATAGGACTATTCATGATATGCACACCTTTAGATTTAATATAAGTATTAAAAGAACTTTTTTGTTCGTTAAACTAGTGTGATATTTGATTTAAAGAGATGGTATGTGTAACGACTCCATCCGTTCACAGGTATATACTAGAAGGTCCAGCCGGGGCCCCACAGCATATACCATAAAATAGACGGGGAAGTCACGGAGTGATACAAGAGTTGCGCATCATAACTCATTGCATTCTAGCGGAAGCCTATAACACGAACTGAATTCACATACATGAATGTCCACCATATAAAAGTTCCACATTTATGTAAAACATGAATCGTAGCAAATACAAAGTCAGCTGACCTTATGGCCTTACAGGGCTTTACATAATTATGGCTTCAAAGATGCTGCGCAGGCCAGCCACGTATAATCAAACATAGTATTTTCATTTAGCCTTCGAGGGGTAGCTGTAGCAGCAGCAACAGGAACTTCAGCCTTTATACGTCCCGCTTGGCTCTCTAGCAGCTGCACAGGGACAGCCCACCCAATGGTGGAAAATAGGCAACTGTCATCATTCAGCTGAACAAATTATAACGACCCCACCCCTTTCCCGGGGCAGTGGTATTCCTTCCCTGCAGGCATAGCATTTCACAGGCAAATATGTGCATCATACATTATGCTCTCACGCACATGCATGCCATCACAACCGTCAGCCACGCGGCCCGACGATCCGTGCACTCAGGGCATATTCTTGGTGTACTGGAGAACCAGTTGCCCACCACCGTATTAGCGTCGCAACCAAACGGTAAATCATTGAGTATTTTCTCCATGGCGTGCAGTCGTAGATTATAGTCTTAGTGAATCGGGATTGGCATGTAGCCCCCATTGTATCACGGCGCACAGGCCTAAGACTCTCGCTATTCTCTAACAGACCACACTTTCAGGTTTCACGTCGGATGGACATAACACAGGTCGGATCATCCACCCCTCGTTGCTCAAATTGCCTTGCCATCACTGAGTACGGCATACTCACGGCTAAATCAAACGCGCGGGTCGGTTTCACCGTTCCTGTTTGGCATAAAGCCTGGGTGTTTTACTGGGCACACCAGTACTTTTTATCACACCATTCATATCATAACATCAGAGGGTCTTTCATGGGCACACCAGTACTTCCGCTACTCCCTTCACAGGTACAACCCCATAATTTTCACAAATGTCAAGGGTATTTTCCTGACTTACCACACCATTACTTCCTGCTACTCCCCTTCACAGGTAGAACCCAATAACACAAGCATCATAAGGGTATTTTTCCTGGACTACCACTCCAGTACTTCCTGCTACTACCGTTCACAGGTTTAACCCATCGACTCCTAAACTACACGTTTATCATGGAGTCTTCTCCGGTGCGTATATGCAACATCACCAATCCAGACCAAATGTCTAGATGGGATTCACAAAGCATGCCTATTCCGTACTCCTTTTCCGGATCTATCTGACAAATGATTGGGCATTCCATGAATCAACCCAAAGGACTCCCACAACAGCCACCCTCTGGTGGGGCAATCATATGCACATGCTAAAAAGGAAGCCTTCACATGTCTAGTAAGAAAAGTCGTTACCCTTGAAGATCGCTTCGGCGCCATGAGCTCCTAGCTTGTTGGAAAGGACCGTAACGGCTTTTCCTCTGCAACGCTGGACTCGGATCTCTCGTCAGAACTTCGCAGCACCACCAGTAGCCAACTTATAACATCCTCAAACAACTAGACCCCTAGGAATGGTTTTGTCATGACCAGGTCATGACAAAACCCAAGGAATCCCAAAGAGACCAAGGTCAACCAACCCTATTTCTTGTCAACCTAGCCCAAATAGGCTAACCCAAGCTCAAGCCTCCTCATGTGGCTTCTTTAGGGAATAATGTGCGTGGAAGGGCTGCAAATAGTCCTTCAGATTGACTAAGTCAACTTGGTGACTAGGAGAGAGGGTGAGTGTAACAGCCCAAATTCTAGGAGTAGCAAAATTTGGGTGACACGGCCTGGGACACGGGCGTGTCCCAGGGCGTGTCCCACTCGGGTTGAAGAGTTGGGCACTTGGTCGACGAATTTTGGTCGACGAAGTTTTTGAGTGGTCACGCCCTATAACACGGGCGTGATAGGGGGCATGTCCCCTCGATTCGACGAACTGTCGAGCGTCGATCATCTAGTGCCAATCGTCGATCGTCAAGTGTCCGGCTGTGTCGAAAGGTCTAGTGTCGATCGTCGATCGTCGAGTGCTGATCGTCGATCGTCGAGTGTCGAGCATGGGGTACACGGCCTGTGACACGGGCGTGTCACAGGTCATGTCCCGCTGTGTCGGGAGGTCGACGATTTCCTCTCGACTGGGTGTCAAGTGGGTTACACACCCTGTGTCACGGGCGTGTCTTGGCCGACACGGGCGTGCACCGCGTGTCACAGTGACCTCCATTTCCACGATAATGGAGGAGAGAGAAATGAAGAAGGAGAGGGAAGGAAACGGTTCTCCAAAAGCCACAATTAATGGCTGAATTCAATTTCCCAGGGAAGGGGAGAAGTTTCCAGCCGTTTCCTGGTGAAGTTTTTATAAGTTTTGAAAAAGATCCAAACTAAACTCTCAACTAGGCAAGTGCACCTATCGAAATTTAGTATAGGAATTATCGTATTTAAACTCGGGGACCGTTGAGTATTTGTACTCACAAGGACGAACTATTATTTTATCGATCGAAAATTGGTTTTTGCGAAACGAAAACAAACGTTAAATTAAGAGGAGAAATTCGATGAGTAAAAGGCTAGCACTTGATCTGGAATCCCTTTGGGCTAGAATAAAATCCACGAAATTAAAGAGCACAAGCATCTAAATTATTAACTTTGACCGCAGAGATTCCAAAGCTACGAAGCGCCTCTCTCGAGAATACGCACTCGACTAACCTTAGGTAGATCGATTAAGACCTCTCGGCCAGTCGAAAGACCTAAGCTTGCTTTAGGCGGTGAACCTCACTAATGGAGTTGACTACAAGGCGGAAGAATTTTGCGTTCCTCTCTCGAGGGGTGCAAGAAACTCTCTTTATCCTTGAGTGATCTACTCGTATCCACAACCTCTCGGTAAATCTAGGATACGAATCTAAGCTCGAATAAACATAATTTGCAACTTATGAATTCGAAGAAAATTTAAATCAAAGATAAATCAAAGTTTAGAAAATAGAATGCTTGCTAATTGAGACAAAAATAAGAATTTTATTCATTCCAAAGTTCATCATGATCAAGTGCTAATTGAGAAATTAGCTACTCATCATGATGAGAGAATTACATGAAAGCATAAAGAAAGACATGATTAAAAAACGACTTGAAAATAAAGCTTACACTATGAAATGAAAATGCAGGAAAAGCAGTAAAGAAAATAGAATTAAGCTCCCAAAAATCTCCCCAGCATCTGAAGCTGTCTGGAATTTATAGAAAAAGTTGCTGGGGTGGTCACGCCCCCAGGTCACGCCCGTGACCTAGGGCGTGTCGGTCTCGGAACCGTCGTCTTCAAGTCCTTTAAATGTTGGCGCGAAACCGCCAAAAGTCGTTAATTTGCGGGTCACGCCCCTAGGTCACACCCGTGACCTAGGGCGTGTCTTGACGGTTGTAGAAGAACGGCGGGAAGCAGAAACGGCGGGAATAACTCCGGCCGTTGTTGGAGGGGTCACGCCCCTGGTCACGCCCGTGGCCGCGGGCGTGTCTTGAGAAAACTTCCAGCGCCTGAAACTGCAGCATTAAGTCGGCACGCCGGGCTGTCACGGGATTAGTCACGCCCGTGCCAAATGTGTCACGCCCGTGACTTGTTGCAAATTGAAACTGCCGTTGACTGGAAGTCAGGGCAAAGCACTGGATGTCACGCCTGGAGTACACGCCCGTGTGATGATGGTCACGCCCGTGACCTTAGGGCGTGTACTTTTAATTGACGTGGCAGATAGCTCCTTCCACGCGCCGGGTTCTCGCCAGGATGTCACGCCCGTGACCATGTCGGTCACGCCCGTGACTCTGGCTTGTCTTTTGAAATATTATTGCTTTTGCCCAGTTTTGTCTCCTGGTCAACCCTATAGACTCCAAATTGAAATTTGCAGCCCAGATTGCCCTGAAATAAGAAATTAGAAAAATTCAATAATAAAATTACAAAATATAATTATAAACTAATTAATTATTAATAAAAATAACATAAAAACATGGACAAAATTAGAGTTATCAAATACCCCCATACTTACTCGTTTGCTCGTCCCGAGCAAACAACTTCACATGGAGAGTAGAAAAATTTTAACGCTAAAAACGAAAATTGAATATAAGAAGTAGAATGCGAAGTCTTATGCCTATGCTTGTAGTAATTATTGTAGAAGAACCTACTCAGCATACAAATTAGTTTTTAATTTTCTAAAATGTGTTTCCGCTTATTATTTTTACTTCAAAGATGGAAACACGATAAATCTTCGAATCATGTTTAGGGAGAAAGTAGCGTGTTTGCTAAGATAACATTGCACAAATCGAAGATCGGGATACCCTCCAAAGAAATCCATCAATGTCGATGGCCATAGGCTTGCCCTTTCACACTCTCGCCATGGCACTAGGTTAACTTATAAGCACAAATCAGTAGGACTTAAGTAGGTTGGAATGTAGGCTTAGGTTTTTGGTTTGGAAAAACAAAGATAAATGCGATGGGTAGACACACCAAAACCTAAAGAGAGCTTGCACAAAAGAAATAAATTGAAAAACTTCGCCAATTTTTTTTTCAATATGTTGAATATTTTTTCAACTTCCTCTTTCTTTTTTTTTTTTTTTTTTTTGGTTTTTTTTTTCTCGTTTTTTTTTTTTGTTTTGAGGAGAAGTGAAAAATAGAACAACTCTTGTATATTTTTCAAAAGCCACCAAAATAAAATGGCTCCTAATCACACATAAACTGGTTTTATCTATAATTTTAAGCTCGGTTTTAGGTGTATAATTAGGATGCTTTTTAGGCTTTGGTAAAGTGTTGGTGAGCTATATCAAAAGGAAGGGTAGAGGCTCAAATTGGCTTAGCAAGGGAGAAACGTTAGGTACGGGTGCAAAGGCTCAAACTAGCCAAAAGAAATGCCTAAATCATTTTCATGCTAATGAGTTTAACCTATGCAAAGTCTTGAGAATAGCTAGAGGGCAAGTTCTAGTCATCGAGAAAGAATACCTCTTTCTTGATCCGCGAAATATCTCTCTAGTAAACTTCTACACACTCTCCTAAACTATTTTTAGATTTTACCGGTTTCCAAGTAGAAGTAAAATAAACTATTTCTACGCATTCAAAAAAAGAAAAATCTAATTGTATGCTGAATATTTAATTCTACTCAAATTCTACTAACATGTGCACTTAACTAGAAACACAGCATGGCCAACAGTTCTACTACAAAATTCAAAATTCAATTAAAGCATCAAAAAGTTTCTAAACTTATGTAAAAGTTGAATACCTAGAATGTCGCATGTGAGTAAATAGAGAAATAAAGATCTCCCTAATTTTGAAAGTAATCCTATGTTTTATTTTTATAATTTTTTTTTAATTAATTTTTTTTTTTTGTATTTTTGTAAAATAAGCAAAAACAAAATTGCACAAAATAAATAAAATCCTTTTTTTTCTTGTTTTTTTTTTGAAAATTAGTATAATTTTTGTATGTTTTGCTTGAGAAATATCCCCCCATACTTAAACAATACATTGTCTCCAATGAAAAATAAATAAATAAAGAGAAAAGATAGGAGACTTCCCTGAAGCGGGTCATGCAGCACCAAAATGTACCTAGAAGACAAAGCTGAAGCAAAACATATTTTTTGTTTATTTACGAAAAAGAAAAGATACATGACAAAGGACAAGAAAATGATAAAAAGAAAAGATACAAGAGGGCGGTCTACAATCCCAAAGAAAGCAGGCTAATCCTCATCGCTATGCTGTCGCGGCTCCTGATAGTGCGTCCGGAGGTCTGAAAACTCACGCTCAATACGTGCCATGGAGGAGGCTTGATTTGTCGCTAGCGTGGTAAATCGATTGTCAAAACTCACAAATCGAGCATCAAAATCGGCATGCATCGTATCTAAGCGTGTGTGAAGAGACGCAAACTGACGATCCCAATAGCTCTGAGGGTCGGGCTCGGAAGAAGGGTCCTGCGGTGGTGGAGGAATCTGGGGAGAGTGAATAGTGCTGCTGGGACCGGCACCGTAATCAAGGCCAAGATCTCTACCAACGACTGCGGGGGGAATAGCCTCAAACTCTCCATCACGTCGCCGCGCTAGGCCGAGGGCCTGAAGGGTCTGGAACTGGATAACTTGCGGCGTCTGGACTCCAACCTCGCATTTTCGGCCTGGTGCCGAAAGAAAATTGCGAGCAGATAACCAAGGTTGAGGGGGACCCGGTAAAACATACTATATAAATATAGTAAGTCTGCCCGAGTCACCACCCCGTGGCTATCGCCGCGACCAGAAATAGTGAAGGTAAGGAGATTGTGGAGAATACGTAAGGCGGGAGAAATGAGTTGGCTGCCTTTGGATTTCTTTGGGGTGTAGGGGGCGGTGTCACTACTGATTTCCGCCCAAAAGGCGAGAAGGTTGAAATCGGTCGGGAAATCAGTAAGTAAATCGAGATAGGAGGGAGATTGGGAAAAAGCCTCCGAGCAGAAGCCCATGACGACATTGAGCTGGCGGATGCTGAGCTGATGCACCATCCCACCTAGGCGAAAGATGATGAAGTCGTCATCGTGTAACAGCCCAAAGTTCAGAAACAGGCAATTTTTGGGTGACACGGCCTGGGACACGGGCGTGTCCCAGGGCGTGTCAGGTGACACGGCCTGTGACACGGGCGTGTCGCAGGGCGTGTCGAGGTTGTGTCGACGATTGAGCTTTGTCTCGACGATTTTTATTCTCGGCGATTCGTCGAGAGGAGGCACACGGCCCAGGACACGGGCGTGTCCAAGGCCGTGTCGCATGCTCGACGATTTTTCTCGACGATCGTCGAGTGTCGAGACTTGAGTGTCGAGTGTCGAGAGATTGAACATGGCCTGTGACACGGGCGTGTCACAGGGCGTGTCAAATCAGGCGACGAACTCAGCCCGCCGAAGGATTTCGACAGGGCGTGTCTTTGTACCGTGTCTGGGCACACAGCCTGGGACACGGGCGTGTCACAGGCCGTGTGAAGTCTCGGGATGATTTGGGATTTTTTTTCACCCAGGTACACGGCCACAGACACGGGCGTGTCTGAAGGCATGTTGGTGACACGGCCCATGACACGGGCGTGTCCCGTGGGCGTGTCACTGGTTTGGATAAGTCGGTTGACCACCGCTTGAGGCACACGGCCTGGCACACGGCCGTGTTCGACGCCGTGTCGGGCAAAATTTGTGTTTTTGGCAGAATCGTGGCCGTCCATTCCTTCAGTCTGGATCCAAGGGCTGAAAGCCTCTTCCTCTTTTTCTTCAAGGCCGAAAACTGAGAAGTATTCCTCACTTTAATTTGGCCTTCATCTTTCTTCAAGAGAGAGAAAGAGAGAGAGAAAGGAGGAGGAAGAAGGAAAGGGGGCTGCTGTCGGTGGTGCTGCGGTTTACCGACGAGAGATCCGAAGCCAGCGTTGCGGAGGAAACGCTCTTGCGAGTCTTGCAAGCTAGCTTGGAGTCCATGGCACCGAAGCGATCGTCAAGGGTAACGACTTTTCTTCCTAGCCATATGAAGGCTTCCTTTTTGGCATATCTTGTGATTTCCCCCACCAAGAGGTGGCTGATTTTGGGAATCTTTGGGTGGATGCTTGAAACCCCCTTTTGTTAGCATATAGATCCGGAAATGGAGTACGGAATAGGCATGCTGTGTGAAGCCCATCTGGACAGGTTGGTCTGGATTGGTGATGTTGCATACGAACCGGAGAAGACTCCGTGATAAACGTGTAGTGTAGGAGTCTACGGGTTTTGGCTGCGAAAAGGAGTAGCAGGAAGTACTGGGGTGGTAGCCCAGGAAAATAGCCATATGATGTTTTGGGTCCAACCTGTGGATGAGACACAGGAAGTACTGGTGGCACCAGGAAAGGCCCTTTTTGTGATGCTTGATGTCATAGGGTGTCCACCTGTGAAGCGAGTAACAGGAAGTACTGGCAGGATAGCTAAGAAAGACCCCTGACATTTGTAATTGGCGGTGTCCACCTGTGAAGCGAGTCACAGGAAGTACTGGTGTGCCCAGGAAAGACCCGATATTGCTGTGAGGAAATGGGTATAGATAAATACCCAGGCTTGAATGCCAGAACAGGATTGGTGAGACCGACCCGCGCCTTTGATATAGCCATGAGTACGCTGTACGCCGAAAAGGCAAGGCGATTTGAGCAACGGGGGGGTGGAGGATCCGACCTGCGCTATGTCCGTCTGACGTGAGACCAAAAAGTGCGGTCTGTTGGAGCACATAGCAAGAGTCTTCGGCCTGCGCGCCATGACACAACGGGGGGCTACGGGCCATCCCGGTGTCCGAAGACTAACTCCAGCTGCACGCCATGGAGTAAATGCTCAAGAGAATTACCGTTGGGTTGTAACCCTGATACGGTGGTGGGCAAGAGGTTGCCAGAACACCAAGAATGTGCCCTGAGTGCACGGACCGTTGGGCCGGGCGGCGAACGATTGTGATGGCTTGTGTGCGTGAAAGCACCTTTTGATGATATAGCTTGCCATACTTGTGATATGATATGCCTGCAGGGAAAAATACCGCTGCCCCGAGAAAAGGGGTAGGGTCGTTATAATTTGGTCAGCTGAACGCTGACCGTTGCTTTTGTTTGCCACATTGGGTGGATTGTCCTTGCACAGGTGCTGGAGAGCCGAGCGGGACGCATAGAGGTTGATGCTCCTGCTGGTGTTGCTGCTGCTGCTGCCGCTAGCCCGTGAAGGCTAGCTGTGTTCTTTTGAGTGTTTTCTTTTTATTGTGGCCGGCCTGCGCGCCAATCTATTTTAGGCCACTGTATGAAAGCCGTGTAAGGCCATAAGGCCAACTCTTTGTATATATTGTAAGACATTCCTATACTGTATAAAATGTGGAGTTTTATGTTTGGACATTCATGAGGAGTTCCAGTTGTAGTCTAGGCTTCCGCTAGAATGCTTTGTGATAGGTGCGATGCGCTACTCTGGTATCATCCTGTACCTTCACCGACTGTTTTGTGATATATCCTGTGGGGCCCCGGCCGGACCTTCTAGAAAATATCATATGAACGGATGGGGTTGTTACATTTTTGGTATCAGTTGTCTTGGTCTTTCCCTCTCGAAGTCGTGGCCGACTTCTTTTGTGGGGTGGCGAGCACGTGTTTGTGCACACCAAAGTCTACGAATGAACTCCTGAATGTCCATGATAGGAATGCAAAGCTTTGTGTTTGAGGAACCTGCGTGTTCCTATCTTGTTGTTTACTTGTGTCATTTTTCGTTTGTAGGCGACGAGTGCAATGGCTTGCCAGCAGGAACCCCAACACTCGTTAGGAAGCATGACGTCCACTGTGGTACCAACCTCTCCTTCATCGATAGAAACAGCTCGACTGATTGTCGATAGGGCTTTTGCAACGCTCAAGGCTTACCATGAAGGACAAGTTTCACCTCTGATCCGGTGATGCGTTCCATGCCGGGTAGGGAACTTGAGCCGCCAGCAAGGGAAGTGCCTCAGCCTCGTCGGGACATATGTGTTTGAGCCAAGGAGAGAACACGGTTGCGGACTATTTTCATGCATTTGTTGCAATGAGCCAACAACCCGAGTTTATGTTTGAGACCGAGGAGATGAAGATCAATCGGTTTATGATGGGCTACGTCAGGAACTCCGTTTCTTGTTGATGGGTCCTAAGTTCTTGGGCTTCCAACCACTGGTGGAGGCAGCGAGACTGTTGGAAATCGACTTGAGGAGAGCCCAGCAGATGCCTGTGACTCGGAAAGTGCGCACTCCAAGGGTTGGGAAGTCGGCTCACTGGAAGAGGCGGAGACAAGAGAAGCGTACTTGTTATGCGTGTGGTCTGGTGGGACACCTCGCTCGTGAATGTGGGGATGGTGTTCAGCAGCCAAAGAAGCAGTACAAGTGTTATTCGTGTGGGAAAGCAGGACATAAAGCCCGAGATTGCCGCGTTGGCTCGTAGCAGGCAAGAAATGTCGACATCAAGATGTAAATAATAATGCGGCTCCTCATGTACAGAAATAATGGTGGCTTATACATGTTCGATGTACAGTAAGCCGTTTTGAATGAAAATGCTATGAGGGCCGTGTCCGATATGGATGTGTGGGATCAACGTGTGTTGTCAATTGTTGATGTTTTCTACCATGGGGACATGTGTGCCCAATCTTGGCAAGAGTCGTCGATGTTTACGATAATCGTCTTGCTTGTTTTGTTTGCATCTTGTGAATGTTGTTTGTATGTGTTAGGTGCACCGCAGGCGCCGTTTACGAAGGATGTTTCGTCTTCTTTTCTGTATTGTGATTTCTTACGCGGCTTGGGATTCCCAGGATCGCAAAGACAGATAGCGTCAGCGTGGTGTTGCCGAATGGTTGTTGGATTGCTTGCGAATCAAGCTTGCGATGTGGCGGTTCAGTTAGGAAGTCGGGATTTCAGTTTAACTGCATTTGTTTTGCCAATATCGGAATTGACGTGATTTTTGGGTTGGATTGGCTTGCGGAGCAGCATGCTATGCTTGATTTCCAGTCCAAAGAAATCACGTGAGGCCAGAATACCGAATAGGAGACAAAGTTCGCGGGTATGCGAGGAGTGGGTGGGACGTTGATGTCTGCACTCCAGGTAGTCAAAGCTGTTCGGAAGGGTGCGGAGTGTTACTTTGCACTTATTCAGGCTGTTGAGCCTAAGGCCACTTTGTGCGGGGTTCCGATTGTGGCAGATGTTACAGATGTGTTTCCCGCAGATCTCCCTGGGCTACCACCCCAGCGGGAGATTGACTTCACAATTGAGTTGGTGCCAGGTGCGAAACCAGTGGCCCGCTCGCCATATCGCGTTGCACCTAAAAAGATGGCTGAGTTGAAGGTTCAACGACAAGAAATGCTAGAGCAAGGTTTTATCCGCCCAAGTATGTCACCTTGAGCGCGCCTGTGCTTTTTGTAAAGAAGAAAGATGGTGGGTTACGGTTGTGTATCGATTACCGTGACTTGAATAAGCTGACCGAGAAGAATAAATATCCTATACCTCGGATTGATGAATTATTTGATCAGCTAGTGGGCTCGACCGTCTATTCGAAGTTGGACCTGAAGTCTGGTTATTACCAGTTAAGAATTCGGGAAAGTGACATTCCCAAAACAGCATTTGGAACGCGTTATGGGCACTATGAGTTCACAGTCATGCCATTTGGACTGTGCAATGCGCCCTCGGTGTTTGCACCGTATTTTTCGTGTGTACCTGGATCTGTTTGTGATAGTGTTCATTGATGAGATCCTGGTATACTCGAAGTCCAAAGCTGAGCATGAGATTCACTTGCGATTGGTGTTGAACACGTTGAGGCAAAATCAGCTCTATGCCAAGTTCTCGAAGTGCGAGTTTTGGCTATCGTCAGTGGCATTTTTGGGCCATGTGGTGCGTGGAGCGGGCATTGCAGTGGGTGGATCCAGCGAAGATAAAAGCCATACAAGAGTGACCAAAATTGTCTTCCGTGGCCGAAGTCAGGAGTTTCCTTGGACTTGCGGGCTACTATAGAAGATTTGTAGAGAATTTCTCGCGGATCGCTTTGCCGCTAACCACACTGACGCGAAAAGATCAGAAGTTCGTTTGGACGCCAGATTGCGCACGAGCTTTTAAAGAGCTGAAGGCTCGGTTGACCACGGCGCCGGGGTTGTCTTCGCCATGTGGAACCGATGGGTTTGTGATTTATAGTGATGCCTCAGGAAGCGGCTTAGGCTGCGTTCTTCTGCAGAGCGGAAAGTTGATTGCTTATGGCTCACGCCAGCTGAAGGTGCACGAGCGAAACTAGCCCGTCCATGATTTGGAATTAGCGGCGGTGATGTTTTTGCACTCAAGCTGTGGCGACACTACCTATATGGTGTGAAGGTAGAGATCTATACTGATCATAAGAGCCTAAAGTATCTTTTAGAGCAGAAAGACTTGAATATGCGACAACGAAGGTGGTTGGAGTTCCTTGGGGACTACACTTTCGAGATTCACTATACACCCAGGAAAGGGAATGTTGTCGCGGATGCCTTGAGTCGGCAAGTTTTGGCTAGAGCGAATTGGTTACAAAAGCATGATGAACGTCTTATCCAGGAGTTGGAAGCATTAGAGATCTATTGTGTTGGCAAGAGTTCCACTGCCACTGCATGTTTGAACTGGACCGAGTTCGACGGGCAACGGAGCTGGATGAAAATCTCGTACGCTATGTGAATGAAGGGCCAGAGGGCAAATTCACCTGGATTGATGGTCTTTTGCGCAAAGAGGGTCGTTTGTGCGTCCCGAATGTGGGGAAGTTGAGGGAAGAACTGATGTATGAAGCACATTATACCAAGTATTCCATTCACCCGGGAGCGCAAAGATGTTCAACGATATGAAGAAGCTTTTCTGGTGGCCAGGGCTCAAGAAAGATGTTGCCCTGTATGTAGCCAAATGTCAAACATGTGCGATGGTGAAGGCGGAATGCCAAAAGCCGGGCGGTTATTTGAAGTCACTGCCGATCCCAGTGTGGAAATTTGATGATATTTCCATGGATTTTGTGCATGGATTGCCAAGATCGCAGCGAGGAAATGATTGCATTTGGGTGATAGTTGACCGGCTAACAAAAGTAGCACATTTTCTCCCGAACAGGCGAGATGATTCGGTTGAAAGGTTGGCAAAGTTATGTTGATCAGATTGTGCGGTTTCACGGTGTTCCTTGGAGCATCGTAAGTGATCGAGATGGGCGATTCACGTCAAATGATTGGAGGCTAGTTCACCGACTGTTGGGCACGAAATTAACTTTCAGTACGGCCTTTCATCCCCAAACGGATGACCAGACTGAACGTACCAACAGAACAATGACGGACATGCTCCGAATGTGCGCCCTTGACTTCGGAAAGAGATGGGAAGATCATCTCTATATGGGAGAGTTTGCCTATACTAACAGCGACCAGGCAAGTAATGGGATGGTACCATATGAAGCTTTATATGGCAGGAAGTGTCGTACTCCCTTGGCTTGGGTAGAAGCGGGTGAAGCCCGGGTTGTTAAACCAAATGAGGTGTATGCAGCAAACTCAACCATTCGGACTATTCGAGAGAGATTGCTGATTGCTCACGATCGACAAGCGAAGTACTACAACGCCAAGCACCGGAACGTTGCGTTTACGGTTGGCGATTGGGTCTACGTGAAGATCAAGCCATTCAAAGGTGTCTCCAGGATTCGCCGATTGAAAAAGTTGAGTCCAAAATATTTGGGTCCTTTTGAAGTGGTTGAGCGAATTGGCGAAGCGGCTTATCGGCTAGCTCTATCGGCGGACTTGGGTGGGTTACATGATGTCTTTCACATCTCGGTGCTTCGGAAGGCCGTGAAAGATCCAGCTCAAGTGATCGCGGATGATCGTGTGCCGGTGGAGTATGTGCTAACAACAAGAGTTCGACCCATTCAGATCGAAGATCGAGCCGAGAAACAGTTGCGGAACAAGACGGTCAGTATGGTAAAAGTCCGGTGGGACAACTGCGGCCGTGAAGAGCTGACATGGGAGCGCGAGCAAACCATGCGAGCAGAGTTCCCAGAGCTGTTTGTGTAATTTGTAGCGAGAATGTTGTAACATAAAAGGTTAGATGTTGTTACATTTTTCTTGCTGGTTTCTGTTACTTTCCTGTCTCTAAATTTCGAGGACGAAATTTCTTGTAGGAGGGGAGGATTGTAACAGCCCAAAGTTCAGAAACAGGCAATTTTTGGGTGACACGGCCTGGGACACGGGCGTGTCCCAGGGCGTGTCAGGTGACACGGCCTGCGACACGGGCGTGTCGCAGGGCGTGTCGAGGTTGTGTCAACGATTGAGCTTTGTCTCGACGATTTTTTATTCTCGGCGATTCGTCGAGAGGAGGCACACGGCCCAGGACACGGGCGTGTCCAAGGCCGTGTCGCATGCTCGACGATTTTTCTCGACGATCGTCGAGTGTCGAGACGTGAGTGTCGAGTGTCGAGAGATTGAACACGGCCTGTGACACGGGCGTGTCACAGGGCGTGTCAAATCAGGCGACGAACTCAGCCCGCCGAAGGATTTCGACAGGGCATGTCTTTGTGCCGTGTCTGGGCACACGGCCTGGGACACGGGCGTGTCACAGGCCGTGTGAAGTCTCGGGATGATTTGGGATTTTTTTTCACACAGGTACACGGCCACAGACACGGGCGTGTCTGAAGGCGTGTTGGTGACACGGCCCATGACACGGGCGTGTCCCGTGGGCGTGTCACTGGTTTGGATAAGTCGGTTGACCACCGCTTGAGGCACACGGCCTGGCACACGGCCGTGTTCGAGGCCGTGTCGGGCAAAATTTGTGTTTTTGGCAGAATCGTGGCCGTCCACTCCTTCAGTCTGGATCCAAGGGCTGAAAGCCTCTTCCTCTTTTTCTTCAAGGCCGAAAACTGAGAAGTATTCCTCACTTTAATTTGGCCTTCATCTTTCTTCAAGAGAGAGAAAGAGAGAGAGAAAAGGAGGAGGAAGAAGGAAAGGGGGCTGCTGTCGGTGGTGCTGCGGTTTACCGACGAGAGATCCGAAGCCAGCGTTGCGGAGGAAACGCTCTTGCGAGTCTTGCAAGCTAGCTTGGAGTCCATGGCACCGAAGCGATCGTCAAGGGTAACGACTTTTCTTCCTAGCCATGTGAAGGCTTCCTTTTTGGCATATCTTGTGATTTCCCCCACCAAGAGGTGGCTGATTTTGGGAATCTTTGGGTGGATGCTTGAAACCCCCTTTTGTTAGCATATAGATCCGGAAATGGAGTACGGAATAGGCATGCTGTGTGAAGCCCATCTGGACAGGTTGGTCTGGATTGGTGATGTTGCATACGAACCGGAGAAGACTCCGTGATAAACGTGTAGTGTAGGAGTCTACGGGTTATGCCTGCGAAAAGGAGTAGCAGGAAGTACTGGGGTGGTAGCCCAGGAAAATAGCCAAATGATGTTTTTGGGTCCAACCTGTGGATGAGACACAGGAAGTACTGGTGGGACCAGGAAAGGCCCTTTTTGTGATGCTTGATGTCATAGGGTGTCCACCTGTGAAGCGAGTAACAGGAAGTACTGGCAGGATAGCTAAGAAAGACCCCTGACATTTGTAATTGGCGGTGTCCACCTGTGAAGCGAGTCACAGGAAGTACTGGTCTGCCCAGGAAAGACCCGCTATTGCTGTGAGGAAATGGGTATAGATAAATACCCAGGCTTGAATGCCAGAACAGGATTGGTGAGACCGACCCGCGCCTTTGATATAGCCATGAGTACGCTGTACGCGGAAAAGGCAAGGCGATTTGAGCAACGGGGGGGTGGAGGATCCGACCTGCGCTATGTCCGTCTGACGTGAGACCAAAAAGTGCGGTCTATTGGAGCGCATAGCAAGAGTCTTCGGCCTGCGCGCCATGATACAACGGGGGGCTACGGGCCATCCCGGTGTCCGAAGACTAACTCCGGCTGCACGCCATGGAGTAAATGCTCAAGAGAATTACCGTTGGGTTGTAACCCTGATACGGTGGTGGGCAAGAGGTTACCAGAACACCAAGAATGTGCCCTGAGTGCACGGACCGTTGGGCCAGGCGGCGAACGGTTGTGATGGCTTGTGTGCGTGAAAGCACCTTTTGATGATATAGCTTGCCATACTTGTGATATGATATGCCTGCAGGGAAAAATACCGCTGCCCCGAGAAAAGGGTAGGGTCGTTATAATTTGGTCAGCTGAACGCTGACCGTTGCTTTTGTTTGCCACCGTTGGGTGGATTGTCCTTGCACAGGTGCTGGAGAGCCGAGCGGGACGCATAGAGGTTGATGCTCCTGCTGGTGTTGCTGCTGCTGCCGCTAGCCCGTGAAGGCTAGCTGTGTTCTTTTGAGTGTTTTCTTTTATTGTGGCCGGCCTGCGCGCCAATCTATTTTAGGCCACTGTATGAAAGCCATGTAAGGCCATAAGGCCAACTCTTTGTATATATTGTAAGACATTCCTATACTGTATAAAATGTGGAGTTTTATGTTTGGACATTCATGAGGAGTTCCAGTTGTAGTCTAGGCTTCCGCTAGAATGCTTTGTGATAGGTGCGATGCGCTACTCTGGTATCATCCTGTACCTTCACCGACTGTTTTGTGATATATCCTGTGGGGCCCCGGCCGGACCTTCTAGAATATATCATATGAACGGATGGGGTTGTTACACATCGGCCGCCCAGCGAAACTCGAATGAAGCCAAGAACTCAACGGTGAGTTCAAGAAAGGCATGCTCGGAAATAGAGAAGAGGGAACTCCATCCAGGGGTGGACAGAAATCCCCGTACCAAATCCGCAGCTCCAAATGTGGCGAGGATCGCCCAATATAAAATGCGGAACACGCCAAGGGGTTTGGCGTGTAGGCGCTCGCTGCGCTCCTGCTGGGTTTGGTTTTGAAAAAGGAGCATGGCTTCTGCTGCGGCGGGATCCGCGGGGTGCTCGGAGGAGGAAGCGGTGGAGCGAGGGTGGTGGCGAGGCATTTTAGAAGAAGGGAAAAGAAAGAAGGATTCGGGTAAGCAAAGGGAGAAGAGAAGGGTAGATGGTGTGGAGGAAGAAGAGGGGGAATAGCCCTATTTATAGGGTTCTCGGGTTGGTCACGCCCCCCTGTCACGCCCGTGACAGGGGCGTGACAAGCACGGGACAAAAAAAAGGGAATCCGAGGCTGCCAGCCTCGGATTCGCCGGTCACGCCCCAGAGTCACGCCCGTGACTCTGGGCGTGCAAGGCGTGCTCGCGCGCAGGAATCCAATGCGCTGGCATTGGATTCCAAGGCCACGCCCATGGTCACGCCCGTGACCATGGGCGTGTCTCATAAAAAATTAACTTAAAGGAATCCGAGGCGTTGACCCGGGGTCACGCTCGGATTCGACGACACGGCCCAGGGTCACGCCCGTGACCCAGGGGCGTGTATCTGAAACGAGAATTAAATTTTTTCCGTTTTTTTTTTTCGGGCTAGTCACGACCGTGACTAGTTAGTGTCACGGGCGTGACACTAACTGTCACGGCCATGACTGGGCATGAAGAGAAGTTTTCCAACTTCACTTCGTCGAACGAAATTTCGGGCTAGACACGCCAGTGACCAATGATGGTCACGCCCGTGATAGTACCGAAAGGCGAAAGGAACGCTGCGCTCGACGAAAACCACTCTCGGGTTTCGCTCGATGAACTAAACACGTCTCGGTCACGCCGTGACCCATAGGTCACGCCCGTGACAGAGGCGTGTCGGAGCAGAAAAATTTTTTCTTTGTTTTTTTTTTTTTGTTTTCTTCTTTTGATTTTTTTTTTTGTTTATATATTTTTTAAGAGTCAACTAAACGATAATAAAACAAAAGTTACCGATTTGAAGAAACGCGTAGACTTGATGCTCAACTCCTTCGATCGTCACGCCGAAAAAGATGTCCTTCAAACCTGCGAAAATTTAAATAAATTAAAAAAATAAGAAGAAAAGATAAGCATGGGGTGCCTCCCACAAGCGCTTTGTTTATGGTCATTGAGCTCGACCCAAGCGGGGCACTCGTTTATGGGTTCGGGAGGTTAATTTCCTCCGGTACTCATTAGTAGTATCACCGGCGAGGAATATCTTCAACCGGTGCCCATTCACTTTAAATTCGCCTTGTTCCGGGTGCGAGATAAGCACTGTCCCATATGGCCATACATCTTTTACAATAAAAGGGCCGGACCATCGGGACTTGAGTTTGCCCGAAAAAGTCGGAGGCGCGAATTATAAAGGAGAACTTGGTCTCCCGGTTTGAAATCTTTAGGGTGCTTAATTTTTTTATCATGATAAAATTTGTGCGCTCCTTATAAAGTTTATTACTTTCATAGGCTAAGGAGCGCCACTCATCGAGCTCGTTAATTTTGAATTTCCGAAGCTCGGAGGACAAATTTTCATCTAGATTTAAAAATTTAAGCGCCCAAAAGGCGCGGTGCTCAAGCTCAACCGGTAAGTGACATGCTTTCCCATAGACCAATCGGTACGGCGTACAACCGATAGCGGTCTTGTACGCGGTCCGATAAGCCCAAAGAGCATCATCAAGCTTGACCGACCAATCCTTTCTATTAGTAGAAACCGTTTTCTCCAAAATTCGTTTGATTTCACGGTTAACTACTTCTACCTGGCCACTTGTTTGAGGGTGATAGGGGGTGGCTAACCTATATGTAACGCCATATTTAGACAAAACCTTAGCGAATTGTGCGTTACAAAAGTGGGTGCCCTATCACTAACTATTGCCCGCGGTGCTCCAAATCGTGAAAATAGTTTTTTGAGAAATTGGGTCACGACTCGGGCGTCATTAGTGGGAAGGCTTGCGCTTCCGCCCACCGTGACACATAGTCGACCGCTACCAATATATATTTATTTCCATGCGATGTTGGTAGCGGTCTAACAAAGTCGATCCCCATAAATCAAAAACTTCTATTTCTAAAAATGTATTTAACGGCATTTCATCGCGGCGGGAAATATTACCTGAGCGTTGGCATTGTTCACAACGACTTGCATGGGCGTGAGCATCCTTGAAGATGCTTGGCCAATAGAAGCCCGCTTCAAGTATCTTCCGAGCCGTCCGATTAGCTTTATAGTGCCCACCGGCGGGTCCCTCATGACAATGCTTTAAAATTTGTGCGCCTTCCTCATGAGAAACACACCTCCGCACTACTTGGTCCGCACAAACACGAAAAAGGAAGGGATCCTCCCAAAATAATTTTTCAAATCAGAAAAGAATTTCTTCTTTTCTTGATAAGAAAAACCATTCGGGAGGAATCTCGCAACAAGATAATTTGCGAAATCGGCGAACCAAGGAGTGGGGAGGGTGATTACCTTATGAATGGCGCGAAGGCGCTCCTCGGGAAAAGTGTCGTCAATGTCCTCCTCCATGAGCTCCCCCGAATTGGGGTTCTCCAACCGCGAAAGATGGTCAGCCGCCAAGTTCTCCGCTCCTCTCTTGTCGCGAATCTCCAAATCAAATTCTTGGAGTAGTAAGATCCACCTAATCAATCGCGGCTTTGCATCTGTTTTTGCTAGTAAATATCTCAAAGCCGAGTGATCAGTAAAAACAATAATTTTAGACAAAGTGAGATATGAGCGGAATTTATCAAATGCGAAAATTACGGCTAATAATTCTTTTTTGGTGGTCGTGTAATTTTCCTGTGCGGCGGTTAATGTTTTGCTTGCATAATAGATAGGATGAAAGTTTTTATTTATGCGTTGTCCTAACACCGCACCAACGGCAAAACTACTAGCAACGCACATTATCTCAAAGGGAAGCTTCCAATGGGAGCGATCATGATAGGAGCGTTAATCAATTTTTCTTTAATAAGAGAAAAAGCACGCAAACAATTTTCGTCAAAAATGAACGGCGCGTCTTTTTCTAACAAGTGGGTTAGGGGCTTAGTTATTTTAGAAAAGTCTTTAATAAACCGGCGATAGAAACCGGCATGCCCCAAAAAACTACGAACGGCCTTAACATTTGAAGGGGGAGGTAGCCTTTCTATAGTTTCTATTTTTGCTTTATCTACCTCTATGCCCTTACTAGAAATTTTATGGCCTAAGAC
This sequence comes from Platanthera guangdongensis, assembly GCA_039583875.1. NCBI lineage: Eukaryota > Viridiplantae > Streptophyta > Magnoliopsida > Asparagales > Orchidaceae > Platanthera > Platanthera guangdongensis. The sequence goes on from CM077151.1 coordinate 194,537,621, forward strand.
CAAACCCTCCCGTACCATAAAATGGCACTTCTCCCAGTTTAAAACTAGATTCGTGTCCTCACATCTTTGGAGTACACGGAAAGGTTTGCCAAACATAAATCAAACGAATCTCCAAAAACGGAGAAATCGTCCATGAAAACCTCCATGATATCCTCCACTAATTCATCAAAGATTGCTAGCATACACCTTTGGAAGGTTGCCGGCGTGTTGCACAAACCAAAAGGCATCCTTCGATAAGCGAAGGTGCCAAACGGACAAGTGAAGGTTGTTTTCTCTTGGTCCTCGGGTGCGATTGGGATTTGAAATATCCCGAGAGACCATCAAGAAAACAATAAAATGAGTGCCCCGGATAGCCGTTCAAGTATTTGGTCAATAAACGGCAAAGGAAAGTGATCCTTACGGGTTGTATCATTTAATTTACGGTAATCGATGCACACCCGCCATCCGGTAACGGTTCGAGTGGGAACTAACTCGTTTTTATCATTAGGCACTACGTTAACCCTCCTTTCTTGGGCACCACTTGGACCGGGCTCACCCAAGAGCTATCCGAAATTGGATAGATGATACCCGCATCTAATAATTTTATGACCTCGGCCTTGACTACCTCCTTCATGTTAGGATTTAGCCGGCGTTGAGGTTGAATAGTTTTGTGAGCGTGTTCTTCTAAAAAAATTTTATGGGTGCAAAAGGAGGGATTAATCCCTCTCAAATCTGTGATCTTCCACGTAATTGCGCGGCGATGAAGTTTTAAAATATGAGATAATTTAATTTTTTTTTTTCATCGGTCAAGTAGGCCGACACAATACCCGGAAGTTTTGAATCCTCCGCTAAAAATAAATACTCTAAATGATCAGGCAATTGTTTTAGTTCTAACGCGGGGAGTTCATCATAAGAAGTTTTCAAACGATCACTACCAATGTCTAAAAGTTCAAAAATAGGTGCGTGCGTGATCGAGAGATTATCACTATTTTCATGAGCAATTAAATCTAAATGTTCTAAATCGGCATCATGATCAATAGAAGATAAAGATTTTTCAGAAAAAAGAAAAGAGTCGTCTTCAAGAGAAGCCTCCAAATAATAACATGAGTCGTCATTTGAGAGCGAGTTTTTCATAGACGTGTCAATAGTAAAGGTAACTTCTTCATCTCCGACTCTAAGGAGAAGTTTCCCATTACTAACATCTATAATTGCGCGCGAGGTGGTAAGAAAAGGGCGACCGAGAATGAGTGGGACCTCGGTGTCCTCTTCGATGTCAAAGATGACGAAATCTACCGGAAAGATAAATTTGTCAACTTTGACAAGCACATCCTCTATGATCCCCATAGGGAGCTTGACAGACCGATCCGCCAATTGAATGCACATTCTTGTGGGTTTAGGTTCTCCTAATCCCAACTTCTTAACTAAAGAATAAGGCATTAAATTGATTGAGGCGCCTAGATCGGCTAACGCACGTTTTACTAATAAATCACCAAACAAACAGGGAATGGAGAAACTACCCGGATCGGGTAATTTCTTAGGTAATTTATTAAGTAAAACTGCCGAACACTCCGCATTCAATTGAACCGTGGAGATATCCTCAAGTTTCTTTTTATTGGATAAAAGATCCTTGAGGTACTTGGCGTATTTCGGCATTTGTGCGATTATTTCACAAAACAGTAGATTAATTTGGATTTGTTTAAACATGTCCAAAAATTTACCGTGATGTTCATCCACCCGGTCTTTTTGCATTCTAGATGGATAGGGAAGAGGTGGTTGATAAGCTTTTGGTTTATTAGAAGTAGAAGGTTTAGACGGAGGAGAAGATGGAGAAATTATTACCTCCGTATCAACCAGAATTGGAGAAGTATCAACCGGATTTGGAGAAGTGGTTACCTCCTTCCCGCTCCGTAGGGTGATGGCTTTTGCATGCTCCTTGGGGTTGGGTTCTGTATTGCCCGGTAGCGCTCCTTGTTGACGATCGGAGAGCATTTTAGCGATTTGCCCGATTTGTGTCTCCAAACTTCGAAGAGATCCGGTGAGATTCCGGATGTTGGCATCATTTGTAGTCGTATATTTAGTGAACAATTCCTCGAGATTGGGAGCTTTGGGAGCTTGCGGTGGAAAATAGCCGGGTGGAATCGTGTTCGGCGGGCGCGCCGCGTTCCCCGGATTACTCCAAGAGAAGTTGGGGTGATTCCTTATACCCGGGTGATAGGTATTGCCAAAATTGTTACCCGGATTATAAGGTGGCCGATTCGGATTACCCATGTAATCCACATGCTCGGCAATAGTATAAGGCTCCCAATATTGGGGCTCACAGGTAGATTTGGACGAGGAAGCAGACATCTCGTTCATCTGTTTTTGCAGTTGCTCGACCTGGAGAGACAAACTTGAAACCGTATCGATTTCATACATCCCGGCCGGTTTAGGTGGTTTAGACCGAGGTGTACTCCATTGATAGGTATTTAAAGCCATACCTTCTATAAGCTCTTGTGCGGCCGCCGGTGTTTTGTTATTAAGCGTTCCACCGGCGGCGGCATCAATATGTTGCCTAGTTTGAGAATTTAGGCCGTTATAGAAGGTTTGGATTTGTAACCAATCCGGAATTGCATGATGAGGACATCGACGAAGCAATTCCTTGAAACGCTCCCATGTATCATATAACGTTTCTGAATCAAGTTGGGAGAAATAAGTGATACCATTGCGCAATTTAGCCGTTTTAGCCGGCGGAAAGTATTTCGTAAGAAATCTTTCCGTCATTTGAGCCCATGTTGTGATGGAGCCTCTTGGTAGAGAACCCAACTACTGCTTGGCTTTAGTGCGCAATGTAAATGGAAATAACCTTAGCCAGATGGCATCATCGGATACACCATTAATTTTAAAAGTATCGCATATTTCTAAGAAATTTGAAATATGCGCGTTTGGATCTTCATCTTGAAGCCCATCAAATTGTACATATTGTTGTACCATTTGGATGATGCTTGGCTTCAACTCAAAATTATTGGGGGAAATAGCGGGGCGAACAATACTAGATTGAGTCTCGTCCAAGTTTGGACGGGCATAATAGGACATAGTCCTTTGTTCAGCCGCATTTGGCTCACCCATATTGGAAGATGCAGAAGAAGAAGATCTAGGAGAATGAGAAGAAGAACTAAATGAAGAAGGAGAAGAAGAAGGCGGTGACGGAGAGAGGATTAATGAAGGATTAGGAGTGTCTCCTAAGGAGTCCGTATCTTAAAAATTCGGAACTTGAAATCGTAAGCGATGCCGAAGGGTTCGCTCGATTTCCGGATCCAAATCAAAAAGAGGCGACGGGTTCCCTCGGGTCATACACCAAAATAAAACAAAATAAATATTTTTTTTGATTTTGATATTTCTAAAACAAAAAGAAAATGATAAAATTAATAGAGCCTTGCTTTCGCAGGCCGGCCATACATGAATAAAATAGAAAACATTTCCACTTGGGCCTTCGAGGGCCAGCTTCGCAAAAAGGGCTTTAGCCCGCTATTGACCGCTTGGTCCAGCTGCACCTGCAAGCAAACAAACCACCGCACGGTGGCAAACAAAGCAACGGTCAGCAATGCTGACCAAATTATAACGATCCCGCCCCCAACTCGGGGCGGCGATGCTCCTTCCCTGCATTTCATTATCACAAGCGAGCAATGCATATTAACATAGCCATTTCATCACAGACGTTGGCTCGTACGGCCACACGTCCCGTGCACTCAGGGCACATTCTCGGTGAACCGGTCGATGTTACGTCAATTGAAGCCATTAACATTCCGGACTCACCACCGCCACTTAGACGGCCATTCCTATGAGCAATTTGTCTTCATGGTATTGGTCACGTCAATTTAAGCCATCGACCACCGAAGACTCACATCTATGCCAACGGCGAGTGCCATGTAACTTTAGGTCTCTCTAACCCGAACGACATAAAGCGGGTACGGCTCCATCTAACCCGTGCTCACATCGCAACGGCAATTTAAGCCATATGCGCGGGTCAAACTTTCACCGAGTCCCATTCTACCGCAATGCACATAACCCCGTTATGTTCAAGTTGGCTCTCAGGCCACCATGTTGGCAAGACCTCGTGTCCGCCCAGTTTTCCGGGTGCACCTTTGGGTTAGTCCCCAAGGCTCCCTGCTGCAATCTACCGCGTAGAAAACCCGAAAACACCAAATAGCACGGAGTCTTCTCCGGCCTTATGCAATGCAACATCACCGATCCGAACTACATGTCCGGGTAGGCTTCAACCAAAATGCCTAAGTCCGTTCTCGCATACAGACGCTAAACAATGGGGACTTTACATATCTACCCGAAGGAACGCCTCCAACTCTTCGCAAACTCGCGAGAAGGGGCTTCCTATGCTAAGAAAGAGAGCTATCATGCTCAAAAGTGAGGATCGTTACACTTGCGTTCCTCTTTGGCGCCATCGAAATGTAATCGGATAGAAATCACCGCGCTTGCGTTGCCTCCGTGGATCCGGAGTCGGCTTGCGATTCGGAGCTCCGAAGCTCCTCCAATGGCGGATCTAGCTCCTCTTCCTCTAGCCTTGGCTCTTCCTTCTCCAAGGGTTTGGAGAGAGATCAAGTGATGAAAAGTGTGGATTTTTCTAAGTCAAACCCGTGTATATCCTCCCAGGAACCATCCCCAGCCGTCGGATCTCAACCTAAGAAAACGAGCGGCTTTGATTCGGGGCTGAAATGCCCAATCTGGACCGAACACGGCCTGGCACACGCCCGTGTCCAGGGCCGTGTGCCGCATTCGCCGTCAAAATCGAATCTTCTGAACACGCACACGGGCATCGAACACGCCCGTGTTCTAGCTGACACGCCGTGTTCCAGCTGACACGGCCGTGTATCCGGCCGTGTACCCCATGATTTTCCCCATTTCCAACCCGAGCACTGCACGGGTTCTAGGACACGCCCGTGTCCTTGCCCGTGTCACATTGACACGCCTGGGCCCCCAGGCCGTGTACACGGGACATTTCGTCGAAGGAAGAACGACGACTCGCTGACACGGCCTTGGACACGCCCGTGTCCGAGGCCGTGTGCCTTGTCTCGACGACCGTCGAGTGAATCTCGACGATTTTACCTTGACGCTCGTCGACACGGGTCGACACGCCCGACGACACGCCCGTGTCGCGGGCCGTGTGCCCATTCTCGACGAATCGTCGAGAATAACTCGACGATTTCACGGCTAAGTGTCGACACGGGCCGACACGCCCTACGACACGCCCGTGTCGCAGGCCGTGTGCCCATTCTCGACGAATCGTCGAGAATAACTCGACGACTTCGCGACTAAGTGTCGACACACGCTTGACACGCCCTGGGACACGCCCGTGTCCCAGGCCGTGTGCCTTCAGCCAGAAACCAAAACTGGCCCAAAACGTCCCCCTTTGCTCCTTTGAGTTTCGGGGCGTTACAACTCTACCCCTCTTAAAAGAATTTCGCCCACGAAATTACATAAAGGAAAAAAAACATGTACAAAACAAAATTTGTACCTGAGCGGAACAACTCCGGATATTCGTCAAGCATCGTCTGCTCTCGCTCCCAGGAGAGCTCCTCACGACCGCAATTGTCCACCGGACTTTGACCATCCTGATCTCTTTATTGCGTAGTCGCTTGACCTCCGAGTCCTCAATCCGCACGGGCTTTACCTTTGTCGTTAGCCCACTATCCACCGGCACTTGATCGACCGCGATCACTTGCGTAGGCTCTTGCACCGCCTTCCGAAGCACCGAAATGTGGAATACATCGTGTAAACCACTTAGCTCCACAGAAAGCTTCAACCTATAGGCCGCTTCTCCTACTCGCTCCAGAACCTCGAACGGTCCAAGGTACCTCGGGCTTAGCTTTTTCAATCGTCGCACCCGCGAGACACCCTTGAACGGCTTGATCTTTAGGTACACATAATCACCCACAGCGAACTCCACGTTCCTGTGCTTGGCATTATAGTACTTTGCTTGCCGGTCCTGAGCGATGAGTAACCTCTCCCGAATGGTTCTCACCAAAGAAGTAGCACCCTCTACTTCCGATCGCTTATACAACTTTGACTCACCCGTTTCTAACCAAGACAACGGCGTGCGACATCTTCTACCATATAGGGCCTCGAAAGGCGCCATCTGAATACTTGCTTGGTAGCTGTTGTTGTATGCGAACTCCACCAAATAAAGGTGGTCCTCCCATTGCTTTCCGAAGTCCAAGACACACATGCGAAGCATGTCTTCCATCGTTCTATTGACCCTCTCGGTCTGCCCATCCGTTTGTGGATGGAAGGCTGTGCTAAACTTCAGCTTTGTTCCCAACATTTGCTGCACCAGCCTCCAATCATTGGACGTGAACCGCCCATCACGGTCACTCACGATGCTGCGGGGCACACCATGAAGCCGCACTATGTTATCCACATATAGCTTTGCCAGCTTCTCCACCGGATCATCCTTCCTATGCGGAATAAAATGCGACACCTTCGTTAATCGATCCACGACCACCCAAATGGCGTCGTTCCCCTTTTGCAACCTTGGCAAACCATGCACAAAGTCCATAGAGATGTCGTCAAATTTCCACTCCGGAATAGGCAAGGACTTAAGAAATCCTCCCGGCTTTTGGCACTCCGCCTTACCAAGGCGCAGGTTTGGCACTTCGCTACGTATAGCGCCACATCCTTTTTCAAACCCGGCCACCAAAATAGCTTCTTCACATCGCGGTACATCTTCGTGCTCCCTGGGTGAATCGAGTACTTGGTATGGTGCGCCTCGTACAACAACTCCACCCGTAAATTGCCCACACTTGGGACGCACAAACGACCGTCTTTCCACAGCAATCCGTCCTCTACAAGGCGCGTTTAGAGGACGGATTTGATGGCCGGCCTGCGTGTAGAGGACGGATTGCTGTGGAAAGACGGTCGTTTGTGCGTCCCAAGTGTGGGCAATTTACGGGTGGAGTTGTTGTACGAGGCGCACCATACCAAGTACTCGATTCACCCAGGGAGCACGAAGATGTACCGCGATGTGAAGAAGCTATTTTGGTGCCGGGTTTGAAAAAGGATGTGGCGCTATACGTAGCGAAGTGCCAAACCTGCGCCTTGGTAAAGGCGGAGTGCCAAAAGCCGGGAGGATTTCTTAAGTCCTTGCCTATTCCGGAGTGGAAATTTGACGACATCTCTATGGACTTTGTGCATGGTTTGCCAAGGTTGCAAAAGGGGAACGACGCCATTTGGGTGGTCGTGGATCGATTAACGAAGGTGTCGCATTTTATTCCGCATAGGAAGGATGATCCGGTGGAGAAGCTGGCAAAGCTATATGTGGATAACATAGTGCGGCTTCATGGTGTGCCCCGCAGCATCGTGAGTGACCGTGATGGGCGGTTCACGTCCAATGATTGGAGGCTGGTGCAGCAAATGTTGGGAACAAAGCTGAAGTTTAGCACAGCCTTCCATCCACAAACGGATGGGCAGACCGAGAGGGTCAATAGAACGATGGAAGACATGCTTCGCATGTGTGTCTTGGACTTCGGAAAGCAATGGGAGGACCACCTTTATTTGGTGGAGTTCGCATACAACAACAGCTACCAAGCAAGTATTCAGATGGCGCCTTTCGAGGCCCTATATGGTAGAAGATGTCGCACGCCGTTGTCTTGGTTAGAAACGGGTGAGTCAAAGTTGTATAAGCGATCGGAAGTAGAGGGTGCTACTTATTTGGTGAGAACCATTCGGGAGAGGTTACTCATCGCTCAGGACCGGCAAGCAAAGTACTATAATGCCAAGCACAGGAACGTGGAGTTCGCTGTGGGTGATTATGTGTACCTAAAGATCAAGCCGTTCAAGGGTGTCTCGCGGGTGCGACGATTGAAAAAGCTAAGCCCGAGGTACCTTGGACCGTTCGAGGTTCTGGAGCGAGTAGGAGAAGCGGCCTATAGGTTGAAGCTTTCTGTGGAGCTAAGTGGTTTACACGATGTATTCCACATTTCGGTGCTTCGGAAGGCGGTGCAAGAGCCTACGCAAGTGATCGCGGTCGATCAAGTGCCGGTGGATAGTGGGCTAACGACAAAGGTAAAGCCCGTGCGGATTGAGGACTCGGAGGTCAAGCGACTACGCAATAAAGAGATCAGGATGGTCAAAGTCCGGTGGGACAATTGCGGTCGTGAGGAGCTCTCCTGGGAGCGAGAGCAGACGATGCTTGACGAATATCCGGAGTTGTTCCGCTCAGGTACAAATTTTGTTTTGTACATGTTTTTTTTCCTTTATGTAATTTCGTGGGCGAAATTCTTTTAAGAGGGGTAGAGTTGTAACGCCCCGAAACTCAAAGGAGCAAAGGGGGACGTTTTGGGCCAGTTTTGGTTTCTGGCTGAAGGCACACGGCCTGGGACACGGGCGTGTCCCAGGGCGTGTCAAGCGTGTGTCGACACTTAGTCGCGAAGTCGTCGAGTTATTCTCGACGATTCGTCGAGAATGGGCACACACGGGCGTGTCGTAGGGCGTGTCGGCCCGTGTCGACACTTAGCCGTGAAATCGTCGAGTTATTCTCGACGATTCGTCGAGAATGGGCACACGGCCTGCGACACGGGCGTGTCGTCGGGCGTGTCGACCCGTGTCGACGAGCGTCAAGGTGAAATCGTCGAGATTCACTCGACGGTCGTCGAGACAAGGCACACGGCCTCGGACACGGGCGTGTCCAAGGCCGTGTCAGCGAGTCGTCGTTCTTCCTTCGACGAAATGTCCCATGTACACGGCCTGGGGGCCCAGGCGTGTCAATGTGACACGGGCAAGGACACGGGCGTGTCCTAGAACCCGTGCAGTGCTCGGGTTGGAAACGGGGGAAAATCATGGGGTACACGGCCGGATACACGGCCGTGTCAGCTGGAACACGGGCGTGTCAGCTAGAACACGGGCGTGTTCGATGCCCGTGTGCGTGTTCAGAAGATTCGATTTTGACGGCGAATGCGGCACACGGCCCTAGACACGGGCGTGTGCCAGGCCGTGTTCGGTCCAGATTGGGCATTTCAGCCCCGAATCAAAGCCGCTCGTTTTCTTAGGTTGAGATCCGACGGCTGGGGATGGTTCCTGGGAGGATATACACGGGTTTGACTTAGAAAAATCCACAATTTTCATCACTTGATCTCTCTCCAAACCCTTGGAGAAGGAAGAGCCAAGGCTAGAGGAAGAGGAGCTAGATCCGCCATTGGAGGAGCTTCGGAGCTCCGAATCGCAAGCCGACTCCGGATCCACGGAGGCAACGCAAGCGCGGTGATTTCTATCCGATTACATTTCGATGGCGCCAAAGAGGAACGCAAGTGTAACGATCCTCACTTTTGAGCATGATAGCTCTCTTTCTTAGCATAGGAAGCCCCTTCTCGCGAGTTTGCGAAGAGTTGGAGGCGTTCCTTCGGGTAGATATGTAAAGTCCCCGTTGTTTAGCGTCCGTATGCGAGAACGGACTTAGGCATTTTGGTTGAAGCCTACCCGGACATGTAGTTCGGATCGGTGATGTTGCATTGCATAAGGCCGGAGAAGACTCCGTGCTATTTGGTGTTTTCGGGTTTTCTATGCGGTAGATTGCAGCAGGGAGCCTTGGGGACTAACCCAAAGGTGCACCCGGAAAACTGGGCGGACACGAGGTCTTGCCAACATGGTGGCCTGAGAGCCAACTTGAACATAACGGGGTTATGTGCATTGCGGTAGAATGGGACTCGGTGAAAGTTTGACCCGCGCATATGGCTTAAATTGCCGTTGCGATGTGAGCACGGGTTAGATGGAGCCGTACCCGCTTTATGTCGTTCGGGTTAGAGAGACCTAAAGTTACATGGCACTCGCCGTTGGCATAGATGTGAGTCTTCGGTGGTCGATGGCTTAAATTGACGTGACCAATACCATGAAGACAAATTGCTCATAGGAATGGCCGTCTAAGTGGCGGTGGTGAGTCCGGAATGTTAATGGCTTCAATTGACGTAACATCGACCGGTTCACCGAGAATGTGCCCTGAGTGCACGGGACGTGTGGCCGTACGAGCCAACGTCTGTGATGAAATGGCTATGTTAATATGCATTGCTCGCTTGTGATAATGAAATGCAGGGAAGGAGCATCGCCGCCCCGAGTTGGGGGCGGGATCGTTATAATTTGGTCAGCATTGCTGACCGTTGCTTTGTTTGCCACCGTGCGGTGGTTTGTTTGCTTGCAGGTGCAGCTGGACCAAGCGGTCAATAGCGGGCTAAAGCCCTTTTTGCGAAGCTGGCCCTCGAAGGCCCAAGTGGAAATGTTTTCTATTTTATTCATGTATGGCCGGCCTGCGTGCCGAGGTTGGTAAATCATGTAATAGACAAATGAAATATCTTGTAAGGCCTTAAGGCCGACTTTTGAGTATTTTGTAATGACATTTCTGTTGGTTTTAGTGGACATTCATGCTTGTGCTGGGTTCTTGTTTTGCAACTTATATTAATTGCTTCCGCTAGAATGCTCTGTGTAGGACGTTGAGATTGGTTGGATGGTTTCCATAAGTAACCACCCGGTCTGTCTGTGGTATATGGCGTCGGGCCCCGGCCGGACCTACTGCTATATGCGATGCGACGGATAGGGGGTGTTACAACTTACTCCTAAGACTTTTCATGAAATTCTCAAGGTTATCATGGTGAAAAGAGAGTTGAGTTTTAGTTTTAATGGCTGTATCCCTTGGCTCAGTGGATCAACTGGTCCACGGGTGAAAATATACATATACACAGCGTGAAATACTTGGTTCATTACATTTATTACCCTATATGAGTATGAAGACCTAATAGGACTATTCATGATATGCACACCTTTAGATTTAATATAAGTATTAAAAGAACTTTTTTGTTCGTTAAACTAGTGTGATATTTGATTTAAAGAGATGGTATGTGTAACGACTCCATCCGTTCACAGGTATATACTAGAAGGTCCAGCCGGGGCCCCACAGCATATACCATAAAATAGACGGGGAAGTCACGGAGTGATACAAGAGTTGCGCATCATAACTCATTGCATTCTAGCGGAAGCCTATAACACGAAACTGAATTCACATACATGAATGTCCACCATATAAAAGTTCCACATTTATGTAAAACATGAATCGTAGCAAATACAAAGTCAGCTGACCTTATGGCCTTACAGGGCTTTACATAATTATGGCTTCAAAGATTGCTGCGCAGGCCAGCCACGTATAATCAAACATAGTATTTTCATTTAGCCTTCGAGGGGTAGCTGTAGCAGCAGCAACAGGAACTTCAGCCTTTATACGTCCCGCTTGGCTCTCTAGCAGCTGCACAGGGACAGCCCACCCAATGGTGGAAAATAGGCAACTGTCATCATTCAGCTGAACAAATTATAATGACCCCACCCCTTTCCCGGGGCAGTGGTATTCCTTCCCTGCAGGCATAGCATTTCACAGGCAAATATGTGCATCATACATTATGCTCTCACGCACATGCATGCCATCACAACCGTCAGCCACGCGGCCCGACGATCCGTGCACTCAGGGCATATTCTTGGTGTACTGGAGAACCAGTTGCCCACCACCGTATTAGCGTCGCAACCAAACGGTAAATCATTGAGTATTTTCTCCATGGCGTGCAGTCGTAGATTATAGTCTTAGTGAATCGGGATTGGCATGTAGCCCCCCATTGTATCACGGCGCACAGGCCTAAGACTCTCGCTATTCTCTAACAGACCACACTTTCAGGTTTCACGTCGGATGGACATAACACAGGTCGGATCATCCACCCCTCGTTGCTCAAATTGCCTTGCCATCACTGAGTACGGCATACTCACGGCTAAATCAAACGCGCGGGTCGGTTTCACCGTTCCTGTTTGGCATAAAGCCTGGGTGTTTTACTGGGCACACCAGTACTTTTTATCACACCCATTCATATCATAACATCAGAGGGTCTTTCATGGGCACACCAGTACTTCCGCTACTCCCTTCACAGGTACAACCCCATAATTTTCACAAATGTCAAGGGTATTTTCCTGACTTACCACACCATTACTTCCTGCTACTCCCCTTCACAGGTAGAACCCAATAACACAAGCATCATAAGGGTATTTTTCCTGGACTACCACTCCAGTACTTCCTGCTACTACCGTTCACAGGTTTAACCCATCGACTCCTAAACTACACGTTTATCATGGAGTCTTCTCCGGTGCGTATATGCAACATCACCAATCCAGACCAAATGTCTAGATGGGATTCACAAAGCATGCCTATTCCGTACTCCTTTTCCGGATCTATCTGACAAATGATTGGGCATTCCATGAATCAACCCAAAGGACTCCCACAACAGCCACCCTCTGGTGGGGAATCATATGCACATGCTAAAAAGGAAGCCTTCACATGTCTAGTAAGAAAAGTCGTTACCCTTGAAGATCGCTTCGGCGCCATGAGCTCCTAGCTTGTTGGAAAGGACCGTAACGGCTTTTCCTCTGCAACGCTGGACTCGGATCTCTCGTCAGAACTTCGCAGCACCACCAGTAGCCAACTTATAACATCCCTCAAACAACTAGACCCCTAGGAATGGTTTTGTCATGACCAGGTCATGACAAAACCCAAGGAATCCCAAAGAGACCAAGGTCAACCCAACCCTATTTCTTGTCAACCTAGCCCAAATAGGCTAACCCAAGCTCAAGCCTCCTCATGTGGCTTCTTTAGGGAATAATGTGCGTGGAAGGGCTGCAAATAGTCCTTCAGATTGACCAAGTCAACTTGGTGACTAGGAGAGAGGGTGAGTGTAACAGCCCAAATTCTAGGAGTAGCAAAATTTGGGTGACACGGCCTGGGACACGGGCGTGTCCCAGGGCGTGTCCCACTCGGGTTGAAGAGTTGGGCACTTGGTCGACGAATTTTGGTCGACGAAGTTTTTGAGTGGTCACGCCCTATAACACGGGCGTGATAGGGGGCATGTCCCCTCGATTCGACGAACTGTCGAGCGTCGATCATCTAGTGCCAATCGTCGATCGTCAAGTGTCCGGCTGTGTCGAAAGGTCTAGTGTCGATCGTCGATCGTCGAGTGCTGATCGTCGATCGTCGAGTGTCGAGCATGGGGTACACGGCCTGTGACACGGGCGTGTCACAGGTCATGTCCCGCTGTGTCGGGAGGTCGACGATTTCCTCTCGACTGGGTGTCAAGTGGGTTACACACCCTGTGTCACGGGCGTGTCTTGGCCGACACGGGCGTGCACCGCGTGTCACAGTGACCTCCATTTCCACGATAATGGAGGAGAGAGAAATGAAGAAGGAGAGGGAAGGAAACGGTTCTCCAAAAGCCACAATTAATGGCTGAATTCAATTTCCCAGGGAAGGGGAGAAGTTTCTAGCCGTTTCCTGGTGAAGTTTTTATAAGTTTTGAAAAAGATCCAAACTAAACTCTCAACTAGGCAAGTGCACCTATCGAAATTTAGTATAGGAATTATCGTATTTAAACTCGGGGACCGTTGAGTATTTGTACTCACAAGGACGAACTATTATTTTATCGATCGAAAAATTGGTTTTTGCGAAAACGAAAACAAACGTTAAATTAAGAGGAGAAATTCGATGAGTAAAAGGCTAGCACTTGATCTGGAATCCCTTTGGGCTAGAATAAAATCCACGAAATTAAAGAGCACAAGCATCTAAATTATTAACTTTGACCGCGGAGATTCCAAAGCTACGAAGCGCCTCTCTCGAGAATACGCACTCGACTAACCTTAGGTAGATCGATTAAGACCTCTCGGCCAGTCGAAAGACCTAAGCTTGCTTTAGGCGGTGAACCTCACTAATGGAGTTGACTACAAGGCGGAAGAATTTTGCGTTCCTCTCTCGAGGGGTGCAAGAAACTCTCTTTATCCTTGAGTGATCTACTCGTATCCACAACCTCTCGGTAAATCTAGGATACGAATCTAAGCTCGAATAAACATAATTTGCAACTTATGAATTCGAAGAAAATTTAAATCAAAGATAAATCAAAGTTTAGAAAATAGAATGCTTGCTAATTTGAGACAAAAATAAGAATTTTATTCCATTCCAAAGTTCATCATGATCAAGTGCTAATTGGGAAATTAGCTACTCATCATGATGAGAGAATTACATGAAAGCATAAAGAAAGACATGATTAAAAAACGACTTGAAAATAAAGCTTACACTATGAAATGAAAATGCAGGAAAAGCAGTAAAGAAAATAGAATTAAGCTCCCAAAAATCTCCCCCAGCATCTGAAGCTGTCTGGAATTTATAGAAAAAGTTGCTGGGGTGGTCACGCCCCCAGGTCACGCCCGTGACCTAGGGCGTGTCGGTCTCGGAACCGTCGTCTTCAAGTCCTTTAAATGTTGGCGCGAAACCGCCAAAAGTCGTTAATTTGCGGGTCACGCCCCTAGGTCACACCCGTGACCTAGGGCGTGTCTTGACGGTTGTAGAAGAACGGCGGGAAGCAGAAACGGCGGGAATAACTCCGGCCGTTGTTGGAGGGGTCACGCCCCTGGTCACGCCCGTGGCCGCGGGCGTGTCTTGAGAAAACTTCCAGCGCCTGAAACTGCAGCATTAAGTCGGCACGCCGGGCTGTCACGGGATTAGTCACGCCCGTGCCAAATGTGTCACGCCCGTGACTTGTTGCAAATTGAAACTGCCGTTGACTGGAAGTCAGGGCAAAGCACTGGATGTCACGCCTGGAGTACACGCCCGTGTGATGATGGTCACGCCCGTGACCTTAGGGCGTGTACTTTTAATTGACGTGGCAGATAGCTCCTTCCACGCGCCGGGTTCTCGCCAGGATGTCACGCCCGTGACCATGTCGGTCACGCCCGTGACTCTGGCTTGTCTTTTGAAATATTATTGCTTTTGCCCAGTTTTGTCTCTTGGTCAACCCTATAGACTCCAAATTGAAATTTGCAGCCCAGATTGCCCTGAAATAAGAAATTAGAAAAATTCAATAATAAAATTACAAAATATAATTATAAACTAATTAATTATTAAATAAAAATAACATAAAAACATGGACAAAATTAGAGTTATCAAATACCCCCATACTTACTCGTTTGCTCGTCCCGAGCAAACAACTTCACATGGAGAGTAGAAAAATTTAACGCTAAAAACGAAAATTGAATATAAGAAGTAGAATGCGAAGTCTTATGCCTATGCTTGTAGTAATTATTGTAGAAGAACCTACTCAGCATACAAATTAGTTTTTAATTTTCTAAAATGTGTTTCCGCTTATTATTTTTACTTCAAAGATGGAAACACGATAAATCTTCGAATCATGTTTAGGGAGAAAGTAGCGTGTTTGCTAAGATAACATTGCACAAATCGAAGATCGGGATACCCTCCAAAGAAATCCATCAATGTCGATGGCCATAGGCTTGCCCTTTCACACTCTCGCCACGGCACTAGGTTAACTTATAAGCACAAATCAGTAGGACTTAAGTAGGTTGGAATGTAGGCTTAGGTTTTTGGTTTGGAAAAACAAAGATAAATGCGATGGGTAGACACACCAAAACCTAAAGAGAGCTTGCACAAAAGAAATAAATTGAAAAACTTCGCCAATTTTTTTTTCAATATGTTGAATATTTTTTCAACTTCCTCTTTTTTTTTTTTTTTTTTTTTTGGTTTTTTTTTTCTCGTTTTTTTTTGTTTTGAGGAGAAGTGAAAAATAGAACAACTCTTGTATATTTTTTCAAAAGCCACCAAAATAAAATGGCTCCTAATCACACATAAACTGGTTTTATCTATAATTTTAAGCTCGGTTTTAGGTGTATAATTAGGATGCTTTTTAGGCTTTGGTAAAGTGTTGGTGGAGCTATATCAAAAGGAAGGGTAGAGGCTCAAATTGGCTTAGCAAGGGAGAAACGTTAGGTACGGGTGCAAAGGCTCAAACTAGCCAAAAGAAATGCCTAAATCATTTTCATGCTAATGAGTTTAACCTATGCAAAGTCTTGAGAATAGCTAGAGGGCAAGTTCTAGTCATCGAGAAAGAATACCTCTTTCTTGATCCGCGAAATATCTCTCTAGTAAACTTCTACACACTCTCCTAAACTATTTTTAGATTTTACCGGTTTCCAAGTAGAAGTAAAATAAACTATTTCTACGCATTCAAAAAAAGAAAAATCTAATTGTATGCTGAATATTTAATTCTACTCAAATTCTACTAACATGTGCACTTAACTAGAAACACAGCATGGCCAACAGTTCTACTACAAAATTCAAAATTCAATTAAAGCATCAAAAAGTTTCTAAACTTATGTAAAAGTTGAATACCTAGAATGTCGCATGTGAGTAAATAGAGAAATAAAGATCTCCCTAATTTTGAAAGTAATCCTATGTTTTATTTTTATAATTTTTTTTTTAATTAATTTTTTTTTTTGTATTTTTGTAAAATAAGCAAAAACAAAATTGCACAAAATAAATAAAATCCTTTTTTTTCTTGTTTTTTTTTTGAAAATTAGTATAATTTTTGTATGTTTTGCTTGAGAAATATCCCCCCATACTTAAACAATACATTGTCTCCAATGAAAAATAAATAAATAAAGAGAAAAGATAGGAGACTTCCCTGAAGCGGGTCATGCAGCACCAAAATGTACCTAGAAGACAAAGCTGAAGCAAAACATATTTTTTGTTTATTTTACGAAAAAGAAAAGATACATGACAAAGGACAAGAAAATGATAAAAAGAAAAGATACAAGAGGGCGGTCTACAATCCCAAAGAAAGCAGGCTAATCCTCATCGCTATGCTGTCGCGGCTCCTGATAGTGCGTCCGGAGGTCTGAAAACTCACGCTCAATACGTGCCATGGAGGAGGCTTGATTTGTCGCTAGCGTGGTAAATCGATTGTCAAAACTCACAAATCGAGCATCAAAATCGGCATGCATCGTATCTAAGCGTGTGTGAAGAGACGCAAACTGACGATCCCAATAGCTCTGAGGGTCGGGCTCGGAAGAAGGGTCCTGCGGTGGTGGAGGAATCTGGGGAGAGTGAATAGTGCTGCTGGGACCGGCACCGTAATCAAGGCCAAGATCTCCACCAACGACTGCGGGGGGAATAGCCTCAAACTCTCCATCACGTCGCCGCGCTAGGCCGAGGGCCTGAAGGGTCTGGAACTGGATAACTTGCGGCGTCTGGACTCCAACCTCGCATTTTCGGCCTGGTGCCGAAAGAAAATTGCGAGCAGATAACCAAGGTTGAGGGGGACCCGGTAAAACATACTATATAAATATAGTAAGTCTGCCCGAGTCACCACCCCGTGGCTATCGCCGCGACCAGAAATAGTGAAGGTAAGGAGATTGTGGAGAATACGTAAGGCGGGAGAAATGAGTTGGCTGCCTTTGGATTTCTTTGGGGTGTAGGGGGCGGTGTCACTACTGATTTCCGCCCAAAAGGCGAGAAGGTTGAAATCGGTCGGGAAATCAGTAAGTAAATCGAGATAGGAGGGAGATTGGGAAAAAGCCTCCGAGCAGAAGCCCATGACGACATTGAGCTGGCGGATGGTGAGCTGATGCACCATCCCACCTAGGCGAAAGATGATGAAGTCGTCATCGTGTAACAGCCCAAAGTTCAGAAACAGGCAATTTTTGGGTGACACGGCCTGGGACACGGGCGTGTCCCAGGGCGTGTCAGGTGACACGGCCTGTGACACGGGCGTGTCGCAGGGCGTGTCGAGGTTGTGTCGACGATTGAGCTTTGTCTCGACGATTTTTATTCTCGGCGATTCGTCGAGAGGAGGCACACGGCCCAGGACACGGGCGTGTCCAAGGCCGTGTCGCATGCTCGACGATTTTTCTCGACGATCGTCGAGTGTCGAGACTTGAGTGTCGAGTGTCGAGAGATTGAACATGGCCTGTGACACGGGCGTGTCACAGGGCGTGTCAAATCAGGCGACGAACTCAGCCCGCCGAAGGATTTCGACAGGGCGTGTCTTTGTACCGTGTCTGGGCACACAGCCTGGGACACGGGCGTGTCACAGGCCGTGTGAAGTCTCGGGATGATTTGGGATTTTTTTTCACCCAGGTACACGGCCACAGACACGGGCGTGTCTGAAGGCATGTTGGTGACACGGCCCATGACACGGGCGTGTCCCGTGGGCGTGTCACTGGTTTGGATAAGTCGGTTGACCACCGCTTGAGGCACACGGCCTGGCACACGGCCGTGTTCGACGCCGTGTCGGGCAAAATTTGTGTTTTTGGCAGAATCGTGGCCGTCCATTCCTTCAGTCTGGATCCAAGGGCTGAAAGCCTCTTCCTCTTTTTCTTCAAGGCCGAAAACTGAGAAGTATTCCTCACTTTAATTTGGCCTTCATCTTTCTTCAAGAGAGAGAAAGAGAGAGAGAAAGGAGGAGGAAGAAGGAAAGGGGGCTGCTGTCGGTGGTGCTGCGGTTTACCGACGAGAGATCCGAAGCCAGCGTTGCGGAGGAAACGCTCTTGCGAGTCTTGCAAGCTAGCTTGGAGTCCATGGCACCGAAGCGATCGTCAAGGGTAACGACTTTTCTTCCTAGCCATGTGAAGGCTTCCTTTTTGGCATATCTTGTGATTTCCCCCACCAAGAGGTGGCTGATTTTGGGAATCTTTGGGTGGATGCTTGAAACCCCCTTTTGTTAGCATATAGATCCGGAAATGGAGTACGGAATAGGCATGCTGTGTGAAGCCCATCTGGACAGGTTGGTCTGGATTGGTGATGTTGCATACGAACCGGAGAAGACTCCGTGATAAACGTGTAGTGTAGGAGTCTACGGGTTTTGGCTGCGAAAAGGAGTAGCAGGAAGTACTGGGGTGGTAGCCCAGGAAAATAGCCATATGATGTTTTTGGGTCCAACCTGTGGATGAGACACAGGAAGTACTGGTGGCACCAGGAAAGGCCCTTTTTGTGATGCTTGATGTCATAGGGTGTCCACCTGTGAAGCGAGTAACAGGAAGTACTGGCAGGATAGCTAAGAAAGACCCCTGACATTTGTAATTGGCGGTGTCCACCTGTGAAGCGAGTCACAGGAAGTACTGGTGTGCCCAGGAAAGACCCGATATTGCTGTGAGGAAATGGGTATAGATAAATACCCAGGCTTGAATGCCAGAACAGGATTGGTGAGACCGACCCGCGCCTTTGATATAGCCATGAGTACGCTGTACGCCGAAAAGGCAAGGCGATTTGAGCAACGGGGGGGTGGAGGATCCGACCTGCGCTATGTCCGTCTGACGTGAGACCAAAAAGTGCGGTCTGTTGGAGCACATAGCAAGAGTCTTCGGCCTGCGCGCCATGACACAACGGGGGGCTACGGGCCATCCCGGTGTCCGAAGACTAACTCCAGCTGCACGCCATGGAGTAAATGCTCAAGAGAATTACCGTTGGGTTGTAACCCTGATACGGTGGTGGGCAAGAGGTTGCCAGAACACCAAGAATGTGCCCTGAGTGCACGGACCGTTGGGCCGGGCGGCGAACGATTGTGATGGCTTGTGTGCGTGAAAGCACCTTTTGATGATATAGCTTGCCATACTTGTGATATGATATGCCTGCAGGGAAAAATACCGCTGCCCCGAGAAAAGGGGTAGGGTCGTTATAATTTGGTCAGCTGAACGCTGACCGTTGCTTTTGTTTGCCACCATTGGGTGGATTGTCCTTGCACAGGTGCTGGAGAGCCGAGCGGGACGCATAGAGGTTGATGCTCCTGCTGGTGTTGCTGCTGCTGCTGCCGCTAGCCCGTGAAGGCTAGCTGTGTTCTTTTGAGTGTTTTCTTTTATTGTGGCCGGCCTGCGCGCCAATCTATTTTAGGCCACTGTATGAAAGCCGTGTAAGGCCATAAGGCCAACTCTTTGTATATATTGTAAGACATTCCTATACTGTATAAAATGTGGAGTTTTATGTTTGGACATTCATGAGGAGTTCCAGTTGTAGTCTAGGCTTCCGCTAGAATGCTTTGTGATAGGTGCGATGCGCTACTCTGGTATCATCCTGTACCTTCACCGACTGTTTTGTGATATATCCTGTGGGGCCCCGGCCGGACCTTCTAGAAAATATCATATGAACGGATGGGGTTGTTACATTTTTGGTATCAGTTGTCTTGGTCTTTCCCTCTCGAAGTCGTGGCCGACTTCTTTTGTGGGGTGGCGAGCACGTGTTTGTGCACACCAAAGTCTACGAATGAACTCCTGAATGTCCATGATAGGAATGCAAAGCTTTGTGTTTGAGGAACCTGCGTGTTCCTATCTTGTTGTTTACTTGTGTCATTTTTCGTTTGTAGGCGACGAGTGCAATGGCTTGCCAGCAGGAACCCCAACACTCGTTAGGAAGCATGACGTCCACTGTGGTACCAACCTCTCCTTCATCGATAGAAACAGCTCGACTGATTGTCGATAGGGCTTTTGCAACGCTCAAGGCTTACCATGAAGGACAAGTTTCACCCTCTGATCCGGTGATGCGTTCCATGCCGGGTAGGGAACTTGAGCCGCCAGCAAGGGGAAGTGCCTCAGCCTCGTCGGGACATATGTGTTTGAGCCAAGGAGAGAACACGGTTGCGGACTATTTTCATGCATTTGTTGCAATGAGCCAACAACCCGAGTTTATGTTTGAGACCGAGGAGATGAAGATCAATCGGTTTTATGATGGGCTACGTCAGGAACTCCGTTTCTTGTTGATGGGTCCTAAGTTCTTGGGCTTCCAACCACTGGTGGAGGCAGCGAGACTGTTGGAAATCGACTTGAGGAGAGCCCAGCAGATGCCTGTGACTCGGAAAGTGCGCACTCCAAGGGTTGGGAAGTCGGCTCACTGGAAGAGGCGGAGACAAGAGAAGCGTACTTGTTATGCGTGTGGTCTGGTGGGACACCTCGCTCGTGAATGTGGGGATGGTGTTCAGCAGCCAAAGAAGCAGTACAAGTGTTATTCGTGTGGGAAAGCAGGACATAAAGCCCGAGATTGCCGCGTTGGCTCGTAGCAGGCAAGAAATGTCGACATCAAGATGTAAATAAATAATGCGGCTCCTCATGTACAGAAATAATGGTGGCTTATACATGTTCGATGTACAGTAAGCCGTTTTGAATGAAAATGCTATGAGGGCCCGTGTCCGATATGGATGTGTGGGATCAACGTGTGTTGTCAATTGTTGATGTTTTCTACCATGGGGACATGTGTGCCCAATCTTGGCAAGAGTCGTCGATGTTTACGATAATCGTCTTGCTTGTTTTGTTTGCATCTTGTGAATGTTGTTTGTATGTGTTAGGTGCACCGCAGGCGCCGTTTACGAAGGATGTTTCGTCTTCTTTTCTGTATTGTGATTTCTTACGCGGCTTGGGATTCCCAGGATCGCAAAGACAGATAGCGTCAGCGTGGTGTTGCCGAATGGTTGTTGGATTGCTTGCGAATCAAGCTTGCGATGTGGCGGTTCAGTTAGGAAGTCGGGATTTCAGTTTAACTGCATTTGTTTTGCCAATATCGGAATTGACGTGATTTTTGGGTTGGATTGGCTTGCGGAGCAGCATGCTATGCTTGATTTCCAGTCCAAAGAAATCACGTGAGGCCAGAATACCGAATAGGAGACAAAGTTCGCGGGTATGCGAGGAGTGGGTGGGACGTTGATGTCTGCACTCCAGGTAGTCAAAGCTGTTCGGAAGGGTGCGGAGTGTTACTTTGCACTTATTCAGGCTGTTGAGCCTAAGGCCACTTTGTGCGGGGTTCCGATTGTGGCAGATGTTACAGATGTGTTTCCCGCAGATCTCCCTGGGCTACCACCCCAGCGGGAGATTGACTTCACAATTGAGTTGGTGCCAGGTGCGAAACCAGTGGCCCGCTCGCCATATCGCGTTGCACCTAAAAAGATGGCTGAGTTGAAGGTTCAACGACAAGAAATGCTAGAGCAAGGTTTTATCCGCCCAAGTATGTCACCTTGAGCGCGCCTGTGCTTTTTGTAAAGAAGAAAGATGGTGGGTTACGGTTGTGTATCGATTACCGTGACTTGAATAAGCTGACCGAGAAGAATAAATATCCTATACCTCGGATTGATGAATTATTTGATCAGCTAGTGGGCTCGACCGTCTATTCGAAGTTGGACCTGAAGTCTGGTTATTACCAGTTAAGAATTCGGGAAAGTGACATTCCCAAAACAGCATTTGGAACGCGTTATGGGCACTATGAGTTCACAGTCATGCCATTTGGACTGTGCAATGCGCCCTCGGTGTTTGCACCGTATTTTTCGTGTGTACCTGGATCTGTTTGTGATAGTGTTCATTGATGAGATCCTGGTATACTCGAAGTCCAAAGCTGAGCATGAGATTCACTTGCGATTGGTGTTGAACACGTTGAGGCAAAATCAGCTCTATGCCAAGTTCTCGAAGTGCGAGTTTTGGCTATCGTCAGTGGCATTTTTGGGCCATGTGGTGCGTGGAGCGGGCATTGCAGTGGGTGGATCCAGCGAAGATAAAAGCCATACAAGAGTGACCAAAATTGTCTTCCGTGGCCGAAGTCAGGAGTTTCCTTGGACTTGCGGGCTACTATAGAAGATTTGTAGAGAATTTCTCGCGGATCGCTTTGCCGCTAACCACACTGACGCGAAAAGATCAGAAGTTCGTTTGGACGCCAGATTGCGCACGAGCTTTTAAAGAGCTGAAGGCTCGGTTGACCACGGCGCCGGGGTTGTCTTCGCCATGTGGAACCGATGGGTTTGTGATTTATAGTGATGCCTCAGGAAGCGGCTTAGGCTGCGTTCTTCTGCAGAGCGGAAAGTTGATTGCTTATGGCTCACGCCAGCTGAAGGTGCACGAGCGAAACTAGCCCGTCCATGATTTGGAATTAGCGGCGGTGATGTTTTTGCACTCAAGCTGTGGCGACACTACCTATATGGTGTGAAGGTAGAGATCTATACTGATCATAAGAGCCTAAAGTATCTTTTAGAGCAGAAAGACTTGAATATGCGACAACGAAGGTGGTTGGAGTTCCTTGGGGACTACACTTTCGAGATTCACTATACACCCAGGAAAGGGAATGTTGTCGCGGATGCCTTGAGTCGGCAAGTTTTGGCTAGAGCGAATTGGTTACAAAAGCATGATGAACGTCTTATCCAGGAGTTGGAAGCATTAGAGATCTATTGTGTTGGCAAGAGTTCCACTGCCACTGCATGTTTGAACTGGACCGAGTTCGACGGGCAACGGAGCTGGATGAAAATCTCGTACGCTATGTGAATGAAGGGCCAGAGGGCAAATTCACCTGGATTGATGGTCTTTTGCGCAAAGAGGGTCGTTTGTGCGTCCCGAATGTGGGGAAGTTGAGGGAAGAACTGATGTATGAAGCACATTATACCAAGTATTCCATTCACCCCGGGAGCGCAAAGATGTTCAACGATATGAAGAAGCTTTTCTGGTGGCCAGGGCTCAAGAAAGATGTTGCCCTGTATGTAGCCAAATGTCAAACATGTGCGATGGTGAAGGCGGAATGCCAAAAGCCGGGCGGTTATTTGAAGTCACTGCCGATCCCAGTGTGGAAATTTGATGATATTTCCATGGATTTTGTGCATGGATTGCCAAGATCGCAGCGAGGAAATGATTGCATTTGGGTGATAGTTGACCGGCTAACAAAAGTAGCACATTTTCTCCCGAACAGGCGAGATGATTCGGTTGAAAGGTTGGCAAAGTTATGTTGATCAGATTGTGCGGTTTCACGGTGTTCCTTGGAGCATCGTAAGTGATCGAGATGGGCGATTCACGTCAAATGATTGGAGGCTAGTTCACCGACTGTTGGGCACGAAATTAACTTTCAGTACGGCCTTTCATCCCCAAACGGATGACCAGACTGAACGTACCAACAGAACAATGACGGACATGCTCCGAATGTGCGCCCTTGACTTCGGAAAGAGATGGGAAGATCATCTCTATATGGGAGAGTTTGCCTATACTAACAGCGACCAGGCAAGTAATGGGATGGTACCATATGAAGCTTTATATGGCAGGAAGTGTCGTACTCCCTTGGCTTGGGTAGAAGCGGGTGAAGCCCGGGTTGTTAAACCAAATGAGGTGTATGCAGCAAACTCAACCATTCGGACTATTCGAGAGAGATTGCTGATTGCTCACGATCGACAAGCGAAGTACTACAACGCCAAGCACCGGAACGTTGCGTTTACGGTTGGCGATTGGGTCTACGTGAAGATCAAGCCATTCAAAGGTGTCTCCAGGATTCGCCGATTGAAAAAGTTGAGTCCAAAATATTTGGGTCCTTTTGAAGTGGTTGAGCGAATTGGCGAAGCGGCTTATCGGCTAGCTCTATCGGCGGACTTGGGTGGGTTACATGATGTCTTTCACATCTCGGTGCTTCGGAAGGCCGTGAAAGATCCAGCTCAAGTGATCGCGGATGATCGTGTGCCGGTGGAGTATGTGCTAACAACAAGAGTTCGACCCATTCAGATCGAAGATCGAGCCGAGAAACAGTTGCGGAACAAGACGGTCAGTATGGTAAAAGTCCGGTGGGACAACTGCGGCCGTGAAGAGCTGACATGGGAGCGCGAGCAAACCATGCGAGCAGAGTTCCCAGAGCTGTTTGTGTAATTTGTAGCGAGAATGTTGTAACATAAAAGGTTAGATGTTGTTACATTTTTCTTGCTGGTTTCTGTTACTTTCCTGTCTCTAAATTTCGAGGACGAAATTTCTTGTAGGAGGGGAGGATTGTAACAGCCCAAAGTTCAGAAACAGGCAATTTTTGGGTGACACGGCCTGGGACACGGGCGTGTCCCAGGGCGTGTCAGGTGACACGGCCTGCGACACGGGCGTGTCGCAGGGCGTGTCGAGGTTGTGTCAACGATTGAGCTTTGTCTCGACGATTTTTATTCTCGGCGATTCGTCGAGAGGAGGCACACGGCCCAGGACACGGGCGTGTCCAAGGCCGTGTCGCATGCTCGACGATTTTTCTCGACGATCGTCGAGTGTCGAGACGTGAGTGTCGAGTGTCGAGATATTGAACACGGCCTGTGACACGGGCGTGTCACAGGGCGTGTCAAATCAGGCGACGAACTCAGCCCGCCGAAGGATTTCGACAGGGCATGTCTTTGTGCCGTGTCTGGGCACACGGCCTGGGACACGGGCGTGTCACAGGCCGTGTGAAGTCTCGGGATGATTTGGGATTTTTTTTCACACAGGTACACGGCCACAGACACGGGCGTGTCTGAAGGCGTGTTGGTGACACGGCCCATGACACGGGCGTGTCCCGTGGGCGTGTCACTGGTTTGGATAAGTCGGTTGACCACCGCTTGAGGCACACGGCCTGGCACACGGCCGTGTTCGAGGCCGTGTCGGGCAAAATTTGTGTTTTTGGCAGAATCGTGGCCGTCCACTCCTTCAGTCTGGATCCAAGGGCTGAAAGCCTCTTCCTCTTTTTCTTCAAGGCCGAAAACTGAGAAGTATTCCTCACTTTAATTTGGCCTTCATCTTTCTTCAAGAGAGAGAAAGAGAGAGAGAAAGGAGGAGGAAGAAGGAAAGGGGGCTGCTGTCGGTGGTGCTGCGGTTTACCGACGAGAGATCCGAAGCCAGCGTTGCGGAGGAAACGCTCTTGCGAGTCTTGCAAGCTAGCTTGGAGTCCATGGCACCGAAGCGATCGTCAAGGGTAACGACTTTTCTTCCTAGCCATGTGAAGGCTTCCTTTTTGGCATATCTTGTGATTTCCCCCACCAAGAGGTGGCTGATTTTGGGAATCTTTGGGTGGATGCTTGAAACCCCTTTTGTTAGCATATAGATCCGGAAATGGAGTACGGAATAGGCATGCTGTGTGAAGCCCATCTGGACAGGTTGGTCTGGATTGGTGATGTTGCATACGAACCGGAGAAGACTCCGTGATAAACGTGTAGTGTAGGAGTCTACGGGTTATGCCTGCGAAAAGGAGTAGCAGGAAGTACTGGGGTGGTAGCCCAGGAAAATAGCCAAATGATGTTTTTGGGTCCAACCTGTGGATGAGACACAGGAAGTACTGGTGGGACCAGGAAAGGCCCTTTTTGTGATGCTTGATGTCATAGGGTGTCCACCTGTGAAGCGAGTAACAGGAAGTACTGGCAGGATAGCTAAGAAAGACCCCTGACATTTGTAATTGGCGGTGTCCACCTGTGAAGCGAGTCACAGGAAGTACTGGTCTGCCCAGGAAAGACCCGCTATTGCTGTGAGGAAATGGGTATAGATAAATACCCAGGCTTGAATGCCAGAACAGGATTGGTGAGACCGACCCGCGCCTTTGATATAGCCATGAGTACGCTGTACGCGGAAAAGGCAAGGCGATTTGAGCAACGGGGGGGTGGAGGATCCGACCTGCGCTATGTCCGTCTGACGTGAGACCAAAAAGTGCGGTCTATTGGAGCGCATAGCAAGAGTCTTCGGCCTGCGCGCCATGATACAACGGGGGGCTACGGGCCATCCCGGTGTCCGAAGACTAACTCCGGCTGCACGCCATGGAGTAAATGCTCAAGAGAATTACCGTTGGGTTGTAACCCTGATACGGTGGTGGGCAAGAGGTTACCAGAACACCAAGAATGTGCCCTGAGTGCACGGACCGTTGGGCCAGGCGGCGAACGGTTGTGATGGCTTGTGTGCGTGAAAGCACCTTTTGATGATATAGCTTGCCATACTTGTGATATGATATGCCTGCAGGGAAAAATACCGCTGCCCCGAGAAAAGGGGTAGGGTCGTTATAATTTGGTCAGCTGAACGCTGACCGTTGCTTTTGTTTGCCACCGTTGGGTGGATTGTCCTTGCACAGGTGCTGGAGAGCCGAGCGGGACGCATAGAGGTTGATGCTCCTGCTGGTGTTGCTGCTGCTGCCGCTAGCCCGTGAAGGCTAGCTGTGTTCTTTTGAGTGTTTTCTTTTATTGTGGCCGGCCTGCGCGCCAATCTATTTTAGGCCACTGTATGAAAGCCATGTAAGGCCATAAGGCCAACTCTTTGTATATATTGTAAGACATTCCTATACTGTATAAAATGTGGAGTTTTATGTTTGGACATTCATGAGGAGTTCCAGTTGTAGTCTAGGCTTCCGCTAGAATGCTTTGTGATAGGTGCGATGCGCTACTCTGGTATCATCCTGTACCTTCACCGACTGTTTTGTGATATATCCTGTGGGGCCCCGGCCGGACCTTCTAGAATATATCATATGAACGGATGGGGTTGTTACACATCGGCCGCCCAGCGAAACTCGAATGAAGCCAAGAACTCAACGGTGAGTTCAAGAAAGGCATGCTCGGAAATAGAGAAGAGGGAACTCCATCCAGGGGTGGACAGAAATCCCCGTACCAAATCCGCAGCTCCAAATGTGGCGAGGATCGCCCAATATAAAATGCGGAACACGCCAAGGGGTTTGGCGTGTAGGCGCTCGCTGCGCTCCTGCTGGGTTTGGTTTTGAAAAAGGAGCATGGCTTCTGCTGCGGCGGGATCCGCGGGGTGCTCGGAGGAGGAAGCGGTGGAGCGAGGGTGGTGGCGAGGCATTTTAGAAGAAGGGAAAAGAAAGAAGGATTCGGGTAAGCAAAGGGAGAAGAGAAGGGTAGATGGTGTGGAGGAAGAAGAGGGGGAACAGCCCTATTTATAGGGTTCTCGGGTTGGTCACGCCCCCCTGTCACGCCCGTGACAGGGGGCGTGACAAGCACGGGACAAAAAAAAGGGAATCCGAGGCTGCCAGCCTCGGATTCGCCGGTCACGCCCCAGAGTCACGCCCGTGACTCTGGGCGTGCAAGGCGTGCTCGGCGCAGGAATCCAATGCGCTGGCATTGGATTCCAAGGCCACGCCCATGGTCACGCCCGTGACCATGGGCGTGTCTCATAAAAAATTAACTTAAAGGAATCCGAGGCGTTGACCCGGGGTCACGCCTCGGATTCGACGACACGGCCCAGGGTCACGCCCGTGACCCAGGGGCGTGTATCTGAAACGAGAATTAAATTTTTTTCCGTTTTTTTTTTTCGGGCTAGTCACGACCGTGACTAGTTAGTGTCACGGGCGTGACACTAACTGTCACGGCCATGACTGGGCATGAAGAGAAGTTTTCCAACTTCACTTCGTCGAACGAAATTTCGGGCTAGACACGCCAGTGACCAATGATGGTCACGCCCGTGATAGTACCGAAAGGCGAAAGGAACGCTGCGCTCGACGAAACCACTCTCGGGTTTCGCTCGATGAACTAAACACGTCTCGGTCACGCCCGTGACCCATAGGTCACGCCCGTGACAGAGGCGTGTCGGAGCAGAAAAATTTTTTCTTTGTTTTTTTTTTTTGTTTTCTTCTTTTGATTTTTTTTTTGTTTATATATTTTTTAAGAGTCAACTAAACGATAATAAAACAAAAGTTACCGATTTGAAGAAACGCGTAGACTTGATGCTCAACTCCTTCGATCGTCACGCCGAAAAAGTTGTCCTTCAAACCTGCGAAAATTTAAATAAAATTAAAAAAATAAGAAGAAAAGATAAGCATGGGGTGCCTCCCACAAGCGCTTTGTTTATGGTCATTGAGCTCGACCCAAGCGGGGCACTCGTTTATGGGTTCGGGAGGTTAATTTCCTCCCGGTACTCATTAGTAGTATCACCGGCGAGGAATATCTTCAACCGGTGCCCATTCACTTTAAATTCGCCTTGTTCCGGGTGCGAGATAAGCACTGTCCCATATGGCCATACATCTTTTACAATAAAAGGGCCGGACCATCGGGACTTGAGTTTGCCCGGAAAAAGTCGGAGGCGCGAATTATAAAGGAGAACTTGGTCTCCCGGTTTGAAATCTTTAGGGTGCTTAATTTTTTTATCATGATAAAATTTTGTGCGCTCCTTATAAAGTTTATTACTTTCATAGGCTAAGGAGCGCCACTCATCGAGCTCGTTAATTTTGAATTTCCGAAGCTCGGAGGACAAATTTTCATCTAGATTTAAAAATTTAAGCGCCCAAAAGGCGCGGTGCTCAAGCTCAACCGGTAAGTGACATGCTTTCCCATAGACCAATCGGTACGGCGTACAACCGATAGCGGTCTTGTACGCGGTCCGATAAGCCCAAAGAGCATCATCAAGCTTGACCGACCAATCCTTTCTATTAGTAGAAACCGTTTTCTCCAAAATTCGTTTGATTTCACGGTTAACTACTTCTACCTGGCCACTTGTTTGAGGGTGATAGGGGGTGGCTAACCTATATGTAACGCCATATTTAGACAAAACCTTAGCGAATTGTGCGTTACAAAAGTGGGTGCCCCTATCACTAACTATTGCCCGCGGTGCTCCAAATCGTGAAAATAGTTTTTTGAGAAATTGGGTCACGACTCGGGCGTCATTAGTGGGGAAGGCTTGCGCTTCCGCCCACCGTGACACATAGTCGACCGCTACCAATATATATTTATTTCCATGCGATGTTGGTAGCGGTCCAACAAAGTCGATCCCCCATAAATCAAAAACTTCTATTTCTAAAAATGTATTTAACGGCATTTCATCGCGGCGGGAAATATTACCTGAGCGTTGGCATTGTTCACAACGACTTGCATGGGCGTGAGCATCCTTGAAGATGCTTGGCCAATAGAAGCCCGCTTCAAGTATCTTCCGAGCCGTCCGATTAGCTTTATAGTGCCCACCGGCGGGTCCCTCATGACAATGCTTTAAAATTTGTGCGCCTTCCTCATGAGAAACACACCTCCGCACTACTTGGTCCGCACAAACACGAAAAAGGAAGGGATCCTCCCAAAAATAATTTTTCAAATCAGAAAAGAATTTCTTCTTTTCTTGATAAGAAAAACCATTCGGGAGGAATCTCGCAACAAGATAATTTGCGAAATCGGCGAACCAAGGAGTGGGGAGGGTGATTACCTTATGAATGGCGCGAAGGCGCTCCTCGGGAAAAGTGTCGTCAATGTCCTCCTCCATGAGCTCCCCCGAATTGGGGTTCTCCAACCGCGAAAGATGGTCAGCCGCCAAGTTCTCCGCTCCTCTCTTGTCGCGAATCTCCAAATCAAATTCTTGGAGTAGTAAGATCCACCTAATCAATCGCGGCTTTGCATCTGTTTTTGCTAGTAAATATCTCAAAGCCGAGTGATCAGTAAAAACAATAATTTTAGACAAAGTGAGATATGAGCGGAATTTATCAAATGCGAAAATTACGGCTAATAATTCTTTTTTGGTGGTCGTGTAATTTTCCTGTGCGGCGGTTAATGTTTTGCTTGCATAATAGATAGGATGAAAGTTTTTATTTATGCGTTGTCCTAACACCGCACCAACGGCAAAACTACTAGCAACGCACATTATCTCAAAGGGAAGCTTCCAATTGGGAGCGATCATGATAGGAGCGTTAATCAATTTTTCTTTAATAAGAGAAAAAGCACGCAAACAATTTTCGTCAAAAATGAACGGCGCGTCTTTTTCTAACAAGTGGGTTAGGGGCTTAGTTATTTTAGAAAAGTCTTTAATAAACCGGCGATAGAAACCGGCATGCCCCAAAAAACTACGAACGGCCTTAACATTTGAAGGGGGAGGTAGCCTTTCTATAGTTTCTATTTTTGCTTTATCTACCTCTATGCCCTTACTAGAAATTTTATGGCCTAAGACCAAACCCTCCCGTACCATAAAATGGCACTTCTCCCAGTTTAAAACTAGATTCGTGTCCTCACATCTTTGGAGTACACGGGAAAGGTTTGCCAAACATAAATCAAACGAATCTCCAAAAACGGAGAAATCGTCCATGAAAACCTCCATGATATCCTCCACTAATTCGTCAAAGATTGCTAGCATACACCTTTGGAAGGTTGCCGGCGTGTTGCACAAACCAAAAGGCATCCTTCGATAAGCGAAGGTGCCAAACGGACAAGTGAAGGTTGTTTTCTCTTGGTCCTCGGGTGCGATTGGGATTTGAAAATATCCCGAGAGACCATCAAGAAAACAATAAAATGAGTGCCCGGATAGCCGTTCAAGTATTTGGTCAATAAACGGCAAAGGAAAGTGATCCTTACGGGTTGTATCATTTAATTTACGGTAATCGATGCACACCCGCCATCCGGTAACGGTTCGAGTGGGAACTAACTCGTTTTTATCATTAGGCACTACCGTTAACCCTCCTTTCTTGGGCACCACTTGGACCGGGCTCACCCAAGAGCTATCCGAAATTGGATAGATGATACCCGCATCTAATAATTTTATGACCTCGGCCTTGACTACCTCCTTCATGTTAGGATTTAGCCGGCGTTGAGGTTGAATAGTTTTGTGAGCGTGTTCTTCTAAAAAAATTTTATGGGTGCAAAAGGAGGGATTAATCCCTCTCAAATCTGTGATCTTCCACGTAATTGCGCGGCGATGAAGTTTTAAAATATGAGATAATTTAATTTTTTTTTTCATCGGTCAAGTAGGCCGACACAATACCCGGAAGTTTTGAATCCTCCGCTAAAAATAAATACTCTAAATGATCAGGCAATTGTTTTAGTTCTAACGCGGGGAGTTCATCATAAGAAGTTTTCAAACGATCACTACCAATGTCTAAAAGTTCAAAAATAGGTGCGTGCGTGATCGAGAGATTATCACTATTTTCATGAGCAATTAAATCTAAATGTTCTAAATCGGCATCATGATCAATAGAAGATAAAGATTTTTCAGAAAAAAGAAAAGAGTCGTCTTCAAGAGAAGCCTCCAAATAATAACATGAGTCGTCATTTGAGAGCGAGTTTTTCATAGACGTGTCAATAGTAAAGGTAACTTCTTCATCTCCGACTCTAAGGAGAAGTTTCCCATTACTAACATCTATAATTGCGCGCGAGGTGGTAAGAAAAGGGCGACCGAGAATGAGTGGGACCTCGGTGTCCTCTTCGATGTCAAAGATGACGAAATCTACCGGAAAGATAAATTTGTCAACTTTGACAAGCACATCCTCTATGATCCCCATAGGGAGCTTGACAGACCGATCCGCCAATTGAATGCACATTCTTGTGGGTTTAGGTTCTCCTAATCCCAACTTCTTAACTAAAGAATAAGGCATTAAATTGATTGAGGCGCCTAGATCGGCTAACGCACGTTTTACTAATAAATCACCAAACAAACAGGGAATGGAGAAACTACCCGGATCGGGTAATTTCTTAGGTAATTTATTAAGTAAAACTGCCGAACACTCCGCATTCAATTGAACCGTGGAGATATCCTCAAGTTTCTTTTTATTGGATAAAAGATCCTTGAGGTACTTGGCGTATTTCGGCATTTGTGCGATTATTTCACAAAACAGTAGATTAATTTGGATTTGTTTAAACATGTCCAAAAATTTACCGTGATGTTCATCCACCCGGTCTTTTTGCATTCTAGATGGATAGGGAAGAGGTGGTTGATAAGCTTTTGGTTTATTAGAAGTAGAAGGTTTAGACGGAGGAGAAGATGGAGAAATTATTACCTCCGTATCAACCGGAATTGGAGAAGTATCAACCGGATTTGGAGACGTGGTTACCTCCTTCCCGCTCCGTAGGGTGATGGCTTTTGCATGCTCCTTGGGGTTGGGTTCTGTATTGCCCGGTAGCGCTCCTTGTTGACGATCGGAGAGCATTTTAGCGATTTGCCCGATTTGTGTCTCCAAACTTCGAAGAGATCCGGTGAGATTCCGGATGTTGGCATCATTTGTAGTCGTATATTTAGTGAACAATTCCTCGAGATTGGGAGCTTTGGGAGCTTGCGGTGGAAAATAGCCGGGTGGAATCGTGTTCGGCGGGCGCGCCGCGTTCCCCGGATTACTCCAAGAGAAGTTGGGGTGATTCCTTATACCCGGGTGATAGGTATTGCCAAAATTGTTACCCGGATTATAAGGTGGCCGATTCGGATTACCCATGTAATCCACATGCTCGGCAATAGTATAAGGCTCCCAATATTGGGGCTCACAGGTAGATTTGGACGAGGAAGCAGACATCTCGTTCATCTGTTTTTGCAGTTGCTCGACCTGGAGAGACAAACTTGAAACCGTATCGATTTCATACATCCCGGCCGGTTTAGGTGGTTTAGACCGAGGTGTACTCCATTGATAGGTATTTAAAGCCATACCTTCTATAAGCTCTTGTGCGGCCGCCGGTGTTTTGTTATTAAGCGTTCCACCGGCGGCGGCATCAATATGTTGCCTAGTTTGAGAATTTAGGCCGTTATAGAAGGTTTGGATTTGTAACCAATCCGGAATTGCATGATGAGGACATCGACGAAGCAATTCCTTGAAACGCTCCCATGTATCATATAACGTTTCTGAATCAAGTTGGGAGAAATAAGTGATACCATTGCGCAATTTAGCCGTTTTAGCCGGCGGAAAGTATTTCGTAAGAAATCTTTCCGTCATTTGAGCCCATGTTGTGATGGAGCCTCTTGGTAGAGAACCCAACTACTGCTTGGCTTTAGTGCGCAATGTAAATGGAAATAACCTTAGCCAGATGGCATCATCGGATACACCATTAATTTTAAAAGTATCGCATATTTCTAAGAAATTTGAAATATGCGCGTTTGGATCTTCATCTTGAAGCCCATCAAATTGTACATATTGTTGTACCATTTGGATGATGCTTGGCTTCAACTCAAAATTATTGGGGGAAATAGCGGGGCGAACAATACTAGATTGAGTCTCGTCCAAGTTTGGACGGGCATAATAGGACATAGTCCTTTGTTCAGCCGCATTTGGCTCACCCATATTGGAAGAAGCAGAAGAAGAAGATCTAGGAGAATGAGAAGAAGAACTAAATGAAGAAGGAGAAGAAGAAGGCGGTGACGGAGAGAGGATTAATGAAGGATTAGGAGTGTCTCCTAAGGAGTCCGTATCTTAAAAATTCGGAACTTGAAATCGTAAGCGATGCCGAAGGGTTCGCTCGATTTCCGGATCCAAATCAAAAAGAGGCGACGGGTTCCCTCGGGTCATACACCAAAATAAAACAAAATAAATATTTTTTTTGATTTTGATATTTCTAAAACAAAAAGAAAATGATAAAATTAATAGAGCCTTGCTTTCAAAATATCAACAAAAAAAATGTCCCCGGCAACGGCGCCAAAAACTTGGTGAAGTTTTTATAAGTTTTGAAAAAGATCCAAACTAAACTCTCAACTAGGCAAGTGCACCTATCGAAATTTAGTATAGGAATTATCGTATTTAAACTCGGGGACCGTTGAGTATTTGTACTCACAAGGACGAACTATTATTTTATCGATCGGAAAATTGGTTTTTGCGAAAACGAAAACAAACGTTAAATTAAGAGGAGAAATTCGATGAGTAAAAGGCTAGCACTTGATTTGGAATCCCTTTGGGCTAGAATAAAATCCACGAAATTAAAGAGCACAAGCATCTAAATTATTAACTTTGACCGCGGAGATTCCAAAGCTACGAAGTGCCTCTCTCGAGAATACGCACTCGACTAACCTTAGGTAGATCGATTAAGACCTCTCGGCCAGTCGAAAGACCTAAGCTTGCTTTAGGCGGTGAACCTCACTAATGGAGTTGACTACAAGGCGGAAGAATTTTGCGTTCCTCTCTCGAGGGGTGCAAGAAACTCTCTTTATCCTTGAGTGATCTACTCGTATCCACAACCTCTCGGTAAATCTAGGATACGAATCTAAGCTCGAATAAACATAATTTGCAACTTATGAATTCGAAGAAAATTTAAATCAAAGATAAATCAAAGTTTAGAAAATAGAATGCTTGCTAATTTGAGACAAAAATAAGAATTTTATTCCATTCCAAAGTTCATCATGATCAAGTGCTAATTGGGAAATTAGCTACTCATCATGATGAGAGAATTACATGAAAGCATAAAGAAAGACATGATTAAAGAACGACTTGAAAATAAAGCTTACACTATGAAATGAAAATGCAGGAAAAGCAGTAAAGAAAATAGAATTAAGCTCCCAAAAATCTCCCCCAGCATCTGAAGCTGTCTGGAATTTATAGAAAAAGTTGCTGGGGTGGTCACGCCCCCAGGTCACGCCCGTGACCTAGGGCGTGTCGGTCTCGGAACCGTCGTCTTCAAGTCCTTTGAACGTTGGCGCGAAACCGCCAAAAGTCGTTAATTTGCGGGTCACGCCCCTAGGTCACGCCCGTGACCTAGGGCGTGTCTTGACGGTTGTAGAAGAACGGCGGGAAGCAGAAATGGCGGGAATAACTCCGGCCGTTGTTGGAGGGGTCACGCCCCTGGTCACGCCCGTGACCGCGGGCGTGTCTTGAGAAAACTTCCAGCGCCTGAAACTGCAGCATTAAGTCGGCACGCCGGGCTGTCACGGGATTAGTCACGCCCGTGCCAAATGTGTCACGCCCGTGACTTGTTGCAAATTGAAACTGCCGTTGACTGGAAGTCAGTGCAAAGCACTGGATGTCACGCCTGGAGTACACGCCCGTGTGATGATGGTCACGCCCGTGACCTTAGGGCGTGTACTTTTAATTGACGTGGCAGATAGCTCCTTCCACGCGCAGGGTTCTCGCCAGGATGTCACGCCCGTGACCATGTCGGTCACGCCCGTTACTCTGGCGTGTCTTTTGAAATATTATTGCTTTTGCCCAGTTTTGTCTCCTGGTCAACCCTATAGACTCCAAATTGAAATTTGCAGCCCAAATTGCCCTGAAATAAGAAATTAGAAAAATTCAATAATAAAATTACAAAATATAATTATAAACTAATTAATTATTAAATAAAAATAACATAAAAACATGGACAAAATTAGAGTTATCATTTCCCCTAGCCGTCAGACTTGGTTCAACCCCTCTCCTCCATGGCCGAGCCTAGCCATTAATGGCTTTGAAGGACATTAATGATCCAGCCCCTCCACTCCCCATCTAAAGCTTTAAACACCACCGGTGAGTTGAGAGGAGGTTTTACCAATCCTTACCCGAAGAAACTGAGCCTCCCATCCTTACAGT
This sequence comes from Platanthera guangdongensis, assembly GCA_039583875.1. NCBI lineage: Eukaryota > Viridiplantae > Streptophyta > Magnoliopsida > Asparagales > Orchidaceae > Platanthera > Platanthera guangdongensis. Next base: position 194,573,367 of record CM077151.1, read on the forward strand.
TGCAGAAGCCGAGCGACGCAACTTTCAGAAATGGCTTCCCGGCGATATTCACGACTTCAGGCCGCTGACAAGGTCCAATCCTTCTCCTCTCTATGTGTGCTAGATCTAGGCTTGCTTAGGTTGAGAAGTCGGGCTCAAACGAGCCGGATCGGAGGGAAACTTTCCTTGAAATTCCATGAAAAATGGTGGTGAGAGTTCGCCGGAAACCGCCGCCTCCGGCGGCATGGTCGCCGCCAAACTCTAGCCACCACCTCAACGGAAGTGGTGGTGGTGGTGGATGGCCAGGGAGGTGGTCGGGGTGGCCGGAAAGTCGGCTGGAAGAGGCTCCAGGTCGGGCCAATCTCGACCCTTGGCTGGAGGTTGAGGATGAGCGGATGTCGTCCGTTTTGATCAAGTATTTTAATAATATTAATTGATTTCCTGGAAATTATTAACAATAAATGGTTTTAATTATTAAAAATACTTAGAGGCCTCTACTGCAAAAGTCTTCAACATGAACAATGTATTCCTTGATGTCTAGTCTAATGTAAAAGTGATTTCACTCAATTTGGAGCATTAGTTAGACCACAACACTCATTTTAGTGCAACCTATACATAGGCATGATCAGACATTAGAATTAGTGCCCACACCAAACCACTCATCCAAATGCTTTAAAATTTTGAACATAGGCTCCTCATAGCCTTCCACTTAGACTGTCAAAAAAGAAGAGTTTTTGGAAAATATTTTTCTATAGTTTTTGGGAATATTTAATAAACTATATATAATTTAATTAGGGGTCATAAACACCTCAAAATCTGCCAAATTTGGGTGGGTGATCTTAGAGAGCATGTTAGGGCTCTAGTAAAAATTTCATCTCCTTTGGAGATGTTTTGATTAGGTTTTATCCAATCCTAAGTTGACCCTTATAGGGTTAATTAGGTCAAAACACCCCTTTGGGTTTGAGTGGTCAAATCACCTCAACAGAGGCTGATATTTTGGCCACTGATTCTCTATGGTATGACACACCCTCCAATGGAATTTGGGATGGTTAAGAGTAGGGTAGCCCTAGAAACCTAGGGTAGGTCCCTTAATGGGGATTCTTAGGGTTTGAAGTTCATGAGGCCAAATGACCTTGGAATGTCTTGAAAATTGGTGGAGAGGACCATAGGGTTGGTATAGTTCTCTGGTTAAAACTTTAGGGAATTTGGAAGCCTCAAACCCCCTCAAAACCATAACCTGAGTTTAGGGAACCAAAACTAATTTGGCGTATTAGGCTGTCAAATCACTTTAAAATCACTTGAAATTTGGGTAGAGTAGTGCTTAAAGTTAGTACAAGCTCTGCAGATTTTGTTATGAATTTAGGATTATTATTTTGGATACTTCATTAACAATTTAGCAATTTGTATTATTTACTTAGAAATTTATTATGAAGTAACTACTTGCTAGAAATTGATGAACATTAGCCGAAGGACTCCTTATTAAGTTTTAAAGCTTTGTGAATTTTTATGAGATTTTTGGAAGACTATTTCTAAGGGTTGCTTCATTAAGTAGTGTTTCCCATGAAAACTTAATATAATTTATTTTGGAGTCTAGCAAGCCTGTAAATTTATGATTTTTGTACAATGATATTTTCTGAACCATATTAAGATTCTTTAATTTTTATATAATTTTCTGATGAATAATTTTGGTACTTCCTTCTTTACATACGATTAAGGGAATTATTTTGGATAAATTAATTAGAGGTCACATATTTTCTGAAAAATTATGTAAATTAGTATCTAGTAATATATCTCTGTTATTTAGTGGTCAAAAGTTTTGGGTGGCCATTACTTGAGTAGATCATATAGTTCATGTTCAAAATTGCCCATGGCCAAACATTTGGGAAAATTCAATAAATATCAAATTAATTAGAAAAATTATGATTCTTTGATTTTATACTAAACTTGTTATGATATACCTCTGGTAAATTTTATAGGAGATTTGGAAAACAATCCGGAGTACCCCCTTTATACATCTCATACAGTATAGGGTGGTCTGCATATAGTAACTACGGAAACTGAACTACAGTGGGTAATGAATTTGAAGAGTTGAACCCTTAGTAGGTTGCTGGTTTGGGTAAATAAATGAGAGATCTGATCAAGGGTAAAAATCAATAATATTAAGTTCCTTGCGAAGGGGAGCTTTGGGCGTAATCCCATCATAGTTCCTAGTGCCTTCGAGAGCGCTTCACGGGGAATACCTTGGGCAGTCCTGACCTAACTGATGTAGCACCGTCCTAAGAGCCTACACGGATGACGTAGGATTACGTTCGCCATGCTCACACGCTCTCTTTTTCGCACAATAACGAAACGCAGCAGCACAATATTATTTTTTTATTTATCTTTCGCGTTAACGTACGGATAGCCAACCCGCATGGAGATCAAACCACGGCTAAAGGCCGAGATACGATCAAGCTAAATATAAGACGAATGTTCGCGTCCGTTCGAGCGATGTTGTACCAAAGAAAGATCTACCAAGAAAATCCCGATTCGCAAACGGTTGATCTTTCCCCAACAAGAAATAACGACGATCGCCAATCCTCTCGATAGTATTTGGAAAGTCAAACGAAAACCACAGATCTATCAAAGAAAACTCCGCGAAATTTTATTCGTTTCGAAAAATCACGCTAAAATCGTCCACCACAAAAATGATCTAAGAAAAGAAAAACTCTTGAGTAGAAGTTTCGTTACCCCTCTCGGAAAAAATAGATCTGAGATGTTGGATCCACTAGAAATGATCGCTCTCCTTTGTACTCCACGGAAGGTGCTCCAAGACTGAAGAAACTTGCTCGTCTTCTCCGCTTTGCGCCGTAGAAGATCACCCAAGCCTTTAGTCATTTCAATCGGATCTTCTCGTCCAATGATGGTCGTCTAGTAGAGAGAGGGTTGAGGGAAATCGTGGAGGTTGCTGGGTAACAAGCGGGAAGAAGAAGGTAGAATGAAGAGAGAAGGATGGGGGGCGAAAATTTGAGAGGGGGGATGCCTCTTTTGGCTAGGAAGAGTGATGGAAAGAGAGAAGAAGGAGGGAATTCCAATTTTAGGAGTTCAAATTTCAAATTTTCATTCAATGAATGATTATCCCATATAATGGCCTATTTATAGGCTTATAAAATGAAACGGCTCCATGCAGCCCAATAACAAAGATTAAATATTGTCCCGACAAAAGTGCAATTAAACAAAATATGCAAATATTTAATTAATACTTATAAGAGAATATTTATAAGTATTAATTAATTAATATGGCGCCGTGGGCGGAGATTATAGCAGCGATGGCGTTTATCAAATTATTTGTCGCGGCGACGCGCGTCTTTGATCGGAGAGGTACCATCATCCGTAAGCGTGTCAGTACCATTGTCGTCATGTTGAGGGCCGTCGCCTCCATCGTCATGTTGAGGGCCGTCGCCTCCATCAATCCTCCCCCGCTCGAAAGTACTCATCACCGATGAGTGTGCAGGAACATAACGGCGTAGGAGTTCCGCATCAAGTAGATCCACTTCCGAAGTAGAGAGCCAAGAGTCGTCCGAAACAGGACGACCACGCCACCGAATCAAGAACCTGTGAATGTCACTGTCGGGAGTTGGAAACACAGCATCCTGCAATATCCTGTCAGGCTGAAAGCGGTCCGGGGGAACCTTGGAAATGCATTAGGCAAAGAAGAAAAATAAGTTTCATCATCATTAGGAGGCTTACCTCCCATAGAGTCCGCAGGAGAGAGCGATCCAGGAACAGTCTCACCACCCACCCCATTAGAAGATTTAGTGGAAATATTAAACGGCTAAACAGGAAGTTTAGGTGATGGAGCGACATAAAGCGTTAAATCTGAAATGTTAAAAACAGGGGAAATTCCCCAATCAGCGGGTATCTGTAATAAATATGCATTTTCGCCCAACTTCTTTAACACTCGAAAAAGACTGGCTCTCCTATTCGTCAATTTCTTTATAGTGCCCGAAGGCATTCGTTCAGGGGTGAGACGAACCATTACCAAATCACCAGTATTCAAGGAGACCGCTCGCCGATGTACGTTAGCGTTCGATTGATAAATAGCATATTGTTTAGCAAATTGCTCGCTAATGTGCTTATGGAGATTGTGGACGTGCGAGGCGAAATCCTGGGCAAAATGACTAGATTTAAAAGATGGTGGTAACGGGACCAAGTCAAGAGGCACGGGGGCCTTATAACCATGCACGACCTCATTCGGAGACAAACCGGTGGACCTATTCTTTGAATTATTGTAAGCTAATTGAGCATGAGAAAGGATAAGGTCCCATGTACCTTTATGATCTCCCACTAAGCAACGAAGTAATCCGCCTAAGCTTCGATTGACCACTTCCATTTGCCCATCTTTTTGGGGATGATAGGCCGACGAAAACATGAGTTTTGTACCCATAAGCAACATGAGTTTTGTACCGTATGGGGTGAACCCATGTGCAACATGACTAGAATTAATAGTAGAAAATAACGGAACTATGTCAGGTGGCACGGGTTCTTTAAATTCAAAAATTATTTCAGTGGAGCCTAACATTTTCGTTTTAAATTTGGAATTAAATTTTGATTTAAAAATTTCTTAATGAATAGCCAGCAGAAAACGCTTGTCACCAACTACGTTTACCCACATCCATCTAAGTAAGCCTAATGGGGAGGCGGTAATAATAAATTTCTCCAAATATAAAGGGCTAGGAATGACTAGCTCGTGTCCTAACAAATCATCTACTCGAGTTAAATGAACTGGAGGGAGAGTCGACATGGTTGATTCCGTAGGGGAAGTTAAGTCACACTCAACGTCAAAACACGGATTACTCGTCCAATAACAAGCCTCCGGTTGCAGGCCGTAAAATCATAGGAAAAATTAAACAGTGGATTCGTCCTCACTAAAAACTCAGTCGACAAGTCTTCCAACTCATTCGATACTTCATTTAATTCAGAATTAGTGATCGTATCATAGGTAGGCAAAATCGTATCCGACAAAATTTCTAAACAGTTTTGGGCCCCAGGTAAAGGAGCTATCATCAATGAAATGTCTTTCTGGCCCTCAGGGCTACCGTCATCCAAAGATAATTTTTTCCCATAGTGTAAATTTTCCAAAACGACACATCCTTCGTTAACCAACTCTTCCCATAAAGTGGGTGCATCGTCACAATCAAAATAAACGGATGGACAAATCGAATCCCGGGGAGTATCAAAAATAACTTGACTTTTAAGCGGCATTGATACCGTAAATGAACTAACTCCCGGATGTATCACAATAAGATTATCCCAAATTGAACAACCATCCCAAGGTGACTCTTCCAATACCGTTGAAACATCCATTAATTCTGGGTCAACCATAATAATACTGGGTCCTAGCAAGTCATCACCTAATTTAGTAACAGGTAAGCTTTCAACATTGGATGACTCTACCGACTCAGCCGAAACGTCTTCTGAGTCAGGGTCATCAAACGGCTCCCTGACTAAAATATCGTCGAAGGGGGTTGGAGTTGATTCCTCAGGGGAGAAATCCTCGTCCAGGTCACTAGGGTAACCAATCTCCTCAACGTCACTAAAAGCGTCAGCGAGAAATGCCTCGTCCTCAGTGACGGGCTTAGTCCTATTCACATCCTCAGGTTCAACAGGAGAGTCAGGCACTATCGTGAGTGAAGAAAGACTCTCACCTCGCTGATTAACTTCATCATCCAGAGATTTTATATCCACATAAGAATCCTCAGAGGTATCAGTCACTATACCAGAGGGCCTAGATGTCGAGGCTAAAGAAACAAGCACCCTAATAGTAACCTCTTTCGAGTTTAAATTTTGGGGTCTAAATGGCCTATGTTCCCTATAGGTGGGACTAGGAAAACTTTGGGTATTACTACCTCTCTGGGGATAGGATGTATCCTGAGGAGAATGGTCACTCCTATATGAAGATACGGGTCTGGTGCCATAACTATTCTTACTAACGGGTGGGGTGCTATTAGTGCGCAGGTAGGCGGGATCAAATTGATCCGAGAGGAGGCTACGCATGTGCGGCCAAGCATAATGATAACTACCAACACGACGCTCTTCGTTTAACCAAAATAATCGGACTCGACCTACTAATCGCTCTCGGGCAAAGCTAACCTTTTCGTAGTCATCCCATAAGTGACAATTAAAATATTGTTCTAATCCCTTAAGACAGTCTCTAAAATTTTGGGGATACTCTAAACCGTCATAAGTAAGATAAATGTGGTGTGCCCTAGGGGTGTGTTTAGCCATATCCTTAGCATAGCAATAGTCTAACTGGGTAGCATATACGTCATATGCCATTTAATGAGAACCGGAGAGAAAACTCACCCAGAACTGGTGTACATGCAATGACTAAATAACCTCACCCTATTTAATTTTCAAAAATGTAATTGTTCCCGCTTATCCACTAAGGTTATAATTATATAAAATAGATTTTCTTACCGGAAAAAATATGAGGATTATTAAAAAAAAATTATTTTTGAATTTTCCTGAAAATATAAAAAAATAGGCCGCTATTTGCAGACCAACTATTAAATTTTAAAATAACTTAATAAAAATAATGACTTAAGGAAAAATAAATTTTTTTGGATTTATTATTAAAAATAAGATAGAGAATTTCCAAACAATTTTTTTTTTTGATTTTGAGAAAAATTAAGAAAAGTTTAAGCTGCTATTTACAGAACAAAAACTTAAAAATAGATTTTTTTTTATGAAATACCAGGCAACGAGTGAGTGTGTGTTAACGTGCCCAAAAAGAGAGGGGGGTGCCAATTAGGATACTGACGTGAACCTCCCTTTGATACTAAAGTTGATGTAGCACCGTCCTAAGAGCCTACACGGATGACGTAGGATTACGTTCGTCATGCTCACACGCTCTCTTTTCCGCACAACAACGAAACGCAGCAGCTCAATATTATTTTTTTATTTATCTTCCGCGCTAACGTACGGATAGCCAACCCGCTTGGAGATCAAACCACGGCTAAAGGCCGAGATCCGATCAAGCTAAATAAAGGACGAATGTTCGCGTCCGTTCGAGCGATGTTGTACCAAAGAAAGATCTACCAAGAAAATCCCGATTCGCAAACGGTTGATCTTTCCCCAACAAGAAATAACGAGGATCGCCAATCCTCTCGATAGTATTCGGAAAGTCAAACGAAAACCACAGATCTATCAAAGAAAACTCCGCGAAATTTTATTCGTTTCGAAAAATCACGCTAAAATCGTCCACCACAAAAACGATCTAAGAAAAGAAAAACTCTTGAGTAGAAGTTTCGTTACCCCTCTCGGAAAAAATAGATCCGAGATGTTGGATCCACTAGAAATGATCGCTCTCCTTTGTACTCCACAGAAGGTGCTCCAATAGACTGAAGAAACTCGCTCGTCTTCTCCGCTTTGCGCCATAGAAGATCACCCAAGCCTTTAGTCGATTCAATCGGATCTTCTCCTTCAATGATGGTCGTCTAGTAGAGAGAGGGTTGAGCGAAATCGTGGAGGTTGCGGGGTAACAAGAGGGAAGAAGAAGGTAGAATGAAGAGAGAAGGAGGGGGGTGAAAATTTGAGAGGGGGGATGCCTCTTTTGGCTAGAAAGAGAGAAGGAAATAGAGAAGAAGGAGGGAATTCCAATTTTAGGAGTTCAAATTTCAAATTTTCATTCAATGAATGATTATCCCATATAATGGCCTATTTATAGGCTTACAAAATGAAACGGCTACATGCAGCCCAATAACAAAGATTAAATATTGTCCCAACAAAAGTGCAATTAAACAAAACATGCAAATATTTAATTAATACTTATAAGAGAATATTTATAAGTATTAATTAATTAATATGGTGCCGCGGTCGGAGATTGTAGCGGCGATGGTGTTTATCAAATGTTTTGTCGCGGCGACGCACGTCTTTGATCGGAGAGGTACAATCATCCGTAAGCATGCCAGTACCATCGTCGTCATGTTGAGGGCCGTCGCCTCCATCGTCATGTTGAGGGCCGTTGCCTCCATCACTAACGTAAACCTTAGGAATAATTTGGGCAAGAGTAACCTTAATAATAGTTTCACCTTACACTCACACTTATACACGTAGGGAGATGAATTGGTAGTGAAAGGATAGCGTAGGCCCGTGGCCTAAGGGCTTACTGGTAGAGTTAAATGGACTCGGTATTGATTTGGAAGTCCGGGGAGCTGGATGCTCGGGGACTTGGAAAAAAAAGGAGACTTGATTAGTCCAGGGACCTGTGGGCTCGGGAATATGGTGAACTAGTAGGCTTCGTAGTCTAAAGAGCTGGAGGCTTGGTACTATAATTAAATACAACTATCATGGTTGCATGTGCATAACAGTGGGGGGTCCTCGGTACTGGACGATCGATCACACCGTCGTCGGTACGTTGACACGGGGAGACTAGCTGGTTTGCTAGGAATAGTACAGAAATGCACGAGAGGGGCTAGGCTGGGTAGTGTGATTACCAGTCTAGGAGTGGAGAGGCCCAACCCACTGTCTCCGTTGGCCACGACGAGAGGCTCCTGAGAGTTTAGCTTACTCCAAAAAGGGCAACTAAAGGTCAGTGCGCATAGAGTTGTGTGTGTGAGTTGCACTTGCATGTGCATACCATATCATACTTGTATGTCATAGCATAATCATTGCATTTAACCCCTGATACCTATCGTATAAAATGGTATGAGACGTTTTATACGATAGGCCCCGCAAAATGACCCCTTGGTCTATAGGGGTAATCCCTATAAATCAACGGTTATATTTCTCGTTGCTCTTACTTACTCTTCTTACTGCTTTTACTTACTTGCTACTCCTTACTGTTTATTTTTGTTACATACTTGTTTACTCATGTTTAATTATTGTGATACCCCTGCCATACCTTATTATTTTATTCCTTAGGGTACATGTCACCTGCTTGATTACGCTCTGCTTTTGGTCCTCCTTTTCAGTCCTTTCCGCCCGGTGCCTAGGAGCCACAGGTAGTGGGGTGGGGGATTGTTGACTGAGTCTAGTTTGACTAACGGTCGTTTGACCACAATATTTTAGGTGCTCCGGATGGGAGACAGGGAGCAGCCGCAGGAGACGCAACACGAGCAGGGTACGGTGCAGATGGAGATGGGCCAGTGTAGCTCGGGTGGGCAGGCATTCGGATCCGTGAGTGGAGCCGAGTATTAGTAGTTTTAATTTTATGAGTAAATTGTAGTGAGGTTATCATGTACCGGGCTTAAGCCCGTATTCACTTTTTAGCGTTGGTACTTAGACTTTCTTCTAATGGTGACTTGTTTTATCGCATGATTTCCTCCTTTATACTATTGTGGACTTGTATGCTTACACTTTCATTCATTATACATTCTGTCGATGGAGATCGATTTGGCCGGTAGGATTGGCGTTTTGTAGTGATGACCTTCTCGGGTGCAAAGGTGTCACTGCAAAGCAGCGGTTCTGGGTCTAAGACTCCGGTGGTTGTTGCAAAAAAAATTGGGGTCTTACACAACTCCTCTTCCTCCTCCTCCTTCTTCCTCTCTTTCTCTCTCTAGGATTTTAGAAAGATGAAGGCCAAAGCTCAAATGAGAATTTTCTTCTCATCCACGGCCTTAAGGAAGCAGGGAGGCACCTCAGCCATTGGATCCCAGCTGAAGATTTGGACAGCCACGATTTTGCCATAAAATCATATTTTTTGCCTGATACGACCAATGACACGCCCGTGTCCCAGGCCGTGTACCTCAAGCGGTGCTCAACTAACTTATCCAGTCCAGTACATGCCCATGTGACACGCCCGTATCACGGGCCGTGTAACCTGACATGCCTTCAAACACGCCCGTGTCTATCGCCGTGTACATCAAGCTATACAAAAATCAATCTAAACCCGAAAGGGACAAGGCCAGTGACACGCCCTTGTCAAAGGCCGTGTACCCAAGACCCAGCCGTGTCCTGCCCGTGTTATTAGGCCTCAATGCCTTGGGCACATCCCGAAAAGGACACGGCCTGTGACACGCCAGTGTCCCAGGCCGTGTGCCTAGACACGGCACTAGACACGCCCCTTCTCAACTTCGTCGAGCTAAAATTCATCGACAAGCGAGGACACGCCCTGTGACACGCCTGTGTCACAAGCCGTGTACTCTGCACTCGACAATCGTCGACCGAATTTTGTCGACCACTCGTCGACTGCTCACCCGAGAAGGACACGCCCTGGGACACACCCGTGTCCCATGCCGTGTCACCCAATTTTGCCAAATTCTGGGATTTGTGGTGTTACACTATGAGTACGAGATAAAAGTATTTATCTTTTCATACTTTGAAAATAATTAACAAGCAATCCTAACATAAGACCATCTCAGAGAGTATGTAGATACGACAAACAACAAGAAATTAGCATAACATACAGCAATAGTCTAACATCTGCAATAATTCACTGTGGGTGTCAACAACCTGACACAAACCCACAAAATAGAATGTATGTTTGAACTAAAATAAGAATAACAAAACTACCTCACAAACGTGATGGAAGAAAACCACAGCTACTAATCCCACACCAAGAACCACCAACTCTAGCTGCTCTGGCCGATACTGCTCCGAGCCTGAGGCATTCAAAAGAAAGAATGCCTCAGCAAGAATAAACAAGTGACAATAAATTCCAAAAGTAAATAAGTAAGAGAAGTCCAAGGGTTACCAACCCAAGATAGAAAACTGTCAAACCACAGCACCTAAGTCAAAACTCAGTAAACAAATGAAGAATTCAAGATGTTAATTATGTAAAAGTGCACCAAGAGTGGCAAAGAGCTATGATTCATTAACATCTACAAAGGTATGTGATGCATGGATATCGGCAAGCGCACCGGTCGCACATGTAAAAAAGTTTGGGAATAAATCCCCGACTGTCGGTCTCTTGAGGAATGCAATTAGCATAGAGCGGCAACAGTTCAGAAAATATCGTTATGAGAGTTATACTCAGAAAAGAATAAAAAAGGGGGGCTTGAGAGATTGTGGTTGCTTGATCTAATAAACTAATTAAAGATATGCGGGTCGAAGGCACCACTTCGCAAGGTAAAGTGAGTGTATCGGCCGCGATGCCGAACTTCGGTTGGGCGAGCGGATGGAAAGCTAATGGATGGAAGTGTTCTTGTGCGGAGTGCAATCGGGTGAAACAAGGGAATGGATTGGATGTGGAGTGGGTGAGGCGCATTCACAACACACAACCCAAAAGCAAATAGAAACTACAACATCTACTTAGATATATAATAGCAAGTGTAGTTCATTACAATATCATATCGTTCCGTACAACAGAGGAAGGGGAAGAGGAGTAAACTAATAGAGGGTGAAGATCCACCGCAGTTCGTGGCCGAAATAGCGAGTTGTCAATCCGCTTCCGGGCTCAGTCCGAGGAGGCTTCCGGTACCAACGAGTTATCACCTCGAAGGCCTTTGCGTCTGTTCTCTAGGTTGTCTTCTTCTCCAACACTAGTGGAAAGCTTAGAGTTGAGGTCATCAATGGCTGGGAGCTTCGACGGAGGGTTTGGAAAGCTTCAGAATCGCCGGCTACGGACTCCCGATGAAGGTGGAGGTGATGGAGTAGCAGGAGAAGTACAATGGAACTTCCCGTGCACTCCCCGATCGCTAAAATGACCGTCTTGACCTAAATCGTGGAGCAGGCCCTTAAATACGGAGGCAGCAAAATCAGAGTGCACGATCAGTGGTGCACGACCAGTGGTCGTGCACACTGTCGGTCGATGATCGTGCGCAATTTCCAATTAAACCTGCAACTTGGAAAGAAACATCTGCAGAAATACGGACGATTAGTGGCGCACAACCGGTGGTCGTGCGCACTAAATCCCCTGATCGTGCGATTGGTTAAGACAGAACTGAAGAAAGCAAGAGGTAAATGCGCACGAGCGGTGGCGCATGACCAGTGGTCGTGCGCACTATGGCCAGTGCTCGTGCGATTACCCGGGAAAAATTAGGCAAAGGAGAATGTAATGCGCACGATCCATGGCGCACGACCAGTGGTTGTGCGTAGTGAATCCAGTGATCGTGTGCAGTGTTCATGTATCGTCGGGGTCTCCCGAGCAGTTCCGGAGCACGTACACGACCCATGCACCAGCAGAAGAGGCAGATAGGCCACCAAAAGTGCACACCACATTCTCAATACATGGTTAAAGAACAAGTAAAACAAATGGTAATACAGAAATAACTAAAGCACACCGAAAATGGGCCAAAAGTGCACTTACTCATGAAACGGACATAATAACAAATATGAACAAATAAAGCTCTAAAGTGTAGTGCATCAATGAGAAACTAGCCCGGATGAGTCCAAAAATATGTATAAAACATGGACACATCACACCCCCAGACTTACCCATTTGCATGTCCCGAGCAAATCATCACTCCGTGGACTAGAAAATAGCTAGCTAGCTCAGAAATTTCAAAAAAAAAAAGTAAGACGAGAAATCAATTACATCCTGGGCATAGAAGATATAATAGAAAAGCTTTTTAATTATACTACGTAGTTTAAACTATTCGACAGGCGTAAATAAATATTATACTTGCCCAGAATTAGAATTCTGGAGAATCTTGTGGTCATGTGTAGGAAGAATGTAGGCAGGCCATTAAGGTGAGCATTGCCAAAGATGTGAGCTCGTGATCACCTCCAAAGATATCCATCAATGTCGGGGACCATACGCTTGCACGTTCACACTCTCTCCACGGCGCGAGTTAGACTCAAGCGTGAATCAGTAGGACTTGTAGGAGAGAATGTGGATTAGGCTAAGGTTTGGTAGTCAATGATAAACAAGAAGGCTACATGAAACCAAAGTGAGCGAACAAAAATCTAAACCAATACAGCCACTTAGAAATGTACGTGTGACACACCCCCAGACTTAGCTTGAAAACCGGGTGTGTACATGGCCTAACCCGACCAAAATCAATAAATAGGATGGGGATATAATTCTCATAGCAATTATTTTAGATTTTTCTTTTTTGCTTTTCTTCTTTTTCTTTTCTTCGTTTGCAATACCCAAACTTAGCAAGCAAAAATTTTACAAATTCATCACCACATTACACGATTTCCACATATCACAACATCATCAAAATAGTAAATTCAAACACGCTCAAGCATTTGATTGCGATGGTGGGTTTAGCTTCAGGCTTTTGTGTATGTGAGTGGAGCTGAATCAAAGAAGGGGTAGGCACAAATTTGCCATGCAACAGTTAACGGGTAGGAAATGTTAAACAAGGCTCAAACTAGCCAAAATGATGGCCTACGTCATGCTCACTCTTGACTAACCGGGCACCAATGCTTCAAGAGTAGCTTAGGGCAAGTTCTTAGCCACCGAGAAAGATGATCCTTCCTCCCTACTCAAGCAATACGAGTCTAGTGGCGGCAACACACATTCCTACATTATCGTTCGATTACTCCAGATTCATATTTTTGAGTAGTACAAACAATATTTACATCTGCAGAAAAATATAAATCTACGAGCATAAAGAAAAATTAAATATATACTATTTATACACAAACCATGAGTACTCGATTAGGAGCACTGCATGAGTTTCGAACTACTCTATCCTGAAATCCTAAGCCAGCACCACTACTTTAATGTTTACACAAAAACAATACATTTGACGCGAGTTGCGCGCGTGGACAAGAGCGCACTCGTGTGGGTGAATCAGTGTGGGCAAGTAGTGATCATAAAATAACTAAAGGCAGACTAATATGCAATAAATTGTGTTGTGTAGTGACCATAGACATGTTATCCCCCCAGACTTAAATATGATAATACAAAAAAATAAAAATAAAACATGTAACTAAAACTAAAGGGCTAGGGGAAGAAGTACCCATGCTCAAAATTTAGCATACCGGTCATGCGACGAAATGTCCAAGTGCGGCCAAGCTGTCGCGCCTCAAATATTCATGCACCTGTGATTTAAATACATACGCAAAACAAAGTATGGAACATATATATATATATATATATATATAGAAAACGAGCTCAAAACACAGCATAGGACCAAATGGTCCAACTTGGGTTGTCTCCCGAAATCCCTTTTGTTTACCGTCCTTAAGGTGGACCAAAAACCTATATTAGCAGTTGTAATAAAGAGTTCTTGGAAGTTTGAGGGAAAAAGAAATAAAAATAAAAGCACAAATATGTTTTTAAGATACAAAATTTGGTAAATACGTGGAGGGGTAGCTGCAGAGTGGAGGGGTGGTCCTCATTCATCGGTGCTGCCATTGCCGATCAAGGAGTGTCGCTATCGCTTTGCTTGGGGTCGGCGAGCTGCAAGCATTGAGATTTGCCGGTGGTTGCGCTTCCATCATATAATTTTAGTCGATGCCCATTGACTTTGAAATTGTCTCCGCTTTTTCCGGCTATTTCGATGGCTCCAAAGGGGGAGACTCCGATCACTGTGAAGGGGCCGCTCCACCGCGATTTTAGCTTTCCTAGAAATAAGCGGAGGCGGGAATTGTACATCAGGACTTTGTCTCCTGGTTGGAATTCTTTTGGGATGATGTGCCGGTCGTGCCATTTTTTTGTTTTTTCTTTGTATATCCGTGCATTTTCGTATACGAAATGCCGGAGCTCCTCAAGTTCATTCAGTTGAGAGGGGTCCTTATCGGCTGCGGCTTCGATGTCCATGTTTAGTAATTTGGTGGCCCATAGCGCTCTGTGTTCTAGCTCGACCGACAAGTGGCAAGCTTTTCCGTAGACTAGTTGAAAAGGGGTCATACCGATAGGGGTTTTGAAGGCGGTTTTGTACGCCCATTAGGCATCGTCAACCTTCTTGGCCCATTCTTTTCTGTTGGAGTGGATGGATTTTTCGATGATTCTTTTGTCCTCGCGGTTTGACACCTCTACTTGCCCACAGGTTTGGGGATGGTAGGCAAGAGAGATTTTGTGGTGGACTCTGAACTTCTTCATGAGTTGCAAGAACGACTTGTTGCAGAAATGGCTCCCGCCGTCGCTGATGATGGTGCGCTGGGAGCGGAATTTTGAGAAAATGTTCTTGTGTATGAAATTCAATACGGTGCGGGCGTCATTTGCGGTGACAGCTTCGGCTTTGACCCACTTGGAAACATAGTTGTTGGGTACATTGGTCAAATGTACCTGATTTGAAGAAGCCTCACCTAACTCCATGATATGCATCATAGTGTATTTGATGTGTGTTTGAGTTACTTGTGCAGGTTAGGAATACACTGGACTGAAGCTAAAAATTCTAAGTCCATGTGTCGACACCCAGAGGGAAAGTGTCGACACTTGAGAAAGCTTGTGTCGACACCCAGACAAGCAGTGTCGACACTTGGAGTCATTGTGTCGACACCTGGGAAGAAGAGTCGACACCAGTCAGAAAGTGTCGACACTTGGAGCTGTGTCGACACTCAGTGTAGAAGAATGCAGAAAAGCTGTGTCGACACTTAGCAGAAGTGTCGACACCTAGAAGAGCTGAGTCAACACCAGAAAGTGTCGACACTTGAAGTAAGTGTCGACACTCAGCAAAAGTCTGCAGAATCTAAGTACAAGTGTCGACACTCAACACAATGTGTCGACACTATGCAGAAGAGTCAGCACTTGAAGTAAGTGTCGACACCCAGCACAATGTGTCGACACTTAGCTAAAGACTCAGTATTTGAAGTAAGTGTCGACACTCAGCACAATGTGTCGACACACAACCAGAGGAGTCAACACTTGAAGAAAGTGTCGACACTCAGCACAATGTGTCGACACTTAGTTGAAGACTCTAGACTTGAAGAAAGTGTCGACACAAGGAGCTGTGTCGACACTTAGCAAAGATCAGAAAAGTTACAAAATATTCTAAGTACAAGTGCCGACACTAAAGGAATGTGTCGACACTCAGCTGAAGAAACAAAAGTAAAGACTTGTGTCGACACCAAGAAGCAGTGTCGACACTTGACAGTTTCTACACATGAAGATGTGTCGACACAAAGGAGATGTGTCGACACTTAGAAGAATACAGTTAAAGATTGAAGTACAAGTACTTGTGTCGACACTCGATTTCAGTGTCGACACATGCAGAAGAAACTGTGTCGAGACATACAGGGAATTGTGTCGACACCTTGTAGACTTGTGTCGACACTTACACAACATGTGTCGACACTTGGCCTATAAGTGTCGACACTTAAGAACAGAAAGTCTCGACACTATCTGACAGTTAGAGGAATTTCAAGAAGTGACTGGTTGACAAGACAGCTGCCGATCCAGCCGGTCTACATCAACTGTCAGTGATATCAGAAGTCTGTTATGAACCGGACCAGCCGGTTACCATAAAGGAAGCCTATAAATAGGCATCTATAGTTTACAGAAACTGTTGTTGAAAAGATTGTTGAGATAATATAGAAGTGGTTGAAAAAGTTTTTACAGAGAGAGTTCAGATCTTTGTAAAAGTGGTATATTGAGTATCAACACAAGAAGATCTTGCCGTGCATCAGCAGATCTAAGAAGTTGGAGAGAGAGAGCTCCAACCAAGTATTCAGTCTTTGGAACTAAGGCTGAGAAGAAGAATTCAGAGTCATCTGGATTTCAAGAAGCAGAGGTCAAGGAACAACTGCAGAAGATTCAGACTAATTCAGTTCTAATCAAGAAGCTTTGAAGGAAGCTAAGTCAGTTTGGATCTAACTGAGTTCTTCCAAGAACTCTTCAAGAATCTCTCAACTCCTCTCCTATTTTCTGAGTTGTAGAGTTAACTATTGTACTTTCTATTTTAACCTGTAGGATCCATTGGATCTGAGAGAATTGTAAGCCTATTTTATAAAGGCTGAGGGTAGGGCTTGGTTGCCTGAGTGTAGGAGTTGGAGAACTCTGAGTGTAGGCCTTAATTGGCTGAGTGTAGGCCTGGGTGGCTGAGTGTAGGCCTTTTGGCTGAGTGTAAGGCTTTGGGCCTGAGGTAGGAACCTAGTTTGGTTCTGAGTTAGTGGAGAAGTTTGGCCGAATCTAGTACACTGCTAGATAGGCGAAGGGGGAAAGTGGATGTACCCAAAGATTGGGGAACCACTATAAATTACTGTGCTGTGCTGTGGATTACTTGTTTGATTTCTGTAATTGCTGTTAGCTGTAATAATTGTTGTGCTGCCAACAAAGTTTCAAAAAGGTTTAGGTCACCTATTCACCCCCCCCCCTCTAGGTGTTTAGGTACCATATCTTTCAAGTGGTATCAGAGCGAGGTTCCTCAAAAAGGACTAACTGTCTGAGGAGATCCAGTTTGGCAGATTCAATATAAGTCAGGAAACAGTTTCAAGAAAATCAAGAAACATGGGGTCTTCAGAGAATCACAAGGAATTGGGTTCAATGAAACTGCCCATTTGCAGAAAGGAGATTTTTGGAATCTGGAAGGAAAGGGTAAGGCTGTTCATGGAGGCCTCTGACCCTAGGATCTACATCACAGTCAAGGAAGGGCCTTATGTGCCCATGAAGATTTCAGTCTTGGATGCTACACAGAGAACTCCAAAGGATTTTTCTGAGATGACCAAGGATGAGATTGTCCTAGCTACAATGGACAAAAGGGCACAGAACATCATAGTTAGTGCAATTGATGATGCCACCTTCCAGAACCTTATTCACTGTAAAACAGCAAAAGAAATGTGGGATACCCTCATTGTCTACATGGAAGGTTCTGAAGAAGTAAGACAAGATAGGAAATCCTTGCTTAATCAAGAATATGAGAGCTTTAGGCAAGGAAGAGGAGATAGCATCACTGAATGCTACAAAAAGTTCTACAGAATTGTTAATGAACTCATGTCCTATGGAAGGGAGTTCACAAACTATGAATTGAATGATAAGTTCTTGAGGTCCCTAACCAAAGATTGGGACACTAAGATCTGTGCCATCAGAGAAATGGCAAAGTTGGGAGAAATTCCTCCTCCCACACTGTTTGGCAAGTTGTTATCTTATGAGATGCAATTGTCAGTAAGAAAAGAGGAGGAAAAGTCAACAAGGACTGAACACAG
The DNA here is from genome assembly GCA_039583875.1 of Platanthera guangdongensis. Classification (NCBI taxonomy): domain Eukaryota; kingdom Viridiplantae; phylum Streptophyta; class Magnoliopsida; order Asparagales; family Orchidaceae; genus Platanthera; species Platanthera guangdongensis. The sequence continues at coordinate 194,591,307 of CM077151.1, forward strand.
GGAAAGGACTGTTGCCTTTAAGTTAGAAGTACCTAGAAAGAACAGGACTAAGTCATCAACTCCTCCTCCAGAGGTAGTTGAATCAGATTCTGATGAGTCTGTTAGCACTTAATCTACAAGCAGTGAAAGTGATGAAGACTTTGCTGCATTTACCAGACATTTTCAGAAATTCCTGAAGAAGAAACAGTGGAAGTCCAGACCTTCTTTTTCCAAAGGGAAAGAAGTTCAGTATCAGGAGAAGAAGCCTTCAAAGAAGGACAAGAAAAGGACAAAGACTAGCAAGGCAACTGGGTCTAAGATTGTGTGTTACTGCTGCAATAGACAGGGTCATGTAATTGCAGATTGTCCTGAAAGAAGGAAAGAATCCAGTGACAAAAAGAAGACTCACTTCAAAGGAAAGAAGGAGAAGTCCTTTGTTGCAAAGAATGAGAAGACTCTTTCAGATATTTCTTCTTCAGACACTGAGACAGATGCTGAAGCCTATATAGGGCTATTTGCTGAAGAAGAAGAAGAGTTTATGCAGATCATGGAATCAATCTATGATCAAGAAGAGGTTCAGTGCCAAGGACTAATGGCATTGACTGAAAGTACCAAAATCCTGGAGCAGCCAGGACCTAGTCAGGTACAAAGTCCAACTCCAAGTTCAGATTCCAGTTCTAGTTCAGAGTCAGAATCATCTTCATCAAGTGATGGAAGTGATTCTGAATCTGAGGGAGATATTCATCAGCTCTTAGATGAATACCAAGTACTGTTGCAAGCCTATAAGAAAAGCAAGATCCTAGCCAAAAGTCAGGCAAAGGAGATTGCTGATCTCAAGGCAGCTGCAACAGATTTTGAGAAGGAGTATGATCAAAAACTGAATGAAGTAGCCAGGCTGAAACACATTACTGTGATTCAGATGGGTACTATTACATTTAAAAATGATCAAATTAAGTTGCTGGAGATCAATCTCCAGAAGGAAAAAGAGTTAGTTGCTAGGTTTTCAAAACCTAAATCAGTGCTACCCTTGATTGATGAATTTGTTCATCATAAAGGAAAGGCTGGATTGGGTTTTGTTATGCCTGTGAGGACTGTTCAGGATCAGTCCAAGTCCAAGGGCAAAGCCCCAACATTCAACAAGGCTGCTGTGGTCAAGACAACAAAGGTTGTACCTAAGCAAAGGTACAACAAGTTTGAATGCTGGTGTTGTGGCAAGGTTGGCCACTTTGCCTTGGATTGTTGGCACAATGCCAGTGCCAAGTTGAGTAGCAAGTTACCTATTGGAAAGCCAGCAGGTAGCTATGTCAAATTGCAAACTAACAATCACCAAGGACCCAAGTTTACTTTGGGTTCTAAGGTTCATTAATTTGTTTTGCAGGTGAATCCAAGTGACCATACCCCTACATGGTACTTGGATAGTGGTTGTTCCAGACACATGACTGGAACTAGGGGACTACTGAAGGACTACATCCCAATCAAAAATGGTCCAAAGGTGACCTTTGGTGGTTCTGAAAAAGGAATCATCAAAGGGTTTGGTAACATTTCTTCTAACCTTGTTACCATTACTAAAGTGGCTTATGTTAAAGGTTTGAAACACAACCTCATTAGTATAAGTCAATTAAGTGATGTAGGGTATGACATCTCATTTGTTAAAAATGGTTGTCATATCAAGAGGTCAAGTGATCAAGAGATCATTTTGACTGGATATAGAAAGAGAAATGTCTACTGCTTAGACATTATGGTTGAGAACAATTGTTCTCCAGTCTGTCTTGTAGCTGATGAGACAGTCTCTCAATGTGTCAAATGGCACAAGAGGCTTGCTCATCTTAATTACAAGACTATTGGCAAACTCTTTAGTAAAGAGTTAGTGAGGAATGGTCCTCAAGTTAAGTGTGTCAAAGATGGCATTTGCTCAGCTTGTCAAAAGGGCAAGCAGACTAAATCCACCTTTAGAAGCTTAGACAACAAAGATGCTGTGAGGTGTTTATACCTCTTGCATATGGATCTATTTGGTCCAATGCCAGTTCACAGCTTAGGTAGGAAGGTCTACACCTTTGTAGTTGTTGATGACTACTCAAGGTTTTCCTGGGTGTTCTTCTTAAAGCAGAAATCTGAAACACCTAGTGTCTTCTATAGTTTTGTTAAGCAAATTCAGAATGAATTGAACTGTACAGTGGTCAAAATTAGAAGTGACCATGGTACTGAGTTTCAGTCTGAAAGCATGACAAAGCTGTGTGAAGACTATGGGATATTTCAAGAATTCTCTTCACCTAGAACACCTCAGCAAAATGGCATTGCTGAAAGGAAAAATAGGACCTTGATAGAGGCTGGTAGAACCCTATTAAGTGATTCATCACTGCCAGAATATTTCTGGGCTGAAGCAGTTAACACTGCATGCCATGTGATAAATAGGGCTACCATCACTAAAAGGTTAAACAAGACCCCCTATGAAGTAGTGAAAGGCAGGAAACCAAATCTGTCCTATTTTAGGATCTTTGGTTGTAAATGCTTCATACTTAACAATGGGAAGTCTTCCTTAACTAAGTTTGCTGCCAAATCCCAAGAGGGAGTGTTTGTTGGGTACAGCAATAATAGTAAGGCTTATAGAGTCTACAACTTGACCTCACAAGTTGTAGAGGAGTCTGTGCATGTAGTTTTTGATGAAACACAACTAATTAACAATGAGTTGTCTAGTAGTGTGTGCAGCCCTACAGGTCTTACTAAGAAGATGGACAAGCTAACCATAGAAGATGTACCTGCTGCAAGACAGCAAGTAGAAGAAGATGGTTTATGTCCAGGGGGAGAACTACATGTGCAAGGAGCTGTAGAAGTACAAGGAACTCAGCTTGATGAAGATGCTGAAGAAGTTCAACCAGAAGTAAGGATGCCTCCAGCCAACAGGCATCTAAGAGATCATCCAGTAGAGCTGATCATTGGAGATCCAAGACAAGGTGTTCAGACAAGGAGCAGAAATCAGAATGCTGTAGCATATTCAAGTTTTCTGTCTCAAATAGAACCAAAGAAATTTGAAGAAGCTATACAAGATCCACAGTGGACTGAAGCAATGCAGGAGGAGCTTAATCAGTTCAAAAGATGCAAGGTGTGGGATCTGGTTCCTAAGCCTAAAGATCACAATGTGATAGGAACAAAGTGGATCTACAGGAACAAGTTAGATGAACAAGGTGTCATCATTAAGAATAAGGCAAGACTGGTTGCAAAAGGATATAGGCAAGAAGAAGGTATTGATTTTGATCAAACCTTTGCCCCAGTAGCCAGACTGGAAGCCATAAGGATGTTCTTGGCCTATGCAACCTACCAAGGATTCAAAGTATACCAAATGGATGTGAAGTCAGCATTCCTTAATGGTAATTTAAAAGAAGAAGTATATGTGGAACAGCCTTCAGGTTTTGTTGATCCTACTCTTCCACATTATGTCTATAGACTTAGGAAAGCATTGTATGGGTTAAAGCAAGCTCCTAGAGCTTGGTATGAAACCCTATCTAGTTTCCTCATTGAGAACAAGTTCACAAGGGGGAAAATAGATAAGACTCTATTCCTTAGGGAATCTAGAGGCAAAGTAATACTTGTCCAAATATATGTAGATGACATTATATTTGGGTCTACTGAAAGTAGCCTTTGCAAAAAGTTTGCAAAGCTTATGCAGAGTCAATTTGAAATGAGTAGTATGGGAGAACTGAAGTTTTTCTTGGGTCTCCAAGTTAAACAGACTGAAAGTGGTCTATCCATATGTCAGTCTAAGTTCACCCTAGAACTCATAAGGAAATATGGTATGGATTCCTCCAGTACCATGAAGACTCCTATGGGGTCAAGTATGTCTCTAAGCAAGGATGATGCAGGGAAACTTGTGGATGAAACCTTGTATAGAGGGATATTTGGCTCTCTACTATACTTGACTGCAAGTAGGCCTGACATTTTGTATGCTACATGTGTTTGTGCTAGGTATCAAGCCTGCCCCAAAGAATCTCACTTGACTGCAGTCAAGAGAATCTTAAGATATCTAAAGGGCACACCCTATCTAGGCCTCTGGTACCCTAGGAATGGAGATTTTGATCTAACAGGCTATTCAGATGCAGACTTTGCAGGATGCAAAGAAGATAGAAAGAGCACAACTGGATCCTGTCAGTTCCTAGGTGGAAGACTCATTTCATGGAGTAGTAAGAAGCAAACCAGTGTGGCCATCTCCACAGCTGAGTCAGAATATGTAGCTGCAGGAAGTTGCTGTGCTCAACTTCTGTGGATTCAACATCAGCTAGAAGACTATGGATGTCAGGTAAGTAGAACTCCACTTTATTGTGATTCTACTAGTGCTATTTCAATAGCTAACAACCCTGTATCACATAGTAGAACTAAACATATTGAGATTAAATATCACTTTCTTAGGGAGCATGTTGAAAGAAATGATATTACACTTGAATATGTTAGAACTGATAATCAGATAGCTGATATGTTCACTAAGCCCTTAGATGAAGCTAAGTTTAATAGGTTCAAAATTGAACTAGGTATGATAAACTTAGATTAAGTATACAGAACAAAAATTGGCTAAGTAAAAAGGTGTCGACACATAGACAAGTCTATGTCGACACAGAATAGTAAGTGTCGACACTTCAGGAAAATGGTGTCGACACATCTAGGAAGTTAGTGTCGACACTTCAGAATGTTAGTGTCGACACATGTCGAGTAGGTGTCGACACATCCAATAAAGTGTCGACACTTAAGTTTTACTCAGAATTTTTCTAAGTAAAGTCTCGACTACATGTCGAGTATAGTGGTGTCGACACTTCACTAAGTGTCGACACATAAAATCTGTTGACTAAACTTGTGTCGACACATGTGTGTCGAGACATTATAAGTCAGTGTCGACACTTATTGACAGTGTCGACACATCTTTAGAAATTCATCCCGCCTGTTCGTCTTCAAACAAGAAAGGTATAAATAGGGTTCTGTTTGTGTTTGTCGACACGCTTTCAGAGTTTCGAGACTAAACTCCTGTGTCGACATTTCTCTTCTCTAAAGACTATTTCTCAACACCCTAATGGCTCCCAAGCTGGAAGAGAACGTTAACGAAGGCTATGAGCTCGTGCGAGGCGCATTCGACGACGGTGATCAGGAAATCAAATCAGTGATAACCCTAGTCAGCGATTCAGGACTGGAATACTTGGTTTCAGAGCCAACCAAGATATGGAAGAAAGAAGTGATTGAATTTCTTACTGGAGCAACTGTGGACGACTCTGGATACAGAATCAAATCCAGAGTGCATGGAACCAAGGTCAAGGTTTCACCCAAGTCCTTGAGAAAGGTACTTCAGCTACCTAAGATTCAAGAAGAAGAGGAAGTGAACACATCTAAGACCAGAGAAGCACTCACTTGGTGTGGTCTTGATTCTAAGATGAGAATAGGTTCTGTCTTCAACAGAAAAGGCATGAACACTCAAGGCAAATTCCTGTCTGAAGTTGTAGGCAAGGTTATTCTAAGCAAACCAGGAGGGCATGACAGGGTGTCAGCCTCTATGTTCAGTATCATGACCAGAATCATCTTCAACCTTAAGACAGACTGGTCTATGATTGTCTTTGAGAAAGTAAAAGAAAGTCTGAAGAAGCCCAATCTGGGCAGGATACTAAGTCTCTACCTGGCTGGATCAATTCCAGAGGTAATGAGCTCTGCTGCAGGAACAAAAATCAATCACATGAGGAGAATGGACTCAAGGATATTCTCTAGATGGGAAAGGGTGCTGGTGTCAAAGGAATTGACCACCCCTGAAAAACAAGCTTCTAAGAAAGACTCTCCTCCCAGGAAGAAGAGGAAGACTGCTGCTGTGCCTCAAGAGTCCTCCAGCAGCTCAGGCAGTGAAGAACATGTGGTCTTCACTCCTGATAGTCCAATGGATAAGGCTGCAGAAAAGTCACCTGCTCCTCAGGAGCCAGCTGACATCCAGGGGGAGCTTCCAGGTGTAGCAGAACCATCTACACTGGAGAGTGAGCAAGCCACCCTCCTCATTCAAGAGGTACTTGTTGACCTTAATACTTTGAATTTTTCTATAATAAATTCTGATTTGTCTGATGACCATCAGCAAAATCAGCCAGCAACTCAAGAACCAGATGTTGTTCTCCAAGACACATCTATTGTAGCTGATGAAACCAGTACATCTCCTGCCCATTCTCCAGCAGAATACACAATGGAAGATCTATTTCTGAATTTAGATCAGGATGATTTTGATATGGAAAAGAATGCTGCTGATGCAGTGAAGGATGCTGCTGCTGAGGGGGAGAATTTGGATATTCAAGAAGAGCCTATAAGGCTAGATACTGAGAAGGCACAAGATGTGCACATTGAAACACCATCCAGCCCTAAGGATAGGGTGGATATAGCCAGTACATCAGAATCTGAAGATGATGAAGCTGAGCAAGCTAAGAAAAAGCAATTTTTTGTTTTCAAAAGAAGAAGCCAGAGCTACAAGAAGGCTCTCCAAACTGTTGCTCAACACTCACTGGTCCACCAAGCTCCATCAACTGATTACAGTAGCCTAATGGTGGCAATGCAAGTAAAGCTGGATGAGCAAAGAAGGGCCATAGAGAAATATATTGATGAGGGCCAAAAATCTCTACAATTTGATCTAGCTCAAGATATCAAATCAATAAGGTTTGAAATGAACATGAATAAGAAGGAAATGAATGAATGCTTCCACAAGGGTGGAAATGCAGTAGTCTTCCTGGCTAAACATCAAGAAACAATCAAAGAGAAAGTAGAAGATATAGCACTAAAGCAAGGCTATGTGCTGGAGAATCAACTCAGGATGAATGATAACTTGACTGCATCTCACAATGCCATAGTCACTGAACTCAAGAAACAGTCTGATGAACCATCAACCTCCTCTGCTGCTGCCAAGGCTGACTTTGATAAAATATTTCAAGCAGAACTTGCTGCTGTAAAGAATGCCATTACAGACTCACAAAAGGTCATTTCTGAACAGCTTACCAAGCTTAGACCTTTCTTTAAAGAGGGCATAAGGTATTTGGACAGCCAAATCAGGTTCCAGAAAGATGATGTGAGAGATCATGTAGCCCAAGAAGTCATAAAGGGGGAGAGAGTGTTAGTCAAAGCCAGTTCTGACCATGCAAAATGGATATCCAATTCCATCAGGGCTACACTGGGCTATCCTCCCCTCTGTGATGATGACAATGTAGCTGAATCTGGTATTCAAGGAACATATCTTGGAGGTGAGCAACAGGCAGTGGCTGATGTAATCTATCCCCCTCCAGATTTTGAAATGGTTCATGCTGATGTAAGCACAATGTATAGTCCAACTGCTGGTAAGCCTAATATTATTCTGGAAAAGGTTGTTCAACCTATCACAGCTGCTATGCAAGAGGCTTTGGACAAAGAAGAAGAGACTAGGCTGTCAAAGAAGAAGTTCAGGGAACTTGCTGAGCAAAAACCTGATTTTGAACAGTGGAGCCCTACTTCTAGGAACATCATTCTCACTGCATGGAAAGCGGCCAAGGACAATGCCCATGAGAGGAACAAGTGGTTCTCAGAGGCAGAATGGAGGAAACATGAAAGTAGGCAGGAAGCCATTGTCCAACATAGAAGGAAGGCTAAGTTAGGAAAGCTACCTCCTACAGCTGTGGAGCCTAGCAAGTACTTTCCTAAGCCCTATCATTATTTTGAAAGGCAAAAGATCAAGGCTGAAGAACAGAAGAAGAAGGACTCCAAAGGGAAGAAGACTGCTGAAGCTGAGCCTGCTGCTGCTGCTGCTGTGAAAGCTAAAGTACAAGCTGGAAAAGGCATAGTCATTAAGGAACCAGAGCAGAATTAGATTAAGATTAAACTGAAGAATGTTGTAATCTGTTACATCAAACATTTTGTGTAAATCATTAAAAATGTATTAAATGTATGAACAATTTTTGTTAAACAAATTTCATGATTGTTCTGATGAATGTGTCTAATTCTTGTTTGTTCTGTAATGCTGAATGAGTATACATGTGTGCTTTATTACATGTTAAAGTTTAACTCTGTTGTCATATATCTGTTTTACTTCATTTTATAATTTTTAATTATGAGTGATGTATATCATTGACTAAGGGTTATGACTTCTCCAAATAGGGGGAGATTGTTGGGTACATTGGTCAAATGTACCTGATTTGAAGAAGCCTCACCTAACTCAATGATATGCATCATAGTGTATTTGATGTGTGTTTGAGTTACTTGTGCAGGTTAGGAATACACTGGACTGAAGCTAAAAATTCTAAGTCCATGTGTCGACACCCAGAGGGAAAGTGTCGACACTTGAGAAAGCTTGTGTCGACACCCAGACAAGCAGTGTCGACACTTGGAGTCATTGTGTCGACACCTGGGAAGAAGAGTCGACACCAGTCAGAAAGTGTCGACACTTGGAGCTGTGTCGACACTCAGTGTAGAAGAATGCAGAAAAGCTGTGTCGACACTTAGCAGAAGTGTCGACACCTAGAAGAGCTGAGTCAACACCAGAAAGTGTCGACACTTGAAGTAAGTGTCGACACTCAGCAAAAGTCTGCAGAATCTAAGTACAAGTGTCGACACTCAACACAATGTGTCGACACTATGCAGAAGAGTCAGCACTTGAAGTAAGTGTCGACACCCAGCACAATGTGTCGACACTTAGCTAAAGACTCAGTATTTGAAGTAAGTGTCGACACTCAGCACAATGTGTCGACACACAACCAGAGGAGTCAACACTTGAAGAAAGTGTCGACACTCAGCACAATGTGTCGACACTTAGTTGAAGACTCTAGACTTGAAGAAAGTGTCGACACAAGGAGCTGTGTCGACACTTAGCAAAGATCAGAAAAGTTACAAAATATTCTAAGTACAAGTGCCGACACTAAAGGAATGTGTCGACACTCAGCTGAAGAAACAAAAGTAAAGACTTGTGTCGACACCAAGAAGCAGTGTCGACACTTGACAGTTTCTACACATGAAGATGTGTCGACACAAAGGAGATGTGTCGACACTTAGAAGAATACAGTTAAAGATTGAAGTACAAGTACTTGTGTCGACACTCGATTTCAGTGTCGACACATGCAGAAGAAACTGTGTCGAGACATACAGGGAATTGTGTCGACACCTTGTAGACTTGTGTCGACACTTACACAACATGTGTCGACACTTGGCCTATAAGTGTCGACACTTAAGAACAGAAAGTCTCGACACTATCTGACAGTTAGAGGAATTTCAAGAAGTGACTGGTTGACAAGACAGCTGCCGATCCAGCCGGTCTACATCAACTGTCAGTGATATCAGAAGTCTGTTATGAACCGGACCAGCCGGTTACCATAAAGGAAGCCTATAAATAGGCATCTATAGTTTACAGAAACTGTTGTTGAAAAGATTGTTGAGATAATATAGAAGTGGTTGAAAAAGTTTTTACAGAGAGAGTTCAGATCTTTGTAAAAGTGGTATATTGAGTATCAACACAAGAAGATCTTGCCGTGCATCAGCAGATCTAAGAAGTTGGAGAGAGAGAGCTCCAACCAAGTATTCAGTCTTTGGAACTAAGGCTGAGAAGAAGAATTCAGAGTCATCTGGATTTCAAGAAGCAGAGGTCAAGGAACAACTGCAGAAGATTCAGACTAATTCAGTTCTAATCAAGAAGCTTTGAAGGAAGCTAAGTCAGTTTGGATCTAACTGAGTTCTTCCAAGAACTCTTCAAGAATCTCTCAACTCCTCTCCTATTTTCTGAGTTGTAGAGTTAACTATTGTACTTTCTATTTTAACCTGTAGGATCCATTGGATCTGAGAGAATTGTAAGCCTATTTTATAAAGGCTGAGGGTAGGGCTTGGTTGCCTGAGTGTAGGAGTTGGAGAACTCTGAGTGTAGGCCTTAATTGGCTGAGTGTAGGCCTGGGTGGCTGAGTGTAGGCCTTTTGGCTGAGTGTAAGGCTTTGGGCCTGAGGTAGGAACCTAGTTTGGTTCTGAGTTAGTGGAGAAGTTTGGCCGAATCTAGTACACTGCTAGATAGGCGAAGGGGGAAAGTGGATGTACCCAAAGATTGAGGAACCACTATAAATTACTGTGCTGTGCTGTGGATTACTTGTTTGATTTCTGTAATTGCTGTTAGCTGTAATAATTGTTGTGCTGCCAACAAAGTTTCAAAAAGGTTTAGGTCACCTATTCACCCCCCCTCTAGGTTTTTAGGTACCATATCTTTCAATAGTCGACTGCGACAATAATATAGAGTTTTCCGTGCGACATTGGGAAGGGTCCCATGAAGTCAATCCCCCAAATGTCGAATGGTTCGCAGACGAGCTTGTTGTTGAGATGCATTTCATCCCTCCTGGAGATATTTCCGGTCCTTTGGCATTCATTGCATTTTGCGACATTTGCTTGGGTGTCTCTAAAAAGGTTTGGCCAAAAGAGGCCACATTGCAGTACCTTGCGTGCCGTTCTGTTGGCGTCGAAATGACCGCCGGCTTCCCATTCGTGGCAATGTGTTAAGACGGATTGGAATTCGGTCTCGGGTACGCAGCGCTTGATGATGTCGTCATTATAACTATGGAATAGTAACAGGTCTTCCCAGAAATAGTATTTGGAGTCGGACAGTAGTTTTCGCTTTTGCTGCGATGAAAGGTTAGGGGAGATAGATTTGCACGCGAGGTAGTTGGCCATATCTGCATTCCACGGGATTGTCGGAGTGAGCGAAGGGATGGCGAATAATCTTTCATCCCAGAAGCAGTCGACAATCTCGTTGCATTCACAGATGGGTGCAGTTCCTTCGGTGTTGCTCTATAATCTTGATAGGTGATCGGCAATGACGTTCTCTACCCCTTTCTTGTCTCAGATCTTAATGTCATATTCTTGTAGTAGAAGAATCCAACGGATTAGCCGGGGCTTGGCGTCTTTCTTCTTGAATAAATACCTTAGTGCAGCATGGTTAGTGTAGACAATGACCTTAGATACCATTAAGTACAAATGGAATTTTTCTAAAGCGAAGATCACTACCAATAGCTCCTTTTTCCGTAGTGGTATAATTCAGTTGGGCATCGTTGAGTGTCCGGCTAGCGTAGGAGATAGTATAAAAGAATTTGTTTTTCCTCTGACTGAGCACCGCTCCGACTGAAACATCGCTTGCATCGCACATGACTTCGAAGGGCAAAGTCCAATCTGGTGCCACCAAGATTGGAGCGGAGATGAGTCGGTCTTCGAGAGTCTCGAAGGCTTGCATACATTTTTTGTCGAAGTCAAACTGGGTGTCCTTGGCCAGCAGATTTGTAAGGGGCTTGGATATTGATGAGAAATTACCGATGAATCTTCTGTAGAAGCCGGTATGTCCCAAGAAGCTGCGGATACCCTTAGCGGAAGATGGGGGAGGAAGATTTTTGATGATGCTGACTTTTGCTTGGTCGACTTCGAGCCCCCTGTGGGAGACTTTGTGTCCTAAGATGATGCCCTCGCGAACCATGAAATGGCATTTTTCCCAATTCAAGATGAGGTTTGTATCTTCGCACCGTTTCAGAGCTTTGGCTAGATTTGCGAGGCAGGAATCGAAGCTGTTCCCGAAAAGGGAAAATTCGTCCCTGAAGACTTCGAGAAAGTCTCCGATCATGTCGCTGAAGATGGCGATCACGCATCGCTAGAAGGTTGCGGGGCTGTTGCACAATCTGAATGGCATTCTCTTGAACGCGAATGTGCCGGATGGGCACATGAACATCGTTTTGTCTTGGTCGTTAGGGTCCACTATGATTTGATTGTATCCTGAATACCCATCGAGGAAACAATAGTATTCCTGACCGGCTAGTTTTTCCAGCATCTGGTCGATGAATGGTAATAGGAAGTGATCTTTGCGTGTAGCCTCATTCAGGTTTCGGTAGTCTATGCAGACTCTCCACCCGGTGACCACGCGGGTGGGTAATAATTCAATCTTTTCGTTGGTCACCAAGGTAATCCCGCACTTTTTGGGCAGCACTTGTACTGGGCTTACACATTTGCTATCACTGATTGGGTAAATGATACCCGCGTCAAGCAATTTTATTACTTCTGCCTGTACCACTTCATGCATCTTGGGGTTCAGTCTCCTTTGAGGTTGTGCCGACGGTTTGTATTGATCTTCAAGAAGAATCTTGTGCATGTAAAACACCGGGCTGATCCCTTTTATGTCGGCTAGTGATCGTCCAAAAACATTTATGTACTTCTTTAAGACATCGACCAGGGCGAGTTCGTTGTCGGCGAAAAGGGATGCGGAGATGATGACCGGGCACGATGCGCCTTCCCCTAGGAAAGCGTATTTCAGAGATTCGGGCAGCGGCTTCAGAGTTGCTGCAGTGGGTGTGATGGTAGATGCGATGAAGGGTTCTTTGGTCGGATGCAGGGTTCTCGGGACATTATTTTGGACGGTTATGTCGGGTGCATCTTCCTCTTCCCACGCTGGCTCGGCTTGGTCAAGAATCATTTCGCTGTGCAAGTCTGGTTCGTCTATCAAATCTGCTTCTTCGCAGTTGGTGATTATGAGATATTGGGGAGGTTCGTGGACGTTGAAAGAAATCGATTCTTCCCCCGGGCTTAGGGTTAGCTCTCCTTGGTCGACGTTGATAATGGCACAGGCTGTGGCGAGGAAGGGCCGTCCTAGGATTATAGGTAATTTGGGATCAGCCATCATGTCGAGGATGACGAAATCTTCTGGGAAGGCGAGGTTGTTGACCATGACAGTGAGGTCTTCAACTATCCCGACCAGTTTTTTAATCGATCTGTCAACTAATTGCAACCTCTGATGAGTGGGCTATAGGATCCCAACTCCTAGCTCATGGAAGATGGAAAGAGGCATTAGATTTATCGAAGCTCCCAAATCACATAATGCACGGTCGAATCTGTGGAGGCCGATTATGCAGGGGATGGTGAAACTACCCGGATCTCTGCGTTTGGTTGGGGAATAGTTGGCGAGGAGAGTTGAGCATTCTTCGGTGAGGTTGATCGTTTTCAGTCCTTTTAAAGATTTACGCCTCGATATGAGGCTCTTTAGGAACTTGGAATATCCTGGGATCTGAGTGATAACTTCTGTCAGAGGGATGCTTATTTGGACTCCTTTCATGATCTCGAGGAGTTTTTGGAATTGTTGTTCAGCCTTTTCGTTTTGCAGCCGGTGGGGAAATGACGGCTTCACGATGTTTTTCACAGGTTGTGGTACTGTCATGGGTTATTGCTCGGTCGGTGAGGATGGAGGTTCCTTTATCGACGCGGCAATGGGCTCACGTAGTGAAAGTGCAGGAGGCTCAGGAAGCGAGGCCCTCCATAGGCTTTTTCCGCTTCTCAATCTCATTGTATGTACCGTTTCCTATTTCTGATCGACTGAACATAATAACGTTTCCGTGAGAATCCCTATGGCGGTTTGTAGGCGCTGAATGGTGGTGGCTTGGTCGTTGATCATCTCCATCATTTTGCATGCATAATCAAAAAATTGCTCTGTCTTGGATGAGGGATTGCGGTCAGTGGCTTTATCAGAGACTACTGAATTTATCTCTATCGGAGGTCGGGATAAAGCAGAGAGTTCCAATGCCTACTAGTTTGGGAAATGCTGTCGATAACTTCCCAGGCGTCTTTGATGGATTTGTTAAACAGAGTTCCGCCGGCTGTGATGTCGAGAAGTGGCCGAAATCTGTCTGAGATGCCGAAGTAGAATGTTTGGATGAAGAGGATGTCTGACATTTCCACTCTGCAGCATTCCCTTCGCAGGGACTGGAAACACTCCCATGTATCGAACAAGGTCTCTTCATTTCTTTGGGTGAAGGTGATGAGCTCCTTGTAATTGTCTATTGCTAGCCTTTGTTGTCGGAATTTAGCCAAGAATTTCCCTTCAAGTTGTTTCCAGGATGAGGATATTCCCTTTCGGATATCTTGATACCATCGCTTTGCTTCATATTTCAGAGAGAAGGAGAAGAGTCGAATCCTCTGCTGCTCGCTTTTAGCAGCATTTGGCGTACAAGTGTTGTAAATTACTAAGAACCTCTGCATGTGGCATAATGCATCTACATTTCCATCTCCGCTGAATTGGCAGTTTTCGATGATGTATTTGATGAGGTCAAGCGAGATCTCGAAACTGTTATTTCTCGTTTCTGCTAGGTATGTGAGGTTGGTAAGGCTTGCTTTATAAGTGTGCTGCTGAATATTAGTCATTGAAAGTGGCTTGAATGAAGAGAGTTTAGTTGGCTACTAGATCTCTTGTGACTCGACCCTGCATTCACTGCGGCAAACTACACAAGGAAACAACAGTCAAAAACACTAACTCTTATAACAATATATTCAGTCATCCTGAGTCGCTCTACAGTTGCATTCCCCGGCAACGGTGCCAAAAACTTGATGCATGGATATCGACAAGCGCACCGGTCGCACAAGTAATAAAGTTTGAGAATAAATCCCCGAGTGTCGGTCTCTGGAGGAGTGCAATTAGTATAGAGCGGTAACAGTTCAAAAAATATCGTTATGATAGTTATATTCTGAAAAGATTAAAAAAGGGGGCTTGGGAGATTGTGGTTGCTTCATCTAATAAACTAATTAAAGCTATGCGGGTCAAAGGCACCGCTTCACATGGTGAAGTGAGTATATCGGCTGCGATGCCAAACTTCGGTTGGGCGAGCGGATGGAAAGCTAATGGATGGAAGTGTTCTTGTGTGGAGTGCAATCAGGTGAAAAAAGGGTATGAAGTGGATGCGGAGTGGGTGAGGCACATTCACAACACACAACCCAAAAGCAAATAGAAACTACAACATCTACTTAGATATAGAATAGCAAGTGCAGTTCATTACAATATCAAATCATTCCGTACAACAGAGGAAGGGGAAGAGGAGTAAACCAATAGAGGGTGAAGGTCCACCGCAGGTCGTGGCTGGAATAGCGAGTTGTCAATCCGCTTCCGGGCTCAGGCCGAGGAGGCTTCCTGTACCAACGAGTTGTCACCTCGAAGGCCTTTGAGTCCGTTCTCTAGGTTGTCTTCTTATCCAACTCTGGTGGAAAGCATAGAGTTGAGGTCATCAATGGCCGGGAGCTTCGCCGGAGGGTTTGGAAAGCTTCGGAATCGCCGGCTACGAACTCCCGATGAAGGTGCAGGTGATGGAGCAGCGAGAGAAGTAGAATAGCACTTCCCGCGCACTCCCCGATCGCTAAAATGACCCGTCTTGACCTAAATCGCACGATCAGTAGCGCACGACCACTGGTCGTGCGCACTATCGGTCGATGATCGTTCGCAATTTCCAATTAAACATGCAACTTGGAAAGAAACATCAGTAGAAATGCGCACGATCAGTGGCGCACGACCGGTGTTCGTGCGCACTGAATCCACTGATCATGCGACTGGTTAAGACAGAACTGTAGAAAGCAAGAGGTAAATGCACACGGGCGGTGGCGCACGACCAGTGGTCGTGCCCACTATGTCCAGTGCTTGTGCGATTACCCGGGCAGAATTAGGCAAAGGAGAATGTGATGCGCACGTTCCGTGGCGCACGACCAGTGGTCGTGCGCAGTGAATCCAGTGATCGTTCGCAGTGTTCCTGTATCGTCGTGGTCTCCCGAGCGGTTCCGGAGCACGCACATGACCCATGCACCAGCAGAAGAGGCAGATATGCCACCAAAAATGCACACCATATTCTCAAGACATGGTTAAAGAACAAGTAAAACAAATGGAAATACAGAAACAACTAAAGCACACCGAAGACGGGCCGAAAGTGCACTTGCTCATGAAACGCACATAATAACAAATATGAACAAATAAAGCTCTAAAGTGTAGTGCATCAATGAGAAAACTAGCCCGGATGAGTCCAAAAATATGTATAAAACATGGAGTCATCAGTATGCTTATAAATATATGCATATATATAAGAAAGGACTGATCAGTTGTAAAGCGTGAATCATTAACACCGGCAAAAGAAACACGATACTGAGATGGTGACCACATTGTTTAACACAAATCATCAGACCAAACAACTTGAAAAGGTACTCTTGGGGTTGCCACATTGTCCAACACAACCCAACAATCCAAAAAAAAACAACAGGTGTAATGATTCAGAAGCCTACATTGAGGTGGTGGTCCTTTATCCACAGTCATCCCTAGCCCACAAATGAACTTCCAAAATTACTGATAACAAAAGAAAAACCCAAGACTTACTATCAAATTTCCATAATGACACAAAGTAAGAAAGTCGAGAAAATCAATAAAGGTATACTCGATGAATTGGAGTTCATTCGACAAAAAAATTCTAAGTCCACACCAATTCGTCGAGAATACTCGACGAATTCAAAGTCACTCGACGCTTTTGACTCCTCTCAATGTTTTTTGACTCCACTCAATGCTTAATTGGATTCATTCGACCCACTCGATGCCAAAGGTAGCACTCGAAGAATTTGACACCAATACTGATTCACTCGATGCCTATCTGGAATCACTCGATGCACTCGACACCAAGATAATTTCACTCAATGAACTCGACGCAAAGGTATCATCACTTGATGCACTCAACGGCCAAAGCAGCACTCGAAGTATTTGACTACAAGACTGATTCACTCGACGCCTAACTGGAATCACTCGACGCACTTGACGCCAAGACAGTTTCACTCAACGACTCGACACCATGGTATAATCACTTGACGAACTCGACGCCAAAGGAAACAGTTGACAAATTTGACTCCAAGACTGATTCACTCGATGCCTAACTGGAATCACTTGATGCACTCGACATCAAGGCATAATCCTGCCAGAAACTCTCCTATCTAAACCGAGGTTATTAGACTTATAAATTTTGACAACAGTTTATCCTAGACAATGGATAGGCTTCATAAAATGAGAGAAACGTGGGGTAGATAAGGCAGGAGTCCAAACACAGATAAAAGAACCATATAGAAACACAACAAGAAGAAAAGATAATTTACTGCTATTTTTAATAAGGTAAAACTAATAGTAGACAAAATAGGTGACCTGAAGTATAAAAAAAACTAACAGTAGGTTGGACAAATATTTAAAGAATGAAACATAAGGAATTTGTAAGAGGCTAAGCAAGGGAGCAACCTTCTGAACACCCCACGACACATATTGACCGAAAAAGAAAGCGTGACAATGAAATCTGGAGAGATTTGGACAAAACTAAAGTTTAGGGTCATACACCCCAATGCCAAAAATCCACGAAAACAAAAATACCAAACAACAATGCGTAGATCTCGGCGAGAGATTTCTAGATCTATGATCCGCTGAAGATTTTGCCCACCGGAGCTCCCGAAACGGTCTCCGGAATGTTCGCGATGAAAACCTCGCCGCCTCTCACACGACCCTCTCGAACAGACCCTTTTTGGTGAAGAAGGATGAATAGGGTTTCTTTTTATAAGTATATATATAATGTTATTAATATCATAACTAGAGAAAAAACCTCAAACAACGAGGCAGACCAAATCATCTCGGTTTTCGATGAAATTCACACCAAAGCTAAATGTCGTTGCTACAAATCCAATGGCAAAGTCGAAATCTGGATTCGACAAGCCAAACTCAGTTTAAAAATTCTTTGATGTTAAAATAACAAAACATCCTTATAAAATCCACCGAGATCCCAACTAAGCCCGTATCGCAATGAAACTTCACAAGTACGCTTAAAATTAACCACTTAAATTTTCCTAAGTCAAAAACTCTAACTCTGATGAATAAAATTACACACTAACGATGATGCCTCACTAACCACACGTCAACGTAATGCCCTTACGTCATTATTACGCCACAAAAAATATTAAAACAATTATTGAAAATTCAGGGGCGTTACACTTATGACCTCAAATGTTGTGTTCATGTTATTCTTCTACATAGCTCACTCAGACGCTTTTAGGGAGTTCGTAATTCCTAGCCCCCTTCTCTCTGCCTCCTCTGGTCTGCTTTGGAAAAATTGCCCACACTGTTCCTGATTTGAAGAAATACTCATGATGCAAATCAACACACTATGTATTTAATGTATGCATTTAGTTTTGGTTTTTTCAGATATTAGATAGTGTAAGGTTAGCATATGGCTAGACTTAGGGTCACCCAACATTGTTTTGTCAATATAATCTTTCACTGTGCAAAACATCATGTCGATATAAGTTCTAGACTATGGTAAACTTGTCACTTGCTCATAATCATCATTATCAAAAGCTCACATTGTTGGTTAGAGAAAAATCTTATATTTTAGAAATATTAAAATTTGTCAAAGTAAAATATCGGCTTAATCTTTAGTCGATTTTTGGCTTATAGACTGGACTCGGTGTTGATATGTAAAAGTATCAGGTTAAGTCAACTAGAAGTCTCTTTAATATAATAATTTGTCTAAGTCAAATGTTTAAAAAACATCGAGTCGACATTGGGTATATCAACTAGATTTGGCATAGTCATAATGTCTGTAAACTCACATTGTTGCCTAGAAGATTACTCTGTCTCCTAGAAGATTGTTATGTTGCCTAGAAGATTGTTGTGTTCCCTAGATGATTATTATCGAGGGAATCAAGTTTGATATCGACTAGAGGTTTAGCATATTATCAAGATGGACTACTGAAGAGGTCGGTCAAATATAAATTTTTCTGTTAAAAATATTCTAAGGGTTTAATCGACTAGAAGTTTTGTATATCGCCCAAACGTTCAGCATATCAACTAGAAGTTAAGTATATCACCTAAAAATTTAGGATTTTGCCTGAAATTTATTAAATCAACTCTAAGAGCTACTGAAGAAGTATGTAACCTAGAAGCACAGTCTGTCGACTAGATAAGTAGATATTGACTAGATAACTTGCATATCGACTGGAGAAGTCAAAAGGAAGCCAGATTATTCATGTTGATTGGAATGAATAGTCCATATCACCTAGACAACCTCTATATTGACTCGGTAACCTCCATATAAGCTAGACAACTTCTATATTGTCAAAATGTGCTGTTTCTTAAATTTTAAATCGCTGATTACGAAATCTCTCCTATTCTTTGCCTGACTTATACAACTATCTTGGAAACATGTTTAAATCTAAAAAAGGTGATTGTAGCTATTGGAACTTATTCTTATTATAAATAAGAAAATGAGGCGATAACATTCCCCAATTGATCAAATCAAAAGCTTTCTCATCAACGCCACTACTATTTTCTTGTGAACTTTGCGATAAGAGAGCACAAGTTGAAGAAAACAATTCTTGAAGCTAAAATTTCTTCTTCTTCTCAACGCCTGATCGATTCAAGCTTGCTGATTCATTCAAAAGCATTCTCATTAACATCAAGCAGATAGATTTACTTCATAAGCCATTCTTTCAAATCTGATCCTGTGATTCAATCAAAGCTATTGTCAAAAAAGCTTCAAGAAGACTAAATACTTTTCAAGACATAATTTTTGAGTCTATAATATCTATAAAATATTTTGTAAACATTTTTGTGGTAGGATTTATTTAAAATCTGAGGTAGGGTTCATGTGTGAATTTGAGGTAGGATTTCTCATATAGAATCTGAGGTAGGATCAATGTAAGACACCCCCCCTCCCGGATCGCAAAACACGGCACGACGGGGATCTTATGCCCAGAACGGCCGCCTTGCGGTAGCATTAGCACACGGGCTAACCTGTATCACAAGTCATGTATTCTGCCGGCTACATCCATTATCAATTTATGCCAACCCAACCGAACATAGTATCAAGAAGTCAATCCACACATAAGCATAATAAGTCCAAAGTACAATAATAAGAGAAGCTACAACAAGCTTCTAAAACATCAGAGTACATCTAATATATGCCCAAAAGGGCTACATCAAAGTCGCACAACACTCACATCGGTGACTGACAGTAGCGACGGTACTGTCCCTTCAGGCCCTGTCGTCCTGGCCTGGCTGTCCTGCTGCATTATCTGTAGCTCCTCTACCTGTGGGGTGACCTCCTAAAAAGGAAGACGTAGCAACCGTTAGTAAAAAATACTAAGTGGCTTTCACATCCGCTCCCCCGACGACTCCTCAACACCGGGCGGAGAAAGGAACAAGGGTACAATAAGTAATATAAGCAGGTACAAGCAGATGGAATAAGTACAATATGATTAACGACATTTAATCTAGCAAATCTACAAGAGCTATAATCATCCATCAAGTATAAGTATCTACAACAGGAAAGTAACTTAACTTATAAGGATGCTCATACAAGCTTATAAGTTAAGAATCGGTTTGACATAAAGTAACTCATCGTATAATAGTGCCCATACAAACTTATACGATGAGGATCTTGTTTGTGCAATGTAATGTAATGGTATGTATGCAAAGCTATGACTCACCCATGATCACGCACATGCAACCGCTATGTCGACACAGAATTGTACTTCCCACTATTCGAACAGGTAGCTAACCTCTCAGGCATCAACTGCCGTGGCTAGGCGGTGACAGTAGAGCGGGCTTCTGTACTACTAACATGGCATCCACACTGCTTCACTTAGGCCTCCATACGTCTCAACGCTAAGAACACAACAGCGGAGCCCATGCGCACTATGGCCCAGCGGGAGTGTCGGGTAGATGTGCACCGAGAACCAAGCCCCGAACTGGCCTTATGTGACCTGGAAAGAGCCTCAGAAGAAAGAACGAGGACCAAGCCCAACCGTTCACTTGGCACGGAAGGAGCCCCGGGAAATGAGCACTGACGACCAAGCCCAACCGCCCAAGGTCTAACTATCAACTCCTATCGGTGTGACGACTGGCGAACCCGTAGACCTGCCACACTATCCTTAACCCAGGATTACGACACCACGTGTCGACTCACACCGCATGCAAATCCATATCACCGTGCCATGGAAGGAGCCTCGGAGAAAGCACAAGGACCAAACCAACCGTCCACTCGGCACGGAAGGAGCCCCGGTAAATGAGCACCGAGGACCAAGCCCAACTGTCCGACAATATTTATCTTCAACATTACCCGAATCATTGCAGTCATTAAGACTATCTACAATCTACGTTCACATAACTCTAACATAACGGATTAGCATGCTTTAACCAAGTTCAATCATTTGTGTGCATATGAATCAACAATCTAAATAGTAACGATCGTTTGCTCATAACATTACCACCGATCGGGTATACAAATTCAAGTCAATCTTATCATTAATCGACATATGACCGCTATCGTTACGTACTCAATGTTACCCATAATGAAATCATTCTAATCTCATCAACACATCAAAATGTTCGTTCACAATTTCTACCCCAAATGATTGGTTCAAGTACAGTTCACTCCTCCATCTGTTTATATTGGGTTCATACAATAATTTCATCGCTCGTTAAATTATGATGTTTAAACATAAAGGAATACTCCAACCCCTACATCAATTAGCTACAATGCCTCTACCGAATTCAAATCCAATGTTATACCAAACCAGAATTTAGGTACAGAACACCATCCGCACGACACCTTCGACCAGAGATTCCCAAGGCTACAGAAATCTGATGAAGGTATGTAACCACTCGTTGGAAAGGTATTGACAGTGGCTACAACTTTTGTGTTTAATCGAAAGCCCAGATCTCGACGTATCACACTTGAAGACGGCCACGACGATCACTATGCGCATAATACAGGTTTCTGCGCGCATCTTGAGGTGGAATGAACGACATCGGTTCATCTTCCTCCTAAGGCCGATTCCTAAAATCACCTCCAGAATTTACTCCTCCCTTATTCACCCTCATAAGGCCACTTCTCTTCACAAAACCATCCCCCATCTTCACATAGAAGGATGGAGA
This sequence comes from Platanthera guangdongensis, assembly GCA_039583875.1. Classification (NCBI taxonomy): domain Eukaryota; kingdom Viridiplantae; phylum Streptophyta; class Magnoliopsida; order Asparagales; family Orchidaceae; genus Platanthera; species Platanthera guangdongensis. The sequence goes on from CM077151.1 coordinate 194,613,013, forward strand.
GGTTGAATACACCACTATCCATAGAGCCCAAGCCCTAGAACGGCCTTTACCTAGGGAAATCATCATCTCGCAAGTCTACACTCTTTTTACTCGACATCTCACCTAGATATAACTAAAAATCTAGCACCAAGGGAGAGGGGAGGAAGCTCACGTCATTTCTGACATTTCCAAAATTTCCGGCCAAGGATCTTGTAACTCTTCACGGCGGCATCTTCTTCTCCTCGGCGGCGGCGGTTCCTCTCCTCTTGGACTTGCTCCAGCACATTCTCCATCTCTACAGCAGTTATCTAAGGAAAAATGGTCGGAATGAGGAGTGAAAACGGCTAGGGTTTTCACATCCTTTATAAGTGAAACGTGACACAGGTAGGGACACGCCCGTGTCCTTACCCGTGTCCTGCTCGGGCGAAGCGTCGTCGACGGTTCCAATGTCGATTCAATACACAAACACGGGTAGGGACACGGGCGTGTCCCTACCCGTATCCACATGACACGACCGTGTACTCTTGCTGTGTCCTTCTCAGGACATGCTTCGTCGAGTTTCACTTGACATACACGGGTAGGGACACACCAGTGTCTCTACCCATGTTCTCCTCGGGGCACACTTCGTCGAGATCTACTCAACAACACGGGTAGGGACACGCCCGTGTCTCTACCCGTGTCATCTTCACAGGAGTAGTGACACACTCGTGTCACTACCCGTGTCCTCTGGGACAACTCGAGCCATCGACTGAGAGTTGGTTGGGTAGACACGGGTAGGGACACGCCAGTGTCTCTACCCATATCCTTCACGGGAACAGTGATTGTACATACACGGGTAGGGACACGCCGTGTCCCTATCGTGCCATCATGCACATGGGTAGTGACATGCCCGTGTCACTACCCGTGTCCTTCTCTGGACATACTCGAGTCATTGACTCGAGAGCTGGCCTCACACACACGGGTAGTGATACGCTCGTGTCTCTACTCGTGTCCTATTCTGGACTGATTTCTCCTCCCAATTATAAGTGCAGCCCCGCTGTAAGCACTTCTCTGAGCCCAAGTTAGCTCTCCTGACTCAAAAAATGCGCACGATGGGCCTAGTGCGAATCAGGACGTTATAATCAAGACCTAGGGGATCTGAGGTAGGGAAACAACTATAATACCCCAAATTTGACAGCAAAACTTTTGGTCGCTATCGCCGGGTGACAGTGGGTATTTCCAGCGGCGATAGCAATGCCACTCGACACCATAATTTGTTGAGTGAACTCAACACACTCGACTCCTTTCTATGAATCATTGAGTAAGAGACTATCGCGTGGCGATAGTGGGTATCGCGCGGTGATAGCCCAGCTCATAATGCTCTCAATGCCTTGAAGCATTGAATGAGCTCAACGCACTCAATGCCATGAAGCATTGAATGAACTCGACACACTCGAGGCTGTAAAGCATGGTGTGATGTATCAAAACTGCGATAGTAGATATCACCAGGCAATAGTGCCACGTCTGCTAGACACATGTCAGATGGTCGGGCGGTGGCCGATGAGCGGTGGTTGACTTGGGTCAAGGCGGTTATTATTGATATCGCCAGGCGATAGACGATATCACTCAACGATATCCTTTTGTTTGACTTTTCAACTGAAATCGTGGCCTTTGCTCCCTTTTGATGAAACCATCATGTGGCTGAGATTAATCCCAAGGCCACTTATACAGAGGAATAGGGGGATGAGAATTCATTCACTTCTTCTTACTCTCTCTCCTTCTTTCATCTAAGTTCTTGAGAGAAATAGCATTGAATGAGCAATGAGAAAAGAAGACTTCATGTAACGGGAAAGGCTTATATGTACCTGTTCGTTGTCGATAGGTTAAATAGACCATAAGTACAAGCAAGTTACTGGTGGAAATGAGAGAGAGGGAGTCTTAGGCTATAAGCTGAAAAGACTAAAAATGTTCAAAATTGACCGTCAAGTCCGGGACTTCTGAACGGTGGTGTAATCCGGGAAACTGACATACTGAAAATGTGGCCTGAATGCATGGAGCGTTTGCTGTTAAGGTCGGTGTTGGAGAGCTGAGCGGGAAGTAGCAGACTAAAGCCTTGGAAGCTATGCCAGCCCTCGAAGGCCAAGCGAAGTTTTATTACTTTCAAGTGTGGCCGACCTGCGTGCCGATGTCTATAATCCACATCTTGTAAAGAGTAAATGTAAGTCCTTAAGGTAAGAATTATTTTAAGCTACTGTTGACTGTCACCGGACGACAGTGACTATCGCTGGGTGATAGTAAATTTTGTGTATTTTTGTAATAAACATTCCTGTGATTATATAGTTTACATTACTATTGTACATGAGTTCAAATCTTAACCCCTAAAGCTTCCTCTAGAATGCTCTGAGTTAGGATGCGTGTAGTCTTTTAATATTCATATGTAATCCCACTGCCTATTTGTGGAATATGGTGTGGGCCCCGGCCGGATCCTCTATTAAATTTCATGTGACGGACGGAGGTGTTACAATTTGGTATCACTTGTCTTCGTCTTCCCCCTCCAAATTTGTGGTTGAATTCTTTTGAGGGATGGAGAGCACGTGTAAGTGTGGACCATTATAACATAATGAACTCAAGAATGTCCATTTATGAATAAAAATACACATGTTTGAGGAACCTGCGTGTTCCTACTAAGTTATTGTTGCTTTTGCAAAGTCGGTAAAGTGTGTCTTTTACACGTATAGGTTACTCGATGTGGTCCGTGGAAGTCTGAGCCCCGACATTCTGTTGAAAGTGCGGCACCAGTTGAGGTGCCCACACCTCCTCCTCCTGTGGAGATAGTGCGCTTAGTTGTTGAGGCATTATTTGTGATGATATAAGCACAGCCTGCTGGGCAGGTGCAACTTGCAATGGTGACAGTACAGGTTGGTGTGAGGCCAAAACCTGTAGAGGCTGTAGTAGATATACGAGCAGCGTAATTACAACTAAAGCTGTTCATTAGTTTCAGTCCTCCTACGTTCGTGGGAGCAGGGTCCCCAACGCAGGCAGAGGACTGGCTTGCGCGAGTTAAAAGAATTTTGACGAAAATAAGAACTAAGGAGGGATAGAAAGTCACTTGGCCACTTTCTTGTTGAAATGGAGTTGCATCACTTAGTAGGCAACATAACCAACGGAGGTCTCGATAGAGGAGTTTTCAAGACTCTTCATTAAAAAGCATCTTCCGTCGCAACAAATTGCCATAGAAAATAAGTTCCAACATCTAACTCAGGGAGAAAGTAGTGTTGATACCTACTTATATGTGTTTATAATGTTGGGACGCTATGCGCGGTCTACCTTTGCTGAAGAACAACGGAAAACCAATAGGTTCTATGAAGGGCTGTTGGATGAGCTGAGATTCCTGCTCTCGAGTTCAGTGAATCAAGGGTTTCAAGCATTGGTAGATACAGCTCGTACGCTGGAGAAAGACATGAAAAGGGTGAGGAGAAAAAAGGACTTGTCTGTAACAAAGCCCGAATTCAAAGTACCGCGTCCTGGAAAATATGATTACGGCAAGAGGTCGAGTAAGAAGTCCAACTCTTCGAGACATGCTCCATATACTATGACTTATGGCGTAAAGTCTCGGAGAACTACCCTTGCATGTTATAGCTGTGGCAAGGTGGGTCATCTGACACGAGATTTCTAGCATGGTCGCCCAACGGGTGAGAAGAAGGCAGGAGCAATATATGCTGAAAAGGGAAAGACAGTGGAGTCCACTACATCATAGTATGATCCAGCTCAGCCAAGGGTGTACAATCTTGGCTAACATGAGACCATAAAGCAAAGTGACGTCGTCACAGGTAAGAGTTAAGATACAGTTTTACTGCTTTTTATACTTCATACCTTGTGCGTTGCTTGTGTGTGATTTGTATATATTAGGCTTTGTCCTTATTCGGGACTGTCTGGTGAGAGCACTGTTCGATACATGTGCTTCACATTCATTTCTAGCTGAGGACTTCGTGTCTCAGATTTGAGTGTCTACTTGTTCGCCGACAGATAGCCTATCGATATTGTTGCCTAACAGATGCGTGATATTAGAAAATAAGTCTTGCTATGTTAAGGTACGAGTAGGAAGTCAGGATTTCGGATTGGAAGCATCTGTGCTACCACTATCAGAGTTTGATGTAATCTTTGGTATGAACTGGCTCTCGAAGCAGCTTGCCTTTATAGATTGTAACTCAAAGGAGATCACACTGGGAAAGAATACTGAGCTAGAGACTAAATTTGCTGGCATGCGAGGATCGAGCAAGATTTCGATGTCTGCTCTCCAAGTCGTCAAAGCTGTTCGGAAGGGTGCGGAGTTATTCTTCACGCTTATATAGGCTGTTGAGTTAAAAGCCAGTGTGAGTGACATTCCGATTGTATCAGAGTACGCAGATGTGTTCCCAAAGGATATTCCGGGGCTACCTCCCCAAAGAGAAATTAATATCTCTATCGAGTTGGTGCCAGGTGCGAAACATGTGGCCTGTTCACCATACAATGTAATGTCAAAGGAAATGACAGAATTGAAGGTCCAACTGCAAGAGCTGTTAGAGCAAAGATATATACGCCCAAGTATGTCACCTTGGAGCACACCTGTCCTCTTTGTGGAAAAGAAGCACGGTAGCCTACGGTTATGCATCGATTATAGAGAACTGAACACGCTGATGGAGAAGGATAAGTATCTGATACCACAGATTGATGACTTGTTCGATCAGCTAGTTAGATCAATGGTATACTCAAGCTAGACTTAAAGTCTGGCTATTACCAGTTGAGAATTCAGGAATATGACATTCCCAAGATAGCATTGGAACACGCTACGGTCATTATGAGTTCATGGTAATGTCGTTTGGGCTATCTAATGTGCCATTAGTATTCATGGACCTAATGCACCGAATGCTTCGAGAGTACTTGGACTTAATTATAATCATCTTTATTGACGACATTTTAGTGTACTCTTAGTGTGAAGAGGACCATATGAACCAAATGTGGATGGTGTGGCACACCCTGAGAAGGCATATGCTATATGCCAAGTTCTCAAAGTGTGAGTTTTGGCTATCGTCAGTGGTCTTCCTTGGCCATGTGGTTAGTGGAGAATGGATTGCATTGGATCCAGCGAAGAAAGTTACGATACAGGAGTGGCCTATTCAGTCTAGTGTAGCTAAAGTCCGGAGTTTCCTTGGACTGGAGGGCTACTACAGACGCTTCGTCGAAAACTTCTCATGGATCACTTTGCCTCTTACCATACTGTCGAGGAAGGATAAGAAGTTCATTTGGATGCCAGAGTGTGCTCAAGATTTTGAAAAGTTGAAGAGTCGCTTGACCACGATGCTAATCTTGATGTCGCCATGTGGTTCGGACGGCTATGAAGTGTACAATGATGCATCAGGGAGTGGCTTAGGATGCGTACTTATTTAGTTCGGTAAAGTGAAAGCATATAGCTGACTCCAGTTGAAAGTGCATGAGCAGAACTATCCCGTCCATGACTTGGAGTTAGCAGCAGTGATATTTGCACTTAAAATATGGTGTCATTACTTGTATGGCATTAAAGTTGACATCTTCACGGACCATAAGATCCTTAAGTACCTCCTAGATAAAAATGATCGAAACATGCGACATCGGTGGTGTATGGAGTACCTTGGGGACTACACCTTCCAGATACACTATACTCTCGGGAATGGAAACGTGGTCGTAGATGCCTTGAGTCGTAGGACTCCGAAAAGGGCAAATTGGTTGCAGATGCATGATGAGCATATGATCCAGGAATTGGATAACTTAGACATTTCTTATGTTAACAAGAATTCCACTACAAATGCGTGCCTGAACTAGATAAATGTTCAATATGACCATACATATAGGGTTCATCAAGCAACATAAATCGATGTGTAATGCCCCGAAACTCAAAAGTGCGATGGGAGGCATTTTGAGCCAAGTTTGGAACTTGGTAGGGGTAACATGGCCTAGGACACGGGCGTGTCCCAGGGGCAAGTCGTGCTCGGGTCGATGATCTGGCCGAGAGGTCGACGAATTTGGAGTTCACGATCGTCGAGCAGCGAACACGGCCTGAGACACGGGCGGGATCCAAGGCTGTGTCCTTCACGGGGTGAAGGCCGAGCCGTGTCATGGGAGACACATGGTGTTAGCGCACGGGCGTGTGCGGGTCGACACGGGCGTGTCAATTGTGACACAAGCGTGTCGAGGACCCGTGTCCCTTGCGAGACATTTTCGATCTTCTGTCGACGGAGGAACACACCTGGCAACACGGGCGTGTGCTGGATGACATGGGCATGTCAATCCTGACACGGGCGTGTCGAGAGCCCGTGTTCTTTTCAGGATGCGTCGGTTTCGATGGCGAATGAGGAACACGGCCTTTGACACGGGCATGTCACAAGCTGTATTCGGCCCAGGTTTTGGATTTTATGTCCGAATCGTGGTCGTCCGTTTCCTTATTTTGGGATCTAACGACTTGGGGTTGCTCTTGCTGGGTTATACACGGGTATAGGGTTTTGAATCCTTCATTTCATCCAAATACTCACTTTTTAAAGTTCTAGAGAGAGGGGATAGCAAGGAATAAGGAAGGAAGGAATATCCGACCACCATCGGAGCTTCGGAGCCCCAAATAGCGAGCCGACTTCGGATCTACGGAGGCGAGGACATTGCGGTGCTTTTCATCCGCATAGATTTCCATGGCGCCAAAGAGGAATGCTAGGGTAACGATTCTCATCCTAGGACATGCGAAGTCCTCTTTTCCTTTACATAGGAAGCCCGCTTTTGCTAGTTTGCGGTGAGGGTGAGGCGTTCCTTCGGGTAGACATGAATAGTCCCCATTGTTTAGCAAGTAAAGTCCGTAATCGAGAAACAGATATAGGCACGATGTGTGAAGCCTATCCGGACAAGTTGGTCTGGATCGGTGATGTTGCATTGCATGAATGGCCGGAGAAGACTCAGTACAATTGTTTGTTTTTCGGGTTTTCTACGCGGTAGATTGCAACAGGGAGCCTTGGGGACTAACTCCAAGGTGCACCCGAAAAACTGGGCAGATGCGTGATTCTGCCAACTTGGTGGCCTGGGAGACAACTTGCACATAACTGGGTTATGTGAAGTGTGTGATCGGATTGGGACTCGGGGAAGTTTGGCCCGCGCCCATGTATTAAAGTGACAGGGTGGTGTGAGCAACGGGTTAGGAGGAACCGTACCCGCTCTATGTCGTTCGGTTAAAGAGACCTAAAGGTACATGGCACTTGCCGTTGGCATAGATGGAGGGTCTTAGGCATTGGCCGGGAAGACCATAATGCTCACGAGATATTTCCGCCCAGGGGGTGGTGGTGAGTCAGCGGACTTTGACTGTGTTCATTGAGAATTTGCCCTGAGAGCACAGGGTGTGTGGCTGTGCGAGCCTACACCTGTGATGTTGTGTAATTTCCTTATTATATGGCAATGCTAATAAAGTGTAGGGAAGGAGCATCCCCGCCCGGAGTTTGGGGGTGGGTTCGTTATAATTTGGTCAGTATAGCTGACCGTTGCTTTTGTTTGCCACCATCGCGGTGGATTGTGCTTGCAGGTGCTGCAGAGCCAAGTGGTAAATAGCGGACAAAAAGCCCTTGTTGCTGAGCCGGCCCTCGAAGGACTATATTGAATGTTTACTTGTATTATTCATGTGTGACCGGCCTGTCTGCCAAGGTTTGGAAGACACATTTTATTTAAGCAAACTATTGTAAGGCCATAAGGCTGTGTACTTCTGTATTGTACGTTCATTCCTTCTGGGTTTGTTTAGTGGACATTCATGATGTTGGCAGGGTTCTTTATTTATTGGGACTTTTAAATTATTTCCGCTAGAATGTACTATGTGTAGGATGTTGCATATTGGTTGGATGGTTTCCTTTGAGTAACCTTTCGTTCTGTCTGTGGTATATGGCGTCGGGCCTCGGCCGGACCTACTGCTATATGCTATGCGACGGATAGGGGTGTTACACAATGAGAGTCTACAACACTATGAAGTGGATGAGTCAAATGCCCAATTCTCCTTGGATGACAGCCTTTTGCGGAAAGATGGTTGTTTGTGCATCCTGGATATCGGCAATCTATGTGAGGAATTGATGTACGAAGCACATTTTACAAAGTACTTAATTAACCCAGGGAGCACAAAGATGTACAAGGACATAAAAAAGTTGTTCTGGTGGCCATGTTCGAAGAAGGACATATCGCATTACGTGGCAAAATGTCAGACGTGAACCTAGGTAAAAGCTGAATGCCAGAAACCCGGAGGTTTCCTGAAGTCATTACCAATCCCGATTTGGAAGTTCGATGACATTTCTATGGATTTAATACATGGACTGCCGAGATCTCGGAGCAGAAATGATGTCGTGTGGGTGATCGCTGACCGGTTAACCAAAGTGTCACACGTCATACTTAACAGGAACGACAATTCGGTGGAAAAATTGGCCAAGCTGTGTTTGGATAATGTCGTACGATTGCACGGCGTGTGCCATAGCATCGTCGGTGACCGAGATGAGAGTTTTACTTCAAGTGATTGGAGGCTAATCCACCAACTGTTGGGTACCAAGTTAAAGTTCTATACGGCCTTCCATCCGCAAATGGATGGTCAGACCGAGAGGACAAACATAACAATGGAGGATATGCTCCGTATGTGCGGCTTGGATTTCGGGAAGATGTGGGAAGGCCATCTCTATATGATTGAGTTTGCTTACAACAATAGCTATTAAGCTAGCATACAGATGATACCCGTTGAAGCTTTATACGGTAGAAAGTTTTGTATACCTTTAGCTTCGGCAGAAACAGACGAGTTAAAACTATATAAGCGTATGGCGGTCGAAGATGCAAATTTGACCATACGCACTATGACATAGCGGCTACTGATAGCCCAAGATAGGCAAGTGAAGTACTACAACGCCAAACACCAAAACTTGGAGTTTGCGGTTGGCGAGTGGGTGCACTTGAAGATCAAACCCTTCAAAGGTGTATCCAGAATACGACACTTGAAAATTTTGAGTCTGCGATATCTTGGTTCATTTAAATTTGTTGAACGAGTTGGAGAAGATGCCTATCGATTAGCTCTGTCGACAGAACTAAATGATTTGCATGATGTGTTTCACATATCAATGCCACACGAAGCTGTAAAAGAATCAGCTCAAGTGATTGTTGCCGATCAAATACCGGTCGATAGTATGCTAACGACGAATGTTCGGCCCATTCGAATCGAGGATACGAACATCAAGCAACTGCAAAACAAGACAATTGGGATGGTCAAAGTCCGGTGGGACAACTATGGCTGTGAAGAGCTGACATGGGATTGTGAGCAAACCGTGCGCGAGGAGTTCCCCGAATTGTTTGTAAAATAATGTTGTAACATTGTTTTGTGTGAAAAGAAAATATGTTGTAACATATAATTGCTGTTTTTCCCTTATAGATGAATAAAATTTTGGGACGAAATTTCTGTAAGGCTAGGAGGGTTGTAACACCCCAAATTTAACAACAAAACTTTTGGTTGCTATCATCGCGTGACAGTGGGTATCGTCGGTGGATATAGCAATGACACTCGATGCCATAAAGCGTTGAGTGAACTCAACACACTTGACGCCTTTCGACGAATCGTTGAGTAAGAGACTATCGCGTGGCGATAATGGGTATCACGCGGCGGTAGACCAACTCTCAATGCTCTTAATCCATTAACGCATTGAATGAGCTCAACGCACTCAACTCCATGAAGCATTTAATGAACTCGGGTCAAGGTGGTTACTGTCGATATCGCCAGGAGATAGCTAATATCGCTCGGCGATATCATTTTGTTTGACTTTTCAACCGAAATCGTGGCCTTTGCTCCCTTTTGATGAAATGATCTTATGGCCGGGATTAATCCCAAGGCCACTTATGCAGAGGAATAGAGGGATGAGAATTCATTCTCTTCTTCTTACTCTCTCTCCTTCTTTCATCTAATTTCTCGAGAGAAAGAGCCAAGGGCTAGAGCTGAGCTTGAAACACTTGGTGAAGGAGATCCAGTAGTCAGAAGCAAGATTCGAGGCATGGTCCGTGAAGAGGAGAGTGCGGTGCTCCTTCCCAACCGGACAGAAAAGCAGTCATGGATCTGAAGAAAACTACAAGGGTAATGATCTTCCTTCTTGGATAGGGAAGTCTTTTTAGCATATGCATGGAATCACCCGACAAAAGGTGGAGAATCGAGGAGATTTCGATGGGTCGATACGTAGTATCCCCGGGTTTAGTTTTGCATATAGATTTGTTGATCGAATTACGGAAGAGGAATGCTCTTTGAAGCTCATCTGGACTGGTTGGTCTGCATTGGTGATGTTTTATTTTGCATTCTGGAGAAGATTTCGAGTATAAATGGGGCATTTATGGGGTCTGTTGTGTTATGCCTGTGAAATGTGAGTAGCAGGAAGTACCGGAGATGCTCTCCAGGAAAATACCCAGAAAATACCACAGTTTACATAACTGTTGGATATCGCCAGACAACAACGAGTATCGTCAGCGATAGCTCATGATGACCTCTAATTGATGTGAAAACACGAGGGTTTCTGGCACTGCACGATGCTGCAGGGTTTTGGGTTGAGTCTGGCCACAGAAAAAGAACTTCTGTTGGTCCTGCTAAGCGATCATGACGAGCGTTGGCAATAACTCCCTTTTGATTGTGACGCCTATCTCTGGGAGACACTGAGGCTAATCTGTGAGCTACAAGATCGTAATGACCATGAGATCCATTATACATAACATTAGTTTTGTTTTGAGATACGAGAAAGGGGAGGCTGACCCGTGTCCTGTCGAGCAGCCTCAGATTGTGACTTTCGGCGGGCGGGCAAGGCGATTTGAGCAATGAGAAAAGCTGATATGTAACTGGTCGATGTTGATCAGTTAAACAGACCTAAAGTACATGAGGGTTACTGGTGGCAATGAGATAGATGGATTCTTAGGATATAAGATGAAAATTCTAAAAATGCTCAAAATTACCGTCAAGTATGGGACGTCTGAACGTTGGTGTAATTCAGGAAACTAGCATACAAAAAATGTGCCCTAAGTGCTCGGAGCATTGGCTGTTAAGGTCTACATTTGTGATATATTGAACTATGTGTGAGTGCACATTCTTGTGATATATCTACATGTGATAATGCCATGCCTATATTGAAGGAATATCGCTGCCCCGGGAAAGGGGTAGGGTCATTAAAAATTAGTTAGCTAAATGCTGACCGTTTCCTTATTTGCCATCCGTATGGTGGATTGACCCTGTGCCGGTGCTAGAGAGCCGAGCGAAAAGTAGCGGGCTAAAGCCTCGGAAGCTAGTCGGTCCTCGAAGGCCCAGCGAAGTTTTATTGCTTTCATGTGATACCGCCCTGCATGTCGATGTCTGTAATCCACACCTAGTAAAGAGTAAATTTAAGGCCTTAAGGCAAGAACAGTTTTAAGCTACAGTTGACTGTCGCCAGACGACAATGACTATCGCTGTGCGATAGTAACTTTTGTGTATTTTTGTATTAAACATTCCTGTGTTTATATAGTGTATATTACTGTTGTACTTGAGTTCAAATCTTAACCCCTAAAGCTTCTGTTATAATGCTCCGAGTAAAGGTGTGTGTAGTCTTTTGATATTCACATGTAATCCCACTATCTGTTTGTGGAATATAGTGTGGGGCCCCGGCTGGACCCTCTATTATATTTTATGTGACAGAGAGAGGTGTTAAACCAACTAGTCTAAGTTTGGTTGAAGTTGTTAAAGCTAGCACACTACTATATAAGTGAAGAGGAAAAGTGGACATACCTAAATCAGGGAACCACTATAAATGTATGTGTTTGTGGTTGGTGCTTTCTGTGATTCTTTAATTATTTTATTATTCCACCACAAAATTAAAAAGAGGATGTCACAGATTCATCCCCTCCCCTAGTTGTGATTAGCCATGCCTAAACCTATAATTGATATCAAAGAGAGGTTGTTCACAAAGAGTTTAACAATTGGAACACGATTTACTCTTAGGATTTCAATTTTAGTCATCATGCCTGCTGGAGAGAATTATAAGAAACTCATTGCTCCATGAAATTGCCTTTTGAAATTAAGAAAACTTTATTATCTAGAAATAAAGAATCAAACTGATTATGGAAGCTTATGATCCAAGGATCTTCGTCACCATTAAAGAAGGTCCATTTATCTCCGCAAAACCATCAACTATTAACCCTACCATAATGGTTTCAAAGAAGTATTTTGAAATATACAAGTATGAGATCACCTTGGTGACTATCCATAAATGAATGAAGAATATCTTAGTTAGTCTCATTGATGATTCCACTTTATAGAATCTTATTCATTTCAAAACATCTAAGGAACTGTAGGGCTCTCTCATAGTATACATGGAAGACACTAAGGAAGTAAGGGATGATAGAAAGTTATTGCTGAACCAGGAATTGAAGCTTTTTGATAGTACAAGAAGGATTCATTTTCTAAGTGGTGTAAAAAATTCTTCAAAATTGTGAATGAACTGAAAACTTAAGGAAGAGAGCTCTCAAATTATGATCTTAATGATAAGTTCATAAGATCTATGGATAAAGAATGATAAATAAAGATATGTTCCATCAGAGAAATGGGAACCAAGCAAAGAAGAAGCCCCGAAATCTTTTTGGTATGATGTTGTCCCATGAGCTCCAACTCAACACAAGAATAGCTGACGAAGAAGAAGTCAGCAAATCATACACTAAAAATAAATCTATAGCCTTTAAAGTTGAGAGTTCGGGGAGAAGCAATTGTTGGATCTTTATGCGCCCACGGGGGGGGGGGGGGGGGGGGTGAATAAGGGTTTTCTGGTATTTAAGTCTTATTTATTTCTTTAATAAAAATATCATAGTTGCTTAAAGAAGTTTCGCAATATTATATAATAAAATATATTTGAATATCTTTGAAAAAATTATATTGAAGATTACTTTTAAAGATGGCTAGATTTCAATATTCCCTCACTACTGCAAGCGTTAACACTAATGCCTAGCGCTAGTAACAGAAAGTGAAATTTATGCATATATTTTAAAAGTAATTTGCAATATGTTTGGCTTTAATGCTTTGAGGGCGAAATATTATTTAAAACATTTTAGAGAATTAAATAAAATTAATTTAATAAAATAATGAAAGATATGATTTTATTTTATAATTAATTAATTACAAAATATTTGATTTCTATAATGCTAGAAATGGAGGTGAAATATGAAAAAAAATCTTTTTCCTTTTCTATACCAATTCTTATCCCAAGGACATGTCGGTTCTAGCCTATCTCTCTGAGATATGGATTCGAATAACCCGTTAGATCTATCCTAGACCTACTTGTTACAACAAGCGGTGAATTGCGGAATCCTCCCAGGAAACCGATGTCCATACCTAACAATTTTCCACCTAAGTCTCGCAAGACTTAGATGCCCCAACAAGCGACAAATTTCTCATGGAATCCTTCTCGAAATCTGACTTTTTCTCCGAAAGATTTCTCCACTCCAATTAGAAAATAATAAAAATAATGATTATCAGATAAATTAAATATGAAACAAAAAAACTCCCCAAGGATTTTTGGAGGTTGTGCCAAAGGCGATGTTGATATTGATGTTCTTTGTGCATTCGTCCTTTGTGTTAAATATGCATGGTAGCACTTCCTCTTAAAAATATCCTTTAGATAAAAGTGCTTGCAGAAAGGAGTTCTCTTGATGGTCTGGAGACGAGCCTCTATTAACTGATTTGAAGTTGTGGCTTGGAAAGCAAAGGAATTGATTTCTGTGGGGTATTGTATCCACAATAACCCTGATTTGAAAAAATGTCCCTTGAACTAAGATGATTTGAGATTGTATTTGATTATGTATTTTTAGTTATGTGCTTACAGAATGTTATTTCCAATACAACCCAATGTCAGGTTATAGTGGGTCATGAAACACATGACTATACAATGTAATCCATCATTGTACGGGCCAATGTGTTGACCCACGTGTAATCTCTCTATTGGAGTGTACTTCTGTTTCAAGTGCATTAGAAGTTTCATGGAAGGATGTGTTGCAGTATTCAGGAAAGACAGATTTTTCTGTAAGGAAAATTCGTCGAGTATCGTAGTGTAGACTCATCGAATTTGTCGAGGTTATCTGTTGATACTCGTCGAATTCGTTGGGTATACCTACTGAGACTTGTCGATTTTGTAGGATTGACTGCGAAT